>JALGAY010000005.1:15797500-17047500 GCA_029207805.1 Tribolium confusum
ATCAGTGTAACTCCTTGAACTGCATGAATTTGCGTGAGAAAATAAATCAGCTGAGGCATAAGAATCGGTCCTAGACACTGGTGTCATAGTCATAGCGTAACCCACTGCTTTTCCTCGATTTTTTCTAAAGTAGCTGTTTAGTGCCAGACTGTATGCAGACATATTCATACCCATTCCGAGTGCTAAAATTGTGTTTTTAAACATCATCCAGGATCACATGGTACTGACAAACCTATACTAACATGTTATCAAACCGTAAGAAATCATGAAATGTGTAAAAGTACTCGAATATGCCGTCATGATGATTCCCAATGTTGTTAGAAAAGAAGCAGCCATTGCGATTTTACGGTAACCAAAGACTTTCAAAAGGAAACCATTAAATAAACCCATTATCATTCCAAAAGCGGCGTTTAAGTTAATAATTAGTGAACCTTGGGTCGCTGATAAACCCATTGCTGCGAACGTGTCTTTAAAGATTAGGCCAAAAGTTTGTATTAATGGGATGATTATCAGCTGGAAAAGAGAAGATATTTATCTTTTTGAGTGGGTGATATGACAAAAATTTGTTTCAACATTACCGATGTATGTCAGGAATTTCGAATTTAATGCAAATTGTGTAATAATGTATAATTTTAATATTTATTTACTCACATTGCTTAATGCGTTGGCTAAAACTATGATCCATGCGTATCCGCCATCAGGTGGTACTTTAATTGTTTTCACCATTTTTTTAAATCAAATTTAATAATGCACTGCAATAGACTTCGATTCGACCTAACGATGATAAACACAAGGTAATAATCGAACTTATGTTTATATAGAGACCCTGAATTGATGAGATAAGTTATTATCAGAAACGCAAAATTTTCAAAGCGAAAGATGACACAGCTAACATTACATAAAATGTTGCTCACAATAATAATTAAGTCAATTAATTGTTGAGTATTTATACATGAGAAGCAATAATTAACTCTGGCAATCGTGCGGGGACCTATTCTTTCTAAAAGAAGAAAGTTTGTTGAAAAATAAATACACACACGTGATAACAACATTTTATTAAAAACTATCAAATTAAATATGTACATAATCACTGTATTATGTAATTTTGTAACAAAAATAAACAAAATTTAAGTACACGAATACATAAAAACAGCCTTTGGTTAAATCACATTCTTCTTTACGTCGTTGCTTTTTGAGCCTTTTTCCGTCTGCTACTGATGTAGCTTTCAATAGTCCACGCGATGGCCGTTGCGTACGTCATTAAGTTAAGTATGTGTAATGTAATGACGTAATTTATAACCGTATCTCTAATCCAACCTTCAACAACAAATAAACATCTCATCGATACTGATAAAATCACTCACCTACTACAGGTCCTAATACAAGAAAAAGTAGACCGCTTGTGGCTAATTGTAGTCCGGAGGCGGCTGGAAGCCTTTCTAAAGGCACATGTGTTGGAATTACCAATGCCATAAAAATTGTACGTAAGCCTTTACCGGCTCCGATAATAACTGCAACGAGGAGACCAAAAGCGTAGGTTTGCGTGTGGATTAGAACTAAAAGTCTTTGTTATTTTGGGATTTAAACCAATTTTGGGTTACTAATTCGACCAAAAGCCATACTCAGGACTCCAACAAGGAAAAAAGTCTTGTTTTCCCAACCGATAAGTCCGGCGATAAATGGACGTAAAATGTGACGAGAATGTCAGTAGCGCCTAATAACGACATAAAAGTCGCAATTTGGTATTTGCCAAATTTGAACTCTTCGAGCACCATTGGTGTGATTATTGAGAAGTTTATTTCTACAAAATTTGTAATTGTTATACCTAACATGAGATTTACATAGGTTGGGTCCTGGAATAGGTCAAAATCGAAAAATATCGCAATTTTTCTGAGGAACGATATTTTTTCAGGTGGCTTTTCTTCTTCTTCTTTCTCTTCGTGTTCTTGTTTGTATTCTTCAAGTTTCTTTGCGGCAGTTTTAAGAACGTCTTTCTCATGATACTCTCCAGGGACTGCAGGAGTATTATTATCGTGGTGTTCTTCATCTTCTTGAATTGCTGGTTTTGATTGTGATAATTTACGTTCACATTTTCTTTCTTTCCCTTCTTGGGTTACATTCAAAGAAAAATTTATATAAGACGGTCTTTTTGACATTGCAACTGAACTTTGACCAGATGGTAGTCTCGATGTTCCTTTATTTGTTTTATTTGACGCTAAAGATAGTCTAGATCCTGCTAAACACCGGTTTTGGGAATACCATCCATCATTTGCTTTAATCATCATTGGAACTCCAGGATCGATAATTTCATAACCAGTAGCATGTGGATCATCTTCATTATAAAGATATTGACTAGATAAGAGACTTCTAGATTTAGAAGTTTTCGTTAGTTTTCCTTCAGGTTCAGATTCTAAGAAAGGTTTAGATTCGGGATTTCTACTTTTGATTTCTCGATATTTCGTATGCCATTCAACTGGTTGGAAAAGAAGTAAACACAAAAATGCATGTTGAGCAAAAGAGGAAAAAACTAGTAAAAAATAATAATTAAGTCAATTAATTGTTGAGTATTTATACATGAGAAGCAATAATTAAGTCTGGCAATCGTGCCCATCTCCCACAAGGAGCATTCGAGGACCTATTCTTTCTAAAAGAAGAAAGTTTGTTGAAAATAAATACACACACGTGATAACAACATTTTATTAAAAACTATCAAATTAAATATGTACATAATCACTGTATTATGTAATTTTGTAACAAAAATAAACAAAATTTAAGTACACGAATACATAAAAACAGCCTTTGGTTAAATCACATTCTTCTTTACGTCGTTGCTTTTTGAGCCTTTTTCCGTCTGCTACTGATGTAGCTTTCAATAGTCCACGCAATGGCCGTTGCGTACGTCATTAGGTTAAGTATGTGTAGTGTAATGACGTAATTTTTAACCGTATCTCTAATCCAACCTTCAATAACAAATAAACATCTCGTTGATACTGATAAAATCACTCACCTACTACAGGTCCTAATACAAGAAAAAGTAGACCGCTTGTGGCTAATTGTAGCCCGGAAGCGGCTGGAAGCCTTTCTAAAGGCACATGTGTTGGAATTACCAATGCCATAAATATTGTACGTAAACCTTTACCGGCTCCGATAATAACTGCAACGAGGAGACCGAAAGCGTAGGTTTGCGTGTGGACTAGAACTAAAAGTCTTTGTTATTTTGGGATTTAAACCAATTTTGACTTACCAATTCGGCCAAAAGCCATACTGAGGACGCCAACAAGGAAAAAAGTCTTGTTTTCCCAACCGATAAGTCCGGCGATGAATGGGACGAAAAATCTAACGAGAATGTCAGTAGCGCCTAATAACGACATAAAAGTAGCAATTTGGTATTTGCCAAATTTAAACTCTTCGAGCACCATTGGTGTGATTATTGAGAAGTTTATTTCTACAAAATTTGCAATTGTTATACCTAACATGAGATTTACGTAGATTGGGTCCCGGAATAGGTCAAAATCGAAAAAAATCGCAATTTTTCTTAAGAAGGATATTTTTTCAGGTGGCTTTTCTTTTTCTACTTCTTCTTTCTCTTCGTGTTCTTGTTTGTATTCTTCGAGTTTCTTTGCGGCAGTTTTAAGTACGTCTTTCTCATGATACTCTCCGGGGACTACAAGAGTATTATTATCGTGGTGTTCTTCTTCTTCTTGAATTGCTGGTTTTGATTGTGATAATTTACGTTCACGTTTTCGTTCTTTTCCTTCTTGAGTTAAATTCAAAGAAGAATTTCTTGTAGAACGTGCTTCTGATAAATTTTTATAAGACGGTCTTTTTGACATTGCTACTGAACTTTGACCAGATGGTAATCTCGATGTTCCTTTATTTGTTTTATTTGACGCTAAAGATAGTCTAGATCCTGCTAAAGACCGATTTTGGGAATACCATCCGTCATTTGCTTTAATCATCATTGGAACTCCAGGATCGATAATTTCATAACCAGTAGCATGTGGATCATCTTCATTATAAAGATACTGACTAGATAAGAGACTTCTAGATTTAGAAGTTTTCGTTAATTTTCCTTCAGGTTCAGATTCTAAGAAAGGTTTAGATTCGGGATTTCCACTTTCGATTTCTCGATATTTTGTATGCCATTCAACTGGTTGTAGTAGAAGCGAACACAAAAATGCATGTAAGGCAAAAGAAGAAAAAACTAGAAGTGTTCCTTCCATTCCATAAATTTCCAAAAGTGCAGTAATAATATAAGGCCAAACTATTGGTCCTAAAGCTGTAGTACTCCAAGATAGGCCAGTTGCTATTCTTCTCCGATCTTTGAAATAAGTATTTAAGGCTAAAGCATTAGCTGATTGCGTGATTCCAATTCCAGAACCATAACACATAGCGTAAAAAATTAAATAAGTCCAGAAGGATTCACAGAAAGTCGACATGAAAAGAGAAGAGGCTACAAGAAGTGACCCAAACATTGCGACTTGCCTATAAGTAAAACGTCGAAAAAGTGGTCCATTTAACAATCCTGGAAAAAGTTAAATCGTTTTCTTGTTAAACTGAAGGGGAATCACCCACCTACCCACACATGAGTTGAAGGCCGAATTTAAATTAATCACAGTTGTAGTTTGAGGATTTGTGATACCTAAATCAACAAATTTTTTACGGAAGATCAGTCCGAATTGTTGGAACATTGGAAACGTGCTCAACTAAAAATTTTAATAAATGAATAGTTGCAACAAAAATTAGTTCTCTAGAGTGTTATTTTGAGACTACTGGAAGATTCAACTAAGAAAAACTTCTCGTTTTTTTGTCGTAGCACTCTAGAGCACTTTTTAAGTAAACTTACATTACTGAATCCACAAGCAAAAACTATAAGCCACCCCCAGCCTCCATCGGGTGGTGCAAAATCTGGATCTCCTACTCGAAGTCGTCGTCGTTTCATTGTTGAGTCGATTTTGACTGCTTTTCCATTTTTTGTGATTTCGATGTTAGCCATTTGCAGGTGTTTGACCCTGGATGATATAATTATGCAAAATTGTGTGATTTTCTCTAGTTGCACAAGGATTTCAGTCACCTTTTCAGGACAATAATTGAAATAAGTGGGAGAGATTGACTCGGTTTACTTTCGTTATCGTTTATTTCACCGGCTGCGAATATTTTTCTGATTAAGTGGCTTTGAATAAACAAAGAAGTGACAACGAATTTGTCTCAAGTGGGGTTATTGTGGATGTGTGGAAAAATTTCGAAAAAAAAAAAGGAAAATGAAATGTTTCCGGTTTAAAATAGGAATGAATTCTAACAAGTTTTGGGTTTATAAAAAACTAACCTTTGGTTTTTTTAAATCTTCTGTCTTTATGGCACGTAAAAAAGCACCCGGTGTAGTTATTTCCGTCTCTCCGTTGGAATTGTTGGACCCACACTGTGGGTTTACGCGTCAAGTAGACTGTGAGTATAGATTTAAATTTGATGATAAAATCCTCTGATAGACATAAAGGGTTATTATCATGTATTTACCGAATGAGAGATTTGGTAAACATAATTTACAAAGTTGTCGAAAAATCTATACAAAAAAATGTTATCGACACATAATATTCAAATTATCACGTTGAACATTGCTATTCTACGATTATTGGTTGTTTGTGGTACATTTTTGTGGTTCATTATTTTTTCACGTGCTTATTTTACAACAATAATTAAACTTTATTGACGGTATTATTTGATGAACGCGAACACGTTCTCAAGTCGTGGCTTATGGCGAAATCGGGCCAATTTATTAACGACCAATTGTATGAATGCTTTGGAACTGTCCCAAATTATTTATAAGCGGACTTTGTACCAGAGAATACGTTTTTTGAGTACATTGATATGTCAGGATTTAAAAAATTTATTGCTGTCATAGATTTGCGCTTGCAATTATCAAATGATAAAATTTAAATTTGTTTTCGACTTGTTCAAAACAGATACTAATTGAATTTTTTGTCGAAGGTTGTTGTATTGTTGTGTCAAGTTGTTTGCTTTCAATATTTCCTTTTGTGAGGGTGGCCGCCAAATTCAGTTTTGCGGACGGCAAATATCAAGAAGCGACAAGGTTTTAACGGTTTTTTTAACCTGAACGATTTTTTTTTTGTTTTATCTTTTTTTATATATAACAATCTTCTTGAATTTTATTAAATTAAACATGTTCTACTTCTTCTTTGTCGTCTTGCTTATCTTTAGGTTTTTTTTGACATAATAGATATTATTTAACACTCTTTTATCGCCTAAAGCCTGCCTTTACTGACTCTTATTTAGGGTTCAACAATATTGACAAAAAAAACTTCTTTAAAATCGTCGCAACGAAAAGGGTCTGAGTCCCATTTAATTTTTGAATCTTTATGCCTAATTAGGTTTATTCTTACACCTTGTCTTTTTTCTTTTTTTAGCAACAATTTAGTTTTTTTAAACAAGTTGTAAATAATTGTTTTAATTCTAAGCAATCAAACGTAGTTTAGACATGAAAGTTTGTGAAGCTCAAAGTTGGGATATATCTGGGCATAAATTGGTACTTATATGGGAGAATTGGGTGGGGACAGCTGTAGTATAGGAGTTAGATTTAGAAAAACTGAGAAGAAGTTGGACTTAAATTTTGAAAGAAGTCAGACTTACGTGATTCAGATTTAACTAAAATAAACTAAATTTAGATTAGGAATTAAAATTTAATGTTTTAAAAAATTCTGTATTTCAATACATCTCAATTATCCCAAAGTTGTATTGTCGGTATAATGTTTATAAGGCTCGCCTTAGGCGATTTTTCGGAGACCCTTTTTTGTCATTAAGTTGTAAAATTAAATGGCATTTGGTCTTGTTACAGTTGACCAGCTTTGTTTTCAATGTAACAAAGCGTAAAATAACAAATTATTGTCCAACTGAACAACTAATATCAACATCTCGTTACTAATTGATTAGAGAAGTGCAGCTGTGTCCTTGAACAGGGTTGGCTTTAAACTTAAGCGTTAATTCACCTTTGCCGGTGACGGTAAGGTGTTCTCTAGTTAATAGTATATTAAAGAACGCGTTTTGAAAAGTCAACTTTGTGGCACGAATTCAAGTTTATAAAACGAGCGCGGGCGCGAGTTTTTATAAAGAATGAGTGCCACAATGACTTAAAAAAACAAGTTCTCTATGCTATTTTTTCTACTTTACGTGCTTTATGTAATTTTCAGGCTTCTAAAAGTACAAAAACAGAGTGTCTACTGATTTAAAAATTGGTAAAAAAAATTGTAAAAAATCTAGCTAATGTTAGTAGAATTATCTCTCCGAACATTTTTTTTAATTCAAGGACGTTGCCACTGTAACAGTCAAAAACCTTTGTTCAAATTAGACCATTTCGTCAATTTAAAATTATCAGGCTCTCTATTACATAGAACAGAATGTCGCTTTTCAGGTAACAGTAGAAAAATAATGTTGTTTTTTTAGTACTTTAGAAATTAATTTCACGACTTTGGTTATATTCAGATATTTTTACAAATATTTTTATTTGTAGTTCCTAAACTCGTGTTAGCTATCTAGATTAGATTATTTCTTATTTAGCTTATCTCAATTTGTTTGCTTGGTTTAGATAAGTCAAACAATACTCCATTTTGCAATAATCTCGACGAATACATTATTTTACTACTTATGTAATGTTATTAGGATATTGATAAATAAAAAACAGATATTCACGTAAATATTTTATTAAATCACGTGTATCACATTGCTACCTTGAGTCATCTTCTTTCCGTCCATAGATGAAATAATCCATAATCCATAACATCACACAAGACATTGAAAGTAATGAAGCGGTGTGTAAAGTATAAACGTACGAGTTGGACACATCATGAATTGCACCTGAAATTAAAAAAATAGCCCTCGGCTTCGCCTCGTCAAATTTTTACCTATAATAGGTCCTAAAGCTAAAGTTGCAGCACCAGTCATTAACATATTAAGGCCATTAGCGGCCGGTAATTTATCCAAAGGCACGTATTTTGGTATTATCACAGATTGATAAACCGCTTTGATTCCTTTTGCTAGCCCTATCAGACTTGTACAGAAAAAAATAGCAGCTCTTGATGAATAAAAAATTGCCATTACTAGAAATTTAAATTTTGGCGGGAATATAAATTCGGGGGTTACGTACCAGTCCTGCCAATTGTTGAAATTGTTAAAGAGCATGCGTACATCACTCTGGGGTTAACACTGAGATAGTGTCCCACTAGTGGTATTAGTAATCTGCCGATAATATCAGTAATTGCTTGAATTGAAAGAGCTAAAGCTACATCTCGGATGGAAAATTTGGCAAGTTCAGGTAAAATAAAAGACATCATGACGATAATATTAAGTTCTGTAGCGAAAGATATAGACATGCCGATGATGGCAATGACGTAAGGACGCTCATTTAGTAATTCTAAATTAAAAATTTGGTAAATTCTTTTGCAAATGCTTAATTGGTTTTCTATTGGCATCGTTGTTTCTTTGTAAACCGGTTCATCTGGATTGAGCAATTGGATTTCTTCTTTTACAGTCTTTTCGTTTTCTTGTGTTTCATTTTTTTCAGTATCACTTTTTACAGTCTTAATTGGTTTTAAAAGAAGACAGCAAATTATTGCAACTACAGAAATCGCAGCTAAAATCTGTACAGTAGTTTGTGTGCTATTTAGAGTTTCTGCAAGTTTGGAACAGAGTTGTGGCATGAAAATGTTTGAAATTCCTGCTCCAGTTACAGAAAATGACACTGCTAGGGTCAAACGTTTCTTAAAATATGTATTTGTTGCGATATAAGTTGCCGGTAGCATAATACCTTGCCCGATACCTAAAATACCCTTTGTATAATTGGTTGCATAACTGCGTATCAGTCTCACCAACTAAAATTGAGAAAGTACAAATTAAAACTCCGTATGACCGTGAAAAACTACTTAATAGTATACCAAGAGACATTAGACAAGTACCAAAAAGGGCAACTCGTCTGAAGTCATATTTTTTCAAAAGGGGACTTCCGAAGAGTCCTGGAATATTTGATTAAAATACAGGACACTGTTTTGTTATAACGCACCTAAACTGCAATAGATGGCGCTGTGCAAATGAAGGAGAAAAGAGGTCTCAGCAGCTGTAATACCTAAATTCTTGAATTCTTTTTGGTATATTATACCAAAGCAATTTACTAGTGGAAGCACTGATATCTAAGAATAAAGTTTGTGTTACCCTTGACCTGTTTTTTTTTTACTTACATTTATAAGAGATGTAGATAAAACAATAATCCAACCGTAACCACCATCAGGTGGTGTGAAACCTTCAGATTTTTTTCTGTCCATGACCACAACTCATATTTTCTAAAAAATAACTGAATTGTAAAATTACTTGAAAGTATAATAGAGGCTTAAGACTTGGTAATAAGATTGTGATAAGCAAAGTAAACATTGAATTGTTCAAAGGTGAATATTGACCTATTTGCATCTAAAATTTCAATACAATATTTCTAATGGAATGGACTTACCATTGCGAAATTTTTAAACATCATTAGTGATATTGCTTATTGATTGTGCACAAACACTTGTTGATAAGACTTTTAATCATCTGTTATATTCGTTGTTTTGGGATTTTTTTTCGACAAAACTGGATTTCGAGCTATTTTATTTGCTTGTCATTTAGGTGCCTTAGAAGTATTATTAAATTGAATGTTAAATGTTGATTTGGACAATGTAAATTGATTTTCGCTTGAAATAGGGATTTGCCTTGATATTAGGATTATCTCTTTTAGTAGCTCATTGCGCGCTATTGGTTTAATCTTGTAGCTGTTCTGGTTTTATCAGAAACGGACTCCAATTTCGTTAGTTGAATAACAACTTCTATTTTTTTACATTTGTAAATTTTTTAATTGTATATTCTTACAGCTGCGGCGATATTTAAAAAAAATATATAGAATGTTATGTGACTATTCCCAATATTATTTCATGAGTCGTATAAGAGTACAGCCCAACAAATCTAGCTTGAGCCGCGAGATGCGCAGACGAGGAAGCGACACAGAACTATGTGGGACAAGGAGAGATGAGCGAGAGTACACTCAGTGGCACAATTTTTTGTATTTGTAAGAAAATGGATTTGTAGTTAAAGTTTTACAGTAATATTTATTTATCAACCTCATAAATTTAAACAATTTATAAACTAAAATATGTTTGTGAACCTGAAAACTATTAATAATAGTACAACAAACTACATACTTTTCTTCGGACTGTACAAACGTTAGCACCGCAAGACCAAGTCGAAAAATGAGTTAAATCGGTAGTAGGGGAATTTGTCCACTGCGGACTGCGCATCGAGATCTCAGAGCTCAAGTTAGATTTGTTGGGCTGTACTAATAACTAACTAACCCATTAATTTACATCTCATATAAAATTATTTTATAACTATAATTGTAAATAACTACTGCATTCTTTAATAACATTTTAATTAATTATTATTAATTTAATAAATAAATACTGAAGAATTGCCTAATATTCATTACATCACTAGTTAGGTATTGAGTACCAGGCTTTAATCAAGCAATCGTACAGCTTGAAATATTATACGAATGACTTAATTTTTTGAGTTCGTTTAAGAGATCTTCAGTGATAAAAAGAACTTTGTTACTAATTAATAAAACAAGCAGCGACAGTTATCCACAGGTTAAAATGTCAAAAGGTTAAAAACGCCAAGAACTGGGCACCTTTTTTTTGGTGTCAAAAAACAAATTTGATGACTATTATTTTCTTGCGACTATAAATAAAAAGTTGTTTAACTAACGAATTTATAATACAGTGGAACTTAGGTAACTCGAATTTGCGGTTAGTAAAACTAAAACGACTGAAATCAAAAGGATGATTCATACCACGACATAATTTTACGTATCATCAACTCCTTATCGCATGTTGTGAGTTTTTTTATTGATCAGTCGTTATTTATTTTTTGAAGTAACTCAGCTGTCGCCATTTCAAAAAAAAAAATTATGCCTAAACTATTTTAAATACCTGCGTACAACGTATAGAAGTAAAAAAAGCGACGTTTTTGAGAAAAAAAAACAAAAGAAGATTTAAGATGAAACGGAGAAACTCCGACAGGAAGAATAGTAGAATATTTTCGAATTTAGCAACTTAGAAGATCGATGTTGTCAAGAGAAACGTGAAAGAGGAAGTTCTAGAAGTAATAAAGGAAGTGAAAAAATTTCTCAATTGAAACAAAAATGTTTTTATATTTATGCATTATTAAAATTGTTAAAAAATATTTTTATAAACTTCGAAAATTATTGAAATGTCGCCTGAACCCTCAAAATAAAAAAAAAATGCTTTTGTATTTGATAATTTTGAACTTCTAAATTAGTTAAATATCTTTTACCATATTCAATTAAAAAAAAATAGTTTTTGGATTTATCGATTTTGAAATTGGTAAAACATTTCTTAAGTAAAAAAAAATAGTTATGTGTTTAATTAGGCAGTAAATTAGGTGATTTAATGCTGCGACAGCTAGTTCAAAACTAAGTCACAACCGATTGTTGTATCGAACGTTTTTTCGCCATACCTACCAGTTGATTATTTTTTATATACATATTAGAGTGGGCCAAAAAAATCAACTATTTTTTTAACTTCCGACACTGAAAAATGAGTTCCTAGGCACTTTTAAAAAATGCTTTTTCAAGATGAGCTCTTAATTTTAATAGGAAAGACTCCCTCATCGCAGTTTTCCATTTTTTTTTCAGTTTCATATGGCAAAATCCATATCTCGTCACTACTTGATCGTACAGAAAAAAATTATTTACATTTTTTGTAGAAAATGGAACGTTCCAAAAAAGGTATCTTACAGTTTTTTTATAACTCTCACCGTTTAGAAGATATCAGAGGTCAAAATTTGAAGAATTTAGCAAAAATAGCTTTTTCACTTCTAAATTTTATAACTCGTGAATAAATAAATATTTTTAAGTGCACAACATACAGTTTTGTAGGAAATTAAACGCTCTACAAAAAAGTCGTTTGTGGTTAATCGATAACATCAACCATTTAAAAAAAATTGGGGATTTGGTATCAAATTTTGGTTTTTATAATGCGAATATCTTCTAAATGATTAGAATAATCAATTAACCTCAAGAGACCTTTTTATAGAGCGTTTAGTTTCCTACATAACTATATGTTGCGCATTTATAATATTTATTTATCTCTGAGTTATAAAATTTAGAAGTAGAAAAGGAATTTTTGTTAAATTCTTTGAATTTTGACCTCCGATATCTTCTAAATGGTACAACATATAAAAAAATTGTAAGATAACTTTTTGTAGAGCGTTTAATTTCCTACAAGAAATGTAAATGCAAATTTTCTGTACAATCAAGCAATAACGAGATATGGATTTTACCATATCAAACTGAAAAAAAAAGGGTAAAACTGCGATGAGGAAGTCTTTCCTATTAAAATTAAGAGCTCATCTAAAAAAAGCATTTTTTAAACGTGCCTAGGAATCGGTTGTTCAGTGTCGGAAGTTAAAAAAAAATAATCGATTTTTTTAGCCCACCCTAACACATATATATTTTCAAATTTTAAAGTGTGTTTTACTGCCTAGTCAATAAAAATGCTGACATATTGCCTAATCAATAACATGCTGTCACTAAAATGGGATGTTTATTGTTGATTGTCGAAAAATTATTTTTGTTATAAATTTATTATTTATAGATTTTAAAATTGGTAAAAAATATTATTTCCAGCTTTTAAAATTTATAAAATGTCTCCTAAAGCTTTCTTAATTAAATAAAAATAGTTATTTGTTTAATTAGGCAATAAAATAGGTGATTTAAGGCTGCGACTAGCTTATATGTATTTTTTCTTGTCTTCATTTACTTTGTTTAATCCGTTTTATTTATTTATTTATTTTTTCACTCTGATGATCGCTTATGTTTTATAAAAAGGACCCGAAACCTCTCCTGATATTTATAATAAATTCTGATGAGTAAAGAACCTCTTTTTTTCCACAATATTATTTTCAACTTTTAGAATTAATAAGATGCCTCTTAAAGCTTTCTTATTAAAAAAAAAATGTTATTTTTTGTTTAAATAGGTAATCAAGTACCTAGGTGATTTAAGGCTGCGACTGGCAGTTTAAAACCAAGTAACAACTGATAGCCATATTCAACAAGTAATTTTTTCACCGAACCCACCTATTAAATAAACATTTTTTTAAATGTATCTTTTGCTGTTTGTCATCAAATGTCAAATTTTTGTAAAAGATTCTGGTTAGCTCTAAAATTTGCTTTACGGCCTAGTCAATAAAAATGCTGATATATTGACATACTGATTATTTAGTCAGTAAATGTGATACTTTAGTGCGCCTTAGTTGTTACTAAAATGTGGTATTTACTATTCATCGAGCAAAAAGTATTTCTACTTCTAACAGTAGTAAACTACTTCTTACAGTCTCGCAAAAAAATAGTTTTAATGGTGTGCACTGCTTATTCTATTGTTTTTTACTGCCAATTCTGCTTATTCTATTGTTGTAACAACCATACTAATTTGTTGTTTGGAAGTTTTTTTTTTGCGGATTGATAAATCTCACACAATTCTTTATATGCAAAACTGAATCAAAATTACGTGATTACACCTTACTTATCAAAAGCAAAAACATAATAAAATGCTATCACAGGCTTAATAATTATATCGTTGAAAATCCCGGATTTGTCACAACTAATAAACATCTGTTACCTATATTTGTGTTCTAATTTTTGAAAAATTTAGATTTTTGTAGTTGTGCGTAGTACCCTTCTGTCTCAAGTTTCGCCCTCGGCTATACTTTTCTTTCGGCCGTAAATAGCTATTTATGGATACAACACTGTCGTTTTTGGCTTCTATTTTTTTATTTTATTTTAACTTTATAAAACATTATTTTTTAAATTCGAATTGTCGCCTACAGCTCCCACTTTATAGTCATTATACCTATATTTCTAAAATTTAAGCATGAAGGTTATTAATGCCAGCGATTAGTGATTAACTATTGAAACATTTTAAACCGTGAATTGATTACAATATTTTTCCGCTGATGGTTTATTATTAAACTAAAAAAATTCTCTTATAAACGTTTTTTTTTTTTTCGAATGCGCCTATTGTTCTTGACTTGCAAAGTTGGTTGCATAGATCACCACTCTATAATTTCTCTACTGTTCCCTATTGTTGCATATAATTCCGTAATATTTTCTCACACATATTACTCATGAATGTATAATTAATTTTTCCTGTTATGCGAAAATTATTTAAACATTAGGTTACAGCATGATTATCACATCATTCGCTTTGAACTTGAACTCATGAATTTATTTTTCTTATAAACCAAACTAGAATTTGATTAAAAAATTTAACATTTAAGAACCAAAGACATATAATAGGCACGTGTAGACTGAATAAACAGAAATGAATCACGTTTATTTGTGACGAAATGTTAACAGTAACATTTGTTTGCTATTGAAGTCTCCGAATAAAGGTTGTTTTGTTTTTTTATGCGTAAATTAATTTATGATGACTTGTGTTTATTGCAGTTTCTCTGGGACTTTAACCTTTACCTTTAATAAATAATAATATTGAATAATTTGCAAGAAAAATTCGTCGACCTCTTGTGGTATTTTCAAAACCACAAGAATCAGTTGTTAGACCATGATCTTCATCTAAAACAATTACGTAACCATTTTTTTACAAAAACTAGTTCTGACACCCAATTTATCATAATTCAAAGCGCATGCAAGCTTATTATTTACAATTTTAATGGATCTTTGATTACGTGTACCATTATGGTCCTGATACAAGAAATCTAAAATCGATATCACATTAAATTAACTGAGTCGTAATAATTAATGACCGAAATGTAAATATTAACAATATGAAAATCTGATACAAAAATAAGTTGTTTGTCGGTACTTTGCGTATGATAATATTTTATCGCCAATGTTATAATCAATTTATTTAGTACTTTAATGAGCTGTGACGAAATTTTCACGCCTTGTCGAGATAAATCTTCTCAAAATGTTGTATCTATTTACATCACAAAACGATACGTGATTAGAAGATCGTTGCAAATATAGTCCAACTAAATACATAAATTTTTCTCTTTATCTTATCACTTTACCGAGGTGATAGATTTTTATTATTTTTCTGATTAAAAAAAACATTTTGAGTACTGCTGAATTCATTTCAATAAAATGAACCGCGATGGTTTTAATAATATAGTAGTGTAATGGTTCGTGGGCAACACTGTACCATAACTTAAAATGTTACCATTGTAGTGTGTTCAGATTTTTAAGTTTTTTTAGCAAATTTTTTTATCAGGTTTGTGATTTTCTTATCAATTATTCAAAAAATCTCCCAAACAAAAACAAGTAAGTTTCCCTCATCGATCCCATGTCTCCCGGAAAACACTCACCTCGCCCAACAAATTAACTGTTCGTCATCGGAATTTTCCTACCGCAACTACCCTTGATGTGTGCCCTTGTTAGCAACCCTTCCCTTCGTCCCTCAGCATTGTCATTGCGTTCAAGGCCAGTCATATTGTGTATATTGTTAAGTGTGAAAATTTTTTGGGAATTTGTATAAATTTTTTGTGCAAATTTTGAAAATTTTGCTAAAACACGTGGTCTGCGCGTGAACAGAATCAACGTCACGTGACGTCTTTGCATGGGATCGATGATGGAATTCCGTCCGTCGACGACCGGGCCAGAGAGACGGTGTTGAACGTAAAGTCGGAACAGTTTAGTTGTTTGGAACAACTTTGAATAAGTGCCCTCACGTGAGATGAGTACGTATTTCTTCGATTTGTTATAATTCACAATTTTTTTTGTGTTTGTGAGCTTTTTTCCGGATGACCCGGATTCGGTCATATTTCGTCATTGATTTTTTTTCAAATCGTTCACCGCAATGTCAGACGTTCTGACATTGTTGTCTTTTTTTCTTCTAAATCTGAAGGTGTGCTTTTGATTGCCGAAACGTCTGTGCGTCTATTCACCTTGACCTTGCTCATTTTGAAATCTAGATTAAGCTCGCCTATTTCAAGCTTTCATTCATGCCAGGAACGAATCGCGTGACAATATAATTATTTCATTTGAATTTGCGATTATGGTCAGTACCGAGATAATTATTATGACTCATAGATTAATGATCGGTCGAAGTCCAAGTCCGGTAGACTTCATTCGGAATCTCCAATTTGAATAAAACTTAAAATTTAACAAGAACCGTTGTTCTTCATTTATTTATCGATTGACGCGTCGTCACATGAAGGTCATCATTATCTTCGCCTCATTCCACATTGTTTGAAGTTGACCAGATTTGTGTCCGCTTGATTTGGTTTAGAACATGAATTAATTTCGTGTTTTTTAACGGCTCGGTCGTAAAAAAAATGACGCGAAAAATGTAGGTGCGATAAGAATAGTTTTGAATTTTATTCTAGTAGTTTTTCGCGTTTTAGGTTGGCCGGAACCATGTTCATGGAAACAAAGAAAATGGTCCCTCCAGATGGCGGATGGGGGTGGATTGTCGTCATAGGAGTCAGTGTTGTTAATGTAGGTGATTTGACGTAAATCTTTGAAGTGTTTGACGTGATTTACTGATCTAAATTTAATTCTATTGTCTGTAAATATTGCTATCATAATTGATTTGCTGTCACTCAAAAAATTCAAGTGCTTTACAAACTATTAGGTCAAGAAGACTAAAATGACTGATTCTGTGACAAAAATGACTGATTCTGCAACAGGAAACCGATTGTGTTTTCACATTGAATTTGTCTGTTTTTTGCTTAGAAAATTAAAACTAATTAAAAACTCTTTGTACTCTAGAATGCGAACAAAATTGACTTTGAACCAACTCGATCGCATTATTATTAGCAACGGAGAAAATCCCGAAAAACCGGAAAAGTCTGCGTTTTTTCAAAAATGTCGCGTTCCGCCTTTTTGTATCATAGATTCTGATTTTAATTTCTCAAACAGATTCTAAAAATATAAGTATAGTAGGTTTATTGTTTCTATTTTTCTTCGGTCTGTCGTAAAACTTATTGGACTTTTTAAAAACCACAGTGAGAGAGAGAGAGAGAATGACTTTCTGTTACAGGTGTTTTTCTTTTTATCAGATTTAGTTTTTAAGGAAATTTTGGCTTACTAAGCACTAATTTGGCAAGCTAAAAAATCCCACTATTTTTTTTTGAGTTCTAACCACCTGTTAAGGAAGTAAACACGGGATTAGACATCTGTTGGGTTGTTTTTAAGCTCTCATAAATAAAGGCTCATCAATGAAAAGCTAATAACTGTGGTTTTTAAGAAGTCCATAAAGTTTTATGATAGACCGAAGAAAAATAAAAACAGTTTATAACAAAACTTATATTCTTATATTGCGCTAAACTCTTGTGATATAAATGGAAAATGCTTACAAAAATGATTAAAAACGGGCGATCTTGCGAAAGCAGTGAAAAGGTGAGAGAGAAAGGGTGATAAGGAGAGGCGTTATATTTTGCATTAGTCTCGGAATAAGACTGAAAGGTTAATTCGTATTTAAAATGACCTGCCAAATTCGAATTTTGAGTTTTTGATTACATTTGGAATGGGAAACATGGCTTTTCGGCTGTTTTTTTTATCAAAATTTTGAAATAGTGTTTGTTGCAACGAGTTATTAGACTAGTGCTGGGAATTTTCTGGATTTAGCTATTCGAATATTCGTTCAAATATTTATTCGAATATTTAAATTATCCGAATATGTTCGAAAATTCAAATATTCGAGTAGATTCGAACATTCGAGTATTTGAATATTCGCTTAGATTCGACAAATCGAGTATTTGAATAAATGTTTATGTTTAATATGTTTAATGAAAATAATAAAATATGCTTAAATGGAAATAATTTTATTTCACGTAAAAAAATCAACGTCTTACAAGTTATTACTTAAAAAAACATTTTTTTTACATTTTCTAGCCTTAATGTAGCGGAGAAACAAAACCAAACTATCAAGTATTCGAATATTCAAACTTAAATTGAATATTTGAATATTCAAATTTAATTCGATTATTTGAGTATTCGAATAATTCTAAAATTCAAAAATTCGTATTCGGCTATTCAGATTTATTCGTATGAATCGATTCGATTCCTAGCACTAATTAAGACACGAGTATAAACATCGCTAACGCTCGTGTCGTAATGGATACAAGTGTCTTAATAACCATTAAATGCGTATTGCATATACTGTTTTTTCTACGACCAGTCATAATAAAAAAAAAGAAATTTATTTACAAAATTTATTATACTTGAACTCACGAAATGAAACAAAACCGAACTGCAATAAAGTCAATTTTAACACAAAGTAAACAAAATAATCTTTTTGATGAATTGTCATATTCTGAATAGTGCAGTTATTAAACTGCAACTGCGGCATTCTTAGCAGTCCTATAACAATATTCGCAGATGTTGTTATTTATGTTGATGGAGCAATTTTAATGAATTATTATATTCAATGGAATTCAAAATTTTTACTTCATGTTTATTTTATTTTGGATTGATTTTTTTATATAACTTTTGGCCACTGTAGTGGACTTCCACTCATCGTGGTGTTTTAGTGACGTAATATCACCACCAGCGTCAACCAATATTGTCGCAGAACTGCGACCGATGCAGTATCCGGTATATAAATGTTAATTTTATTGTCGTCTCTCTAATTCATGAATTGAAAATAGAATTTTTTATAGGTTTGAGCAGATTTTGCGACAACAAAGATTTTGTGGCGCTCCTGGCTTGTTCTATAAACTCTGGAAGCGTAAGATTTTCAATTTCACAATCACTCTTTTCCACACTGACTCGTTTTCGGTTGATTGTAATTGAAAACCACTGCGACCTGTCACAATTTTAAATGTCAAGACGTCAAGAGTCCATGGCAGTCTGATAAATATTTAAATCTTGCTGTAGTACATCGTTCTCATTGGTTAAAATTTGTATTTTAATGAAAAATTTGTATCATAGCGAACACAGGTAATTTGCAACTAATAAACCAATTAGAGTATAAGAGTAGAAAAATTAATTTATATATGAGTTATGGGAGTTTTGTATTTTTTAAAAAACCTGACTTTTTTAGTTTTTTTTTTCGGGTTTTCTCCGTTTCTGATCGAGTTGAGCCAAAATCAATTTAGTTCGCATTTTAATTTTCTGCGATTTGTATTTTTCGGGCAAAAAATAAGAAATCAATTCAATATTTTAGTTTTAAACTTTTGAGACGATAAGACAGTCGGTTTCCTGCTGCTATTTTTGTAAGAAAATAACCCTTTATTGATTTTTTTAGTTATGCACGAGGTCAATCGAGCCATCTTTCGGTTTACTTTTCGGCGACTTACTGAAAGAGCTGAAAGTGGAGACGACCGGAGCCGCTCTGATAATGAGTACTTTGGACGCTCTTATCAACTTTTCAGGCCTTTTTGTAGGACCTCTAATCCGTGCCTTTTCATATCGTAAAGTATCCCTCGTCGGATCAGCTTTATGCGCCCTTGGGTTGATCCTGACCTATCCCGCCAATAGCATGGCGCACATCCTTGCTACCTACAGTATTATTAACGGTAATTCCCCAAAATTACCAATTTTACCATTTAATATTTCTGGTGATTTAGGTTTAGGAGTAGGTTTAACAGCATCTTCGACTTTCGTTGCTTTGAATAATTATTTTGTGAAGAAACGCGGTCAAGCTGTTGGTCTTTCTTTAGCCGGAACGGCTTTTGGTATGATGTTGATGCCGCAAGCTGTTAAATTACTTTTGGACGAGTTCAGTTTTCGCGGTACGATATTGATTTTGGGCGCGTTCGCATTGAATGCTATTGTCGGATCGACGCTTTTACAACCTGCGAAATGGCATTTTGTACCAGAAATCAAGGATGAGGAAGAAGGTTATCATCAGGTAAGATTAAAAAAATAAAAATGTAAAGCACAAAAATTTATTGTGTTTGTGTGTTTATTGCTGCAGAGAATCTCCTTCTTTTTTGCGTCAAACGAGGTAAAGAGAAGGCTTGCATGATTTTAAAATTTTTTGCATGTTTTACAATTTTTTAATTTTTTGGGACTTCTCGGCCGGAAACGGCAAGCTAAAATGAGTACTGTCAACGGAAGGCTTTTATCAAAGAATCGTCATTATTTCGATATTATTAGGTGATCAAAATTTAACGGCTTGATGTGCTGAGTGGGAGCTGGCATTGTCATGAAGAAGAATAATTTACCAATCTTGATTGACTTTCGATAAAAAAATTGTAGAATAACAAACAGCAATCAGTATTCACAGTTCTACGGTGTTGTAAAGTCAACAGTTGTTATATGCTTAGTTTTTTGAAGAAACAAGCGACATTTGACTAAAAAATTTTAAATCAAAAGCAACAGTTATTTATTTAAAAATTTTTTTAAAAGCTATTGATACAATCTCAATTGGTAAAGATCGGTGGGTTTGCACAAGGTAAAAACTAATTATATTAGATCGAAGATTGATATTATTTAACTTTTATAACAAAATAGATAAAATATTTAGTTGAGCTGAAGGCTCACTTGCTTAGAATATAAATGTAGCAAATGAACAAACTGGTGGCTCAGACATTACAATTCTAACAATTAAACGAGCCGATTGCTCAAATGCAATTAATTATAAACATTTTAAGCAGAGGCTCGAGCCTGAAGGCTCAAGTATAACCAATAACAATCAACACTTGGACTAAAGGCAAAATTTCCAGATCAGAAATTGAAATATTTAATCAAGCTAAGGCTTCGATAAATTAAAAATTATCAAGATCAAAATTTTGATGACAATTTATTAACAAAAATGAAATTATGATCGTTCTGTGTCCTTTCTCTGCTGCTTGATTACACAAAATTTAATAATGAATTTTCTTTAAACGTGGTTGTCTGTATAAGAAAGCAAAATGTCGGTTTCGATTATTTTAGGTTCTGTAATTTACTTACGTTTAGTGCGATGGATTTTGACACCCAATTAATTATTTGTCAGACACAACTTTTTTTGAGGGCGAGAGTATTTGAAAAAGATCGAAATTTTCTCCGATAAACTGCAAGAATCGATCCCTTATCGATTTCTATTGAACCGCGGAAGTGGCATGATATGACGTTCCGATAAAGTCAGGTTTGGTGTGTTGTAATATTGGTTGACTAATTGCAAGATGGTAAATTATGGGAGCCGAAGGCGGCAATTTTAAAATAATGCTTGATTAGGGTCTAAAATGCTGGCATATTCAAAAAGAAGAATTTTCTGTAAAATTATTTTTGTTTTACACAGAACACGCTTCTAAATATTTTTACGTGTAATTGTCGCCTACGGCTCCCAAATTTATCTAGAAATATCGAATCTTCATATTGGAGAGGAGATTTGAGAGCCGAAAACGACGGTTACTTCTGTAAAAAGCTTCCCAGCATGCTATGAGAAATCATTGAAATAATAATGGATGTCGTAGTATGAATTACCTTTTTGGTTGTTTACTAACTGACCTAAATTAGTAGATTGATCAATTGTCGGTTGCATAAACCATTTTTTTATCTGCGTTTAAGTTTTTTGTCTGTTCAATAATTTTAATAACCTAGATAAGGGAATCAAACATGTTACTTTAATCCAAATAAAAGCGGTTTTAATTTTTTTTAAGTTCCATATTAAAGTTAGATCTTTCTTATTGATTATTACGTAACTAGTGACGTATTGAATAGCAAAGTCAAATTTATTATTATTTCTCACAATGTTATAAATGGAATACAATATTTGCAATCGTAGATAAAATGCTGTATGCTGTTTAT
The DNA here is from genome assembly GCA_029207805.1 of Tribolium confusum. NCBI lineage: Eukaryota > Metazoa > Arthropoda > Insecta > Coleoptera > Tenebrionidae > Tribolium > Tribolium confusum. Next base: position 15,819,306 of record JALGAY010000005.1, read on the forward strand.
CACACTAAGTTAATAAGTTTGCCTATGGTGATAGTTAACATTATTTACCAAAGAAAATGATAAAATAGTCGCCAAAAATTTATGAAAATACAACACAAACCTTTCTCAAACAAAGCACAACAAAACACAATTTTGTCTCAAAAAGCTGAAAAAGACAAAGAATGCCAATTTTGAGACTGTGATTTCAGTTTTCTTAAAATTACAGTTTCAAATAGCGATTTTCAACGCTGGTTCTGGACTTGCAGTGTCAGAATAAATTTTTACAGATATCTTTACACTATTTAACATTTATTTATTTGTGTATTTATTTAGACTGTCACTTTGCTAATAAGGAGATTTAGGAAGGTTTTGTCTAGTTCTTCTTGCCGCAATTCTGTTACAAAATGTTTCAGTAATAAATTATAAGTTTTGATTTGTCTGAAAAAGCTGAAAGAGATGAAAAATTTTGAGACTGTGGTTTCTTTTTTCTTGAAATTACAGTCTCAAATAGCGATTTTCAGCGCTGGTTAAGGACTTGCAATGTCAGAATAAATTTGTACAGATATTTTTACACCATTTTTTTTTATCTATTTATTAATTAATTTATTTAGACTGTTATTCTGCTAATAAGAAGATTTACGAAGGTTTCGACTAATCCTTCTTATCGCAATTCTGTCAGAAATGTTACAGTATTGGATTATGTATTTTGATTTGTGTAAAAAAGCTGAAGAAAATGGTCATTTTGAGACTGTAAAATCAGTTTTCCTGAAATTACAGTCTCAAAAAGCGATTTTCAGTGCTGACTAAGAAACTTGCAGTGTCAGAAAAAAATTGTACAACTATTTTCACACCATTTAACATTTATTTGTTTATCTATTTATTAAGTCATTTATTCAGATTGTTATTCTGCTAATAAGAAGATTTAGGAAGGTTTTATTTTTATTGAATTATGTATTTTGATTTGTCTGAAAAAGCTGAAAAAGACAAGTGATGATAATAATAATAATAATAATAAAGGTCTTTATTGCGCGAATTATAAGTACATAAAATTAAATATAATAATGCTTACGTCAAATTTGAAAATCTTACTTGTTATCTTCATCGGTCGTTTTAAGTAATATTTATCCAGTGAAAAAAAAAATCTTTAATATTAAATCACTCAAAATGTTTTTTTTTTATTGCAGAACTCATAATTTGTTTTCGTGTTTCTGATGTTATCATTTATAGTCTTTCGCACAAAAACTATTAATAAACCAGAGAAAAACACGCAAAAATTTTGAAGGTAAACTACCGTTGATTTTTTGCATTCCGTTGCCGGAAGAGAAGTCATTTCCTCGTTTTTTTCTTTTTGTTAAAAAAATATTTGGACAGGAAATGGAAACGATCAAAGAAACGGATGACGAAGATCTTGATTTACACGAAGCACAAACTTTAATCAATACAAAAGGAATGTCCGAATTGGCTGTGAAAACTTTAGAAGAGCTAACCAAACAGCCGGGTTTAACACGAAAATCGACATTTCCTCGAAATTTTTCCACAATGAGTTTCCTCGGAAGTAGAAGAAGGAAACCATCACAGGATTCAATTGTTTCCAGTTACTCGCGTTTGGATTTTACGGGTTCAAGTCTTCAATTACATTTAGAGGTTTGTGAAAGCTTTAAAAAAATTTTTTTTACATATTTCTGCAGCAAAACGAATCCGATTCAAGTTTGAGTTCAGCGGCACATCTCCGTCGCAATATGAGTTATCCTGGAGTTCAATTAACGTCGCACAAAAAGGCTTTGTATGATTTTGCGAAATCGCCGCTGAAATTCACACCGGAAAAGAAGAAGAGTATGTGGAAGAAAATTGTCGATTTTATGGATTTTGATTTACTGAAAGATCCAATTTACTTGAATTTGGTTTTCGGATTGTCAATTTTTTACGTCGCTGAACAGAATTTTAAAATGGTGACACCGTTTTTCTTTGAAAATATTGGATATAAGAAAGCTGACGTCGCATTGTTTTTATCCGTCCAGGCGTTCACTGATATCCTTGCGAGGCTGATCCTGCCACCAATTTGCGATAGGATAAATGTGTCGAAAAGGACACTTTTCATGACCGGGATTTTTGTTTTGGGTATTTGTCGATCAGGTAAATATCTTTAAACAAGTGTGACGACCGTTTTCAGAATGAACGGATTTAGTAAAAACATTTCTTATTGTAAATTAAATTTGTTGTTTTTCTGACTGAAACCGTCCATTCTTGCGGCCAATCTTACAATAATAAAACTTTTTCTATTTAGGATTAGGTACAGGTCAAGTCCCTTTTTTCGATTACTTAATTTTCTTTTTTTTTTAATATTCGTTTTGAATCACATGTGTTAGGTGAAAACAAAAAAAAACGTTTTGTTTCAATTTTTATTTATTTTATTTTTTTATAATGTCCTAGCTTAATACATGTGAAACACGCCGGTTCGCCGCAATTCTTATGATTTCGTCCCATTTTCTAGCTCGTAAATTTTGTGCCTGTTTTTTATGAATGTATTCTAATGTTGTTATGACTTTTTGTTGGCAGCGGAAGGAGCCAAAGAATAGGTAACTCCCAAAAACATAGAAAAGTAAGCTTTCAAAAGGCATATAATTAACAAGTTTTTTTTCGATTTTTTTTATTTTATTCAGTCTTGCAGGAATTTGTGATTTTGTTCAATTTCAATTGCTTAAAAGGACGTTTTCGAAAATTATTTTTTTAGTTTCATTTTCACAGCACAGAGTCACTATCGAGTATCTTGTATCTTGGGTGTAATTGTTATTTCTATTTCTTTCAGTCCTCGCTGAACAAACCGATTGGACCATGATTATGGTTTGGTTGGTAATTTGTGGATTCTTCAGGGGTGCCGCCCTTATCAATTTTACTATTACAATATCCGAATATTCCTCACTGGAAAAATTACCAGCGGCTTTCGGATTACATATGGTCGGAAAAGGCCTCTTTGTTGTTGCCTTTGGACCCATTTTAGGTACAAGATTTTCTCAAAACACAAATTTTTAACCTAATTGAATTTTTTTCTAAAGGGATTATCAGAGATACGACCAAGAGTTATCCGATCTGTCTTCATTCCCAAACTGTTCTTATCCTAATTTGCTGTTTGGCCTGGAGCATCGAATATGCTTTTAGGTTTTTTAGAACTAGGAGTGCTGAATCAGATACGGACACATCGACCACATGACAAACGGATGTCGACTGTTAAAGTCAACCATAATATCAAGAAAAAAAAAAAAGTGAAAGACATTGAAAAGAGCTTTTAATCAGTTTTATTTTCTTTTTATGTTTCAATATCACTTTTTTGTTAGTCTTTCAGTTTGTTTGTTTATAGTTTTAATTGTTTTTACGACCTTTTTCTATGATATTCTAAGTGTGATACGATTAGGTTTAATGAGACTGAATCTGTGAGTATAGTGTTCCATTTAAATACTTAATTATGATAAGATACTAAAAATCTACTTTGTGTAGACCAAATTGTACATAGTCTTATTTAAGTAGCAAAAATCTAAAATGTATTAATGGTTTTATATAAAAGAAACAATCCTATTTAAGACAAATGTTTAATTACCTAATTACCTCTTCAAATATTGTATTAAATTTGGGGTTGCAGTTTTGAAAATTTAGAAAATGATGAAAAACGGCGTTTCTAGAAGTCTCACGAATCATCTATATTGAATCAGAATTATTTTTTATACTCGAAGTGAAATTGTTGTCGACGTTTCGCTTTATTATGTTTTTAAAACATCCTCAGGGTTTAAATTCGCAATTCTTTACATTTTACTAAAAAAAAAAAAAACGGGTGTCGCAAAAGTAATTTTATAAAAATCGGAATCAGCAGGAGATATTTTATTTATAGCTTTTTGTGTTAAAACCAGAAGTCATAGATGAAATTTTATAAAAACTGGGAGCCTTAGCCAACAATTTATAAAAATGGAAACTGCAAGGGGCATTTTAATACTAGAAATTGTAGACCACATTTTAAAATTGGCTGGTCGTAAGACGCATTTTATAAAAGTGGGAAACGACAGGAGACATTTTGTAGCTTTTTTTTAAATCCAAATCTGAAGTTATGGGTTTTTTTAATAAAAACTGGGAGTCATAGGCGACAATTTATGAAAATAGGACCTGTAATGGGCATTTTATTAAGATTGCTATAAAAAAAATGTAAAAAAACATTAGAAATTGTAGAGTCCATTTTATAAAAATTGGCTGGTTATAAGAGGCATTTTATAAAAATCGGAAACCACAGCAGACATTTTGTAGCTTTTTTTAATCAAAGTAATAGATTTTTTAAGTATAAACAGGGAGTCTTATGCGACATATAAAAATAGGACCTGTAAAGGGCATTTTATTAAGATAGCTATAAAAAATCGTCTTTTTGTAACGGAAACATTAACTTGTAGAGCTCATTTTATAAAAATTGGCTGTCACAATAAAAGGCATTTAACATAAAAATCGTTTTCAGCAAGAGACTTTTTGTTTATAGCATTTCTTTTAAAAAAACCAGACGCTATAGGCAAAATTTGATAAAACTGGCAGCCATAGGCAACAATTTATAAAAATTGAATCTGCAACAGGCATTTTACTAAAAATTGTAGACCACATATTGATATTTCTGTCTATGTCTATTCACACGTCACAACCTTCTACATTATCACAGCCTACTAAATTTTAATCTCCGAAAATTTAAAAAAATAATCGAAAATTTAAAAATATTGTAGCTGATTTTGTTTAATATTTATTTTGTGCAATTTGTTATTGAATATATTATCGTAAAAACAGAATAAAATAAATATTTGTATTTAAGCTTTGTTGACACCGTTTAGAAACGTTTTATCCGGTCCATTTTCTAGTAAACCAATCAGAATGTAACTAGTAAATTATTATTGATTTATGCTATATACATTTTGTTTTGTTTGTACTATTGACAACTGATTCAGTTTTAATTTATTTATTTTGCCGTTGTCAGCAAATAAGTTATTTATTTTAATAAAAAAAATACAAAAATTATTTAGTATCTTGTTTGGTCCGGTCTTGTTTTCCTCGTAATTTCTTTATAACCAACTCGATTGACCAACTTACCACACAGGTTAAATACGCAAGACTTAATAAATGGACAACCATAACATCACTGTGTGTTATTCTTTTAACAAAACCTGTTAAAATCAATTTAAAAAAAATGTTATTTAAGAAGGAACTTACTCATTAAAGGCCCAAAAGCGAAGCAAAACATTCCACAAACAACCATATAGAGAGAAAAAGCCGTCGAGAAATTTTCCGAGTACTGCTCTGATATCACAACAGGTAGAGGTGTTTGAATGAAAGCTCTTAAAAATCCGACTGCTCCCACTGTTGCCAATTTCCAATAATAGTCGTTTCGGGAAACGAAAGCTGTACGACAAATTACCAAAAGAGCAGAACCGGTTAAAAAATAATACCGATTTTTGATTTTTGTTGCAGCACTTAGAAATGTGAGAAAAATTCGAGCGAGTAAATCTGCAGCGAAAAATACAGACATAAAAAAAGCTGTTTGGTGGGAATTAAAGCCTGCATTTATAAGGACTAGTGGGATTATTGAGATAAAAGCGACATCAGCGGTGAATCCGAGTGATAATCCCACAGAAATATTGACATAAACTGGATCTTTAAACATTCCTAAATCCATGCTTTTTGCTAAATCCTTACAAAAACTTTTTTCTTCTTTAACGTGTTTATTGAGTGTTGACACCGAAATCGCTCTATCTCCCAGACTTATAATCGAAGTCCGAGGTTTCGGCATTACGTATTTAGTGTCCTGTCCTTGAAGAAGCTCTTCATTCTCAACCGAAATCTTCTCTTTCTTCATATGCCATTCAACCGGTTGCAAAGTAACAGAAGCCAAAATCGTATTAAGACTCAACGCTGAAATAATAGCAACAGTGCCTCTAAATCCAAACCACCCCATACAAAACTCCCCGAAGAAAGGAAACACCATAGAAGTAGCAACCATAAAAGCTTGAGCAACCCCATTTACCATACTCAACCTCCGGTCAAAATACGAGTTGAGAGCAGTGAAAAATGCAGGGAACATCAAACCCATCCCCAAGCCTTGTATAACCCCGAACGAAATGACCATTTGAGGCAGAGTTGTCACAAAAATAGTAGAGAAACTCCCAATGAAGTAAATGACAGAGCCGAGGAGTGCAACGGTACGATAGGAGTATTTCTGGAGGAGGTTATTAGCAGCAAGTCCTGTGATGTTGAAGCAGGTGTTGAAGAGGCCGTTGGCGAGGGTAGTTCCGGTGGTTTCGTCGCCGATACTTGCCAAAAACCGGCCGAAGATGAGGCCGAAACATGACATGGGGATGATTGTCACATTCTGTGGGAAATATTTAATTAAGGGTGAATCAATTGTACGAGTAGATCTGGAGATTCCCCGTTGATTAACAGATATTAAATTAAAAAAATAACTTACAATCATGAGGGTGAGTGCGGCAGCAATGATGTACCCCCAGCCTCCATCTGGGGGTAAAAGTTGGTATTTTTCGAGAGTTTTTTGGTTTGCAGTGACCATGATGGAATGAAACAATGAAATGAGTCTCAAAAATTGTTGTTATCATTTGTTTATTTAGTCTTAAGGAAAAAATAAGTGACAAGAGGATCGTAAATCAAAGATGTTTGTTGGAACTTTGATATTGTGTTTTTTCAATTGTTCTTTGAATCGGCCTGTATACTTCTATTACGTAATAGTAATTATAATAGATCGGCGTTGCTAATATTACATGTTGTTCTTATTAATATGTAAATATCTGGAGTTAAAGTTAATACACTTTAATGTTTATGTAAATTTTTTCCTTCATCTCTATTTAAATATTTGTTGAAATTAATATAAAACATTTTTTGTTCATTGTAATTATATGTTTTCTCTAAATTTTTCTCTAATTGAGATGTTTGTTTCGTAATGTTAAATGATACCTTCTGTGCACGATTGTCAGTGGCTCATTTGAATTGTAATATATTGTTTATAACAGCTCGGAGATATTTAAATTCCTTCACGTTTTCAAAAACGTTGCTTAGTTGGTTAGTTATTAGTCGGTCACTACCCACGCGACTTAATTTGAGTTAGTCATTTTAGCTTAAGGCCTCAGTTTTTAATATCTTTTAATAATAATTTAACACGTCCGATATCGATCTTTGATAAATTATTGATAATTTATAGCGTTTTAAAAGGTGCAACATCCTTACGCAATTTTTGAAATTATACCGAGTTGGCCGATTATTTTAAATTTAACGTTATAGAGGACAGTAAAACGTTTTTTCTAAAATTATAATAGCGCCCTACTGAAAAGCATTGTTATTGTAGCTTGTTTTTAAATGTTGGTAATATATTAAGTTAATTTTCATTAGATGTGAAGATCAAACAATAAGTGTATCTTATTGCCAATTTTCTCAACGTTTAAACAGCATTAAAATCGAATTTATTATTATTAAATAGTGGAAGAATACCTGTAGAAAACTCATACTGACACTGCACGTCTTTTATCTAGCGTTGGAATATCGGAGCGACAACGTGCTTTCAATAAAGCAGCCAATTTTTCTAAAAATTCAATTTTTGTTAGGTCATCTATTTAACAGAGTAACAACAAAAGTTTTTTGAGTGGATCCAGTCTATTTTGGCATTTATAGAAGGTTAAAATTGAAAAATATCTTTTAACTGCATTCAAGGTAACAACTAATATTGTTAACTTATAATGTGTTATTAAAAAAATTTGGTAAAGCAAATATACTTTTTAACTTTCATATTTCTTAATATTACAAATTATATTTTTCATATTACTAATGTTATTATTTACTTTTTTCATATGTCTAAACTAATATGGCGAAAACTGTTATTTTTTAATAACAGTTACTATCTGTTACTATTTAAAATAACATCGAGAGAATAACATATGGTTTCATCATTTCCCATGAGTGAAGAAAGGCCACGTAACTTTCGGCCACTTGCTAGAAAAACGTTTTGTAAAATAAATCAGTGGAAACAATGACCGAGTTAGTGAAAACCCGACAAATGATTGAAAAAGAATGAGCGGTTCATTGAAGCGACGGCGATTGTAGTTATTATTGTGTGAATATCGAGTTATTTATTTTATCAAATTATTGTTGTTTGTGTATGTAGTAGAAAGAAATTATTTGTTATTAATCCAATTTTTCGAATTTAAAAAACTTTGATTTTGCACATACTGGTGTTAGGAATGGGATTTGAAAAACTTGAACGTGATTTTGAATAATTTAGAAAGTTGAAGCTGGAGCTTTAGTCAGCTCAAAAGCTGACTACAAGAATTCAGTCGAAAACAATTGAAGAAAAACGAAGACAATAAGAGAAAGAAGAACGAAGAAAATGACGACTCGAAGGAAAAGAAGAACAACCCGAAATTCTGGAAGAAATGGAAAAACGACGAAATAAGAAGAAAATAGAAGAACGAAAATTTTAGAAGAAATAGAAAAACGACGACAAAAGGAAGAACAATAAAAATAAAGACAGGAAAAAAAGCCAAAAATTTTGGAAGAAATGGAAAGACGACGAAGAGATTAAAGAGGAGAACAAGAAAATCGACTACTCGAAGACAACGAAAAACGGAAGCAACTTCCAGAAGATTTTTCTCTTATGAAAAACTACTCTGACTTTGACAGGAAGGCCTGTCTGGAACATTCCCTAGACTTATTTGAATTTGAAGGGGGTTAAACACGAATTTTTGCGAATATTTTGCTTATATTAGATTTTTTGTAAAAATTGTTATTACGAGTATCAATGTTGTAGACTTGTAGAGAACAAAATTTTCTAGAATATTTGTCTTAATTTTTGTCTCCAATTGATTATTATTTTTATTTATGTCCAAATAAATAAATATTTTGCTGGTTGATCTTGAAACCTCTGTATTTTCAAAATGGAGCATGGAATTTAAATTTAGTTGTAAGGGGTGACTACTACAATTAAATATAACGCTAAAAGTAAAAAAATAAACACTTTGCGAAATATGGTTTTTAAAAATGGGGTTTCTATACTGGTAATATGCAAAACGGTTTATAGTGTAACAAGAACAGTGACAATTTTTTTGCGTTATGACCAATTTTTCTTATTTTTTCTAAGATGTCACTTGGAATTTAACTTAAAAAAAAATTTCTAAAATTTTATTACCTACCCTATATATACAAAATGGTTTATAATAGATCAGTGGGGATTTTTTCAATATTAAGGAACGATTAGGAACAAAAGGAACAAAAACAACAGTTTTATGGATTTTTTCCAAAATTTTAAAAATTTTAAATGTTTATAACATTATCTAAACTTCAAATTTTGGAATAAAAAAAAATTAAGTGGATTAACAGTCTTTAGCCATTAGTTATAAATAACAGATATAAAATAACAACCATTAGTCTAAACCACACTAAATTTTAAAAAAGGCGGCAGACTTACATAAATTAAAATGGCGTTTATCATGCCGTCAGACGGAGTTCATTTTTTAGTATGCCGTTGCAGAAAAATCATTTCCTAAAATAAGAACAGTGTCTGATGGCTAAAAATTTAAACTCCGTCTCTGTCGGTACTGAGCAATGCATAATAATTTACAACACTGCGGGTATTAATAATTTCCTGTATGTAATTAGATCGTCCGATAATTAAAGTAAATTAACATTAATTTCGTGCTTGTGGAACTCTTACAATACAATATAAAACATTATTGTTTCATTTTTATTTTAGAAAAATTAATTGGTTCACCCTGTAGTTATAGGTTAAGCCCGTTATTATTAAAAGTCAATTTGTCGTTGAATCGTTATATTGGCATGACGTTTGCTTTGGGCATCATCTTATGTAAATTCCGACTCCCCTCGAGCTTAACACAATTATTAAATAACGAATTTACCAAGAAAAAAAATAAAATAAAATTTCGGTAATTAGAGTCCGGGTGTGTTCGTAAAAAGCAATCACACTAGTGAAATTTAAACATTTTAACGCAACTTAATTAAGAAATATTAATGTCGGCCTGCCAATTATTAAAAAATATTACGTTTGATTACTTAAATTGCGCCGCTTCATTAAAAAACTGTTTAAACTTTATAAAAAGACAACAGAGACAGAGCCGACTTTGAGACTTATTAATTCGGGAAAAAAAACGAAAAACTAATTAAAACGATTCATAATTATCGTCTGTTCACACCTTTATCGACTGAGATTTATGAAGAATGGTTTTTATCAGACGCCATCTAAATGGCGGCCCACCATTCCTATTATGATATTCACAAAGATATCGCACCTTAGGGTTGTGATAAATAAGAGTTTGGTATTTTTTGGCCTCCCTGAATTTTTACTTTTAATTAAATTAATTAACCTGGAGCTTAACGAGCTTCCTAAAATATTTTTTTTAATTATGAAACGTACAAAATACGAGTTATTCTTGATATTATGTCGTCATATTTTGGTGCCACCACCCAACGAATCTTAGGTTTAATTAAATCGATTTTAATCTTTTGTCGAAATCGAATGGAAGAGAGCCCACTTTATAATTACACAATTATATGTTTACTTATCAGTAATAGCATCGAGGGGCAGTTAAATTGTATCTACGGGTGTTTCGGCTTCCGACGCTACCGTCATCGATCCCGTATTTCGATAAATCTTTTCCCGGTAAAAATCTTTTTACCTTACGGAGGGTTGAGAATGACGATTTCGTGCAAGCTTCAGGCTTGGTGGATAATTGCACATTGCGTCAGCACCTCAGTGAAGATTTAACAAGGTAATGACGAAAAGTGCATTCTTCAAGATCAGAGAATTGAATATTGACACAGCCATCAGAGAAAATTCTTCTCACGTTTATGTAACGAGAAAGATTCAATTAAATTCGAGTAATTACAGTTTTAATTGAGGGTAATTGAAACACGTCGGGTTACATTTATTAACGCATCGCTCTCGAGATTTCTTTAATTAATATACGAATAAATAGCTGGTGTGCGGATGCGAATCCATCATGCCCAGATGGCTTGGCATATACAGAGGGAAACCAAAACAACCACACCTAAACGAAATTGGAAATTACAACAGTTTTTGTAAATTATAGAGGAGGAGATGTGGAATAAATTTTGTAACTTTAGTATAAAATTATTGAGGTCTTAAAGTTAAATTCTGTGATTGCCACAACTGTCACATGTCTCGCTTCAATTACCGCAAACCAATTTTATAAAATAGGCGGATAGGCGAACTGTCTGTCAAAAAATATTTAGTCTCTTCAAATTTTGAATGAGGGTTGCTAGATACTGCAATGAATGTGAAAGGAGACAATTTATATATATATATATATATATATATATATATATATTTTGGATAATAAAAGGTAAGTAAAATAAAAATATTTATTTAATTTTCTAGACAAAATGGGTTTTAAATGAAAGCTGAGATTGTGTATTAACCGAAAAGTAGGTTGCTTTTTTTCACATTTATTGCAGTACCTGGATACCTTTATCCAAAATTTGAGATTCTTTATAACAAGCAAAAAATTACCAAAAAGTCATTACCTTTTATTTAGAATCGAGATTATTTTCCTCACCTGTCAAATCCAAAATTTTGATAAATCACCTTTAGAGTTACATTTGAAAGAACCAATTAAACGCTGATATCAACGACTATTTACATTGACAATTTTTTAGCTATTTTTTAACATTTTTTCTAACATTTTATAATTTGAATTTGATGAAAGCGTCCTTTTTTTCTCGAAGGGGGGTGATTTTCATGTAAATAATGACAAAATCAAACTCACAAATTGTTTATCAAAATTTTTGCATCAGTGCCAAAGATTTGTCATAAACGAATTAAAAGCATAAAAAAAACAAAAATGTGTTCTAAAAAGAGAATAAATCGTATTTTGAATTGTCATTATTTTTTATATTTATAATTTTATTTATATTTTAAAATTTGGTTTAGAAAATAATCTAAACAAATATGATTCAAATATGACTCAATCTTCATAAATTAGCGGCTAGTACATTGTTTAAATTTTTTTTCAAGTGCTCTCTACAATCTAACTCAACCAAAACGGCGTTAATAATTTTAAACTAAAGACCTTGTGCGTTCAACACTCGGGTTTTGGTCAATTTATTAATGCCATTTTGGTCTCGTCAAATTAGCAATAGTGCATTCTCGAAAAATTTATGACAATAGAATAGTTGGTTATTTATCAAGATCTTGTTATATTCTTCATGAAAGTCGGTTGTAACTACACTGGATTGAACAAATTTTAAAAAACTCGCAGCAGGCTATGACATTGTAATTGTATTGTAACGTATGTTGTTTTTTTTTGTTTTAACTGCTAGGCAATCAAAACAAGTGCTTTGTGTTTTTAAAATACCTACTCTAGCGTTCTTTGACAGTGTTTTAAATTTGTTTCTCAAAAATTAATTAAAAATTATAGAAAGTTACTTAAGTGAAGGTTTTTTACTTACTTTTACATAGTAAAAATTAAATGCAGTAGACATTATTAAGAACTCTATTGGAATAATTACAACAAGATGGACAGGAAAATTAGTTACTTAATGATTGCACAATTTCTTGGCCATCTGTCTATAACTCTAAAAACTTAAAAAAAACAATCGAAACTAGGAATTAAAAAAAGACCAGAAGAAGCTTTAGAAGTAGCTGAGAAACACCCGCGACGTCTAAATGAAAACAAAAAAGTAACGGCAGGAAGTGAAAGAAAATAGTGTTCAACCATCAATATTCTGCGTTTCCAACATAATCCTGTATTAGCTTTTCGAAATTTTTACGACACTCAACCACAGTCCGCTGTTAAATTCTTTACCTACTAAACTAGATATTTCTTAAACCTATTGTCAACATCTGGTCGGCACTATCAGCACTATTTTTATTGGGGGTTTGCGGTCCAACCTTTATAAAGTACTTAAAGAGTCAAAGCAATAACCGCAGAATATCTTTAGTCGTACATTAAGTAAAAATTAAACATTAAGAAAAAAAAATTTTCTGTAGGAATCAGAGTTCCAGAAAAATCTGAAAAACGACTATTAATGACAAATAGCGCATTTTAAATTCAAATCTTTTGCGAATAATAGTTAAAAGGCTTTCGTTGAGAACGTATTTCTCGCACATTTTTTTCACCATTTAACGTTATTAAATCTAGTTTTAAATTATTTGGTTTATAAATTGTGAAACTACGTGGTTTTTTTGTTCTGTTCAGTGTTTAGTAGGTATTCCTATTTAGTCCGATTAAGCAGTTGAGAAAGAGTGGTAAAACAGAAAGCTTTTATTTAAATTCTGGCGTCATAGATTAATAAATATTTTAGTTCTGTGAACTGTTTATAGAAGCATTTTAAGTTCTGTTTATTTTCGTAAACATTTTGTATTTTATATAGTTTTTTGAGTGACGTATTAAAAAACTAGAAAAATGTTTTATTTAAAGATTTACATTTTGATGACTTACGGGCTAATTTCAAGTTGGGATAATACGGGTAGTATCTTCGTTTCCATGGAAAATTAAAAGAATTCGGGATTGTGATTGGTTGTTGTATGGAGAAGTACTAAAATTTGCAATACTACCGGTAGGATTTCAATTTGAAATCAGCCCATTAAATTATAATTTTCTGACACCTAATTTTGACTGGGGTGTTGATATTATTTTCTTCTATTATGTTTATGAAATTAATATGAAAATACAAATTAATATTATTATATAATTATTCATATAATTATAATAATTCATTAATATATATTAATGAAAATACAAATTTACTATTAGATAGGTACATTTGTAAATTGATTGTTTGGTGGGGATGACTGATGGTTTTTACTTCTGTCAGGAGTCTTACTTGCGGAGTAACAATTTGGTGAATTTTTTTATGGTGTGACGACTTTTTAAAATTGGGATACTTAATCTCTATGTTGAAGGAATGAAGATGATTGGGAAGTGACTATTATGTCGTCTTATGGTCGTAGGCTTTCCTTCATTATGTTAATTAGTGAATTTTTAGGGAGTAAAAATTGAGTTGGAGGGCGATAAATAGACACTATTGAAACAATAATTCATGTCCGTGCTTCTTCTACCAAATATTCTCGCTACTCTAGTTTTATCCAACAGTTTGTTTGATCTCCTAATTCTAGCTGTTTGTTAGTTTGTTGTAGTTGAAAGAGTCTAGGTTGATGGGCTAATACTTCATTGTACTCGTAATACATTCATAATACTTAATACTTTTTCATCATCATCAGGGGCTTTCTATATACAGCTCTTTTTATTAACTAATGTTTAAGGAAAGGTTTAAAAAATCCTCTACTTTTAACAAATATTATTCAAAAAGTAGGAACCAATCGGACACAACTGTAAGTGTTTTCATTGTCAAATCTGCATGATCTGCAGCGAAAACTAGTTATTATAACTTGAGTTAGCGCTTATTATGAGTATTACGTATCGTTTATAGCTATGTTTTTTTGTGAAATTGTATCGGTTATAACGACAAACAGTCAGTATTTGTTATAAAAAGACATAAAAATGCATTTTAAGGACAAATCTTATTGTATAGGTTTTATGTCTATATTACTATCACTCCTAAGAAGATGAACAGATTTATTAAAGACCTACTTTTGTGGACTTATGTAGTTTCTTAAAACAATAGTTATTTGTAGCCGATTTTATATGCTAGAGACAGTTATAGAAAAAAATCTGTATGTAAATGAATGAAATTTTTGTTAAATTTTTGGCCACTGTGTAGGTATTTGACAACCAATTTCGCGACCACACACATAGCCGCGATCGTCGAAAACTGCTCTCTTATATCGTTCGCATCATTAAGCTATTACAACGTGAAGGTTTCTGATTGTAGCACGCCGTGGATAATTGTAATTAGTCATTAATGAAAACGTACCGCTTATGTCTCCCGTAATTATCCGCATTTTCGGTTTCTCGTTGTAGCACACACGCGTTCACTTTTATTTCAGTCACGATCACCTTTCAGCCAAACTGAAACAATTTTCAAATACTTGATCTGTTATTATTACACCCCTATGTACTTGTGTGTACTTACTGCACACTCGAAAACCGTCTGTCGCCTCCGGCGCACCGTTCCAACGTGTCTAACGCTAATAACTCTGATGAAGTCGTTAATTCACTGATCTTAATATTATAATCTCGTCTTCGGCAATGAAGCAATTTCACAAATACACCGTAACAAAAACGATGATTAATAGCATCGTCAGTTACGTAACGAAATTAATTTCTTAACAAACCAATCGTCGTGATCTGAAAGTGTCAACCCCAAAAACAACAAGAAAACTTTCTTTCCACCACAAAACCGTAATCTATTTTATTACACCTGGTGATTATATTGCGGCAGGTGGATTCACCTGTTCGGCACGGGTTGGACACGTGGTCGTTGACCATCGGCAACGCAAATTTTGGATAGAAATCGACAACAGAAACAATTATTTTTTTTACAACTTTATCACTCTTATCAATGATTCTATTAATTTGTTCAGGTGTCGGTTTAATATCTAATTAACCGTTAATTAACGTCCTGAGATAACACAATAGATCAACCGGATTCAATTTGAATATAACTGTTAATATCGCACGACTGATTAAATTTATTAAAGAGAAAAAAATAAGGACAAATTTCCGATGATGTTTCTTCGAGGAAAAAAATTATAAACGAGGACATTAAAAAATAATGAGGAAAAAAATTGATAAAATATGTACAGGCTGTTCCATAATGTTTGAAACTGTTTTTATAACATATTATAAAGAGCTCTTTACATTTTTTCTCTTACTTTTAAACGAAAATAAATCATGGTAGCTCTCAAATGTAACAAAAAGTGTCATTTCCTACTTTAGAGCAGAAAGTTTTATTTTAAGCCGTGTAGGTCATTTATGTGAAAACTGTAAATTTGACACTTTTGATTTAGAAGTAAAAATCACTTTTATGATTTTATGTGATTTAAGTGAAGGAAGACGAAAAAGAGTTGTAATGCCCCTTTTCAAGAAAAGACAAAAAGGCAAATTTTTCAAGGAAATGCAATCATAGATACATAAAATAATTATAGAAATATGTGTAGACGAAAATAATGTTACAAAGCGACCTTTGGAACAAATTTTAAATACTAAGAAAACGAGTACTGTTACGTGTTACAACTTATCTAACTTTGAACTTTATGAAATCCTACAATTTGTTTCAGGATCTTTAAAATTTGCCTCAAACTGAATACCAAATTGTTTGTAATAATTTCCTACTACTGTTCATAACATTGCTTAAAATTATAGTTTTATTTTTCTTTGCTAATAAGGCAAGATTTAAAGATCTAAAGTGAAGCGGAATTATTCTCGTTATTTCAGGACAAGAAACTGACCAAATGTAGAATTATGACCACTTGAGAAGCATATCATTACATTACTGACGATTAACAAATGCGATGTTTACTTTATTCATGAAATTTGCATCTACTGACTATTGAAATCGAAAAAAAAAATTGACAAACTACAAAAAAGAAGAAAAAAAATAAAAAAAATTTTTAGCTAGGAAGAAGAAAATAGAAAAACAAATGTAAAGAAATAGGACAGATTAACTTGAAAACCAAAGATAACAGTTTTTAAGAAACACATACTGGATCCAGGTAAAAATGCTGTGGTGAAAGTAAAATCAAAAAGAATAACATAAAAAGACAAAATGTTTGACAGATGAAATACGTAAAAATTGTAAAATAAAAAGATGGAAAAACTATCTAACTCTACAAGAATTGATGAGATAGATTTCGAAATATACCAAGAAATAAAAAAAAAAGAAATTAAAAAATACTGTTTTATGGTTCACTTATTAAATCTTAAAATTAGAAATAAGAAGAAATACGACATGCCTAAGATAAAAGATAAAGAAGAAATGGAAAATTAGGAAAAATATTTTATAAAAATAAAATGCGAAGATGTATCTATTCTATATGCTAGTAGAAAAAAAACAGATGCAATTAAAAATATAAAATGGGCGGAAAGATTTCCGGAACTGGGAAAAGAAAGAAAAAATATACTAGCAGAAAGAATAGAAAACTGACATTTTCTGACATTTAAAAATGAAACAGTCATAACTGCAAAGAGATAACATTGTCAAATGTTCTAGAAAAAATATTTGCAATTATTTAGCACTAAGGGATAAAAAAATTCAAATAAAAGTTGAAAGTTAAAAGAAACTGAAAAGAGTTGCGATGAAAAACGAATTATAAGGTACGATATGTGCGAATAGATATATGAAATACGTGAAAATAAGGAACAAAAAAAAACGAGAAAATGTACTAACTACAAGAAGAAATATAAATTTTGTAGTTCTTAATTTTTGTATATTGCTTAGACGTTTAAATTTTTTTTATAAAATATTTTTTGTGATTTTGTTTTGTTATACCTTGTTTATGTCGAGGAAGTTCAATCGAATTGAAAATCGTTAAATTCAATTAGAACTTTCACTTAATTGGTTCCATTTTTTACTCGAATTAGATTAAATTAAATTAATCTTAGCTTAAGCCACACAATATAATCACTAAGATTGAAATTTGTTGCACAATCCTTTAAACTAACTTCGGAGGATGAGCGATAGTCGGTGGGTAATAACCATAGTACAATTTATTTTCTGTAAAGCGGCAAATAAGTCACAGCCTATCAAGATTTGTTAGAGAATTGGCTTTAGTTTATTAAGCCGCTTGATAGAACAGGCGTGGTGAACAATTTGAGCAGGTTAAAGCAAATAAAATAAGAGTAATAAGAGTAAATAATAAAATAACTCTTATAATATGCTGTTAAGCATTATTTTTGCGTATGAAAGAAAATATACCTAGTATTGTTTTTTACTATTAAACGCATTACCTTTAATTTAGCTATTGTTAGAAGGGGTAGATAATCACTCTTTCACATATGACTTATGTAATTTTATAAAGTTTATTTTATAGACACCCTATAGGATCTATCAAGAAAACTCCTAGAAAAAAAAACTGATACAAGAGAGAGCAATTGAGAATTGGATACAGATGAGATACACGACTCAACTTCACTTCTCCAGCCTTACACTTAACGGTGTACCTAAAGGTATATAGGACCAAATAATATTTTTTTTATAATTGGCTATTAAGCCTTTCCAAATAATTTATTTTTGTTTAATTTGGGGGCCCCCGATCGAGTGGCAAAGGCCCACCCTTTTGGTCCAATTTGATCATTTCCAATAACTTGTGGTTCCTGCTGTTTTTAATTTCGTCTAAATCCCTCATCGAAGCTACTTCATAATACCCCATAATGACTTAAACGTATAGAATTAACGACTTCCATCAAGACGGATGGGAAGAATTAGGAATTAATTATAGGTGGGCCGCGTTGAAAAAATCTCATCTGAAAAAAAATTCGGGATTATTTTTTTCACTTTCGTTTAATTTAAAATCGAGAGTGACAATTCTTTCTCCGCCTTCTTAATTACTAACATTACATTTAGATCATCGTTTCTCCCTTCGGCCGTACCATAAATAAATATAATTTGACGACAAGTCCGATGACATCTGGATATTATCGCGTAAATCAAGCGACTTCAAAGAATCGAAACGCCGATAAAAACTTTTAATTTTGTTTCAGCGATCGTCTTCGATAGCGCACTAATTATAGATAATGTCGACGACATACCCGTGTTAAAATTTTCATTTTACTACCTCTCAGAATTTTCATAAAAAACCAGCGCAATTCAAGAGGAATCTGTTTAATTTATAGCCCAGAAGGTGATCTATTATGCATAATCAAACCTGATTAGGTCCATTACAGAAATTGCCTCTTTCGAAACAATACCTCAAAAAATCTAATAACCCTCAAAACCCAATTTAATTAAATTTTGCGCGTGGCATTTTTTCCATCCGGAAATGCTTGCGTACTTCAGCTGTCTGAAATGCCCTCACGTGATTGGCTGAAGCATCGCGCAAAAATCCGGGGAGATTTCAATGCTTGAAACTTTCCCCGGACTTGGGGTTGGTTCAAAAAACCCGTCCGATGACGTAAGTGCACCTGCTGATATAAATATCGGACCGCACACTTAATTGTAAATATATAAGGTTGAATGGTCCAATTTGATATTCCGACCTGTCCTTCTGCTTCTTCCTGAAGCAGGTGCCAAGTCATTCGGCCTTACGCACTTCTCTCTCTCGCTGCTGTTTTTTCGGATTATTAATTGGACAAGCCGAAATGCGACGATATTAAATTAGTTTTTTGCACTGATCGTATCTCTTCCAATCGCTAATTTTTTTCATCGCCAATATTTGCATATTGGTTAGGCAACCCTGAGTGCTGGATGTAGCGGCAAGTCTAAATCACGGGCGTTTTTTCGGCTAAATTGCGGTCATTAAAACAACGCGAGCTCATCTTCGGTAATTTTTACTTTGCAACCAATGATTAAAATAATGTAAGTCTACTTCAAATAGAAATTTAAAGGAAGTATAAAAGCTTATATGAGATATCTATGCAAATTAAAAAGACTGGTAAATTGTATGGTATTATTCGAGGTTTTTCAGCGCGCGTCTGATATAAATTACGAAAAAAGAATTTTTTTTCACCCGTAAGCTATGTTTACTTAACGCATTCTAGATTAGCGTGTGTGCGTGCATTTTGTAAATTATAATCGACGATGATTGTTTAAATATATGCTTAAATTGAATGATACGACTTGCTTTTGATTAATTTAGATGAACGTCTGGCGGATATTAATAGGCAAAAACAAACTGTAAACTACTTTTTTTAAGACCTAAAAACTAACAGATGCTTTTTACTACTTTTTACAAACATATGTTTAAAAAATTCAGAAATGTATACTACAAAAATTTAATTAGGTGCTACCGTTGCATTGTCCTCTTTCTTGCCAAAAAAAGATTCGCGAATCACCTGCCGGTGAAAATTTTATTAATGTCATCACTAAAATGCGCGGTTTATAAAAAATTGCAAAAGAAATTTCCGTAATTAAGAACAAATGTTCCTAAACTGAATTCACGATTTTTGTTGTTCACAATTTAAAGTATTTTGAGTGCAAATTTTCAACAATTTTGCTTTTTCAGGACTGAAAATTACGAAAGTGTCTCAGTAATTTTTATTAAATCGTTTTACAGAGTCGGATTTAGATAATATTTTGTTACATCAGAAAAAATTTTAGTTGGCGCTTTACTAGGGTTGCCAATCGTTCTTTATTTTGAAGGAGAGTCCTTTAATTCTGTAAACTTTTCCTTAGTCTTTGAGATGTACTTAGAAAACACCATTTATCCTTTGATTTTTATTCTTTTACCAAGAGAAACAAGTGAGGAGAAACATTAGTTGATTTCGAAAATGGCTAGGCTTACTTCTAAGTCACCAGCATCAACGAAATTTTAAGAGAGTGTGAACAAACAAAAATTTTACCCTAACTTGACCTTGACGTTGAATATTTTTATTGTTATTCTCTTTTCGAAATAGTAGTTTACTGTTTTTTAACTAATGACATAAATGAATAAGTTAAAAAAAATGGTCTTCAGGACTTTTTATAGATAAAGCCGCACTGAATCACATAAAAATATTTCTTATTTACAGATGCATACATATTTTATCGGTAGAATAGTTGCTGCCCTCAATAGCGCACGTGTTTACTATTTTTGATAACTCTATACCAAGTGGGTATATCACTTCTTGATTATTATTGGCAATAAATTTTGTTCTAGAAACGTCCAAGGCCGTTTATAGAGGGACTGAAGCTGAAGCTCTTCACTAACAGAAAAAGAAAGACAAAGAAAGAATTTAAAAGAACTAAAACAGATTCTACAATTTGATAAAAGCGACTTGAAGAGAAAGAAGAACAGAAACTACAGTTGTCTAGAAAAAAGAAGAGTAAAGGAAAATTCTAGAGAAACAAAAGAAGATTAAAGAAGAAGCTGAAAAACTTTATTTGTATGGCATTGTTAAAATAAACAAATATTTTAGATGAAGTTTAAATATGACGACTGATAAGAAAGAAAAACAAGGACAACAGTGACTATTACAGAAAACAGAACAATAAATTTTTTTTAAAAAGAATACAGAAAATTGTGACTAGCAAAAAAGTTTTAAAATACTGTTTAAGAATTTACAAAAAAAAAAGGTGAACTCTAGTAACACAAGAAGAATGACAACCGAAAGAGAAAAAAAATACGGAGAGTTACAAATATTAGGGAAAAAAGAACAAAAGTAGATTCCAGCCGAAGAAAATTTTATAAAAATCTAAAAAAAGACGAAACAAAAAATGCAAGAAAAGCTAATATGTACAAGGGAAAAAAGAACAAAAGAAAAGGAACAAAGTATACTTTAGAAAAATTAAAAAAATATAGTTTAGAGGATTAAAAAAATCACTATAAAAAAATAAAAAGTTTTAAGACAAAGTTCAAAATTGGAAGGTTCTGTAGGAACAAATGAAGATTCTAGGCGAATTTATAAAACACTATTTGAAAAAACAACGTCTAATCAAAATAATAATAATAATAATAAAAGAATATTTCTTCCAAGCCGAATATCAAGAAAACTGGTAAAAATGAACCAATTTTCAATAATTTTCGCTTTCTACTCCAAAAAATATATATTTTAGGATTTTTAATAAAATTTGGGAGCTGGAGGTAACATCCGGTTTTTAGTCTTCTTTAAATAAAAATTATTGTAAATATTTGTTGTTGCAATAATTGTCACCTAAATTGTACTGTTTTAAAAAACCGGATGTCAAGAAAATTCCAAGACGTACTCAGAAAAGGCGAAAGAGCTGTGAAAGCTATAGAGACATTGTAGTAAGCATGTAATAAGCATAGAACATTTTAATAATTTTTTAAGTTATGTAACTACCTTGACGAATTTACTTTAAAAAGAATTATACTAAATGATCATAATTACAGCAATTTCTTAGTAATTATTACTTTGTATTAAGTAGGTGTTTCTTACTCTAAAAGAAATAAAACGTTTTATGCTTTAATAGATATTAAAGCGTCCAAATAAAGTTGAAACAGATACTGTAAATTAGAAATGGCGAAATAAAATGGCGGAAAAGCTCTTCAGTACGTTATAAGAGCACTGTTTAATAGAAAAATAGTAAAAAACGTAATTTGACTACTTCTATAGATATAAAAAGGTAAAGTTGAGGATTCAGTTTTTGTTTTTACACAAAAAAATTAAAAGTATTTAGTTGTTACTAAATTTTAATGATTTTTTTTATTTAAATGTCTTAAGTTTGTTTGTGGTGTAAAAAATAAAATAAAATCGGCTTCTTGATTTATATTTTTTTATTTTCATTAGTATCGTTATCGTTTTTTGACAAGACAACTTCGAATGTCGATATTTTTCTCACGCCAGTGAAAGACTGGAACCACCTACAATAACGACCCAAAAAACAGTTCTTATCTTCCGTTTCTTGACATTTGATATCTCAATATCGGCTTGAGTCTATCTAAAATGGAGCCACTATTAATTAAGTGGTATTGGCAACGATAGTTGTTAAAGTATCTAATCTCTGTTTTGGTTGTCAATTGGAATGCTCCATTAAGTCCGAAAGCTTTTCTCCCCTTTGAGGAAATTTCCTGGGCCACGCGCCTTAATTTTCGAAAGGGTCTGTCTCAGGGGGAGGCGCGAAGGGAAGTGGATCGGTGGTACAGGTGTATATGTCGGCACGTACAGGTGCATCTCAAGGTCACACCCCTGGTTCTAATCAAGTTTGAATTACGCCACAACCACCGGCGAGTCGAGGTTTGGAAAAATTATGAAAATTTCGGTTCGGTGTCGATATATCACCGAGCGTGGGTGCTAAAGGCTACATTTTAATAAGCGCTCGTTGAGGCCCCCGAGTCGTATCACGTCCAAATCGACGAAATATGGACACATAAAGGCGGGGCTCGATTTCCATAAATCGCCGCCACCCCCGAATGCCGTTTCAGCCCCTCGTTAGCGGCGGCCTGAGGCGGCAAACCACCCTTTAGATTCTCGCGTCTCTCATTAAAATCTCCAATGATTGATGAAACCGCCCCCACAACAACTCGGTTCCGCAAATTGCCACTAATGGAATTTTCTTGTCGTGATTTCGACCAGAAATGATGTCTCATTTGGGTTGGACGATCAATTTTTCACCGAATTTTTTTCACACGGCCACCCACACTTATCACGCGATAAAATTATCCAACGAGAATAATTCCAGGGGAAAAATTTCAGTGGTAATGCGGTCACATTAGTCTGTAATTTCTTTATAAACGTTTCCTGTTTCAACTGTGATTATACAGGACAGAAAGTGGGTGGTTTTCACGAAATTAATTTTCGAAAAAGTGCAAAATACAAGGTAAAAAGTCGATTTAATACTGAATCGCGAAATGGGATGGCACTTCGAGTTCTTGTTGACCTTAATAACATTTTAATAAGCTTTTTGAAATAATTAAAAGAACAGTTTCGTCTTCTTTTAATCATAATTTCGAACTGCAATTTTTTTAAGTTGTACGGCAATGGAACAAGTTTATTACAAGATGACAGAGACGGATTAAGGTAAAACGGGCGCAACACTTTTTCATTCAAAAAGGATAAAGTAATTTTATCTATGACTGCTTGAATTAGAACTAATAACTTTCTACATTTTGAGTATTTTACCCTTTACCCTTTCTACCTAAAATCATCAAGTGAGTGAAGCCGCACCATTTTTAATTTTCATAAAACTTAGTAAACATCTTAATTCAGATGCAAAAAAAGGCTTGTTATTATTTTATTTTTCCAGTGTATTATTTCCGGTTTAAAACCAGCAAGACTAAACGAAAGTAATTATCAACCACTTTACTATTTTGTTTCGTCCTTCCCAGTCTCGTAACTTCGGGCACTTTCCAATTCTTCTTTTCGTGTTGTAGAACTAGACCAAATCGTGTTTTTTATCCTTCTTGTGCCTTGTCAACATTTGATGTCATTACAAAATGAAGATCTTTTTAATCTGTCTCTTCACCAAGTGATTTTTTTTATTAATCTGCCTTTCTTCTGTTTCTCAAAGCGCTACTTCACGTGTCCTCGTCAATTGCTGTTTCTGTTGCAAAAACTGTCTTTCCATTAACGCAATTTTTTCACGATGCAGATCACTGAGACGTCGAAAGGAACTCTCATGATTCTCGTTCAGCTTTTCTAAAAATGCTTTTTTACTCTCTAAATGATCCGGATTCATTTTTTTTTTCGGGACTTAAATTCATTCTTTTGAGGCTTTTTTGGTAACAGATCAATTTCAGCTTTGAGTAACCTCAGTTCTTGTTTCAAGACGTCTCGGAATAACTTCTACTCACCATTTTTCTTCTAAGTTTGCATTTCTTGCTGTCGGTTTAACATTTCTAAATCGTTCTCCTAGGTTTTCTCAAGTGTCAAATTTTCTTGTCCCCATTCGAGTTTTCCTTTTAGCGCTTCCTTGAATTGTTTCTTTAGCTTTTTGTGACCTTCTTCATTTTGTCCAATTCTACATATACCTACATTCTTCAATTTCGTTTCTTACTTCGGGCTTACATTCCTCAATTTCGTATTTCACTTCGGTCTTACATTATTTAATTTGTTTTTCTACCTCACTAATTTCCGACGGAAAGTTTCTTTGTTCTTCTCTAAATTCCATAAACATCTTTATTTGTTCTTCTAGATGTTTATTTAGTTCTTCTTTTTCTACTCCCTGCTCTTCTTTAAGTGAATGTAGATTTGATGAAGAGGCAAACATGTTTCTTAATAAAGCTTCCATAAGTGTCTTTTTTGCGATCCGCAGACATACTAAGACGAGTTTTTGGTACTTACACTGACCAAAAGTAAATCCGATAATTTTGCAACTGCAAAAAAGAGCTTCAGTTTAGTTGGCGGGTACAAAAAACAAAAAAAAAAATAGCAAGATTCAAACATATAGAGACTGTTTTTAGATAAATGTTTTTTTACTTATATTCCATAAAATACCTAAGTGAAGCTTCAAACTCTATCCTTTGGGCGTTGTTTTCCCAAAAGTAAACTTAAATTAAAATTTAAAATTTTTGGTCTCCTTGAAGAAATTTATTTCAAGTTGGTCATGTTTACTATGAAGTTTCTATTTCTTCTCTGTAAATGGTCAACGGGTAGCGATGCAATCGATTGAGCCCAAATTAGGGGCACTTATTTGATGTTAGTACGTGCTAAATATGACATTTCTATAGTTTTACCTTGACACGTTTGCGGTATTCTTGTAACTGACTAAAAAAGGCAATTAACTTTTTCAAATCCATCTCATCTAAAATAAAATTTTAAATATTAGTAACGAGAAATTTTAACAAAAATGAAATTATTTCGCTGTATTTGTTGTCATTAGTTTAAGCATTTATATCAGTTGTAGCAAACTTCGTTAGTAGTTATTTTAAATTTTTTCAAAAAATTGTTTGTGAGTGTACAAAGAAATTGTTGAATCAGTCTGGACGGTTTACAAATGGCTGCATAAATCTTCTCTTTGGGAATTTATAACCGAAATCAAGCATAAGCGTAAGAAGCGATGTTCTTCTCGACATCTATTAGTATTATAAGGACAATTTGTAGTTTTTAATAGCGTTCTTTTGCAGACTTTCGATAATTTATATTTAACAATGGAACAGCAAGAGGCCTTAAATCTTTACAAATTGCTTCAATGAGACAGTAATATATTCATTGCATGCCCTTCCCACCCCAAAAAGTCCAAAAATCTTTTTATTTCGATTAATTAAAGCTTCGTTGTGATTAATTTGTCGATTGTGTGTGAATCCGATCGACATTTTAATGGTACTTTCACGTAATGGCTTATTTGACGTATCTGAAACGTTAATGCGTCGTTAATGGCGGTACTCTTAATTAGCGTACACGGTGATCGAATAAATTCGGATGTGTAGGAATGGATTATCTTGAAAAATGATTGGATACGAGGCAAAGATTGATGGCGATCGATGACATAATTAAATTTGTGTTGCTCTCCGAATTTAACAATTAGTCGGTTATTTATTGGATGTAATTTAAAATACCGCTCTTCAGGTATCTGGGACTCGGTGGATGATGGAAATTGTTTATGTAACTATCATTTTTCTTTTTTATTTCATGGCTTGTAAATTGCGAAACACAAACATGGGTCATTAGTTAGGTTAATGACTGACAATAAAAATTTACACACAGGGAGGGAATTCCTATACTTATTAACTTTTATTGTAACCATATAAATTACATTAATTGATGGATTCTAATTTATTTATGGACCCATGAAATTCGACCAATGTCTAAATGAGAGAATACCATTAATATAACCAATAATAAAGCCAAGCTCTACTAAAAAAAAATTGCGATAGCACGACTTGGACCGATGGCTTCTTCTAAAGTTGCCAACCGTCCTTAATTTTAAAGGATAGTCCTTTAATTTTATAAATTGTCCTTTAGTCTTTAATATAACTTAAAGGACACAATTTGTCCTTTTAACCAGGTTTTTTACCAAAGATAAACGAGCAAGCGTTAGAAAATTGACATACCTATTTGTAATTAATTGGTTGATTTTAAAAATAAATTAATTGTCTAGATGTCTTTTCAAGTCACCAAAACAAATTTTAAGTACGTATAAACAAACAGAAGTTGTCTTCGGACTTGAGTTATGAAACTTACCCTAAATAGAGAATTTAATGATAGAGAGAAAAGAACAATAAGGAGAATTACGACTAGCGGAAAAAGAAGAACAGAAGTAGATTCTAGAAGAATTTGAGAAAGCAGATTCTATAAAAATTTGTAGAAAAGATGACCTAATGACAAAAAAAACTCGGAAGAATAATATGTATGTTGTACAAGAAAAAAAAAAGAAAGAAAAACTTTAAAAACGTAGTTTAGACAATTTTACAAGAACTGCTAATTCTAGGCTTTCAGAGAAAAATAAAGAATCACAAAACTAACGATTGGAAGAAAAGAAGAAGAAAATACAACTAAAACAAACGAGAAAGGAAGGTTTAAGAAGTTAGAAACGTCAATTGGGAAGTCCTGGAGGAACAAAATTGTAGGCGAATTTGGAAAACAATATTTGGAAAAAAATAAGAATAAGGAAAACGATTCTAAAGAAAAGAAAAGTTAGGAATAATAAAAACCAAGACAAATTCTAGATTAATAATAGAATAATTCTTCGAGCCGGATACTGAAAAAGTCTTGGTAGATACGGAACTATTAAAATAATTTTTGCTTCAAACACCTAAAATCTATATTTTAGTTATCTATATTAAAGTTTTTAATAGAATTTAGGAGCTAGAGAAGACAGTTTTTACTCTTTTTTTTTTATAAAAATTGCAGTAAATATTTATTTTTGTAGTAATTGTCGCCTTTAGCTCCCAAAGTGTATACATTTTATGGTCCTTCGAGCCAGATAAAGGAAAACGTTTTATTGTTGGTATAAAAAAGACAATTTCTCGCGAGCGTTTAAATTTTTTTTATATACACTGCAGCAACATTTTTTTATATTAGTTGTTCTTCGGCTAACAAAGTGTATTTAAAACTATATGGTTTTTTGGGCGGGATGTAAAAAAAAGTTGGAGTATAGACGGGACATTTTGCAATAGTCCTATTTATGGCACTCTTTTTTAGAATTTTATTTTTGTTTTTGTTACTTTACTACTAACGTTTTAGGGCTAGTTAGCCCTTATAAAGCCTGAAACATTTTTTTTATTTCAATATAAAAATTGTGCTAAAAATTGATGGTCCTTTAAGCAAAATATTGAAAAAAGTCTGGGATTAAAAGAGGCAATTTACAATAATTCTCGATTCCGTCTTTCAGAAATGTATATTTTAAAATTTTCATTAAAATTTAAGAACCAAAGGTAACAGTTTTTATTTGTTTTTAATAAACCTTGTAGAAACATTTGTTTTTAGAATAATTATCGCCTTCAGCTTCTAAATTGTTGCTTGAAAAGCTGAATGTAAAAAAGGCCATGAACCTACCCAGGAGCATAGTTATAAAAGACTATAAAATGGTAAAAATTAAATGCAAACTCAATCTTCTTCGACTACTTCTACCACCACCCCCTTCTCCTTATAAAAGAATTCTAGATAGGCTTTTGACAATGCCCTTTATCGCGATATCGAAAAGTTAGCAATCCTAGCTGTTTCTTCAGATTTTTGCTCAATATAAAGCTAGGGTAATAAACTATTAAAACCAACTTGAATTTCTTTAGTATCCCGTGGCAATTTAATTCACTTTGATCAATTTTTAATTGTCATCAATAACTGTCATGCTTTTTTTGTAGCACCCTTTTCGCTCTTTTTTGTTGTTCATTTAAAGATTATCTGAATTTTAAGAAATTCAAAATAAAGTTTATTCATTTAGGGAATATTCAGTGACCCTTGTCACCCTATCTTCTATATAGCTAATTTAATAAAACCATTGCTCGACGAACAAGTTTGTTTACACACTCGCCCTTGTATCAACATAATTAACAAGTGGTGGTGAAGTGGTCGGAGCAGATGCCCCGTATGCACTTCAACCGCAACAATAACACACGACTTTGAAATGGATACTCTTCCATCGTATTATCTATTCGAGAGTATGCGGTTCGCAAAAACGACGGTTATATAACCGCCACAAAAAAACTTAACCCAAAAAACATGAATTCAAAGCTCACTCACATGTGTTGAACAAATCATCGACAGTCGATACATCCCCGATAATGTACCAATACGTAGAAATAAAAAAAAAGGATGTCTAATTCGTATCTGTTCATCTGAATTTAATTGGCGCGCCCTTCAGATTTTTATCAATTGAAGAATTGGGTTGACAAGTTGTAACTTTATACCAATTAAATGCGGAAAGTGTTAAGAAAAGATTTGTCGTTCATTAAAGTGGACTTGTGGTTAATGGAGGGATTAAAAGTTTTGGAAAAACTTGTAGAGTATTGTAGTCTTGTTTATTGTACACGACTAAGCTCCCGTCCTGCTTTTAACTCAATTATCTTGAAACTCGAGCCTTTTCGTGTCTTAATCTGCACACGCCATGTCCAGAGCACACGCCGATTTCAATAGAAATCCGTAAAATCGCCAACTGGTCAGTCTTTTCACAAATCCACATTTTACGAATATTATTTTTTGCTTCTGGACAATAAACGAAACTCGAGATTTTCGTTTAGGGAAAGCCGACTCGATTTCACGTCTAATCACTTTAATTACAAGACCACCCTTGTTGGGTGCTAAAATCCCTCTCGAGATTTTTCACTCGATTTACTCCACCTTTTTGGCACCCGTCTCATGGCGTGCATGCCTAATCACATTCTTAATTATATGTAATTTAAACTAATCAAGTTGTCTGCGTCCAACATGCATTTCTAGTTAGGATTTTAATTGAGATAATAACGCCGAGCGAATTAAAAGAAACGAACAACAGACATTGTCGAAATCCGACCAATTTATTTAAATGGCCTGGGAAAAGCAATAAACATTTTTATATCGACGGAAGCGACGGGATAGCGCCCCCTGGCGACGTCTAACATTACCACAGGCCACATGCCGATTTTAACAATAACACTGTGTATACTGTGATCTGTTTTAAATGTGTACAAAGACGCGCGACCCGATAGGAGGCCATCATTGTTGACTACTTGATGTATAACTTAATTTGCTTTGACGGAATGGCGATCGTTAATAGATCCAACGTTTCGAAATCGAACAGTATCATCGACTTCACAGCCGAAATTCCATTACAGTCACACTTTAAACCGATAATAAACAATTTCGAATCTTGGGCTACAATTTTTCTTACCGGTAGCTTTACTTACCATCAATTTCGATTTTTCTCACTCAAATTAAATTAAATTGTCAGTTTCAAATTGGTGCACAAATTGTATGCCATTTGCGCCACGCTGAGATCACAATTTAAAACATCTCGAGTGCTTTAACACAGATAATTTAAGGATCCAAATCCGGTTCGAGAGAAATTCAGAATTTGAATCCTTTTCTATTTTAATAAGTTCTAGAGGAATTTTTTCGAAAATTATATGTTTTGACGATAACGCTTTCAAGTTGCAGGCTGTAATATATGTTTGAAACTGTTTTAAACAAATATATTCACAATCTGTAACTGCTAATGAGAAATAAGTTAGTTTCTTTAAATAAAATATTTAACTAAATTAAATTTTGAGCGATTGGTAGCTTTTATTTGTAAGATTTGTAAACAGTTTTTTCTTTGGTTTTTTCGTGATTGCGTAAAATGCTGACAAGGGAATTTCACCTTATTTTCCAATTGATTTATTAATTAGTAGCTGCATATCCATCGTGTGATAACGTCATAATGTTTTGGTAAATTTGTTTAAATAAATATTTAAACAAGTCAATTTTTTTACATTATTAATTTATAAACCTAAATAAATTTTAGGTTTATTATTGAAATAATTTGAATTGAAATAATTGTTTACATAATAATACGATGATTCACTTATCAAAGACACAAAAGAAGGTCGGCATGTAAGCACGATTTTTTTTTGTTTTTTGCATATTTATGGATTTTTCTTTATTTGAATCAGTCGTGAAGCAACTCGAGGACAAGTCGCATTGCCTCTGACTGCATTTAATTTATTATTTATTAAACTGGGTTCGAGTATATCGGTTTTGTTTAAAAAAATTTCACAGTTTAAAATTACAACTGAGAAAAACAATTTTATTGTTACTTTTTGTAATGGATTTAGTAATAAATTTACGTGCTTTATTTATATTCACCTCTTTTAAAAATAAATAATTGTTTTGAAATAAATTCCTTTCGTTTTATTGCGGTTGGGAGTCAGTCCAAGAACATCACGGGAAACCCCGATTAAAGGTAGATCCGAAAGAAACAGAGGGGATTTGTTAAATACGTCAAAAAAGGGGCACCAATTTCAGGATGAAAATTAAATTTCAGGAATAAAGCAGGAGAGGACTGTTTTTGTCATTTTTTTTAGTTTCAGGTGCTATTTTTGAAAGTACCCCAGTCCAGTCCAGGGGGTGACTGACAACGCCTGCCGCTTCCTAAAGGTCAGACTTTTTATTATTATCTTTTATAATAATTATTGATTGGTACACCTAACTAATTTTTAAATATTTAAAATGAGTTCGTAGGTATTCATTTTATTTTTCATAATCAAATTTTCGTTTAAAAACAATTGGTGTTTCTTCTGTGTTAAGAGAATTGGCAACATTTCAAAGATTCTTTTACAACGGTTTGAGTCTTCATTTTTTTTATTACTATCCATGATATTATTATTATATAATATTGTGATATAAAAAATCAATTTTAAGCGTTAAAATTTCGTCTTAATTATTTTCAAAACAATGTTAGATTCCCAATTGCCCATTTTATCAGTTTATTACTTTATTTGCGTAAAAATGAATCCAGAAATGTTCAATAATTATTGTTTGGTACAAAAATAGATTCATTGGTGTTTTATTGACTCTTTACCACTACCTAAAAAAATAAATAAATGTTTTTAAAAGTTATTCCTTTTATTTTATTGGGGTTGGGATTTATCCAAAGACATCGCTGGTTATCTGAATTAAAGGTAGCACCGAGAGAAACAAAAGGGATTCGTTACATAGTGCAGAAGACAATGCACCAATTTTAGGTTCTAAAGAAGCAGAAAGAGGAGATTCGCCACCAATCAGTTGTGGCAGAACAAGATGCCTTAATCGGAACTTTATAACTGGAGTATTGTTTTTTTATAAAAAATTTGTAGATATCTTATTTTTCAGATTTTTGCAGCATGTACTTTGTTTTCACTGAAGAAAATGGCAATAAATTGTTGTATACCTAATAAAATTCTAAATTACTTATAACCTTATTTTTTTTAGAATCTGTCTTTTATGACTTGGTTGCAATTTGAACAATTTTTATTTTTAAGGTTTAGTAATTTCTCTGTTTTATGCTTTAATATTATTTTATTTCAAGTTTTAATAATTTTTCTGTTCTAGGTTTTAGTAATTTTTCTATTTTAGAAATTCCATTTTACAGGTATGCTATTTTTTCCATGTTACCAATTAGTCATACGCAAGATACATAATATTAACTATCCCTTGACCCCTGTTCCCTATAATGATTTAGGAAGGAATTGTCACCCTGGCAACTGGGAATTTTTTTTTGCCGTCAAGCCTCACAAACAAGATCGGCTTGTCTAAGCCATTTTTCTTCAATTAAATAACAGAAAAGAAAATCTAGATGGGACCAAATCAGTGGGCCATCCTGTATATGTATGTAATCGTGGGACCACTTGTCTGGTTAACATTTATTGTAAGCGCCAGCCAGTGGCGCACCCAGGGGGAGAGCCACGAGGCCTCGGCCCTCCCCAAACCTAAATTTTTAAATTTTGCCAAAATTAATCAAATGAAGCAAATTACATAAATTAAATACTTTTTATATTTATCACAATATAAACGCTTGTCTTATGTAAATAAATTTTGAATGTCTTGTTATTTTTAATGTACAATTACTATCATTTTACTTTGATTTTATCCTTTGATCCCCTCCAGACTCATGCTTTTGGGTGCGCCATTGGCGCCAGCTATATCCTTCTTAAATTTTTATTTATATTTTTTTAATTAAATAAATACTACAGATTTATACAGCTTTATTGTCACTTTCTTTTAGCTTCCACTTTACTTAAGCTTCTTCAAGTAGATGAAACCGGTCATTGGCGAGTTTATTTAACCTTTTTGGAGTACATTTTGTACCTTGCTTCCACAAAAATTCGTCCTAAATGAAATCAAAAAAATCAATTTCAAACTAAAAAAGCACGTTTCTTTTCTCAAAATTTGAACTCTAAACTCAAATTAGTTATTAAAATATATATATTGGGTATATTATGATAATAAAATGTAATTATTTGATTGCACTAAGATACTTTTTTTTAGGGAAATTTAAAATAAAATTTATTAACTGAAGACCAGTACTGAAAAAATTCTTAATGCATTTCTTGTTTTTCCGTTTTTTTTTTTTAGGAAAAGGTCAATAAATCCCAAAACACTCCACTTAATTTTTTTGTTCCTTCCGACTGCCATAAATCCCAATATTGACATTTCTAAAACTGGGGCGTCCCACATCTTTAATTGAACTCTAAATATTTGCTAAGTTAAACACTTCTGGTCCTTAACATTATTGAATTGTTGCTTTAAGACCGACTTCCGTCAACGCAAAAAAACTTGAGTCAATTCGCGCCTGGTCCTTAGCCGCCTTGGTCGTAAAAAAATAATCACAGTTTTTAGTCTATATATACCCTATAGAGAGGTCTTGTTTTACGCGAAGAGTACGCAACCACAAATTACAGGTTATAGGACGGCTCGTTTGTCGGGCGCCTTGTCTAGTTAACGTCTGATTTATGTGGAAGACGCTGCTGAAGGCGAATTTCAGACTTTCACTGGGGAGAAGAGACAAACAGAACGCGAATTAACGACGATTTAATAGACGAAAATTTTTATTATTTTCGTACCCTTAAAGACACCCTTCGAGGTGCTAAACCAGTTGCTAATCAGAGGCTTTTGAAGATCGACAAAAAAATTTCGGTTAAATTAGTTACTATTCGGCTATTTTTGACCGTTCGAGATAGGGACGATATTTCATAAAATCTATTCAAGGGTTAACAATAGACAAAGTTAAGTTTACCTAAATCTGCAAATACCATTAACTACTTGACCGTAACACAACCCTTTTGCGCAATGCATGTCACGCTCCGGCGATTTTCGGATACTTTTGTCGCCGGTCAAGTGTAAATAAAATTTTTAGCAAAAATGGCATTGTCGAGTGGGTCTTTTGTTACCCTAAGAATATTGTAAACAGGAGGAAATTTGAGAATGCAGTAAAGGGGTGGAATGGCGGTTCAGTGGCCGAACAAGAAGGTACTGGACGTATAAAAGCAAAATTTAATAATTTTATTTATTTATTTATTTTCAACAAATTTACCAAAGATTTATCGTAGTATCGTTCTGGAAACCGCGAGCTTTACAGGATTCTTAATTCAAAGTAAGTACTGTTTATCGTGTCTTGCAGTGTCTCCACAAAATTTTGGATGTACAATTATCGTTTTATTCTTCTTCTTTTGAAATTATTAAGTCTGGATAATTTATCGTTGTAAAGTCTCTGTTCGTATGAGTGCTTTGCTTTGGAGATTATTCTAATTATCTCGATTTATCAAAATTTTAACTGGACAAAATTCCATAATTAGACTGTAAATAGTTGGATCAAAAAAATAGAAAACCTTTTTACTTGTTTCTGATTTGACACATTATTTTTGCGTTTCGTTGGAATTTCCTTTTCCTTTTTTGGGAAAAAAATAATTTCAACTTTTTGTAAAGTAAAAGTAGATGATTTTCGAAAAATATAAAATTTGCAAAATTTTAAAATCGTTGAAAATATTTTTCATTGTTTCCTAACAGAACACTAATCTAAAATTTTTCTTTGGACATTTTGAAACATTTCTATGGTTTATTGTCTTATTTTATGCGTTTTTTTTTGTTTTGCTGTTGTTTTGTGGTTATCCGATTACTAAAATTGAGAAATGTATAGTGAGTCATATTTTCTGTTTTAAATCCTTTCTAACAACTAAGGTGCTATTACAATAAATATCTTTGTATTAACAAAAAGTTAGAAGTGGTTTCTTTTCTCAATGGAAAGAAAAATCTAAAAAATACAAAAATATAATATAAATATAAAAAAAATAGTTTCTTCTCGACGATTGTCAGTGACAGTAAAAAAAATATAAGTAAAAAATGCATTGCCTGAAGAAGACAAAATACCTATAGCGTCAAAACGTCCCAACGAATTTAGTGTTTTTTATCTTTCCTGTCCTACAACAACCAATTTTTACGTACTAACCCTCAATGTACAGGGAAGTCTAATTATGTAAAAGACACTTTGCAATAGTTTTCCTTTCCAACCGACTCTTGAAAATTTATTTTAAAAATTCTAATTGAATTTTGAAGCCGAAGGCAACAGTTTCTTTCAATTTTTGAAACAAAATTTTCAACATCTGACTAAATTGTTTTAACAATTTTATGGTTTTTCTAGCCGGATATAAAAAATATCGTAAAATACAAAGACGCAGTTAACAAATGTTCTCGCTTCAAATTTTCAAAAAATGCATATTTTAACGCTTTTAGTAAAATCAATAAAATAATAATTACTTTCAACCTTTTTCATTGTTATTGAACTTTGTTCTGACTTGTGTTGAAATATGTATTATTGTATTTATTGTTTTTATATGATGTATTTATGTATTTTTTAAGTAAATATTTCCCAAAGAGATTTTCATAATAATTGACGCTTTTACTGGCAAATTGTATTTAAGAATTTTATGGTTCGTCGAGCCATAAAACAGGTAAATATAAATAAGGGACAATTTGCAATTGTTTTGGCTTCTGATTTTATAAATGTATATTTTTAAGGTTTTTTAATAGAGTTTTGACGTCGAAGGTATCTATTTTTTACTATTATTTTTATATAAAAATTTCTTTTTACCATTTTTATATAATTTTGTACTGTGTATTTATGTGAGTTGTTATTTTTGTGAGTAGGGAAATTAAAAGTTATTTTTCTACCAGTTTTGACTTTTTATTTACTCTGGCATCCTCAGGGTTTATATGTTGAAAACAAATAAATATTGTAACTGGCACATTTAGGCTATTATAGGTTCTACGTTATATTAGAACAGTACATAGTACAAAAATAAAAATAATATATTTATTATATAAAAGTATATAATAAATTATACAGGATCCAAAAAAGATTTTCATCTAGTTACCTTTGGAATTATTTTACATGTTAATTTTTTTGTGCCGCTCTACTCTTTAAGATTGAACTAATTTATTCTGTCACCTATCAATCAAATGTCAATTCAGATTTGAAGTTTGTCAAGGGGACTTTGACCTTTAATGAACATCCAAAGCAGGAAAACTTTTTCTTTAAAAATTGCAACTTGTAGAGAGACCGAGTGTATGGGGTTTTTTATTTTTCTTGTTACAACCTTAGTGACATTACTAGGTTTACTCGTTACCCCTATTTGCTAAAGCGGATTTTTTATTTTACATGGGAAATTCACAGGCGACTAGATGAAAATCTTTTTTTTTGGGCCCGGTATAAATAATAATAAAAATATATAAAATTAAATAAAATAATTATAATATATATAAAAATGGTAAAAATATATACGAAAGTTGTTAACGAAAATATTCAAGTAACATTTGTCGCCTTCCTCTTCTAAACCGTATTAAATCCGGTTTTTCGAGCCGGATATTGAACCCAATTTGGGAGCCAAAGGTGATAGGTTTTTCAATTTTTTTTATGTAAACATTACAGAAACATTTTTTTAATAATAAGTGAGTTTCCAAATTGTTTTAACAATTGTATGGTATTTCCAGAATATTTAAAATATATATATATATATATAAAAACGCAGTTTACAAATGTTTTCGCTTCCGATTTCCAAGAATGCATATTTTAAGACGCTAAGTAAAAACAATTGATAACAACCTACTTTCAACTTTTCTTGTAAATTTTTATTGTTTTTTAACTTTATTTTTCTGATTAGTTTTGTAATATACTTTATTGTGTTTATCGCTTTTATATAATGCATGTATGTATTATTTCGATAAACATTCTATAAAAAGATTTTCATAATAATTAGTACATTTTACTCTCAAATCTGTTTAAAAATGGTA
Organism: Tribolium confusum; assembly: GCA_029207805.1. Taxonomy (NCBI): domain Eukaryota; kingdom Metazoa; phylum Arthropoda; class Insecta; order Coleoptera; family Tenebrionidae; genus Tribolium; species Tribolium confusum. Next base: position 15,855,986 of record JALGAY010000005.1, read on the forward strand.
TGTATGGTCCTTCGAGCCAGATGTAGAAAAATGCGTAATTTACAATAGTTTTGACTTTTGACTTTTATAAATCTATATTTTTAAAGATGTCATAGAATTTTAGAGACGAAAGTGTTAGTTTTTTACATAATTTTTATATTATATTATTATTAATTTTTTATATAAGTATTTTTTTAGCATTTTTGTATAATTTGTGTACTGTGTACTGTTTTCATTTATTTTAGCTGTTATTTTAATCTGTAGGGAAATTAAATGTTATTTTCCTACCAGTTTCGACTTTTTATTTAATCTGTCATCCTCAGGGTTTATAATTAAAAACGAATAAGGTTTATAATTTTACGTTATATGAGAACAGTACATAATATGAAAATTAAAAGTAAATCAAAATGGTAAAATTACATACGAGAATTGTCAACCAGAATATTCATATATTTTTAGTAAAATTTGTCGCCTTTTGTTTCAAATCGTGTTAAATCCTGTCCTTCGAGCTGGATATTGAACAAGAATTATGTATAGAATGGTTGAATTACAATAATTCTTGCTTCCGATTTCTCAAACTGCATATTTTAAGATGATTTATGGGATTTGGAAGCTAATTTTTTTTCTACTTTATTTTGGGAAAAAATGGTCCTCTATAATTGTTACGTCACTGCATCTTCGTTTTCATGTTTGTGTCGATTTTTAATTACTAAGAAGCAAGCTTGTTTGTTTTCCTTGACAGATTTCACCGCAGGAGAGTTATTAAATATCCCTCGCTGTTGGACGTAATTCATGATAAAAGCGATTTTTTAATTTACCGAAAATCTTGGTAAGAATTTGTTCTCTCTCTGGAAGGCAGGCAAGCAACGATTATAATAAATTCGTCATTTATTATCGCGTGGCTCGAGGTAGTGATGTTTGCACGTGAAAAATTACACCAAACAGCTTGAGTTGTACCATCCATCCACCCACGCATCTTATCACCGACAAACAGACCTTGAACAGATGCACACACACATCAATAAAGGATTGAATCGCAGAAATGAATGAAACGCTATATTTTCGGTCAAAATACAGATGTTCTGGCCCCCAGGTAACCAAAGGGTGTTAAGCAGATGCGACTTTTCCTTTCACAGAGAAAAACCAAAAAATAATATTTTTTCGTGGTAAAGAGATCCACCGATGATTTACTATGCGACCGAATGATTATCGCAAACACGCCTCCAACGCCCAAAGCGCCGCCAACCGTTTAAAACAAACATCACTGTTCGTACTTGTTATTTTAATATCTCGTTTCGTATCGCCTCTGGTTACCCTTTTGCCCGGTGAATAATGGCTCTTTTATCTATAAGGATTCGTCTGTTTGGATTTTATTAAACATTTGATTCGTATTTAACCATCGCACTCACACTCATACCAAAAAAGAGACTCAACCATTTCAAGATCACTGATATTAATAGGCGTTCAGACCAAGAGCCGTTTGATTAAGAAATTAATTTTTTTGTTGTTCTTTCTTTTACCACGAGAGTATCGAAAATGGTCCGTTCGTGGTCACGAATTCGCTACTTTTTTTATTGCCGATACTGATTTTTTCAGTTAATTTATTGCACAACCAAATCTAATCTTTTATTTTCTGGTGCGATTCATCACTGTCAAGCATCACCAGCCCTTTGAAAAAATATTAACCCTTTTATTTACAAACAAACACAAGATTCGCAGATACCCATCCGGTGAGGACATGTGCCCAAACATCTCTTTCCCCGCCCCCAAGACAGCTGAATTCTCTCGAAATCCCGTAATACACACTTTTTTCACAAATTTTATATATCACAGCCAGATGTACAAGAAATTTTTTCAAGTAAATAATAACCAGAGAAAGAGTAAATTGGGAGCCACCTCTATACACCTATATTATTTACAAGCAGATGGTACCGTTTTCGTTGTAGAAAGTACACTATTGCTTTTTAACGATCTATATTTTGACTTAATTAAGAACGAATTTTGCAATTTTAATTGGAGATTTTTATTGCCCATACAACCATCTTGTAGGCTTATACAGAGGGACGTAATGGCGGCTCTCGAAATTACCCCATGTGGTGTGATAATAACCCCTCATCGATCTAAGAACAATCCCATCAATTACGACTTTTTTTAGAACAACAATTTTAACACTTAACGTACGTTGCAACTAATGGCACTTAATGAACCACCCGAAACCAGCAGTACCAAACTGGTTCACACAAGAGAAATTCAACAAAACCATTTAATTAGAAAATTATTACAAAATAATTTTTGTCAAAAATCTAACACTATTTTATAAATGATAAAAAAATAATATTTGATTAATTAAATTCTTACATAAAAGTCGGAAATCGCTTTCGAGAGTTATAACTCATCATCATCAGTGTCTAAGTAATAATCTAAAAAAAGTTAGAAAATATTAAAAAAAACTTACCAAACTTTTGTCAATGATAAAATTACACACGAAAAATAAAAAAAAAATTTAGTAAATGATAAGTTGATCCGTCTAACACATCAAAATAAAATTGATAAAACTGACAAAAAATAGATAAATTTTAGCCGCTTAAAAAAGTTTTTTTTATTATTTATTACTACATATTATTTATTTATTTTATATTTTCAGATAGATCTACATCTTTCATGCTAAAGATAAGGTTTTATCTTATTTTTAGAATACATTTTTATTTTTTTATTTATCTTTATCATTTATTATGGACAAAAGTTTAGTCAATTTTTTCTAATATTTTCCACGTTTTTATAATTTTTTTTACATTATTATTTGCTCAAGCCTATAGGCACTGATGATGAGACATAGCTCTCGAAAGTGTTTTGTCACTATTATAGAAAAAAAATGTTTGATTATGGTAAGCTTGTGGGATTGACCTTGATTTTAATTTTTTTGTGTGAAAAAGAGGATGCTTGCTTAAATTTCAGTGTAAAAAGCAAAAAGGAAAGATGTTGAAAGCAAAAGACTAAAAGCGTAGTTATAAAAAAAAATGTAAAAAAATGAAAGATAAAGCAGCAGTCTTCGACAAACTACGAAGAGTCTTCCAGTTTTATGACATGTTGCAGCTTAGGAATAAAGAGGAAGTCAGAAAAAAAACGATAGAAAAGTAAAAAGAAGAAAAAACGATATAAAGAAGAAATGGAAGAAAACAAAAAGCGAAAGAAGACGGTACGAAAGAAAATGAAAAACCACGAGAAAAAAAAAGAAAAGGAGACAAAATTGGTAAAAAAAAGAAAATAAGTTGTAAAAAAGACAAAAAAGAAGAGGAAAAACGTTGCAGAAAAAAAAAGCAGGAGAACATAAATATAAGAACAGGAAAGAAATCAAAACAAACAAAAACAATGAAAGTAGAACAAAAAAATACAAAAAAAGTTAACAAAAGTAAGACTAGAGCGTTGGCCGACTTCCAAGAAGCTTCCAAAAAGTTTGTTGATTCTATAGAAACGTAAACAGTTGTTAATAAAAGGAAGTTATTTAAGATTCGTAGTTTGTTGGTGTACTCAAAGAAGATATTCGAAGAAGATAAACTACTACTGTTAAAAAAAACAAATTAGAGCTGAGAGACGGCAGGAAGCAAACGTAACATGAAAAAGATAAAGAAAAAACAATGCAAGGATGAAGAAGAATATGAAAACAAAAAAGAAGAAGATAAAACTTGTTTGATTAGTGTTATAACAGGTACAAAAAACTAGACAAATAGAAAGTTTAAAAAACCACTATATTATTGACTGATCTGTAAGAAATTTTCGGAAAGTTCGTTTCCTTTATTGAAAGCATTTAGTCTGTTGTGACGATAGCGAAAATAAACGGGAAAGGCCGCAGTTATTAAATGAGGAAAGTAATGTTTCCTGGCCTAGAATTAAGTGATATCATTTCTAATCATTGTTGTGTTTAGATAAAGTAAGTCATGTTTGTAACATTTGGTGCAGTAGAGGGATAGGTAAAGAACAAAGAAGACTAAACAAACAAAAAGTGAAGATAGATGATAAGTCTTAAGTAAATGCTATATGAAACACAAAAAGAACTAAAGAATAAGAAAAAAAGGCATACAGAAAGAAGAAATGAAAAATGAAGGAAGAAGAAAAGAAAGACAGATAGCTAAAAAAGAGAAGAGGAAGATGATGAGAAGTAATGCAAATAACAAAAAGAAGAAATAAAAAATACTAGAATGTTGGCTAACCTCTGAAAAACTTCCAAAAGATTGTGGACTCAACCTTACGAAGAGGATGTAGTGGTTGCAACAAGAACAAAGTTTTGTTTTTCGTCTACGTAAACAGAAAATGAAAAATTAATGACTGCTTTTGGGGGCAAAAATACGTCTTTTGAAGTAATCAAGAAGATTGTTTTGTTTTTGTGACATTTTATACCAGCTGTGGGGGAAGTCAAAAATTTGTATATTCTAACTTGATACGAGTGTGTAATGGTAATTTGAAAAAACAGAATAATATCCGAAATCTGGATACAATAATTGATAGATAAGAAGAAACTAAATATGTAAATAGAAAGCAAAGAAAGAAGAAAAAAAAGATAAATGGTTTTATTTTTAAAGAAATCAATAAATAATAGGTAATTGCTTGATAAAAATAACACACATAAAACGGCTATGGAAAAAAGGAAAAACATTGTACACATTCTATTTTATTGTCCAAATGAAATAAAATAAGAAGAAATAAATATCACGAAGAAGAAAAAATGTGGGAGAAAAAGGAGAAATGCTAAAAAAGACGAAAAGAGTAAGGTAAAAAGAGATGCAAACAAAAAATAAAAAAGAATTCAAACTAAAAGAAAACAAAAAGTATGTCTTAAATAAGTGCTGGGAGTGCCTATTAAAAGATAAAGGAGTTAGACAAACTATGAGAAACGACTAAAACGTTGATTAACCTCCACAAAACTTTTGCAAAATTGTGGTATAACTCAATCTTAAGCGAATATAGTTGCCAACAGCAATAAGTTAGTTATAACTAAAAATTAATAATAAGTTGATGAAGAAAGGTGAAGAAAAATCGCGGGAAGTCATGTAATAGTTACACTAAGGTAGAATTGCCTGTAATAATGTAATATTTTATGATAGTTTTTAATTATTATGTTTAAATAAAGTAATAAAACCATGAGAATGGTCTTACTTATAAATAATATCTGTTTGATAAAACATCAGCTGTCATTTTAAATAATACATTTAAAAAATTGACCAATTAATTTAACTTTTTATATCTTTTTAAACTAAAGTTAATTATCGAAAATTATTGATTATAGCTTATTGTTTAATAAATAAGCATCTTCGATAATTTGGGGCCTCTGAAAAATTCCAGTTTAAGCTTTCTCGATCGCATTTTTAGCCACCCCGACCTTTTGGTACTTCTGGTAGTCTCTGGACACATTCATTGATTTACAACTGGTCGCTTATTATCTGGTAAAGCACCGCATTATATTTTAACCGACTCTACAGGCATATTATTAAATATTATACGGATATTTTAATATTTCGAACCTGGGGGCAGCTGGGTTATGTGTGTCAGAGGTGTTGATGTGTGATCTGATGCTACAACGCTATTATTAGACGAAATTTCTCATTTTTTTCTCTTCTCTACCATCAAAAAACTTAATAATCACTTAGTACATCCGTGATAAACACAACAACCCCCGACAAACGAGTTAGAAGAGACGTTAGATTTTCGATTTCATTTAACACTTTCGACGATAAATTAACATGATTCTATGAAGTGCTCCGAGTACCTGAACGAAAAACATGCAAATAATTCTTAATGAGATTGGCAAAAAAAAATGTAGATCAGGTACCCTGAAAAAATCTATTGTACCTAATCTGGGCCGTGGAATTTACATGAAAAAGAATACGACTTGCCAAAACCCGGCCACGTAGAAGGACAATAGTGAATATGGGCCGGCTTTAGGGATTGAAAAAAAAACTAATAAATAATACTCGGGATATAGTAATATGGACTTAGGTAAAGAATTACGAGGGTTGAATGAAATGTTGTCTCTAGGGACGGTGTAACAAACCACAGAAATAACATTTTTGGTTATAACACCGTTCTTGAATTCGTACTAATTAGACAAAAATTTATTTTGTTACATTTCCGGTGCATCTGCCGTAAAATTTGTTGGTAATTTGTCTATCAAGCGTGAGAATGATGAAATTAAAGGGTGAACTTGTCAAAATATCAAAGGGTGTGTTTGTTTTTAGATCGAACATTACCGATTTGTAACGCGCCGACATTAATTGAAAATAAATTGCGGAAATAATATTGTAATTCAATTTATTTTAATAATAAGAAAATGATGATTGTTATTATTCTCTTCTCGTGAAAGAATAGCAGCCGTCACGATGAAAAAGTACATAAATTTTGTGCGAAAATATATGGCACGCGTTTCTGTACAATTGGCGCACTTTCGGGTTAGAAAAGAGCAGGTGATGCAACGCAATACTTTAATAAGTAGGACGCAGATGGCTTCGCAAATAGGTCAGATACAAGATACATTTACATCAACGAAAACACCAATAAATTAAACTCAAATTTAACACAAAGCCATCAAAGAAGATCTTTACTTATATTCGGACGATTTCACCGATAAAATCGTAGACGAAAACCAACTTAATTGCCATCCCTGAAATGCATGAGCTGGTATTTATGTAAGAGATTAGTGGCTTTGACTAACCGCATCTCGAGATCGCTATTGTATTCGCATCCGTCTCTTATTCCAAAATAAAAATTCAAAAAATCCGGCTCCAAAAAACGACCACACACTTTTAAAATTAACACGTGTTGTTTACAGACAACTCAAATTAATTGTTTCAGCAAATACAGTCAAATTCCTGAAAATTGTGGCTTGATCGTGCGTTTAAGTCTCCACTACTGCGATACCTGCTTTATTTAAAAATGTTTTGTTTCTATTATTTTTTAACTGTCTTTTTTATCACTCAAATTTGCAGATTAGTAACACCTAGCTTTAAGATCCTGTATCCTTGAGCACTTACTGGTGGTGTTCCTTTAAATCTTCATTGTGTTATATTTACTCTTTCAGTTGTAGAGAAACGATTAACGATAAGTTGGTTATGTTTTCTTATTTGTGTTTTATACGTCCACTATCCATCATCAAACATTCCAGTTCGGTAGTAAGACATGATGATAAACGTGTTTTGTTCTGAAGAAAAGAACATTTTGCTTTAAGTAAAAACTAACTTACTTATCAATTCATATTTGTCTATAAATAACTTAATATATTTGCAGTAACCTTGATAAAAATTACTTAATAATAATGCAGATGGATAACAATAATTGGTAATTAGTTAAATAAAAGAAGGAAGGAAGCAACAGTACGCGGGAAATTTAAAAATAACAGAGAAAACTTTAACTTTAGCGTCTGAACAGCAGTAATTGCCAATCAGGATGAAGTACAAAAACTGAATCGAGAGTAGGAAACTGTACTCATTTTTATGCATATGGCCTATTGCAAATTACTTGTCGTTAACTATAATTTGGCTAAGCACTTTTAAGAGGTCGCAAATTGTTCTATAAATTTACAGCGCTCTAGATGAAACAATCATTTATGTCTGATTGAGTTTTGCAATTAAGTTACTAGCATTTTTTTGCAAGTTATCAGTTTTTTAAGACTACCTACATAGGTTATATCTTACACCTGTCAAGAAGATACCAAACGAAATTTTATAATTAATCCATTTTTACCAACTATAATAATTTTATTAAATGATACAATAAAAAATAACGAAAATAGATAATCGGAAATAAAATTTAAATTTAAAAGTAAAAATTTATTAAATACATCAGTAGGTAGAAAAACCAGTTTGCAAGGAAATCTTCTTCACAGATTTTCGTGGGCTTTGCTTCATTCGAACATAAATGTTTTTCACAACATCTTCAATAAGAGTAGAAGGTCGACCTGGAGGTTTTGTTTTTTTTAACATTATCTGTACTTGTATAAGACAATTTTGGTTTTTTAAAATTCTTTCAAGGATGGTAAAATCTTCACATTACTTCAAAATATAAATGTATATGTAATCGTGTACTCCTTTTACCGTTAAGGTATCGGGGACTTCTTCTTCTATTCAAGGTACCCTTTGTTACTTCATTCCTTCCTGCTTTTCTTTATTTTTGTTGACCAACTTTGTTAACCTAAGGTTTTTTCTACATATAATTTTTCTACTATTTACTTTATTAATTTGTCTTGTTAGCTTAGGGTAACCTCACCTACAATTTTTTCCAGTTTCTGCTTTCCAAATTTTCCTAGAAATCTTTTGCAATTGTCTGCAATAGCTTAGTTAACTTCTCTGTATAATTTCGAGTATTGAAGCGCTGTTAAGTTGTTTTTTTATTAGAATTTCCTTGTTTTTAAATACTTTTGTCTTTTGCTTGCAGGACTTGCATCGATAGAGTAGTTCTGCTCTGTTATTTTGTAGACATTTAGTTTGGTAGCTCTCAAAGTTTTTTTCTGACTGAAGAAATTTTTATTTAAAATTGTTTATATTCTGCTGGATATTCTGTCTTCTATTTCTTGGTCATGTTTTTTAGAATTATGTTGCAATACTTCTAGATATCTAAATTTGCTATTTCTACTTTGGCACAATTTACTAGAACACTAACCTCTTTTTGTCTTTGCTCCTCTTTGGTTATAAAGTTCTCGTACCCCATGTTGTACTCTATTACATAGTTTTTTTTATTCTTGTAGATACTACAGTTAATTCTAGATTTACTTTTTTTATATGTAGGATTTGCTGCATCTTTTCCTTGGTACATTATTAAATTCCTTCTCTAAATCAATACATGCAAAATACGTACATTCTCATTTGCTGATGATTTGCTTGATTGTAAAGATGTGACTTTGAACTTTACAGTTACTTTGAATTCTACCTTTACAGAATTCACTATGTTCTTAATCTTACAATGTTTCTATAACTTCTCTTAACCTTTGATCTTATATTGTTTCATATATTTTTACTGCTGTACTTATTAAAGTGATTCCACGATGGTTCTTACAATCTCTTGGGTTTCCTTTTTTAAGTAATAGCAATTTTCTTCTGAAATTTGTTCTTTGTGGCACACTTTGTTATAGATTTTCTGAAGTACAATAGAAATAATATTTTTTTCCTATTAATGTAATCATTTAAAATGTTATTTTATTTTGTCCTGGTAGTCGTATAGACAGTCACAGTGTGCCATCTAACAAAGAGTGCTGGAAGGTAGCAAGAGTTGGCATAATAATGTACTGATGAGGGGCAAAAACCCCGAAACCGGTATACAGTTTCTCGACGTTGTTGTTCGATTGGAACACCTTTGCTTATTTTGTCCTGCTGATTATCTTACTTTAAGTTTTTTAATCACTTGCTTAATTTTTTCGACATAACATCTGCTTTCTTATACTCCAGTCAAATTTGCTTTTTATGTACCATCTTGTTTTGTTTAGTTCACAAAATCTTCTGGAATATGTTTTCTATTTCCACATGATGTCGTTTTCTTGTGCCTTTTAGTGCATGTTATTGTATTGGTTTTGTTTATACTTTACAAAAAAAATTTAAAAACCAAATTGAGAATTAATATATGCATATGTGAGAAAGCGTTACAATAAGGGAGAAGCAAAGTTAAACTCGAATTATATTGGAATATTCTGTAGAAAGTAAAACAAACTTTTAAAAGAAACAAATAATGGCTAAGTATTGACGAAAATACAAGAGATTTGCGGTATCAATAATGCAATCTAGTTTTTATACTTTTATAATCGTTTATAACGTTATTGCGGTTAAACGTATGCAGTGATTATAATAAATAAATAAATAATTGGTTAGTATTTAATTTGTCAAATATTTGTGAGAGTCAGAATTGTAACTAAATAAACTACTTACAAAATTCATTTTTTGCGCTTTTTTAAATTTGCCGTTTTACAATTAATTTTGTCATTTACTGAAGAAAATGCTAAAATACTCACTAAAAGTCATCTTAACAACTTATATATTGATGATTCTTTTCAAAAGACGAAAGCTGCATTTTGGAAATAAAAAGTCAATTAATGAACAAATTTAAAATAAAAGATAAACGTATGTTTGAGTTGTGTTATCATTTTATTTTCCCATGATAGTAGGTGGCTAAAAACTCCCAGAAACTTGTAGAATATCACCGGAAATCGGTGATTATTTCTGGAAAAATATCGGTATGGATATATATATGCGAATGACATTTCCACAAACGTGAACCTGAATGGTATAAAGAAAGCAAGGGTCGCTCCTACTATTAGTACTTGTGACAATACAAGTGACCGCAACAATGGCATAGATGTCATTTTTTGAAAACCATCAAAGGGTTGAAATATTGAATCGATCTGAATGGAATTTTTAACAAAAATAGGTAGAACTTCCTTTTGTGACATACAAACAACCCTTCGGACTTTATTATATCCGTCAGATTTTAATCTCTTCATCGAAATAGTATTTGTTATTAATGAAACTTAAGCCCTCGAGATTATCTAAATGAAGCAGGTGAGAATAGAAATTTTTTCTTGAGTTTGATGTGGGATTCGTAATGGTTTTCGAGATGCAATTTTGCAAGTGCATGATTATATTAAACAAGTTTTTCAAAATGCGACGACGTGTATAGGGGAGAAAAAAGGCCGCTCGTATAATGGTTAATAGTGACGAGACCGACCCGCAGACATAAGAACATAGTAACCTAGTGCAGGCGTCGAAGACGGTATATAAAACCTAGTTCTGATTAGTGGACGTTCGATCATGAGGGTACCTGCTGTACGTGAGGCAGATGTATACCTACCTGGACGTCATCTAAACCAGTGGCGGAGAAATTAACACAAATATTTTATTCATTTTATTAAGACACAAATTTATTTCATTCATCCACAGTAATTCTAAAATATTATTATATTACCTAAAAAATATTTCAGTATTTCTTAACGTAGAATTAACATAAAACATTTCTAAACGAGATAAAATAAAAATCAATACCTAAGCAATGAAAATAAAATAAAATTATAAAATAGTACATTATTATACGTGTTTCACAAGACACGAATGAGTTTTGAGCACGACGAGTGAAGCGAGGAGTGAAGCAAGTCGTCTTATAAACGAGTGTAATATACTATTTTTTCTATTTTGCTTTACATTCAAAAAGTCTCTTTTGAAGAATTATCACAACTTGGGATTTTTGACAAATTTGGTTGGCACTAATGAAATAATGACATTTGTCAAGTTTATTAAGGTTTTCAACTAATTTACTAATTAACTGATATTTTGCTTCACTATTTTCGACAGCTCGCTTATGATTTTATCAACTAATTCATATCACCCGCATTGCGTAGGCGGTAGACGTAATTTTTACGCTTACGGTGCCAACATAACCAATGAAAAAGTTACTGTTTTGCGTGCTATAATGAAAATTTAGTGTCATTATTGTTAAACGCGTTTGCGTTTTTTTCTTTTTGTGATAATTAGCAGCACTGTTTATGTCATGGTAGGAGATATTTCCGAGAAGTGTTTTGTTAAATTTTTGAGTAAATTTTTGGTTTTGTAGATATAGATCGACGAGTCGCTCTTGTGTGTCGTCAAGGTCGGTGGCAATGCGTTACCTTGTCTTGATCTATCCGGTCTCATCTATCCGGCCTCGTGCTGTTAAACTTCTGAAACACGAGCGCGACGATGATGATGCGGGCGCCCTCACCGCGGCTCCGGAATGCCAACCACACGACTTACAAACTCCTCTTGTTCTTTCGCAAAGTGTCAGTAATTGGCCGGCCGTATACCTGATTAATGACGACCGTCTCGCTTTTTACCGTAATTAACATGAAAAGAACACGACACATCATTGTCGTCGTCGCATTGAAGAACAAACAAACATCTTCCCACGGCACTCACTAAAAGAAGAAAAAAATGCGGCCCGCGAAGACAACTTTAAGCTTCTTAAGTTGTAAACGTCAACCAACAATAGCCAAATATTAGGCTCATCATAAAGTTAATATCGAAATCATGACATAATCGCCTTAAATCGAAACGAATTTGATACGTTTAAGTCGGATTTATGTGGGGGAGATTCCGGGAGCTTTTTTTCCGGAAAAATTCCCAAACCGGCTGCTCGCGGCAAGAGACGAGTACTGTACCGGATCCATGCAGATTTATGACGGTTATTAATAACGCGAGCTGACCACGGGCCCTTTTATCAAATTTTACAAGATACAAATTTGTATTTTATTCATGATACGAACACTGAAACTACAGGAGGCTATCTGAACATAAACAATCCGGAAATTTACATTCTCCGACCTTTACACTCTTAATCTAAAACAAAACACGGGAGAAAGAAACGAAAAGGTGCAAAGTGGGAGACTATTGTGTATTCTATTTGTCACTAGTTGGATCTCGATCTCTGCTGAGATGTGTTCATTTTTAACAAGGAGTGGTCGAGATTCCCGACTCTTGATCATAAATAATCTTCATTTTCATATTAAATACATCAACTACTTGTTTCACACGCAACAACCGAAAAATTAATTACAAAAAACGTAAATTATTTATAAATAAAGTGTCGAATCAAACAGGTGCCACAGTAGCAACATTATTATTAGAGAGTTTAACGCATGACCAGGACACGATTTTCACGATTTTCAATTTTACTGAAACAATATGCTAATCTTTATCTAAATACACCATTATTAATTTTTCAGAAAAAAAAAGACAAAACGTACGTTCACTACTCGTAGATTGCTAGGACAAGACAGTATTTTGAAGTTGCTATCGATTGTGCGATCTTAACTGTCACCTCCGGCTCCTAATTTGTAAATATGTTAAATTTGTGTTAGGATCTGTACCCTACAGCTCGTAATTACTGTTAAATGTGGGAGTTGCAGACGACAATTTGATAAAAATTGGGAGGCACAGCCACAATTCTATAAAAATTGAAAGCCTCAATGTTGGCGAAAGGCGACAATTCCTTAAAACTTAAATTTTAAAGAACATTTTAGGTATAAAATTTGGATCCACAATCGACAAGTCCTTAAAAATTTAAAATATAAACATTTTACAAAAACCGAGATCTATAAAGTGTTCAAGTAAAAAAACGCTCTAGATTGCTATCATTGACTCCCCAAAGTCTGACAATTCTGTCACTGGCTGTTGCAGCAGCCGATCGTACCAACGACATACTCCATAAATTGCTTTTATTTCCAAAGCACTCTACAGCGTTTTTTTATTTGAACACTTGATACAATCAATTTATAGGAGAGCGAAACTGGAATGCAGCTCCGTCAAAAATTTTAATTATTATGAGTTCGGAAAGTTTGACGGCATAAATTCAAACAGTTATAGTTGCAGCGAATTGTTAAATAATGTGTTTGTGTCTATTCAGTGTTAACCCTATAGGTCTTTTCAATGACGCTGAAGTTCCGAGCAATAGGTAAACTATTTATATTCAATTATTAACCGAAGGCATCACAAATGCAGATGGAGATGCCAATCGTTTAATTCTAAATATACCTATAAACCGTCTTGACATAAAGATTATTTTTGACTGATTCACCATTTTTGTCACATCTGCAGTAGAAACCCTGAACTCAGTTCCTTCCACAATACTCACCTGTGAGGGTAGAGTGTTTTTTTTTGTATTTTACTGGGGCAAATAGAACTTTATATTACGTTTGTTCCAACAAAGCTTTAGAACCAGTTCAGAACGGCTCGGAACTGAACTGAACATGCGTAATAGAGATTTTGGACTACTAAAACGCTACTGCGCATGTGAAGTCCAATGCTGAACCGTTTTAAACTTTAGTTAGAACAATCATTAGGTATAATGACCAAACGAAATCCCAAAAACGACTGAAAATAAACTGAGGTACGTTTCTTTTTATGATGGCGGTTCTGGAGGCAGTGTTTCTTTTACAGATTTTTTTCTATCTGAAAACTTGCGTTTGAAATAGAAAAAACAGTGTCTTTTCTTTTTTTTGCAATAGAAGTAAGGAGATATACATTTATTTTTTGAAACGACTCATACAATGATAAACACAGAACTGTCAAAAACATGTACCTGCTTGTGACATTTGTGTGACTAGATCTCGCCATCTTCGATTTTCAAAGCGCCCCTTATAGTCAATAAATCTTTCCAATAGCTTCAATTGACTAATTAATGCGATACGCAATTCGATCAAATAGGTCTTGTTGTTTAGAACTAGTAGACACATATATTTTCTTTCTTAGTTAAGCATGGGTTTTCTACATTGTCTACCACTAGAACGTCGTTTGTAGGTAATACAAATAGGCTACAGAAATGACCGATGAGAGAGCTATATGAGTACTACACGAAAGTAAGTAGAATACAATTCTATTACTGTTGTTACGACTTTGGGTAATTTAAACTCGCGGTCTGAATTTCAAAATTCAAAATTTAATTTCCATATGTAATAATTACACAGCAAACTTAATTAAACATAGTAAATGTTAAATTACTTCTGACTTCTTTATAATTTCGTCTACTGTTGCTGTTTGCACTTCACTTACTTGTCTCGTTCTCACTATCTGACTGAATCAATATCTGGTCAGTCTCTCTATTTATATAACGGTTATCCTATCTTCTAGAATCATCTCGAGGCATGACCTTCCAGAATTATCGAGAAGCACGACGATTCATCTCTCTTCTGAACTGTTCCTAACAGTATTTATAAATTTTTCTTGGACGACATGGAATTTTTTATTTAATCTAATAATTCAATATGTAGTTTCAACCCTATTTTCGGTTATTCATAGCTTGCTATTGTATGAATTTCATTCCAACATTTAAGGCACATACTATCACAGGAAAATAAAATCATAACACCACTCGAACATATGTTTATTTTTTATTTTGTAAAGGGGGATCGGAAGGAAATAACGGTTAGATAATGCGTCACCCTAGCGGGTGTGTGTATACTAGAAATGAATAACGGTCAATCAATGTGTGCAGGTCGGTGGTTTAATTCTGATTGCGTGCCACCCCAACCTGTCCGTCCAACTGCCGCCAGTTTTTATTCAAATTTTTCTACACCCCAACAGAAATTCGAAAATTTTGTCATGTTACAATATAACCCTTCAGGTCTCTTTCTCTTTGAATCTGATATGCATCCAAAGGCAGTTTTATGTGGGAGTTGAATTGTTGCAGCGTTTAATTTCGACGTCAGGCCGTGAAAAGGGGGGGCAATATCTCGATCTTTTAGGTCTTTTATTGTAGAATACAGGAATTGTTTTGTGTTCGGCGTGTCTGTAAAAATTTCGTTTCAGAAGCCGAGAGGGTTAAATAATAAAAAAATCGATGTCTGGTACAGATAGGAGTTTTAGTGATGAATATAAAATATAAGAAACGATCCGGTAAGTCGCGAGCGGTAATTGGTAATTTCTTTATGCCTCGCTTCTGCATGAACATACTTTTAGAATGCTGAAAGCATTTATTAATTGGGTCGCTTTTAAAGTTTCATATCGTGATGGCGTACATAAAAAGACAGTGAATGTTGTCATGTCCGATCATTATCTGGCTCCATTTACAGAAACATAACAGTATAACTTTTTGATTAAGAAATATTTTATTATTCAATTCTGATTATTAAAAAGAAAAATATTAAAAACACAAAGTAACAATAACATTTTTATTCCGATTATTGCTTTAATAGTCATTCTTCCCAAAATATCATTCAAATTAACCAATAAAAACTCCACTTGCAGAAAGTAAAACAGCAACATAACTTAACCTATTAAAGCGTTTATTATATTAATAATGTAGTAAAAAATACTAAATACTACTGCTTTCACGTCAATCGGCAATCCTAGTCTTGAGTTTATTAAATCGTAAACATTTCCGACTTCACGTCGGTAAATAATTATTAACAGGTTAGTCTATACGACAGTAAGCAAACGTTTAACAAGTCAAGAGGACATAAACATATGATTTATAACTATTTTTATTTTAAGGGTGGACTACAAGTACCCGTTTACAAACTGTCTTTCGAAATAACAATACAATGTTAATAAAAATAAAAATGTAATAAAAAAATATAATGACTTGTTGAAAGATTAATATACAGGCTGATTTTTTTTATCTGTTCTCGCCAGAAACTTTAAGAATAGGCAACACATTATACTTTGACAAATTTATTTTCAAAATTAAGGCCTTTAGAGTTGTGAATTAATGTCAATATTGTTGATAATACCTTTAACAGTGCTTCCAGGGTCAATTTATGTGGATCATTTGTTGCCAAATTATTTAATTAATTAACTATCTTTTCGTTTGTATAACGTGTTGCCTATTTTTAGAGTTTCGGGCCGGAACAGATAAAAAAATCACCCTGTATTTCCCGATGCGACAAACCTTACTATTATTATTTGGACTAATTTAAAAATGAAAACCGACCTCTTCTTGTGTTCTCCCTCAATTTTAAAGAAGACCAACCAAAAGCTTGTTTTATAATCTAAAATAATAATTATGTCTATAATTCTTATTAGTTTATATCGGGCGTGTCAAAACGCATTTCTATGAAAGTACGCTCTTCATCATCACTGGAAATGGGACAATCGAAAAGGCATCGAATTTACAATGTGCATTATTATTGAAAGAGGATTGTACCTTGCTTTTAGAGCCCCTCAAAACAACTGGGAACCCATGGGAAATTAACTTAAATTAAAAGCTTTTTTTTTCAAGGGAATGTAAAAATTAGTATTAGTAATAGGTACAATTTGCGCCAAAAAAATGGATATTACATTCTGGATGACGAACAAATATATTTCATAGAAACTGGCTAAATTTTAGATTCAGCATTATCAATCAACCAACAAGGTACAAATAGTACATTAAAAATCAAGAGCGGTAAGAATATTGTACCGATTGAAGACTATAATTATTGTCTGCAATTGGTAAAATATTTGCTGATGTTTGACATTTTTGTGCAATGGATTTTCAACTAAAAAGCTAATATTTATTCAATTTTAAATTAACTTATTTACTGTTCTAGAACGGTAAGTGATGTTAACAGCCAAGTTTTTGTTGTCAACAAATCATCAAATAAATAACTATAAATTTGAGTTTTGTATTGTTACTAAATACGTATAAGTTTTAGAGCATAGGTAGATTGCAGCCTGTGGTTCTTTGTTGCTGGAGAAAAGTCACATTTACTAGTAAATATTGACATTAACTGGAAATTTCTTAATTTTTACTAGATTTCCGGCAGTTATAAAGGCAACTGAGATAGACCAAACGGCACCACGTGGTACACATGCGAACTTCTTGTGATCGCCTACAAAAAAATATTCAATTTTCCATACAATACTTTAATAAAAATTTAATTATTATGATATTTTTAGCTGTTCTAGAATGTTGTCAAAAACATCAAGAAGAAGCTCCAAAATTATTATGACGGCTTTTGATTATGCAAAATTCTGAATGAGAATAAACCACAAACACCTTTACTTTGTTGGTTTAGAGATTTTCTGGATAAAAACTTTTAGGATTTGTTGGTAAATCGTTGTTATTGACATTAATCACCTTTCAAACAAGCAAAAAACTTATAAAGTTGACTTAAAAATTACCAAAACTCACAATTTTTTTTTATAACAAAAAAACAATGTCAAGAATCAGAAACGTAACACTTATTAACTGTATTTCAAGTAACTGTTACAAAAAAAGGCTTTAGAACATGAACACAGCATTATTATTACACTTGTTTTACTTTATTTTTTTCACAATACGGCAGCGCAGATCATCAGGTCACACGAAATTTGGTATTTAATAATATACTTACTTTGTAACATTGCTAAACGTGAAAGCATGAAGGAGAATAACTAATCGCCTAAAAGAAAAGTAAGTTTGAGAAGGACTCTCTTATAAAACAGCTGTTTGACGCGTCAGTGGCGCTCCCATCGGCTATCTCAGCCAGGAATAGGTACTCAATTTGAGACTTTGATAATTTCTTAATATTGTATGAGTGCGATTTCTATCTTTTATTGTTTTTGCTCTCGGTTTAGGGAGTATTCAGACAGTAAAAACAAATTAAAAAAGACAAACAAAATAATTTATAATAAGACATGAAGGGTGTTTTACAAAAACCGACTGAAAACTTTTTCTGGAAAACTATTTCATTTACAAAATAAGGTTAGATCGAAATGTAACTGAATCAGAGCAGGTTGTGCCATTGTAACTGTAATGATGTGTCTAATCATTACATTTATACTGGCACATTTACATAGTTACATTTTGATCTCAGGTTAGTAACAATTAATTGAATTGGAATCAAACGTAGTTTTTCAGTTGAAGGTTAACTTAAAATTGTGTTGTCATGGAAACACCAATAAAAAAATCAAAAATAGCAACAGGAAACTGCCACAGAAACTTAAAATGCATAACAATTTCTACTGAAAACAAAATGGCCAAATGTTTTATGTAGTTACCGAAAACTGCATGTCTGTAATCGCTAGTTGAAGAAAATTGAATTTGGGGACCCAAACTGTGTAAGCAACTTTAGTCCGGAAGTGGACCAAACAGCAATAACGCCAATTTGGAAATCAACAGGTAACAAAGAAAACAGAAAGTAAAAACTAAAAAAGAAATAATAAAGAAATTTTGCAACGAGGCCCTAAACAAGTATTTATGTATGATTTACTTCAATAACAATTTGTATTCGTGCTAAGTAAGAAATTCCAATCGGTGGCAAACGCGTGTCCACTAAATCCTGTTTTTGATCAAAGACCGAAATCAGACCAAAACAGCAGCTAAGTTAGTCAAGAAAACAACTTGGTTGCTTTGCAATCCTCTCCTCAAATCTTTGATTTTATTGAAAGAAGACACCCCTTCTATTTCTACGATTTTACTATCATTTTCCATTTATTTTTAGAAATTTATGAAAGACTTTTCTAACATTTTTTGGTATTTTATTTTCAGTAAATTGTTAATAAACGAGTTGATAACTAGACAGAGTATATGTAATATGTAATATACTCTGTAATTTATTTAGTATTTCAATTGTTGGCCGAACATCAATTGTCTTTTATTATCGGTTAAAGTTCTCCGATACAAAAGTATTTAATTAACGCATCGTAAAGCACCGAAAGTGTTTAAAATCCAATTTGTTTCGTTCGCGTTTTAATCGAGTACTGTAATTAGCGATATTCCACTTGTTTTACTTGCGGCGTCCGAACCGTGGGTGGACGTCCGTCTCGACATGATGAAGAAGCCGAAGTATAAAATCATACGTGTTTCGCACGACACCCACTCGAAAATTTTTTATCGTCGACGATTAATTTCGTACATAAACAATGAAGATTTTTGAGTGACTGCCATACGTACTCTCTTCGCAACAGGAGTGCGGAACGAATCGTTGATGGAAGAAGCGAGTTTAATACGCCGTTTAATGGAAATGGCCGTTAATCTTGGCTGGGGTTTAACTTTACGACTTCTTTTAATTATTATCATTATTGGCGGGAAAAATTGCCACTCGGAGCGGAATTAATCGAATTCTCCGAGTTATATGTTGCGGTACCATTTTTTATTTTTACAAAACACAAATTGATTCTCACGGTCGTCACCTACGATACTATAATTTTCAACCAATATCGCACGTTTTTTCATATTTCCCTCACCCATCACCTGTCTTAATTATACAGGAAGTATCAAAGGACAGCTCCACAGGACCGTAGCAAATTCACCGATACATATCCGGGGGTTTGTAACAACTCGAAATATTAAAGAAACAAGATTAGACAGACAACCGTGTCTAAACATCCGAGACAGAAGCATTAGGTAGTCGAAAAAACCGGAGTCGTCTTTTAATAATTAATCAGATGAAGTTTAAATCTCGCGTAGGTGAATCCCGGAAAAAAACTTTAATTAAGTTGTATACAGTACTCGAGATGGATAATTAAAGCTCGTGGCAGATAAGGAAACAACGAGAGAATCCCTGACATGTGTCACAACATCGGGGTTGAGAAGTCCGGAGCGAAACCGGACTCAAGCATAACGTGGGCGATTACGAAATGAGTTATTCCGATCTGACAGATAGATTCCAACAATACGCAAGACATACGTTACATACGTATTGCGGCTGCTTTTAGGTTATTTGAATTGCAAATGTATTCCAACAGGTGAAAAGCGAGGGTGGACTTTGGTAACCTGGGGCCATCGAATCAAATAAAAGAAAATGACCGACTTGGTTTTCGACCAAAGACGATTCATCAAAAAAAGGGTTGATGTTACGGTAGCCTACAACTACCCCAGGTGAATGAAGGAAGAGCGTGGGAGCCGCTCGAGGGGTTGAATGTGCGTGAGAAATTTTTACATTCGGTCAGATTTTTAAATCTAGGCCTACTTTGATAAACTTTTTTACACAACAAAAATACTAATTGAATCAAATTTTTTTGTCTTTAATTTTTTATTCAAAATCATTAATTAAAAAACTTATCTGAAAATGTCAGTAATTTAACACAGAAAAGTGTAGTCTAAATACGGTCATTTTTTGAAATAAATAAAGTTAGTTCTTTAATTATATTGTCACTTTTTATCACTAGTTGCATAATGAAGAACGTTCTACAACTGAAATAGCACATCAAAATGATTGCTTTTTAACTAAATTGGAAAAATAGGTTTTAATCACAAGTGAGATAAAACATCGGTGACTAAAATTTGGAAATAATTAATCAATTTTCTCTATAGATATTAATAAAATAATAATAATAACGACAACGTACAGTTTCGCAGTAGATACTAATAATACAACAATTCCGAGAAGTATTGGTATCGTCATAAGCTCGGTTACCACTCATCACTAATTGGCTAATAGGTACTCTCTAGATCACTGGAAATGAGACAATGGAACCGAACACACTTGTCGTAACATTTAAATAACAAAAAAATATATAATTTTAATAATTTATCAAATGGGACATACTTATGTTACTGAAATCAGTGAATAATTTATATTTCATTGTGGATATTGTTGATACTCACACAAGGGTGGTTAGTCCGACCGTCTCATTTCTGATTTCCAGTCATCAAGAGGTACAAGTCAACAGCATTATTGCTTTTCAATTCCAAAACTATTTTTATAGTACATATTCTGAAAATTGGGATAACTATGAGGACATATTGACATATTCTTACAGAAACAATTTTGCATTAAAAATATTTTGTAATTTTACATAATTGTTTAGAACTCAAGCAGGAACAGGGCTGACCCAGTTTAAACAGTTTTACGACTTAGGGGAATTCTTATTTGACAAGTGTACATATACAAAATTGTATAGGAAAACAACAACATTTGAAAGAACAAAAAACAAAGAGGTTTTAGAAAAAAAAATTACGTTTATAAGAAAAAAACGACAAACTAAAAAAATGCGAACTTAGAAAACAAAAAAAAGAGACATTCTACAAGTGAAAAAATAATTTGACGTGAAAGTTATAAAAAATCAAGTATAAAATCAGGGCCGAGCCAATGTGTGCAATGTGTGAACCGCACAGGGGCGGCCAAAGAAAGGGGGCGGCCGGGTCATGCCGCCTCTGACAAAATCAATTTTTATCAGAGCACCAATAATTAGGACAATTAATAAATAAGTTTTAACTAACACTACAAACAATGTAGCTATACTAAAAGATATCTACATATACGGTAGTGTCCAGATTTAATGAACCCGGTTATAACAAACATCCGGTTATAACGAACCAGTCTGAAAGGTACAAATTATATGTATATACGTGTCTTATAAATTTACCTTATATAACGAATGGTTTTCACCGGTCTTTTGAGATTGGTTATAACCGGACACTAGGTACTGTATTTTATCTATTCTTGGTTCTAAAAAAGAATATTGATTTTCTAGGAGATCTTAAACACTATGCGGTGGGTAATACCTATACCTATTTAATGATGTGAATATTTTTTTTACTTTAGAAATAAGCCTCTATTACAGTAAAAATTAAAACTAAAAACAATGTTTAGAGACTTAATTTTAATGGATTTTATCTTATTACTGTAATAAGACTGTGATTACTGTAACCGGTTTACAGAAGGTGATTGTCCAATTAAATATTTAATCTCAATTAAATTTAGTAGTATGTTCAGTAAACCGGTTCTTAATGCCCAAAAAATGGTTAATTTTAGGTTTAGAAGCTTATCCTATGTCTTAGCAATGATAATGTGTAGAAGTTTAAAATCTAGTTATTTTATTCTAATTTTGGAATTTTATTACTAGAATTTTATTACTAGGATACTGTTTCCTCTCTACTACTTCCAATCAGACCACATTTTTTTTTAAATTGTTTTGCACTATTTTATAATTAAACAAGTGATTATAAAATAATTTTAAAAAAATGACGATAACTAACTTTAAAATTAACTAGAAAGGGTGTTTTTTGTTGCAAATTGTATATTACATACAAAAAATAGACCACCCCAATTTTTTCGGTCACAATTTTGATTTAAAAAATTTTGGAGACACGTCGATTTTTATTGCCAGGAAGACAATTCAATGGTAGAAAATTCTCTTTTAGTTCACAAACCTCTTTGAACCTGAAAACTAGATTTACACCCCTACAATTTGAAAAGAGAAAAAAGTCGAGCGAAATTTAATTTTGAAAGTCTTTAAAGATTATTCCCCTGGTTTGCTGTTATTCTGTTTTAAAATGAGCTATTGCTGGACATTTTTTTCCCTATTTAAATTTTAGGGGTGAAAAAACTATGCATTAACGTCACCCTGGAAGTCAAAATCAATCTGTTTTGTTTTTTTTCAAATCGAAATCATGATGGAAAAAATGGAAGAAAACGGAGCCTTTAAAAAATTACTCCGAATATTGGTTTTAATAAATCCTTAATAATAGATAAGGGTAAAACATTGAAACAAAGCTATCGAGGGATAGAAATTTCTCGAATCTCAGTTAGCTGTGGGAGAAGGAGGTAGCTATAGTGGTCATGTTTGAGATTTATGTCTTTAAAAATGGTAGAAGTAACAATTTTTCTACATTTGTTTGCCCCTTAAAAGCTACAATTAAATGGTTCTTGTTGTATCTTCTGCTAACTACTTTTCTAGCACAAAACACAGACTAGTTAGTTTATTTTCTAAAAATTTTCACTTTAAAGCAATATATCAGGCAATGAGGAAGGATAGTTTATTGCCCGGAATTGTCACTTCTTTCAACAGTTTATCCAATTTGTTTATTGTACTTTTATAAATTTTGGGTTTTATGGCTGTGAAAATTGGAGAAATCTTGTACATTTTGACATTATAATTACTAACATTGCCCTCAATGAAAACCAAAAATTAAAGGTTGTTTAAAAAAAATAGTTTAAAAGTCGCTATTTAAAAGGTAATTTTTAAATTTGTAATTATATTATATTTTTATTAGAAAAATTCTTTTACTATTACTCTCTACTCTACTGATTACTATTCTATTCTTACTATTAATCTCTATTGTGAATTTAGTAACAAAATTGTAACTCTCTATATAAACTTCCCTCATTTTCCCTAAACTTGGAAAGTGAGATATACCGAGTGTAAACAAAAATATGCTCACTCTTTTTTTAATCATGTTTTTTTAATATTAAAACATGAACAACAAAATAACTTTCTAATACTTCCGGTTTTACCGGAACTCACTTTATCACTTAGCTTTTTTAGATACAGCTCTGTATATTCTATTCTAGTGAATTTTCTACTTGCGATTGACACGGCCTAAAAAATTGTTTATAATTGTTGATAATTGTTCATCAACAATTTTGATATATTTATTTATTAAAATTAATAAATTCATAAAATATTGGGATTTACGTATTTTTGTAAAACTTATTTACAGAAGTCACTGTCAGAGAAAACGTTGTGTGTCACACGTTGCCAAATGCTTGTAACTTAATAATAGAATTTTGCAGCTTATAATGTTACTACTGAATGAAAATATTGTTTATTTATGAGTGGAAAATAATAAAACAAATTGCTTTCCCTTTCATGCTGGTCTAAGTGAATTTTTTTGAAAAGTGCAACGTCCGGACTAAATTCGCGCTGTCTTTGGTCTTTTATATCCTCTCTCGTGTTATTGCCGTAATTAATTCGATACGAAAACATACGTTCCGTCTTATATGAATACGTTGGGCTCGTGTCAACGAACCAATGGGAGTCCTGGACGGGGCGCCCGGTGCTCAAACCACCTGCCGTACATATAAAGAGACACCTTTACCCAAATTCGAGAGGAAATTTTCCATTGGTGGAGAACCACCCCACCGAAATCAAAAAAATTTTCTCTCTAACCAACACTCGACTCATAAATCGAGAGAGTATCAAGGTCTTTCTGATAATTGCCCCTCGTTCGATCGATGCCATCAATCTGCATAACACCAATTAAGACATAAATTCACATTGAAAACCTGCAAAGTAGTGCATTTATATGCATCGTGTAATTATGACCGGACTCACACCTTAAATATCCACCAGTGATAATAACACGGCCGTCAGTCACTTTTCGCAATTGTCAAAAATTTTATGTCAGTGACCGGATTTGACCAAAAACTCGCTTATCTTCCTGGTTAATTATCGCATATTTGGTTAAAAAGGGCAATCCATAATAAACGAACGTCGGTGGAATTTTGAATACTTTTTACATGTTTAGCGCGTGTGTGTGTTGGTACAGGTGATCGCGACTACAGGTACCGTTAATTGGTCCACCTGCCGCCGTTTTGCACACACAAAAAAAATGCATCGTGTGTCCCGAAAAATCGGGATCATATAAATTCTTATCGAGAGATTAATTATATTTCGGCTAATTGTATCGACCACTGTAAATTTTACTCCTCTACCTACATTGCGACTAAATTGGATTTTTTTCCGGTCGGTCTCTAATTGAATGGAACGTCAGAAAACAATTTTTAATTGTCGCGAAATTTTTTCTCATGGTCCAGTTATGAATGAAGTTGGAGTTTTTCGTTGGATCGTTAAGATGAATTTATACAGCAGCAAGGTTGGTATTATTTAAAGAGGGGTCGTTAGAGACGAAACGTTGATACAAGTGTAGCATATAAATTTTTTGGGGGTACCATTGGAATTGCAGTCGGTGGTGTATTTGCTAGTGGCATATGGGTGTAGTCCAGGTGGTCCCAAACACCTGCCCATGTGAACGCGTGGCAGATTTACCATTGAAATCGCGACACTTGTATAAGCGCCTAGATTCAACAGGCTAGCACGTTCCGGAGTTTTTATTAATTCCGGAGCGTCCGGAGTAATTTTTTTTTATTATTATGCAAATAACAAAACGAAAGCCTCGACCGACCAGTTTTGATAAATTATGTCTCATTATTCTAGACAGCTTCGGTAAAGTAATTTTATAGTCAACCGGCACTTATGGCACGCCAACACACAAGGAATTAATTACGTTTAATAACATATCAAATAAGCGAGTAATTTATCATTACTTTAAAATCGTATTATTTTCAGATAAACAAACACCACTTAATAGACGGTTACTGGAATTAATTTTGGTCACGGCGTGACCATTAAAAAAACACACACCAAGACACGCGGTCCACTGTTTGTTCTAGCCATTATCTTCACCTATCGTATTATAATTTAATCAATTTCGTTGTGAATACTTAAGTAGACCAACAACTAATAGATAAGATGACTTGAGGGTTTTTTTCATGATTGATAATTTTAGAAGAGGCTTGATTGAAATATTTAATATTAAAAAAATTCATGCTTGTTTAAAACGAATTCGTTTCTGAAACAGTAAAACATGTGCAGGATTTACTGTGGGAAACAACACGCCTGCAACAACGGACATTCATAATAACGTACGTTATCACAGCAATTGTAGTAGATCAGAGGAAATGGATATATCTCTATTAAGCAGACGCGTTTTGCCGCCAGCAATTACGTAAGTTAAAATGAAATAAATTTGCCGGCAGCGTTTTTACCAATGTTGAGAAAAAAGCTTTCAGCCATTTGATTTCTAAACGAGACATTGTTTAGATCAGAGATTAGGGACAAAAAACGGCACGGGCTTTTAATATTTCGTAGCGGATTTGATTGACGGTTGTGTGTTTTGAAAAAAACTCAAACTATTTAAATCACGTGGCTAAAAGAACTCCAAAGAAAACAAATATTTCGGAATTTATTTAGTTCAACACAAATTCGTAAATTATTTGGGAAAAAAATCTTGATTTAGCGGTTGGGGTCATCAGAACGTGAGTTATTTTTGAGTGAGGCACCAAATTAAGACAGAGTCGGGTCAGGACATTAATTTTTGGCGATGTCTGAGCGGGATTTATTAGCTAAGTCAGGACCTGAATCAATCTTCGGTTCGGGATAAAGTTTCAGGTCAGGAAGTTTTATTTGATGAGAAGATTTATTAAAATTCCTAAATTTTATAACTCATTAACCCGAATTCGGTTTTATTAGATGAACCATATGGTTCCATCCCGCTTTCACTGAAGTTCCACATAAATTTAGGGAAAACAATGTTGAAATTTAAAAACAGCATTTAAATCGGGTAGAATTTCGGTAGAATTTTCTTCCAGTTATGATTTTGTTTGAAGGGAAATTGCCTAATTAATAACTCATAATTTCAAAACCATTTCAAAATTTTTCTAACAGCACCAAGATCTATTAACCACTATACCAAAATTTTGATAACCACTTTATAACAGTGGAAAGTGGAACTTGGATAACTCGAACTTCAATAGGTAGAACTTCTTGATAACTCGATTCAAGCACGTAATAATATGTATTATCACTTTAGAAGCTTCTACGAACACACTTCGAATGGTCAAAACACTTTATTAACCAACTTATTTACAAAGTATTGTAAAGAGTTCTCTCCTTTCGCTGAACCCGTCTATAACTTTTTTTTCTACGTTTTTACGTAAATTTTGCAAATTTAAGAACAACTAACTAATTAATGGGCTAATTTCAAGTTGAGATAATACCGGTAGTATCTTCGTTTCTATGTAAATTTAAAATTGGATGTTGCCATGGAAAACTATTAAAATCTGCGATACTACCGGTAGTATCTCATCTTGAAATTAACTCGTAGGCTTCTAAATATAAATACGTTAAACTACCCCCTCTTTAAAGATTCGGCGTCCCGAGGAATAATGTAGGATCTCTGCCATGGAAAAAGGCTAAACGAACACCCTGAATCACCTTTGCACTTTATTGTCTTTTCTTCATTTTAAACACTTCATTATTTAGACATTTTACTATTTTGTATGGTCCTTACCAGTCTCGTTGTAACTTTGGGCACTTTCCAACTCTTTTCTTCGGGTTGTAGAACCAGACAAAATCGTGTTCTTTCTTCTTCTCGTCTCTTGATAACATCCGAAATGTAGATCTCTTTAATCTTTCTCTACATCAATTAATGTTTCATATGAATTTGCTTTTCTTCAATTGCCCAAAGTGCAGCTTTAAGTCTTTACGTGTTCTAGTCAATTGCTGTTCCTGTTGTAAAAACTGTCCTTCCTTTCACGCAATTTTCTCAGGATACAAATCACTGAGACGTCGAAGGGAACTCTCATGATTCTCATTCAACTTTTCTAAAATACCTTTTCGTGCTCTAAATAATCCGTATCCATTTTTTTTACAGAATTTAAATTCATTCTTTCGACGCTCTTTTGGTAACAAATCAGTTTCGTTTTTAAGTAATCTCAGTTCTTGTTTCAAGCCGAATAACTTCCAATCTCAATTTTTCTTTAAATTTTAGATCAGGGAGCAGTTTTTGTCCCTGTTTTTGCAAATACTTCATTTTTTTTTATTCCTGTTTTTTGTCATTATGTAAATCAGCTAAGTTGTAGTTATTCTTGTTAGGACAAGTTACTTCAGTGGTCTTCTTCTTCTTTTGCACTTCAAGGATTAGGCTTGCAGCCTGTTCCGTCTTCATGTTTGCCATCTTCTTCTGAGCCTACCTACGTCTCTTTTTCTTCTTGCTCTATAACGTACTACTTGTTTTACCATCCTATCATCGTTCATTATTTCAATATGTGTGATGTATTTTATCTTATTTATTATTTTAATTAATAAATAATTAATTTTTATTATTTATTACTTCAGTAGTTAAAGTCATTATTACAACGCCATCTAATTTCTTGTCCTTTTCTGTATTTTAGTATTAGCGTTTGCTAGGATTGTTTCTTTAACTTTTTATAGCCTTTTCCTCAAGACCACAGCATCTTCATTTTCATCCAGTTCGGATAATTTCAGTTCTTTTTACTTTTACATTCTTTAAATTCATTTCTTACTTTGGTCCTACATTCTCCAATTTTGTTTCTTGCATCACTAATTTTCGCCAAAAAAATTTTTTGTTCTTCTTAAAATTCTATAAACACCTCTATTTGTTCTTCTAGACTTCTATTTAGATCTTCTTTTCCTACTCTCTCCTCTTCTTTGAGTGAATGAAAATTTTCTTGAAATGACGTATAAAGCTTCTATATTAGTGCTTTAGTTTATTTTCGTCCAGTTCAGATCATTTCGGTACTTTTTAGTTTTACATTCTTCAAATTCCTTACTCACTTTGGTCTAAAATTCTTCAATATCATTTCTTACTTCACTAATTCTCGCCAAAAAATTATGTTGTTCTTCTCTAAATTCTATAAACATCTCTGTTTGTTTTTCTAGACGTTTATTCAGTTCTTTTTTCCCTATTCTCTGCTCTTCTTTAAAAGAATGAAAATTGTCTTGGAATACTACGACAGGGTTTTCGGCATTTACACTCCCCAAAAAAAAGTCTAATGATTTTACGACTGGAATTCGTCGAATTAATTTTAAATTAGCCATAATATATTTTTAATAGGTATTTCGAAATCTCGATAATTTGAACTACCTTTGGTGACTGGTTGTGGTTCTATATCGAAGTTTCACTGAAAATTAACCCTCAAATTTTGTGTTACAAAGTTTTGTGTCTTTCAACCCTTAAAATAACTTTTTTGCACCTTCTTTAATTTCAGCTGAAACAACTTCAATACCGGAAAACCAATATCATTCGGTAACAATTTTATGTTTTTCTTTTTACTTTCTCAGCCCGTTTTTACAAAAGTAGAAGAAAATAAAGAAATTTGAGAAATATGTATTTGGATTTCTTTATTTTCTTTTTTTTAAATTTTTATACAGAAGTGTTTATTGTAAGATACAACGTCGTACCTATATCACATGTAGCTAAAATGCCATTTTATAAGCTTTTGATATTTGATATTACTTGCCCTTCTGTGTTTGTGATTTAAATTTTTCAAAAATGTTTATAAATTAAAAAAAATTTGCCACTAGCAATATAATGTAGAATTTCACAATTACGAGGCGAGTTTTTCAATTTTATTTTTAATAAAAATGCAATGACGTGCAGTTTTTTAAGATTTGGACTAAAAATTCCTCAACCCTATTTTTACACTGTTCATTGCCACGCTTTAATTTCATTAATAAAATTCCAGTCATCTTCTAGCCAAGGATTGTTTTTTGAATTTCACACCTTTTGGAAAATTTATTCGTCTCTCCTTGATCGCAAATTCGCGCGTGCCAGAATTATCAATGGACAAGGCCGCGATTTTCATTCATCTCTTCGAGAATACAATGGTAAAAAATCCCGCAAGTGATTGACGATCCGATTGTGATGTATCGACGAGTCGGAGTTTTAACGATCCGCCGAGACGATCTATCAAATACCAGTGAAAGTGATGGTAAAGAAGAAAACAAAAAGAAAGGGTCTAGTCAAAGTGCCAGACTGTGGCTAATGAGACGGCACGTGTTTGTGTGTATCTGTCTGGTGAATGCCGGACGTTAGACGCATCTTTTATTCAAGCAGCTGGCGCTTATACGTACTCACGCACTCAAAAACGGCCTTGAAAATCCAAAAAGTTTTTTGAAAATCGGCTTCAATGTAGCACACTTGATTGCTTTATTTAATCGTCATTTTATTATAACTTGTAAATCGAGACAAGATAATGCCCGTCATAATACAAAGACGACTCCTAAATTGCTCTTCTCTTTCGCCAACAACAACACACTGTATACTTTATTTATGACGCTTTTATACGGACTTTATACGACGCAACTATAATGGCTTTTGTGCTCTTTATACAACAAAACCATATTTATTACACAACGGCATCATCAATTACCAACAAACTTCAAACTAATTAATCCAAAGGTTTTGTTTTAATAAAATATTGCAGATCAAAAGCTTCTAGAAATATATCTTGAAACAAAATACAGATTATTCATAAAAAAATTGTTTATACTTTTGTTTTGTTCCTCAAATTTTAAGAATTGATCAGTCTTTTGTTGATACTCTTTTTTTGTTTCTACCTCCTCTGAGAAAATTTTGGACACATTTTTCAGGCATTTCAAACGAGTCTATTTCTCGTGTGTCATCAAGTCAAATTGTTATAGTGAATTTGAAGTTCAGTTTTGGCTAAATGTAATGAAATTTTTAAGTAATCGCCATTTTTACTCTTTTTTTTATCATCCTTCAATTATTTGTCGAGGTTAAAATTTATCTTTAATTGTTTGCGGGGTTAAATCTTGCTCTTTTTACCAGAGCTGTACCTTACTCTTGATTCTGTTCCAAGATTATAATCCACAAATTGTTCAGTTCCATTGTTGATCCTAAGTTCCAACACGTCCTTCCGAACTAAGTAAATTCTTGATTAAATCTTTTATTTGGACTTAGAATGACTATAAAAGGTCTAAAATTGTGTTGACATTATTAGGTATCTTTAAACACTAAAAAATGAGGTGTCAAATTTATCCTCTAGTAAACTTTGAAACTAATTACATTTTTCTTTATTTTAGGGTCTTTTGCTGCTACGACTTTTTCTAAATTGTATTAAGTAGTAATTTTTAACTAATTCTTTTTAATGTTTTTTTATATTTTATTAATTTTTTTATCTCAAGTTACTAATAAAAAACAACCAAAAAACAATTGTGATTTAATCCCGGCAGTTCTGGTAATAAACTGAGCAAAATTATCGAAATATAGACAGAAATATCGACTTAAAACAATTTTTGTAACAGGAATTGTGCTCTATTATTTTTGTTTGTTGATTAAATAGGAATTTATTTAAATTTCTAGTATAACATAAGGTAATTTTCAACAGATTTTTAGGGTCCTCGGAAGCAAATATTCGGATAAGTTTGAGTATGGAAAAGGCAATTTAGAATAATTCTCGCATCTGAATTCCAAAAATGTATATTTTAAGGTTTTTATTGAAATTTGGGAGGCCAAACGGGCGAATCCGAATTGGACTGAATACCTACTTATCATACTTATTAAGTGGTCGAGTTGGGCCGAAAAAAGCTCACCACATACGGTCCAGATAATTCTTTATTCTAAATTCTTAGTTTTTTACGCACTGACTTGATCTGACCTGACCTGACCTAGCCAGATTTAAAGCTAGACCTGTCAGTACTAAAATATAGTATCAAATATGCAACCTGACCTGACCTGACCTGACCTGACATAATGTAACCAGATTTGAAGCTAAACCTTCAATACTAAAAGACAAAACCCAATGTGCAAGCTGATTTTATTTAGTGATAAGAGTGTGAAGGATTATGTAAATTATCCAGCTCAATTCGAACCCCTTTTAACGGGGTTTTAAGATGAAGCACACTTGGGTGTGCTGGCTCAATTCGGATGCTCCGGGCGAAACGACAGTTTGTGTTTGTATTTTAGAAAAAAATATTTTTAGTTTATTGTAATCTGATTTTTATTTGTTCTCAGAATTAAAAAAAACTTTTTGTGGTGTTCGTTTTGAGAGTTTAAATGACGGAAAACTTGTCATAAATAGGTGGAGTGAAGAGACATCGAAAAAAGTCCTTCGAGGACAGCTTCAAATATTTAGTTCATTGTTGGCATAAATATATTCAGTTAAATAGAGATTATGTTGAAAAAGTACATTGTAATATTGAGCAAATATGCCAAAATAAAGAAAAATTGCTAAATTCTCACAACTTTGGAAACATACCTCGTATTTTAGCGTTTCTAATAGAGTTTGAGAGATGGAGATGACAGTTATAATTTTTTTATTTGGTTATAAATACACAAAGTTTTGTTGTTATTTTTGGAACAACAATGTGGGGGTGTTTTTAATTAGGTAGCAAGCTTTTGCTATTAAAATTATTTACAAAAAAAATAATTTCATTTTTGTTTTACGAAGAATAAGATTGACTTTCGAATGTTATGTATTAACGCGATTTGTTAAAAAACGTTGCAAGGACTGTAACTGTAAGAAGTCCTTTTTTTATTAGACAGATTTGTTTGATACGTTTTTGATAAAAAAAATTGAATTTAATGTCATTGTAACGGTTTTTAAAATTACTAACATGTATATTTAATTTGACAAGTACTTGAATGAATTTATTTAGAAAAATCTCAGAACAATTATTTTGCAATTCCAGTTTTTTTTTTCTTAAATCCACGGTATTATCTAGTTTCTTAATTAGTTAGAATAAATTGATTTTCGCTCACCTGCTTTAAAAAAAGTGGACGCGTTTCTGAAATTCCTGCAAATGCAGGATTTTTTTTGTCCTGTTGAAAAATTGCGTAACTGGTGTCAAGACCCTGCTTCCCTAATCCGACATCCAACCTTGTAGTAATCAAGATTTGTATCGTTAAATTTACACTGACATTTCTTGTATCATTTAGCAATCGGTCGTATAATCAATGCGTGATAGTAGTCGATAAAAAAAATCGTTTCATAAAAATTAAATTCGATCCGATCAATCATTAAAAGTTTGGTAGATAAAGCTCAGATTAACGATCTTATACCCGGTCATTAATATCGTCATAAATTTCAAAGAACATGACAATTTTTCGGTTTGTTTAAATTGATGACGATTCAAAATGTAGATAGAAATGAGTGACTACATGAGATTATCATAATGGCACGATTTGTAATTCAGCGAATCAAAAATTAAAACAGTGATGAAGGCGAGATCATCCGTCAAAAAGTAAATCGTTCAGATGTTCGAAATTTCTCCAGGTATAAAATTGAGAAATGGTTGTATGCAAAATTTGAAACTTTTCCAAATTGAAAAAAAAAATTTTTTTTTTTCAAAAACTAGTTGACATAATTTCGTCCATCTACATGTTTTTATAAACCGGAAATTCCACCGAAAGCATTGGTAAAACACACATCACAACCGTCGCTGCATCTGCCTATATTTCTGAATATTGGAGCGGCAGGTGTGCCAATCGCGATTATTAAATGACGAAAAGAAATAAAACAGAGTTGGACTTTCTGTTACGTAAGTTTCTTTCTTCGCCTTTCGTACGTAATTAAATATTCTCATCAGTCCAATTATTTTCATGTCTCGTAATAAACAAAACGAGAAACAAGATTTATTCGTCACTCATTAAAATGACAATTTCTTTTTTACGCATTGTTGGCCAATTAAGCTCTCGCATTTATTTAATTTTGTATTGTCAAAATGATTTTAAAATAAATTTTTGTAATGGCTAATCAAGACAAGTTGTATCTTAATAAAACGGGCCAGTGTTCAATCGCGCCTTCTATATATGGAAGATATTGCTTTTGACCAAAAGAGTCGACACCCGACATTGATGAAGAAGCACTCTCCAGTTCGTATTTTATACAGGTATCAGTGGCGGTGCATAAAATTATTATCCACGACATGTAATGGTTTGTCGATTGAGACGTTGAAACGAATTTTTATTTTGTTTTGATTTTGAGAGTGCATTCCCCTGAAATCGAATTAAAACAAAATTACCGATCTTATATATTTCCGATCCCCTATCGGCGTAATCAAAGCGCGCAGACTGGCGACACGGACAAATATAAATGCTAATGAAGTCACAGTTAGGCTTTACACGACATCGGAATCGCATTCGCACTTGAACACAACACTCAAATTAGCATAAGACTCGTAATAACTTATAATGATCCAAGTTGATTTCAATTTTACAAGCCCGATCGTCTTCTAAAACATTAAAGTTATTACTGAAACCGTTACATATCGAACCGATGTCCCATCAAAATGTCCTATTTATCCAACTCGCATTTTATGACTTAATTCGCTGATGCGGCTCCTTTGCTCAAGAAAACTTTTCGAAAAACCACTCAGTACATTTTTTACCAGAGCTGCTTCAGTAGTAGGGTCAATAATAATTACCGGCAGTTGGTTCGACCGTCACGTGCAGCCTTAGCAATTTTCTTTTGATTAATAGGAGCGATATATCAGTACCTATCAATATTGTTCAAGATGCGGCCCGGTCGGGGCACTTAAGATATACCACCGACTGATTACTGCAATTACTCCAACGTAGGTGTTAAAACATTCGAAAGTCGCTCGAAAGACGTTCATTACGACCATCACAGTCGCTTCAATGAAATGCAGTTCCATTCGCTTTTAACTTTGTTATGAATCGAATGCTTCTAGTCGCGTTGTTGCAACTTTTTATCAGACCAAGACGGCTTTTTGCACGTCTACTACGTCTATAACCGGTATGGAAATTGACGGAACGATACATTTTTAACCCAATTAGGAGCGAGGAAATTCTAAGCTTTGCGCTCACAGATCGTCGCCTCATCACCTACTGAAATCTCCTTCAGTTTCACGAATTAAAAGGATGGGACTGCCGTTACCGGTAGTTTTATTACTTACCGATACTTTTACTACTACTAAGTGTGATGTCAAAACAACCTATTCTATTAATATGAGAACTAAAAACTTAAAAGATCATAACAAAATTAAAACTAAGTCCAACCAGAAAATATAATCAAAATTGCAACATAACAGTAGCAGAGCGCTTTCAAGAACTATGTCTCATCATCAGCGCCTGAATAACAATGTAAATAGGAAAATTATTTTAAAAAGTTAAAAATTTTAGACGAGGCAAAATTTTGTCAATAATAAATAAAAAAATAAAAATGCATTCTAAAAATAAAATAAATCGTTTTTTTTTTTGTTTGTTAAAAGGTTGTTCTGGCAGTAGATCTAATGCAGCAAAGTAAACTTAAAATTGAGAGAAGAACGTTAAAGGCTAACTATTAAAAGTGTGTGTTTTTTTTATTTCGAATTTCGAACAAAACAAGATTATAAACAAAGATTCAATTAAATAATGAAGATTAAACTGTATTACAATCAAAATTCACTTGGTTCTTTAATGTTTGTCGAGAAGATTTGTAGACGGATTTAAGAATTTCTAAAGCTTCTAAAAATTTAAAAAAATAAGCTTTATTGCAGATGTAAATTTTTTTAAATTATCAGTAGGAGAAAAAAATGATTGGAAGAAAAAATATGAGAAGCAAAAGCAATTTGCATTTTTATGCTTTTCTATTGTTCTTATGTGTTCAGGAATTCTGGTTTCAATCCTCCAATTTCTCCTTTACATTATTCAGACGTCTCCAAGTTATCTTGGAGTTATCTTGTAATGCTTAGAATGCAATTTATATCGGTCAGACAGGACAAAAAATTAAAATTAAATATTCAGAATTAGTTAAAAAAAAAGAAAGTAAAAATATAACAGATATATGAACATTTTCGTAATAAATATTTGGACATTGAGTTGAAATTTTACTGTGTTGGAGATAAAACAAAAGGATGTCACATCATAAGAAAAAAAAATTAAAACTTTTACACGTTTCAAATTTTAATCTTCTGCGATTATTAACAGTACAAAAGGAAATTTTGAGTTGAGGTGTCAAAGAAGATAGCGACTGACTTGGAAAAATTTCTTGTAGTTTGAAATCTAGGTTTATTTGAAAAAACAAAGTTTTTTTTCCAGATTAAATTTTGATTTGTTTTTTTTTAAGTTATTACATTTTTTAAAGACCTCAAAAAGAGATAATTTGTGTATCTCAGTTTCCACATCGGTTAAGAAATTTGCAGTATCAGTATAAACTACTGCAATGTATTTTTTTACTATTTATTATTATTAAATTTAATTTTGAATTGTTGTTTTGTTCATAAATATTCAAAATCTGCATTTTATGTTTTTTTTTTTGTTTCTTTGGTATGAAGATTCTTGGAACTATTCCAACGAACTGTCGTGTCAAGACTTTTTCTAACAAATGATTTTGCTACTACTTCTAAAATAAAATCAATTCTTCCAATTACGGAGTTTCCTGAAAAGAGTGAATAAGTTTGTTGAATAAGGTGACTACTTTAACTGCAATAAATTTGATAATGCGCATTATAGTAACTGGCATAAAAAAATGATCAAAATATCTTTTTATTTGCAATTTAACACATTTTGTTTGCATCTGTCCGAAGCTTTCTCTCCATTTGAGAGTAAAACCACTTTTAATTTTTTTTAAGAGAATGTGATAGGTTAGTAAAAAGGACTTAAAACTAAGACTATAAGCCACTGTAGACATTTTTTCGTATTTTGCAGGATTTGCAGGTTTGAAGTTTTCGTCACCATTTTGTTTATTATAGCCTTTAGATAAACTTTGTTTAAGGGCACAGTTAAGAGAGGTTTTATCCGGTTTTTCTTGCATCAATCAGAAAGTGGTATAACAGAATGTTACTTACAGTTTTATGTCTGTCTTATGTTCATGATGTTGGTTGTCAGTTTTTGTGTGATATATACATATTTTTTTGTTTATAATATTAGTACATATTTATGTAATATCAATAATTAAATATAACATGTAAATATTTTTTTACATTGGAGTTTTATTGCAATTTCTTTCTTCGAACTTTCATGTAGTTACATTTTAACGAACTTTTTCGCCATTTTGTCAAACACAACGTTAGACCTTTTTAAAGGTTAAGATTTGTTTTTTCATTAATGTAGCGCATAATTGTGAGTTTTAGGTAGTTAGAGAGATTATGTTAGGTCATTTTAGGCTGAAAGAAAATGAAGAGAAAAAAAGAAAACCTTGAAAAAATTAACAAAATATCAACAATGGGGAAAGTAAATATGTTTGGAAACGTATACAAAACAAACTTTTACAGAAATAAAAAAAAGAAGAAAAAGAGAAAAAAAAGAAACGATTCGTTGAACAATGCCGTAAAGAAATAAAAAAAGAAAACTAAGAATAAGCAATGCTAAAAAGTTTATACAAGGTTTTTTGCTAAAATTATAATTTTTTTAAGGACTATTTCATCTGTGTTCAAAGTTTAAGAAAGAATACAAATAAACAAAAAAGAATCATCGAATGTTTCTTTGAGACTGATAGGTAGATATCCTAATTTTGACAAAAATAAACCAAAATTGAATCTTATTTTACACTTTTTGTTACAATGTCAATGTCAATGTCCCAAATTTATTGTTGCGTGTAGTATAACTTCTATACAAAAATGTTAATTTATTTTAGAAGATTTACAAATTTTAAACATTGTGTAAAATGTAAAATATATTTGTGCAAATACGCATGCCATTAGTCCACATTTTAGAGAACACCTGTTTATATTATTTTGAACAATGCTACATTCCATTTTAGATTAATGTACATCGCAATAGGCTTTGGAAATTCATATTTATGTTGGCACTTTCTAGTGATTTTTATTTTTATTGTTTTTGAATGATCAGTTCTCTTTAAATTCTTGACATTGGTGTATCAATAGCCTGATTGTCTCAAAGGTCTTACATTGACCTAACAAAATCTGGCACCCAATTTAAAAAAAAAACACTAGAAAATTTGCTGTTTGCCTCAATTATTAATAGGGTAACATTATCAAAAAAATACATCATAACTATAACAGTAAAAAATTTGTTGGTTAAATATTTTAGTGGATAAACTAAAAGTACTTATACACACTTATGGCCTACTTAATGTAGATTATTACAAATATTTTTTTGGATTTATGCAAATTGAGATACTGCCGATAGTAACGAGAATTTTAATATTTTTCCATGGCAACAACCAATCACAACACTGAATTTTTTTATTTTCCATAGATGCGAAGGTTTTGCCGTTATTATCTCAACTTGAAATTAGTCTACTAGTGTTTGTTCACCTAACATTTTTTTAAATTATTAATAAGTGTTTTAAGGTAATGATTGTTAAAAATAAATTAAAAAATGAAATAAGAATGAAATAGAATAAGCAAAACTTAATAAAAATAATTCTTTAAATTAGATGTTCTGAATTTTTGTCGAAAAAATTATTGCATTTTCAGTGAAACTTGATATTTTAAAAGAATTGACCCGAACGTTGTGTAAATCTTGAAAAAGACCGAAAACACGTGTTGTTATTGCACGCACGAGCTGACTGGCACTTATTAAATTAAACCGACTGTACTCGTCTTTAATCAATTAAATTTGCATCGACCGAGTAATGATGGAAATTATTTACCATCGATTAATTGTAGTCTCTATACCGAATGATTTATTCAGTTAAATTGGTCCTGATTTGAATATCGTCCAGGATAAGAGCGATGACCTCGGCAACTCGTTCCTCGTCTTACGCCGCATCACGAAATATTCGTTAATATCCGAAATTCATTTCCAAAAACCAGTGATCCTTAAATTTTTTTCCTATCGATGATAGCAACCATCAAAATTGGATAAATCAAGATAATTCGTTGGGTCGTCGAATTTCAACACGGCCGCGTTTTTCTTAATAATTTCTTTCAGACACGAGATGGCCTATCTTTGATATATTCCGTAAAGGTGTGAAAGTTTTTTGTGTGTGTGCGAATTAATAGCCACTTTTGTAATCTCCCCAATCACGAAAACTAATGTTTAAATTATAGGAAATCGTTTTCGAAGGGTGATTTAGGTGGTGAACGTTGAAAATAATTTCTTAATACTGTCCTCGAGGTCTAAGAGGCGGAGTTTGGCAACAACCTACTAATTGCCTGGAGATTTGTGGCCGAAGGATTGATTCTCGATAAAAGCGCGGAAGGGACAGTGGTGGTGGGCCGAATTTTATTAGGTGAATAAAACAGAAAAAAGTTAATAGCTCGCCACCTCCCGGACGTAAAAAATAGCAAATTGGCTAGTAGCACGCTTAATTAGTTACATCAAAGCCACAGCACCCGAAGTGAATTTCAAGGCGGATTTTCTACGGTGCCCCCTTGGAATTGAAGGGTGTCGGCGGAATCTGCTTTGAACCATAATTAGCGAAGGCGTGCTATCATTTACCTAATTATAGAAGGGTAGGTGAGAAAAAATATAAAGCCTACTACTGATAATTAAACAAAAATAATGTGCCTTGCTTTGATATTAAAACAAATTGTGATTGATGATGATTGTTTACTTGAAAAATAGCTTGGGTTCGTCGCTTGATCTACCATCGGAGTCTCTCCGAATTCGTGTTAACAATTGCACGCACGTCCTTAAAATGAGATTATTTTATTCTGAGTGGGTATTTTTTTATATTACTGAGGGCCACCGCATACGAAAATGACCGGAGGAGGTCTCGTACAGACGGACCTCCAGCGGATACTGTCATTTCGAAAGAGGCTCACGGTTGATGCTTCTAGTTCACGTTTTATCGCACGCTTTAGTCGTACACTACATTCGTTAAAATCTCCATAAAATCGAAAATAACGTTCGATGGTAATTGCAATAATGGAAGCTGGAATATTTTTTTCTGTGGGGTTCTTCTTCACGCTCAGCTCATAATAACCGGTCATTGATGTTTTATTTATGACATTTCGGTATGCATACGTAATCGCGTTAAGTGCGTATTTTCACAAGTTAAATATGAACGAGAGCTTTATAATTTTGTAGAAAGTTCGATTATGGTAATGGGATTTCGGAAAAGAGCGACACTCCGACCGGATAAATTACACACTAGTGTTTAACATAATTAAAGCCTTTACTCCTAATCGAAGAAAACTATTTTTTCATTCTGATTGATTTCAAATCGGTAGTCCAACTTTAAATTTTTCTTACTAGTATCATAATATTTAAATAATCAAGCAAACATAATGATCTTCCCCAGGGTGCATGCAGCATTATCTCAATTGATTTTACGAGTAGTATCTATATACGAGTGATCTTTCTGATACAATTTTAAGAAAATTTATAGATGCAGACGATATTGTCCTTACTTTTTAACATAAAAAGATGATCAAGTTGAAAAACAACTTTCCAAAGATGCTTCTGCTTTGTATGATTATTTCAAGCAGTGGCGTCTTCATGTAAATTCACTAAAAACAGAATCTTCATACTTTCATTTATTAAATTCTCAAAAAGATAAGATAATAAACATGGAATTAAATGGAATACTAATTAAGCACAACTTTCATCTGGTCTACCTTGGTCTCACTTTTGACTATTCTCTTACCTACAAGTTCGATATAGAAAAAATAAAACAAAAACAACATTTCATTAAAGTCAGCTGGTTCTTCCATCTCAAACTTCTTCTTATCTCAGCTCTTCTCAACGGTAGAAAATTGCAATGCTATTTGGCTAAAAGATTTCCCATAGAAGCAAACAAGATTTCAATGGCTTCCGTACTTTCTAACATTGCTCCTACTATACTAAAAAAAAATTTTCAATAAGAAAACTCTGATAAAATATAGAGAAAATTCGAACTGACCTGACTTGATTGTCTCTGAGAATCAATTAAAATCTAAAAAACTCTTTAAGTTGGAACGACCAATATTAGCGCAGTATCTGGATTAATATTCAGTTTTTCAATAAGGACTTAATAGAAGATTAATCATGAAGGGTTTCTGGAATCGATCAGCTAAGATGGGTCTGGATGAAATTAAACAAATTAAGTACTGGTCGGGCTAGATGCAATTTAATGTTGTTTAGTGCTAATAAATGCTGTAGAAAATTCATATTCTCTATGAAGTCAAGTGTTACGTGTGTTACATAACTTCGAAAAAAAATTGGGCACTTTTTATCAAGTAAAGCTTCTACATGCAATAGAAGGAAACGCTGCAATAGTAAAAAATATTTCTGTACCTTCTCTGCTCTTAAATGTGTGTTGTCTCCTATGTCAAATGTAATCTTTCCCTTAATCATAAGAGAGTGTTACAAAAATTGTTTCTGTTGTTGAAAAATCAAAATCTCCAGTAACGCGTACTCATGTAGCACTAAGAGCTGCTAAGAGTTACGCAAACTTCGTTCTCTTTTATTCAACAAAAAGCTTATTACACTCACAAAGCTGAAGAAAAGATCGGTTTTTAAGAATAAGAAGTTGTAGATCCTGCTGGTGCACATTTTTTACATTAATTTGAAAAAAAAAGCTTCTAAGCGATAAGCCAGATGAAAGACGAAAAGCCTGCGAAATCGTAAATACTGCTATTGCATAGGGCTGCGCAAATAATATTATAGAAAGAGTGCTGAACAAATCTCCTACAGCAGAGAAACTTGCAGGCAGGAGACCTACTCTTGACATTGATTACCTCCTATGCCCAAACTGTAAGAACTTGATAAAGGCAAAGACATAATCTTTTAAACTATGGGTCAAAATTTAATTTGATAAGAAAACCAAAACAACACAGATCCATTGATAATGAGTACAAACCTCCTACTCAAACCTTCAACCTACAAACCCTCTACTCAACAGCAGAAGAACCAATATGAATTTGCAATAATAAAATACTGCTCAAAATACAGCAATAATAAAGAGGCGAAAAAATATCATTAAATATTTTGAATAAATTACCTTTCAATAGTTAACAACAGTTTTATTTGCATATTTAATTTAATCCTAAATAAGAAATTAACAGAATATTGTAGTGAAGTTTGGATGAACAGTTCACATACGAGCAAAATAGATGCACAATTGAACACCGTCTTGCAAGCCACAAGCAGCATTTTAAGTCAACTCGCTCGCACTGAATAGTCTCTATTACTTACTAACATTGCTCCTTCTATAGCAAGAAAAAAGCTTTCAACAAAGAAACTCTAGATAAAATATAGAGAACATTCAGAAGATTATCCAAAATGGTCTGGTTTGATTGCTCCATCCATATTGTCAAAGTGGTCAAGTAGAAAAAACTGTACAGCATCTTGTTAAGGAATGTCGACTTATCGACTTATGGGTTTTTAAGGAGACTTCAACGAATTTTATGAGTTGCCACTAGAAGCTAGAATTTTGTTGTCTACCATCAAAGCTTTAAAATTTCTTTTATGTACTTTGTTTTTTATTTATTGTCTTTTTTAAATATTTTATTCTACTCCTACTCCTTAAAACGCCATTTAAGGTATAGGTTGCCATGACGCTAAGTAACCTTTTAGATAAAGCTTGACAAACCGTGGCTTCGTGCATCTTACTCACGGCTTGGCTTGTGACTTCGTGCATTTTACTCACGGCTTGGCGAGTGCATGCGCATCAAACAAGCGCTGAAATTAAATCAAGTTACCTAGTTTTCACTTAACATCAAATCAGTCAAAATAACGACGCGGCGTTTAAATAATTTTGTGTTTTGTGCGAAAAATGAATTCAAACGACAGTGGAAGTGAAGAAGATGTTTTAATGGGTTGTAGTCGTAGAAAAAATATAGTATGCAACAAGTTTTATAAACTTCTCTAGACACTCGTTTTTTAAACACTCGCTCCGCTACGCTTCGCTCGTGCCTAAAAAAACTCGTGACTAAAATGTCGTTTATAAAACTTATTGCATAATATACTATTTTATCTTGCAATTGCGGACAGTTTAGTTTTTTTTTTCTAAAGTTATTTGGTTTTATTTTGAAAACGTTTCTTCGAGTCTTCAAATCTCTTACATTTTCAATTTTTACTCTTTTTCAGTTTTCTAATTATTGGCTTCCTAACATTTCTAATTTCATTTTATGGTTTTCCAATTAGTTTTCTCATTTTTGTTTAACAATTACAGTAATCTAAATTTTTATTTTAAAATTTTCTTTTCTTGTTTTCAAGAACTTAACTTCCAGAATCTACATTCCAATTTTTGTGTTTATATTAATCCTAGATTTGCAAAATGCTAAAAATTGTGAAAGATGAATTTCAAAAAACTACTAAAAGGCACATTTTGCGTTTCCCATAAACCTTTCATTACAAAGTAACAACTTTTACAGTTGTTACTTTCTTGTAAGTTTGACAGAAGCATGACTTTCAGATCAGCAGCTGAATGTTGTTTGTAATCACCTACTAAAAAAAATTGTATTTTTTTAAAGATATCGCTTGGCATTTATGGTTGTGTTTTTAAACTATCTGAGTTGGCTCTTTAATCAGTTAAACTGCTAAACTAGTTTGCAGTTTCTCTATTGACCGAAAGACCGCACAGCATCTATTCCTCGCGCGTCGAAAAAACTCGTCCACATTCGCTCTGGTATTTACCAGCATATTTTATATTATTAACAGGTTGCACAGCTAATTATAGCTCGTGCTAATTGACGTCCAGACGGGCACTCGTTCTGTGTTCCACCATCAACTTCTCTCTTCTCTTCGTATCTCCGCCATCGACCTGATCTGCATTCCGGATTGTTATTTAACGCAATAAACTGATTGATGCCTTC
This sequence comes from Tribolium confusum, assembly GCA_029207805.1. NCBI lineage: Eukaryota > Metazoa > Arthropoda > Insecta > Coleoptera > Tenebrionidae > Tribolium > Tribolium confusum. The sequence continues at coordinate 15,899,347 of JALGAY010000005.1, forward strand.
AAAATACTAATGAAGCAGAAAGAACAGGTCCTCTCTCGCGATCAGCCTTCACCGCTATACACCTACCTCCTAAAAAATTATTTCTTTTTTCACATACACGCGTTTGTACACGCGAAAACGCAAATTTTTTTTCTCCTCTGCACCACATGTATTAAATCGCTATTAACGGAGTTTAGCTGGTTACCAGCTACTTGTCGCTATTAAATTTTTTCATTATTATTTTCTTCAGTTTTAATGAGCTTGTGTTTTAAACTAAAGTAAAAATCATCTAAAGAATCGGTTACTTCTCAATTAAGTCGAACGAGGCCTTGTTAAGATTTTAATGAAGAAAGAACGGCCGCAAAATTTGTTAAAGATATCGTAAAAGTTTTTATAAAAAAACAAGCACAATTTCAAGAATGTAAATATCGACGATGGAAACATAAAAAACCCATTTAAATTAGACCTCCACGATCTTGTAGAACTCTTCGATAAATTCCACCCCTTTGGGGACGAAAAAAGGGCTTTATTAGTACCGCAGAGACACAAAATTGATGTCCTAGACCACCAACGAGGTCCTTGTTATCTTCCATATAACAAAATGATATGTAATTAGAGACGTTTTATTAAATTAATCAACTTTAATATTATACTAACCCTTCAGAATTAAAAATATCTTCAAGTAAGATCAATCCGTCTCACCATCACCTTAATTACTTTATCAAAAAACACACATCAAATTATTTAAAAATTAGATTCGGACGATAAACAACGGTTGAAGTAATTATAATACAAAAAACTGGAAACACTTCCTTGTCTGAGAGAAATGATGGATTTTTCTCAAAAAAAATACCAAAGATATGTATCGTAAATGATGAACGGGGTGTGATCGAGGTGTTAACTCTAACAGATTTGTTATTCGCCTCGTTGGACACGGTCTCGACAAATTGTGTCGCTGAGATTGATCGAATCACTTCGAAAAAAAATTGAATCCCGTCAAAAGCTAAATTAACATTACTAAAATCCGAAAACATTATTGTGATTGTAAATAAATAAAATTTACATCAGCAATGACAGCGGCTTGCTTTTTAATATCCATCTACATTGGACGTTATCAATCATATCATTCAAAGAGTTGAATGGTATAAAAAGAATTTAAAAGTGTAGTGCCGCGGACAGTGATGAGTGGAGAATTGATGGTTGGTGATCTTTGACTTAAAAGTACCGAACATATCAACCACCTACGAGAAAGTCGAACACATGCTTTTATAGCTACTGGGCGTACAAAAAAACACTGAAACAATTGAAATTTTTTTTACTCAACAGCTGGGTCAGAAACGACGCCCATCATTTTCGGATTATTCGGACGAAATCTTAAATTTTATCGGCTTGGTGCGGCTTAATTTATCGACCGGCATCTAGGAATTCACATCGTGAGAACACACAACACAAATATTTAAACCAACAACCGCAAACGTGAATCGATCCGCCAAAACTCTTGCGATAATAGAAATAGTTAAAGTTTTCAAATTTAAAATTTATATATCGAAAATGTAGTGGAATCTATGGCTTCCAAAAAACTCACCAAAACTTAAGGCCAAATACAAAGATCTGCAGAAACACAACTTTAGTTTAAATAAAATAAGAATTAATAATTTTTTTGTCCCAAAAAATACATTGTTTCGGACTCCTTATAGGTATTCCAAAGAAATGGCCGATGTTTTCAGGCGCCACGGTACCTATGATTCGATTAAAATTTAATCGAAATCGAAAGATGCAGCAATTTTACTTTCAAAACATTGGACGAGAAGTCGATGCATGGTTTGCAAAGACTCGCCGGAATTAAAAGCCAAAAATAGGAAGCAGCTAACAAAACTCCGGTTTGAATCCTTTGTGAGCGGCAATAGCTAGGTTTTCACCCCAATAACAAAATAAACAAACAAAAATCGAATTTGCGTTTTTATATTCAGTATCTAAGAGTGGATAACATCCTCAGTAAAAGAAATAGAGGGTGGATATTAACCCTGATAATAGAAGTTTCTAAAAAAGATAGTGGTTAAGAAAAAACAAAGAGAGTTAATACTTTTATTTTTTGTTTAAAAAGAGATGCATAAAATACTTCTTAGCTTCAGTCTTATTGAAGTCCGGAAAAACGGTGATAAACTAAAAGTTTAGCTAAGCAACGCCACAAAATATGCTCGAGTTTACCAAAGTGAAACCATCTTCGATGTTAGCTTATCGGGTAGCTCGCATTCCGATTTTAAGCTGCGAAAATTTACTTTAAAAAAATGTTGTTTATAAAAAAATAAAATTTTTCAATTCATAGACAACACAACAAAATTATTAGCGATTGATATCCAATGTATATGAATAATTTCAGGAGCGGAACAATAATAAGAAAGATAACTTAATTAATTAATTTGACTAAAATTAAAATACAGGTAAATGTATTTACCTTAATAATGCAAAAAGTAATTACTCTAAAAAAATGAGAATTTAGCGATTGTTATGCACAGAACAAACTCTGCAGAAGCTAAGTTCTTGTTTTTCTTTGAATTTTTTTAATGAATTTTCCGCCACACTTATAGGATGAACTCAACTCTCAAAGTTATGTTGTGATGCGTTGCATTAAGAATTTTCTGACGCTTGTAACTTTCAGAATAATAAATGACAAAGATGGTAACTTTTAGTTGGACGTTCATAAGTATAACATCTCCTATATGAAGCAATAATTGTTGTTGCGTTAAGCACTTTAGCAAATTTTAGGTTTTTTTAGACCAACAAAGAATATACAGTTGCTGTTTTTGTGTGTTATTATTAACATTTTAGTGTTAACATTTTTAGCGTTTTAAACGGCCAGACTATACACAAATAAAAAAATAAAAATAAAAATATCGAGCTACTCTTAGCATAGAAAATTAAAAATCAATTTAGGTAAGTCACAATACAGCTTTAATTTTTTCTGCATAGTAACCCACGGTCACGGTGTTACTGCTAGTAATTAGAGACTACTTAATTAGATTTATGAATTAAGAACATCAGAACAAATTTCATTTCTTAAAACGGTGATGTTTTAAGGCGGCACAGTACCTATGATTTGGCTAAAAAATAATCACATTTTTTTTTTCAAATTAACGACCTATATCCAGTCTAATTTAGAGTCAGAAACAGAATAATAATTAAGATACGGCAATTTTACTTTCAATACATTGGACGAGAAGTCGATGGCTTGCAAAGACTCGCCGGAATTAAAGGCCAAAAATAAGAATCGGCTAAACACTAGAGATCGGATTTATCGTTTTTTTAGAATGAACTAGTTCGCGCGAACTAGTTCGTCAAAAAGAATCGTTCGTTTTTATAGTTCGTTTGCGAACTAATAAATCGGAATGTATCTTCGCGACCGAGTGAGACCGATACGTTCGCGACCTAATAGTTCGCGACCTAATACCTAATAGTTCGCGACCTAATAGTTCGCGACCGAGTGATACGTTCACTCGGTCGCGAACGAAAAGAATGGTGACTGTGGATCAACGATATATCGTTCACCAAGTTCCCATGTTACGTATTTCAGAGATTTCGTTCGTTCGCTGCTTGCCAACAGTCATACGGATTCGTTCAATATCATGATTCGTTCGTAAGAGAGCAACTTCGAAAGAAAAAATTGTCGTTCGCGAACGAATAAGTTCGTTTATAGTTCGCGAACGAATTACTTCGTTCATAGTTCGCGAACGAACTAGTTCGTTCATAGTTCGCGAACTAGTTCAAGTAGTTCGTATAAAAGAACCGTTCTTTTTATTAGTTCGTTCGCGAACTACCCATCTCTACTAAACACAACTCCTATGCTAACCCAGGAACAGGAACAATCTTTCATTTCCTTGAATATATTTTTTTATACTAAGGCTTCGTCTTTTGGTCTTCCTCTGTTGTTAAGTATGATTGAGTACTGTACTCGTATCTCTGTTGCTTTTATCTTGTGTTACTTTTCTTATTTCTTTTTCGTTTTGTTACTATAACATGTGATTTTCTTCCTAAAAATTGAAGTAGAGCTTATAGATTAAGAGCTTTTGTTAATTTTTTTACAACTTATCCTTAATTACATAGATTTTCTTGTTTGTGAGGGTTAGGTTGGTCGTTTGTCTGTCAGGATTTATCCCGACGTTTCAATGATCGTGCTGATTTGCATTTTCGACGTGGGAGATTTTTCGGAAAGTCACATGGGACAAAAAGTCCGCTCGTATATGCAAAACAGTTGGCGTATTTTATTCAAATCGTGCTCTCGTATTGATAGACGTGTCCGTTTTCTTCTTTCTTGTTGGCGAAGTTTCGGTACTCTTGAGCTTTTTTCTACAATTATATCAGTCGGTTTTATCTAATTTACAATGAACAACACGAGTCGGTTTTTGGTCTCGTTTTTAGATTGAATTATGAACGAAAAGATAACAAATTGTTATTATCTCATTGTCTTAGAAAACGATGAATCTACTACATGGGCGGCCACCGATCGACATCAGACTTTTTTATCCTCATCGTGATTGTTTCCCTGAATATAACACATTGCGTGTTGATAACGACGAAGGGTTGTCGGGTAATTAAAATTTGCGTGGACTACTTAACGCTCGACCATGTAATACTAAAACCGATTATCGCGTCCGATCACGAAGGATCTTATTTTAATCCCGCTGTGAAGTGCCGTTCGAGAACCGCATTTCTTCGTCGATATTATTAATTACGGGCCCGATGTTGACTAATTCCCTTTTTATTGTGGCGGTAATGAGGGAAAAAATAAAGTCGAAATGTGCGTAATACGCTTTCCTTGTACGAGATGCAAAAATGCAGACATGAAACGATGCGAGAATATTATTTTTGTATGGTGTGAACGTTCGCGTCTGACCATCGTCCGATATAAATGAGACGAGTTTTATTCTTTTCGTATAAAAGACCGAGAGACGGTTATTTTTTCAAACGGGGGCACGACCAACTATTTTATATTGGAGAAAGATATATTAACAAGTATTTATCGGCCGATGAAAACCATTTGTCATCTTTATTGTTCCATACCAACACCAGCACCCGGAGACGACCACTGCTACCCGGAGACGACCACTGCTACCCGGAGAGACGATCCACTTGTTAACAATTATTTTATGGCCACAGATTAACGTCCACTACTATAAATTACCGACTCTAACTTTAAATTATCTTCATTTATTATTTACTCCACCTATTTCCCTTATTATTACTCTCATTCAATGCTGAAGATTATTTCTAGTTCTCACACTTGGAATTCCCACTACTGCTAGAGCACGATAATACCAAACCGATTGTTTTGTCATTAAGAAAATTAAAAGTTTTTTTATTTATTCTTGACCACTTAGGTACTACACTTAAATCAGGCTATAGTTAGTTTTTAGATTTGTTAAAACATCGCCTTTGAATTTTAAAATTAGTAAAATTATACCTCAATTCTATCTAAATTTTTCAAATTAGTAAAATTTCTCTTGAATTTTCAATATCAGAAAAGAATATCGCTTTTTCTATTCATTAATTTAAAAGTTGGTACACAATAGATACTCTGGTTTTTTAAATTAGTAAAATGTTGCTTCGAATTTATAAAATTAATAAAATATAGCCTCCCGCTTTCAAAATTACAAAAAAATATTGACGTATTTCTTTTTATGAAATGGAAAATTAATAACAGGTTCTAAAATTTGCCAAAATGCATCTATTGGAAACAATTGCCACAGGTGTTGTATTTTTTAAATTCAAAAATGGTTTAAAATAAATTTACCTCTAGCTTTTAAAATTAGTAAAAAATCGTTTGAAACTATTAAAATTAGTAAAACTTTGTCTTTGACTCTCAATATTACTATTATAACTTCTGTTGCCAGAATTGTTATAATATTGCTTCTGAATATTAAAACTAGGTAGTAGAATGATTATAACTGTTTCTAAAATTTGATAAATGAATAAGCATCTAGATTTCAAATTAAGAGTAATCTTAATTAAAGAAACTTCCCGTTTATAAAATTAGTAAAATATTATTTAGAGCTTCCGAAATTATTACCTAAAATTGTGCCAGCTTATAGGCCTGATGGCATAACAACTGAAGCCCTTTGTTAAATAACAAATTACAATAACATTTTTATGTTATGGGCGCGACAACTGCAATATTTTGCTTGACAATACATAATTAGATTCATATTTATTTGTATAATTTACTATACAATGTACAGTGTAATAGGTACATACATATTATAAACAAATAATAGGTAATATAAACTTTAATGTAGAATATAATACAACTTTCAAGACCAGTTTCTTTATTAGCTGTCCCAACTAGCATTTCCCTGTTAAATTTCCAGACCAATGTTTTGAGGCCAAAAATTTCTGAGCATTCCTTACACCTATTTTTTGTCGTAAGAAGTTACTAAAAGCATTAAAAGTGCTTTTGTCTCCATTTCCCATTTTGTTGAAGATTTGAACAGCAAAAGGGGATTCCACAAAAGGAGTAGCTAAACCAGCATTGGAACAGTTTTTTTGAAGATATGTTGATCAGCTCAATGAAGATGTTAACACTACATGTGACATCCTATGCCAAAAAACGACCATTCTCCTAAGACGTAATAGGCATACTGACAGGTCCTTTCTCGTCACTTTTTGATAAACCAAGTAGTTCCAAACTAGACATGATATCATTTGATGAAAACGCACGCTTTAAGACCATATTTATTTAATTGCGGCGAAAAAATCTGATAGAAGGTGAACCGTGATAACCCAAGCAATTGTCAACTGTGTTCCAAACACAAAAATAAGGCTAAGAAATTTTAGAAGAAATGTGTAAGCAAACAGAAATTTGTAGTGCATGTTTGTCCAAAAGTGTGCCAAGCTATTGGAAACTTAAAACTTCTAACCATGTTAGACTACATTACATTGAAATTTCCCATTTACAGCTGTAGAAAAACGTTTTGTTCATAAAATCAAAGCTTCACTCTTGTATCCAACATTACAGGCATACAGTCAGAAACGGTAAATGCCTGTGAGAAGTGCAAGAAACCGAAGCTAGAAGAGCTGGCAATGACACAACTGCAACAAAACGAACACTCAAACCATCCAAACCATAGTAAGTTTGACTGAGAGCAAAATGGTGCAGGAAGAGTAAGGTTGTCAACCGTCCTTTATTTCAAAGGATAGTCCTTTAATTGTATAAACTGTCTTTCATTCTTTAACATGCACTTAAAAGACACAATTTGTCCTTTTATCTAGTTTTTTTTAACAAAGAGAAACGACCAAGTGAAAATTAACATCCTACAGATAGAATTGGTTGATTTCAAAAATAAATTAATTGTTTGGACGTCCTTTTAAGTCATCAAAATAAATTTTAAGTTACCTATAAATAAACAAAAGTTCTATCCAGACTTGAGTTATGAAACCTACATAAGTAGGGTATTTAATGGAGAGAGAAAAGAACAATAAGGAGAATTACGAGTAGATTCTAAAAGAATTTGAAAATATAGATTTTCTACATATTTGTAGATAAAATAATCTAATAACAAAAAACTAGGAAGATTAATATTAATGTTGTATAAAATAAAAAACAAAGAAAAATTTTTAAAATGTAGTTTTGACAATTCTACAAGAAAAAATAAGATTAAGAAAAACGAGCCATGGTCCTTCGAGCCAGATGAAGAGAAACGTCTCATTGTTAGTATAAAAAAGACAATTTCTTGCGTGGGTTTTATTTTACTTTTTTTTATAAACATTGCAGAACCATTTTTCATTTTAGTTGTTCTTAGGCTCACTCTAAGAGTGTTTGAAACTGTATGGTCTTTAGAGCGAAAAAAAAAAGTTTGAATACAGACGGGACATTTTGCGATAGTCCTATTTATGACATTCTTTTTTTTTCCAAACTTTTATTTTTGTTACTTTACTAGTAACGTTTGAAGACTTATAAACCAAGAAACATTAAAAAAGACATAATTTTTTATATACAAACAAACGGAATTATCTAACATAGAACATATAATTTTGGGACATTTTATACTTTTCTATTTTAATATAAAAATTGTGTTAACAATTAATAGTCTTTCGAGCAAAATATTGAAAAAGTCTGAAATTAAAAGAGGCGGTTTACAATAATTCTTGTATATAAGTTTTTCAAAAATGTATATTTTCAAATTTTTAATAGAATTCAGTAACTAAAGGTAATAGTTTTTATTTGTTTATAATAAATCTTGTAGAAACATTTGTTTTTGGAATAATTATTGCTTTAGGCTTCTAAATTGTTGCCTAAAAGCTAGATGTAAAAAAAGTCCAAGAGCCTACCCAAGAGAAGAGATTTAAAGCTTATAGTAAGATGGTAAAAAAAATTCAACCAAACACAATCCTCCTCGACTTCTCACTATGACTTCTCCCACCACTTCCTAAAAAAACAATCCTAGATGCGCATTTGACAATGTCTTTTACCTCGTCATGGAAAAGTTGGCAACTCTAAGTAAGACCAATATGTAGGATTTTTTGTAGTGTAGTTTTAATTTCGTTATCAAAAATCTTACAGATATCTTTTTATCTCCACAATGGATATAATCTTAAAAAAATGATTAAGTTTGGGCATCCACAAACAATTTCAAAAAAGAAAAAAGATCATAGCATAAAATCATTCATTTTGCAACGATTTTTTGATAAAAACGAAAATTTTTCAAGAAGTTTTTTTTTTTCATTTTCATGTAATGAAAAACAAAGAAAATGTAAATTTTTAAGTTTACAAAAATTAATGTCAGAAGCAAGGGATTAAAAAAAGGAGCAGCTTTAAAAAAGGTGACAGTCTCATCCGAACTGACTCCAGAATAACTAAATTATTATTTAGAAAAATTGAGCAGTAACCCAAAAAGTTTAAATTCATTGATAAATGTTTGAAAGTCTGCAAAAACTTTATCAAAGAAACCAGCAATGGTGCCATTATCCAAGTACCAAATGTTGAGTTTAGAGGCCAGTTTGTTAATAATAAAAAAAAAAATATGTATTATGTATACGTAAATTTATTACAAAAATACGGTGAGAACGAAAACATTTTGAATTAGAGTTGGCTTTGCATCCCTTGCCTAATGGATCAAAACTATCAAAAATATGACAGACCAAAGCTTGCTATGATTTAGCAAAGCGCTTTTTTACTTACTTCCAAGCTAATTACTTAGTATTTTCTGGTCCTTCGAACAGGATAATTCAAAGACACAAATTCAGAATTTTAATGTATGAAGTGCTCATGTTTTTATTGACATTGACACTTCCTATCTAAATTTTTTGTTGCTGTCAATGGAGTTTTTTAGATTGTTTTTCATAAATTTGTGTAGAGTTTGTCTTTAATGAGAAAAGCTATCAGAGACGGCTAATCTCGTCAATTGCGATTATAGTAAATTATTCCAAGAAGACGCGTAATTATCGTTTGATCTTAAAGTAGCTGATTGATATTGGTCAAATAATAATTTATACTGTAACCTTGAAAGGGAATTTTTCCCACGTTATATGCGGGTTATACTTTCGATTAAAATTATCGCCGTAATCAATAATTTCACATTCGAGTAGGTACACAAAACCAGAAAAAGTTTTAACTCGAGGCAAAAACGGTAAGTTTGTATGATAAAGGACACCTCTTCCTATCGAAACTCGTTTTTAGCGAAATTCTTTAACACACCACACACTGACTAGAACATAATATTTTGGTGCCAATTAAGTACTGTTACGTTGAGTGAAATAAAGAAGGTTTTTAAAAATAAATATCAGAGACCAATATAAATTCCATAATTATGTTTTCGCATGACGTCGTTAAAATAAAAATTTAATTTATGCAAATTCTGGTTTTTTGAAACCCGTTCGACAATCAAAGTAATGTCCGAAATACTTTTGCTCTATATTCATCAGACGACGTTCGTTATTTCCGTAACTGTAAGTTTAGCTTAGAGCCACAATTACCAATGTTTTCGATTGATCTGTTCTGCACGAGACAGGAATTTTTGCATTCGTCTTCGAACCTGCTTTTGTGACAAATAACCGAGAGAGATTTTTCGTTATCATTTCGCGTGTCTATATGTACTGTGTACTCCTTAATGGCGATTTATATTATTTCAGGATTTAATCGATCGCATTACATTAGACCCAACAGTTTTAATAACCCAACATATGTAAATTTATCTTAAGTGCCGTTTCAATTAAACTTTATTTAGAAAATATGCTAAACAATCAGCAATACCATTACTTTAATCAGCGACTTTTTACTCTTCTAACCGAAAATTTAGCACAGCCTAAAGCATCGATTTCTACACGAGTTTAGCCGGTACCTACTCTCTGGAAATGTCGTGCCTTGAGCATTTTCGATAATAATTATTAACAGGTGTCATGCAAACTCCCCTTCACTCGGAAATATCCGAGGGTTAATTTTGATCGAAAAAGCGTAAAATAGCCCCATCAATGATGGATGAACGAGACGCGAAACATTATTCATTCGTTCCTTCATCAGAGACGAACCGCCAACAATGACGCTTGTAATAGCACAAAGGATCACGGTTTGATGCGACGCACATTAACGATCGGCTTGTTAGCGTTTCAGAGGTTATTTTGTGTTTGGGAAGGGATAAAATCTCGAAATTACCAAAGGCGAGAAAACATAATTGCATGGCTTGTTTCAAATTGTAATCGATTTCAATACCTTTTGAACAATAGAAGCGCGGCATCCGAAGAAGCCGCTACTTCATCATCGAATCAACGAATCATCGATATGCCAGTCAACTAATTTAACTATTCACTCGTATGTAATCCATTAGATCGTATTGTCATTCCATCAACCTATTACATCACGTTTCTACGATTATAATGGATCATCAAATTAGAAGAAGAGCCGCTGCTCAACCGGAGGCTCACACAACTTAATCATAAATTTATCAGCTCAGACAACTTACATATTATTATAGTATCAGAGTATCACACACAAGGAAAACATAAAATATTTAAAATAATACACAGCAAATGGTACATGCATACATGTAAGTATAAGTGAGCACCCCAGTGGTCAATGCCTTATCATATGAAAGAATTTTGGTAGCAATAGTAAAAATTTGAATATGTAATTATTAACTTTGTAATATATTTTTTTAGGCGTTATTATTTGCAAATATTTAATCGTCTGCATTGATTGACAGTTAAATCAAGTCTGCCCATTTAATTTCCAGAGAAATCACGAGAAATTGGAAACTTTATTTATACGTGTAAAACTCGTTAAAAAGTTTTTTGTCTAATTATGCCAAATTCATTGTCAAATTTGTATGAAGGACTATTTTTCAAAATTGAATAAAATTAATATTTGTCTTTATATTGAAAGAGAATTTGTGTGGTATGTTTTACATTTATTTGTTTGTATGTTAATAGCCGTCTAGCTTTTTTTTATTTACAATGCGTCAGATAATGCCATCTACAGATAGTTTTCATTTTCGCTGGACGCATGATTTTTAAACATTGAAACGACTTCGATGATTGTTACCAGCGTAGACGACGATTTAAATCTTAATTTATCGTTACAGTGTCATTCTTACTAGACAAATCCTTGTTCACTTAAAAATTACTGTTGAGCAAAATATTGGTGTTGTCTTCTCAATGTTTGTACAATTTAGTGTTGTAGAAGTATGCATTTCTTATAGTTTGAAACTTCGAAAAAAGCGCCTCAATTAACAAACTTTAACAAAATTTTACTAATTTTAGAAATAACTTGTACTAATTCTTAAATTAATAAATAAAAAAAGCAACATGTTTTTAATTAATGAGAGCCAGAGGAACAATTTTACTAATGTTTTAGGTTCACTAACTTATTTTCAAAATGTTAGACTGGTATATTAATTTTAAATTAGTAAACATAATTTTACTTATTCTATAAGCCAAAGACGAGATTTTACTAATTTTGACTACTGGAGTAGCTATTTACATTCGTATGCGGTAACCTTAATTTTACAGGCGACAACTCCCTTTCAGCTCGGGCTTGATTAGTTTGAGCCTGTAAACGTAACTTAACTAATTGTAAAAGTTATGAGAGCTTCAGAGACAATATTTATTACCTAATTTTAAAGCAATGACAACAAAAACGACACAATTTTATTAAGTTTATTTATAAATCAGAGGCAAGATTATACTAATTTTGAAAACTACAAGTCCTTAATAATTTTAAGAGCCAAAGAGAATATTTTATCAGTTTTTTTAAATCAATAAAACTAAGTCAAGAAAATTTTGAAAGCCAGAGGTTACATTATTTTAGTAATTTTAAAAGCCGAAGGCAAATTTTAAATAATTACATACAAAAGCGGTATTTTTCTCAGTACATACTAGGAACCAAAGACACAATTTTACTAATACTGGAATCCAAAAACATAGTTTTACTGATTTTAAAAGTCAGAGACAAAATTTTTGTAATCCTTATAACGGCATTGTGATAGCTATAACAATTTTGGGCACAGAAACAGAAATGACATGATTTTTTTGAGAGTGGAGGCGACACTTTACTAATTATAAGATTTAGGGAGCTAACAATTTTATTACCTAATTTTAAAAGCTGCGGTCGACGTTTTGACATTTCCAGAAACCAAAGGCAACAATGCTATCAACTTTTAAATTGTTAAAAAAAGTGGGGCTTGTTTTTCATTTTTGGAAACTATAGACGACTTTTTACTAATTTTAAAAGCCGTTGGTAATAACTATTTTATGCAAAATTTTTAACAAAAGCGGCATTTTTGCGATAATATTGGTATAAATAAATTAGAAGACGGCCTTCTCTACCAGAAGGCGACATTTTACTAATTTTAAAAATTGAGAGTGACATTGTAACAATTATGGAAACAATTATTTAAAACAAGGGTAAATTTTGGAAGATGGAAGTCACATTGTACTAATTATTAGATTTGATTAGATTGAGATTTATAAGGTTTTAGGAAAATAGTACCTATTTTATACCAATTTTTCAATTAGTAAATACAATATTCAATTAGGAAGTTAAATAAATTAACTTCCGGCTCCCAGAAGACGAATTTTATTTATTTTGTAATCTAAAAAAATAGGCAAGATTTTACTAATTTTGAGAGTTGAAAGCGGCGTGATAACAAATAACTGTGAATACGGAAAGCAAGAATTATTATCAAGTTTTAAATTTTTAAACTGTTTAAGATAAGGATAAATATTGGATGTCGAGGAGGCGACATTTTACTAATTTTAAGGTTTAAAGACTTGCATCAATTTTTAAATCTGTAAAAACAAATATGACATTATTTGGAAGGCGGAAGCTACATTTTCCTAATGTTTAAAGCTCGAAGTGTTATAAAAGAACCAAAAGCTATATTTCTAAGTTTTAAACTTAAAAAAACAAGGGTGACTTTTTTTTTAATTTTTAGAATCGGAGGTATAACACTTCTTTTAAATTTTTAATTTTATAACAATAGTGGCAATATTTTCTTCTAATTTTAAAAATCCTAGACTGTTGTGAATGCTTGATTAGATATTTTTCTCATTTTAGATGTTGGAGACGATATTTTACGACAAAAATTAGATGTAGATGGATTCTAAAGTTTGCGCTCTGGCTTTGTAATTTGCACTTTAGTACATTAAATTGATATGCAGGGTTGAAACAAAAAGAAATGTGATTGTTTATCTTGAAAAAAATGTATATAAAAAGTTAAAAATTGAAATTAAGTTTCTTAAATTTTTCATGACGTCAGTATTATTACCACGCCTCAAAAACCAATAATAACTGAGCAATGGGTTAAGCGCATTCCCCCACCACACCACATTAGGCACACACCTCCACATTGCAGCCAATCAAATTACGCCTGGTGACGTCAGTAGTTGACTCCTCCTAACAAAATTATATAATATTTTTTGGCGTTACTACTAAGAATTAAGCAAAATAATAAATAAAATTAGACTTATCTTTTATGTAGTTTTATTAAATGAGTTACACCAATTACTTGTAGTTATGTGAATAAAGGAAATGCTTTACTAATAAACATTTTAAATTGAGAATCATTTTCAAAACTAAAACCTTTCTTCCAAAGAAAATCATAACATTGATGGTTATATTTATTCTTAAATAAAATCAGGTTTAAATAAAAATCCAACCCCCAATCCCACCCTTTCCATGTCCCAAATCTTTCGCAACGGTTCTTTCACCATATCAAAACGAGATCAAAGAGTCATGTTAATTAAAAGCTGTCCGTTCCGAGGCGAGCTTTGCTGCAAACCTCGCCATCAAATTAATGAAATTGTCAGTCAAGGCGCTGATTTTATCAGCTTCGCTAACTTCGATTAAGTCACACCAGCACATCGCAAAGCTCTTACGCTTAATTAAATTACTTTGGCCGTGATTAATTGGTTTTTATGCGCGTCATCTTCACAGAGAAAATTCTCTCGTTAAAAATCGAACATTCCACTATAAATTTGTTCAGTCTACTATTGGCCTAATTATTCCGATTGTTCAATATAAAAAGAACAAACAACATTAATTGGCGGCTCGAGTGATGAGGGAAGAAAAATGTCAGCTATTTCGAAACGAACCTACGATGTAGTCTCAAACTACCCTAGCCGCGGGGTAAGGCTATTACCTGAACCCACACGGGTAGAGAAGGGTTAAGTCATGTTTGAAATGTAAAATGTGCCTCACGGGGTTTGAATAATGCAACGACGGGCTTAATAACCCTAAGAGGTTCCCGAGTACGGGGTGGCACACCATTCAAATTATTCAAGCACACAAAATGCACATATCAATTGCAAAATCGATCCTCAATTTTACAAGTTGTTTACTATATTTTTTTCGTTGATTGCGCTTTATAAACAAAAAACTAATTAATTGGAGCTCTGTAGTAAATCCTGAAAAAGCTGAGGCGCCAATTCGTCATTCGCAATTTTCAAAAAAACGCACTTTACACACTTGTCGCGTTTTTTGTATTTTATGACGGAAAATTAATGTTAACGTTGTACTTTTAAAATTTTTCGCTCAATGATGTGATCGTAAATTATGGTTTTAACGTAAGAACGAAAGAGAAAGATGCCGCACTCACTTTGTAAAAAAATTTTGAAGCAATCTTCACATCCATTTTATGGCAAATTCAGGTTTTTAAAGCATTTTTTGTTGACTGTGAAAACCTGTATAATATTAAATTATACGCCATCAAGGTCACAATTAAAGAAACAGAAGGACCTAAAATGTAGTAAACATTTTCGGTTATCTGATGGTTTGAGTTAGAGTTGAATTCACAATTAATTAAAATTTATCTATTTTCAATTTACATAAAATATAAAAATTGCTTCATTTTCGGAGAGAAAAAAGTTTTTGGCGCTGATTTTCCACTTTTAAAGCCTTGACGAGGTAAAATTGATTAAGACAAATGATTATTCATTAAGTGGATTGAACTCATTAAGCAAATTTAAAGAAATGTAGCAAATGGTTAAAAAAGCTTCAAGATTGTTACCAGTAGGTTCTATCAAGGCTCACTTCCTAATAATAATAATCAACATCCACTTTTTTTTAAATCATCTACAGTTGTAAAATATATATATTTAGATATTTTTCTTAATTTCTGTATCTCTTAATTTACCGCATTTATTAATTTAAGTCATTGTAAATAGTTTAGATAATCTAAAAAATAAACAAAATTTTGTCACTATTTTCTTGTTTAAATATTCTAAACCTTATAATAAATCATTCAATAACTTTCATTAGTTTCATTAATGAATTCGCACAAAAAAGTATTTTTGGTAATTTGTTGTATGATTTCTGAATATAAAGCGTTTTTTTAAGATGGTGTATTTAGAAGCTGTAAGCATTTTGAAATAAAATTACTTTTTTAAAACCCAAAGAGTTATTTATTTAAAAAAAATAGCGTCAGAATATTATTAGGACTTAATTTTATAATATTTATTTGTTTAAATTTAAGACCGCACTGCAAGGGGGCTGTTTTAAATAGTATACAGTGTGAACAATTTGTATGGAATAACTTCTATAAAAATTCAGGGATTTGTGTTTCAGGAAAACGCTTAAACACGTATCCTGTTATTTTTCAACGCGCATTTTTTGACAAAAAAGTTGGATATACAGGGTGTCCCAACATCGAGATACGACTCTCAACTTTGAAATTTCAAATGGAAACCCCATCTTTTGTAGCATATCTGAATTTTACGTATAATTTTGCGTATTTTTATATAGCACACACTATGTCGATTCTCAGCTGTTTTTGAAAAAAAGGCGTAAACCATTTGAAATGAAAAAATTCCATAACAATTCAGAGATTTGTTTTTCAGGAAAACTCTTGAAGTCGTATCCTGTTATTTTTTAACGCGCATTTTTTGACAAAAAAAATGGATATACAGGATATTCCAAAATCAAATTACAACCCCAAACTTTGAAATTTCAATTGAGAACCCCAATTTTTTTAGCGTATTTAAATTCTACGTATAAATTACTGAATTTCAGAATTTTTATCGAATTTATTCATATCAAATAGTTCACGCTTTTTTTAAAAAACAAATAAAAATCGACATACTGCTGCTACATAAAAAATACGCAAAATTATACGTAGAATTCAGATATGCTAAAAAAATGGGGTTTCTATTTAAAATTTCAAACTAGAGAGTTGTATCTCGATGTTGGGACACTCTGTATATCCAATTTTTTTGTCAAAAAAAGCGAGTTGAAAAATAACAGAATATGACTTCAAGCGTTTTCCTGAAAAACAAATCCCTGAATTTTTATCAAAGTTCCATACAAATGGTTCACACTGTATAACGTATATACGCGTATATACGATGCCCTCAAAAATGTTCAGTTTTAAAAAAAATTGAGACAGGATTTAATGATTATTGATGATTTAGTTTTGTTCTTACTCTCGCTCAAGAGACCAAATTAGTTAAAATAGCTAATAATTTGTTAGTTCTAGTTAAATTTTGTTAAGAAAGAACGTATTTTCAATAATCTTTTTGATAGCATCCAAATGAGTTTTATGATAGGTTTTTTAAAGACGCAAATTATAAAAATTGACTTTTCGAGGCTCCTTCTTTAAAATATTTTTTTAACAAACATGCTTTGTAAAGACGTCATTAATGCTATAGTTAAATGCGAGGTTAACATTTGGGCAATAATGTATTGCTAGAAAGATTCCTGTAATTACTAAGTAACAGTGTGCAACACTAGTGCCCACGTAATGATTACTATAGTCCTTGGACTGTAAGCAAATGTCGTAGTCAGATTAATGTCCTTTAATACATATTCTATCAAAAAATTAGAAAATTAAACTAAACTAAACTTTTTTATTTTTTGGTGCACTAAATGTACATTTACAATTAGTGAAAAATGATAAATGGTAAAATGATAATTTCCAGGTGGTTTAAAAAATAGTATATGAGGTTTGGGATCGTACGTACTTTTCTTGAATGTTTAGAAAACTTCGGGCTTCGAAATGATATGCTCAGGGCTCTTGAGACCTAATATACCATTATTTCAAATTGTTTACAAAGTAATATAGACAATTTGATATGATACTAACACTGATAAATTATTTTTTCCACTACTAGCTATGAAGTTGACCATTATTGTGTCTCCTAGTCAACTGAGAAGTTGAATTTCTCCGCTAGTGGTTAATAATTTTTCTATTGTTGACCAAGGTTAATAATGGACAAAATCAAATTTTTTGAAAATCTATGGATAGTTGTTCAACAAAGACTTGTGCAACATGGTTTTGTATATTCAGGAGATCGTCTTTATCGTATTTGCAAATGTATTTAATGTATTTACGACAAAATTATTAGAATAAAAATACCATTAGAAATTTTTGTTGTTGACTCGTTGTTAGGTTCGTTGTCAACGAAAATGTTTGTTGTTGTTCATGTTGCCATGGTGTAATTTCAAAGAATGATAGATTTATGCTTGTTTTTAAATTTTATTATTATTTCTGTGCTACTTGATTTTTACAAGAAAAATTTTTGTTTTTAATTTTTGCCTTAAATTTGGATAGTAGTGGAAAAAATAGTATATACACCACGGCAAAGCCCCTCGCAAAATAATCTTGATGCTCGGTCAATAATAACATTCTTCACCACCTTGGTGTATAAATAACTATTTATCACAGCAGGTATTTTTCTTTTCGCATCGAGACATAAATTTTACTTTAAAAACATTGGATTCCCATTTATGATCAATGATCATTATTATAATATACAAAACTATATTATTGTTAATTATAATATCACAAGAACTTGAATTCTTTCCAGAAATTTTATCGACTGTAATTCAAAAAAATCATTATTAATTATGTGATTTTTTTTAAATCACTGTAACTCTTGATCAATAAACTTTTGTATTTAAACTTAGTTTTTCTCTAATTTATGTAAGTAAACAAATCGTAATACTCGTTTGTCATTGCTTCTAATATATATAATGCCATGAGACTCTCAGTGAAACTGATGGGATGGAGATTTCACGCGTCTGAAAAATCAGTAGAATGTCCAGGTTAAATTTTACTTAGTTAATATTTTCGATAATTAATCACATCACGTGTTATATTAGATGAGAAAACCTCAATGATTCTATAAAAGATAATTAATTAGTAACATGGTTATCATCAGGTATGGTACAGATTTTCTTATTGGTGGATCCCCCTCAGTGATAATAACGTGATTAGCTTAACCACTTCTTTCCGTTTCAAAATATAAAAATTTAATAGAATCTGACAGAATTTCCTCTGACAGTTCTCGTTTTTTTTTTTGAAGCCAACTGTATGTATCTTCTTGTACATCTTTGTTTTACCTAATACATACTTCAAATTGTTGGTATTACCCTCAACTGGGCATTTTATGACATTTGGTCATGATTTTAATAATAGTTGTAGCAATCTATATAGCAAGCTCTACGTTATAACAGATAACAGTAACACGATGACTGACGAAAGATTTGGACCACTCTTTATAATAGGTATATTAATTAGGAATAATAAATAATTTATTATTCCCATTAACCGCACCTTCTTATTCTTGTTCCTGTGTTTTTAGTTTTGTATTATGAATGTCCTATTATTTAAAATTTTTGGGTTATCTATTACCCCAAGTCAAGACCACATTTAATATGTGAAAAATTAGGGTGGCAACTTATATGTATGTATGAAATAAGTCAAGTGCAATTGACCACTTAAAGTGTCACACATCTCGTTATTATTACTAGTTAGGGGTATTTTACCAACGTTTCTGTAATATTTAATCAATCATCAGGGCTTACTCATTGTGCTAAATTCATTGCGAGCTTTTACTAGAAAAAGAGTAAATACAGATTTTTTGATTAAAATTCTTCTAAAGTTCGCGAGCTTTTAGCGAATCTTGTCGAAAAATCGTCGATTCCCACGACAGCGAACGTCGTTACGTGTGTGACAGCTTCCGGTCCTGCAAGAAGCTGCAAAGCCTCGCGCCGGCTTACTTGGCCGTGCGCCTGTTGTCGGCGGCACGCGCTCAACCCTAAGCGCGCGCACCCTAGTAGTGGGGAAGCTCGCCTCCAGTTCGGCTACAAAGAGCTTGTCCATTGGAAGCGCGACCCATACCGGGAGTAGCTTTCGTAGCGTTCGTCCCAGTGCACCTTGTGTGTTTCAATTTAAAAAACCCGTGTCTTTACCTCCACATGGCAGTCGTCCAAACACCATTCGCGATGACCCTCGGCCAACAAAGCAAAATGTACAACGTTATTCAACACTCTCCCCAGCAACCCATCATCGTCTCCGGAGCCATAACTCAGCCCACCAAAACCGTCATACAGAGCAAACGGCCGCTAGCACCGGCGCCAGAACGAACTTCAGTCCTCGTCACCAACAACTCCGATCTAAGGTGCAAAAGGAAAATCCAATTCATGCCCTATGGACCACAACAACAACCGGCATCAGTCGCCCGGAGAAACGCCAGGGAGAGAAATCGAGTTAAACAAGTAAACAACGGATTTGCAACACTCAGACAACATATCCCGCCAAGTGTAGCTGCAGCTTTTGCACCTCAAGGACCTTCGACAGGACGTGGAGCTTCGAAAAAATTATCCAAAGTTGAGACTTTAAGACTTGCAGTTGAGTACATCAGGAGTCTCAAACAAATGATTGAAGATCACGAAAACGATGGAGGAAACTCTAATGATAACAACCGGTACTACGATAACAGTCCTGAACAGTACCAATACCCAATTTTACTACCCACCCCCACGTGTTCAGAAGCATCATCATCACCAACACCCTCACACAGTTCCGAAGGTTCGTTTTCTGCCGCATCAAGTTACACAACCACGATTTACCACCAAGAGAACTTCGAAAATTATGAACCGAAAAGTCCAGAAGATGAGGAATTGTTAGATGCGATATTCTCCTGGCAACAAAACGAATAAGGTTAGTACCAAACCCACTTCCTTGTAATACGATTTTCTCGGCTATTGTATCATTGAAATCACCACCGAGAAAAAAAATTGCTGTGATAAGTGCGCGTTTCCGCGACTTTTGTATATCTCTGGGTTGATAAGAAACCTGCTTTTTACCTGTCCGGCCCCCTTCTCCGTTTCCTCTTTTGATTTCTTACCCTCACGGGATGAAAAGAGTCGCGACCGTGAGGGGTCCATTCAAAAATACAATAGTGTCTGCGAAATTGCCGGTGGTTGAAAAAAATCGTGTGTGTGTGCAGAGAACCTGAAATTTTCAGAATTTTAACGGTTTCTTTTCTGTTACAGATATCCGAGAGAATCAGAGAGAGGCCAGTTTGACGGACCTTGACCAGTGCCTTCACGAGTGATATTTTTCGATCTATTTACAAAAAAGTTTTTTTTGTATTTGTATTTTATATTGTTATTCTAGTCATTGTTTTGCTCTTGTACATATTTGTAAATATTGTTAGTTATATATTTAGTACTATATTAAGGTTGAGACATTCCTCTGGAGCTGTTATTGCAATATTATATAAAAAAAGGAAGAACAAATTTTGATGCCTTTTTATGGTTGAATTTCGTACTGAGTGCCCCAGTAATTAGTCGTTAAGTTTTTACAGTGTAAGTTCCATGTTCCATGACTTAAGCTAAGTTATTTTTTTCGTATTAATTTAAGTATTTTTGATACTACATTTTTACACTGTACTGAACGAAATAAAACGAACGATTTTTTAAAAACCTGTCTTTTTCGTTAATTGTCCTCAAGTTCAAGAAACAAAAAAAAAGTAATAGACACACAAGGTGTTTGTTGGATTGGCGCGTGCTCTTCCAATACACCTGCCTCAAAAACACATGTTGATATGCTAATGTTATTACTATAAAAAATGTCCTGCTACTCCCTCCTTTCTTCCCACTTGACAAGTTTACTAATATTTTTCACATTATTATTGTTTTAATCACTACTGGTGTTAATTAAACTTGAAAGGGCTCGAGACACTTTCTCTTTGTGGCGTCCTTGAGGCTACTAAAAATTAATTACATTTGACAGCTCAAATTTTGGGGCCTTCTTATCTTAATTATGAATTTTTAAATTGGTTATAAGCACACAGAACAATTAAACTTCAGGGCAAGTAATAAAAATAATGAAAATTTTTAATAAGCCTAGCGGTTCTTCTGGTAGCGCCACTTTCATTCAACAGCAGATGTCAATTTTGAGCGATAGCACGTAGGTATTCTGAACAAATTGACAAGGTTAATTGCATGGGAAAATGTATTACTTAAGACAAGACAAATTTCTGAAAATACACAAAGAACAAGGAAATGTATCACAAGTGAGATAACGTACCAGTAAAAAAAAAACATATTGAAACACATCTACATAAATAATAATACATTCAAAGTTGTAATTTGACATTAATTTTTTTATTCTTGTTCTTCCTTCATTGTTGATTTAGGTAGAAGTGTTGATATCGTCGATTATAACTACGATTTTTTGTAATCGAAGAGAATTCATCTGGTAAGCCTACTGTTGCAGCTTTATCTTAAAAGTAACTATGAAAAACGAAAATTACAAATATGTTGTTGGACCAATAACTCCTTATAATTGTCCTTATCTTTAACAGGATTTTAAGATTCATCGTCACATTTTGTTCTTTCTCAAGCTTCTAATTTTTTAATTTTTAAAAACAATAATGTTAAATTTCTTATAATAGAAAATCATCGCGCTCTTTATTCTCACTACTCAAATTTTTGTTATTTCCTCTTTTTTTTTCACAATCTTTATTGACCTCGTCTTCTAAATCAGGCCTATTTACAAGATTTTTTGGTATTTAATGCAAAATGATTAGAAACATGTTTAGAATATGTTTATTAGTGTAAAATAAATAAATAATGTTAAAAAGAACAGTAAAATATTGTTGGGTGTTAGTTTCGCCAATATTCTAAAAAATAATCGCTTGTTTAAATTTCTAGTCGGTCACACATATTAATTCCGCCATTGTATTTTTTTAATTTTTATTTTAAATCGTTATCAATGATTAAAAAACGTTCAGAATGTATATAGTTTTATATATATATTTTTAAATAATTAATAAAAAACGGACTCACTGACGCCAAAGACTTAGTTAAATACCTCGTACGTTTCGACAACAATATTATCATCCTCAGGTGAAAATAAAACTGAAGTGAAGTGTTTGGTATCAATGAGTCTTTTTTGATACTTCAAAAAAATCTGATAAAAAGATATTCATATTATTTTATCAAATATATTCTAAAATATTAACACTTTTATTTTTTTAGTCGACCATATTAGGCCTGCCATTTCAATTTTTTTAAGATATGCCTACTTTAGAATAGCAATCAACAATCTGCGATTTTATAAAAGATCTTTATTTTTATAGTCGGCTATATTAAATCCACCATTTCCAGTTTTGACATGTAAATCGTAATCAGAGACTTCGAAAACCTCCGAATCTTGTGTTTTGATGCATTTTTGTCAAATATTAATTTTACAAATCCATTTTGTAACTTACTTATAATCCTCAGACCTTATGTATCTATTAATTAAGCTAATCGGTCTAATAAAACTCGCAAAATTAGCAGTTTTGCATTTTCAGCACCTAATTTGACCCGACTATCTGTAATTTTGAGAAATTGTGGTCCATTGACAACAAGAAGCGATTACAATACGCGTTCTAGTGATAAAATTTAGAACTACATAGTACATAGTAATATTTATGCGTTATTGAGAGAGAAAACAAACTGTTGACACGTAGTTGACATTTATCCCACAATTACGCACGTGCCTACTACTTTAAAAAACGTATCACATTTTTGCTATGTCAATGTATTTTAATTTTTAGAAAATCTTGTTTAGTGAGCTGATTTCAGGTTGAGTTAATACCGGTACTACGTTTCCACGGAAAATTAATCAAATTTGGGGTTGTGATTGGTTGTTTCTACAAAAAGAATTAAAATTTGTGATACTACCGGTGTTATCTCAACTTGAAATTAGCCCAAAGATTTTAGATTTTTAATAAACTGTTTCTTGCGGCTCTCAGTCACCTGCGGTTTTCAGTTTTTATGAAACTATCGCCTTATGAGCTGATTTCAAATTGGGATAGTACCGGTAGTATCGCAAATTTTAATACGTTTCCAAAGCAACAAATTACCTATAACAACAAAGAATTTTTTTAAATTTCTATAGAAACGAAGATACTACCGGTATTATCTCAACTTGAAATCAGCTCATTAGAGTTGCCCATTAGAGTCCAATTCTTATTTAATAATGATAAAACTTTTTATGAAACAAAAATTGGGGGGTGAAATGTTTAATAGAATTTTTGTTGCAGCAGTATAGACTGTGATAAGTGCTGTTCCACATGAAATTTCTTATAGAGGGTTGGGTATAGATAAAGTAATGAGTTGTTTCAAAGAACAATGTGTGACGGCCACCTAATCTAAATCTCACCGCCACTTATAATGTTAGAACTTTTTTTTCCTGTCTCTAAGAGCAGTCATCGATTTCGACCTTAGAACAAATTGACAACAGCGAGCGTTAATTGGACGTGAAAAAGTATTATTTACGACAAGTTTAGAAGAATCTTCGAAAATACGTGCGGAATTCGTAAATTAGAACGAGTTTTATCTCTGCGCCAGCATTCAAGTCTCCGGTAGTTGAAGGGTTGGTTGTATTGTTGGTTGCGTGCTCGTCTCAGCGGGTGTGTTATCTGTTGTATCTTTTTCAAAAGACCGCTCCGATAACTCGCCGAGATTAAAAATAGAATCCATCACATTTGAAAAGTCATGTGATAAATCACTCGAAAAGTGCAACCGACTGTGTTTAAGGGTAGCCAGAGAAGAGAGTTCTTTGCATATACAATGTATCGAAAGACTCTTTCCGCATCCCTTAACATCCAAGAAATGATCACACGGATCGCTGAACGAGCCGGCAAAAGCAACCAAATAAAAATAACTACACGGCACACCGAAATTCGCATGCAAATCGATTGATCGCGTGTGCGACTTTCTGTTATCGGTGTATTATTCCGGCTCGAATCTGTAATTATCTGAAAAAAAAGTCGACGAATCAATTTAGTATCGGCTTCCGCGCGCCGTCTCTTATCTCTTAAGACTACTGGGTTTAAACTTTTTAGGGATAATTAGACGGTAAATACGCCGACAAACTATTTCGAGATAAAAAGTGTTTTGGAAAAATTTCCAACTGTGACGATAAATTTTCAGCGAGTGCCATTACTACTTGGTATAAAGATATGCGAGTTTTATTAGACTTATAAATAATAACGGGTCGAACGATGAACAAGACACAGATGGCCGTTTTTTTAACTGATTTAATTTACAATACGACGAGGGTCATATTTTAGATAAAGTGTTGCGGATTAATCAACACAGGCACTGTTCTTCATAAAATTGCTGCAGAGGAAAGTAAGCGAGAGGCAAGACTGGTCAAAAAATCATAAAAACAAGTACTTTTTTTAAAAGAATCTTTTACAAATTATTGTTATTTACGTGGCAAGCCTAAACCAATGAGCCTACCAAAGGATTATTGCACGCGAGCTGCGTACAACGTATTGTTCCTCTTCATCAAAATCCTAGAAATTAATTATTTATTAATTATATTAATTGATATCTTCAAAAATTTAAACTATAATTAAAAATTATATTAATATGATTTACTGTGGTCCCTATAAAAGTTCAAATGTTATTGTTTGAAATTTTTCGTTTTGTTTAATGCTGATTTTTGGTCAATTGATAATTTCACATGAATAACATCATTTTAACATTAACAGTTATTAATAAAATTATAAAAAAATGTGGTGGATCGTCTCGATTCCGAAAAAATCAAGAAAGAAATAGCAAAAAAAAACGTTAATGAATAGCTAATTATGCGCTACGTTTGTAATAGTTATTTATGTATCAAGGGCATTATTATGTTGTTTATGCCCTCCGAGGGCGATAAGTTTACAAGTGTGAGGACCTTTGACCCGAGGTTTTGTAAGTCATCCAAGGGCAATAAATATTAAATAATACCCGCGTTACATACAACGTTTTATGTTTCAATATCTACATATTTTGACGATGAGATTTGTTTACTTGTGAAAAAATACTTATGTTGAGTTTGTGCAATTTCCAAAAATGAGTTGTATACTACAAAACATAATAGGGCGAGCTGAAGAAGCAAATGAGGAACTGTTACCTGTCTCTGCTTCTAAAGAATACGAAAAATTACAAAAATGTGGTAGAAACTACCAACGAACAGTTTTATGCCTAATTTTGTGTATTTTTTAGTCAGAAAACTTAAGCCCAAACTCGATGTGGTCAGAATATTCTATGCTAAAGTCTATTTTCCAAAATATTTCATAGCAAAAACAACATAAAAGATTACAGCCGATTTGAAGCTTTTTTGAAACAATTATCAAAAGGGTACATCCCGAAAAAATCCAAAATTTTAAGTCTAACAGATGTTTAAAATTTTTGAAAAAGGCTCCAGACAAAATACACCTGGAAAAGGTATTACCAACAAGTACAGTATGTGCTAATGTAGCTTTCTTGTATTTATTTTTTACATATAGGATGTTTTTGGAGCATTCCGAAGAGATCAGTAAAACTAACAATTACATTGCAGACGATTGAGAAGTAGAAGTGGTAACAAAAATTTATCCTAAACAGATGGACCAAAAAGTTTTACTAATGTGGAAGAAAATAAGCTGAATCTGTTGCTTTATTTTAGAAAATATGTATCCCTCCGATCTAAAAAACAAAGGAGCGTAGGTTCATTTTGGGTTATCGTAATGGTCGTTGTTTTGCACAACTGGTTAGTGAACATTCTTCTGGAAAGGTACCATGTAAAAAAGCAAAATATCTTGGTTATCTCAATCCGGGAGAATACACCGGCCATTGTTTTCATCGAACTTCAGCAAATATCTCGTTAATGCAAGCGCAAATAATGTTAACTTTGAAAAGATATGATAAATAAAAGAGTGATAGCGGAATATATTAAAGACTCCATGGCTTCAAAAAAACAAAATATCTCGCTTAATCCTGAACGTAGCAGCTCTGTGGCTACCAAAAAAACTTCTAACACCGCTAATACGAGTAAATCTACTGTAAATACTTTTTCCAATCTTATTTTAAGAGTTTATAATAAATAAATGTATTATTAAAAATATTGTCTTTATTAAATATTGAACTAATTTATTTGTCTTATAGATAGATAAGTCAATAGACAATAGTACATCATTAGATGCGCCAAAAGATAAGGTATTTGCTAATGTAAGTTGATTTAAGTGATTTAAACCAGCTCTAATGGCTTAAGTTAAGTTAATTTACAAATTTTTTTGACTGTGGAAGAGCAAGTACCTATGCCCAATGGAGTTTTGTAGTTCCTGGGGCTGTTTTGATTTGAATGAAATCCTGAAATTTGATTTAACCAATTTTTCTATTAAATTAATTAATGATAAAAAATATGAATTTTGAAAATAGGTTTTTAAAAGACGCCTTTTTTCAAAAATCGAATATGGCTTATAGAAAAAATTTTTAATCTTTAAATTAAAATTATTTAAAATTTCGATTATTTTCAAATTTTTGGACTTTTCAGGGTTTAACAAATTAAAATGACGACAAAAGTAACAAATAAATTTGTATATTTTCATCTTTAATAGTCCAATAACTCCCCTAAATTATTTTCAAAGTAAAATTGGAAAAATTGCGATTTAGTATCAGAATCCGCCTGAAATGCCTAAATGTGTGTCTAACTACAATATTTCGTACAGCTTTGAAAATTGAGAAATTTCGCTTTCAGTTTCTACCTCTGGGTGCATTTTGGGCGTCACTGGACCACCATGGAACCCAAGACACGCCGCACCGACCACAAACTCACTGTTTACCTCGGTCATTATTTCACTATTTGTATACATTCAAGTCTTTGTATTCCGTCACTAAACGTCGTTTAAAAGCTTTACTGAATTCAAGACTACAATTACAAAAATTGATTGATATTTTTATTTCCATAGAAAATTTTCTGTAGGCAGGCATTCATGCCATTCTGGGTCATTGTGTAAAATTTCCAAAAAGAAATTGTGTCGATGTATGGGAAGAGGGCGTGAGTAATAAAATTTATTCTTCGTCCTTGGACATATATTTTCGCATTTAGATTATCGTAATTTGTAACTTTACACTCGTCACGCTTTATAACAGTAATAATAAAGACCAATAACTATATTTAAAGTGGGGCGGTAACTCAATTACGAATAAATTCCGAAATCGAATTCGTCCGACTATTAATTAAATGTCTCTTTTCAAGGGACGAAAATTGTCGGTAATAATATGCGTACAACCCTGTATGTATAAAATCTTCTAAAAAAATCTAAATTCCCAACTAATTTTTGACTAGTCGCCCGATATTAAAATTAGTACCGGCATAAATCTCTTCTAGTTTACGATCGCCATATAAATGTTGTATATAATAGATAAAAAAATCTTTTTCGAGTAGTAAAAATTGTTTTAATTACTGAAAACTCCTTGTAACTACTGTCTAGATTAGATCAGGCCTTTATAGACTTGAAATATTATTTTTTTTATCTGTTTCTGGTAATGGGAGTAGTGGCGCAGTTATGGCTCGCCCGAGGGGGTAAACTGACCTCCGATGCGTGTGGTAGGTGCACAGCGGGTATTGGTCTTGTTTTGGCACATCCCATTGATCGGACAGATAGTTATTGTTGCTAATCGACAATTATATCCAGGACAGTTGACGTCTGTATCAGTGTGGGTGGTTCAAACAGCCAGTGGACACCAAAATGTCGCTCTCATTATAAATTCTCCGAGTTACAAAGATAAAAAAGATCGATTACAGATGGACCGTGAAAAAATTACGTCTTGACGCCGGCTTTTCACAGATCGATAACCTGCGAGTGTATGTGCGAGACTCTTCCGACAAAAACAAACAGAAGAAGCGTGGTGGAGCGCGACCGACAAGGTCGCGTGTTGTTCAAAGAAAGAAGCGACAACTTGCGGTCGGACCGTACCGCCAGGAAATACCGCAAGATTACGCGTGCCTCAATAGGACGCCTTCCAAAGCCAAGCCAATTATCGACCAGTTAACCAAAAAATCACACAAATCTTTGACTAAATTTACCAAAATAAACAACAGATGAACATTTTTAATTAATTATTATTTATTATATTTTATTTCATAATTCTTAAAGGTTATCCTGTAATTAATAGGCCTGACCAGATCACAAAGGCTTATCTATAATATTTATATTAATTTTGACATTTTAAATCCATAATTAATTGGCTTTATCGAAGCAATATATTGATATTTTTATTTAATATCAAAGACGAGTAAATAGTGTAAGATTTATATTTCACAGGAAAAAAATATATATTCTAAATTAACATTAGGTAAATTGAAAATTATTAGAACCCTTAAGAGTCATCTGCAGGATTGACAACTCCGGTATTTTTCCTAAATTTGGGCCTAATGAATGACAACTGAATACTTTCAACCCGAAATATCACATTGTACGAATAACGGCTGTTATCAAATAGTGACAAAGCAAAAAGCATTTGACAAAATAGGGTGAAAAACTAATAAAAACGATGTGGCAAAATGGCGACCATACAATAGAGTTTCAGATTATAATGTTGTCGATCCAAAAGCGTCAGTTACTTACTCAATTGCATTTTACACCCAATAGACTCGAAAAGCCATGACGTCATTGCAGCGCCAAATGTTGCAACACTGTCATTTGATAAAAATTCCGTGGTAAAGTCGACCTAAATTTACATATGAATAAAAATGAATTTATAGAGGTTAAATTTCAAGCGATTAAAAAATACACTAAATAAATAAAACTTAAAAATGCCGAAATTCTATATCCTAAACATTCTATTTATCGCTAAGTCACAAATTACAACGAACTTACACCTAATGAAGAACTTAATCAAAAACAAAACGTTTGATGCACGATTTCCTTCCTCCATTTCTAAACAACACCATGTGCGAATTCCAGCCAATCATGTCGAATGTGAACGAAGTCCTTTCCATTTACGCGCGCAGATTTCCAATTTTATGTACTCGGCTATCTTGGGTAGTTGCTTTACAGCAATTCGGGTGTTTTTGATAGCACGTAGCTTGCACGGTAGTTTTTATTTTCAATTAATTTCTAATTATATGAGAATTATTTGTATTTTGTGACTAAATTAAAACTAGAATGTTTAGGGAACTGGAATATAGTGTTTTTCTGTCTCATTTGTGTCTCCATAGGTATAAGATTATTTATCGGCTAAAGTTTAATTATTATAATGTTAACCATATATAATGCTGCAATAAAAGCGACATTTTTGAGGTATGTTTTTAGAATGACAGTGTTTCGATTTGCGCATAAATGACGACACACTTCTAGAGCCTATTATCTAATTCTTAGGCAAGAACCACAGTAGCTCTTAAGAAATTCAAGCATATAATGGAGAAACGCAGATCCATAAATTTTTGTCGAGCATTTTAGAGCAGAGACGTGTAATCATTAATTCCAGTAAAATGAAGAATTTTAATCGGAGGTCTTTGATTTTGTCTTCTTATTCTTGAGCAAGATTTATACTACTCAAACTCTTTCAAAATTTTAGTAATTTTAAATCTCAATTTTAAGACTCCAGTTTATTATACATAATATTATACAGTGTGTTCCATTTAAGAGGAGCTACCCTAAGTGACTTTGTTGTTGATTATTTTTAGCAACAACTTTTAAAGCTAAACCCGACCTTGTCGCACAAATCACCTAGCTCCCATCTTAAAAATCTTACATAGCAAGAGGCATCCAGTTACCCTTCATATGAAAAGAATTTTAAGACTTAAAATTGGTGTCAGGTTTAATTGTTGAATTTTTAAAAAATTTATTGCATTTTTATTATTATTCGAAAATACATAAATTCATTCAATTCTCACACACTTTTTGTTTTTGTAATGTATTTATTATTTTAACAATATCTAGGCACCATTTCTTATCTTATTGTTGATCCGCAGAAAATTTTGAAAAACTGTCATTGTTTGTACATTTTTGGTGGGAAAGGCCTGTTATCTATAGAACTGCTATAATTCAAAATCAGTGTGATTTAGACCCCAATATATTTTTTTAATGGGTATTACTCAGTTTATTGCAGTCTTTTATAAAGACAGTCCACTTAATTCCGTCCCGTCTTTAAACGTTGATATCTTCAAATACTCCCTAGTCTTTAATAATTTCTATAATTTTTAATAAATTGATAATTATTAGAAGTCACATAGGCTACAGTTCTGAGAAAATTGCTGCAAATTGTAAGCCACAAGCGACAGTTTCAATAAAATTGGAGGCCGGAGGCGACAGTTTTATTAAAATTTTTCTTCAAATTAAAAGCTGAAAGCAACCACTTAAAATACTAAAACAAAGAGACAATTTTAAGCCAAAAAATCAGAGTGCAAATAAAGCACTCAAAAAAATTAAAACTTATTTGGCTTATATTATCTCGAAAATAAATTTTGTAAAGAAAATTTAATTTGTAAATTCTTTTTATATTTTATTTTTATTGAAAAACAAAGATAAAATCAAGACTCGGAATCAAGTGAATGAATACACTGGACAATTATAATTTGATTTGAAAAAAAAGTTGGAAATTTTGTATAACGTGGCACTGTATAGTTGTAGTGCTACAATGTAGAACTCTACAGCTATAGCACTAACTTTTGTCTTTTTTGGGTGTATTAAATAATCTTTTTGATAAAATGATGTAATAATAAAAGGCAATTGATGACATTGAACACTTAATGATTCTAGTAAATCCTTTGAAGTTCTTCTGCCGAATTCAACATTTCTTCTAAATATTTTTCTACTTTTCTGTTATCTTTTTTCTTTTAGTAGAATTTTTGTATTTATATGTTTTTCAATTTATTTTTAACTCTTCTCACAATGATCTGTTTGTGTTTATCACTAGCATTTTTTGTAATTTTGTGTTCAAATATTTAATGATTTTTCTATTTCTCTTTTTGGTATTCAATTTGTAATTTGACTCGTTTATTTTAATAATTTCAGCTATTCTATTGCTAATCACCTCCTTAATAAAAGTGACTACAGGTACAACTAAAAACAGATCTTTTTACGTGTACTATTAAAACAGTCGCTAAAAAACACATTGTTAAAAACAGCTTGTCATGCTGAGAGAGAGCTGAAATTGTCATATTGATCGTTTTTTTATATTTTAAAAATGACTTTTGTTAAGCAAATTGTAATGTACCAATCGTAATTCACGATTCTACGATTATCTAAAACCATAGTTTCTATAGGTCTAGTTAAACTGAAAAAACAAGTGAACATTTCTTGTTTTTTTTATAACAATGAAACAAGATAAATATTAACAATAAAAATCAATGTCGAACCCATAAATTTAATCAAAATTTTAATAGTGGCAAAGTGATTTCGGAAGCTAAAGTTCCATCATCAGTAACCCTCGGCGTTAGCGAGTAGATTTTCAGTAGCGTGATTTCGCGTTATTATTTACACTTTATTTAACATTATTTAAAGCCGTTACAACTTAAAGGCTCATTGACAGTCCCTCACTCAACCAGTAATTGATTATAATAAACTATTAATAGGTTCTCTCATTTAAACAGTAAATATATTTTGGGTACGTTTCCAGCGACGCTGCGAGGGCTCGTGTAGACCAGTGGAATGACTAATCACGCGGCGCGCTGAATTACATCGACTAATTGGCAGGCCAACTGCGTATCTACTCTTAAACGCCGACTTCTAATCATCAGTGCTTGAATAATTTATTTGTATTGTCATTATTTATATGAATATAATTTATACTCTACTTTGAGAAAGAAAGGATGATTTCATCAAATAAAACAAGACTTGATCAGTGGGGTTTAATCAGTCAACTCAATTATAATTAAATAAATTTTACGAATGTGGAAAAACCGTTAGATTTTTTTGGAATAAAATATGGTACAAGATTTGGTAGTGTTTACATTTTTCCGCAGATTTAGACATTTTACACGTGTTATCCTCTTTTATGAGTGTGTTGGAATTTTGATACTAGAAAATCTCTAATTGATTGCCGATCTCAAATCTTTAAAATGATGAGATTAATAATTATGTAAACAACGTTAAATTGAAATAAATTATTCAGTAGCAGTATCTGACGCAATGTTAATCTCGAAAATAGAATCACAGAGACAATTATGTATAATATTCTAAGAAACAGGTTCTTGAAAAATTTAAGAAATTTCTCTTGATGATACGGGCGAAATTCACCTTAAATTGCGCCATCAAGCACTACACGTTCCTGTGTGAAAAAGACTAATAATGATATAAATTTCAATTAGAACGTATCCTGTAATCGACTTGTAATAGGATGATGGGCGATATTGTGTCGGCTTTACAAAGAAGAAATCAACGGCGCCCGTTCAGTGCCTTATTGTGTATCATGCAGTATAATGAAGGTATCTGTACGACATTCTAAACCCAAAAAAAATAAAAGCACTTCCTCGAATATATTTCATATAATCAAAGAATCAACCCTCTCTCGAGACAATGATTAAGAACCCCTTAAAAGACACAACCAAAGACATAAATTCGAAAACGCGATGAAAGCCGTATCAAATTTATGGTGTGGGAAATACACCCCCGACACGTTTAAAACAAACAATTCTGATCCATATGCATGGCAAGGGGTTAAAATGTGATTTACGATCGAAGATTTTGCATAAAAATGCCTGAGAAACAATACGAGATGCTGAGCGGCCGTAAATTTCACTGTCATTTGATACTTTTCTATAAAGCTAAGAGCTTCAAGAAGTCTTCCGCATCTTGAGACATTTACATACGAAATTTCGTATGCGCATACTAAACGAGCACTTTTCCCGCGTAATTAGCAAGCCAAGCTTGAGGCCCCAACGAATACAATGCCTTTTCTCACATAAAAACCTCGAAATTCCGACAATTGTGCTGACTTTTATTACAAAAGTTGGCCGAAAAGACGGCGGGGAACAGTGGTCACTTCTTTTGTGTACTGACAGAGGGCAAGAATTATCGTCGAATCGACTAAAAATCCGTTCGTGATTAACTTTTTATGGTAATTATATCGATTTCGATGATTGACGATATCGACGAATTCCGTGCTTAGATAAGAGAGTCGTATGAATAAAATTTCGATAAATTTATTAGAAAAGAGATGAACAAGATCCATATCGGAATTACGCAATGTAAAATGTTTAACGAGGTGCGAGTAGAGAAATTGATTAAATTTGAATACGTAAGGACCTAACTCCTTGATCTAATTGTTAATTTGTTTATCTAAAGTGACGATTTTCGAAAATTGGGAATTTTAATTGGACATTTTATATATAGAACGGCCACAAATAACTAGCACTGACAATTTTCAACGGAATTTATTAATTAAACGACACCCTATATACAAGAGAAAGCCTACAAGAACAAATTAATCAATTATGTTTCTTGCTCTTCACTATTAACTAATTTTTAATTAATCTAGCACGTACTTGTAATTAATAAAATCAAGACGTTAAATACGTGTTCTTTTTTCACTTACCTAACTACTTTAATTAAATTAGTTAAATTTAATTACTTTAACTACCAATTAATTACAAGTTGGAATTAAAATAGGTACTAGTCTGATTCTTTCTAATGAAAACCGCAACTGTATTTAAGTGTTAATAATTAACTTTCATTCAATTAGAATAAAAACGAAAATTGAAAAAAGATAAAAACTCGTTGATTACAACTGAATCAGGAATCGATGATTGAAAATTTAAAAGAAATGAGTACGGTATTTCAAATTTCCAATGCTTATTGATAAAAAAAACTTTAGAATATTACGAGAAATTAATTCTTGCCTTAGAAAAGCCTAACTATTATTATTTATCTGAATCAACATTGTTTTGAGTATAATTTGACTTTGATGATCAGACTTTTCTGAAAAACATTGTGCATTGTTTTTCTAGTGTTAAGAAATTTGCCTTGTATTAGTACATTTTTTAATGTTTTCTTTTGATTACTTGGAATTTCATATTATTTTACTTTTGTTAAAGATTCTTTTTTATCACTGGAAGATTCACCTTGGTGATGCTGTTGAATCTTTCTTATCAATCTTTTAAGTTTGTCTAGCTAAAGATTCCTCATCGTCATTGCAAAATTCATCTTCACTTAATTTTGATACTTTTCTTAATTGTTTTAAACTGTCTGAAACTTCTTTCTCATCTCTAGGATATTCTTTTTGATTTAGTGCTGGTAAATCACATTCATTTTGCTTTGGCATTTGTAGACTTGTTGAAAATACCGTAGAAACTTTCTCTTCATCACTAGAAATTTCGTTCTCATTTGGTTTTAGTGTTTTTTCTGTAATTTGTCTAGTTAAATATTCATTTTCATCTGTAATACATTCATCTTGTATTGGTGTTAGCAGTATATTCTCAGATTTTTTTAAACAAACTCGTATATGTCTGAACATTTTCAGACTGTTGTGCTTCAATTGCTTTTTCTTTTAGCTTCTTTTTTCTTTATTTTTTGCAATTGCTTTAGTCAATGTAATACAATGTTTCTGTAATATAGTATCATTTACATTTTTTTATTTTATTAAAATTAAACTCAAAATTTTTCTTTTTTTGCAAGGTAACCAATTAACTTAATTTTAAAAAAAAAACGTTATTATGATTTTATAAAAACTGGTTAAGTAGCAATGCTGTTATCACTAGAGTACTTGACCTGACCTGACCAATTAAATATTGTAAAAAAAATTGTTATTGTGATATTAGAAAAATTGGTTAAATGTGCTTAACACTAGGGTACGGATTTTTTTATTAGTGGTTTGTTAGTTATAATAACGTGATAATCTCAACCATTAGTATTTTTGAATTTTCAAATAAAAATCGTAATTACTAATTACAAGTTTTGTTAACAATAAACTCAAAAATGGTCTAGTAGCCATATTTTTTAAGTCATTTCTGATTTTAGCCCTTAAGTAACGTTTAAAAAATTTAGTTAACCAACTCGCAAAAATTTACAATTTTGCATTTTAGTATTTTACACGTTTATTGTGATTATACGTATCACTCTTTTAGCTTTTACTGCCTTTGTAGCATTTTCAGCTTCTTTTTACTACACTCAGGTATCAAACACTGCCTGTCCCTACTATTACCTACCTACTTTCTGGCGTTAAGAGGTAGTATACTATTTATTTATAAAAGTATGTATTTGTAGCAACCTAACTACATTACGATAAAGGATTTTTAACTAAAAGCTTAATTATTACTCAAGTTCATCAACTTTGTTTTGAGAATTACTATTCACTCATGTCTTGAGAATCTTCTTTGAGAAAAAAAAGTTATATCAGTTTCTACAAGTACATCATTTGTAACAGTTTCAGTAGTTTGTTGAAAACTTTGCGAAATGATTTTTTTATTTTCTTTTTAGTCACTAAGAAATTTTCTTAATCTTGTATTCGTACATCTTGATTTTACTTTCTGATTCTTCTTTATCATTAGACCCATTAAAATTATTTCTTGTATATTGTTCCTTATTTGTTTTGTTAAAGATTTCTCTTCATTATTGTAATATTTATTTTTATCACTTAGCATAAGTAAATACCTACAATTCTTCTTCATCGGTGAAATCAAAATTTGGCGTCTTTTAACAGAATTATTGAAACTTCTTCTTCACTAGAAAATTCTATTCATTCTGATTTGGTTAAGATTTCTTTTTATGTCTATTTTTACTATTTTCTTCAACAGTTTCAGTAATTTGTTAATGACTAGGAAAAATTTCTTCCTTTTCTTTCTGATTACTAGAA
Source organism: Tribolium confusum (assembly GCA_029207805.1). Lineage (NCBI taxonomy): Eukaryota > Metazoa > Arthropoda > Insecta > Coleoptera > Tenebrionidae > Tribolium > Tribolium confusum. Next base: position 15,935,639 of record JALGAY010000005.1, read on the forward strand.
AATTTGTCTTCACTGGACATTAGTACATCTCTTGATTTCTCTTGATCACTTAGAATTTTGTATTGATTTTGCGTTGAAACATCACTTCTTAATTGTCATGTTAAAGATTCTTCTTCATTATTGGAAATTTCACTTTGATTTTCCATTGGTGCATTTCTTGGTGCTACTGCTGAAACTTTTTCTTCATCACTAAAAATTTATTAATTTTATCTTTATTTGACGTAGACTGTGTATTTCCAGATTCTTTAAATAAACTTCTACTTGCCCGGTTATTGTCAAAATGTTGTAACTCATTTCTCTTTTATTTCACCTTCTTGTCTTCTCTTTTCTCCACTTTTCTTCATATTTAAGATTATTTTATTAAGGCTCAGTATGAACTAAATCACTTGAAAATCTTCAAGAACTTATCCTAAATAGTTTGTTTTCTTAATAGAATTTAGAACAAGTCTTTTAGTGCCAAATCTGTCAATTTTCGCAATTTATTCATCAGATGGGTATTTAGCAAATAGTGATATCAGTCTTTAATATTGTATTACTGATAAATCCTGTTTTTCATAACCTTCTTTTGTATGATACACGTTCAAGATATAATTTTGGCGATGTCAAACGTCAAATTTCAATCTTTCATCATTTAGTTTGGGCTAAAAATTTATTAAAGACAGCCTCCGTATAACCTACTTTCTGATTTTAGGTTGTAATGTACTATTTATTTAAAAATATTTGTTGCAACATAACTAAACTTTTAACAAATGCCTAATTATTCTTCATCTTCGTCAGCATTTGAATTTTGTCTTGAGAAACTTCTGAATTTTTAAAAAAGTAAGTTTTGCTATTTTTTACATTATTTAGAACAAGTTCAATAACTTATTGCTTATACTTTGCGAAAAAAATCTTCATTTTTTTCAAAACTAAAGCTTGCTAAATTTCTTGATTATCTTGTTTTTTTTCTCGTCATTAGTATTTCTAAATTGATTTGGTGTAGGCAGTTATTCTCAGATTCAGCATGTACCTCTTGTAATTAATCAAAATCAGGACGTTAAATACGTGCTCCTGATTAATTTTTCTTCACTTACTTAATTAGCTAAATTAAATTAGTTAAATTTAATTACTTTAAGTAGCAATTAATTACAAGATGAGTTAAAAAGTTACTCGCCTGATTCTTTCTAATTAAAACCGCACGTTTTAATTAACTTCCATTAAGGCAGATATCCGAAAATTGGTTACGTGTTGAAAAGAGATAAAAATTCATCGATTGCAACTTAATCAGAAATCGATTAAGTCTTAATGTGGTAAGAGATCTATTAGTTTGCACTTTAGGATCCGTTAAGTTAATTGAAAAATAACTTTATAATTAGACAACCGAAATATTTCGAGTAAATCTGACATTTGAAACGAAAACAATTTTCCATCCGATCGCCTTCAAAGTAACATAATATCGTCGTAAATCCGACACTTTTCAAAACATTGTCGTTTCTATAAAACCGAGCTGACCCGTCAACGATGATATTTCAATAATATATAACATAACCCTTTACGGACAATGACTTTCAATATTTCTGACACACACACATAGTGAAAAAAGGAAAAGATTTAATCTCCGGTCGGTTTGAAAACTTGCATCGATCATCATTTGGTGCAATTATCGAAATTGGGCCAAATTTTCTCTAATTTGTTTGAAAATATTTGTAGAGGTTTAGGCCAAAAACTGTCATTAGTTTGATTTTAATGCTGGGCCAGACGCCGAAATTACACACAGCGTCATGCAAATCGATGATCTTCCCACACTTCATTGTCCAAAAATTGGCCCTTTCTCGTGAGAACATCACCCTTTAAGAAAACGAGTTTGCATTGTGCACCCTCTGCGAAACCCCTCCCGGAAATCGATTTCAGCTTTTTGCCAATGATGATAAATCAAAATTAACGACTAAGGTCCGTTCTCAATTAAGACACCCGCTGAATATTTATAATCGGTTTAAACAAGTCTCATTTAACTTGTAATTTATGGGGTATTAACAGAAACGAGAATAGATTCTAAATAAGATTTAGAAAAACCTTACTGGACCTCTTTAACATTTTAATTTACTTGGACGTCTATTAACAAGGTATTTATAACAATCTGTAGTCGATATCTACATAAAAAACTGAACCTAAATTGCTTAATTCACTGAGGATGGGTAGAGACGGATTTGTACCAGAATCGATCTCTAGAGTCTAGAATAACGTAATTTATTATGGTAATCCCTGACTATACCGTAACATATGCAAGATTATCAGTTTTTCTATCCTAAATATTTTAATTTGCCAATTCAAGATGTTGTGATTGAAATTTATTATCCCAACATTGGGATTATCCAATAATTTAGGATTAATTTTAGTATATTTCTCACGGCATTGAAATCACGTATTTTTTTCACGCTTCAACGCCTATATCGATTTGTGGCCCCATGGTCCAGTAGACTACACAGTGGTCAGCTGTAGCCACAATCACTTTACCCATCTCTCTACCATTTAAATCACAAAAGAATTGTAAATTACCCACCGATTAAGACGCAACAATAAACCGATAAAATTCATCATTACGGTATCTAAATGGACCACAACAACATAAACATCAAACTTTATAACCGACGGTTTCAAGTTTGACACCGAATTCGGCTAATAACTTCCTCCTCCGCCCCTCTGAAAACTCTTATAAAAGGTAATCCCACGTTTTTGTAATCAAGAGTGCCGCGCCCATTCTCCAATAATGAAGAGATCAAAGAAGGTCCTGACAGGTTTCGGCTATTGTGCACCCTGCAATATTATGAATAAACATGAAGCTTATTAGGGCTTTAAGTGCTAACGAGCCGGCCCTGGACAGAAACAAAAAAATTAACGAAATGTATCTCCAGCAGAGTTTGCGAATAACCAGATTATTTACACAAGAGAAACCACACACTTGACGAGAAACCCTTCTCGTCTAACAACAACAACACAAACCAATGTCCGATAAGAATCACGCGTGTCCGAATTTCCAGCAGCTGCTTTCTGATGGACTTTTAACAATTGCAAGAACTAGGGAGGATCGATTAAGACCGAAACAAAAAAATGGAATTTTGCCCAGATTGGTTTTGATAATGGGCGGTCAAAAAAAGAATTTTTGGTAGAATTGCGGTTGGGCTAATTGGCGACATAAAAAGCGAATATGGGGGTGATTCCAGTGACATGTTATTTACTCTTCTTCTTCTTCGGAAGCAAAAAATTAGAACACCCAATTTTTTATCAGTTTGAATCTCGGAGTGTGTTTTTTCGCCGTCTGGTTCTATCCCTAAATAGATGTAATTAAGCATTTAAACGATATTATCTTTTCTCAATAACGATCAAAATTTAAATTTCCTACGTCCAATTTACCTCCCCTGGTTGTGTCTTTAGGCCTTTTGCGATGTTCTCAATCAGATAAAAACTTGTTCTAGACCACCATATCGCACATTCTTAGCGAAAACAGCATCTATGATGTCAGCAAGAATAAAAGTTAATTAACACCCTATGTGAGCTATTTTCCCCATCATTAATGAAACAGATTTGATCTTGGGGTTTGGAATGATTCTTATGGTAATTCAAACGCCCGGTGGTACTGTAAAACAATTAAGCTTCCTGCATATCGATCGAGTCGGATCTGGTTTTTTTCTTTTTGTTGTTTCACACCTCCCAACCGATTTTCTTTGGTCTTGGCTGATTTGTAGGCGTTTTTGTTCCTCTTGAATGGCAACAAGGTGTCACATAATAGCACATTCTTCTTTTCCATTTTTCGACAATGATGTCTCACGCCTCGACTTCAATGAATGCAATTAAACATCCATTCATAGCACTTGAATCTCTCCTGTCACTTCCTCATTGTCATGTCAACCCTCCACGATTTATTTACAGTAAAATTCCTCAAAACTCGCGTAAAAAGCAAACATATCGAGATTAGATTTGGATATATACACCATGAAAAAAAAAAATTTGAATCATATCCTTGAACAAACGCTGGATATCACTACAATGTACTCCATTCAAAAAGCTCGGTATTTACACAAGGTCATGTGCGAGGGAGCACGCGATTCGTGTTGACAGTGGAGCGTAGGCGGAAGACCTGTTGTAGGAAAAGTGTTGCGCAATCACCCCCCGTATTTACACGATGAAGGAAGGGATCGTTCTATTTCTTACCAACTGAAAATTAAATGCCCCAGGAGAAGACATAACTCATCATCAGAAAACGTAATCACCACAAAAATATATGGAATTGTACGACGAAAAACGACATTTAATTTGGCCACAAGATGCCATTATGTGAATTCGCACCTGCAATTAGGACTGCTATAAAAGTAGAAGAAGGGTTCGATCGCTCCGTAAGGATTTTTTAATGACCGACGCGTGGGGATAGTCCCAGTCTTGTTCCTGTGTTATTATTATGATGGTTGTGACCGAAAAAGGGTCGTTAACTTACTAAATTACAACCACCACGAAACTGCACAAACCGCAATGGTGCACTAGGAGAAAAATACACGTGGAAACCATAAAATGATAACATAATCATTTGACACACTAATCTACATTTTAATCGAAAATAAACTCCAAAATTCAAGTCTTTGTTATGGGCAATATTATTTTTCTACTTAAAAAGAAATACTTTAATTTTTGTTGCTTGGATTTAATAAACAAATACCGTAATCTGTTTATGTTCATTATCTTTTCTAAATTTTTATAGCATCTGTCTTTCACTGTTTAATATATTTTTAACTTTGTATAAACATAATATTCTTAACTTTCTTAGTTCTTACTAATTTTTCTGATTTTTAACAATTTTCACTTGTCTACAAATCTAAGAGGATTTTCGTACGACTTTTCCAATTTTTTCTATTACAGAATAACTTACTATTTTTCGTTTACTTGATTCCAAAGCGAAGTTCCAAATTCTTTGTTAATCCTTCTTATATTTACCTTTTTAGTTGTTTTTAACTAAGAGTTTTCTAGCTCATTTGCATTTTGTCAAACACTTATTGTTAATTTCTCTAAATTTATTCAAGCTCTAATTTTATATTTTAGCTAGTCTCAGTAATTTCTAGTTTCTTTCAACCGCAGTTGTTTTAAATCTGAACAATATAAAGCATCCATTATAAGAACTTTAATATCTATTACATCACAAGTGTTATTATAGGCTTATTATAACCCTCAAAATTTTAGTTTTTACATAAAAAGTAGGTAAAAAGCGCAAATTAAAAAATAACTTGTCCTATACATATTGTTGATATGGACAATCGCAACTCATTCGTTTTATAAATTTAAACTTAAGCCACAAAAGTGGCTTTATAAAACACGTTTTTTATTATATTGTTTTAGTTTTTAGCTGTTCTTAACTTTTAGATATATTCTTCTATTATAACCTCATCCCAAAATAGTAAATAGCTTTTCCAGCTCTTTTTAGTGATGTTACTTAACTATCCAACTGTTCAATTATTATTTTTTTTAGTTTGTTTTAGCAATTCTCTTTTAGCAATTATACTCTTATTTTTATAGTTATACCAAAAACTAAAAAAATATTATCGTAATACTAGTTAGCTTTGTAGTCAATCAATCTAACTATATTAAGTTTTAACCAAATCTTTACACAGTTTATTGTGCAGCATAATACTTAGCTTTTTAATTTTTTTCAATTTTTTTAAGCTAATTGTAAATATATCTCTTTATAAATATTTTATATATTTTTAATTTTCCAAGCATTTTATTTTATTTCAAAACTAGTTTTTCGCTTTTGCTAGTTTTTTAATACTCCGTTACTATAAATATTTGCCTTTCAGTTATCTATTCGTTTTTAGTAATACAAAATTTTTCCAAGCTCTTTAACTATTCGTTCGTTAGACTTTTTTAGTTTCTAGATATTCCTAGCTTTAGATTTTATTTTCTTAACTAGCAGTTTTCCAAATTTTTTTAAATTATCTCAAGCTGTTTTTATTTCTGATTTTTTACAGTTTATTGTAGCTCTAGCATTTTCTTTCATTTCTTCTCTTAGTTATTTTTCTATTTTCCTGGTACTCTCAAGAACGCTTATTTAGATAATTTTTAATTACCTATTCCTAACCTTTCCTGTATCCAACTATTTTCTATCGTAAGCTTTTTGTAACTATTTTAGACACATCTAAATAGGCAGTTTCTTCCAATTATTATTTTTGTTTTTTGGTTTTATCTACTTTTATCTTTTTCTAGGTTTATTACTATTATTTTTCTTGAAGTTTTTCTTAAATATCAACACACAATTTGTTAAAAAAGCTTAAAAATTTAGATTAATTTTGGAACTGAGTTTTACTGAAAAAACATTTTCAAGTGGGTCTGAAAGAAGCAGAAAGAGGGGATTCGCCACCTATCAATTGTGGCAAAAAAGACGCAAAAAATAGCTCCTTATTTGAGACTTTGTGTCTCTGTGTTTGTGATGTTAAAAGTAGAGTTTTTAGTTTTGATTGTTGATCTTCATTTCATCAGTTGTTGGCCTAAAATTCTGATACAACTTCAAAAATAGTTTTTATTTTGTGAAATTGACATTTTGTTATTGCAGATTTTATTAATTCTTGCCTTTTATATTTTAATCATTTCTCTGTTTCAGGTTTGAACGATTTCTCTGTTTTAGATTTACTGATTTTTTTGTTACAGGTTTTAAAATGATTTTATTTAAGATTGATTTGATTGAATCTCCATAAATTTTTTGTCATTTCTAGTATTTTTTGTAAACCTATCTTTAACACCTAAATTTAAATTATTTAAAAAAGAGGTTTAGTGATATCTATTAAATCTGTTAAAACAGTGCTAAAAACAACTAAAATGCCAAATAATTATTGGTATATCAATAGACCGCCTTGTGTATTTTATTCGTTGTCTTTTTCCATCAATTAAAAATTAAAAATGCTTTAAAGAAAATTCTATTTGTTTTATTAGGGTTGGGAGAGCTAAGAACATCACGTAACTAAAATTTCGGAAATCGTAACTAAGGGTCGAAACAGAAAGAAAGCAGGTTGCCCGCTTTGAGCATCGAAAAAACTTCTATATTAATAGAATTAATAAGGATAATTTTCAATCTGCTTATATATCTGATTGTGTCTAGCTCTCATACAAAAAATATAAAAAAAATAAAAATATAAAGAAATAGCTCTCATTAATATAGAAGTTTTTTTAGCGCTTAAAGCGGAAAGCGGACAACCCGCTTTCTTTCTGTTTCGACCCTAAAGGTAGATCCAAAAGAAACGAAAAGAGAGAATTCGCCATCTATCAGTTGTTGCAGAAGAAAATACCAAAAATTAATTCTTTAATTAGCACTTTCTTCTATGTGTTTATAATTTATTTATACGCAAATTTGTTATAAAAAGTTTAGAGTTTTTCAATAAATTGATCTCTGCTTTAATTTTTAAATTTGATTTCAAAAATTCTTCTTTTTACCTTTTCCTTATAGTTTAGTTGTAGGTGTCTTGTTTGTTTATCGTTACTAAGATTTGTTAGTTGCACATAATATTTTTTGTTAGACTATAATTAAAATAAAAATTTTAAATATATAAAACTCCTAAAGAAAAGTTATTATTATTATCAACAAGTGATATCATCGCAAAAGTATTCATTTTCGCGGAAACTTAGTACAGGTTTCTATAAAAAATCCATTCCACCACAAATGAGGCTTGTCACCAGTAAATGTCAACACGAAACCCCTCTTTTATCGTTTTGAAAATGTAAATACCAAGAGATACATACAGCTGTGTCAATTTGAATTTAATCAGTAATTGGAGCCCATTTCAATGACCTTTTTTCAATTTAAAGAAAAAAAAAACAAAGTTCCCACCCTGTACGTCTAGACACTAGTAACTTATTAAATTAGTTTCCGATATTTAATTAAGTTCATTATCAATCATTTAACTGGTTAATAGAATTTTTTTCGGTATAATCTATTTCTAAAGTCTCATGCAGGGTCTTTTGTTCGTTCTCGGAACTATTCTCAGGTGAGGAAGAATCACCCTCAACGAAAATGTCGTCCATATTTCACAGTCTCTAAACAGTGTACTAACACAATTTTAATTGTGCTGTTAAAGGTAAAGGTTGATTGTATAATAGCGTGTGCCGTGGCTTCTCTATCTCACTTCCTGTACAAACAATGCGTTACCAGAGGCGTTACTTGTTGTTCTCTGTTGTTGTCCGACAAAGAATACCTTTACTGTTCTTCCACAGAACCTTCCAGAGGCGGAGAATTCGAGTATGTGTTGCCCCAGACAAACTCCAACCAGTTAACACTCGATTGACCATTCATTTAATTGGTTCCTTATAAAAACGATTCACACTTGAATATTTTTTAGTTAGTTAATTTGCATTAAAAAAAGTGTAATAAACCGGAAAAAAAAGCTTTGTGATATCGTGTTACATAGACATTAATGCAAATTATTTCTCAACTTCGAGGTTGTTAATTAAGGCAAGGACACGAATCATTAATTTTTCGCTGAGGATTTTGTCACCTCAGAGAGGTGTGTATTGTTAAAGAGGCAAAGAACCGGACATCAGTTGGTTAAAATTCCATTAAGGTTCTAAATCGATTATGTAAGCTCTTTCGTTGGAGGTACATCGTTCGACTAATTAACAAACGACGAGTTCGGTTCGAGTATGATTTATTTGGAACACTTTTACACGATGTAATTATGTTATAACTCTTTAAAAAATTGTGTTCAATGCTAACACATAAATTGGATTTGAAATACTTTGCGGCCCAGGGAACCCAAAACACACACATGAAAAATTAGACCAGTTTACAAAAAAAATACATTAATATTTATAATTTGACTGTATCAATTTTTCGTTTAGTCTCTTTTGCAAAATGTTAATTAAATCAATTTTTTATAATTGTAATTATTGTTTATCTCAGAATGACAGGTAAAATGTTGATTATACAACGCTTTTGAGTGAGTAAAATAAAATTTTATGCAGAAGTGCATTTCGATCTTTCATCCTTATACCAAAATTTTTTTCTACAAATAATTTTAATACAAGTATTAGATAGAATAAGAGGATTTGAAAATACGACTCGTTATAAGAAACGAGCTTGAAGAAAATAAAATTGTCAACATGGCTGGCGCTTACAATAGATAAATAACAAATACTAACCAGACAAGTAGTATTTACTTCAAAAAAGTATATTTTAATTAAATAATTTTGTGATAAATTACAATAATAACTAACCTAATTAACAGAATACAAAAAAAAATTAAAACAGGGGTGTAGCTGAGGTTTATAATAAATGCTAAGCAGACAAGTGGACTCGCTATCACACATACTTCAAAACTAATTAATTACTAAACATATACGTAAATTTTGTTATGTTTGAAACCCCGTGAACACACTTTCAAACATTTTATTAACCCACTCGTTTTACAAAATAACGTTTAGAGTTCTCTTCTTTGACTGAGCCTTTTCATAACTTTTTTTAAATCATTTATTTACTACGTTTTTATACAATTTTGCAAATTTAAGAACAACTAATAAAAAAGACTCCTAAATGTAAATTTGCACACTATCCCCTTTTTAAAGATTCAACGTCCGGTGGACAACTGACAACTGTACGGTTTCTGCTATGGTAGAGGGCTAAACGATCACCATGAACCACCTTTGCATGTTTATTTTAAACACTACATTATTTAGATGCTTTAGTATTTCGTTTGGTCCTTTCCAGTTTTGTTGTAACTTCAGACACTTTTCAATTCTTCTCTTCGAGTTGTAGAACTAGACTAAATAGTGTTCTTTCTCCTTCTCGTTTTGTCAACACCGCTTTTTGCAAAATGAAGATCTCTTTAATCTGTCTCATCATCAATTGATGTTTCTCATGAATCCCCTTTCTTTTATTTCTCAAATTTTGCTGCTTCTGTTGCAAAAACTGTGTTTCCATTAATGAAATTTTCTCACGATGCGGATCATTAAATATGTTAAAGAGAACTATCATAATTCTCGTTCAACTTTTCTAAAAATGCATTCTTGGGCTCTAAATATCTGCATCCATTTTTTTCTGGAATTTAAATTTGGAATTTCAACGTTCTTTTGTTTTTTCTTGTGATCTGTTACCGATCAATTTCGGTTTCGAGTAATCTTAGTTGATATTTATTAATTTGTGTTTACTACTTATCCATGCCAGTTTTCAAATTTAGAAACAACTAGACTTCTAAATGTATATTCGCCACAATATTGTTTTTTACACTACTTAATTCATCGTTATTCGTTAGTAACCCAAAGTCCATGATAAAAAGAACAATAAGATACAAAATAACTAGGATAAATTGTAAAAAATAAAAGCAAACTACTGAAACATAAAATGTGTTATACAATAAAACCTAAAACTTTTGTAAAAATTACTAAAATTTTAAACAGCAAAAAGAGACTTTGAGAAAGAAAAATTGTTTGAGGTATTGATAAATTAAAACAAAGATCATCAATTTTTGGAAAATTGTACTTTTTACAACGAATGTGCCTATAAATGCAATAAATTACAAACCCTTAGGCAAGAAGTTCTAATGAAAAACCTACTTTTTGGTATCTTCTTGTACCACAACTGATTGGTGGCAAATCCCCTTCTTCTGCTTCTTTCGGACCTAACTTTAATCGTGAAATAAGTGCTTCTTCTTCTATCATATATGACGAATCATTTCTACTCCGTTCGGACCTACATTTATTTCGGACTATTTCGGTCATGTCTTTAAACTGCCCCATTCCTAATAAAACAAAACAAACTTGCCGAAATAAGTCAATTTTGTTTTCCAAGGGTGGTTTGACACTAATTTCAAAGCAATGGACAAAGCGAGTACTAATTGAAAGCTGACATTGTCTATTAACCGAAAAAAAGAGGTTATCTTTTTTCACACTGACTGGAGTAACTCTCATCCAAAATGTAAAAGGACTGTATGTTTTGACGAGTCAGATTCAGGTCAGGTCAGGTAACCTTAGCTAATAATATTTGTCGCAATAAATTGGTATCATATTTTCTCGAAATATGGTTTGGTAATTAATGCATCCAATGAAGACGATTTCTTGCTATTCCTGGTCTCACTACTATCTATTCTGACTCTACTGCACCCTGATATTTATCTGCGGCCTTCTGAGAGGGACACAAAAATATGGATCATACAAACGCAACCAAATGAGCGAATTCGTCAATAAACTGTACATATAGAAATTCTACGACCAATTAATTGCTCTTATCCAGTTTATTCCTTCTGGTTGTGAAGGTTCTACAGGGTCTTGAATGGCACTTTGTTTTAATAGCCGATTTCCACATAGGACGTCAACTGCCACAACGAAGCTGCAGGTTTTCTTCCTGCCTGTTTCTCCAAATTTGACACACCGTGACGTGAAGTCCGACCATACATCTTCTAGTATTACAAAAAAAAGGGCGTAACTGGTAAAAATTTTGTACGTCTTTTAACCTTAACTGCCAACTTAAAGAAAAGTAAAAATATCTTCAAACAAACTAAAGAGATAACTTTTTAAACAAAATTTAGATTGCTTTTAAATTCGAATCATTCATTGGTCTCTATTTGCTAAACTTCTACATTAAATAAAGTGTTACGTTCTCGTTGTGGTACATTTTTTTAAACGCAGTGTATTTTTTACATAATATGTTGATGAGTTCTAGTCATAATTTAAATTACCTATGATAATTAATGTCAAGAAATAGAATGAAAAAAAGGTGGGATTCACACGCACATAATCGCGACAGTGTCTCGATTTATTCAAATTAACGCATAATTGCGATCATAAAACATAACTCGATTATAGATGAGGCGTGAAACTTTGTGTACGCAGCAAAGCAGAAATAACCATTCCCATAATTCATACAATCACATTACTCACTCCTAATGCAATTTGTCTTTTTATATATACCGCCGCCGTATAATAATAATGCAAGAAAACTTGAAATCGCTCGCGTAAATTCATCATTTTTTTAATTGGACAACGAAATAATTAGCGCGTCCCGTTTTTAAAGTGGCCAGGATAATTTCACGCTTGATCGAAACGTAATAAACGAAATGTTTGCAATAAACGCATTTACGGCTTTACGGTAAACGCCCTAATAAAAAATCTCTCTCTCGGTTGCAAATTAGGTTAAAAAGGATTCCATCGTTTATTGTTTATCGGTGCAATTATTACACTTTATTACCTCCCCTTTTCATATATACTTTGTATCTTTTCGATAATAACAATAAAGTAAATTAAGTCGAATCAAGATGTTGTTAAATTTTTACGGGTGTTATCAGTCCTCAGGGGCTGTTTTGCTTTACTCGACAATAAATTACATTTCATACCATTTTTACGAGCCGTGCTTTTTGACAGCTTTTATTAAACAAACGTAATAAAATCGAAATTTCGACAAATAACCTTACACTTTGTTAACGTAATGGCCGTTCAAAGAGATATTTTTTTTACGTCTCGAAAGCACAAAACGTCCACTACATACATAATGTCAGATAAAATCAACTGATTAGTAAATGCGGCAAATCTTGAACAAGTTTCTTGTCGATTTCTTGCCAATGATAATATCAGCCAGTTAAACAACCTAATAATTCTTTCATTTAATATATTTTTGAGAAGTACCGTTGCTGCATTGTTTCGTGGCTACTCCTTTATTTTATCATTAGTTATAGAAACCAGTGATGTAGTAGCCCCAGCCTGGTAGGAAGGGCACAAACTATAATAAGGAGCACAGTCAGTGTCTAGATATTTGATGTAGTCTTCAACTCTTAAAAAATTGTCAAAAAACGTGGCCCCCAATTTCTAAAATTAGTAAAACGTTTCAAAACTGTCTTAAAATTTTTTAATGAGATTTTCTTAATTGTAACTTTGATAAAAAGAAATTCGCTTTCGACTTTAAAAATTAGTACGAAATGTCACCCTACTATTTATTGATTTACAATATTTAATAAGATAGTTTTCGTGATGAAAAATTAGTAAAATATCGCTTCCGACTTATAAAATTCTAAAAACAATGTCAATTTTGTCATTACTAAATTACAAATTAAATTACCTCGATATTTTAAAATTAGTAAAATATCGTCTCTGGCTATTCAAATTAGTAAAATGTCGTTCATGCTATCCGGTATACTAAATTAAAAAAGTTTACGAAATTTGTCATTAACTTTAAATGCAAATTAATTGTTTAATTGAAATTAATTTTGACTAATCGAATGCCAGAAAAGCCGACCTTATTGTAAAATAAAAGTCAATCGTAATTAAATTTTTAATTTAACCTTGTGTAAACAGGCACAAAACTTTCTAATATTAATAGAATTTTGCCACTGACATCTAAATTAGTAAAATGTTTCTTACTATTTCTAAAATTACAAAAACATTGTCACTTTTGTCTTTACTATTTTAAAAATTTAAAAAACATTGTCTTCGTTTTCTACAATATCTGATAAATTTATGTTTCCGTGTTTCGAAATTATAAAATATTTGTTTTGGTTTTTAGCATTAGTAAAATGTTGTATCCGACTTCTAAAATTAGAAAAACAATGTCGTAGTTTCGCTTTTGCATTTATTTATTCATTGAAAAGAAATATTGTTTTCGGTTTCTAAAAGTAGAAGAATACATCTCCGTGTTTCAAAATTAGTCTCAAAAATCTTCTGTCTTTAAAACTATAAAAATGTCGACTTTGACTTCCAAAATTAGTTGTTTCTGAGTTCTAAAATTACAAAAACATTGTTCCACTTGCGTCTAATTATTCAAAGGTTAAAAACAAATATTGTTTCCGATTTCTATAAATAGCAGAGTGTTTTCAAAATTATTGAAATATTGACTCTGGTTACCAAAATTATTAAAATGTTGTTTTTGACTTATAAAATTAGAGGAACAATCCCGTTTGCCTTTTTTTATTTAAAAGTTGAAAGATGTATAAATTTTCGGCTTTTAAAAGTAGCAAAATCACATCTTCGTGTTTCAGAATTGATAAAACAACGCTTATGGCTTCAAAATTATTAAAACGTAGAGTTTGGCTTCCTAAATTAGCAAAATGGTGATTCCAGTTACTAAAAATCAAAAACAATAATTCTAAAATTAATAAAAAAACGTCGTTATATTGTCTCATTTAATTTCCGAGAAAGTCATCTTCGTGGTTATTAATTTAAAAATATAAAAAACGTTTTCTCTAGCTTCTGGTTTCCAAAATTATTAAAATATTACCAGTGCCATAGTTAAAAGCTGACAATAAGGGCACTTAAGGTACTCATAATTCGACCAAAAGTTAATCGAAATGTTTTGTTAGAAATATTGAAGAAGTTTGATCCAGTAGTATTCATAGAATGTTACAAAAATTTAAAAAAAATTTATTAAAATATTATGCCGCCCAATAATTTTTTTGTTGAAAACAGGACTTCAGTATTACACACTCAGATCTGTTATTTATTTACCAAAAAAATTTTGTTTTTGGCATTGAAAATTAGATACATTTGCTCATCTTTTACTTAGCTGCTTATTGTTATCAACTTTTAAGTTTTAACAAAAAAAAAGCTTTGAGTCGGTTCTGATTTTAGAGTAATTTCAAAATCTTTTTTATTAAAAATAAAAAGTTGATAACAAAAAGCAGCTAGATAAGCTATTAAGAAAAGTGTTTAATTTACAATGCCATTTTAAATTTAACATAGTCACGACCATTAAGAAGTTTATGAGCTAATTTCAAGTTGAGATACTACCGGTAGTATCTCAACTTGAAATTAGCCCATTAGGTTTTTTGTATTTTCCAAAATTTGGCATTTTTTAAAATCATGTTTTCTTGTGCTTCAGTTGGAATTTTTGCAAAAACTGAGAAAACTTTTACCATTGCTTTCTAGAAGGTTGTTTCTTTTTTTTAGTTTCATTTTGAAATGATTTTGATAATGTTATTGATTCCGGACAAATACTTGATAATCTACCGGAAGTATTATATTCAGAATAGGATTATTATAAGACGCTTGGCGCTAAGATTTTAAGATAAAAAGCAAGCGACAAGGTCTGTTTTTTCAATTATTTTTGTTATATTTTCAATTTTAAACTTCAACTAATTAGGGAAAAAGTGAGCTTTTGAAGCTTTCTCCCTATAAACCGTAAACTTGTATTTGTGAGATATAAATGTTGATATGCGACCGGATATCGAGAATCCGAACAATTTTAAGATCGAAATGGGTGGTTAGTGAAGCGCAATTAAACGAATTGTTATTGCTCTCGTTGCATTCGTCGCAGTAATTTAAGGCCTGTTCTAGATTCGCATTGGGTTCCACCTTGGTGTTATAATTACCATAAGTAATTAACCTCGTAACGTCTCTCGATGCTTCCAGTTATTATTCGCTTAGTGTCTTTTTCGTAAATGTTCCTCGTCCATTCATGAGGCGATTTGTACGTCGACACGTATCCGCGACTGCACAGGAACAGGCTCGTAAATCGTCCAGTTTTTGCAGACTCTCGTGTTCGATTCTTCACTGGCGTTAATCACGTTTCATTCAGAAATTCGAGTTTTTCATCAAACCAGCACTTGTTAACAAATCTGTTAACATTTTTTTCAAGAAGTTATCTTTGTCTAGAGGCGCGCTGCGGTGCGGTCAACTCTAACGTAATTAATATAATCTCGACGGGGCTTCGTAATAGTCGAGTCTGTCACAACCCCATCCCCTGTATTGGCGGCGTCTTTCCCCATGTAATCCATCACGTGAGCGGTTTATTCAGTCCATCTAATGTATAGTCTTAGATGGATATCGGCTTAATTCATCTCTGCTCTAATGCAACTCGCTCTTGTCCATCCACGCCCATGGACGTGTGGCATTCAAGACGGGGGTCGTACCGGCCGTAAAGGGGTTATTAAATTACCAATTTAGGATTTGCTCTGTTAGGGAGAGGTCGAGGGCTAAATCATTTTCAATTTTACTCAAAGATTTAAACGATTTTTAAACTTTCAGCTAATTATAGCTAAGAAACTGGTAGCAGTTATTTTTAAATGAACAAAACATAACGAAACACAGTTTTGAAATACCACAAAACTTTTAAAAATCACCAAAAATCCAAACCGAATCGATTAAAAACACTTTTAGACCTACTACAATTGTTATGATTATCTCAAATTTTGAAAATTAAATAAAAGTCTATTCTTTTTGTGCTTATTTTTTCGCGCAATGAACAGCAAACACAAATGCTTAATTACTATTATTGGTGGATCGTTCTTGGTTAATTGCTTTGGAAATGGCCTAAATTCGTGCAAATTGCTATCCAATTTGCCTAATCTCTTCGTACGTAGGTCGCACACTTCTCACGAATGCAATTGTTCATTATTTTTGGTATAAAAAACTTGTTTTAGCAAGATCTCTTCAATAAAAATCGAAGCACGCAACTTCCTTCCAGTTTCGATATTTTAAGTCTCGAATGTGTTGTTTCTTGATCTCAGAGTTGTAAGCAACTCAAAACTTGGTTCTTCATCGGCGCTGTGTCTGCAGCAGCATCGGTAACATGTAATTACCGATGTCTATCGGAAGCCACCGCACAGCACAGTCTTGGGTCTCGCGTCCAATTTTCAGCCGCGATTTCAATTACAATAACCAGGCATCGCTAATCGCAACTCGACTCGCGTCTTGTTAAACGCAAATAAATTGCAATATACCAGCTTTCAGTATGGCACGTACAGCATGCCCAAACGACCAAAATGCGTGAATATACAACGACGGTAAAAATGTACACGTACTCGAGGTTATTATTGAAGACGGATCGGATTGCAACGAGACTAGGTCGATATGCCCTTTAAATTTAATTTGTGGACTTATACGTTATGCATGGTCAGTACCTAAACATGTACACTACTGGAATTTGATTGTTGAAACCGATTCTGGAGTTACAGCTCAGGCACGTACACGACGGCATTCGACGCCACCAAAGAAGATTTACTCTAATTTTTAAAATTGAAATACGATACAGAAAAACTTACTGAGTACTATTACATTTTAATAGATAAAAAAAGTTGCAAAAGCATATTAATGTCAACAAGGCTATAAGAATACCAGAAAGTCCTCACCACAATAGTTTTTTATTGTTATCCTTCAGCATGATTTTCGGGTTTTTTTTTTTCAAGGTATAATTTTCCAGCTTCTTGGAGACTGTGAATCCATCTCTAACGAAAGTTTTGATATTGCTGTGACGTACCTTCATTTTTATCACGTTTTCCGAGCGACGCCATGTGACACCGCCATCTTAATTGAGACCATATCGTTTACACGTCTTTATTTTCCTGCTTTTCTTGTATTATCGGTGTTTTTCGGTGGAATTGTTGCCCGCAAGTTAACTTTGCCACACTAAGTCAGAGCAAAAGTACAGAACTTAGAGCACAACAATAAGCCCACAGCTTATTGTATAACAGAAATAACACCGGTAATATAGTTTCCATAAACAATTTAAAAAATTCGAAATTGTGATGGTTGTTGAAACGAAAAAGTATTAAAATTTGCAATACTACCGGTAGCACTTCAACTTGAAATTAGCCCATAAGACTGTTAATTGTAACATATTTTTTATAGTTATCCCCTTTCTAAAAATATTTTTAGACTGCACCACGACGCGAGTGATGAAAAATTAGTAATCATCTCCGCTGCTTCTAAAATCAGCAAAATGTTGCCGCCCGCTTCTGAAATTATTAAAACCATTCATTTTTGTCATAATTGATTTAAAATTTCTTAAAAAATATCATCTTTGGCATTTAAAATTAATAAAATCATATCTTGGGATTTCAAGATTAGTAAAATCGTTGCCTCCAAACTTTTCTAAAACAAATTTTTATTAACTTACAAATTGATAAGAATTTTGTCGCTAACCTTCCAAAATTACTTTTCCTTAATTGAAAATTAGTAAAATATGTAGTGTTTCTACAAATCCATTTCAACCATATTCGAAAAAAATGTTGCTTTTGTATTTTTATAAATTTAAAAATATGTAAAAAATGCCAAGCTGTCTTCTGAAATTAATAAAATTACAGTTGTAGCTTTCAACATTAGTAAAATGTCGTCTCTGACTCCTCATAACAAAAAGAAATGTCGCTTCCCTGTATACTAACCTAAAAACCTAAAAATTAGTAAAAACACTCTCTGGTTTTTGAAATTAGTAAAAAATGGGCTAATACTACTAAAATTACAAAAACAAAATTTGTAAACTGTCCCTTCCGACACATAATATTGTCAAACAAAAATTGTATTGTACCTAATAATGTAAAAATTAGTAAGAAACACATATTATCCTAATTTTTAAAATTTGTAAACTGTCACCTCCGGCTCCCAATATTAAAAAAAATATTAATAAATTACTTTCAGCTTATAAAATTTTTCACAGGTCGCTTTTGTTATTATAAATTTAAAAATAGATGAGAAATACCTCGATAAAATTAGTCAAATAACTTCTTTGATTTCAAAACTAGTCAAATATTGTCTCCACAGCTTTCAGTATTGAATAAAAAGTGTTTTTTGCACATAAGGTTTTTGTGTTTGTGTATATGTGTTTGTGAAAATAAATATTTAAGATTTTGAAATTGAGTTTCTTAATCTAAAATAAAAAATATACAAAATTTTCTTCCCACATTTTTGACAAAAATTGACAGAATATATCGTCTATGGCTTTTAAAATTAGTAAAATTACGGCAGTAAATTTTTTATATTATTTTATTAATCTTAAACGTTGTAAAAAACATCTCTGCTTTCTAAAATGAGTAAAATATAGCCTCCGTCTTCTGAAAATACAAAAATAGCATCGATGTTTTTATTGAATTTAATAAAATTTAAATTTTAGTTAGTTTAGAATTTAGTAACATGTCGCTTTTGGCACAGTTTAGAAATGAATCAGTATGGACAGCTGATAATAGCTGAAAACTTTAATTTACAGTTACAGCTCTTTAGTTTTAAATTGTGCATTATTAGTTGCCTATCGAGGTGGCTCCATCTGACACATTTAACTTGAAGGGATGCTAGCTTTTTGACAAGTTTTCAGTTTTTCAGTTATACTGATTCATTTCTATACTGTGCTTTTGACTCCCAACATCAAAAATAAATGTTCTTTTTGTATTTATTAATTTAAAAATTAGTAAGAAATATCTAAAGTTTCTTAAATTTTGTATAATATCGCACCTAACATCGGAAAAAATATTGGTTTTGCTTTTAATAAATTTAAAAATTAACAGTTTAGCTAGCAGAAATTTTGCCAAATTGTGTTTTAAGGGGATTCTAACATTTAGGTAAAGTTAGATTTTCTCTCTTAATTTTAGCAATTTTGGGAAATTATTATTTATGATTTATTAGAAACACAAATGAAGAGAGACAACGACAAGAGGATAGAGTAATGTAATTTTATCAGTATAGTAAGCAAATTATAATTTTTTGCATTTTAAAACAGACTTTTTGCTTAATATATTGATGTTAAAAAATGCAGATCTACAAAGGAACATCTACTCCTACTAATGTAATTTTAATTCTTATCTGTTTAAAAAAAATTCTTGATAAAAGTTCACAGGGATAAGCAACAAACTTTAAGTTTTAATATTATATAGAAAACATCTTAAATTAGGTGTCTTAAATATTTTTTTGTTAAACTGCATTAACTTCTTAATGCTAACAAGTTATAAACTGTGTTCCATTTTTTATTTTTATTATTACTCTTTTTTTTTGAAGATGATATTGAATAGTAAGCGACAGTTTTTCGACGAAAAATCTAGGAATCCCGGTTGATTCACGGCCATATGTAAATTTCTTTTTCTGGGATTATATCTCTAATCAGTTGTCACTCCACTCCTGAAGAAGATACCTACGATGGTTGCCGAAACGTCGAGTACAGAAGTAGAAGTACTAGAAGAAGGAATTCACAATTCCCAATGTTAAATCGTGTTTGGTGTTGCATCGTAACAACCTATTATTGTGTAAGCCCTTCTAGTCCAATTTTGAATTAACAGTTTTAAAAGATACTAGATTTCCTTAAAGATTTTCAGTAATTTAATATATTTTAATAGGATTTGGTTGTTGAGTTATTAATAAAGCTCTTCAGGCATCGAGTAATATTTATTTTATATAATTTAAAATTTCTTCTAGAGTAGTTGCTCCTGTTCGAATTTGGAATATAAAATCGGATAATGCTACAATTTTTTTTTAGGGAAATTAATATAACCTATAGCACTCTCAAATGCCTTCAGTGCTCTGTAACATTTTGCAGAAAAATAGTTGACAGATTGTGTCAATTAGAGTTTCTGCTTTTGATACATGTATGACAGTTTTTTGGAAGTTGTATGAGTCAAAAAAGGACTCCAATTATTTTTGGAGCCTCTTTGTGCAAAGCTCATTTCAAAGCACAAGTCCTTGTCGTGCAATACTGCAAATCGAATCGGCTTGTGCAATAAAAATTGCATAAAATTTTAATTTAGTTGAGCACGCAGGCATTGCTTGGGCACGTGCATAGTTTTTGGCTTTTTTTCTTTCCGTTTTAAAAAATTACAGAGAGTGACCACACGTGCACAGCTCCCATTTCATAACAACACACTATTTGATCATTGAATAACGATTGGGAGGCGACGCAATTAAGCATCGGTTTGTGATAACAGGACCACACCCATTGATGGTTCAATTTAATGTTAAAATTTTTGCATTAATGTATTTTCATATTAAATGTGTCGGCTAGCTTTGAACTAATTAACTGATGAAGTTTATGTTTGAGATAATTCATGCAAGTCGTAAAATAGCCGCAACAAAGTCAGAATTTTTGTGAAAATAGTCGGCCCAAAAACCCGTCTTTTCCACCACTGTTATTACCAAACGAAATTCAAGTTGGTAGTTACTTATTAAATAAAGAACAACCATCTATACCATTCGGCATGTACGGTATAAGCACATTAATTAAACAGCATTCATTTATCTAATCTAAGATCGGAATCGCAAATTTTAATCAAGCAGACTGGTCGAGGCATTATTACAGCTATCGCGTAAGTGTATTGCCCCTCCAATGATATATTTTATTGGGTCTTCGCCATCGTGTCCGATATATAATTACAATTAAAACACAATTTATTTCTTAATTAAAGTCCACGACGAAAAACTAACCACCATGAAAAGACCCAGAGCATATACACAAGACAAGGTTTTATTGTTCTGAGGCCGCCGTATATACGCACAATAAAAGTAAAAGTATTGGATCACGAAACTGCCGCAGACTCGTTTATTTTCAACGCCTCGAACGCACAAGACCTGCTGCTTATGAATAAGAAGCGTGCCTTACCGTCACGTCAATCAATGCTGTAAGTAGGATCAAGGACCGCCCACAAACACCTACGATGCGGGCGACATCTACAAAAAAAACACACCAAGAAACATGCAATCAATCAATAAGCTATTTTAGAAAAAAAACTTTGCGCTTATGAAAAAAATTACTTTTTTAATAATTCTGTAGAAAACTTATGCCGACATTGCAAGCTCTTTAACCGACGCACAGTAAGCAAAAACACCGATCTAGGTGGACAAAAGTCATTTTAGCATGAATTTTGTGTTTCCCTATCGAAAATGATTGGTTAACAGATCTTTAGGTAAGCAGTATTGATATTAATTTATTCTCCAAAGCCGTTTTTGAGTGACCTAAATAAGTTATTAGCGCTTATAATAAAATAAAGCGATTTTTACCTCTCAAACAATAATTCAGTTTAAATTAGATTGTTGCTTGTTCATCGTGATACAAAATGAGGGATGTTTTTGGGATAGGTAGGTTATTTAAGTACTTTTTTTCAATTGTCAATTTATGTGATTTACTCGTGATACACATTTTGTATTTATTTTGTTTTAACAAAATGAAAAAAAATTAAACGTTCAAAATCAAAAGTAAATGAGACAAATTTGAAATCTTTAAGCTATCTTGTTTCCGAATCTTGCTAGTTTTTTATGTGAATTTTTGCGATTTTAGAGTAATATTAAATTTTTAACAGAAAAAACACTAAAAATGCCTCAGCGTCAGTTTTTTGAGAAATTGGTATCTTTACCCAAAAAAAATCGGCGGGATCTTATGGTGACTGTCGTCCTAGAACATAGTGTTATATTTGAAAAATATTTCGATAAAAAATCACTCTTATATTCTGTTTGATACTTTTCAAATAATTTAAGCAAAAAATGAGACGATGCCACCGAAAAAGAGACGTTTCTTTTTCGAAGTATTCTTCTTGGTTGGACAAGTTAGATTTAGGATTTGTAATCTTACAAACCATTGAGGAATCTAGATCATCCCAAATTCCTGGACGTCTAAAAAAAGCTTTGCAGAGTCCAGCGACAAGAGCAAGAAAAGAGAAATTAGATATTTGCTTAAAGTAAACACAGAAAATTTGACTTATGCTGCGCACCTATCTCTCTACGCTTCTGGGAATCGCACTGCCTCAATGATGGTGAAAGAAGCCATTACATCTCAATCGTCTTCTAAATCAGTAAACAAATCATGCAAATGTTCTGGTGGTACTAGAAGATCTTTTACACCTGATGAGGCATTGGCTTTGTATTTAGATTGCAAATTAACAAAAGCTTCTTACTGCTTATTGAGAGATAGAGCTAATCAGGTTGAACATGATTTATATCCGCCCTACTATAAAATAGAGCAGGCAAAAAGGATTGTTGTATTTCTAAAGAATATGTGACAGTTACAGAGTCAAGAGTAGAAATTTCGTTAAAGGCTCTTTTAGAATCAACAACTCAAAGGCTGTGCGAAGCTCAATATTCTGTACTGTGTCAGTTGATAGAAGCTGGAAGTTTAGAGTTTGGTTTATACAGTAAATGGAGTTGTGATAGAAGCGAGAGCCACAGTAAATACAAACAAAGATTTGCCACTAGTGATGGAGATGATGAAAATGTATTTATGTTTTCAGTCGTACCAATTAATCTTCGTCCAACTAAAAGTACAAGTGTTTATGTATGGCAAAATATTGTTCCCAGTTCGACAAGATTTTGTCGGACTGTTCTGAAATTCATGTTTCATAAAGAAACTACCTCGTTGGTACTTTTAGAAACAAAAAGTGTAAAAGAATAAATTAACAGATTATTGCCCACCAAAGTTATTATAAATAAAAAAGAAATATCTGTTATTCACAATTTAGTTTTGACTATGGTGGACGGAAAAGTCTACAACTCCTTGACCAAAACCAAGTCGACACAAACATGTTTCATTTGTTCAGCTACACCAAAGATTCTAAAAGATCCAAACACTGGGTTTTCTTCTGATAGAATCGAAAATTGTAGTTATGGTCTATCAACGTTGTATGCATGCATACGAACATTTGAATTTCTCCTTCATTTGACATATCGAATAAATGTAAAAAAAATTATAAGAAACGAAGAAGATAAACATAAAGTTGCTTCGCAGAAAAAGAGAATTCAAAAAGAGTTCAAAAGACAATTTGGGCTCTGGGCTCAATGTCGATGAATCAAAACAAGGGTTAGGAAACACAAATGATGGCAACACAGCCAGAAGATTTTTTAAGCATTTTGTTGTAAGTGCTTCTATTACTGGATTAGACGAAACTCTTATTAAGAAGTTTAGAGTTATCTTTCAAGCTCTTTCTTCTAGATATGAGATTGATATAACCAAACTTGAAAAGTATGTTTCGGAAACTAAAAACTTGTATTTCAGTTTGTATTCTTGATATAAAATGATTCCAACTGTGCACAAAATAATAGAGCACAGTTCTGTAATTATTCAGCACCACTTGGTTCCGATAGGTCAGTTGAGTGAGGAGACTCAAGAAGCCAGAAACAAGGATTACCGAAGATTTAGAGAAAATCACACTCGCAAAACATCTCAAGTCGATACAAACACCGAAAACAAGTTCAAAAACATTCAGAACCATTGACTTGTAAAGTAAATAGTTTATTAACAGCTACTGCCAGTTCTAGTGCTCCCAGTGACCAGTTCTCAGATTTGAGTATTTCAGTTTCAGATTCATCGAATGAAGAGGACAACGATAAAGAAGCCATATCCGACAATGATTAAAGCTTTAATTGGCTTTAGAACTAATTTTAAGTTATCCATGTTTTGTTTTAGTATTATTTTTAATTTGTCGTTTCCATGGAGTGCATTTAAAAAATGTGATGTGACAATTATTCATTTGCTGCATTATTTAGCTATTAGGGTATAACAAAAAAAATATTTATATGTGTAACACGGTTAGAAAGTTTTTTTCTCTCATTGTTACTTTAATAAATTTATAAAAAGTGTGCGACTTTTTAAACTAATTACACAAATAACTATTTGGTTTTTTTTGGTATAAGAAATGTTTTTAATGCAGAAAAAATAAAATATTTTTTATCCTATTAGTTAATAATATGCAAAATTACAAAAATTTGTGATCAAAAAACACTTTGTTAAATAATGTATACTCAAAAAAAAATTCTGTTTTTTGCTGTAACCTTCAAAAAACGATTTCCAACATTTACAGAGTCAGTTCGTCGTCAACATGCAATTTCCTTTAATATAAACTTAGAATATAATTTTGTCCACCTAGATCTGTTATTTTGCCCACTGTGCGACGTTAGAATGTGTGTTTTCAAAAAAAATTATCCATTTTGTAAAGTCATCTCTTTATGAGGGCAATAACAAAAGTTTCTTGAGTGGTTTTACTGGCATTTGCAAGAAATTTGATTTGTACATTAATGTCAGTAGAGGGAAGCACTGCGTAGAAACGAAAAACAAAACAGTCTCAATTTTAGTTGTTTTGGGTTTTGTGGGTCCTACTTTGCCACTTTTGGGAAACGGTGTCACTTTGGCGTGTCGTTTTTTTGTGTGAATTTGCACGAAGGTGGTGGCGTCTGAGCCGGCATCACGCTAACGAAGAGCTATTAGGTCGCAATTAAAATGATTGCTCTTTGCCAATTATTGTCTGAAATGGTCCATATTAAGAGTTGTACGGCTTTCTCGTAGAATTCCGCGTCCGTTTACGGTGGGGGCATTAATTGCCGCCGACCATTCTGAGAGTATTTATATTCACTGTCAAAATGGAAAGGTAATCAGCAGCAACAACTTAATTCAAGTCAAGTCATAAATAAGAGATCTAAAGTTCATGTTGTGTTTGTCGGAGTCATTCAATAAAATATCGAATGAAGATCGCACACGAGGCTACTGAAACTCCCCAGATAAATAATAAGTGTCAAAGCAGCCCCCGCTAGTGATTTTTTTCTTTTCGGCCGGTTTTACGCCGATTTATGTCTCTCGAAGACGCAATTCAAATCGAACGAATAAAACAGCAGTGATTGGACATAAACAATGCCCCACTTGATTAGGGAATAAATACTTGATCCGGATGCAAGGACGTTGGTGGTCCAAGACAATTCAATTAAATGATCGCAGAATCGCACAATTTTGTACCCGAGGCCTAAACTTGTAATTATTCTGAGTTGGACGAGACGGTACGGTACAGTAATTTGAATAACATTCAGATTTTATAATGAAGAATCTTTTTTTTTCTTCTACCTCGCTTTCGGGTTGATACTGCTAATATCAAATTACCCAATGGGAAATCTTTACGACTTGAGATGGAACGCTGAGAGATAATTATTTCAAAAATAAATTACGGAAACTGGCTACTATAAAGAGCTAGACGATCGTACATCATCAAAGGGATTTTATATTTTTCAGAATTATTTCTTTTCACGCAGAGAGATGAAAGTTACAAGGAGATATTTTATGACCAGTTTGAAGAATATTTTAAACATCGAGAAAAATTCAACACTTTTCATCGAATTTTTAAATGTTTAATCGACACGAATCACGATGTAATATTAGATCATAAAGTTAGAATTTTAATCTTTATTAAAACCGCTCTTTACGGCCGCGTCTTCCTTAACAGATTGTCTACACAAACAGTCGGTGAAACAACTAGATATTACAAACAAGTTTTTGTAAATATCTGCAGTCATTCATAATTTTTTTTAGTTGTTTTGGTGTGAATAGGATTCTCTGGATTTCAAAATTAGTAAAATGTCGCATGCAGCTCCCTAAATTGGGAAAAAGATAACACCTTTGTCTTTAGCAATTTAAAAATTGATAAAAAAATTCAGGAAAAAATGTTATTCATGTCTTTATTAATTTAAAACTTGAGAAGAAATGGTGTTTTCGGCTCACAGTGCCTCCAAAATTAGTAAAACATGTCACTTTTGTATTTATTAAGTCAAAACTTGTTAAGAATTGTTAACTTTAATTCTCAGAATTGTTATCACCTCTAGAGACTCCTTGCACAACTAATTATAAGTCACAACATTGAACTACTCATTACTGCTACTCATTAAATAATAATTAATTAAATTATTAAAAAAAAACGATTGTAATATTATAAGAATGTATAATAATTTATAAAATATATAAACGTTTTACGTATAATTTAATTAATTAATAATTTAATTTACTTGAACTAGTAGGTTATATTTACTTATATTTAGTTTAAATAATGACAATAAAAATCAATGTCGAATCCGCAAGTTTAATCAAGATTCTAATACAACAGTGGCAAAGCGCTTTCGGAATCTAAAATTCCATCATTAGTGCCTAAATAACAATGTAAAAAGGAAAATTATACAAAGAGTTAAAAAACTTACCAAACTTTTATCAAAAAACAAATTTTGTAATTTGTTGTAGAACGGGTCCTAGCTACCATAATTTAAAAAAACACGTCCTCTTTGTTTTAATTCATTTGAAAATTAATAAGAAATATTGCCTCCTTTAGATGCCAAAATAATAAAATGTCGCGTTTACCTTCCTGTTTTTACTAATTTACAGTTTGATAAGAAATGTTATTTCAGTTCTCAGAATTGTTATAATTTTGCCCCCGGTTTTCAGCATTAATAAAATTTTGTCTCTGGTTTATAAAATTAGTAAAATACATAGAATTGGTAAAATTTCATCTTCGACTCAAAATATTAGAATTTTTTTTATCATTTTAAAAATTGAGTTTATTTCTTAAAGTTGTAAAATTATGTTTCCGGATTTCAAAATTAGTAAAATATCAACCTCCGGTTCTCAAAATTTCAATATCATCTCACCATTATCTTTATTAATAAAACCTGATCAAACAATTTGCTTTAGGAGCTGCTAGAGTTGCCAACTTTAGTTTTCCAGATTACTGAAATTTTTCCTGTAGTTTTCCATATTAATAAAATGTCGCCTTTAAATTCCAATATTACAAAAACAATGTCTCTCTATCTTTATTGATTTAAAAATTGATAAGAAAATATCGCCTTCAACTTCTAAAACATGAAAACTTATGTCATTATTGACAAGATATATCACCATTATTGTCTTTACAAATTTAAAACTAGATAACAAAAGTCACCTTCGATTTTCAGAATTGTTATAATATTTCTTTTAGTGTTTAAAATTAGTAAAATCTTGCCCCTGACTTTTAAAATTTGTCTCCGAATTAACTGTCGCCTTCCGCTCAAAACATAAAAAATGAACTCTTTGTTTTTATTAATTAAAAATTGATATAAAATAATTGTGTGCTAAAAAAACAATCGTTATGTTGTAGAATTAGCAAAACTTTGCTTCTGACTTCAAAAATGAGCAAAAAGACGCTTTAGGCTTTTAAAATTTTGAAAATATAGTCGCCTGTGAATTTATTCTTTTATAATTTTTTAATTAATATTGTTTTTGGTGTATAAACTAGTACAAATATGTCTCCAGACTCCAAAATTAGTAAAATATCGCCTTCGGTTCCCAAATATTCCTAAAAAACATGTCACTCTTCTTTTTACTAATTTCAAAATTGGATTTGTCTGTTAATATTTGAATTATTGTATTCAGGGACGATCTCTATCTTCTAAAATTAGCAAAATTTTGTTTTTGACTTCATAAATTAGTAATTAGCTTTAGGCTTTCAAAATTACAAAAATATAGTTGCTTGCGAATTCATCATTTTATAATTTTTAAACTAATATTGTTTTTGGTTTTTAAACTAGTACAAATATGTTTCCGGATTTAAAAATTAGTAAAATTTCGCCTCCGGATCTCAGTGTTGAAAAAAACATGTGACTCTTGTTTTTATTAATTTAAAAATTGAATTTGTCTGATAATATTTGAATTGTTGAATTCTATTTTGTAGGAGGATTAACGGAGGATGGACAATAAAAAATCAGTTGTAAACTTCGGTCGACGTTTCGCTATTCTTTACAGCTTCATCAGGACTTTATTACTAAATTGTTATTATGAGACTAGCACAATAATTTTTTTTTTAATTTAAACACTTTTTTAAAAAAATTTAAAGTGTTTAAATTTTTTAATTGTGCTAGTCTCATAATAACAATTTAGTAATAAAGTCCTGATAAAGCTGTAAAGAACAGCGAAACGTCGACTGAAGTATACAACTGATTTTTTATTGTCCATTCCCCGTTAACTCTCCTACATATTTAAAATTTCTGGACGTTAAGCATAACCTCAAACAGCTATTTTGTTTAATTTTGTTTGATTGATTGATCAACGCATCCCTCTCCTACATTTGTTGACTTCCAGCCTCCCTCAAGACTAGAAAATCGGATCCTGACTTTGCCACAAATAAAGCCGATAATAACTGTCGAAAGCAATGGTCAGTGAAGTCAGTGTCATTAATTTTACAAAGATTCGCTGTGGAGTCAGACTTTTCTTGAAAAGAAATGAATCTCGACTGCTGTATGGTGCATTTTTCCGCTAGATAATTCACAAAGGAACGACGAATCTAATCTCTAATCAGATCTATTTCTTCGAATTGTTCGGCTATTGAAAATTTATGAAAAACTTTGTCTTAGAAATCGGTATCGGTACTATCGAAATTGACCCAGACGAGAGCGACCAGCAAATATGTAGTTAGATAAACATGACATAAAATTTAAAAAAAGTTTTTATACCTTCGTTAATACACATTTAAAAGTTTTATTTTTTTTAGCTTAAAGTGATGTCTATATTATTATCTCGTAAACTACTAGTCCTTATCATTGAATACTTAATTCTACTTAAATACACCAGAGAATCGATGATTTCCATATTTTCGCTTCCACCAGGAAATTTTGGTACCATTGTTTGATCTTTTGACTTCGCCGATACTAAATTTTCTATTGTCGTGTCCTCCTATATTCAAAGTTATTTTTTTATTTCTACAATTTTTAATCTAATTTAAATGGACAATAGCAAACTGTAATTATCTCAATATGGAAGTAAAACAAGTACAAGACCATCACGTTTCTTAACACAACACTCGATCTTTTCTTATGACAAGTCGATTCGGTCGACTCTATTATTATTATTGTCCGACGTGTTAAAATGATTGATCATCAAATTCTGATAACGCACTTTCATGAAATGTTATTGACACCCGAAACTCGATTCATATCAAATCATCAGAATAAATATTAAGATAACTGTTTTAAATACAATATCATTAATAATAATTATGTTTTTTTTGTATAATTGCACAAGAATCTGCAACCAACAATACCTAAATAAAATTTGCGAATTTATGGAAAATTTTCAAGTTCGGCGATTACGCACTGTTTACGTAAGTATTAAGCAATTAAGCGAATTAAAAATTTAACTTATTAACTTTTTAATTCTGGGATTAACATTTTCTGGAAAAATAATTCACACGTGTCGGGGTACGAGAATTTTAAGCAAGACCGGTCATGCATATCTTTAACGTTTTTCTCATCTGTTAGTCAAGAAATTCCCTTAATGATTGCATAAGAAAATGAAGGAAAAGCCTTACAAGTTATTCTTAATTAATAACATGAAAGAAGAATTTTGAATATTAAATCCAGGTGTGTCGAATTCACACTAATGGGATTCTAAAAGTCTTTTAATAACTTAATATACGCAATATGTAAATGATAAATTCTGACAAAAGCGATAATTGCCTAAAGCTCTATAATTATACAAATGGGGGCTCACTTAATACGTCAATATTCGAGATTTATACGAGACCGAATAGTGTTTTAGGGTGGCCAACCACCTTATCGTAATAACACCTTATTTACTTTACTAATCAAAAATATTTATTATTTTTGAAGAAATTTTCCCAAGTGCGTAACATGGATTTCACCATATCTTTATTATCAGTTATTGTTCTTTACCTAAAAAGTATAAAAACGGGCTCAGATCCCCAAACCTTCAACAGTTCAAAACAACACCAAAATGAACTCGAAACTTATTATCACCCTTGTCGTTGCTTTCTGCCTTACTCAAGTAAGTACCCCAATTTGAAAAACACCTATTTAACAAAAATTTAGGGCAACAATGCCGAAACCACCGAAGAAGTAATCGCCGATATGACCACCCGGATCGCCGCTGTTAAAGCTAACATTGACGGTATAATCCACGATGGTGGTGCTTTACTCAACCAGGCAAGAAGAACTCTTGGCAATATCGTTGCCCAAGCTGAAGCAACAGTTCACCAACAACTCGACGAAGTCAATAACATTGTCCAACAAGCTGAAGATGAAGCTGACCAAAAAATCCTAGATATCTCTCAATGTACCAATGGTTTAACTGCAGCTCTTAACCTTTTAAACCTTCACGAACTTGAAGCTTGCAACAACCACGATTCCTTAAACCTTCTGGGAATCAAATTAGGACAGTTGGGACAACTTAAATCTCATCTATCGAGCTCAATCAATGTTTGTGTAGCCAAATACCCACTTAGCCCTCTTGGTGTAAGACAATGTATCCAAGCTGATATCGACAATGCCACCACCCAAAGCCTTCAAGTCCAAGGAGATATCAATGTAGGAACAGCTGAATCGGTCAACGCTGCCCAAACTTGTGCTAATGCTGCATCTGACAATCTGTTGAGAACTATCGACGCTCTTGCTCATGATTTCAAGAGTTGCGTATCTGCTATTTTGTAATAACACAATAAAAATATTTGATTAAAGTTTAAGCACGTTCTCACGTTTTTTCCTCTATTTATTTCCGTATCCGTCTACATTTTTATTAAACATGGACAAACTTTTAGTGTTAGTGGTTAGTTTAGGGTGCTGTTGGGGGCGTAATTGTGTCCCAGGAAAAATTACAGTAAGTTACAATATTACTTAAATTTTTAAAAGCATCATTAAGTAAAGAACGGACACAATGATCACTATCTTCAAACAACTGGTCCTTGCGATTCTCAAATTCTTCAATTATGTGACTTGTTTGAAAATTCAAATCAATAATTTTATCAAATACACATTTTTCAAAATTTTGATTCGACAAAAGATTCAATTTTTTGCAAATTTCTTCAGTCAAACATGCAACTTTGTATAATTCTTCAAATTTTAGCCGAGTTGTTTCCAAAATTTTAAAATTGTTCTCCATCACACAATTATGACCAAATCGTATTTTAAAATTTTCCAAAGTTTGTCGACACTTCAAACTTGATTTTTCAATCTGTTTTTGCGTTTCATTAATTATTGATTTTTCTGCAATACTCGCAATTGCTCGAATATTACTCTTGAGTATTATAATATCGTTGAAAGTTTCTTCAAGTGTTTCAGTTAGGTTAGTTTTAACAGAAATTATTGACAATTCAAAAAAGTTGTTGGTACTAACCTTAAATAACCAAATCAGAAATTGCAGAATTAGGTTTGTTACTTACCTCACTTAAAGCAATCAAAAAGAAAAAAATTTTTGCTCTTCTCAACATTTTTTTATTTCAACACTCACAGTTACAATAATATAATTTATTCATTCATTTCCTAAACAAATATTTTTCCGAGATAAAATTGCGTCATTACATTTCATATTACACGCAAAAATTTCCTTTCTCAATTTCTCAAAATTTGAATCAATTTGACTAAAATCATCTCCAGGTTTAACACTTTTATAAAAATTTCGGTACTGCACTATCATCTCGTAAAGTCTGTTTAATTTATTTTGAACAAAGCAAAAACTGAAATCACAATTTTGTGTTATTTGTTTGAGATTTCGAAGATTTGTTTTGGCTTGTGCTTGAAGATTGTAAAATTGATACAAGCCTTGATCTATTCTTTTACTTAAGTGAATTTTAAGTTGAATTAAGTTTGGGTTACATTCAAAATTGTTACTTTGGATCTAAAATTAAAAAAATGTGAATTTAGAAGTTACTCCATGTAACTACTTACCAGGTTAAAACATAGAAAGAGTGTAACTCTTGCAAACATTTTCTACGATTTGACCTGGTTTGTTATCAGAGTGCATTCAAGGCTGGTGCAATAAACAACAAAGATAATTTTAGGTTTTTATTGATTATCTTATAATTATAACAAAATTACTAGAAAGTTCTGATTGCATCACAACGGTGTGAATAAACAAACATTGATTTCGTAGCTGATAACACCAATCTGACTTATTATACCGCCAGCTTTATCAGTGAGACAGTTTAAATTGTAATGTAGAGTCCCATTGCTCAATTCCTGGTATTCCCTTTGAACTAGATTGATTTGCAGATTTAAGTCATAAATTTTATCACTCAGACATTTTTCGTATGATTGAATTTGAGTTGATAACGGATTCAAACTTCCACACCAATTTATAGTATTGTAAGCAACAGAACCCACAGTAGAAAATCTATTTTTTGAATTAGTAAGAAGCGAATTGTTGGCATTGCTTTGACAGTAATTTAAAGCAGAAGTACTTAAACGATTTGCAACATATTCTTGATTTTGCAAACAACTTAAAGCTGTTGAAGTTATATTTGGTGTTTTCTTCGCTTGTGCTATTATAGTTTTGATTTTGTTGATTTGTGTTTGAGTTACGTTTTTGCTACGTATTTGATTATTATTTATTTGAGCAGTAAGAGTGGTATATTGGCGATTAGCTTCTTTGTATTTAAGATTAGCAACATCTCGGATACGAAGCAGAGTTGGTTTGAACTCTTCTTGGAGTTCTAGACGAGTCAAACCAGCGATTTCCTAAAAAAGTGTTTAAAAGAAGCAAAAAAAAATATATTTACTCACTTGGAAAAGAAAGACAATTGTTACCACCTTGAGAAACATTGTGGATTTTAAGAAATAACACAAAAACAATTGTATTTAAGCAAAATTAAACAAATATTTGTTGTGGAGTGTAAATAACTGATGCACTAGAAATTTAGCGCAAATTCTGGGAAGAGATTTGCAAAGTATTGTGTTGAAATGTTTTTACAATTTTAGGGAATCACATTGACCTAGTTCTGCCAAAAATTTTGGCAGTTTACGCAGTTTAGAGAAGTACAAATACTAGACCTTTAGATTTAGATTTTTTTAGATTTTTATCAACACTAAATTGAAACATATGTAGGATCGTTGGAGAGATCACGAGTTCCATCAGCTTTTGCTAAAAGCAATTAAAATATTTTGAAAAAAATGAAAAACACTGTATTTTTTTCTTAATATAATTGGTCGTCGTTTTTCGAACTTTTCATAAACTTTTTTGTTCTTCCTTTTCTTCCCGTCGAAGTTTTTCATTCTTTAATAATTTTTCCTTTTCCAATCGTCGTTTTTTAAGATCTATTTGCATTATTATCTTTTGTTCTTCTAGATTTTTTTAAATTAATTTTGCCCTATTTACATTTTTCACACATCTTCACAATTTTTTTTTGTTTTTCTTTAATAATTTTTTTTGCTGGTGTTTCTCTTGTCTTATCTGCTCTTCTAAAATCTTTATAGCTTTTCGTTCTTTTTTAGCTATTTTAAAAATTTTTTGTTTTTTTTATTGTATTCTATTGCTCTTTTTAATTTCAAAATCTTTTAACTTTTTCTAGAATTTTCTGTTGATCTTAATCCGTTATACATTATTTTATAAATTTTTGTAAAACCACTTTTGATCTTCTAGAATCTTTATTTGTTTTTCTTTTTTTTTATGAACAAAAATCTTCTCATTTCTTCTGCAATTTGCTTTTTCTTTACTACCAGTTGTTATATCCCAAATTCTGCTTTTCCCACCAATTGGCTTTTCCCAAATTCAACTTTCCCAAACGCTATTTTTCAAAATTTTCTAGAATTACTTTTAGATTTTTCAAAATCTTTCCTTGCTCTTCCAAAACACTCTTCTGTTCTTTTCAACTTCTTCTAAAATTTTATCTTGTCCTTTTGGCTTTTATAAGATTCTTTGCTTTTCCAAAACGTTCTTTTGTTTTTTTTACTCGATGTTTTTTAACTTTATATACAAATTCCTCTGCAATTTGCGTTTTCTTTACTACCAATTGTTATATCCCAAATTCTTCTTTTCCCACCAATCGGCTTTTCCCAAATTCAACTTTCCCAAACTCTATTTTTTTAAATTTTCTAGAATTATTTTCTGATTTTTTAGAATCTTTCCTTGCTCTTCTAAACGCTTTTCTGTTTTTTCCAACTTCTTCTAAAATTTTATCTTGCCCTTTTGGTTTTTATAAAATTCTTTGCTTTTTCAAAACGTTCTTTTGTTTTCTTTTTCACTTGATGTTCTGTAACTTTATCTACAAATTCTTCTGCAATTTGCTTTTGCTTTACTACTAATTGTTATATCCCAAATTTTTCTTTTCACACCAATCGGCGTTTCCCAAATTCAACTTTCCCAAAAGCCATTTTTTAAAGTTTCCTAGAATTATTTTCTAATTTTTTTGAATCGTTCCATGCTCTTCCAGAACCCTTTTCTGTTTTTTCGAACATCTTCTAAAATTTTATCTTGCCTTTTTGGTTTTTATAAGATTCTTTGCTTTTTCAAAACGTTCTTTTGTTTTCTTTTTCACTTGATGTTCTGTAACTTTATCTACAAATTCTTCTGCAATTTGCTTTTGCTTTACTACCAATTGTTATATCCCAAATTCTTCTTTTCACACCAATCGGCGTTTCCCAAATTCAACTTTCCCAAAAGCCATTTTTTAAAGTTTCCTAGAATTATTTTCTAATTTTTTAGAATCTTTCCATGCTCTTCCAGAACCCTTTTCTGTTTTTTCCAACATCTTCTAAAATTTTAACTTGCCTTTTTGGTTTTTATAAGATTCTTTACTTTTCCAAAACGTTCTTTTGTTTTCTTTTTTCACTCGATGTTCTTTAACTTTATCTACAATTATATTTATGTTTTCTTTTTTTCACTAAACATTGTTTTCCAAATTCTTCAATTGTTCAATATCTCTTCTAGAAAACTTATTTAGCAACTCTAAACTCTTTTTTCTTTCAACAAACGTTTAACATTTTTTTGAAAACTCTAACTTTCTCTTTATGATTTCAATTATTCATTTCCGCTACCTGTTTTCAAAGCAAGCCTAGAAGTTCTTTAATTTCTAAAAACTGTCCAATTTCTCTAACATATTCTTTTGTTCTTCCAGTCGTAATTTTTCATATTATTTTTTTTCATTGATCTTTTTGAATCTTTGTTTGATGTCCAGTTTCTTTTACAGGTAGTTTTCTTGTTCATATTGCTTTACCAATTGTTGTTTTCTAAGTACCTTCTTTTGAAATGGTGTTTTGATTTCCTAGAATTTCTAGAAACTCTTTTTCTATAATATTTTTTTTCTCGCTTTTCTTCTAAACGTATTTTATTAAATTCTCTTTAAATTGTTTTTTGTTCCTCTAAAATCTTTTTTAACCGTTTTGCTCTACCAGTCATTGTCTTCAAGTTCTTATAGAAATTTTCCCTTTGCTTCTAGAATATTTTATTGCTCTACTTTTTCATGCAACTAATGTCTTTCAACTCAGAATTTTCCGATTTTCTTTTTTTACTAAATGTCGTCCTCCAAATTCTTCTACAATCTTTGTCTGCACTTCTTATTTTTAACCACTATCTTCTCACTTTTTTTAATTTTATTTTGCTCTTTCTTTTCTACTAACCGTCGTTTCTCAAATTCTTTTTATTCTATCAAGCGGTATTTCTTAAATTCACCTTGTTCTCCAAACGCCATTTTTAAGCTCTTCTAGATATATTTTCTGATCTTACACAACCTTCTTTTTCATCCAACTGTTGTTTTGCACGCCGTTTATCAAGTTCTTAATTTCGTTATAATGTAACCGTGTCTTCCGTGTTTTTTGACCTTTAATATCTGTATTTCCTGTTTTTCTGTTTGTTGCAATTTAGGCAAAACTAAACATAGTTTTGTGTTGATATAATTTTTATAATTTCAGGGAATCACATGTCCTACTTCTAAAGAAATAGTTGATCAGCTTCAACCTTCAATTACCGATATCCGTACTAAAATCCAAACAGTATATGAGAGTACAGGTGAAACTCTTGTTTCAACTCGCCTTCTGATCAGAAGTAACATCGCAAATTCGAAAAACTTAACCAGCCACAAAATCCAAGAAATGCGACATATTTTGGGCCAGGCGAGACTAGAAGCAGCAAATGCTCGTCCAAGAGTCAAGACTTGTATCAACAACCAAAATCTACAACTGGCAAAAATTTTGCCGAACAACTATCTCAATTGTGAAGGAAATTTCAGTGAGGTTATGTCTATCAGAAGCGATATTTTGAAACTCAAACAAGTTTCTTTAGAGTTGGTACCGTTTTGTACTCACTTGAACCCTTTCGGAAGTACTCAACTAAAATTTTGTTTAGAAAAAAAAATTGCTGAGCTCAAAGTACAGTTGACAAGTCTCGAACACGACTTTACAAATCGGGTTAAAGACCTTGTGAATATTTCAACGAAGTGTATTATTGAATCAAGTGGGAGACTCTTGAGGGAGATTGGATCAATTGAAGGTGCTATCAGAAATTGCAAAAATTTCTCAAGTACCTCTCCATTGTTTATATAAATTGCGTTTTTTCTCGAGTTGACTATACATCAAGCAAAATGTTGAAGGTAGTGCCAGTTTGTGTAATTCTAGCGACTCTTCTTCAGGTATTTATTTCTAAAAAATTTTATGTGGTTTAAGTGTTGTATCAACAGGGATATCTCTTCATCAACCGTGATGATATCATAAACGAGTACCAACCAATTCTTATCGAAAAAGCCGCAAATTTTTCAAAAGCAGCTGCAACTATTCATACTGAAGGTAAAATTGTTGAAGAAGTTTTGAAAAATGATACTCTCACAGCTATAGCTTTGATGAACACTCAGATTGCCAATATCAAAAAAACTATCGTCGATGCAAAAAATGCTTCTGCTAATAAGACCTCAGTTTTGAATTGTTTGAGTATTCAAGAAAAAGCTGCTGCTGGGTTGACAGCAGCTGGAATTAACACAACTTGTTGGGTTCCTGTTGACTTTTCTGACTTGAGAGCTCGAGAAACAGATTTTGATACTTTAGCTAAAATTCCGAATAACACTCTATCAGCTTGTGGTACATTAGATCCTCTTCCAAGTCAAGACGACCTGTTTTTGGATTGCATCACAAATAAAATTTTGGATCTGGATTCGCAGTTAGATATAGTAAATCAGAATTTTATAAATTCGAAAAATTCAATTGTGACTAGCACTGTTGAATGTATAACATCCCAAACGGGACTTATCGCTGAAAAAATCAACGAAATCAACTTCCAAGTCACACTTTGCTTGTCATTGGGAATATTGTAGTAGCTATAAATAAAAATTTTTCAAAAAAATTTCTATAGACTTTTATTGAAGTACCCTGAAAATCGATAACATCTGAAATAAATCCAGGTAATATAAAGCTTCTGTTGAAAATCGCACAATGAATAAAGGAATCTGACCGTTTGAAATATTGCACAGGTCTTTTGTGTGTGTCCAGGTCCGGAGTAGGACTCAATTTGAATAAAATTTAATATATTATGTAAATCAGTGCTATTAAAATTAGATTATTGTGAATACCTCACACATAGATATTAGAAAATATATTCCAAGACACCTAATAATTGAGCAGTAGCTTGCCTTCGGCTGATACTTATCTCCAAATAAAATTTTGCTAGAGAAAAAAATATATTAGGCCCCTCTATGAAAATTAATAAACCCCATACAGTATAATCAATTTCGAATTAAAGCCTCTACAATTAATAATCAAGGGGCAATTAAAAAATTATGCTAAAAAAATCTATTAAGGCAGATACATAAATCATCACGTTGTACTTAAATGATCACTTTCGGTTAACCGACTGTCAATCGAAAAATAGAAAACCATCACTCAAAAAATTGCGTTTTAATTATAACAATACTTGGCCAAAAATTTATTTATCTGTAACTGGCATCAAAAAAATTGCACTTGATTGGTTTATAGTACTATTTGGAGTGACATAAATTGATAAAAGTTGAGTGAGGTCTATTCTTAGAAATTTTGTTTAAAACTCATAAAATTTGTATTCACATGGTACAAACAGATAACGAAATAACTTTAGACATTGTCAACAGTTTTAAATAATACGTAATTTCAAGATAAATGTTTTTGAAAATTTGTTTATCTAGCCAGTCAAATAATAGTTATTAAGCATACTAAAAGAGGTATTGCAGTATTAATTGTAAAAAATAGATAAATCCACTAAAACAAAATCCCTTTTTTCCAATTATGGTAGTCAGAGACGACATTTTACTAAATTTTGAAAGCCAAGAGCAAATTTTTACCAATTTTGTAAAAGCCACGAAAGCGAAAATCTTAATTTCTTTTTATTGTTCAAACTGAGAGAAAAAGTCGATTTTGCATTAATTTAATTAAAAAATTGATAAATAATGTCGTGTCTGGTTTCTTAAATTAGTAAAACAAGTCACTATTCCTTTTATCAACTTAAACATTATTAAAAATATTGGCATTGGCTATCAGAGAAAATACTCGTAATATAAAAATTCTAATTACATTATCTTTTCTGGTTTCGAAATTAGTAAATATAAAATGTAATGTAAAATTTATAAGTATCGTGTAAGGCCACGTCGTTGGAAGTCGAAATTAGTATAATGTTGTCTCTGGCTTCAAAAAATTGTAAAACGTATCTTTCCGCTTCTGAAACATAGTCGTCGTTATTTTTATTGGTTTAAAAATTGTTCCATCTTTCAAAATTAGTAAAACGTTGATTCAAGCTTCAAAAATTAGTAAATCTATACTAAAATTATCGCCACTGCATTGTAAATTTTGAGATATTAGACAATTTTGTTCTGAAGCCGGAGGTTAGAGACGTAATTTTACTAATTTCAAATAGCAAAAACCGGATTTTACTATATATGAAAGCTGAAGGCAAAAATTATAATAATTATAGTAGCCAAAAGCAATATTTTTTATTAATTATCAGAGCGAGGTATTATCTATTTTACACCAATTGTTTTCCAATATTTTGTAATTAGGAAGCGACATTATCATATCTCTGGAAAAAGAAAAATACTTAAACTTATTTAAACTGATAAACACGAAGCGTGAATTTTTTTTAAGATTGGGAGCCGGAGGCCACATTTTGCTAATTGGAAGATTTAGAGACGTAGTTTTACCAATTTTATAATCCAAAAACAAATTTTAATAATTTTAGAAGAGAAGGGCAATATGTCAATTAAATTTTTATATTAATAAAGACAACGTCGACAATGTTTTCTCTATCTTAGAAACCAAAGGTGACATTTTACTAATTCTTAAAATCAAAGAAACATTTTACTAATTTTATAAGCCAAAAGTATATATTTTGTATAAATTCTTTTCCAGGATTTTATGTTGGAGACGATATTTTGTTAATTGTAAAGTGCAAATACGTAATCTTACTAATTTTACAAAACAAAAACAAGATTTTACTAATTTTGTAAACTGAAAGTAAAATTAATAATTTTTAAATTAATAACACCGAAGAAGAAGATGAAAATGAAGACGGCACAAGTGGAATTTTGTTTCGAAATTTTGAGCCAAAGGCAACATTCTGTTGCTAGTTTTAAAATCCGGAAACATTATTTTACTAATTTTAGAAGACAGAAGCAAGACTTTAACCATTTTTAAAGTCAGAGGTAACATTGTAACAATTCTGAAAACCAAAAACGACATTTTTTACAGAGTTTGAATTTTGAAATTGGCAACCACTAAGGCGATATGTTTCTCCAATGGTGCAGGTCGGAGAGGACATTTTACTAACTTTAAAACTAAGAAATTTAATTTTTACCTAATTTAAAAGACAAATGTTATATATGTTATTATATAATTAAATATATATATTAATAAAGAAAGACAACATTTACTAATTTTAAAACACGGGGGGGTTATTATTCTGAGAGCTAAAATCAATATTTTTCAATTAATTGAATAAAAGTTTTAATTAATAAAGACAAAAGTGGTATTACGTTTTCTAATTTTGGAAACACCAAATTTCATTTTTTATCAATTTATAAATTAATAGTTAGGCTTAAAGGTAACATTTGCTTCTAATTTTAGTGTTCTCTTACATTAAGTACTTTTAAATACGCCTCTGGTATATTTTTTTACTAGAGAAAAACCAGTTAGTGTTGGAAATTTGAATTACGCGTTTCTGGTTTGGTTAATTTTCGAAATCAACCAATTATAGGTTGGCAAAAAACAAATTTTAGAAACATTCTCTACTGAAGCACTAGTTCTATTTTCTTTAGGTATACCACAAAACATTATAGACTTTTTAAAAACTACAAAAATAAGTTTATAATTATTGAGCGTTTATTTACGAAAGTTTGAAGGCAAATACTCAACTGATGTCGTATCTACTCCGGAGTTAATACGCAATTATACATTCGGTATTTGTTTTCAAGTTTTCATAAATAAACGCTCTACAATGATAAGTTTGTCACTGTGTCCAAGAAATCCATACATTTTTATGGTAGACTAAAGAAAAACAGATACAGTATATTATCACATTCTTAAGGTGAAACATTTCATGTCTCATCACAAAACTTTTTTTTAACAGTAAGAAATGTATTTATAGACCAAAAGTTATATGCAATTTATAGAGTGGTGGAATAAAAGGGGATGTGATGTCAAGTCAATGTTTCTTTAGATATAATACATATAATTGTATAATAGTTAAAAACAAATTGGAAAACGTCTAAAAGTTTCAAAAATAATCTTCGAAACATTTTATAAGAATGTAAGTTATCGGGTGTTGCCAAATTCGAGTGCCTTAAGTAAATAAAAAGAAAATATCAAAAATTAAGGATAAAAAGTGTCAAATAGTGGACATCAATAGAAAATAATTTGAAACTACTCAGGGTTTAATAATAACAGTAATTCTAGGGCTTTATTGTCTTTATTTATAATAAGAAAGCACTCTTATTTATTTCTTTTTTATCACGAATTTTTATGTCATCATTTATGTTTTACATTATATGTTTCGACAGATTAGTCAATTTGAAAATAACTGACCTAATATAATTTATATTAGGTCTAAATTTTTTGGTGTAATAAAATTCCAAGGGTGCATAAGTTGAAGGTTGAATCTCGGAACGTGCCGTCAGTCGTGAATCGTTGCATGTGTGTTTCTAGTTATACTTGTTGGATTAGGGGTGGTTTAGACGCTTTGTCATTTCACGTGCACAGTGCCGGATCTATTGTCCATTAAACCTATTGTTATTCGCATTTATAATGATAGTATTCTTTCAAAACTCCAAGAGGGCTTGTAGTAAAAAAGCGTTAGATTAAAATAGTACCCCGCCAACCCTTAAAAAAACCGTCCGTACCTATATACATCCAGATTTTCAATTACGAGGCCCTTGTAATTACCCAAACGAGAAATCATTTAAGTTTTTATCACCCGCGTCTACCTCCCAAGTGGCCAGCGTTCACTGTAATATTTCATCAAAAATTTTGACAAGTCCTATTTTGTTTTTCAACCAGGTCAACGACACCTCTAATTGGGGTGAATATTTACTATAAATAAGAGAAATCTGGTCCTACTTGCCAAACGAACACATGTCTGCCCACACCCCTAATGGGGTGGTAGTGCACACACCCGATTATTATTCATGCAAAGCAATGCGAAGGGTGCACGTGTGCGCGTGCCATGCCGCCAAAATGCCGCAGGATTAGCGATGGGGTGGTTATCGATAGGGACAGATGGACTAAAGCTCTCTACGAATTTTTAATTCACACAATCGGAGCTTTGTCTCAAGACAAGGGCTGATAGGCTTTTTAACTTTTTAACGGCCTTTGTATCCAGAATGATACCACCAAAACGGCACCTTTGATATTAACACCACCATTTACACGAAACAAGGGCCCAAATCACTCAAAATATGAGATAAAAATTCTTTCAAAATTTTCATACCGACCATAGTGGCAACTTATTACCTATATTTATACAGGATCTAATAACTAAACATGTATTTTAGGTTAAATATCCTCTACATATAAATTACTTACAATATATAATATATAAATATTGAAAAACCGTGACCACATACTAATGAATATACGTCGTCATTCAAAATTTTGAGTTTAATGTGATATAAATTTTAACAGTTAATTATTATCAATATACAAAGTAAAATACATAAAAGACAGATGTGATACTAAAAGACATTTTTACAAAATAATTAACTTGGTTAATTGTAAAAATCCATTATTATTAAAAATTTGGTAAAATTCTTATCAGAGTTGTTAAAAAACATGTTTTCGTACATCAACACTATTTAATAACAATTGAAGCGCACTAAATTTATTGACTTGTCAATATGTCAGCATATTTGTTAACTAGACAGTAAAGCAAACCCTTCAAAGCCGGTCAGGATCTTTCAACTAACCTGTCAATTCGACGTTTAACGTTAATAGCAAATATTTCTTAAAAAAAATGGTAAATTGGTGGCTTCAGCAAAATTTATTAAAAATTTATTATACATTTAATACGGCAATAAAACAGATTTAATGCCTTAGCTGGCTTCAAAACTGCGGCTTACAGTTACAGCATTATATCACATGCTTTATTGCCTAATCAACGAATAACTATCTTTTTAAATTAAACAACACACATATTTTTTTTATTTTACACTGTATCAATTTCAAAATCAATGTTCTTCATAGATTGACAGTAAACACCACATTTATTAAGTAGGCAGTATATCAGCATTTTTATGAACTACTCAGTAAAGCAAACACTTTAAAGCCGTTCAGAATTTTTCAGCTTCACAAAATATTGAGGTTAATTGTGAAATAGCAAGTTTTTTTATACTGATAACGTAGGAAAAAAAATTATATGTTCAATCCGGCAATAAAGCAGATTTAATGCCTTGTCTGGCTTCAAAGGCTCCGCTGTGCTTTGGCTTTAAACTTACAGTCACGGCACTAAAATACATGCTTTATTGCCTAATCAAACAAATATAGTTTGTTTTTCTTTTTAATGCACTTGTCTATTCATTGAATTTTTGCTAATTACTTTTAGTTAGAGCGGACATTACTTATTTTAGATACTGTACAATAAGGTCATCTTGCAAAACGAAAACAAATTTAGTTTTTTTTGACAAAATAAAATGTAGCAAGGGTTGAAAATCGAAATTAAGTTTTTTAAATTTCTCATGTTATTATGATGACGTCATTGTTACGACCACGCCTAGTTGCTAACCTACTTCAATAATACTCGACTTTAAA
Organism: Tribolium confusum; assembly: GCA_029207805.1. Taxonomy (NCBI): domain Eukaryota; kingdom Metazoa; phylum Arthropoda; class Insecta; order Coleoptera; family Tenebrionidae; genus Tribolium; species Tribolium confusum. Next base: position 15,979,055 of record JALGAY010000005.1, read on the forward strand.
ACATCACAACCAATAATAACTGAGCAATGGGTCGCGTACATTCCCCACCACAACATATTAGGCACACACCTCCACATTGCAACTCATCAAACGCCATTCGACCTCCCCCTAACAAAAATTATTAGTTTGATTATTTTTTTTATAATTATTATATAATTATTACGGACGAATATGATACTATAATTGCCTTCTTTATTTTTGTGTTCTGTTTTAAGTGTTGTTATGTTGTTTATAAGATCAATACTTGCAATTAGGTATAAGTTTATAATTTTATTGCCGACGTTTCGCCTTTAATTTGGAGTCTCTTCAATATTTATTAATATTATGAATATCGTTACTAGGAAAATTAATTTCTTTTATCAATAGTTTCTTCAGGAATTAGGTATCTTTGTTGATTCGATTTTTTTTTTTTTAGAGAACTGCATAAAGATCTCTTTTATTATGTAGAAAAAAATATTTTTTGGTGGATTTTAAGGCTGCATGTCCTCAGTAGCCCGCTGTGAGCGTAAAGCTGTATGGGGGCTCTCGATTGAAGTCGTTGAAAAAATCAAGCCGAGCTACAAAAGACCCACTTGAAAATTTTATTTCAGGCGGTCACCGTGTGCTCGAGTGGTTATCCCTTTATTATTATTTTATCGGACATATGGGGTCAAAAATCCGGCAATTTTAATTTTCTAATAGGTAATAAGGGAAATTTCGTATTAATAAATAAAATTTTGAAAGTGGTATCCTGCTGATATCGCCTCCTGATTTTATCTCTTAATTATCTGACTGTCGTCGATGATTTTCGCTGTGGTCACCCTAACATTTCCAGGTATAAAAGAAGTGTGTTATTTATAATTAAATAAAAATTCCTTATGGTGTTTATTACAATGACGGCTTGTATTCGAATAAAACATATTTTGTGTTAGAAGAGACAGCGATGTGTGTGGGCATTTAGAAAAATGTAATAAAAATTTTCAACGGTTTTATTAAAAAATTTCGATCGCAATTTTTTAATTAAGAATTTTGTCGTAAATCGAGGAATAAGTGACGGTGCGTTCGACAAATTCAATAAAGGAATTTTAATTCGAGAAAGATGGAAGAAATTGATAAATTCCTTAAATGTCGCGGATTGAATTTCACGAGATATCTTAATCGACCACAGCTACTGTACAAAAACCAAATTACGTATCGTATTTCGAATGACAGAATTTTTACAGAAGCCTTAGAAAAGTCGGTTTTGATTCAAGTCACTTTCAAGTTTCCGCGATTTTCCGGAGGCGGACCCCAAACCGAACCTAAATAGGACGATTTACGACTCAGACTTTTTGCCAACCATTGGTTCAAAGGTGGTCCTGACGTGAATGATGAGTGTTCAAACCTCAACTTTTACAATGTTTCGATTCTCGATTTTACTCAAAGATAAAAACTGCAATCGAAATTCTTCCTAATTAAATTACTGGCTCGAGCTTGTAATTAATTGTAGCTTGAAACATCTTATCAGACATAATCGAAAGTATGACGCAACTAGACACGTGACGCTTCACCTGTGGTCCGTCCCGAATTTCACCAATTCGGAATTTTCGATTCATTAACGGGAATCTTTTAATTATTAGCATTTTTAACGCATCACAGCACACGAGTTTTGAATAATCGGCAATTAAAACACGTGCACTCAAAACCGGATCAAAATACAAAACTTCTTTAAATTATTGTTAAAAAAAATAAACATAGATTTAGTATAAGAAGTATAATATTTAAAAGAAATATAAACTTTGCATATAAACTTCATAGAGGGTCCTCTAACGACGCTGTGATTCTAACTCTGTCTCTTCCTTTTTTAATAAGCGGCAACCCAAAGTACAAGAATACTATTTCACAGAGATTTTACCACATTTTATAATAATATTACTAAGACCTATTGTCTCAAAAAAACTATCTCTCTCACTCTCAAAATTAAACCGAAGCCTTTCTCACCCTTTAAAATGTTTTATATGACTACGCACCATAAACTATGTCTTTAGTGTTTCTCAGTGCAATGCATCGTATGTCTTGTTCAATTCGTACGACGACAAAGCGGTACCCGTGACAAACGTTATGAACTAAAAAAAGACTTTTCTTCATTTTGTTGAATAATTATGATGCAGGACGCCATCTTTTGCTTTCAGTTACTTAAAATTAATTTTATTGAAGACTGACTTCATTTTAAACAAAGATTCGTATTAGAATATGTAAGGTAATTTTAATGATAAGGAAATACAAGATTTTTATAAATGATTGTAACATCGTAGGTGGCTGTGGAAATTTTTAATATCACAAATATTCATTGTAATGTCCTATTTTCACAACGGAATATTAAAGAATGGTTCCTGGAGTTACTCAATTGTCTAATAATAATTATAATAATAACTAAAATATTGTTTTAGCTAAAAGCTAAATATTTTTTATATTATATTGCCTTTTAAAGGCAAAACATTTTTTATTTTTTTCACAGCCACCTACGATGTTACAATCATTTATGAAAACCCGGTATTATCTACTGTAGAATTAAGTACAAAAGCATGAATAAAGTCCAAAATTGAGTCTAGACATTCCCAAATGTAATAACAACAATGAGCATTTTTTAAATTATTTTTGTTATAAATTACAGCAGGTAAATGATTCAATGTACAAAAAATCAATCGTACTACGGTTATTGCCCACCCCTCAGCCTTAGAACTCAGTTCAAAAGACTTTGTTTTTTGTTTAATTGTACAGAGCGTTTCAGAATAATTGATATTATTGAAAGACACATAGTCTTATAATGGCACATAGTCGTAGTGGCATTAGAAAAAGTAACAGATTAATTTAGCAGTGTCAAAAAAATTAAGATTACAATAATAGTAAAAAATGTTCATCGCTAATTGTGGTCGTATAGATTAGCACGAAAAATTATGGAAAAAATGCATAGCAACAGAATTTGTAAAAACACCTTCGATTCACTTACCGCCAAAAATAACAAGTGAAAATCATTCCATGGAGACCCTTTTGGCCTTAAATTTATATTTTCACAGCCGTCTGAGATGTCAATCATTCTGAAACGCTCTATAGTTTGTTTTGTTTCTTCTTTTATTTCATTATTTTAATTTTGTTTAAATTTTATAATATTTAGGTTTGTTGTTATGACTTTTTCATTTTTATAAATGTTTACCCTCTTCCTGCTAACCACTCCTCCGTATTTTCTTATGAGAATTGCGCATTGTTGTAAGTAGCCCCAACAGACGCCAAATATCTTAAGACGGCACTGAATATATATTTTTTAATTTACTGGTGGAGTAAAATTAACGGAAAGATATTGTAACCAACTTTTTTGAATAAGCAATTAATAATTTCGATTTAAAACAAAAATGTTACAAATCACTTTTTTGTGCAAAATATTTCTAAAGTCAGAAATTTTTATTTACAAAAATATCGAAACCAACCCTGCCATTGGATTGTTCTGTTATCGCCTGCCACATAGTCAACCAACTTTGCGATAGAATGTCCAATAGAAATCGATCGGGTGACCGACACATAGAGCTTGTCAGAAACTTCTTTCTTTTTGATAACAGAAACAATAACATTTCATCGGATTTATTTCGACAATATTTGTGTAATGGCTGGTAATTTGTTAATTAATTCATTAATTAATTACTTTAATAAAGTTTTTTCTCTAACGTGGTATTAGTTCCTAACAACCATTGGGAAAGAATTAAGTTTAATTGAGGGTTCAGATTCCGTCGCCATGTAGCGGATAATTAAACAAACCGTGTTAAAAGTTAAAATCTCCGAGACCAAAATTTTAATTTTTAATAATGTCATACCGAAAAAAGGTATTCAGCTCAACTCCTAATTTCAACAATAACTTGTTCGGACAGATATTTGTTAACAGCGACACTCTAAATGACCGAGTTAATAAAAATATTTTTATAAAGTATAAATATAAGGTATTTTTTATTTGTATTATTATTATTATTATTATTAACGTTGTTGTTAAAATTTTCTTAAACAACTTGCGTTATTACATTACCTTCGGTTAATTAAACATAAAACTTAGATAAATTTTGGACAAATAATACTAAATATCTACTTGAAGCAACGATTCTATATTCAAATTTGTCGCGATGGCAAATATCAGCAACAAATTTTGCGTTAATAATCCTGGTAGGCAGCGTGATGGCGCTGTGTGTGAATTCAGTGGGTAAACACTTGATGTCCTTGTTAGAGCTAAAATTTGACTGTAGCTCAGATCGAACTTTCTGAAAGGTTTTCTCTCTTACCAAATTCACGGTCGAGTCTAAAATTGTTTTCTCAGCAATTGAAAATAGTTAAGATAAGCCTAAGAGCCTAAATACAATCCTTAAATCAACTCCGCAAATTGTTTATTTTATGTCAAACATTAACTTGTTACATAATGCCAAAATATAGTAAAACCACTCAAGAAACTTTTGTTTTTAAATGTGATGAACAAATGACTTGACTGGATGAACTTGATGAACAAATAACTGGAGATAAATATTTTATATATATATTTTATAATATAAAAAATTAAAAACTACAGATTTCAGTTTTATTTCTAATAAACATTTTATTATAGTTTTGATGTTGAGACAAAAATATTTGTTTTGAAAACTGAATTCACAAATTATTACTGTGATAAAGTAGTTATTTAGTTAGAAATTTCATACACGTCCTTAATACTTTAGGGATATTAAAAATAATCAGCAATTAAGCCACGTGCATTGCAAACCGGATCAAAATCCAAAATTTTCGGTGCTTTTCGAAAATGACTTTTCTGGTGTAATAACAGGTCCCCGGAATTACTTTCGCCGTTGATAAAAACCCAATCAGTCCGGGCGACTCTACGTGAGATATGAACGATTACGGTCTCATTTTATCGAAAAATTAAAGCACGCGCAAAAATCTTAACGAGAACGCAATTCTTTGCGTATAACGGCACCGCAATAATAATAAATAAAGTCGAGCTTCGACAGGTCGTAAGTCATTCAGTTTCCGATGAGATAACATCACGATTTTCCTCGATTTCAGTCACCGGACTAATGAAATTCACCACTCGGAAGAAAAGAAGAATAAATAACTAGATCTGGATTTTTTATGGGCGATAAACGCACGATGGCCGTGGTCTTCGACATAATTAACTCTCTTAGAAAAAATTTCGAAATTTTCATCATGTTTTACCGTTTTCTGTGCATTTTATGAGTTGCGTGCGTGCGAAAACCGACTTTTTTTGCATTAATCAGAATAATTTCAGCTCGACTCGGCGAGAGACTCATCAAACCTGAATTTTAAACGGGGATTTGCATTTAAAAAAATGACATAAATTTCTGGGTTACAGGGAGTTGATCGACAGTGTCGTAAATAACCGGCAGTTGAAAAAAATACTAGATCAAAATTTCAAAAGAACTTGATTGAAATCCGGCCGCTTATAACGGCACACAAGTAAAAAAATTGACCAAAAAACTGATAAAAATATAATAAAAATAAAATTATTTTCCTCTTACAAGATTTATGATTTCTTGCCTTTGCCGCGATTAAATTATATTTGATTATTATCAAAACATAAAATTTCTTAAAGTATTTTAATTTTTTAGTTTTTATCTTACGTCAAAATATGTGAAATTGAAATAACTTGAAATTTTTGTATATTTATTAAAGTACAAAACGATATTTCACAAATTTTTTCTTTAGACCTCTTTCCACATATTTGAGATTCTCTCTTTTGGCCGAATTTGAATTTAAAATTTTAATCTTTGGTTAGAAATAAAGAACTAAATGATTTTGGTGGTGTAGATATGATATCTGTGCAGCTGTGCTCGTAAAGAATTTTCAGTCGCCGAATTTATTCATAATGCCCCCCGATATTTATTGTCCAGCAAGTCCTTAATTGGCCCGAAAGCGAAAGTAATCAAAGAAATCGCTTCTACGAATCGTGAAGGTCTTGAAAAAAATTCCATAAAATTCGGTGTTTGACACTCGTCATTTTGCATATTAAATGATATGTAAATCGTTTTTTGAAAAAATTTGCCGAATTCTTCCATTTTGGGACCGATAAATAAACAAATCATATTTAGTAATGAACTCGTCGACTTCTTTACGAGTTTTCAGGAGGATTATGCGAAAAACAACAACAGCACCGAACAATATAGACAGTGATTTTAAATATAAATTGCTTAATAAATACCACAAATGCATCTGCTGTTTTTTTGATTCACCAGGGATGATAAGCTTTGACACGGCCGGACAACATTTATTTTAAATATTAATTAGAAAAAGTTTCGACGAAAATAAAGTCGGAATTTATGGAAATCGACGACTGGGGAAAGTGTCAAAATTCGATGTTTTACAATTTCAAACTGTTTATTCTACACCTGACGAAGCAATTTGTCTCGGATGACCCTTAATTAATTTTTATATTTATCGGCGATAATTAATTCGTGAGATCTAGATGCTTGTTAATTTTTTCCTCTCAGTTTTAAAAAGTAAGACACTCAAAGTTTTAATTTTATGCAATGGTAATAATTAAAATTTTTATTTATGGTTTTGGCCTTATCATGGCTGGAATTTCGTCTATTTTAATAGATGAAAATTCTGAAACTGTGCATTTTGTACTTGTTAATGAGAGAAATTCGGTATAAATCCAAACTCTTCTAATTAAGATGAAAAATCTGCAGCTACTGGTCGTGCGTTGATTTGGTATGGATCGAGTCCACTTCGGTAATTACAATATTAATTAAATATGTATAAAAATCCGATCGGTATGTATCAAGCATGCGGTTTGGATTTGATATGTAAATTAGTGTTGTAGTCCACGTGCTTCAAATTGGAATAAAATGTAAATCTACGAAATAAACTCGTCTAATCGAAAAAACTTTTAGTCACATCCATATATTCCACTTTTTGCTTTTGTATATTTTAAGTAGGAATCGTTTGCGCTTTTATTCCTTACGAAATAAATCGGGAGATTAAGAAGACGTCACGTTTGGAAATACATTTCTACCATTCAAGAGAAAAACGCTCTGATTAGTATTCATAATGAAACTTATCATGGGCAAGTTTCTCACGCCTTTTACCAACTTAAGTACACTCAAACATGGAACATGTTCGCCTTACCATATCATTAATATTCAAACGGAATCGATAGTATAAATCTACCGATACAGATATCTACAAACATCTAAAGATAAGTTTACAACAAAATTGAGCCTTTCTTAAATTTAACTGTACTTTTTTAAATATTTAAATGTTTTAACTTGACGAAATTTTGCAATTCAATCACCGGATCAAATCTCTACAGTAGTCACCTTTCACACCTGACCCTAATTAACCTCTCCACAGAGGTGGCTTCATTATGACAACTAAATGAAATTATTTATTACACAAATGTTTCTATTAACGAAGCGACTTTTCTGGCGAGAAATCGGTGATATAACCTGAAATTTTCGTCGCTGGTAACATCTAGAACACGAAAAATATAATTTGTGTTATTTTAGAACAATTTTGTTTAGCATTATTTAGTGTTTTTACTTTAAAAAATAAATAAAAGTCATATTTATATAGTCATAAATTCTTTTACTTTTTGAGCTGACTACATTAAAATTTTTATTTCGTCGTTGCTCTTTATTGTCTTCATTCTGTTTTAGTTGTTTCATCTCCGCATAATGCCTCTTAATTTCTCACTTGTGTCCCTTGTGTGTATTTGTCTACCAATAATTTCTTTGTTACGTTATAAACAGAAGAGGACTGCTAACTGTGGTGGCTTTAGGCTAATACTGTTTAAGGCCCCCTATCTAATCTTTTATTTTTTGACAAAATATTTAGCTTACCACTGAGAGAAGCTTTTACTTCTTAAAATAAGGTGTGGGAGAAACACTAAAAGAAAATTCTGTATAGACCCAAGGCTTAAAAAGGAAGAAGAATAAGAAAACAACCTTTGAAACAAATAAGAAAATTCTAGAAGAACAGAGAAATATTTCCAATGAATAAGAAACTTTCTTTAGAAAAAAAAGTAATCAATTCTGGAGGAACAAATGGATTTGGATGAACAACGTTTAAAAGAAGAAATACCAAAAGAAGCTTTAGAAAAACTTGGAATACTACGAGTATTTTACAAAAATTAGAAATGACCGAAATAGAAAAAACTACAACAATTTAAAAAAAAAACAAAAAATATTCTAGTCTAATCTAAAAAAAAGCCAAAATCAACGACTGAAAAAAAAGTACAAAAAAAATTTCTGGAAGAACAAGAGAATATTTCAGAAAAACTTAATGAAATTCGACGATTAAAAAACAAAAACAAAAAGAATAAAAGAAATAATTAAGCGTTAAAAAAGGAAAAACCATGTTCAACAAAATAATTAAAGAAATTTAAAAACAACATTTAGAAAAAGAAAAAACACAAAAAAACTACGATTGAAAGAATCAAAGGCCCAATAAAGCTTCAAAAACTTGACCATCGGCGACCGAAGAACATAAAAAAAAATTAAAAAAAAAACAAAAAAATTACTAAAAGAGAAAGAATGACCAAAAAATAAAGAAAAATTGAACCATACAGCCACCAGAACATTTCAGAATGCATTTGGAGTTGTCTTAACCAAGTTTTAAAATGTCGCCACGGCAAGAATTTTAAAATTGATGAGTGAAAGAAAAACTACGATAAAAAATATAAAAAGAAAGCTATATTTAAAAGAAAGACATAACAAAAGTAAATTTTTAACTTCAAAAATTTGATTTTGAAAAATTCAAAAATGACTAAAATACAAAAACCTACAAAAACTAAAAAAAAATTAAAAATATTCTAATATAATCTTAAAAGACCCAAAATGAACGACTGAAATAAAAATGTACAAAAAAATTTTTGGAATAACAAAAGAATGTATCAGAAAAGACAAAAACAAAAAGATTGAAAAAAACTACTAAACATTAAAAAAATATCGCGTCTAACAAAATAAAAAGAATTAAAAAAACAATATTCAGTAGGAGAAAAAAACAAGAAAAAAAACGATTAAAAGAAAAAAAATCCTTTTGAAGCTTCAAAAAAACTTGAAAATCGACGACCCAAGAAAATAAAAAATCTAAAAAATACTTGAAAAATGACTAAAAAAAAGAACTGTATTCAAAAAAATTAAGAAAAGTTGAACCATACAGCCACTAGAATATTACATAGTGTATTTGGAATTGTTTTGACCAAACTTTAAAATGGCGCTATGGCATTACATATTTAATAAAATGTTCCAAAAAAACTTTAAAATTGATGAGTGAAAAAAAAACTACGATGAAAAATATAAAAAAAGCTAAATTAAAAAAGAAAGACAAAACAAAAGTGAAGTTCAAGCTTAATCATTAAAATGTTTGAAGAAGAATCTAAAACAATTTAAAAACAATGACTGGAAGAAAGCCCTAAAAGGAAAACCATGTTTAAAAAAAAGTCAAGGAAAATTTTTATTAAAAACAAAAAAAATGTTCCAGAAAAACCATATGACATTTGACGATTAAATGACAAAAAAAAGCCTAAATCGAAAAAAAAAACATGTTTGAAAATTAATTGAAGAAAATTTGAAAAACAACGTTCAAAAGAAAAAAAGTAAAATTACGATCAAAAGAAAAAAAAGATCCAGTGTGGCTTCAACTTGAAAAACAACCCAAAAAAATTAAAAGAGTTTAAAATTTCTTTTACTGTTTCTTCATACTGTAAGTTTTTGATTATTTGATGTTTTTCTTATTTTTTTGGTTGTTTTCATTAATATATTCTTACACCACTTTCAAGTTTGCTTGATATCTGATATTTGCATTTATTGTACATTTTCTTTCTTCTTCTATTTGTATCGCTTCGTATTTTCTTCCTGTCTCTTGCTCTTTTAATTTATAAGTTTGTTTTAATTTATAACAATATGTTGTTGTTTAACATGCAGAACTCTATTAGCTGTTTCTGTTCTTGTATTTTTTTTTAATTTTCTAAGATGTCACCAAAATTTTGATCATTTTACCTACTCTGCTGTTAAATTAGCAACTACAAAACTGTATTGAATATTGCCTCTCTATGGAAGAATGAGAATATGACTTAAGCCATAAATAAATTCCAACAATGCAGCATTAATTAAGCAATTATTTTTAATTCCGATTATTCAGTTTTTGATATTTTTAAAGGCCGAATGAAGTTCATATTCTCGCCTTTAGAATTTGGATGCCATATTTACTATTTCGGGTTCACAAAGCATCATAAATCGACAGTAAGCCAAGTAATAATTACTTAATTAGTATTTCCTTGTTCGAATTATCTATTGTTTTCTATAAACAGACAATACCAATCATACCTCTATTTAGTTTTCAAAATAACAAATATTGATGTAAGTCGCCGATAGCAGTCATTTTGCTAAAAAAGTCACTTCCTTTTAACAAATGTAAGAAAACCGTTAATTTTGAAAATTCAATCCTGGTGACATAAATTTCCAGTAATAAAATTTCGACATTTTGCTAAAATAAAACATCGATAATAAATTAAATTTTTTCTCATGATATTCTTGGAAATTCCGATATTAATCTCGTCAACCCCTAAGTCCCCGGCATTCTTTTCGGTATCTATAATCCTAGCTAAATTAGACAAGATTCGATCGATTTTTAGCTATGATAAGGTGTCCAGTAGCGAGTTTCGGTCATCTCGACAGCAATTAGCTTCAAATACGGTAGATTCTTTGTCGGTTGCATCTCGTTATCAAAATCGGGGTGTCGCATTGACCAAATTCTAAAGATTCTCCAGCAAGTATAGCAGCACCTGTCGAAAATCCTCGCGATAAGGAATAAGTAGTATTATTTTTGGGCAAGGCAGAACTTTCTTGCATGCATATTCATGAGTTCGCATTTGCAGGTGCTGCTTCGATTTGAAATTTTTCGTTCAGAGATCAGTTTTGAAAATTCTCTCGTGCCTGATCTTGTTCCATTAAACACTACTTAATAAAATAAGGCTATAAAATATACGAGAGGTTGGCAAGACTCGATACCCATCTGGCACAGCGGGAAGCGCCTCATCACCTCCGACCGGCGGCTCCTTAACCACCTCCCAACGACTTCTGAACTGACCCCGCATAACTCACCAAAAACTACAAATTCAGTTATACTAACTTACATACAAATTAAATTATTATCAATTTAGTTAATATTTTGTGAAAGTTCAAAAAGACGTCTCATTCGATTTTTATTTATTATTAACTCCTTGTGGATCACGTGAAACACCTGCCTACTGCGACTCATTGCCAAATATTGCTTGATTTATTACGGTTCTTTTGCAATTATAATTATTTCTGACTGAACGTATAGTAAGTTTCAGCAAGTGCCAATATTTATATTAGTGAGTTACATCTAGTAACTCCATCTAACGGTTTCCCACATAAATTAGTATTAATAATCGCTGCTGGTCAATCGACTCAAATAATTAAAAAAAATAATTTGTAGTATCTTCGAGACCACCTGTTAGACGCCTGTATTTCGCGTTAATAACGAATATTTAATCAGTTTCCACAATCGACTGATTTGAATAATAATTAAGCAAAGTTTAATTTGAGATGACTGGTAGCTGATGTGATTTATTAATTTGTGCTGTATCCAACTGAGAAGAGTTTTGAAAAGGAAAAAATTAATGAGTCGTTTAAAAATGATCAGCCATTATGTAACTAGTACAAGATGAAATTGTCGGTTAGAGGTCAACGGATAGTTGACTAGTTTTGATTAATTTATTAATGCTGGCGAGTTTTAAGCTCGATAACATCAACTTGACTTTTTATTACACAACTCGACAATTATTTCAAGAGTGTCAGATAGATAGAGGGTGGTAGGAATTTCTTCTGGATTTATCGATATCATTGAACGGATTGTGTGCTGAGGGTGTAACAGCCACTCTAGAAGCCCTTTAGACAGATTTATCGCTTGTCAAACATCCGGACCCATTGTGAAGTCACAAATATGCTCCTTTCACGTTTTTTTTAGAGGATTAAAAAGGGTGGAAAATGTAATTTTACTGGATGAATAAATATAGACTATATTAATCGTATATTTTACATCAAGATAGAAAAAAAACGTTTTTTATAAATTGAGACTACGGACAATAATAAATTTTCTATCGGGCTATTATTTCATTCATACTAGCACTAGCACATAACTGAAGTAAGATTGTGACTTCGTTTATGCCTCTTAATAATTGTACAAATGGCTCCGCTTTTATGCAAATTGCACTGCACCGAGTTTCAAAATTGATTTTTTTAATTGCTGATTTTTGGAACTTGGAAAAGTCAAAAAAAAAAATGCTAAAGAATATTTTCTGAGAAAGAAGATATGAAGTCAGTTTATTATACGTTTATTATAAGTTTTAACTAATCCCAACAATCCCTAATTCACCAATTATTACGATTTTCCATCAATGATGCTTTGAGAGCCCCTCAGGAAATGGCATTTAAACCCGGCCACTAGAGCCAGAACTTTTATACCTCATTACCTGAGACTAACACATCGGGCTCTCAACCCGTTATAAATTGGTATTACTAATCATGGTTGTTTAATTAAGAATATTTTGTTACCATTAGCGAACTTCTATCACAAAAGCTCATGCAGAAATACCTAACTAATTTTTATACTGTCAAAAAACGTTTGAATAATTTGATAAAAGAAAAAAACACAAAGATAGTTTTTAAAAAGAATATAATGCTGTTTTCATAACATGTTGCTATTTAAAGTCTGTGAGTAAAGAACAGGGCAAAGCATTGATCATTACTGATTTATTTAAACAATAACTTAACAATATAAATGTGATTATAAAACAAAAACTAACGATTACACTGTACTGACATCATGTAATTTAAATAACATGATTATTAACATTTTGTCGCTCGCTGAAAAAAATGAAAATGTGTTCCAATTATTTGCCGCCGCTGAGTTAAGCCAATTTGCTTAGCGACACCTAGTTTTAGTTATTTCATAATGATGAAACAATGATTGCAACTTATTTGAGCAATAAGTCCCAGTTCATTTACCTATTGCATTTTGACATAATTTTTATTCAAGAAAAAGAAGAAATCTTTTAATAATAATAAATTAAACAGTTGCAATAAACAAAGAAAGAAGATATAAAGTCCTAATAATTCTATACAGTTCTTTAAAACGTCCAGATAACTTAATAAAAGGAATAAAAATGTCTTTTATGGAAAATATATAAATGTCTTTCGAAAATGATAAATAAAGACATATAAATTGAAAGAAATATTATTAAAAAGATTTCAGAAATTGCTAATATTCAAGTCCAAGAAAATTAAACCTTAACCTCGAAAAAATTCATTCCGATCAATCTGAATTTGTGTGAAGATCTTTATTTGGATGTCCTAAACTTATCTTTAAAAGTAGATTTTGGAGTTCTAAGGGGTAAAAAATAGCGAATTTAAAAAAAAACTTATATTCACCTTCCCTTGGCTTGATTTTTAAGAACATGGTTAGAACATCTAAATAAAGGTTTCCACAAAATTCAGTTTGGTCGATACTTTTTCGAAGTTTTACGCTTTTTTGTCTAATTTTTCTGGACTATACTATTCAGATTGTAGATGTTTTTGGCTTTCTAGATTCATTTAAAAAGATATCAAAAAAAGGAGAAAGCAGATATAAACTTAGAATAGATAGAAATTTATGCATAAATTTCTAATCATTTTTATATAGCTAACGTCTGGATAATTTAAAGAAGAAGCTTAAAGCAATGTTTTTTGAAGAAGATACTGTTGTTTTTGAAGAATAGATAAATGAAGGTAATTTTACTAATTTGTCAGTTTCTGATTTTTGCAGTTTGGATGTTTTTGACTTCATGGATTCATTGAAAAAAGAGTCGAAAAGAGAAAACAAGATGGTATTGTTATTAGAGAATATTTTTTGCAAAATGTTGCAATAAAAAGAAAAGAATTTTAGCAATTCTTCAATTACCGATCTTTTGAGTTTGAATAATTTTGGCTTCTTGGATAAAGGGTGTAATTAATTATTCAGCCTCTCCTATCTCAACCCCCTCCCCCTTCAATTGTTCTTTACACCCCTTAATTATGAAAATATACTAATAAAAATCAACAAATTTAAATAATAGTACAACAATATTTAAGGGTAAATTGCTGCTGATATTTATATTTTTGCTATTTTTACATCAGTATTGGTATCAATTTACGTCTAGATTTAACACCATTGGTTTATACTAATAAATTATTGACTATTAGAAAAGAAAAATAATTTCATGTAATGATATCTTTTGAGACAAGTCAGTAGTAGTAAAAAACAATTATTTTTTTTCAAAATCTGATAAAAAACCGAGAATTTTGGTCGATTTGTGGTAAATTCGTTGATTTTGTGGGCAACGTTTCATGTTTCGCAAGGGTTTAAAATTCGATAACATCACCTCAAACCGCCTTCTTGCGTTTTTATTGCAGCCGTCGAAGTTTATTTTAAGGGTTAGCTACAAGTGTCAACCGACCTGTTGATTGTAAACCACTCGTCCAGATGACGATTGTACATTTTTTTTTGGAGAGGGTGTCTGGAATTTCTTGTTTGATTGGAATTATCGATACCATTGAACGGATTGTGTAACAGCCACTTTGGAAGCTGTACGATGTATTTATAGGTTGTTAAACAGCGAGTTGTTTCGTGATTTTTTGGAAGATTAGCAAAGAATTTGTAATGTTGTCTTTCGTCTCAAAATAAAAAGTCGTCGGGATCTTGGAGCGCCACAATTAATTAATCCATCGCGACATTCCTTCAAACTTATGTCATGTAAAAGTTAATTGTCGGTCATAATGGTCGGGTCATAACCGTTAAGAATAAAAATAATAATCGGCCCCGACAAGCGTTTATGACTTTTTTAAAGTGTTCTTCAAAAATTCCTCGACGGCCGCTTTGTTTCTTGCCAAATTACCAAAACCGTAATGGACCTATTAGTACGCCCTAAACTGACAGTTTTATAGCGCGGATATACTTTTGTACGCTAAGTGCATTTTTCACGTAGAGCCACAACACATGGCGATGCCTCCAAAACGTGCAATTACGGCACATGTGGCACTCCGATATCTATTTTTACAACGAGACACTGCTTCGATCTAACATTTGGCAGCCATGAGAGCCGCCTCAATCAACGGCGACGGTGCATTTCCTTGCCGAAACCACCGACCCATATGGTCCCCGAGACCAGACGGGGAGACGTCTCACAACCACTCAACACCACGACCTTCCACAACGTCCCATTAAATTTAATACAAAATATTACACACTAAAAACTGTTTTGTCAATTTCGTTCCTTATTTTTAAGACGAATATTTAGTATTTAGTTGTATCAATAGTTTATAAGACATTTATAAAGTTGTATTACCAAATTAATAACATAATTTTGTAATAAACAGTTAAATTTGGTTAAACAATTTTAAATTTAACCTTATTTTTTGCAATTTACTAATATCTGAATATGACCCGCTTCTCAAATAAAAATTGACAAATCTCAAATTGAATCAAAGGTTTTAAAAATGGGGCTTTGAGGGCAAAATTGAATAAAATTTTGTATTACATTCTCGTAGGTACCTATAACTCGCGGATAAGAAAACTCCCGCGGCCTACAGCCGCTCAAGTATTTCAACTATCCACTCATTAAATGTTCATTTTAACCCCTTGTATAATATTATTAATTAGATGACTTTCAATTTGATAATTTAACAAATTACACTGGCTATATTTAACGAAAAAAATATTTTAGAATTTTACTGATAACTAGTGCAAAGTAAGGACTCTAATTTGTAATAAAATATAACAAACTGTTTAGATAATTTTGTCCTTTAAGGATGAATTAATCAATGAATAATTTTTTGTGTTAATTGATGAAAATGCGCGAAAGGTTCCGTTTCCTGTAATCGAACCCCGCCTGTCCCCGTGTTGTTTACCGTACTATTCCCCTATGGGTAACAGCTGTGATCTAAAAACCCACCCCTGGAACTGGGAGGGGTCGATTTATGTTACTGGTCTCGTGCCATGTGCGAAACAACGTTGAGAATTTTTAGTAGCGTTCGATCTTTAGAAATACGCGCACGCGACACAATTGAACCACCAATTAGTCCAACATCCGGTCCGTCACGTCATCCACTTAAAGATCTGAACTCTGACACAGACAGTAGTGGCGATGGCCGGCGTCAGTGTGGTATCCCCTCACAAGATCAACGTTTTACAACAGAATGAACGTCGCGAAATTATTATTTTACGAAAAACACCGATTTTACCCCAACCGAAAGACGATATTCTTATAACCAACACATCGCGGAAAAAACAGAAATCCAAAGATGGGAAAACGCAACCTCAACCCATCGCGGTAGCTCGACGGAACGCCCGCGAAAGAAATCGAGTGAAACAAGTCAATAACGGTTTTGCTAACCTGCGACAACACATCCCTAACTTTATTGCTGCGGCTTTCGAGTCGAACAGCCGAGGAGGTAACAAGAAGTTAAGTAAAGTGGAAACCCTCCGCATGGCTGTTGAGTATATCCGAAGTCTAGAGGATCTACTTGCACTTGACGACAGTACTATTTCAACATCTTCAATATCATCGATATCGTCACCTTCTACAGCAGATGATTTATCAACAAATCCCACGCCGCCACCATCACAATACACCTACCAAATAATACCCTACGAAACTCTTAATGTTGAAGACCACATTCTCTCAGATCCAAGTCTGATGGACGCAGATTTAGAATTTAGAGGTGCTCAAGATTTATCGCTTTTACATGAAAGTGACTCGTTATCTCCGGGAATGTACAGTGAACAGAGTTTATCACCTGGGGGTAGTAGTGATCAGAGATATGGGTCAGTTTTTGGGGACGAGGGAAAAAGTGAGGATGTTCCAGTGATTTCGCTCAAGAATGAAAACGAGCTACCGCACCAGCATAAGAGTAATGTTATGGATGTCATACAGTGGTGGGAACAGCAGCAGTCGCCGCGACCGAACATTAGTTAGTGGAAATGGTAAGAGTCTGAAGGAAAACCACTCCGGTTTAATTATAAGGGAAAAAAATTACTTCAATAGTATATTACACACTAAGATAGAGAAAAAAAGAATTTTATTAGATTTCTGTAATAATTGTACGATGTAATTGTATCGAATTTTAAGTTTGGTTTTATCGTTGTTGCAATATTGCGCCTAAAATTTTTGTCCACAATTTGACGTTTCACAAAAGGAATTCTTATAGTAAAAGTAATTGGAGTAAACCTGATCTAATTTTGAATGTAGAAAAGAATTTAAAGTGTCACAATAGCCCACCTGGAAGGGTGTACCCAGGATTGTTTTTCAAGAAAGGCTCGAATTATAATTTTTTTACATTGTCCTTATAGATTCTATAGAATCCCCCACCCTTCCCTCTCAAAGTACAATAAAATTTTTAAAATAATTTTTGAACCGAAAGTGACAATTAACAAAATTTAAACAAATATAAATCTCGCTTTGGCTCCTAAATTCTATTCAAAAACTTAAAATATATATTTTTGGCAATGATAAGTGGTAAATTGGTCTTGAGATTATTCTCTCAATCCTTAAATAGAATTTGGGAACTCAAGACAAAAATTATTATAACAAAAAAATTTTACATGTTTGTAAAAACACTTTTAGGAATCGGAAGCGATCAACCACTATTTCTTTTTACTAATTATATATCGCGTTATTTTAACGTATTGTCGCTGCAGAAAAAATAATAATATTGAGGGGTGTACACATAAGAATTTCCAATATAAAGGGAGCAGGATTTCTGATAAAATCCTATGTTTTTCTTAGGATTTCTCATAAGATTTGAGAATTTCCCGGGATCAATTAGGAATTCAAAGGATTTACACGGGATGTCTTAAAGACTTCCAGGGAGTTCCTTACACTTGATATGCGCATGCGCAATAATGTTCATAACATAGTGGAATACAAGTAGTGTGAAACTTTAATCTGCTAGAACACATTATTTAGCAGAAGTTGCAAAATAATCATAAATAATAGTAATATTAATAACCATAATAATAATATTAACGATAAACATTGGTTATGAACTGAATATTTCAAGGATTTCTCAGGGATTTCTGGCTGATTTTCAGCGTAAAGTGTAAATGTGCTGACTCGATCTACGACCTCGTGGGTATCTTCCGCAGTTTTACTATTCCTTGTTTGAAATTCGTGTATTGGCTTTCGCTTTCATCGCCCCCCAGGAGGATCCTTGGCTTAATTACTTGATTATTTCTTGGAAGTCGCCTCCGCCTCGTCGATAACCGGCAAACTATTCAAACATTTCCGTGACACTACCATAAATCAGCTGGATAATGGATGCATCCCGATACGTGGTGAATATATTTAATAAACGATCTGATTTGTTGCGTGCGGAATAATTAATAAAGTCGCCGGATCAGCGAGCACTTATCATTTCGTCGGATGGCTCACCGTTTAACTTATGTCCTTGTCGAGTAATTAATTACGAAAGCCGAGTTCTACTTAAAGACAATGATCGATGTTTCTTGTACTGTTATATCGAAGAATAATTCGTTACTTGAAAGTGACGCCAATAATTTTCTCCCTTAAAACTACTTCCGGCTATTTACATCTGGCCCACTAACTTGTTTGCAACTAAATAGAGATGTCTCAAAGAACTCTGATGTATGAATCAAAATGTTATGACATGGATTAGCTCAATTAAATACTGACGTTAAGATGCTGATGTATTGGCACCTCCTACGACTGAATGAATGAGAGATTAATGAGATTAGTCGCGGTTCGAAGATTCTCAAAATTTAGGTTTTGTCCGAATTGAATCCTCACAGATGAAATATTATCGGACACATGTTCACATAACTGGGGACATATCTTCTAATGTTGGAATTATGATAATTTCGGGGACATCAAAGGGACCCTATCTCTGTGAAATTTATATTGTAATTGATCAGTACCTGTAACAAATTTGAAGGTACAAAATATCTACAGTACCGTTTGTTCATAAAAAAATCATTTCGTAAAAACTTCACGCACACTGCTTGTGTGTGTTTTTTTTAAGAATTTTGAAAAATTGTATGTTCCCATCATACATGGTGGGGACAGAATACATAATGTCAAAATTATGCTAAGAGGGATGAAATTTCTTTTGTAATTGGTTATTATTTCAGGGACAATAGTTAGGTACCTGTAAAAAATTGGATACCTGAAGATGCTTTAGAAATGTTGTTTGTGTAACAAAATTTTGGTTTTAATAGGATTAGTTTGTAAGAATAGCGATGTTGCACGTGGTTCCATTAAGGGTCCCAAAATCGGCTACCACAAGAACCTAATCAAACAAATATTAAAGAAAAAAGCAATAAAGTTGAGGTTGTCACTGTAAATTCAATATTTACTTCCTGTAGTCTCGAGTAAAGCTTGATTTATTTGTATTCCCATTGTCTCCCACCGATGGTATAATTTTCCATCGGCTCCCATAAATCACATAATTGAATACCCAGGTATGATTTAAGCAATGTCGAATTTATAGCGCCACATTTTTTCAAATCAACTTTAGCGAAATAAATTTTCATTACATGAGATTTATCGTTTCGAGTCGGTGGCAGTCGAGTGTCTTTTTACCATCGTTCATCATCTCTAGTGAATTTGTTTATAATAAAAGAGTACTTTTTGTGAAAATTCAAGTTTAATTCAACTGTCATGTCGGTAATCAATCATCGGCGAAATTAACTCCGGTTCTCGTCTCACTTGATAATAAAAATGGTCCGAAAACCAGCCTCAGTCGGCCGTTATGAGCCACCGAAAATAGAGCATGCAAAGGTCCCTCTTCAGATTTTACCTGTTCAACGAAAAACAAGTTCGGTGGGAATAAATTCCCATATGGGACGAAGGTGAATATAAATATCCCCGGGACAAAAGCCAGTTCTCGCCCTACCAAATTCTAACGGAATAAAACCGTCACATTTGAGGAAACTTGGAAAAAAATCGAGACGGTTATTGACCGGCCGGAAGTCGTGGGAATACTTTCGTTTTCGAAAATCGCACAAAAAATTACACATTCAACGGTTGAGAGCAACGGAAAAGGGCGCGTGGCATTAAAAAACACGTTCCTATTATTTCTTCCGGAGTCGGCGTCGTTCCCATTCATGATCGCGTCTTCAAACATCTCAAGTCCGTCTGGGTTATGAAAGGACTAGTTGGCCGGGTATTAAAAGCCTCTTTCAATCTACCTACTACGTATTAAAGGTCGCAGACTTTACCTCAATGTCACGGCAAGCAATCACAGGGAATTGTGTCTTCGGGTACAGAACCGGAGCAAAGAATAATAACAGAGGGACCAACCAGGTAATTTTTTGCGCGACGAAACGGCTTTCGACCAACACGACATTTTTTATCAAAGAACCAGAGGCGTATCCAGGAGGATGAAGACCAAAAATTTACATTTTAACATTTTTAATAAAATTTTGGAGCCGAAGGTAGATATCTTTTTTATAATACATGTCCCCTTCGGCTCCCATACTGCATTAAGCATTTTATTGTATTATTATTATTATTATTTTAACGATTACTTTCCTTGTTATTTACATATATGTCTCGATTAGTTCATTTCTATCAAGTTACTTTGTTTAATTACGTTTACTTTTCGTTTTCAAATACAGTGAGAGTTAAAACAAATTGTTTACAGTAGTATTTTAACGGTTATAACCTATGTCAATTTTTTAAGTTTGCTTTAGATGTGTTCCGATATTTTGCTAAATTGTGCTCAATTGAAACAGGTCTCAAGCATTATCTTACATTTTGCTGGCAATCAAAGTTGTCACTTGAGTATTATTGAGGAAA
The DNA here is from genome assembly GCA_029207805.1 of Tribolium confusum. Taxonomy (NCBI): domain Eukaryota; kingdom Metazoa; phylum Arthropoda; class Insecta; order Coleoptera; family Tenebrionidae; genus Tribolium; species Tribolium confusum. The sequence continues at coordinate 15,999,915 of JALGAY010000005.1, forward strand.
TTATAGGTTAAAAAAAAATAAAAGAGAAAGTAAAACATCATATAAATTCTATTTAAATGACTTTGACCAGTAAAGCAATAAAAGATGTGGAGATTTTTAACACGTTTGTTTGAAAGTGCAAAACACCTTTTTGAGTAAGCGGAAACTATAATTCACCTTAACGCACTTATAAATAAGGCTGTAATTTGGTTGCTGAGACTTGGATTTTGGGTTCATCATTTTCATCAAAGGCAATGGATGATTTGGAAAAAGAGTAATACAAGATTTTATTGCCTAATTATCTGCTTTGAGCAAATGTTAATAACATAGGTTTGTCTTGTTTCAAAAGCACTTACTAAATTTCTAAGCAGTTCACCCAGTGAATAGGTAGAGGACTCAACAGTTTTAAGGTGGCTAACTTAGAGGGGTTCAAAAGCCAACCCCCAAAATCGGAGCTAAGAAACAACATTCTAGGTAGCTGGCTTATAGCCACCTCAAGGTTTTCTCCAAGAGCAGCCTCCACATCATCACGTCTTGTTTAAATATCGTTATAAATATTGTAGATGTCTCTCCTTTGACAAAGATACCTTCCCCTGGTTTTGATGATGATAAATTTCTATGTCAATACACGGATGAATTTTCCATACATCCTTCATATTAAATTTTATACTTTTCTTTGAATTCATTTCATTTTCTAAGACAATTATAATGTGCTCTACGTATACACTACACGGATAAGCATTTAACAATTTTACTCGTTTGCATATGATTCCGTTGCCCATTTTTTGCCAAAAATGCCCAGCCTGTTTAAGTCAATAAAAAGCTTTCTGCAACATTTTTTTGCTTCCAAAATTTTTAGGCTTTTGTTCTTCTTTTTTTAATAATGTGCCGCAGAACTAATTCAAATAAATCAGGAATTTCCAAACAATATTTTCCATTTAGTTAAATATCCATTTGATGAACAATTATATTTTTCTTGAGAGCTAATGCCAACAACATCAACTCCTTCAAACTGCCTAAATCCTTTCACTACTAGGACCATAGATCTAATAATAAGACTGGATCGAGCCTCGCGTATACCTCGCGTACATTGCCGAAGCGAGCTGCGGCGACAACATGGTATAAGAGCGAGAGAGATAGTATAATACACAAATTAAATGAGTGTGAGAGAGCAAATCACTTGCTGGTAGGCAAGAACGTTGAATTTTTGAAAATACAGGAATAATAAGGCAAGAAAATAAATTTTGATTTTAATTCAGTAAACATATGAGCGCCAGGCCTTTATTGTGCATACATACAACACATACCTCCGGTTGCACAAACGTCAATCAAAATTGACAAACCACTAAACGCTGATTAAATGAAAATATCATGCTCTGATTGGCTAAAAATACGTTAATGAGAGATTAACAAGCTATCAATTTTGATGAACGTTTGTGCAACCGGGCATCATACTTTACAAATTAATATTTAATTTAGCTGAAATCATATTATCTAAAATTGTTTAAAACGCTTCTTATAAACAAAATTGTTTAGAAATATGCAAATCTTAGCGATTTTAACACTTGTCTAAATGCAAATACCACCTTTAACACGGTAAATACACTACTTTTAATGTTTTGCTTACCAATATGTTGTCACCATACTTCTTTGCCTAGCCTCCCTCCAGTCTTATTATTAATTCAATGACTAGGACGCAAAAACTTCCACCACGTGATCACAGCTATACGCCTGATATATGTATAGCTTAGTTCATAAAAGAAATCCGCTAACAAAGCAGGCAAATTTGATTTTTCTATTCGCTGTTTTACATGGAAAGGAACCGGAACTCTACATTTGTAAGAGGATGCTGAACTATTTGCCCATTTGTTAGCAGACTTCTTTTATAAATCAAGCTATACATATAGTCCGTTTTATTCCCATTTAGCTGCCATAAAACTTGGAGAATTTGACATCCACCAGCAACATTAATAATTTCGTAATTTTTCCTTGGATGACATTTGTCTCTAAAAATATGAAGGGATTAGAAACTGACTTCAGAGACTAACCTCTGAGACTAAATAAAACTCTTTTAGAAAACTAAAAAATCATATATCTAAAACAAAAAAATATCTACTGTTTACTCTTACTAATATTCAAAGTGTCAGTGAAATGGTTTACAAGCATTACACAGCCACAAAGGACACTGTAACTTTCGATCTAACCCCTGGATTTTTTTAAATCTAACTTGCATAATTGCATAATTATAGTTTTATTAAAATTATGAACAGTAGGCGATGGTTCCTTAAAAATTTAAACTTTTAAAGAAGATTTTATTAAAACTGGGATTTAAAGACAATTAATAATTGCAGTAGGCGTTCTATCAACGGAGTTCAGAACCAGTAGACACGTGCCTTATTGAGGGAGAAATGTCAACTACATCTCAATAATTTAAGTTGTTTCCTTTAACAATGTATGAGTTTACTAGTTCAAAAATTTTACCGCTAGGTTGCGTTTCGCTTCTTGTTAATACTCAATAATATATCAAATTTTGATCTTACAGAGAGAATTTTATAGAAAAAATCAACTGATATGTGTTTCATTACGTAACTCAAATAACTGTTATTAAAGAATGACAAAATAAACTCTCATTGAAGCAATCGTAAAATATATAAATTGGAGTAATTTATTAGAATTGAAAGTCCAATATTAGATAAGTAAAGGTGGAACAAATTTAAACAATAATAAGTTCTTGATTTGTTTATTTATCATTTTGTGCTTTTACAACCGACTTAATATTTATTTATTCTCCTTTAACACTCTTGCTATGTTTACGTAAAGTGCTAAAACCATCAAGCGGCACTATTTGTAGATAAATCGACACGTGTTTATCGTTAGGAACACTTAAAACAGACCGATTTTTCTGTTCCAGATTCGCCATCGCCGACTCCCAACCCAACCCAAGTGCCAGTGAAAAGATTCCGATTGTGATTTTAGTGAAATTTCGAAACGAAAATGAACTCCGACTGTTGTTATTACAAATGAATTTTAAGATTGTTTTTAGAGAAAGTTTTATTGATATTTTTGTATTTATTTTATACTCGTTTAAGACTGTAAAAAATTACATTAAGTTTAGGGTAATATTGTGATTGAACTGAAAAGTGCCTTAATCTGGTACTTGCACGGCCCTCAGCTAATACCCCAACTCCGATTAAATTTTACAAAAAATTAAATCAGAATTGTGTTCTGACGGCCGTACAAGTCCAATTTCGTAGTATTTTAAGGTTTCAAACTTAGTTTAATGATCTCATCCGATTTGTTATTAGCAACTTTTGTAAATAAAGCTCTTTGAAAAAACCTCTATTTGTTAATATCCCAACCCCCGTTGGGCAGTAGCACCGTTCCAAACAACTCAATTTATTCCAATCCCTCTCAATTTCCACCCCTTTTGATAGTCACACGGCCTAAATAAGGCGTACAAATCCATTAAAAACCGACGACTGACGCCCCACGCCATCAAAAAAATCAAAAAGTCATCCAATTTCGAAACGAAAAGCAACCAATTTTCGTCGAAACGACACGAATTAAAGCGCTAAATTCAGAAATACCCAACTGAGCTCTTGTAAATTTGCATCTGCCCCCGAAATCGCGACCGCCAACTGTGTATTTGTTGAATTTACCTAAATTGAACCTTTGGCGGGAATATTTAACCTTGACATTGTCGAAGGGCCGACAATATTAAAAATAACAGAGGGGAAAGAGGAGGACGACGGCCAGATGTTCAACTGTTGGGGTTGCCCGTCCTTCTCTAGCTACCTGGTGATTGAAGCTGGTGGCTGGGGGGCTGAGGGGTTGTGTGCAGACACGCTTCGTGCCACGCGACTGTTGAATTCAGATTTGCACAACAATTGACGGGATTTTCTATTCTTTTCAGAGTAACTGCCAAGGGGCGATAGTACGCTCTTATACAACATTAATGACGACCTCGATAACCACACTATACACGTATTAACAATCAAAATATCAACTAATTCCACCAAATAACAACACCTTATTATAAAATTTTTAGTTATTTTTAGGAAATTTTTTAAAATAGAAAAGAAAAAAATAAAAATGTGACATTACTGTTGAAGAAGACTGTACAAGGGGTCGGTATAGAAGAATGTGTAATAAATCAGGATCCAAATGCATCCAGGGTATAGTTACGCAACTTCATGATGTTCGTAGCCAATTGATTATTGTATTGTCAATAGCAATTTTTAGTCCTTTTTGAAAATTAATGTTGGGGTTATTGATACGAGAAGTATTTAAATGGACACCTGTCTTAAAAAAACGTTTAAATGTCCAACTAGTCGACCATATCGGAAGCATATAGCGGAAAATAAACGCAAGAACGATTTTTCTTGACTTTGTAAACAAAGAAATTTTGAAAAGTACTGCAAAAAAAATTTGAAATGTCATTTTTTAATATTATCACAAATATTGATAATACCTTTCTTGCTCACTGATTTTGTACTAATCACATCAATTTTGGCTATTTAAATCATTTAAAACCTCTGAACAACTTCAACAAATTTTGACAAAACTGTCCGCTAGTTTCAAACAGCCCCCTTGCCGTTTATCAAAGTAAACTTGTTTACCAAATTGTGTTAAAATTGGCAGCGGTGGCAGCGTTGCGGACAATAATAAACCTGACTTGTACACTCGTGAGTGAAACCACTCAAGAAATTTTAGCTAGTACTTTGTTAAACAGATGACCTGTCAAGATATATGTGTTTTTGTGTTTCAAAATTCTTTCTAAATATTAAAGTAACACGTTTTCATTCAAATCTCCCGCGATCGTCAACGCAGAAAGAGAAATTTTTAGTTAACAACACTGATACGCATATCAGTGAATCAGTGACAGACATTATCACGTCTGACTCATACATTCAACAATTTATAGAAGTGATTTTTCAATGTTAACCTGCAACAAATGCCACAATATAGGGAAACCACTCAAGAAATTTTTCGGAAGACGGAAGACTTGACAAGACATTTTTTAAGATATCCACAAAATTTCTTAAGAGCATGTGGTCCAACAAAGATTAAAGAACTTGCAGTGTCAACTTCATTTTTTACAGGTATTTTTCTACTAATTTACAGTAGCAGGAATAATCATTTTAAACAATTATTAGCTCAAAATTCTCTTAAGCGCCGAAAAACTCTTAAGAGAACTTACTAAAAAAAACCAGAAATTATCTGCCATTTATTTTACATTTTAAAATGAGTTTGATTGCGAAGGTTATCTTCTCGCAATTGTGGCATTACCAAATGTAATTTTAGATTGTTGTTTTGTTATTATTTTAGTAGTCAAGAAAAAGTATTTTTAATTTTTTATTATTTTGTACTTTTTTTATGTGAGAGTGTGGATCTGACATTGGCTTTTATCCAATAAATAACTACGTGTAAACGCCGCTATTGACTTACATTTTGCTTGCTTAAATTTACAGGATTGACACTTAATTTTGGATGTATTAAATTTTAACGCAAAATTGTTTGATGAAATTTATATTCATCGCTTTAAGTTTGTTTTTGAAATGTCCAATGACCATTAGCAGAAATTTGTAGCTTGGTTGATTTGCTTGGTGGCTATTATTTCTTACTTCTTATTCGATTTATTTGAAAAGAAGAAATGAGAGTGAAGAAAGTGGTCTCTACAACGCCTTATTATCTGAGATTACGTTTAGTAATAAATCTTTGGGAAGTGACAAATAAGATGAAGAGCGTTAAATAAACACTATTGAAATGATTCCTTATCTCCTGATTTTCTTTGCTAAATATCTATGCTACTTCAATTTCCAAGGATTTTGTATAGGTATAACTTCTTATTCTAGGGTAGAAATGGTCTCTACATTACTTTTATCATTCAGGGCTGTCTACTATTACGTTTATTCGTATCTGAACTTTTGGGAAGAGTCAATTAAAAATAGAAACATAAATAGTAATAGTGATCATATGATACCATAACATAACATAACATAACCTACAAAAACTCCCATGAAGATAGATAGTAGGTCTAAATTTGTCACCATCAAAAAAAAACCTTGAAAAAACATTGATACTATTCTAACAAAACATAGTCTCGTGACAAGACTTTTTCTACCAAATATTCTTGCTACTAGTTTCAAAGAAATTGGACCAAAGAAATTAAAATAGTCGGTATTGTTTTGCAGAAAGATTACTGTGTTAGTGTGTTGTTGCTTACACGTGTTTCTGTTTACAGATCATCATCAGGTCAATATAGATAATTACTTATTATCCAGACTGTAGTATAATAAATAAAATTAAAAATTAAACTTTATTATTCTGAAAACAGTTCAGATTGAAATAAGATTAGTGTCTTTTTAAGTAAAAAAATGTTATTTTATTTATACTAGAGATTAAATAATAATTAGTTCCAAGAGTCGTTCAGTTGATGATCTGATTTTTATAATTATTGTTATTTCTGTATGATGTCATTGAAATATTATTTTGTTTGTATTATTGACAACTGATTCACTTGTTTTTTATTTATTTTATAAGTTTTATATTTTCTGAACGATTTACTGCAAGAAACAAACAAATATAGAATTCTTCTACCAATGTAGAGCTCTTTTTCTCTTAGATGACGCTCACAATTTTCGGCAAATTTAATCTGAATTTAAATTTAGGTCATTCTCAGATTTGAATTAGCCATTTTTTTTAAGTTTTAGTCGATTTATAATTATTGCAAAAGCTAATGCAACCATCAAATCATTAATTATTTAAAAGTAAGTTACTAAAGCTAAGCAACTTGTTTATTATGCGACATAAGATATCGCTTTCTCATGGCATGTTGCGATTTTTTGACAGTCAGTATAAATTAGAAACTGAAAATAAGAGAAAAAAATTTATAAAATCTGAAACTGTGGTCCAAAATGCCGTAAAAAAATTTAGTGCTTTAAACAGAGCTTTATAGCGCTGCCAAAAACGCCCTATTTTATAGGCAAAACCGCCCCCGAGCGTGTCGAAATGCCACCGGTTTATGACTAAGCTTTTTGTGATAATGCCCACCTGACAATTCACACACGTGACTTTCCACGGTAGTGCACAAAGCCACGTGTTTGATAATAGCAAAGCTTCCGGCCCATTAATCCCTCAAATTAAATTCTTTTGAAAAATTTCAATATTTTCCACCGGTTAATTCCCATAAGTTACTAGAGTGTTTAATTTCTATTTCCTGCGTTTTTCGATCAGAGAAGTGTGTCGTAGATCTAATATTAAAAAGTGTTTCCGGTGGTTGTGTCAAACCCACCCCTTAGAACACACGTGTGCCTGAGGGTGAACAAGAAAAAAAAATTAGCCGCGGAATTTTCGAGCGTCGATTTCTCTTCCCATCGGGATTTGAGAAACACAAAAGAGCGATTTCCTAGTTTCGCTATTGTGTCCTTGACACCCATCATCCAGGTCATGCGATTTAGATCAGAAATACCCGAGGGGCTGTAAGCTCTCAGACCTAACGGTTTTCTATTGTGGGGGTGCATTTTCGATACTGTACACCGTTTTGAGTTTCGATTGATGAAATTTAAACAGACGCGGTCCGTTTGTACTTTAATTAAACAACCATTAGTCCTCTTTTAAAACGTTTTTTGTCACGATTCAACAAGCTCAGACATTGAAAAAATTCTAAAGGATTACTCGGACGTGATTTATTTACACTTGGATGGGTCTAAGTGGCTTTGGTCGATTGGTCCTTCTTTCAAAACAATTGAACCACCAATTTACATTTTACGAAAATAACACGAGAGGCGCCACGGGACGAAACACCAAACCGGCGACATCTAGTCCAAGTCTCCCAAAACTTTAGCTCTCAAAGAAACCTTCTTAGTGACAAAACTTATTGGCAAAAATGAATTCTTACCTGAAAATTGTTTTATTATAGTAAAAAAATTGTTTGCATTTAATTTAATATTAAAAAATAAGCAATTATAAGTGACGTGACGGGTAAAAAATCTTTGACGGTGTAAAATCAGGCGTTATTAAAATAATTATAATCTGTGGTCGCTTATTACTGCTTCCTTTGCGTGAATGAGAGCCAAAAAATTCGGTTCTTTAATGTAAACCAAGTTGTTTTAATTGTTTCTTTCAATTTTGGTTAAGCGATTAAATTAAAGTTGGAGGTCAGCGGCCGACATAATGTGTTGTTTTATGACACTTTACACTCATCAAGAATGTCTCATTAATATTTTCAGAATATTTAATGAAGCAGAAAAGACAAGACAGCAGTGTATGCACTACAACAAATTTTCCGTGTCCTAATTAAATGAATACATTATTTTGCTTTACAAATCAGTTCCTAATTTTTGACTTAATGATCTGTGACTTTGCTTAGCATTGTGTAAAACGAAAAGGACAATCTCAAAACCTAAAAAAAGGTTAATATTCGTTAAACAGATTAATTCAAAAAAATTAGAGCAAAATTTTAATCTGAAGTAGGTACAGCACTGTAAATAAAAATCTGAAAAAAATTGTATTATATTATGAAACAATATAATTATATGCTTACAAGAGTCTTTAGATTGTTATAAAGCGTAATTAGAAAGTAAAAAACTCACTTTTTAAATTTGTAAAATAAATGAAATTCCCAATAATAACATACCATTACTAATTTTTTATTAAAGCATCTTCTTACAATTATAAATTGGTTAACATTTGAATAGCTTGTGATTGTGAAGAATAAATTGTTTTGTATGTATAACCAAAAAATAGCAAATATACGTTACTTATATCAGTGCTACTCCTGTAATAAATTTGCATTTCTGCAAAGGAAAAAAGTGTTAAGACATTGAGAGAAATTGCAGAACATTCTCCCTATCTGTGCTGTGAGAGACTAAAAAAATCTGGACCAGAGATAAAAAATAAGACGATTTGAACCAAAAATATCCGATAAACCCGAAAAGTGTTTAACTCTTTGAATAAAAAAAAACCATATTAAAGAATTAGTACTTTTTGTTGAATTGTTTTTAGAATTAATTGTTAAATAACCACAACAATAATCTCGCTGTAATCAACAAAAAATCGCATTTCTCTATTCATGTTACAGAAAAATTCATAAAAGTTTTGTAATTGTAATTTTGTCATCACCTAAAATAACACAAAATTTTGTTTCAAATTTTCATCATTTATAGAGCTGAATTTCAAGTTAAAATTTTGCTATATACTATATACATACAAATATTTGTAAATCACCTGATATAAATACCAACCTCAATAAATGTTTGGTAGTCCAAATCTTTAATACCCATTGCCGAAAATTTAACATCTTTTTGTGCCCTTTCAATCACAAATAAAACATCCTTTTGTACATGTAAGTCTGTATTATACCACTGACTATTAAATATAGCAGTTGGAAGTTTCCTAGCCTAAAATTATTTTTTATAACTCAATTATCAGTAAAAAAAAATGACTCACATAGTCAATCACTTCATTTCCTAAAGTTGCAAAAAGAAATAACTGTACTGAATGTCCAAAAATGTAACATGAAGCAACCGCAAATAATGTAGGATCAACATGACCCTAAAAATAAAATTACTTATTAGTTATAATATCATAAGAACTTGGATTCATTCCAGAAGTTTTTCGAGTGAGTGCATTTGAAAAACATTATTATTAATGAGACATTTTTAAAATGCGCGAAAAAAAAGAGAGTTGCATGACAAATAATTAAATTTGCACTAAAATATATGATTTTGATAGAATTTTGTGTCTAATTATTATATCTCTTAATCAATAAACTTCTATAAAAAATAATGAAATTATGTATTTAAATTTTAGTTTGTCGCTAATTTAAAAATACGTCCAAGAAAATTCGGAATTTCTAGAAAAACAACTCGTAATGCTCGTTTCTCATTGATTCTAATATATGTCATGAGACTCTCAAAAATTATCTTTTTAAAATTTTACTAGAGTCATAAGTAAAGCTCCTAGACAAAGTGCAGTAACACTAGACGATAACTGAATAAAACAGCTAAAACTAAAAATTTCTGCAACTTTTTCACAGGTTTCTGTTATTTTGACATGATGTACTATACAGGTATTTATTAATTGTAGATTTGGTTCTTCAGAGAATTTAACTTGAGTGACTTGTTCCAGTTTTCTATTAAATTCGTTTATATTTCGACTTCCCAAATACCCCAAAGCTTCACCTAAGAGGACAAATTGAGCCACTATATTGCTACAAAGACCAACAAAAAGAAAATCATGTCCACAAATTCCTACTAGGATAAAAGCAATATTAGTCATCCATTCTAAAACATAAATAATTTCATAATAAGGACTTTTACTCCAATTGAATGGATAAACAGCTTCAAACGGCAAAATTTTCTTTCCGAAAATGAGCGGCGAGCTTAGAAACCCAAAAGCGTAAAAAATTCCGCTTGTAAACATCATAATTGAAACAAAAATTATAATTTTATTGTAAAAATCTAATTTCGCATTGATTTTGGGTCCACAAATATCAGCCGGCCAAAAGTCGTACCAGACTAATTTCAAAATTTTGCAAAGTTTCTCACTGTAGATAAATAAAACTGCTAATTTCGTTATAGCCTGAAATTTTTTTTTACTTCAAATTCAGATTTTGTCAACTCACCTGAAGCGTCGTTGATATAGTCGACATAGCTTGTGCTATTTTGTCAAACTTTTAATATTAAAAACAACAAATGCAATTTGTCCACTTTCAATAAAAATACAGATTGTCAACATAACCACGTTAGTAAATTTAGTAAAAAAATTGCGTTTTTCAGGCCAAAAATTGGTCGCCTCTAGGAGAAGTTTAGGAACAAAGAGAGACCGTTTTACTGAGTCTCTCAGAGGGAAAATATCGTCGGTTCTTGCCATTGTGACAAAGAACAAAGCCAAGGAGAAGGGTTTATATATAGTTGAAAGTTTAAAATAATTAGACAAGTGATTATTTAATTTATTATTTATCCTTAACTCTTGTTACTATCAAATATTCAGAGATAAACTACATACTCGTATGTTCGACTTGTTAAAATGACCCTAAAATAGCCTTTTTCAGGATAATATCAGCATTTTCACTGACGTAAGTTCGAAGCGAGTAGAATTTTTACTTTGAGCAGTGCATATTTACGACCTACGCAACTCTCGGTCTCGCACTGAAAGGAATAAAAATGTAATAATTCCTTTATTACAGCTTAAATCCTAATAAATAAATACGACAAGTTTAGCATAGCTCTCCAAGCTTAAACTTGAAAGCCCGTTTACTTGTACAGGTGTGAAGAGTGGATGTCGAAATATTTACAAAATGGCTTCCCCCCCGCAAGACTTGTATACGAGCGGTTTCCTAGTTTAATAGCCCTGAAGAAGCCTCAAACAAGAGGCGAAACGTACGCCAGTAAACAAAAACCGAGTAATACCATAAGTGTCTGATTTATCCCGAAATCAAACAATATTAATAAACCCAAACACACTGACGACAACATGGAACCAAATAAAACAAAATAATGCAATAAGTTTACGAAAATTCAAATTTTATTAATACACTAAGGGCCGGTTTACAGAAAGTGAAATTAACTTTAATTGCGATTAAATAGTTAATTCGCGATTAAATGCCGATTTTGACCAATCAAACACGAAGAAAGCCGATTTAATCGCGAATTAACTATTTAATCGCAATTAAAGTTAATTTCACTTTCTGTAAACCGGCCCTAAAAGTTATAAAGTCTACTAATAACATAAAAAAATTTCAACTGCTAATTACATTCCTAGACATTTACATTTACAATTACAGTCTAGAACGCTGACTACGAAAATGTTCCCTGTATTGTCACAGGATTCTCGAGAAATCTACTCAATAAAAATGAGTGCAACAACCAAACACATCAGCTGCTGATAAAAACGAACGCTTAGACGGAATCAAATACCAAGATTCAAATACACACATAAAACTTTAGTTGGAAATCGAACATCAAAATTTGAAAAGATTAACATAGATATTCCCAAAAATACAATCATGAGCCCTAATTCCACTATTTGTAGTCTAGAACGCTGACTACCAAAATGTTCCCTGTATTGTCACAGGATTCTCGCAATAAAAATGAGTGCAACAACCAAACACATCAGCTGCTGATAAAAAAGAACGCTTACACGGAATCAAATACCAAGATTCAAATACACACATAAAACTTTAGTTGGAAATCGAACATCAAAATTTGAAAAGATTAATAATCAAAATCATCAAAAAATCTACCAAAATTCAACACAATCAAGACCCAAAAGTGTTGATAAAGAGCCAAAACAATAATAATATATTGTTGCATTTTAATTTATACAAAGGCCGGGACTTCAAGGTCCTCAGCTTCCACTTTTTGTAAACCAATTGACTACAGAACTCACACTATGTCCAAGACTTTGCGACACAGCCCCAGTGAACCTCCTTAGAGTTGTCACCTACCTGATTAACACAGAAAAACTACTTAGAATCCAAAAATTTCAGTTCTATCACAAAACAAAAACAAGCGAAAAAAAACTAAAATAATTGGGTGTAAAATGAAGACACTACGTGGTGTCACTCATAAAACAGGATAACAATGTACAAGTATCACAGAAATCGCAAAAAAAATTTTGGTACAAGGTCCAATCCACCAGTAAAATTGAGAATTAAGTACATAATTTTATCTTAGATGACGTTTATCTCTAACAGGCCCTCAACAGGTTAACATTTTCTCTGAGACTAACCCAACTCCCCAATAGACAAAATAGGCATATATTTCCAAATCAGCTATGTACAAGTTAAAGAGTGACAATTAAAAATCAAGATGGAGCCCTTTTATAAGCTTAGTGACTCGAACAACTGAGTAATCAACTGCTAGGTTGCGACGGTGGGTGTTTTCTTTATAGAGGATATGTTACAAGGCACCACGAAGTACAAACGCAAACTATCACAATGAAGCTGTTTACTGATTTCTTGTGGACGGGTACTGAAAAAATATTTGATTTGTGTCTTTATTTTGGTTGTTTCACTATAATACTGTAATGAACTGTTACAAAAAACGTATTTAAAAAATGAACACAGTGTTATTCTTACACTTGTTTCACTTTATTTTTAGCACAATGCGATAGCACAGCTGCTCAAGGCACACAAAATATAATATTTAATATTATTCTTACTTGATTTTTATTATTGCTAAAGATGAAAGCATGACATAGAATAAATAATCGCGTAAAAAATTAGTACTGGGATGTCTGAGAATTAACGACTCTCTTATAAAACAGCTGTTTAATGCAGCAATAGCGGTCTCATCGGCTATCTCAGTCGCAAATTCCTCTTACAATTAGTATATATATGGTGTCAAAACTAAAAAAAAAACATTTTAGGTTATAAAAACTTCAGTTTATATTGATTTACAAAAATGTTAGCGCAAAAATGTTTATTGTTTGAAAAATAATTTATAGCAACACACATCTCTTTAAATAGATATTTAAAAAAAATTCAGTTGAATTTTTGTAAAAAAAGATTGTTTCCTTTTTGTTTTCTATCATAATCCATAGATGTCGCACCGTTTGTAAGAATTTTGTAAATTAACAAAAAAGGGAATGTGTCTACTTTTCATAACAAAAATTGACATCTTAAAATTGGTAAACTTAGTAAAAAGTTACATTTTTCAGGCTAGATATTGGTCGCTTCTAAATAAAAAAGCTTAGGCACAAAAATAGAAAGGATTAAATACTAAAATTTGAGTGAAAAATATCAAAAATAAAAACTACAAAAATTTAAAGTAATTAAAACCAAAGATATGCTTAAAGATCTAAAAAAAAAAGCAATAAGCGTTATTGGGATACAATTGGGACAACGATTTATTAATTATTTTGTCTGTTTTTGCCTTTTGCAACAGTGAAAAGTAAAAAGAAAAGGTTTATGTGAGAGAGAGGATAATACAAAGAAATTAGACATCAGGTGATTATTAATTTATTAAATAATTATTTATTCCTTAACTTTTTGTTACAATAAAATATTCAACGTAAACTATATATTAAATAATTTTATGTCCTACTTGATAAAATAACCCTGAAACCGTCAGCCCTTTTCAGGATAATATCAGCTTGTAATTGAAAATCTTTTTCACTGACTACCGATTTGATCTTGAAGTTTCGTACGATCGAAGCGAGTAGAATTTTCAGTTTGAGCATTGCATATTTACGACCTACGCAACTTCTCGGTCCCGCACTGAAAGGAATAAAACTGTAATAATGCCTTTGTTGGCACCGTTCAGGTAGGAAATTGTCCGGATCGAATTTATCCGGGTTCGGGTAGTATTTCGGGTTGCGATGTACTAAAAATTGCCCAATTCCTACAGTAGTGCCTATCGGCAACGTATAATCAGCTGACGCTAAAAGCAAACTCTCAAATCCCTAAAATCCAATTCCGATATTTTTTTACCAAGTTTTATCTCCTCGTTTATGACTCGAGTTATTATAGGCACTGGTGGATACATCCTTAAAGTTTCTAAGAGAACTCGTTCCAAATACTTCATTTCTAAAGTATCATTAAATGTAATCGGCCGATCACTACCCTGAAAAATCTCCCGCAATTCCTGATAAACTTTCTCCTGGATTTCTGGATAGCATCCTAAAACACAAACGAAAAAACTCGACGCAGCTGCTGTTGTATCGTGCCCTTCGAACATAATCGTGTTAACTTCTTCCCGAATTTCCTCATCGTTTAATTTATTTCCTTCAGTCTGACTAGCCTCGACCATAAAATCCAAAAATGCTAATCGCTTTTTTTCACCAAGATTTTCATCATTTTCGTCTAAATCGTCTCGAAGAGCACTCCCGTAATTAAAAGTTTGCTCATTTTTAACTCTTAAATTCTCCTCTTCTGTTTCTTTAACAGCATTATTATATAAACTAACATCTCCTTCCTTAACACGCTCAAAATAAGCTCGCTTTTTTTGCTTGATAACTCTGTCAGTGAGATTGTGGATAATCCTCAAGAGTGAATTTTGTTCCTTAAACATTTTCGTAAGACTGAATATCCAATCTGGACGCAACCATATTCTGACATGACGAAAATGAAGAATTGTACACATACTAAAAAAAATTATTTAAGCTAAAATAAATATTTTTATAAAAACAACTTACTCCATTACAGCTTTAGCATATTTATAACTACTTGTAGCTTCCTTGGTTTTCTTAACACCCATAACAGTTTCTAATAGTACATCAACTGTAGTACCACTCATATAATCATGAATATCACAAATTTGATCAAGTGCTTCGTTTCTTAATTGATCTATTAGACTAGCAGCATTTTTATTAAAAACAGGAATAAAAGTTTTTAAAATTGATTGATGAAAAGTTGGTGCTATCATTTTCCGATGTGAACGCCATTTATCACCTTTACTAATTAAAAGACCATCACCAAGCCATGGTTCAAAAAAACTGTATTCAGAACTTTTTTCCAAATGAACATTGCTACCCAAAACCAACTATAAAAAATACTGTTTAAAAATTACTAAACCCGGGACCACATACTAATAAATTTACGTCATCATTAAAATTTTTGAATTACTTGGAATTTAGAGCACTTAGTCACTATTCAAAGTTAACTACATAAAAATCACTTGTAATACTAAAAAATACTATAATTTTTAATGACGTAAATTCAGTTGTATAAGGGAGGTCCCGGATATACTCTTATTGAATTACTTCAATATCTCTTGGATCTAATAACGCAACTCCCAATTTACTCCCAAACCAGAATCTTACAATACTCCCTTTTTCTTTAACAATCCTCAAAGCAAATTCCATAATTTCTAGAAAAGAAGTAAAACTGTGATATTTATTTTCCAATAAATTACGTCTCACCTGTGGGACTTTTATTAAGTGCCAAGTGCGCATTTCCAATAATGGGTATAGGGTCATAACCTGGGATTTTATTTCCGAGCTTCGTATAACGTAAAGATTGAAACCAAAAATGATAAATAGCCAAAATTGCAGTAACCACACCCAAAAAAATAACTAAAGAATTTCCCAAATTTAGGGTTTGATTTAATGATTCTTCAACCACAACCATTTCACCAAATTTCACCAACAATTTAAGTAAAACTGCTGTGTAAGGGTAACAGAAGCTCTATAAATATGTTTTTGTATATATGCATATTGATGACAAATTCTACAATGCCCAATGAATATTTAAGCTGATTCAAGGAAGGTCAGAGTCATGTTAACACGTATTTTTGACGTTACTAGTCAAAACTGCAGGAATTGTTAACAATAAATAAACTTCTGGTGACACACTAATTAAATTAAATTTCCACAAGTGCTAGATTTGCATACAATAATGTGTTTAATTTATTAAATCAGAAAATTAGATTTTATTAGCACAAAATTGTTTTTTATCACAACTAATTAATAGTTATCTATGTTACTAATAAATTAAGTATAATACAAATGAGGTCGTAGACCGAGTCGTGTAAGCACCAGTAAAATGGCCTCTATTAACTTAAATATGATTTACAACATTGCAATTATTTAATTTATTATATTTTGTTTTTAATTAAGGCATAATTCAACCCTTGATAGCATTTAACGATGCTAACTTCTGCAATGAGTTTTCTACATACGTTTAAGCTATATTGTCAGACTGCCATTCGCTTATTAATTGCTCTAAATTCTTGTGTTATCATATTTGTTGAGCACACTTTACGTTCATCAAAACAAAGCAATTCAAAGTAAAATAAAAACTTTCTATGTACCAAGCTATTTTTGTTTGTGAGTTTTTTATTCAAAATTAAAGCAGAAATACTGTAGTATCACGAATAGTTGTTAGTATAACAACTTAACAGTTTTTTACAATTTTTACAACGCCACAAGTTTGCTTTAATATTGCTGCAAAAGCAATTAAATTACCAGTTTTTAAAAAATAACCATGAGTGACTTCTTCCGACAACGAAGAAGCCGCAACTAACGCGGTCTCATTATTTACCAAAAAAATCAAAATTAAAATACAAACAAGTTTATAAAAAATTAAAGCATTAAGAAAATAAAAACTAAGTTACATTAATAAAAATACAAAAACTAAAAGAACACAAACCTAAACAAAAAAGCAATAGAAAAATAGCGCTAAATTTAAACTCTTATTCTAATAAATTTCACAAGATATTCAAACTTCTATCAAAAAATTTCATTTATTAACATTATTCTATAACGCTGTATTTAGTAGGGCTGGGAAAAGTATCGATACTTACAGAAGGTATCGATACGTGCTCAGGTATCGTACACCGATACCGACTGCAATCAGGTATCGAAGTATCGATACTTCCGATACCTCGATACCCCGATACCTCCGATACTTCCGATATCTCCGATACTTCGATACCTGCGATACCTTGATAAAGAGTGGCTATAAATAAATATTCTATTCAGAGTGCTTTGGATGTTGGAAACACAAGCTATTTTGATGAAAACAAACAAATTCACAAGCTATTTGATATTTATTTATCGCCACCCGATACTTCCGGTACCTCGACACCACGATATTTCAGATAACTCGATACCTCCAATACCTCGATACCGCGATACCTCCGCTACCTCGATACCGCGATACCTCCGATACCTCGATACTTCCGATACCTCGATACTTCCGATACCTCAATACCTCGATACTTTGGCAAGTATCGATACTTTGCAGGTATTGATACCCGATACCTAAAAACAGGTATCGCCCAGCCCTAGTATTTAGTTTAGTTTATTAAATTAAAAACAAAGGTTTTCAACAAATGTCATAATCATTTGATTCCGAAAATTATACGGTATACAATGAATAAAATAAAAAATACAAAAATTCTGTTCTTTGAATAAATTAAATTTGAACCAATCGTGTGACCGCCAGAAAATTCAAAGTTGATACTCGGTATGTAACGAGTACAGAAAAAATCTTACAATTTATGATGAAATCGGTTCCAAAAATCGGAATTTTCAAAAATTACGCATTTTATAAGTAGAATATTAAGCAAAGTAATTTATACTTTGTTGCTAAATAATGGAAAAGAAAAAACTGCAGTGAGGTTATCAAATCAGCGCAGCTCAAAAAGGAAAAGGTGTCGTCTTGTCACAGAAGAACTCATGATAGTTGTAATTTTCTAATCATCTGATTAGATTTTACATATATCACCTTTATTATTTAAATTTTGTTAATTATTGTATTTTTCGGTAAGGTATACATCACAATTGTGTAAAACAGAAGACAGATTATTTTAAAATATGCGAAATTTACTAAAAACCTATCAAAAGTGTTGCTTCTCTATTATTCTCTCCCTAAAATCGAAGATTCTGACTAAACTAAAGATAATTACATTTTTACAAAAAACTGGCTGTCATAAAATTCGAGAACAAATTTATGAGTGTATGTAATGACAAGAAAATCAAGAGATAAGTTGAAGAAAACTTCTATTAGTTTATCTTGCAACTTTATCCAATCACTACAAGTAGATATTCTAGCTTTTGAACGTAATATTCGATGTTTCATGTAGTAATAACGTCTGTAAAAAAATCCTAAACATCCAAAAAAAAAATTCTGACCAAAACAGAGATAATAAAATTTGGACAAGAAGCCGACAATTGAAAATGGTTGCTAGCATAGACAAAAAGCTAAAATTAGTATATAATTTTGTGAATATAAATTTGGGTTGTATCACAAGTATGTTCATTACAAAATACAAATGAGAGTCAATGAATAAAGCTCTAATTTAGGCAGACGTAGATAAAATAATTCATTATTAATACATAAAGTAATTTGGAAAAAACTTCCAAAAAAACAACCAATTGACGTCAAGTGAAATCAATGAGTTTCCTGCTAAAGCGTCCTGCAAGTTAATTTATTGATTAAACTCTTGCCGTTTAGATGGCGCACCTGGACAATAAATAATAGATTAGCCCGCCGGTTAATCGTAGATATAATTAAGTCCTTGTGATAACCGAAACATGAAAGTTTTATAACTCAGTGTAATATTCGTGAAATTTTATTATCCTGAAAGGCTTCCCTTTTTTCGCAATAGTTGCCTTCACAATATTCGTTTCAAGTTTTTCATAGCCCTCGAGGAATTTCTGTTTATGCCAATATTACGTTCCTACCTGTATTATCAAAAAAGATAAAAAAAAACCTAAATCCTTTAAGGATTCGTCTTGACAATTAAACTGCCTAGACAAACATTTTTATTATTTTTCCAAAGACCACTTTAGTGAACACGTGCCCGGAATTTTCCGGGTCATTCCCTGCGACTACAATAGCTAAAAGCATTAATTAGATGTTTTGTGCGAAATTCTCCCGGTGTTTCGTTTAATAATATTTTAGAGCTTTTCTGGACATAAATTATTCATAATCGCCTTTCAGGATTTAGCTCGGATTCTGAAGCTTTTTCAGACAACAAAAACTTTTGATAGTAGGTCGAAAAAAGCTAATTTTTATTTGGCAAACATTAAAAGCTCGTTACTGTCGTCGTAAAAAATAATTTTATTCTGTCGATTTTTGAGCTTAACGAGCTTTACGTTGCGATTTACGACCGGAAAGTGTCAACTCATCGGCCATTTTTCCCTCTAATTAATTTACTTTAACCGAAGTGCCCTCAGGTATTGAAAACAAACCCGTAGTCCGTCCCTGAAATACCCCAGATCACAATTATGGCTCAAGGACGATCAATCAAAATTTTCAACAATTTCAAGAAGTTTCTTTCTAATTGATTAATTATTCTTTCAAGATATAATTGAAATCACACCTGCTTTAATCAACAGGTGGCTTGTCGCCTGAAAAATTAATACAGTAATTAAAAATTCATTTTTACAAAATGACTGAGAACTAAAGCTTGTGTTAATTGAAATTTCAGTCAGGCTTAAGACAAATCCTTAACCTATGGCAATAATCGTTGCAATTGATGCAGGATATGGATCGTAGGTCAGGATAAATCGTCTTGTGAATGAAAGCGCTGGCGTCGCTCTGTCTGCTCCTGAAAGCTCGAGCGTTTCAGTGTTCGTTACGGTTTCAGACGGTTATCTTGAAACTGTTGCTTTGGATTCTATCGCGCGCGCTTTATGACTGTTTTAAAAGTTTCTCAATAAAAGAAAAACGGCTTTTACAACAAAAACAACTCGATTCACCCTTGAGGTGATTGAGGTGAGCTTTTTACCATTTAACACTATATAAACAAAAAAACTGAAAAAAATATGTTAATTGTCTGGAACCAATTCTTAAAAGGATAAGGAGTGCCGAAAGCTGAAAAATAAATATTCAAAAGGTTAAACACTGAAATCATAAAATTCAAATCGTGACGAAAAAAAACTGAATTGTTATTGCGCAACAATTTCAATTTCTTAAATAATTAGCAATTACTCATCATTCATAAATTGATTGGAATAAAATTTAAATTTGAATACAGTGAGATTTTGAATGCAAATTAATTTAGTTGGTTTAGTTGAAACGAATCTAATTTGTCTGAAAAAGTCTGAAAGCTCATCTAAACTTAAAATTCGTTTTGGGAATTATAAAATAAACTTATTTTTGTATTTAATTGGTTTAATTAAAGTAGAATCTGTATAAAACTAATAATAATAAAAAACTAAACTTTCCTTGTTAACTGAGCTAAAATTTCAGTTTTTGTAGCACACCATTAGTGTCTGAAATTGAGCAAGACAGTTGAAATGTACTAACAAGAAAAAAACTCTTGAAACTTTTAATACCTTTCAGAAAATAAACAACTATAATTTGGTATCAGAAAATCGTGTTTGATAAAATTAATTTCCGGCTGAAAATTTTTCCATTTCGAATATTCCGTAACCTTATTTGAATAGTCCTTTGTGTCAGTCGTTTTAAAAGTACATTTTTCACGCTTGCATAATAGTATTCGGGGTGCATAAAAGCTCTTCTTTGTCAGTGCCAGTGTCGTGTTTTACGATTCCGTCCATCGAAAAACCTCACTCAAGCTTAATTAAGCGTGGAAAAAATATGGAAAGTGTCCGATGCAGAGAAAAATGTCTCGTCATATTTTTCACGATCATCGATCATTACACTGTCTAAAGTTCTTTTTCAATAATCGGACGATGTCGCTTCCACTTCGTTTACTATTTCGTTTAATTAATTGGCTTCTAATTGTGATTTAGGGACGTAATGAATTTCGTTTTTCCGAGACATGGCAATTAAATGAGAGCCCACGGTTGGACCAAAAATTTTTTTCATTACGACTATCGATGGTGTATTACCGTTGAATTTCATTTCAAAAGAGAAAAGGATTTAATTAAGTTTAATGCCTAAGGCGAGACGGGGATGTTGAGATGAGGGAGAATTTGTTTCGAGAATCTTTAAATCAATGGGGAGGTTGTCGTTAATGGTCGCACGAAATGTCTGTTTTCGTTATCTTCACCGGTAATTATCTTATCAAGTGCTATTTTGTCTCAATTGTTTCTTGAATCTCAAACCAATTTTTATTTAAAAAAAAGAATTGTTTCTAGACACTTAAACTATAATTGAAACCTATCAACATTGCATTAACAAATTAATAAACCGACTAGAATAACAGCTTAGCAGTTCCACAAATACAGTAATTGATCATGTGCTAACACGTTTAGACATTTTAATTAAAAACAGGAGACTATTATATTATGAAAGTTATGTTAAATTAACACGAAATAAAAGGAAATAAATTTATTACAACAAACGTAAGATACTAAAACTAAAAGATCTAAAAAAATGACATAATTTCAACTTTTTTAAGTTAATTGAGATAATTACATACAAATGACGACAAAAATAAATTCAGATTAATGAACATACAAATAAAAACCAAAAACGTTAAAAAAATAATCGAAAAATCTACAAGTTTTTTTAAAGAAAATTCTACAGATCTTTCTACATTACTAAAATCTTTACAATTTGTCTCTTGACTTGCTTCTTGATTAAAATGGTGGTAACAAGACGTTGATTAACTACAATTAAAAGCTAAACGATTGTTTAAATTCTTCTTTAAAGTTGCAGAATCATTTTTTTTATAAAAGAAATACTGAAATTGTAAAATTTAAAAATCTTATAGACTAATTTCAAATTGAGACAATACCAGTAGTATCTTCGTTTCCAAGTAAAATTAATAAAATTCGCTGTTGTGATTGGTTATTGCTACTGAAATGTATTAAAATTTGCGATACTAATAGTTGTTTCTCAACTTGAAATTAGCTTATAATACAAATAAAATTTAAAAAAAGAATACTTTTAAAATTCGCCGAAAACATAGAATATTACAAATATTAAAATTCTAAAGCTCAGGAATCTTTTAAATCTTAACACTATCAAGATGTCAGTGATTATAGAGTCTTAAGAAATTTAAAAAAGCGGTTACTTTTAAAAAAGGTTACTTTTTAAAAGAATACCTAATCAGGTTTGATAACTAATTTTAAAAATTTTAGTCTTTGTTATTAGACATGAAACAGATCAAAAGATTCCGAAAATATTAAATGTTCTCTTATTCGGTAGTGACGTCATATGTAGTCTAGTGCACATTAAAGCGGTAGTGCAACACCCAAAAATTTTGCATTAAAATAAGTTATTTGTTTAATTTTAGGCAATAAATCATGTGATTTTTTTTTATTTAATGCCGCGACTTGTAGTTTAAAGCCAAGCAAGTCATTAAATCTGCTTTATCGTCGTATTGATCATATAATTTTTTGTTGAACCTACAAATTTACATTTTTTTTAATTTACTGTTTCTGTGAAACGAAAAACCGTCAAATTTTTGTAACTGCTAAAACACCCTGACCGATTCTAAAGTATCTGCTTTACTACCTAGTCAATTAAAATGCTGTTACACTCTACTACTCAATAAATGTGACACTTGAAGTGTCGCTAAAACGTGGTGTTTACTGTCAATTAATACAAAAAAAAATCAGAAATTATTAGAAATCAGTTTGTAAAACGTGACATTATCTTTAATTCCCATTAGTTTAAAAATTAAAAAATTAATTGGAAATAAATATCTAATTTATTTAAGGTTTGTGGGGTCAACAACTTACATTATATGATTAAATTTTTAGTAATTTATATAGCTCCCCGCAAGCCAAAATTCTCAATGAAAATGCCAAAAACAAAAATCTTTTTTTTTATTACAAAAATTAAAAATTTTAAATTTACACAGAGTAGTGCCATTAAAAAGTAAGGCACCAAATTTATCAACATTTTCTCAAAATTTTAAAATTGTAATATATATATATATACATATATCTTTTATTAAGGTTGTTATTGTGTAATTAAAAATATCATTTTAGACAAATCATAGGCGTGCCATATGTAAAAATGCCGCAGTTTCAAAACAAATACACAAAAACAAAAGTTTTGTTCTGTCAAAATGTCCCACTTTTCAATGGCCACCACTGTTTATGGATTAAACGTTTTTTTCATTGTTTTGTCTGCTTTGAGCAAATTTAGCTGATAAGACGGCCAAGATGGAGTAATTTTTTGTCTGTCGGGACTTTAGTTAGGGAGTAGTTGTTTCAATTTGAATTGTTGAAGATGGTATGTTGGCATTAAAGAGCAAATTACTATTCGACACAAAGACTGAGCCCCAAACTTGCTAGTGATGTTTTCAGATGGCGTTTTTTTAACTAGAATTAACAATATCAATCGAGTCTAATTCTAGAGAGCACTTAACAAATATTGAAACAATGTAATAGTCACTAGTTTATCAAGCTCGTAATAATTTATTAATGGGCTAATTTCAAGTTAAAATACTACCGGTAGTATCGCAAATTTTAATACTTTTCCATGACAACAACCAATCACAACTCTAAATTCTTTTAAATATCCATGAAAACGGTAATATTTCAACCTAACCACAAAAATCTTTTAAATGCTACAAGTTTAGATTTGTGTTAGAGCTAAAAGAAATATCTCAGCTCTTCAATTTTTACATAAATTAGTGAATGGCTTAGTCTTATGTAATGACCTTTTAAATGATATAAGAATTTTAATTCATAGAACAATTTCCAGGACTTCTGTTGCTTTTAATTATGATGTGCCTAACATATTTCAACACCTTAGCAGCTGTTTTATTCTATGTTTGAGATTGTATAATGAATTGGCACATCATGATAAAATCGACATATATAGCAAGAGTTTTAAGTCTCATTTGATTAAGCGCAAATTATTAAATATTTTCTCTTAGTTTTTATATAGTGGCTCTGTTTTTAATTTTTAATTAGCAGCATATGTTAATCTCTTTATTTTCTATGTTATATTTCATTTATTTAATTTTGTACTTTTAGTTTATTATATATTGTAATTTTATCTTGTATTTTGTGTCCAATATGGACTTTGTAGTCTGTTGGGATAAATTTTATAACAACTTAAAATTAGACCATTAGATTACTTCCTAAAACAAATTTTAAAACGTTAAGAAGTCAAAACTTTAGTACTTTTATTTAAAATCAGTCAGACCTCCCCATTTAACAATTTCCTTTGTTTTTGACATTTTTTATTTATTTAGCGTTTTCTATGACTTAATTTTACGTAGTTGATAAAATAGTCGATGCAAATATTTACTTTAAATCGTAATTATAGATGTGATTTGTCAAAAATTTGAATTTGAGACGAAAAGAAAACAATCCATAATCCAAAAATATTTAATATTAAAAAATTAAATTTACCATGCCAACATTTCCAATTTTACTCCTACACAAAATCGCATTTTATCAAGTTAAAAATAAATAAATTTCAATAAGAAAAAACTAATATCAAGGAATAAAATATCCGCTATAATAATCTCAAGACATGAACCTTTTTCAAATTTTAACAAAAAGAAAAATATAATATTTTCAGTCTTACTGTACCCCAAAATTTTTATTTTTGACCGTTTTAATAGGAGTACAAAGCTTAGTATAAAATCATTATTAAGTATAAGTATAAAAACAAAATTTGAACAATTTCAAAACTACAACTATCTTTATTAATATTACGAAACATTTAAATACAAAATAATTTGAAATTCAAAGTTGGTGGATGCGCCGGGAAACTGTCAATATTTATTCCATTTAGGTGATAGTTTAATTTTTGTAATTCTTAAATAAAAATAGAATGGAACAATACAAAATTATATTACAAACCTAAAAGTATAAATTTTTTGTTTCTTTTCTTTAGAAGCACTAGACTTCAACAATTAGATTTTCAGTGCAGTCAGACAATCTGAAACTTGTCGGAACTACCACAGATTAAAATTTCAGGATTTTAGTTAGAACCTGATTTGTCACTTGTCGCCTCTTTCAACTTCTCACTTGAGCAAAAGTTTAAAATTACTTTTTCTCTTTTCAGAATTCAGTACACTCATCCTGACATTCTCGATCGTTTGTTGTAGCAAGTCTTTTAAAAAAATATTAATTTAAATTTAAAATTAAACCCACAGAGCAACCTGTTTTTTCAATTTTCACCACTCGGTCCTACAACGTTTATCATTTACACTCCTCGTCTAGCCTTCAGCGACTTGTTTGTAGAGCTAAAAGTAAATTTCCTCGAGAAAAAAATTGCTTTTCATTCTTGATCCGAACGATTTGTCGTTGGACTAA
Organism: Tribolium confusum; assembly: GCA_029207805.1. Classification (NCBI taxonomy): domain Eukaryota; kingdom Metazoa; phylum Arthropoda; class Insecta; order Coleoptera; family Tenebrionidae; genus Tribolium; species Tribolium confusum. The sequence continues at coordinate 16,025,487 of JALGAY010000005.1, forward strand.
AAATATTTGTGTTCGGGGTGTAATTATTATTACAAAAAAAAAAACACCTGTTCTAGAATGTAACAATGGAATGGACAGATAACTCCACCCTCTACAATATCTCAGAAACTTTATCGAACGAAGTGACGACACCGGAAACCACAACGAAAACCGGAAGTATCCCGCAATGGTACGAGTCCGGCAGAATCACCATACCACTCTATGCGGTTATCTTTATGTTGGCAGTTATCGGAAACACCCTCGTCATTCTCACCTTGGTAAGATTCGTTTTTAAATTGTTTGAAAAGAAAAAAAATGTAGCGTAAATTTCCGACGCTCTCGACAATGCTAATTCGATGATTCATTACTCCTATTCTTTCTGCTTATCAAAAACCGGCGCAATTGTGCAGCCGCGATATACCACAACAATAAATAACCAAATCAATATCGACACGAAAAAAAAAATTTCGCCAAATAATATTGATTCGGTCCTGTCTGAGGGTGTATATTAATTAAACCTCTCTACACAGGTGAAGAACCAAAGGATGAGAACGATAACAAACTTGTTCTTGCTCAACTTGGCCGTTTCGGATCTTCTCCTAGGCGTCCTTTGCATACCTTTCACGCTAATAGGGACCCTATTGAGACACTTCGTTTTCGGCGAAGTCATGTGCAAGCTTTTGCCCTTCCTACAAGGTAATGTATTTTACAAAGATATGGATGATTTAGTGACAGTGTTATTATTACCGGTAGAAAACGGAAACAGATAGACACAATTTATGAGCTTTCTTTTATTTCAATTCGGAGAGAGCCTATCGAGATTCAGAATTTTTTATGCAAATTTTGTGGGAGCGACGGAAAAATTAATTTCGTTTCTGATACCCCACGTCTTTAAGTTAAGTGGAAAATTAAATTGTAATTGTTTTTTTTATCAGAAAGGCTAAATATTACAAACAAAAATTAATATTCTAATTTAAAACAAACAAATGGCATTTGGTGGAGGCGCCGGGCGAGAACATTTTTTGCCTTGATTTTTTAGCAAAATCGATGATATTTTTTTAGGTTAATGGAACTATTAATATGTGATTATATTCTTGTTTATGATGCTTTGGGAGATAGAATAACTTTTTTTTAGATTAATGGATGTGAATGACGTTCTATTTAGTTTCACCGTCAGAAAATGTATTAACCGACGTCAAAAAGAAACATAAATATCTCAAAAAAATAGTCCGCTATAACTTCAAAGATTCTCTATTTATGTTAGACTCGTTGAAGTATATCTATTCAATTTGGACATTTAAACAGATAATTATTAATATATATAAATATATAATTATATATTTGTTAAAACACTGATCTAACAATAAAATTGTTCTGAAATTATTTTTCAGGTTGTTACTGTTATCATTATTTATTCTTTGAGTATTAGTTATGTGCTGCCAGTAAACAAAATTTGGGGTTAGATTACCGATTTGTTGTCAAGCAAAGCAATTTTTTTATCCAGCCAAAAGTCACTTCGAAAAAGAATATAAATTTGAATCGGATATTCTCGTTTCGTGTTTCAGTTGAAATACGTAGTATAATTCGTGCGCAATAAATAATAAAAGTTTTAATTTGAAAGGATCATGTTTTATCTGAGAAAATTGCGCCTTCTTGTTTTATTCTTGCAAACTTTACACCCATTAAAGCACTTTTATAAACTCAAGCTAATTCCTGGGGAATCTCTGTTTTTATTCCATTCATTTATTCTTTTGATAAAGCATCGTTTTTTCGCGTTGTTGAAACGGCTAATCTGTTTATCTTTTTTTTATCTGGCATTTTACAAGCAGATTATGAAAGCGTTAAGGCGTTTCAGACTAATTGCCAAACCGACGATTTAATTTTTTTTAACGAGCTATAATCCCGATTAGGTGTAAACTCGAGAAGTGCTCAATCGGAATATAATAGGCTATTAATCACGAATGGTACGACTGTAAAGTAAGATTAAGCACGTGAGTTTCGCAATAAATTCGGCGATTTAATTAAAGACAACACGCACATCGTCGACGATAAATTTCAGCCAGTTTCACACTCCATAAAAGTGACGATTTTAGAGCCGTCAAAATCGAATCACCAGTCATTAGTCGCTCCGACGCTTCGGCCAGGACAATTCCGAAACTAAACACAGGATCTTCGTCTAATTCCTGTGAAAAGCAACACGATACGTGCGACGAATTTCAATAGAAGGAATTTAAGCGAACAATGAGGACCGTTATTTCATTGTTGAAAAATGTGCTTTTAATATCTGCACGGATTTATGGAGAATACGGGCACTTTTCAATTTACACAACATCTCCGCCTGAAAATGAGCATTTAGCACTCGGATGAACAAAATGAAAACTACTCATAAAAATTCTTGCAAGCCTAGCAATTAATTAAGGACGATCTTCTGCTGAAATGCGCTTTTTCAGGTCGTGAAGTCGTTAATTTGGCAGGCGAAAGAGTGAAAGTTTTCGATAAGCCGTAAACCAGCCAATTTATAGTTTTCCACTCTTCAGCTAACAATAAAATTTATCTAGAGTGTATGCGGGTTTCGATCAAGGACTTAGTCGCGACGTTCACCACTTTGTGATATTTTAAATTAAAAAAAACTCGGCTAATAAGCGAAAAAAATTTAATTAAAACGCGACCGGAAGGGTGACAATCGATACAATTCCACCGAGACTTTTTTTTATTTGAAATTCAAATGAAATTAAACAATACCATATGGCCCATCTGGAGTCAGAAATAATCGCAATTTTATTCGAACGATATCATTCGAGCAGTCGTACACATTTACGCCTTCTAAACCAGCTAAATCCATAATTTCAGCCAGTTATGGAAGTTTTTTCCTCGTGAAGCCTTCCTATCTCACTAAAATTATGGATACAGAAACCACAAAACGGATTTAAGACGAGTCTAATTTGGTTGGGAAGTTTGAAAACGGCCGGCTTTTTGTCGTGGCATGTTTCACGAGCAATAACATATCGAAGAGGTTTATTTCGAAACAGGTTGCTCAGTTTTTTCTGCCTAGTGCCATAAAGGATGGATCAAATAACAGTTAGACCAACACGAACTGACTGTAATTCACACTCCAGACAATTCCGATTGCTCGTTAGAAGGCAACACTTGGTGGTTTTTTTTGACCGAGATAAGAGATTGATTAGAAATTGCGACAAACTGAAGCTAAATGCCGGAAAATCAACCAATTGCTATTGTGGCAGAAGCTAAGATGGCACAGATACGGTTCATTAATTTTAATTAATTTTGAATTTAGCTATTTTAGGGAAGGAAATGTTTAATTGCCGGCGTAAATAAATTGGAAATTCAGTAGCAGTTTCTATAATAATTCACGTTTGGCGCTAATGAGTCACGCAATATTTTCAAATTTATAGCCAAATGCTAATAGAAATTGATTAAAACGGGAGTTTTCGCATCGTTAGTCACAGATTAGGATTACCTATTTGACGAATCCACATTTATGACAATAATGTAAATATTTATTTTTTTAATATAAAACTTATTTGGTATACTACTAAATCAAACGAACTTAATGAAATTCATCTTCATTAGATGTAGCACCTTGCAGGAGTGCTTTACGTTGATATTTTTTTACGTTTTATTAATATCACCACTTAAGACGTTTCCAGGTTTTTACATAGCAGGCTAGCGTTTTCAATCAAACAAGCTGTAAAATAACTTTATTTTACAGTTTTAAAATATCTAAGCTCCATATTTTCAGTTGATAATACAGAAGAATTTCCTTTGCATAAAGTGTAAATAAATTCTTTTAACCAACCATTTTTTCAGTAATAATATTACAAAGTCGTAAAGAAATGACCTCCAACAATCGACTATTTAACCAATAATGTTCCGGTCTCTTCTTTTCAAACGTGAAATTTGATAAAAAGACACACCATGTGTTACACCAAGCGTAATCTCTCTAACGACTCCTTCCTATACTTGTTCCTGTTGTTCTGTAATCAACTTTTGTTTCTCTACGAATGACAATCAATTTATAAAGAAATATTGTGAAAAAAATTTCAATTTTCAAATTTTGATCTTGACGAAGAGATAGGGATAATGTGTAACACGTGACACACAACAAAAGATGACAGAATAGAGGAAACTACATGTTAATCCGAAGGCAGTATAATTAACGATCGTTTAATAAGCGGATAGTTTAAACACTTAAGCAGACTTAAGCCGAAAGAGCTTTTGTATCTGCGAAATGGATGTAATATAAACTTTTACTCAGTTTTGACCCCAAAGCTCCCCAAAATTTAAATAATATATTCAAATTTAACGTCCTAAAAAGTTTCCAATAGACTGCAGCTAATTTTTTTAGACAGAGAATAATAGAAAAGCGACATAGTTATGAAAATCAGGCTTTTAGTAGGTTCCGAATAATTCAAAATTACAATAACGTTACAAACAATTCACAATAACAATAAGAGACAGAGAATTCGACAAAAAGTTCGAGAAAATACCAGAACATCGAGGCGCGAAATTCCGTGAAATTAAGCACACCTAGGACCGATCGGAATCGGGTGATATCTCTACTTCGCACAAGTGGAGAAAGGTTACAAAACTTCCAGACACATTCTGCAAAAACGTATGGTTATATAAGCAGCAGAGACATTGAACAGAGAGTTAGTCAGTTAGTGAGAATCAAACAAGCAAGTGAAAAATAAGCAATATTCTCGGAAGCGACGTAATTGAATTAAGTCGTAGACGTTATTAGTGTATTATTTATTTATCAATTATTTTTATCGTGAGCATAGTAGAAATAAATTATTCGTTATTTGCACAAAAAAAGAACAAATTTTGTTCTATAAAAATTACATTAAAATGTGTGTGTAATAAAATAACAAGGTAACTTTAAATTTACATGTAACAGATGTTTCTGACCGTTATACTAGCAACGTCCTTAAATTTATTAAATAAAACTGCAGTGGTAGGTCTGATTCCCTAAACCTGTTTAAAGAAAGAATAGAATCAGTCGGTTACTGGTGCTGAAAAAGTAATCCGTGCTTTTTTTAGTATTTAAGAAACTGATATTATTACGATGAATCATCGAGAAAGAAGTTTCTCGAAGATTCCTAGCGCTTCGGATGATTCATCAAATATATAAAAAAAAAAAAAAAAAAAAAAGGAGGTGCCACAAGGGCACATATATTGATTAAGCAATACAAGAGCGCCAAATTGGGCGCATAAAAAAAAAAAAAAAAACAATGGTACATAGTACAATAAGAACAAGTGGTACATATATGTTGTATAATATGTTTGCCAGCTGAGTTTCCAATCAATGACCGGAGTTAATTTCCTGCTCTCAAAGAATGCCAAAAGACCACGCTCACTTTTTCTCCTAATAAATTAACTCTTCTAGGAAACAGGGGGGGGCTCTAGATCTTTCGTGAAAGGCAGGAGCAAGTCCAGTGGGTAATCTTGTACAGAGGTGAGATCAAATGGATTTGGGTAAATGCTCATAAGAAGGTCTAGACGTTCATCTTCAAAACGAGTACACGATATTAGGCGGTGAGGTGGGTCATCTACCACCCCACATAAAGGGCAATTTCCGTCATCTGCTTTCCCAATTCTTAAGAGATGAATTTTAAAATTTCCATGACCAGAGAGTAACTGGGATAATCCCCAGTCAGCGCGACGTTGATTTTGTTCTGTCGAAACCCAGGGAACAAATGCATAAGTGATGCGTCCTTTTTGGGAGTTTTCCCATCTATATTGCCATATGTCTAGTATTAATAGGTCAAGATATTGTTTTAGATGTCTCACGCTGTCAAACTCTGTCATATCCAATCTTATATCCAAAAAATTTGCTGTGCCTTCTCTTCGGATTGACCTGGTGCAAGAGATTTTGGCAATTTCTAAATCCAGAGGAGGAATACCGGCAAGTACTCCAGCGGCATCAGTAGATACAGACGAGTAACATTTTGCTATTATCCTAGAGGCGGCCCCATATAGGGACAACAGTTTGCGTTGAATTGCTGAAATTGTGAGTCTAGAAGCCCACACCTCAGCAGCATAGGATACTATGGGGACTATCGCTTGCTTATAGATAGTGGTTATAGACTTTTCGGTGGGGAGATTCCAATTCGCTCTAGCGTACTTTCGAAGAGTTATGATAATGTTTCTGGCTCTCTGGCATACAGTGTTAATATGTTGTTGGAACTTTAGATTCCTGTCTATACTTATGCCTAGATATCTGAAGCATTCAACCACTTCGAGATGAGAGTCTCCAATACGTATTTTTATATCCCTGTTGTGTACTCTTTTGGGGGACGAATTAATCATAATCTTGGTCTTGTTTACTGAGATTTCTAACTTGAATTTGTGAGCCCAGGCTTCTAGGGACTGAGTCGCTTCCTGTAGCTTTATTTTCAAGTCTTGTCTTTGGTTTGATTTTATAACAATTGCCAGGTCATCAGCGTAGGCAATCTCAGTAAAGGTCTCGTTGTCGTCATGGATATTCAAATACAAATCAAAAAGACAGTTCCATAAGGTGGGCCCCAGGACAGAACCCTGGGGGCATCCCTTACTACAGTTCTTACTCACCACTATTTCATCTTCTCGGAATTCGACCGTCCTATCGGTGAAGTAACTCTTTACTAGTGCTACAAGATAGTTGGGCACCTGCTTTCTTATAAGGGACTTAATGACAGCTGGCCACCACACATTGTCAAATGCCCCTGAGATATCAACGAATATGGTGGCGACGTATTTATATGTTGAATCTTTTACCGTGTGCAGGTATTTATTTAACGCATCGATCGTACTTCGGCCCGGGATAAAGCCATACTGTTTAGTAGAGTGAAATTCACCCTGTCCAAACATCAATCTACCTTTTATTATTTTTTCAAAAATTTTAGCCAGTTCAGAAAGCAAAGTTATTGGTCTGTAGTTTTTCGGGTTACCCAGGTCCCCTCCGGGGTCTTTTAAAAGAATTTTAAGGCATCCTTTTTTCCACGCTTTAGGGAAGTATGAAGATTTTAAACAAGAGTTGTAGATGTGAGTCAGAAATGGAGAAAGATACGGGCCAATAGTCTTGAGCAGGGAGCCTCTGAGATTATCAAATCCTGGGGATTTCTTGTTTTTCAGGGAAGCTATAATTCCTTCAATCTCCTCCCTGGTTACTTCAATCACTTCATTATTGTAAATTGAGTGTGTTGACTCATAATCGCTTCTGTAAAGCCCCTGTGATTCACTTTCATTTAAGCTGTTATCATCTGGGAGCAGTTTGTTCAGAAGAAAGTTCATCGACTCTTGTTTAGATCTGGTAGTGCTGGTTTCATTTCTGTTATTTCCCATGGTAAAGGATCCGATAACTCCGACCTTTTTAAACTTTTCGCATGCTACTTTATAGACCACTCCCCAAGGATTGGGGGAAAGGTCATTTTGTACAAAATTTTTCCAAGATTTTTCTGCGTCTCTATCCATCCTTTCCTTATACCTTTCTTTTGCGGCGTTCATTTCGTTGTATAGGTTTTGGGTTTTGGTTGGATCTTTATTTTTGTATAGTGCTCGTTTTTTGTCTAGGTATATTTTTCGCAAGTCATCAATTTTCTTATTCCACCAGTCAGGTCTATTTAGGAACTTTCTTCTGCGTTTTGCAAAATTATCTAAAATTTGGAAGAGAGATTGATAAAAGTAGTCAATTGCAAAATCAATCCTGTTTGGGGAGACGAGAATGGGGAACATATTCAGCAAAAAGTTGTTAAGATCCAATAAGGGTTGCTCTATTTGCTCGGATGTTATAGATGAGTAGTCCAGCACTGTGGTTGTTTGAACCTTTTGCTGCGGGTTTTGAAGAACGTTTGGCAATATGTCGAAAGAGATGGCTCGATGATCTGAAGATATGAATGAGTCAAGAACTTTCCAATTTGCTGTTTTAGGTAGAAGTCCATCTGTTACAAGTGTGAGATCAATGTTACTTTTTCCGTTTACCGTTTCAAATGTATAGGGATTACCAGGTTCATTCAAAAGATTGAGGTTATGGGTTAGAGCAAAGTCCTCTAGGTAAGGTGACTTTCGATCTGTGATTGAATCATACCATGTTGAAGAGCGACAGTTGAAGTCACCGCCAATCAAAAAGTAGTCGTCTCTAGCAACATGAACTACTTTCTTTAGGTCAAACAAAAATTCCTCAATGATTTGAGTTGGAGGGGCATAGACGGAAGCGATGAAGAGAAGAAAGTGAGTCCTTTGAATAGAAATACACGTAATAGTAGAGGTTGAAATTTGGGACATATGTATAAAGTGAAGGGAGGGATCGTTTATCAAAATACAGGATAGGAATTTTGACGAGTTAGACGCTATTAATTTTATATTTCCGAGATTGGGAATGGTGTAATATCCCGCTCTTTTATACACATAGGGTTCCTGTATAAGCGCCATGTGGAAGAGATTAGTTTTAAGTTTGTTTACTATTTCAAGTGTTGCTACTCTGCTTTTTTGTGCGTTTATCTGGAGTATTTTAAAACTATTCATTAAAATTAATACTGGATGTAAGTTCTTCCAATCTCTTTATATAGATAGGGCAATTTTTGTCGTCAGTTGTGTGATTTATGTTCCTAAACTTGGCCCTTATGCAATTCATGCATCTGTGACTTGCTGAGTTCTGTTTAGCAGGGCAGTCTTTGCTCTCATGTTCCGAGGATGTGCAATAGCCGCATGAGCTCTCAGAGTCGCAACGCCTTGCGATGTGCCCAAACCTCTGGCACTTGAAGCACTTTGTTAATCGGAGAAAATTGTCAATTCTACAGGACTTCCATCCAAAGTAGACACGCCCTTCTCTAATCAAGTATTTCCACCCTTCAGGGCAGAGTTCAATCACCCAGTTATTGCATTTCGGTTTTTGGGGGCCAACTTTAAAGACCTTTTTGCACCATCCATCAGAAAGGTTTACTTTACCATCCATGCCATCTTGAATGTAGTCTAAAAATTCCTCTTCACTTATGTCATTTGGAACGTCGTAACAGATGACTTTTGGCCATATTTTAGCAGGTTTTGCTGCAACGAGGTTAGCCTTTTTTAGGTCCACATTGTGTATTAGTTGTTCGATTTCTTGCGTTGAAGACTCAATTAAAAGGCCATTATTTCTTATTTTGACGATTCTTTCTGGTTTGATGTTCAGTGATTTGGGATTTACCGTTTTAGTTAGAAGAGTCTTCGTATCCTCAGAAGATTTAATATTTTTGGCTTCCTTATCAGGGTGGATTAAAACTTTGAAGGATCTTTTCAAAGGTGTTGGACGAGTAGAGGAGGAGGATACAAGAGAGGATACAACATGTTTCGACGATAAGGAGGAATGGGCCACAGCTTGAGAGTAGGATACAGCAGGGGAATTAAGAGAAAACATTCCAGCTCTTGCAACCTCCTCGATCAACGTTTCTTTTATTTTATCAACCAGAGCCTTTTCATTTGATTTAGCGTTTTGTTTAGCAGAGCACATAATCACGAATTTCGTTAATGCAGCTTGCAGGCTGCCTACCGCAATCAAGGTGTCTGTTCTCTTCTGAACTGGTTCCTTAGTTGCATTGACAAACTCAACGACCTTGTTAAAATAAATGTTTATCTCTTCGAGCAGCTCCTTCATTCCAGGAGAGATGTTAGAAATTTCGCTAGAGGGGTCAGCTATTTTTATTTTTTCACAGGCTATACTTTCGCGCCTCTTGGGCGGCATCCCTGCGGGAGGCAGGGGGCCCACTGCCCCTTACCAGGAACCACGGGAAACCACCTAAAGTCACTGGATCTTCAAATTTAAACAGGACCGAAAATATACGGGATTGAGTTTTTGGAGTCAGAGACAACCCGGAAGTGACAAATTATTTCTAGATTTTGGTGCAAACAATCACACACGTTCAGAATAGGGTACTGATTACGATTATAAACTCGGTTTTAAATTAATTTTAGAACTTTTGTAGAAAAATTTGATTTTTGGGGATAAAAGTGAAATACGTCAAACTTTTTTGACAAGCGCTTGCTGCTGTATATATAGAGGGAGAATATATAGAGGGAGACTGACCGGGCAGCCAGTCAGTCAGGCAGTCAGATAGTAAAAGTGAGACCAATGGGTGAAGAGCGAACAGTGACAGTGAACGGAAGCAAAAAGAAGCCTGAAGTGATTGACATTTATTGTGTTTAGTTTAGTTCGTCGTGTAATTATTTCTTCTGAAAATAAATTTTGAGTCTTAAAATTCAGACCCGGTATTTAAATTATCCAGAAGTTGTAACAATATTAAAGGTTAACAGAAAGATATTACATCATAAAAAATATGTTGAAAACAAAAAAACCGCAAAAAGTTGCGTTTGTAAATTATAGTTTTTGTCGCTTCCCTAGTATTCCCTGATTAAAATGCAAAAAAGAATATGTGGTGGTTAAAAATTCTAGTTCTAATACATTCTGTAATTTTTTACTTTCTCCAAAATGGAAATTTAGTCCTATTTTAAAAGATTTCAATAAAATCAGTACTAATTATGTAGAAATCTGAATTATTTATTCAATCTGGAAGAAAATAAGTGTCACGTATTTTCCAATCGGGTGGTTCGTTGCCTTAACTTATTCCCTTCAATACCCCAAGTTATTTAAATTTATTTTTTCGTTTAGCACCAAAATCGTTATTTATACTGTACAAGAGTTGTAAGCGTCAGTTTCAGTTATAGCAAATGTCAGATTATCTGTCTCGCGAACAGAAATTTATGTTAGAAAGCTGCACCGTGTTTATCGTCACGCCACACACGTTCCCACAAAAGTCGTCAATACAAGATGACAGTGCCATCTCTCCACAAAACATTGTATCATTTACGACTCTATAAAATTTTGATTATGGTTGTAACATCTGAATCGGCTATAAATATCGAATTGGTCATTAAAATTAAATTCAAGTTTTAGATTCGATTCATTAAAAAAGCGGAGATCAAGAGAACAATCCATTTCGGCTAAAACTCGAAATGGAAGAAGCTTTAATTTATTCAGTGTACGTCCGAAATTAAGCTACGATTTCGGCATTGTCTTGACGGTGTATCTCAATAATGGACTGGTTTAATTTCATTCACGCTGCTTTATAAATAATTGTATGATAATATTTTCCATTTCGGAGGAGATTGGCCTCAATCCAATCAGAAACTTTGTTAATTCAGCTGTCGCTCGACGAATCATCTTTTTTAAAACTTTCTTATCTGATTATCACTAATGACACATTGAATTTTTTTCGTCCTTAATCGGGTCAACCTGTATTGTAGAGGGTCGCTTTGATTTAGTCGACGTCCAGCGTAATCCTTTATCCTTGTCCGAGTGAATACAGCATAATTTACGTGTAAATAGGCGGACAAGTCCTTGCTAAGACCTTGCATACCAATTATTACTACATAATTTTTTTTCACAGCCCAGATGTGGGCGTCAAACGCCAGCTTGAAACCTTTTTTAAAATGGAATAAATTTCGCTTTATGTAAAACAAAATGACATCCAGTATCTATTTATTAAAGAAAAAACCGAGAATACTCGTGTCCTCCCTTTGAACTCTGCACGATATCGAAAAAGCATTATCTTTAGCAAGTCAAATGTATTTATGACGTCTCGACTTTCTTTTAAAGTGATTGCCAATTTCACAAGTTGTGCATTTTCATTCCTTGATTAACCAAATCCCTGTGCGTTCTCTTGGGGCTCTTTTCTCCACTTTAATGCAAGATTAATAGCTTGAGAAAAGTGCAATTGCACGACTGAGTGCTATTCAACCAACCGAGATGCATTTCAGGACTTTAATCGGATTTGTCTCGAGTGCACCATTTGTAACTCTTCGTGTCACTCGTATATACCCAACGTGGCGCATTAGCGTGTGTAAATATTTACACATAGCGCCATCTATCGGCTTAACTCTTGTTTCCAGTTAAATAGGTAACCGAATCGAAACATAGATTATGTTATTAATATTTCAATCGATAATTCAATCCCGGAGATACAATAGATATGACTAATCGCTAGCAAAATAAAGCCATGAGTACTACATACAAAGGTATTCACAAATGATGACAAATCCATATGCAACCAAATTTACATATTAAACAGCTTTCTTGATAAAATTTTTGTTTCGGTGAAAATATTGAATCAAAGTTACCCAAAGATTATCAGTTTTTTATACAATAAAATTAAATGACTACTTAATAATCCGTTATTTTTAGTTCTTCTATCAGTGTAACATTGCATGGATAAAATTTATTAGAGCGTATTATTCTAGAAACAGAACTTTAGCTAATTCCTAGATTATATGCCACAGCATTCTGCTCATTGCTCAAATATTGCAACAATCTTATTATTTTGTCCTGTCGGAATTTTGTTTCGTGGCTTTTTCAAAAAAGACCAGCCTTGACACATTGTTGCTTCAAGTCTTTGAAAAATTTTATCAGTTGGAACCACTCGATAAGGATATCTTTCTGCATAAAGTTCTACTGCAGCTGAAGCGTTTTTTCTACATTCCCCATATATGTATCAGAATCATGTGTGTCTTCTCGTTATCATTAAACATTTTGGCTACATTTGCTCTAAAACTGTCAAATTAACATAAAATGATATGCAGTAACTATAATCGCAAAAACATTTTTTAAATTAAATTTTATCAGAGGCTCATGTGAAAATGTAAGATTGGTTGCATAAATCTCCTGTCATTATTGGTAAATAAGCATGTATATAACCAACATGGCGCATTAGTGTTTGTTAGTATTTACACATGGTGCCATCTATCGGTTTAACTTTTGTTTCGAGTTAAATAGGTGGCCGGGTCGGCTCTTCCAGATTATGTTATTAGTATGTCGATCGATAATTGAATCCCGGAGGTAGATTTGATTAATAATCGCTAGCAAGTTGTGTAAAGTTTTAATAGTACATACCCATAAATCCAGCAAAGAGCATACATTAGCGAAATTCGCTTATTGCGAAGGTTATGTAATATAATTAAGATGAGGGGAAAGTTATTTACTGTCTCTGACATAATGATACATAATGGAAATTACTCATAATCACTCAAAGTGGGCTATTATTCAACGAAATTACCCCCTCGTCCCGTCAATAAATTAAAAGCAAGCGCATTTTTGTCCCATCTGACAAGATAAATACGTTCTTTCGCTCGAGTTTCATTTATTAAATCAGTCTATTCAGTGTCAGTAAATCCACATCCTGGATTACCCACAATCTCCCTTTTTGCTATTATTATCGTTACACTACACGCATAAACGCTTTACATCGCAATTCCGTGTGAATTACGAGCTTAATTACCCAAATCCTCTAAGAAACCCGTTGGTGATGTTCATAAAGTCTAATTCGTGTGTGCAAAATCAGACAGTAGGGTTTTTTCTCCTCGACTCGGACGCTTTAATAATTCATGTCCTGTCTCGCAACCGCCACGATTACATTTTTCAAATGCATACTAGATGCGTAGTGGCAACCAATTAAATTCTAAAGTCCTTCGAAAGTGATAGATGACCTAAACACGTGGCCGGAATAGTCCAAAAATCGACACGAATTGAAAGAGTAACCCAAATCTGAAACCCTCCCATTTATCGTATTTTTTCCCCTTCAAGAAAGATATGTGAGGAGATCAAGTAAATTTGTTGAAGCGCCTAAAGCTACCTCCCTGAAATATATTAGTCAATCTCACAGTTTTTTTCTCAGTGTAGCGTCCGCAAGTGGCAACATTCAACGCCATCTACCGTTTTAAGTGTTCGGACAGACGTGTCAGAAGCGTGACGCGGGTTAGGTCCTGAAGGAAATCAGGACCTCGCATAATTAGGATTGATTCAAGCGAAAATTTATTCAAATGGAATTTACTGCGAGACGTGGTGAATCGAATTAAAATATCGGTGGCCGATAGATTTTTTCATTTCTTTTGCTGTGTGTCACGTATTCTTTTAACGAGTAACAAATTGAGTGAATGCAGTGTAGACGTGAACTGTAACTGAAATTGATAGCTCTCTTCGGAGCGGAATGCAAGGTGCAGTGAAACAACGTCAAAGTCACGGTTTTTCTTTTTTGTAACGAATCGTTGTTTGGGAATATTTACTAGTTGGAAGCCTTGAAGGCATGGAAGTTTGGCGAAATTATTTTTCATGCGATTGCTTCTTTCAACACTGATTTGTGGGATTGTAATCAGCTTTGGACAAAGATCAAGAGAATTTTCTATTGTGGATCAAAGAATATACGAAAATAGACGCGGTCTGAGGCAGACGCTTCCGATCGATCTCACCGGGCTTAGTTTTAATCCGATTCGATAGATTTGAATGGTCGTAGACTGACGGATTTACCATTTTTGTTATGTATAACACAGTATAATCAAAACCATCAAACAGGTTTCAAAAGATTACAGGTCTTAGTTTCAAATGCAAATAAAATCTCATAGCGTATCCGGAGAGAGGTCCAACTTGCTAGACTAAGATTGTTCCACTTAATAGCACAACATTTGCGTTTAATAGCAGCGCTGGGCCAAGGAGAAATTCAAAAGAGTAGACATAAGCCAGCTAAAAATATTGACAATAAAGTTCAGTAACCAATTTCTTCCTAGATGAAAAACAAACACTTCCAAAATAATAAACAAAAGAAAAACAAAACTCTATAAGCTTTCTTTAATAACCTATAACAATATTTGTTTGTCTTTAAAAAAATGTAAGTTGATACAAGAAATAAAACACTAAATTAATGTATTGTTAAGTTAAAAAAAACTCTATCCCGGCGCATCCACCAATTTTAACGAAACAAAATATAGCACTACGTTCTTTTTTCTTGTTTCATAAAAAACGCCTTCGCCATTTTTTTGCACAAGCAGTATTTTTACACAAACGTTTGGTTTCGAGAGCTTTTTTTATAGAAGAACAGTTTGATATATGTACATTCTGCTAGTAATAAAGAGTCCCCTGGAGGTGAAAGATTATGCTCTCTCATTGAGACACTTTTATGACAGCACATATAAAAAGAAATTTAAGAAGCAATCTAATGGTGTAACAAAATTAAAATCGACTAGGTAAATTACTCAAAAAATAAAATAAAATAAAGACTTAAAATTTGAAGTAATGTAAAATCGGATTTTTTGTATTAATTATTATTAAAGAAAGTATGTAATAAAATGTTTAATTTAAACTTTTTTGTTGCTTACTAGGACATAAACAACTCTTTGTTTATCAAAATATATAGCATGTATATAGTAAAATAAAATGGTGAGCATAACTATAGCCCGACAGCCAATTTTGACTGTATCTACCTTAAATTTTAAGTAAATTTATTACGCCTTCTGGTACTTTAAAAACAAAGTAAATTAGCACCAAAAAATATTTTTTACATCATTTAAAATCAATTTGATAAAAGTTAATGATCTCCATTTTGTAAGAGTTGTATATTAATAAGAAAATGAAATTGAATAATTGGTCCTTTTAAACTCTTAAAAATTTTTATTAAACCTTGTTATTTGATTACAGCTGTTTCGGCATGTTTTTTGCCATCATCAGATCTCAAGCTTAAACGTGTTTCCCTAACGATAACCTATCATTCAGGTTTAAGCTTGAGATCTGATGATGGCAAAAAACATGCCGAAACAGCTGTAATCAAATAACAAGGTTTAATAAAAATTTTTAAGAGTTTAAAAGGACCAATTCTTTAATTTCATTTTCTTATTAAAATCAATTTGTTTTATTTTTTCAATAAAATTTGATAAATCATTGGTGCATATCTATAGCGTCTATAAATACCAAAGGATTTTTAGCAAGAAATAATGAAAAGGTAGCTGTTAAAATGCCTCGCGGGTCTTACTTGTCTGAGCTTGAAAAATTTTGGCTTTTTAAAACAAAGGAATAAGTCAACGTAAAATCGCTAGAAAAATTAATCGTTCGCGAAAAATAGTGTCAAATTATCTAAAAGAAACCCTACGGAATATGAGACACGTAAAACAAGAGAGCCAAAAAAGAAAATTTCACCTAGGACTGCAAGAAAAATTGACGAATAGCTAAAGAATGTGGAGCAAATGTCTCAAGATGGACTATAGGAAGGGTTTTATGTGGAAGTCAGAATATTGTACAACAAAAATTGAAAAGACACCAAGGCTTCTCCAGCGCCACATAACTGCAAGATTGAAATTTGCCCAACGGAATATAAACAGGATCTGAGATAATGTACTTTACATCAGTTTCATTTTTAATTCCTCTTAGGGTCTTCCTACATTTTAATGTTTTTTAGGTTTTTTCTGATAAAAAAAAGTTTCAGCTAGAACCTCAATTTCTGAGTAAGCGAAATTTTGGGGGAGGAACTTTCATGGTCCTACAACGAGAATGAATACAAGGGAGTACCTTGATGTCTTAGAAAATCGTTTATACTTAGCCGAGAGGCAATAACATGGTTTAGGAATAAAAATATTGAATTACTAGAGTGACCAGTCTGCTCCCCCGATATGAACCCCATAGAAAACCTTTGGAGAATCGTAGTTCGTCGACTCTACAAAGATAACAAACACTATGCGACCATCAATGAATTAAAACACTCTTTGGAGGAAGTTTGGAGAAATTTGGAGCCTGCAATACTGATAAAACAGGTTGGCAGTATGCAGTCCCAAATTTTTAAATTAATTAGAAACAATAATAGACAAACCCATTATTAAATTAGGACTTTCTATTATTTTTTGAAGTTGGGTGTTCTATAGTTATGCACCCATAATTTATGTAATTTTGTTAAAAAATAAAACAAAATTAATTTAAAACGACGTAAAAATCATTTTTTGGTGCTAACTTACTTTGTTTTCAAAGTACCTAAAAGCATAATAAATTCACTTAAAGTTTAAGGTAGATACAGTCAAAATTAGAAGAGAGGCTATAACTATGCTCACCACTTTATGTTAGAGGGTTATAATTTTGCTCTATGCTTTTTTAGAACCTTGGGCTCAGAGTAAATTTATCGAAATTTTAAACCTCAAACCCTATTCATTAAAATCCAAAAAAATGTAAGCAAATAGGACCACACCCAGTAATACAAAAATTAAAAATAAACGTTTCAGTACTCTATTTTAGTTTATAGTAACTAAGAAAAATTTTTTTTAAAGAATTTTTCAAGCGATTTTAGTTGTGATTATTTTATTAGATTGTTCATTATATTGCCTTTTTTTTTAAATATCACAAAAAAAGTTGTCTTTTAAAAAGAACTTAATAAAAACGTTAAGGGGAAGAAAGGCTATAACTATTTCTTCCACCCCCCAAGAAAATCTTAAATTAACTCTATATCACACAGTAACTATGATTGCTGTCGCTTCAATTTACCGCTCACTCTTCAATCGCTTCGGGAATCACACTAACTGTCCCGTCAATGTCTCCGCCCCTTATATAACGATACGTCTTTCAAAATATGTATGTCCAAAATTTTCGCAACCTTTTTCCAATAGTGTGGAGCAATGACATTATTCAATCTGTCCATAGGCGTGCCTAGTAATGTTTTCGTCAAATTTCACGTTTCTATATCCTTCTAGTATTTTCTCGAACTACTTACTCGAAACTCGCTTTCTGTAATTATTTTGAATTGTTCATAACAATATTGTACAAGAAAATTATACTATTTATATTATATTTGGTATATTATTAGGACATTGCAGCAATTTTGGGCTGTGACGTATTAATTAAAATTTAGCACATTAATTTAAATTTACGTCGTTGCTACATAAATTTGAGACATTTTAATTTAAAAACGTTGTTAAATTACATAAAATTTAAGATGCTGCGAAATTTTTTAGGATATAGAATGGTGCTACTTTCATTTAGAACTTTATTGCTAATCAAGTATTCATTTTGCTATATTAAATTACAGCGTTTCTAAATTCTACATTAATTTAAAACGGAATCTTTTCTATATGAATTTTTGACGTCACAATATTAGTTTCAAATCTATCTATCTTAGAAAAATGCTATTTTAATTTGGAACATTTTGACATTAATTTAAAGTATTATTATATTAATGCAAAACGTTAATATATTTTAAAATTTCGTAACTTTTTTTTGCTTGTATACACTGAAAAAATATTTTCAATGGCTAAAATTTTAGATAGGTTTGATTTCGTTTAATTTAGAAAATAGCTATTTACGTATCAAGTACGCAAAATGTAATTTTAGGGGACGAATCGTAATTTAAGACGAGGCGACGTAGGAGCCAAGTCTTTAATGAGATAAGCTCCTTAAAACTATTGTGACGTTTATTATATGTGGGTTTCTGATTTAAAGAGCTGGAGATAATTTCTCGGCAAGTTTATTTACAAATCAAATTAATTACAACTAATTAACACAGCTAATATTCTAAATCACTAACGGAACACAAAACACTTTAATTTATCGCTTTCTAAATTCGCTGGATATCGCCGGAGTTCGCCTTTATGTCGCTCTCCCAAAACCAGACTGACTGACTGACTCGCTGTCTCGCATATATATAGGGGTATGGACTCTTTCCAGAACTTTCGAGTATTTTCTCGCGTTTCTCCTGAATTATTTCAATTCGGCAAGATGATTGGAATTCAATCACAATAGCGACAAACAATGCCGACGTAAACAAGAATAAATAAACCCATTCAAAACGTAAATAATACTCGAAGTTCTATTCAGTTCCTAGAAGTGAGCGGTCCACAACACAATACTCGATACTCTGATTCACCGCTTCTTAGAATTGAGTCGTTCGCGTCACACTACCCCCCTCTTAAGAATTGTTCGTCTCGAACAATCATTCATCGTCATTTGAACCCGCATAGGGGGCTAAACGGTCTAAATGCACTACCTTCATCTTAGCCCTGGGGTTCTTTTGGATTCTATACACCACGTCGTTAAGTCGGGTCAGTACGGTATAAGGGCCTTCCCATTTCGGCTGAAGCTTCGGACATCGCCCTTTCTTCCGTTGAGGGTTAAATAGCCAGACCAAATCTCCCTCTTGAAACCCTACCGAATTCGCCCTCAAATCGTACCGCGTCTTCATCCTGTCACTGGCAATCTCAATTCGGTCTCGAGCCAAGTCGTGGATATGGGACATCGTCTCTTGAAGCTCTTCTACATAGCTTCTAACTTCCTTGGGTTCTTGAGTGGGTGTCCCAAACACAAGGTCACAAGGCAAGCGGAGTTCCCGTCCAAACAAAATCTTGGCTGGAGTTTGATTTGTAGTTTCATGGATCGCCGCTCTGTAAGCCAACAAAAACAACGGTAAATGGCGATCCCAATCTCTTTGATGGGCCTCTACAACTTTCGATAGGTGCTCTTCCATGGTGCTGTTAAAGCGCTCGACCATTCCGTCGGACTGAGGATGCAGCGGTGTAGTCCTGGTTTTCCGAATACCCAAGAGATCACAAATTCCTTGGAAAACCCCTGACTCAAAGTTTCGCCCTTGGTCCGAATGCATTTCCATGGGAAGCCCATAACGAGAAATCCAATTATCCACCAAAGCACGAGACACAGTAATAGCTTCTTGGTTTGGTAACGCGTATGCCTCAGGCCATTTACTGAAATAGTCGGCAACAACCATAATGTATTTGTTGCCCGAGTCGGTGACTGGAAATGGACCCGCAATATCAAACGCAATCCTCTCAAACGGAGCCCCAACGTTGTATTGCTTCATGGCTCCCCGGCTACGAGTTTTCGGGCCTTTACTCGCAGCACATGTTGTACATTTCCGGCACCAATTAGCGACATCTTCTCGGCTATTGACCCAATAAAAGCGTTCGCGAACCTTCCCCAAGGTTTTGTTGACGCCGAAGTGAGCTCCAGATCTTCCATCATGGATTTCCCTTAAGACTTCCTTTACACGACTCTTCGGTAGGACTAGCTGCATTGTTACCGTCTTTCCATCCGCGCTTTCCCAAGCCCTTTTGAGCAGCCCATTTTCGACTTTCAGGGAGTCCCATTGTGCCCACAACGCCTTCAGAGCAGGACTCTTATTTGAAATGTCATGCCATTGCGGTCTTACATTTCCGTTCTCCTTGCTTTGTAAAATCGGTCCGATCTCATCGTCTTGCAGTTGCTCTGTTCTTATTTCTTCAGCTGTCCATCCGTCAGTAGGTTGCAAAACTAGCCTTCTAAGGTTGCACAGGTGGTCAGCTTGTTCTCGTTGGCTACAATGTTTGCAGTCGGCTCTGCACGGTCTTCTGGACAAGGCGTCTGCATTTTGATGAGACCTTCCCGAGCGATGCTTGATTTCAAAATCATACTGCTGAAGTCTCTCAATCCATCTCGCTGTTTGACCTTCAGCATTCTTCAAATTTAACAGCCACTTTAAAGCGGCATGATCTGTCCTTATTGTAAAATGTTGGCCGTATAAATATTTGTGGAAATGGCTTACCGCGTTCACGATAGCCAACAGTTCTCTTCGGGTGACACAGTAATTCCTTTCAGGTTTAGAAAGAACCTTACTATAATATTCGATAACCCTCTCTTCGCCATCCTGTACTTGAGTTAATACTGCGCCAACTCCATTATTACTGGCGTCCGTATCTAAAATAAACTGACCTTTTGCCCTTGGGTAAGCAAGTATTGGTCCCGTACAGAGTGTAACTTTTAATGTTTTGAAGGCCGATTCACACTCTTTGTCCCAAATAAAAGGCGTCTTCTTTTCGGTCAGTTTATGAAGAGGTTTGGCAATATCGGCGAATCCTTTGACAAAACGGCGATAGTAGGTGCAAAGACCCAAAAAGCTTCGTAGTTGGTGCTTATCATTAGGTCGGGGCCATTCCCGTACGGCTGCAGTCTTCTCAGGGTCAGTTTGTATCCCATTCGATGAAACAACGTGTCCCAAAAACTTGACTTTTCTTTGGAAAAGGCAACACTTTTTAGGGTTAAGTTGAAGACGAGCGTTTCGCAATCGGCTGAAAATTTCTTGCAGGTTACTTTGATGTTCTTCGAAAGTTTTCCCAATAACCATCACATCATCAAGGTACACAAGGCAAGTTCTCCAAGTCAACCCTCGAAGGACAAGTTCCATTAGCCGCTCGAACGTAGCTGGCGCATTACAAAGTCCAAAAGGCATAACATTAAACTGGTAGAGCCCAGTTCCAGTCGAGAAGGCAGTTTTCTCCTTATCCTCAGGGTGAATTCCAACCTGCCAATACCCACTCTTCAAGTCTAAAGTAGAAAACCATTGGGAACCAGCTAACATGCTCAGTGTATCGTCGATGCGTGGAAGTGGGTAACTATCTTTCTTCGTTACTTCGTTGAGCCGTCTATAGTCAACGCAGAAACGAGTTGACCCATCTTTCTTTGTTACTAGTACAACTGGTGAAGACCAGGGACTTGACGAATCTTCAATGACGCCATCTTCTTTCATTTTTTCGATCATTCGAGCCACTTCTTCCTGTTTCGCAAAGGGGAGTCTTCTCGGGGGCTGACGAATAGGTTGTACTGATCCCGTATTAATTCGATGCTGTACCAAATTAGTTCTTCCCGTAATCTTGTCCCCTATTGCAAAAATGTCTTGTTCCTTTCGAATAAAAGCAGTGGCTGCTTTCCTCTGATCTTCTGATAAGTGTTGCCATTCTTCCAGAAAATAATTTTCCAATTCCGGGTTATTTTTACCTTCTCCTTCCTGGTAACTCTTGTTGTCCTTTTCTTCACAACGAACAACTCGTAATGCAGGCTGAAAGAAGCCAATCTGTTCCCCTTTCTGCAACGTAACTCGATTTTCGCTGAGATTGGCTATGCGAATAGGAATCTTTCCACCAGCCTCAACGAGTGCTCTAGCTACCAAGATCTGTTTATTGTGTGTCGCATTCGTGAATTTCGTCATGTCCGGTTCAACAACTCCCGTTCGGTATCCCCCAGGATCTTTTTCCAACTCTGCCAGCACAATTTTCTCAGAATTGCCGGGGACACGAACTGATTCTGAGACGATGATGTTTACATGGTCAGATGAAGCGGTCGCAGAATGTAACAAGATTTCTTCGTTTCCCATTTGTAACATCCTGTTCTTAATATCCAGCACAAATCCATATTTGTCCATAATGTCCAAACCCAAGATCACTTCATCAACTATCTCAGCTACAACCATTCGGTGTACAATTTTGAATGGTCCTATCTCAAGTTTGACATTAGCTTCTCCATGTACTTGTGCTGTTTCACCAGTAGCGGTTTTCAAAACGAAGTTACATCTTGTCATGTAGATATTTTGAGATGTTTCCAGCATGTCCCGTCTCACTAGAGAAAGTGTTGCTCCCGTGTCAACCGTCATCTTGGTGTCTCGACCGTTGATTCGTCCATCCAGCAACAGACTATCATTTCCTTTTCCTAGCTGCGAGACGGAGATGATCCTAGGGGCTTTGGGCGTATCAGCTAGCACACGCCCCAAAGTGCTAGCTGAAATTAGTTTTCCTGATGCCGGGAAATTGAGGCCTGTGACATCTTCCTGACCCCTCCTTACATCCTCAGACCTTCCCCGTTGGCGGCAATCCCTTCTTATATGGCCTATCTTACCACAACCATAACACTTAGGCCGTCCTCCAGTGCGTGCTGGTGTCTGCTGCATCTTTTCCAACATACTCTTCAGTTCTTCGCAGCAGCAATTATTTGTTGGAGTTTCCTCTGCGGACATCAATCGCACGCGTTGAGCTGGTCGTCGTGAAAAGTCTTCATTTGCCGCCTCATATTCTAACGCGTGGATAAGCGCGTCAGCACAGGTTTTATATCTATGTAGACGTAGATAACGTCGTAAATCGCCATCTCTTAAACCATCAATAAATGCGCTGGCTTCCATCTCATGGCGAAGGTCTGCAGGTGCGGAAGGATAACCTAAATTAACCAATCTTTCTATTTCCGCGGCATATTCTTGCAAACTTTCGTTGCTTTTCTGATGTCGGGATTTAAGCATCATTTGGTATACTCTGTCCATGTGCTGGTCTCCGTAGCGCAATTCCAAGGCGTTGACCACTGCGTGATAGTTTTTCTGATCACGATCAGATACATTCTGAAGCAGCTGGAGAGCTGGTCCTCGCAGTGCTAACACCAGAGCTGTGGCTTTTTCTTCATCATTCCAGCAATTTATCTCCGCCGCTGCTTCAAACTGCCTCCTATACATTGACCACGAAGACTGACCATCGAAAGTTGGGGGTTTTACTCGTTGCGATGTTACCTCGCTTCCTAAAATTTGTCCTGTTCCAAGTTTCTTCATTTTACTTTCCAATTCTAAAACTTTCTTTTCTAATTCTTCCCTAACTTCTTTTATCTCTTCTTTTACTTCTTCTTTTACTTCGAAAACTTTTTCCTCAAATTCCTTTTTTACTTCTTCGACATCTTTCTTAAGAGCATCTTGTAAGGTATCGAATTTTTCGAAAATTCTTTCTTGCTCTTCCATTCGACGTTTTTCTTCTTCTTCTTTTTCTTGCAGTCGTCGTTTTTCTTCTTCTTCTTTTTCTTGCATTCTTCGTTTTTCTTGATCTTCCAGAAATTTCTTCTGTTCTTCTTTATCTTCCAAGCGTTGTTTTTCTAGTTTCTCGAAGAATACACGAAGTTGTTCCTCCATGGTTCTTGTCTGACTTCTTGTTGTTCTTCCAGAAGGTTCCAGAGACATAAACTTTTCTTTGTCCACCAAGCTTCTTTAAATCCCACTCCTGACACCAGTGTGACGTTTATTATATGTGGGTTTCTGATTTAAAGAGCTGGAGATAATTTCTCGGCAAGTTTATTTACAAATCAAATTAATTACAACTAATTAACACAGCTAATATTCTAAATCACTAACGGAACACAAAACACTTTAATTTATCGCTTTCTAAATTCGCTGGATATCGCCGGAGTTCGCCTTTATGTCGCTCTCCCAAAACCAGACTGACTGACTGACTCGCTGTCTCGCATATATATAGGGGTATGGACTCTTTCCAGAACTTTCGAGTATTTTCTCGCGTTTCTCCTGAATTATTTCAATTCGGCAAGATGATTGGAATTCAATCACAATAGCGACAAACAATGCCGACGTAAACAAGAATAAATAAACCCATTCAAAACGTAAATAATACTCGAAGTTCTATTCAGTTCCTAGAAGTGAGCGGTCCACAACACAATACTCGATACTCTGATTCACCGCTTCTTAGAATTGAGTCGTTCGCGTCACACTATTTTGCGCACGTAGTGCATACAAGATTTTTTGCATAAGTTCTCTAAATCACCAAATTGATTCTTAAGAGAATTGATAATTGATAAGCGGCATAATTGAATACGTTTTTAATCATAGTTAGTTTGGCATTTGGCTGTTATCACAACGTCATAAATAAAAACTAAAATCAAAATTAATCCAAGCGCAATCGCTGAAAAAGCAAAAAATATTGTTTTAAATTTACTTCCTGCTAAATCTCGTGAACAATATGAGAATGAGTATAGCTTGTTTTGTGAATGGAAAGCAAAAAATTAAGTAACAACAGTAAATGAAGATAAAATTTTAACTTATTTTCATGGAAAAGTAAGTACACCTGCGTGTGGTGTATTTCGTTTTGACTTTTCAATTTTAGCAATAACATTATCTTCCGTTATTTATCACATGAAATTGCTGCTGTAAATGAGAAAGAAAATAGCTTTTCATTTAGCGATAATAGTTTCCAATATGCTCAATACTGTGAATTTCATTTTCATGTATCTAAATAAATAGTTCTTTGTAGGTTATCAACTTTTCAATAAAAATAATCTTATAAAGTTGCCATAACAACTTTAGCGACCTAGGCCGCTAAAGATTTATTTTTTGGCGAATTTGAATTTGCAAAATTCTAATTTTAGAGATCGTATGCAAAAAAAATAATTTATTAGAATCAAAGAAAAAATGTGAGAATAAAATCTCCTTACCGTTCATGATACATAAATTACTATTCTCTGTCTCTATTGACTGAGTGAAGTTACATTTTTTAAAACCGACAAATTGACAATTGATGCTCCTTTGTTTATTTCATGTTAGTTAAAAGATATACAATCAATAATATGGCTATAGTCTAATCCTGCAATTATATAAACTTGGAGATAATTTTCCAGGGTAAATTAGGGTTTGCCTCGTAAAACCCAGAATATCTGGAACTAGCACCGTTAATTTAGTTGCAAGATAGCTTTAGTTTATTCAAAAATTTTCAGTAATTTTTTTGTCGTAATTTAATGTCGTTGAGCGTATTCTAGAAATAAAATTTTGTAGTTATTTAAATTTTGTGCAGTTACAGAAAATAAATTACAGAAAAAGAAACTCGAAATTAGCATTTTTTGGTAATTCCATTTTAAATACGAGTAGTTTAAGTGTTTACGTGTTCGCATTTTTGAAAATCTATGTTGAGCGTGGTTTGAAACGCTTCACGGAATTTTATCAGGAAGTATTTCAGGTTTCGGCAGAATTCAATACCTGAAAATATCTGTTTTCTACCTAAAGTGAGTTGAGGAATGCAAATATCTCCGAGTAATTTTGCCACTTGAAAAGTCTCGAAAAATATTGATTTTGAGTTTTAAATTACCAATTTTTTGTGAGTAATAATTATTAAATTTTGCAAACTTTTGCTGGTATATCCGGATGAAATTAAAAACTTGAGAGAAAAGAAATGTTTGTACTTTATAGCTTCCGACAGAGATTGATGTGAGTTAGTGTTGAAAATTATGTTACATTTTCCATAATTTAATATTGGTGTATAAGAGAGTCGGCAACAGGTTATACATAAAATTTTAAATGTATATTTAATTCTTGTTGAAATTGAGCGATTGTCTCTCTATAGCTAATTTCGGAGTCCATTAGCCGTTCGCGGTCTAAAATAAAGACATGCTTTTTGCTCTAAATGGTTGACATAACTCATGTGGCGCAGGTTGAGGCGTAAAACAAGCGTTTTAACGGGCTCCGATTTGCATAAATCCGTAGACGGCGAAAGCAAACACGAAATCCCGTATCAAGTTTTTGTATGCATAAATTGCAGATTACACTCGAATCAACACAGGAAAAAATCCCTCTGTGTGTACCTTTCAAGGTTTTATTAAGGCATTTCGTGAAGCGGAACAAGTTTCGAAACCGTACATCAATCATTTTGGTAATAATTTACATGTTCTGGCGTTGTAAATGACGAGCTATTACAATTTCACAGAGTTCGGTAGGTAATTTCAGCAAAACGACCTAACACAGGAAATTCCTCTCTTGTCTCGTAAAAGATAAAGTACGGCAAAGGAGTATTTTATTTTGATATATGACACGTGACCGCCGACCCGCCAAAATACACTTGCGAGTGTCACCTCACGGATTAGGTTTTTTTTCAAAAAGGGCTTGAGATATATTATCGTGTCTCGTATACTGAATTTATGAGCTGCGTGTCATCGGACGTGACTAATTATAACGGAAAAACACACAAAGTTTTAGGTACTTAAAAAGGGATCATCAGTAAATGGATTTTTTACTTACGACGAATTAATTAAGATTGAGAAAGGACGATTCGAGGTAAAATACTTTTCCTTCGGGAAATAATCAACCGGTTTTTGAAGCCTTCATTTATCATCAATAACACCACAAAATTAAGTAGAAGACGCTCGATATACTACTCAACTTATTAATCATTTCTACTAAAAATATTTGTTTTCAAACCATAAATTGCTTGGAACACGAGACGAAAACGTAAATAGAACGTCATATTTTATTTTAGTAAATTTGGTGGATGCGCCGGGTTACATTAATAACAGTGTCCCATCAGATATACGAGATTTAAGTTTTAAATAAAACAGTAAATTACTACTTGAGCAGTTCTTAAAGCAGACATCTTGAATATCAATGAATATCACGCGATCAGAAAAATATCATAAGAAATCAGTAGCTTCTTCTAAACTGCCGCCATGCAATTTTGTTCTCTCTAGAAGTTTGTTAAGTCTAAAGCCTATTTCTAACACACCATAAACAGTCTTTAAATTAAAAACAAAAATTCAACTTATTTTTGCATAAATCAAGGCTGAAATAGGTAAATCAAATGTCTTGGAAAAAATCAAAAATTTAATCAAAAGAATCAGAGTTTGCCAGCCGAACCACGGCTTTTATTTATTCGACATTATATATTCAGTGACAATAATATAATATCTAATATTTAAATTAAAATTATTTATAACATTAATAATTTTTTGAAAGTGATTTTTTTGGTAACAGAATGAGTAAATATAAAGCTAGTTAATTGCAACAATTTTTCTTCAATAGGTCTTGTTAAAAAAAATTTAATCTCTTAGTTTTTGTTAAGAAAAAGTCTTATCAGAACTGATAAGTAGAAGTATTTGCAGTTCTTGTGTCTCCGACTACTTCAGGATAACAAAGTGCTTTCAGTACGACGACATCAACGATATCCCCATTTTAGCGATGTCGACAGAGATAGAATTGAGCCGTTTCGACATATTGGTTTGTCCTATCGCAAAATTACCCAGTGTTTATTCTACTTCAATGACGGTAAGGCATGTGTTTCGGGTGTGGACAGAAGAAGGTAGAGGAACACGAAACAAACCAACAGGTCAACCGAGGCGTACCACAGAGCGTCAAGCCAGGTACTACAGACAACCAACTCTTCGAAACTGTTTTGCTACTACGCGACAACTCGGTGACCAATGGTTTAGAGAAGAAGGTCGACTTGTTAATATGTGAACGTTGTATCGCCGCATTCGAACTTCTCAACTTTTTTCTTACCGTCTACGGTTAGTGCTTCATTTAACTGCGAAACCACGTCGCAGTTTGTACTGATGCAACGAACGGCAGGTTTAGAAAGCAGAACAGCATAATGTAATATTCAGCGACAAATCGTAATTCTGCCAAGACATGCATGGCTGTCGGAGGGTAAAATACCGTTTTGGAAAGCGAGATAATATTGGATTTGTTAAGAGGCATGTGCACAGAACTATTGGAGTAATGGTTTCGGGGACTATTGCTTACGGAAGCCGATTACTTCTTGTGTTTATTCGAGGCAGTATAACAGTTGTGCGTTTTGATGATCACGTCCTACAAATCACTTTACTGCCTTATCAAGGCCGTCAACATATCCTTTATCAGTGACAACGCATGTCATTGCTCTTCAAACTATAGACTTCCTTCAAGAAACTGGCTTTAGTGTTTTGTCGTGGCCACCTTATTCACCGAATGTAAATCGTATCGAGCATGTGTGAGATATGATAGGGAGAAAAAACTTCCACAGACTGTAGCACAGTTAATCCATGAGGATCAAGTTGTTTAGAACCAGGTGCCACAAGCAGAGATAGACCATCTCACTTTGTCGATACCTAGATGACTACAGGAGTGTACTCCTTACAGAGTAGCCAAACACATTTTTAATATATATTTTTTAAGTTAATGTTACTAAAATTTTTTGCTAATCTCATCGTTTTATTCTGGATGTAAATCTTGGTCCCCAGTACAATGTGTCCTTAAATTTTTTTTTTGATACATACAAATGTAAAACTTTGTGAGTGTCTTTCTTGCAACGAATCCGACAAACTTATCTAATTGGATACTTTCGACGCTGCTGCGTTTTCGAATGCCGTCATACCGACATCTTCGGGGTGGTGGACACTCCATACGCAGCTTGATTTTTGTCGGACAAGTTGACCACTATTATTATAGTTTTAAAATTTAAAAATTGTGGTCAACTTGTACGACAAAAATCATGCTGTTTATGAAGTGTCCACCACCCCGAAGATGTTGGTATGACGGCATTTGAAAACGTAGCAGCGCCGAAAGTTTCCAATTAGATAAGTTTGTCGGACTCGTTGCAAGAAAGACACTCACAAAGTTTTACATTTGGATGTATCAAAAAAATTTTTAAGGACATTGTACTGGGGACTATCTACCACATTGTCAAAAAATCACGTCCAAAAAATTATTTCTGTTAGGTAATAAAGTAATACTTTTAATGTTACTGAGTATACTTCATAATCATTCTCAACATCTTAACTTTTTAAAATTTAGACCGATGAGAGACTCTATATCCTATTACAATAAAAAATATACAATTTCATTAACTTTCCCTTAATTTTCTAATCTAAAAACCCAATTAAATAAATCCTTTTAACCCTCGCCTTTTTTCCGGCTCAATCTCATTCTTTGACTAAATTACCTAGTAAATTTTTCGATTTCGTCATTCTCGTATTTTAAACCCATTAATCTAAATTTTTTAATGGTTTCCATCGTCGCCACCCTCAAAATCCCCGCCATTTCGCCACTAAGCCTCCATTAAACCCGAATGCCATCCCATTAAAGACAATAATCAGATTCCGGCGACTCGGACATCCCTCCGGACGTCCTATTAAATTTTATTTGCATTCGGAAGTAAGAAAAGCAATTGTCGCACCCCTTATTATAACAGATAAGATTATGAAAACGTTTTCAGCATGCTCCGTCAGCGTGGGTGTGTGGACGCTTGTGGCCATTTCCGTCGAGAGGTACTATGCAATATGTCATCCTCTGAGATCCCTCCGATGGCAGACCATCAGCCATGCTTACAAACTCATTGTTGGGATATGGATCGGAAGCTTGATTTGCATGACCCCCATTGCCCTGTTGAGTCAACTCAAGCCGACCAAGCAAGGTGAACACACAATTAGTCTTGTTGATTTAATGCTCACCAAATAAGTGTAAGTAGGTCTTAATAGTCGCTCGACAAACTACCATAAATTAAACGCGTGATGGGTAGAAGGGCTAAATAATAAATCAATATAAGAACACTTTCTTTCCACCCAATTGAACTTTGCAACAAAGCCCCCAACTTCAACACTTTTTTCAGATTTACCGAGATAAATTTTAAATAATTCAAGGGATCAAAGAAACTTTAGCCAATTTTTTAACTTGGTAATGGTGAAATATCGTGATCGCATTCACTCCCAAGTTAAATCCCATTTTCTTTGCTCCTTGATTAAAAGCATTTTAAATCTGATTCTAGGAAATTATAAATGTAGAGAAGACTGGCCATCACTAGACTACGAAAAAGCCTACAATCTATTCCTAGATGTCGTCCTCTTAGTTATCCCACTCTTAGTCTTGGGAGTCACTTATTCACTCATAACTCGAACTCTTTGCAAGGGAATGAAAACAGAAAGATCATTACGCGACCATTCAGGTAAATTACTAAAAAGCAAAGCCAGCGTTACTGAAAGTTTGTAACACCTACAAAATTCCAGTAAATGGCGCTGTAGACGTCTACATCAACCTCCATGGCTCGTCTACAACTAACCGCTGGAGCAACAAACGTCACAATCCTCATTGGCGTCAACTCCGTCACAACTGGAGTCAAGATTCATCCAGTCCTGGCAACGGTTCTCAAAAGCATACACCTGGATTAAGACGAACAAACGCTGAACGAAGTCTTCTCAATAAAAAACGCGTCATTAAAATGCTTTTTGCCGTAGTTTTAGAATTTTTTATCTGTTGGACTCCACTTTACGTAATTAATACAATCGTCCTGTTTGACTCGTCCGTAATTTATAACAATTTAGGTTACAAAGCAATCACTTTTTTCCAATTGTTAGCGTATTGTTCAAGTTGCTGTAACCCAATAACTTACTGTTTTATGAATTGTGGATTCAGGAAATCATTCTTGAATCTCTTCAAGTGTCTCAAAAAATCGCGAAATTTCGGTGTTAATGGCAGCGAAATTAATATGGAAACGAAATGGACGAATCGGTGTTCGGAAAATACAGATTTTTGTAGATAATTTGTGTACTTGTTTTAAATAGAATAAAAGAATGTTAAAAAACTGTTTTTTGTGATAAAAAATTTAAGTGTCTATAAAAATAAGTTGGATAATGGTGAATTCAGCAAGTTATTACATAAAATGTTGAGCCACAAAATATCCAAACAATTTACAAAATGATGCTTTTCAAGCGAAAATTATGGAAAATGCAAACAAAAGGAGTGAGGTTATATTTGATAAAATTTTATCGATTTATGTAAATGAATTTGGGAAAATAAGACCAAATTTACGTCTTTTTAAAATATTATTCAGACCTAAATAGAGGAAAAAAATATGGTGATGCAACGAGAAGCAATTTTCAAGGGTAAGCTCAACAAGAAATTCCGTAATAAACAAATTTGAAAAAAAAAACAAGTTTATAAAAAAATATGATAACAAAACCAATTGCAGATAAATGAGATAATAAAAACGTTTTTTAAAAAAATTAAACTTTGACTAAATAACTGAACGATTGTATCCACGTTAAACAAGGTCCTAAATCGTTCTGTAATCCACAGAAACATACGTATTTGCTTAATGTATTCGGGAAAATAGATTTCACGCATGAATACTTTGTTTGCAGCACGAGCGAAGAAAGTAAATGCGGGAAATTTTACTCGAAATATCTTTTGTAACGAATGAATGCTAACTAGAAAAAAGAAAAAGAATTTTGTTTCTTTATTAATGAGTTGGTAAGACTGATTGAAGATTTTGAAAACAGAAGTCAAACCCAAAGTTTTTCAGAAGTATTAATCACGACCATTGACTGCATTCATAGAATTCTTACACATCGGTTTAGATCAATGAACTAAAAACGAAGAGAAGGCTATAATCGGACAATTAAATAGTTGAGAGTTCAATTTTGAATCGAGTTCAGTAAAGCGATAAAGCAGAGATATCTCGTGTTACATATTTATTTATCGATTTATTGTGTTGTTCGTGTAAATAGTTCGTTATTGAAAAAAATATTTGTTAAAAATACATCTTTTTAAATTACAAAAACCCGAATTTGAAAAATACAAAGGTTTAAATTTACCACATTTTACTCAACGCAAGGTATGTTTAATAATATTCTAATAAAAGTTACAAAAATATTTATTAATTCGAAATTTGGTGTTACGGGGAAGTGGACGACAAGGCAAAGAAAAAAAACTGTTTTATAAGGCCAACGTTTCGAATCCTTTATTGATTCTTCTTCAAGGCTTCTAATAAATGTCAGATTTGTTTGGCATGGTACTAATTTGTCTCGGCCAGTGGTCGCCGGAAGAATGAAAGAACATTCTTCCGGCGACCACTGGCCGAGACAAATTAGTACCATGCCAAACAAATCTGACATTTATTAGAAGCCTTGAAGAAGAATCAATAAAGGATTCGAAACGTTGGCCTTATAAAACAGTTTTATTTCTTTTTTTTTCTTTGCCTTGTCGTCCACTTCCCCGTAACACCAAATTTCGAATTAAAAAAATGGACGTAATTCACCAAAATAATATTTATTAATTTGTTTTTTAAAAGCCATTTGTTCAAAATGGCTTCGAGTCTATTTCTAGGTAAATTACCCGGTATAACATTAGAATTACGCATATGGTATGGTGATTTAAATATGACCCAAAACATAAGGTATAGCTTTAAAAAAATTGCTTCAATTTTTACTTCATCCAAAACTACCTAAAAAAGTAGGAAAGTCACAAGAGTACAACAATGTTCAACTTTCAAAACTATGTAAAATAATACAAATTAGGGTCATATTTGAGTTAAAAGTTAATCGTCTCTAAAGAAAGCGGTTGTCTGTAACAGTGTATAGTCCTGTCTTGTTATAATTCTTGGCCAAACTGAAAGAAAATATGCCGTACTTGTCCCGAAGATAAGAATTTCATCATTTTCTAAAAGTTCTAGATTTATTTTAAAACTTTATACATAAAAATTTAAATAAAAGAATAGCCTTGAGACAAGTTAAAAAAAGATGAAAAGATGAGACAGTGACTCACATATTTACTGAATTACGAAATTAAATCGGTGTAAATGAAACACGTTTGTTTATTTTGTATAATTTATTTACATAAAATTACATTTTGTTACATTACGCTGTTTAAAAAAAGTACAGAAAATAAATATATAAATTTCTTTGGTAATGTTATTAATTAATACTGCATATAAATAAAAAACATTTAAGCAATATTTGTTCACATTTATCTAAACCTAAGTCACATTTATTGTACACAATCGTCACATTTAATTATTTACAAATCTAGTGCCTTTTTATATTTAAACTATGAAAAAAATTGACAGCCACAAATCAATTTTTTCAAGTCTTTTTGTAATCTCGTTAACTTATTTCCGGAAATGCAGCATCCATCAAAACTTCAAAAACATCCTAAAACCCAAACTCAACTTATCCTCAACAAAAAATCCTAAAACTTACATAAAGCAACTGCTTATTCATATTTTTCTCCTGAAACGCATCAAACACTTTCTTTGCCCCACTTTTCGCAGCATTCGTTCCAACCAAAGTTGTCAACAACTCCGGAACATTATTCACGAATAAAATTTGCGCTTCACGTGCTGTTCGAATTTTCTCATCAACTGTTCTCACCGGTCCAGGACTTGCTAAAGTCCCTCCAGGCCAAAAACTTTTCAAAATTAACGTAATGTAGTAGTGAAGCATTTGCTCAGAAAACCACCAAGAAATTGTTTCGTGAATTTGCCGATTTATGTTTCTCCCATACGTCACTTGGACAAACCCAATCAGAGTTTTTCGAAGATATTTAAAAACACCACGCATATCAAAAAGCTCCCCAAGGAGGGCATAAAGGGGCTCAGCAATTGTGTCTTTTGTATCATCGTAAAATTTCGTATGATGACCGTTAACTTTAACGAAATCAACAGTGTCGCCCGAATCGGGCGCCAAACACTGCGATATGTCTTCTTCTTCGCTTTCTCTGAGAGTTGATGAACCGTCTTTGCTTTGCTCACTTCCGCTGTAAAAATTGTGCTTTTTCCGAGACGTTTCCAGTTGTCTTGACTTACCTTTTGAAAAGTGTGGAAAAAGAAAATCGTGATTTTTTCGGACTTGGAGTGGAATGTTTCAAATGATCAGAACTTGGACTTAGGAATGAATAAACCGCTTCACTTTGATTTAATTTATCGTCGGTTAAGATAAACTAAAATTGTCTCAAGTCAAAAACACGCTTCATAAAAAAATTGGAAGTTTTTGCCTCAACTAGAGGTCTTATTGACTCAAATCTAGATTTTACGTAAATTAATAGACCGGAAATAGAAACAAAAAACTTGTTTCTTTGTTTATCTAATTTTTATATACAAAAAATAAAATTTTGTGTGTTATAAGTTATAATAGCTAATAAATGACTGTTATAACAAGTTTTATAAGCAAATATATTATTTTTAAATCTCACTTACATCAAGATACTTCTGAATCTGTTGTTTGGCCCTCTCGAGTGAACTTTTATCAGTTTTGCCAAACAAAAACTTAAAAGTATTTGAGGGTAATTCAAGATTACGTAATTCTGAACACAACGGTCGTAATTTTCGGTGTAACTCCTGAAACTGATTCAAGCTACGACATACAACCCATCCTGTACTAATAGCCTCTTCCCCTTCAATTGTTTCCTCTTCAGCCATATGTACAACTAGAACAAATTGTAGTGGTTCACGTTCATCTGGAACTTCAGCTGATTGTACAACAGTTCGCCATTTTCCTAAATTTTCTCCCCAAATTTCCGTTCGGTTTAAATGTGCTTCTAATTGCCTTCTCTCGCCTTGTAACCACTCC
Source organism: Tribolium confusum (assembly GCA_029207805.1). Taxonomy (NCBI): domain Eukaryota; kingdom Metazoa; phylum Arthropoda; class Insecta; order Coleoptera; family Tenebrionidae; genus Tribolium; species Tribolium confusum. The sequence goes on from JALGAY010000005.1 coordinate 16,059,949, forward strand.
ACCTCCTTTTCTAATTTACTCAAAACTTTAGATTCAGGTCTCAACGAAGTTCGGAGTGCTTGCAATGCTTGACTTTTATTATTAAGTTTTTCTTCTAATTGATCTAATTTTTGTTTTGCGTAATTTGAATGGTCACCGACATTTAAATTTGTGCTATCAACACTCGAAATTGAATCACCGGAATTTTGACGTTCTTCAAGTGACCGATCAATGTCAGATATGTCTTCTTTTTCCATTGCAGTAATCATTTCTTTATAATAATCACTTATTAAAAATGGTTGGTAGTATTTATCTTCTAGGGTTTGTACAACTTGAGATTGTACTTCGTAAAATACTTCTGGTCCCTTATCACCTAAATAAAGATCGCAAATTAAATTTTGCAAATACAAAATTTAACACAAACCTAATAAAAACGCTTCCATTCGTTTACGTGTATTTTTATCAACTTTTATTTCAGAAGTGGGATTTCTTATAAAAGTATAAAAAATTTCAGCACCCAATTGGTGCCAATTTTTTCGATGAGCAGTTCGTAACTCTTCAACCGCAATCCAATAACGAACCAAATCTTGGCTTGCCAGAGTATCCAAAAATTGGGAAAGGTATTTACGGCCAAGGACGTGCTCCAAAATTGACGAAATCGGCAAGGACTAAGCAACAAATCAACATCACAATCTTCAAGATTTCTAACAGTTTATAACGGCCTGCTCAAGAATTATGTTTAAACAAAAATTGAAGTCTTACAGACACTATTTATAAAGCTAAATGTCTTTAAATTTACAATTTTTAGGGTAAAATCATCATCAGTAAGCTTAAAAAGTGTACAGTCCCATGTTATTTTATAAAATACTGTCTAAAATATTCGCATTTTAATCTTTATAGACTGCCATATTAAGTCCGCCATTTTAAATCTTGTAATATTTATTTAAAAGTTTTTTTAACACTTAAGATATGTTTTTACCAGAAAAAACCATCAATAAGCATTGGAAACCATTTGTGATTTGATTAATTATCGAAATCAATAAATCACAAGTAAGTATTTCAGATTTTTAACTCTTACTACTGGTTTCTTTCTTATAAAAAACAGGCCATAAGTATTCAGTCTTATTTTATTTTTTGTTTAATATTGTAAAAAATTATTAATTGTTAAATTAGGTATGTAGACGAAAAAAAACTTATTATTATTTTATGTTTTTCTTGTTTTTTTTTGCTCACATAGTCACATAACCAGTTTAACAATTAGTAATTTGTACTACTTTGGACAAAAAAAGTTTGTCCAAAATATTGCCATTTACACGCTTTATAGTCGGCCATATTAAATCTGCCATTTTAATTATTAAAAACAACATTATGCACAACGCCTCCATGCATTTTTTTTTAATACTAGCATGTTTTAAGCTTTACAGTCGCTTCAATCACATCCGAAATCTAGAATTTTACAATTTTTAGAACAAAATCGTAAGCAGTAAGCTTAAAAACAACAGTATAGTAGGCCATATTAAATCCGCCATCTTAAATCTTGTAATTTTCATTCCAAAATCGTTATCGTTTTTCTCAAAAACACCTAAAATATGGTTTTTACGAAAAAAACTAGCAATCAGCGTTGGAAACCAATTGTAGTTTAGTTAATTTTCGAAATAAACCAATCAGAAATGTGTATCTTAAATTTCCAACATTTACTGGTTCTCCTCTTGTAAAAAACAGTGTTCAGTGTTAATTTATTTTGTCTAATATGGACCACAATTATTAATTGTTAAATTGAATAAATAAATGAAAAAAATTATTTGTTTATTTTAGTGACGTTTCGGTTCATAGTAGTACCTTCTTCAAATAAAATAAACAAATTTGTTCTTGTTTTTCGCCCACATTTTGTCCAATTTAACAATTAATAATTTATACAGCTAAGACAAAAATACATCAACATTGTCTAAAATATTGGCAGTTTCACTCTTCATAGTCAACCATATTAAATCCGCCATTTTAATTATTAAAAACAACATTATAAACAATACAATTTTGCAAAAGAATTTCAAAATTTTAGCATGTTTTTATTTTTTGGCGGTATTATTAGGTCCGCTATTTCAATTTTTACAATTTTTTTGATGAAATCGTTATCAGTAAATTTGAAAACAATTAAATGTTCAGTTCCATATTTTCTCTAATATTGTTAAAACTTCTAAAACGTATAAAAAAATCAGTCTAATCCAAAAAATTTTAATTTGACGCGACAATTGAATTGGACTGTATTGTATTTTGTACTACGTGACAAGAGCTGTTTACACCAGAGTAAAACACAGAGTGTCCATCATTTCTTGAGTAAGCGTTAGGGATGGTACAGGGTTTTCATAAATGATTGTAAGGACGTACGCGGCTGTGGAAATAATAAAAAATATTCTGTCTTTTAAAGACTAATGGGCTGATTTCAAGTTGAGATAACACCGGTAGTATCGCAAATTTTAATACTTTTCCATGACAACAACCAATCAATACAACAAACTTTATTAATTTTCCATGGAAACCAAGATACTACCGGTATTATCTCAACTTGAAATCAGCCCAAAAGACTTTAGCTATTATTATAATTATTATTAGACAAATGAGTAACTCCAGAAACCATTTTCCAATGTTCCGTTGCGTAAATAGAACATTACAATGAATATTCGTGATATCAAAAATCTCCACAGCCACCTACATACGTTGTTACAATCATTTATGAAAACCCTGTACTAGAGAATGGCGTTTCATTATTAAAAACACCTTAAAGATATAAAACCAAGTACATATGTTCGACATTTAATAGGTCAAAATTAACGAGAGACTCCTGTCATAGAGTCAAATTCCTTTTTAAAGAATTTATTTAATAAAAAATTTGTAGACCGGTTCGAAAAGTCTTAAAAGTCGAAAAGTCGAAAAAAATTTAGGGAAACATCAGGACAAGTAAACCTCTATATCAAATCTCAGTTTAAGAGATTGAACAGGCCGCAATAAACAGTTAATTAGTCCAGAAGGTCGAGAAAATCTCTTTGTGTGAAAATTCACCTAATCAGTAGTGTAACCTTAGATAAAAAAAAAAACTCATTTGATAATTGATATAATCACAATGAAAATGCAACAAAAAAAATATGACTCGGAGATTGAATAGGCCGCAATAATCAGCTAACTAGTTAATCCAGAAGGTCCAAAAAATCTTTGTGTGAAAATTCCTCTAGTCAGTCATGTAATCCGAGACGAAAAAAACTCATTTAATAATCGCTATGATTACAATAAAAAAAATTTAATTAAGAGATAAAAAACCTGACCCGGGGTTTCACGTAACCCAAAACTTAGTTTGAAACCTGTAAAACCCAAACCTTTTTAAAGTCATCATTGAACTGATATCCCAACTCCCATCCTAAGCTCGCTAATCTCTTTTCGGACTCCTTTTTGGCCACTGTTAATTGATTTATATACTTTCTCAATTTTTTCGCTGCATTTATATCAGATTTATTAACACCAGCTGAAGCTAAAACGCTCTTTTCATTATCCAAATCAACTCCTTTTGATCGATTTAAATTTTGTAAAGTTGTTGCTTGCATTAATTTTGTTACCAAGCTATATCTTATCGATTTTAATGCATTGATATCATCAGTTTTTGCGATAATTTTTAAAATATCATCAAAACTTTTTGCATACTCAAATGCTTTCACATGTACATTGGCAGCAATTTTTTGTGCTTCGATGTAATAAATTATATTCAGATTAAAAAAATCTGGATCGGTGACAGTCTCCACAAAAGTCTTAAATACTGGGAAAAAAACAATTATCTAAAACACAAAAACTAGTTTTTTCTCACCTTTACAAGCTAAAATTTCACGAAGAAAATATTTTGAAGGTGACAGTGAATAGCTGCGAGGTAATAGAAACATAATAAATAGTTCACTTGCTGATCTCATGTATTGCATTTCTTTATCGGATGACATGACGTGAGGTGAAAGTGCAAATATGGGTGGTCGATCAGTATCAGCCCTGACAACCCAAGTCAATCAAAAAAATCAAAGTATAGTACGTCCACTTTTCTTAGATCTAACAATGTTTATATGAAGTAAGAACTACAATAGGTGCGTTCGACTTTGCCACTTCGAGTGCACCTACTCTGTCTTTGTTTGTCTCATTCAAGGCAGGTAAATCCGTCGCATTATTTAAATTCAGGATTTACTAATTTAAAGACTGTTTTCATGACAACGTACGCTCTTTCTGTCCCATCTAATAACTGGGTGCACAAAGAGCGTGTGGATACGGTGTCAAAAAGCATCAAATTCTGGTCATTGGATAGAATTAGTGAGATATGGACCCAATGAAGTAGATAAGGAAAGAGGCGGTCATTCGGAGTTGCAAAGCCGAACGCAGCTAATGGTTTGTTCCCAACAGTTCAAAACGGTTCAGAATTGAACTGCACAAGCGCAGTATCGTTTTAGGATCAGAAAACTCTATTTCGCGTGGTCAGTTCAGTTTTGAACAGTTCTAAGCTGATGTTGGAACAAATCTACTATGAATTTTATCCTCTAGAAGGCGTTCTGTCAAAATTTTATTAGGTCTAAGAAATTTCGATGGACTATATACCAAGCTTGTCCTACTTGATTTAAATACTAACACGGCAGTTTTAGCTTCGCGAATTTTTTCAAAATGACTAGTAATTTTCGAAACAATATCACAAGCAATTAATTTGGCATGATCGACTCTTGAAAAGCGCTCATGTAGAATTTCAATAGCCCCCCAAAGATCCTCCCTAAAACCCATCACATGACTCAAAGCCAACTAGAATAACAACCTAACCCACCTGATATTTTCGCCCAAAGCTTCCCAATTATAAGCATAATCCTTCAAATACACTAAAATATAATCCCTGACGATAAAATCCAGCAACTGTTGTAATAAACTATCAACAGTACGTCCAAAAATCTGATTAAAATGAGTTTGTGGCGTCTTTACAGTATTTGTTGATTCATAATCGCGCTTTAAATATTTTGATTAAAAATTTTAATACAGTGTTAGAAGATCTTACCATTAATGTTATACGAAAATTTTCAATATCTTTTAAAATATGTTCGGCCCCTACTGTGGCAATATGACGCGAAGACAGCTTTATATGGACCCATATTACAACAGCGACGCTTGTTAAGATTACCCCAATTGTTAGTAGGATGAAAAGGAAATATGAAAGACATGTTGAAGAGATTAAAAAGATTCCAAGACATGCAATTGCAAACGATATGACATAAACGTACATCCTAAAAAAATATTAACAAGAATTATAACCTAAAAAATTCTTTAAAAAACAATTAATTCAGTGACTTACGTATCAGTAATGAATCATTATAACAAATCAAGGTGTGATAACAGCCTCATTGTTTAAGAACAAGTGCAAAAAGCGTATTTTTTTCCAAAACAAGATCAGCTGATGATAAAATGTTATCGATATTTGGGTAGGCAACCAAGATAACATAGACGCGGTGTATTGCAGGTTGCATAACATGGATAAGTACCAATTTTTTTTTCCTTGAAAGACCAAAACAATACACTTTTGCCATTTTCCAATAGAAAATTTGATTTAATAGCTATTTACATTCATATGTAGCAAGTTTAATTTTACAGGCGACAACTTTGTTTCAGGACAGAGCTGAAAACGAGGGCTCTGATTAGTTAGGGCTCTGATTAGTTAGAGCCTGTTAAATTAACTAACTCTTAATTTTTGTTAAAAAAAATAACTTTAACATAGTGTGTTTTGCCGCCTTGTTCACGTCTGATGTAAGACCAGTGACGTTTCGGCGATTTTTTGGATTTTCTATTTTTCTGTTAAACATAGCTTAATTTGTGGAAATATTTTGAGTACGTACACTTTGATACATAAACTTTATTACTGCAAAGGTAGTTTTTTTTCAAGCATTTCCTGTGGAATTCCAACCGTAAAATGTGAAACCCGGTGTTTTTCTCCTTTTTACCGCACAGTTTCCGAAAGTTCGGCTTATTATTGCTGGATGAACAACTGTGATGACTCATTTACAGTAAGGGAAGACAAAAAAAACTTTTTTGACTTTTCCGAAATTTTGATAAAACCTTTTTATTCGAGTAAAAGTGCAAAAACTGAAAAAATGCACAAAATAATGCTATATTTTTATATACCATAATACATAATTATAATTTCTTAATTACAATAATATAATTTAATAAATTTTCAATATTTGTAGAGGTTATTGTCATTTATTTTAATATTAAGTTGTTACTTTCATCTTAATAAAATGCCTTGAAACATAAAAAACTGCCATAATTGGTAAATCTTTAACAAAATATAAAAAAATGTTTTTAGGTAGTTTAAAAAGTAAAAAGAAATTATTAACTAAAAGTTTACCAATTACAAAAAATTTAAATAATTCAATTTTTTATTTTATTGTTCACATTTTAAATGTTGTTTTCTGAAGGGCTGTCTGAGCTTTTTTTGGTTTTTCAATTTTATTCTAAAACGGTGCATTTAATTAAAATTTTACTAAAGCCAAAAAAGTTCTTAAATTAAATTCTCTGTCATTCTCAAAAATTTTAAAATAATGTTTTTGAATAACATTTGTAGAAGTTCTAAAAAAAATACTTTACAAGTATTAGCAAAAGCTAATGTTCCAGTTAAACAAATTTTATTGAGACAGCTAAAAACTTTATAAAATATTAAAAAAAAAAAATTCAAGTATCTTTTTACAGAAGGGCCGTAGAACAATAATTTTATCAGATTCGATCCTCTAATAAGCTAGGATATAGTGCTTAAATACTACCAAATAATTTTGGAACACCTGTACATAAGTTTTATATGTTGAAATGATTGTATTGGTATCATTTTCAATATTTCAATTCTGTGACAATAATAAACAAATAGTTACCATTGAAAAATTAACTAAAAGATACAAATTTTTAATTATTTAAAAAAAATATAAAAACTAATCAAAAAAAAAATTAGAAGACAAGACTATAAACAAACATTCAATTAACTAATAAAGATTAAACTTGTGAAGATAAAATATTAACGTCAAAATTCAACTGATCATTTAAAGTTTGTAGATAAAGGTCCTAAGCGGATTTAAAAAAAATTAAAGCTGCTAAGTAATTTAAAGAATAACCTTTATTATAAATGTAAAAATTTTTAGAATTATCAGTAAGAATAATAAAGATCGAAAGAAAAACTATAGGAAGCAATGAAGGAAGGCAGATAAAGTGTTGGTTATATCTGTATTTTTGTACTTTTTTATTGTCCTTACATGTTCACGAATTCTCATATTCTTTCTTTTTTTTTTTTTAATAGCAACCATTTGTTTATTTTTGCGCGATTGACATTTGATATTTTAAATAATTGTTACTTATCTAAAGTAAAAGATAAAAGATTTTATTATAGTAGTAATTTTAGTAAAAATTGGTTGAACCACTAATACAAATTTTGTAAAGCCCCCTAATTGTATTTTTGCGCGATTGGTTGTTTTTATCAGTTTACTGTGCCTGTTTCCACGACGGCAGGTTGCTGTTACTGGTTGCTACGTGTAACAAAACGGTAAGTAATTCACTTACCGTTCAGTGAACGGTAAGCAATTAAATCTAAAAAAACAATTTTGCGATTTATTTATTAAAATTAAATGTACAATTATTATAATTAATAGTAGTAATACCACTCGCATTTGAGTTTCTAGTGTTAATAGACAAACTCTCCGACGTAGAAGTCCCAGGTTGTTGTAATAGTCCACCAACATCGCTGTGTAAAATATTATGAGCAAATTTAATTTTGTTTTGGAGGGAATCTTCCACGTAACTCTCGGCCTCCGTTGATGAACGCCACCCACCATGTCTTTTTAGTCCCAACACATCAACTCCGTTATTCGCCAAAAGTGTAGCCGATGTGCGTCGAAACGAGTGTCCAGTAAAACCTTCAGAGGCTTGCAACTTTAAATACTTTGCAATTTTTGGACGGCCAGCCCCCAATTGTGCCTTTTCCTGTGACTTGCCTAGTGCATTTGCCATTTCGATAGTTCAGAAATAAATGATCTGACGTTGGGTTACTTGGTCGAATTCTTATGTATTTTCGAAGTATTTCCAAATAATGAACTGCTTCATTTTCTTTATTAATAACTGTGAACGTTCGCTGAATATTCGTTTTTGTATTTGGAATATTTACTATAAACATTTCTTCATGTTCTTCTATGTCACTCATTTTAATATTGTACAATTCCTCTCGTCTACAAGCGCCCGATACTCCCAATATCATTGCTACCTGCAAATATATTGTTTCCTTAGAACTCAGATGTACCACCTCATCATCTACAACATACCTTTTGAATTAAAAATTGTTCGTCTAGTGCTTCATTCAAGAATTTTTCCATGTCTTCTTTGGTAAAAATTTTAGCCTTCTTAGGCCGATATCCAATATTTTTTCTCTTAAGATAAGCAATTAATGTAGCAAACTTAGAAATATCGATAGCATCATGGAGAAAAATTGTACTCTTCAGCATAGAATACTTCGCCCATAAACTGCCTGGGGTCTTCAAGTGTCCACTTCTCACCACAAAATACGCTAACAAGCTCTTTTCATTTACAAAAATCTTCTTTGCTTCACGCCATTCCTTAAACAACTTGTATGTCTATTCATATCGGGCTTTAGATTTTTCTGGAATTATTGCCGAACATCCTTCTTGCCAAGCGTCTTCTAAATCATCCGGTAGATCATCACTATCGCTCATATTTGCTTCGAAAACGGAATCACAAAACAGAACTATGTAAGAATGATTGTATCAAAAAGACAATTTTACTTGTTTGAAACAAAACCATAGCAACCATGGAACAGCCACCCAAAGTTTTCAGTTTCAATCTTCGCGATTATCACAAATGTATTGATATAAATTATTATTATTATTCTAGAAACTCCAATCGCGCAAAAAACGTTATAAGCATGTCGAACGTTAAGGATTACCGTTCTCAGACAATAATTGGAGTTGTCGCTTCGCTCCTCCCCCAAACAATTGTCTTCGAACGGTAAGCATTCCTTACCGTTCTCCATACTTAATATACTATTACATTTTTTCCTTTAAATCAATCTACAACTATTGTGCTAACAATAACGTTTATTTTACTCTATTTTTAGTATACATTTTTATTCTTTCAAGTTTTTATTTATTTTTGACAAAATTTGGTTAGTGTTTTATTACATTTTCTAACTTTTTGTACAATTTTCATATTTACATTGTTATTCAGGCACTGATGATAAGACATTAAGTTCCCGAGAGCGCTCTGCCACTGTTTTATAAAAAATTTGTTTGGTTTTAAGTTGTGGGTTGACTTTGATTTTTATTATCGTATATGTATTAGTCATGTGCGCAACATTTTTTTTTATAATCATAGTTCAGTTTTAGAATTTCAACTATTTTTTGGCACGAAGCAAAGGCTACCTTTGTAAAAAAATTTGATAAACTTCCAAGTTTTATTAATTAAATTGAAGTTTTATAGCATTTTCCATACAAAATTGATAATTTTTGGAGATATTTACCAAAAAAAACTTAAATCACCTACATATGTAATTCTCTTTTACCTCCACAAAAACATACTGTTTTAATTAAAGTACTTTTCAAGATATACGTTACAAAAATTCAGTGTAGTCAAAATTTACTTAATTTTTTCGATAAGATTTCATTAAAAAATTTCAAGTAATTTTTTAAAATGTAAACTGAGACAATTGAATTTTTTTTGACAATACGTGGTAAATGCTCAGGACAAAATTCAGGAGTTTAAAATGAATCACATCAAATAAAAAACTCCACAAAAATTAAGTTTTGCGCTTTTTTGTTTAATTTTTAAAATACTTATGAAGTATTCACTTGAAAATCCTTCAATAACGCAAATTAGTCAATATTACACAATAGACTAATCCTGAGATTGGTCCGCAAAAAGAAGATATTTCGGACAACTGTTTCTTTAATGTAGTTATGTAGACCCTGATAATGAGAGATAACTCTCAATAGCGCTCTGCCACATTTATGTAAGACTTTATTTGAATAAACTTGTGGGATTGTCTTAAATTTTTAATTCTTTCATCATTTACATTTCTTTAAAGACTTGAAAAAATAAACAAAAAAAAAATAAAACAAAAAAATTTTGATTTTTTGAAGACACTGCGCACTTCGCACTATAGTTCTTATTTTTTAAAATAAATGTAACTTTGCTTTATAAGTCAAAAATAAAAAAGTATAAAAAACATTTGATTACTCCATTTGATTCTAAAATTATATAATTTTTATTCTTTTGAATAGATGAGAAAATAAAAAGTTGTAAAAAATTTTAAAAATCAAATACAATCAAATTGGAAACCAGTCAGTCAGTCATAACAACATGGAATGGATAATATAAGAAATCTGCCAAAACGATCGAAAATAAAGTACTCTGTATATTTATTTTGGTTTAAATGCAAAAAACACACAAAAAAACAAAATTGGTAATAATAGCTTAAACCCATATAATTAATCTAAAATTAAATAATGCAAATAATAAATTAAAACATAATTTCATATCAATTTTATAAAGGTTTTGACGTCAAAACTTAAAATGTATATATTATTTATTTTTAAAATTCCTATGTTATAAACACGATCGAAAATTATCCAATCACAAATGATTATTTCAAACATCCCGCCCCCACATTACTTCCTGCAAAATAAATAAAGTATAAAATTTTTAAATTGTGGGAAAGTATAATAAACGTACAAGGTAATTAAAAATGTCATTATATAATTATGGAAACATAAATATTAAGTTGCACAATATGCAACAATGCAACAAGATCACGTGCTAAAAATATGTCTTGTGTAATTCCGGAGGAGATCAAGTGGAAAGGATCCTGAAACATTTTTTTCAAAAAATCTAATAAATTATATTTGATATTATCTTTTGTCGTTTCCTGTCATATGATAAGAAATCCGGAAGCATTTACAGTTTACCCATTCTTATCTAAATAAATCACCGCAACCGCTCTCAATGATAATAATGTATTCAAATTTATTAATTTTCTGACTCATGTAATTTTTTTTAATTTAAAACCACTTTTTCTGATAGAACAAGATGGAAAAACCTGTTTTAAACATCAACAAAACTTTGCAAAAATAGAAACAATTCTTTCAGCTCGTTAATTTTAATTTTGATTAAAATTCGAAACGAAAAAATTTTCATTGTCACTTTAATTAAAATTTTAGGAATTTAACCAATTAATTATACCAAATTAGATGTTAATAAATTTTTTGAGTTGGTTGTCTGAATCAGATAATAATAATGTCTTTTTTCGCCTACATTTAACAATAACTAATCATTACAGAAAGTGTCTTTTTTCGCCCTTGAACAAAAAATTTATTTCAGCCAGCAACAATCAATTTTATGTTTAAATTTGATTTTTACATTCAAATCTGTTTTACGTTTTTATTTGATGCGTCACACAGGCATAAAAGCAACCCTCAGTTTTATTTGATGGCCTCGCTCCGCTCTGGTTGCTACTTTCTGCCCTTGCGATGTAATATACTATTTTAGTTCGTTTAATAAAATGTAAAATATCACGTGACCGATTTTCAAAATACTGAGGTGACCCTCTACATATTTTAATAAAAATTCCATTAAAACACTTTTGTAACCGTTAACCTTTAGCAATAATAAGATTCGGATTATGTAATTTGAAGAGTTTTTCTAGTATAAATTTCTCTCAAGTCAAACTTTGCATTCTAATGAAAATTTTCGTCCCTCTGGTCACTTTTCATTCAGGTCGCAAGTTTCAAGGATAAACGTCCGGAAACTAATAAATAAAAAGAACGCTGGAAGCAATCAAGCGATATATCGAAAGATAAAAAAAGGCACCCAACTTGGAAAACTAATATTAAGACGGAATTTCAAAGCAAAAAACATATCAAAACCTGACCGACAGATCTAATTTATTTTTAATTACAATTGTGTAATTATCGTGACATATTACGCCGTTTCGAAAATAAAAATTTTGCAAGGAAGCACTCAAAGCGAAAGTTCATTGACGTCAGAAAATTTACACTCATCTCTGAAAAGTACCTATAGTAAAATTTTCCGGAATTTGACGAACTGACGTCGAACTCGGTTAGCCAATTCTTTAATTCTCCGGCGATTCCAATGACGTAGGAAAGCCAAGAGAGTGATTGTGATTTCAAACACACCCCACTCTCGACACAAAGGTATAAAACAATTTTTCCGCAAGATTAACCATTTAGACACATTTCAAAAGCTCACACAACAACTACCCTAAAATGTGGCTGTGCAAAATTTTATTTATCAGTGGTGTGATTGCGGCTTGTCATGCAGAAAATCAAAAACCAAACATTATAGTGATTGTTGCCGATGATATGGTAAATATTTTTAAACCGACCCCATTTTTTTGCATTCATCCCGGATTTACAATTGCATTCTCTTTCATTAGAACAAGTTCATTTCTCAACCTTGAAAGTACAATACAATTACTCCAGACTTAATCATTGACATTCAAATCGACGTAATTAAGACAAATTATTTACTTAAAAGTCAACGAACTGTTTCGATTTTTACCTGTACTTAAACTTGGTTCAATTTGAAGGCCAGGGATAAAACTATATTTTTGATCCGACTCGAAGGGCCAAAAATATACCGGCTTAAGCCGGCTAAAACTATATTTTTAATCCGGCTTGAATGACTAAAAATGTAGCAGTTTGAGTCTCCAAAAATACAAAATACATTTTTTCCAGGGTTTTAATGATGTTGGCTTCCACGGCAGCAACGAAATTCCCACCCCCAACATCGACGCTTTAGCTTACAATGGCGTCATCCTCAACAGCCACTACACCCAAGCTTTATGCACCCCATCTCGTTCGGCTTTTCTCACAGGGAAATACCCGATCCATCTCGGTAAGTAATTATTGCCAAGTTTAAGGCTTGCGGTTTCAATATCAAGGCACCAAAAAAAATCTCCTTGAACGACTTTGATCGCAATTAACTCATTAGAATGCTTTTCTTGTGCAAAACCGTGAATTTGGCCCATCTGATATTTGCGGAAATCTAGTCAAAATCAAGGTTGCGGTCAAAACTATTCCACTGTTCCATCCGAAAAATTCATCTAAGGTCGGACTTTTCAGGAATGCAACATCTCGTTATTCTCGAACCTGAACCATGGGGTTTACCACTAAACGAAACTGTTTTACCACAATATTTGAAAAGAAATGGTTATTCGACCCATGCGATTGGCAAGTGGCATCTTGGATTTTTCCGAAAAGAATATACACCGACTTATAGAGGATTTGATTCGCATTTTGGGTATTGGCAAGGATTACAAGATTATTATCAACACACAGTACATGCCACGGTAAGTTAATTTCAGAGAAAAGCAAGTGGGAAATTTTTGCTACTTCGGTTAAGATCTTGCGGTCGCGAGACAACCGGTTGTGATATGGATGCGTCAAATAAAAAATACAAAACTAATAGCTTCAGGAGTTAATGCCGGGATTTCCTAACCAGGCCCGTAATGCATTTATTTATTATTATTTGTTTTGACACTGAGCCTCTTCATTTTTTATTAAAGGACTTTTATTAAAGCGTGCGAATATCAACTACACAGACATCCCTACTCATTTTTAATATTGTTTATAAAAAACACTTAGATTTATTTTTAATCTGCCGTTATAAGGTCACACAGAATCAGGTCAGCTCAGCATATATTTATTTTTCAAATTCACAAACAAATCTTCCATCATAAACTCAAGGATCAATCTAAAATCAACAAATTATTGCAAAAATATGTAAAATGTGGAATCACACCCCTCAGTACGGCTCTGTCTTTCAAACTTTCCCACTCGCCAAAATCACTTTCTTTTGTTTACATATCAACCCACAATTTTTTGCAGTACACACCTGAATACGGTTACGACATGCGACGTAACATGACAGTAGATTGGAGTGCTAAAGGTAAATACTCCACGACTCTATTCACTGAAGAAGCCGTCCGTCTAATCCGAGAACACAACACCGAAAATCCTATGTTTATGTATTTGGCACATTTAGCCCCACATTCTGGTAACGACGATGATCCTCTTCAAGCTCCAGATGAAGAAATAGCAAAATTCGGACATATCGCAGACCCTGAAAGACGTATCTATGCGGCTATGGTTTCTATGTTGGATAAAAGTGTGGGCAGTGTTGTGGCTGCCTTGAGAGACAAGAAAATGCTTGAGAATTCTATTATTGTTTTCATGTCAGATAACGGAGCTAAACCTGATGGAATTCATGCCAATCATGGATCGAATTATCCTCTTCGAGGGGTAAATACTTGTTTTTTTCTAATTGCAATTTTTACATTATTTTTTTACAGAATAAAAATTCGGCTTGGGAAGGTGCAATGCGCTGTGTAGCTGCAATTTGGAGTCCACTTATTAAAAAACCTCAACGAGTTTCAAATAACCTAATGCACATTTCTGACTGGCTGCCAACATTTTTCACAGCCGCCGGACTTAACAAAACTGAATTACCAAAAATGGACGGTATTGATATGTGGGAGTCAATTTCAGAAGGAACAGAAAGTCCACGAACTGAACTTTTACATAACATTGACGATATTTACAATTACGGTGCTTTAAGACTTGGTAATTGGAAGTACCTTTATGGGTCAACAACCAAAGGAAAAAATGATGCTTGGTATGGTTCTTCCGGGCGCGATTCACATTACTCCTACGACGATGATGCTGTTTTAACATCACAAGTCGGTTCAACTCTTGCCGGTCTTACAACATACCAACAAATTAAAGAAAAAAATGAGGGCGCTTCAAATTTCACTCATAAACTTCTCGATTTTGAAACAATTCAAATCCTCCGAGATTCAGCCGAAGTCAAGTGTCCTAAAGTCAATTACGAGGAACTTCCTGAAAGTAAGAGATGCAATCCAATGGAATCTCCTTGTCTCTTTAACATCAGGGAAGACCCTTGTGAACAAATCAATCTAGCATCTGACCGTCCCATGATTGTCCTAAACATGGAACGAGCATTAACCCGATTCAAACAAACTGCGCTCCCAATTATTAACGTCCCGAGGGACCCTAACGCAGATCCCGCAAAGTGGAACAACACGTGGGTTAATTGGCAAGATTACGAAGATGTAAAAAAACAGAAAATTTTCTTCAATACATTATCGCCTCTTGCTATTGGTTTGATCTCAGCCGCATGTGTGGCCTTTGTGGTTGTTATCATTATTCTGGCGACTATCTCGGTAAAGACTGCCAAAGATAAGAAGAAGAGTACGTCATTTTTTGAAGATCAGGTTGAATGTATGACGGAAATGACACCAAAGACGCAAATTTTCGAAGACCGAGAAGTACAAAACAGAGATTGTATAAGGAATGCGTTCAGGACGATGGAATAAGAACAAGCGACTTTTCGCGAGAAAAGTGCGTTTTGTTCAAATTGTGATCCAAATAAACAGTTTTGGGGATTTCTTATAGAAATGTCTACAAGCTGGTCTTAAATTAAGTTATTGTAAATAATTTATTTTAGCTTGTAAGTAATAAAAATAAAGTTTTTAATAAATTATATTGTGTTTTTATCAGCTGTTGCCGGGTAGTCTCTCTGTCTGCTTGAATAGTTGCAGATCAAATCTGAACCACCTCCTGTTATCTAAATAAGTTGAAAGCTTCAAGACAACAATATCTACTTTATTTAACGATTTTACTCGTGCGCCAATTGCGCTATTATTTTTATTAGAAAACACAAACTTAAGAAGAGTTTTTTAAAATGTCTATTTAAATCAATCAAAAAAGTCGAAAAATTTCAAAGACTAAAATAAATTTTTGGGTTGAAAAAAAAACACATTTTAGCTATTTTAGGTAAAAAAACGTAATTCTCAAAAAAAATTAAAATAAGATTGGTCTATTTAAAAAAAAATCTGCTAAAGATATACAAAAATCATATTTTTTACATGAATTTAAAAAAGAAACAGGATTTTTTTTTATATATTAGACAATTCAAAAATATAAAGCAATATTATAACCAGTAATATAACACCACAAATGCCGAAAATCTGCAAAAAAAATTTTCTTTTCTTAACTAATTACATAATTATTACATAAATAAATACAACTATACGTTTCTCAGGTCAAAATAAAGCAACTTAACACAACTTCCCTCTATACCAAATTGCACCGTTTAGGAGCTAGAGGGCGTTAATCTTGAAGATTAAAATTCGTTGTTATATTTTGTAAAAATTGTAGTAAACGCAAAAAATTGGTTAATTATCAAAGTGTGTGACGGAAGTGCACAACCGGAAATTGAGAGAATTTGGCAGAAGTTTGCTATTATCACAAAAAAGAGGTTTTCTTAACTTTGTTTATCTACCAAATTTTAAAATAATCGGCTAAGCGGTTTTGAAGATATTACAAAAATTGGTTTTTGCACTTCCGGGACTAAGGTAGGTACTGTATTTAAATAAATTCATTTACAGATATTAAACTTCAAATATTTTTATTTTTTTGCGAAATGTTAACAGTAATATTATTACAAATAATAAATATCGGACGATTGTTTTCCGAAACAATACTGTTGGATATAAGTGTGAACGCAGTCCCAGATAAATCAGTGCCAGTGCCAGTGGGCCGTTCAGATTGGGACGAGGGTCCTGGAAGTGAGGTAGCCGGGGTTGTTATTTGATTACCTCCACTTACAAAAATTTTTTCGACGATAAGATTTTTATTATTCAGGGAGTTTTCCACATACTCTTCTGCAACAGTTGCAGACTTTCATCCCCCATGTCTTTTTAAAACGTCAAGAGTCGCACCTGAATCAGCTAGTAGAAATGCAGAGGTTCGCCACCAAAAATGTGCTGTATACGCATCTGTAGGTTTAAGAATGTTGCAACTTTCTGGGGCAATTTTTCAAATATATTCTTTCCTACAGGTTGTACTGTACACTGCTTGTTAACGTAACTAACAAAAAATCTCGAACGGGAAGTTTCGGCTTTTCTCATTTATCAATTCAACTAATTCAAGTCCCCTACAAGCTCCTGCTACACATAATTGCTACCTACAAAAAAATCATTTTTAAAAGTAGGTACAATGTTTTATAAAAATACTCACTTTTGTCATTAAAAATGTGTCATTTGAAGCTTCCTTTAGAAACCTATGAAAATATTCTATAGTTAGTACCTCTGACTTCTTCGGTTTGTAACCAAAATTTTTCCTTTCTGAAGCGTCGTTGTTAATTTGTGGAATTTACTTATACAGTGTGAACCATTTGTATGGAATAACTAAAAGTTCAGGGATTTGTTTTTCAAGAAAACGCTCGGACACGTTTTTGTTATTCTTTAACGCGCATTTTTTGATAAAAAATTGAATATACAGAGTGTCCCAACATCGAGATACGACCCTCAACTTTGAAATTTTAAATGGAAACCCCATTTTTTAGCACATCTAAATTCTACGTATAATTTTGCGTATTTTTATATAGCGCACACTATGTCAATTTTCAGTTGTTTTTGAAAAAAAAAAACTTGAACCATTTGAAATGAATAAATTCGATAAAAATTCAGGGATTTGTTTTTCAGAAAAACGCTTGGAGTCGTATCCTGTTACTTTTCAAGGCGCATTTTTTGACAAAAAAAAATGGATATGTTTACAATAGAAATAAAACTGAGACATCTGTATATAAACGCAGACTTTAGGAAATGTAAACAGTTTTTTTGTTATTGCGTCAAATGTTGACATGAGATTTTTGACCTCAACTTTCAATTAGTAGTAATGTAGCCGTTTAAAACAAAAAAATTAGTCTTATTTGTTTAAATAAAATTAATAATTGTCTATTTGGCGCAATGCTCGTGATTAAAAATAAATTGAAAACAAATCGTGAAACATTTTGTTTAAATACTCGAATATTTAAATACATTTTTGGTTTATTATTTGAACTAATTGCTTACATAATACGATGATTCAGTACTCAAGACACAAAGGCGCTTAGACATTTGGTGATATAATATACATTTTTTGTTGCCTTTTGCAAATTTATCGATATTTCTTTATGTTTGATTTTTGATTTAGTCGTGCACCAGCTCTCGAACAGGACGCATCGCAGCCGCTGTAAAGCTGCGTATTTATATTTATTATTAATTATTAAACGGAATATATCAGGATTTTATTTAAACAAATACATTTTTGCATTTTCAAATTTCAAAAGAACACAGAGATAAACAATTTTAGGTATCTACTATAATTATTTGTATAGTTCAATGAAAGGTAAGTGTGCAGATTTTTCAAGCCCTCCCAATAAACAGAAGCATAAAAATAATTGCAGTTACCGCAAACATCAAATAAACCATAAAACAACTCATAAAACTTGATATATGAAGGTGCAAACTTGCACATTTAACAACGACCTTGGCAGGATCTGTTTACATCTTTTAATGGTTCCGAAATTCATTCTCCCTCCACGGTTTTAGATGACGTTCTTGAAATGGGCTATTACACCACATTTTTTTTATTGCAAAATCTAAAAGTATTTATCTCAACTTAAATTTTGACACTATTACGATGGACTTTATTATTGCCCTAATGCACAAAAAAAAATATTTAATTTCAAATTTTGCTTGTGACGTAATAGCCCTGTGCTTGCGTTATTGCACTAATTTGCGTCAATGCGCATTCGACCCGATATATTCGATTTAAGTTGGCAATAGATTTCTAACTGTATATGTCACTCGACCAGTCACTGTAAACAAAGAGATTTTTTGGCGAATTATCGATAACCGCTTCAGTAGTAAACGGTAAATTAATAAATTCACTACCGCACCTAACAACGCAAAAATATACTTGGTGACACATCCCGGTCAGTATGTCTGCTAAAGTTTGTTATTTGAGGTTATGTGATATTGTCACGTGCCTTGAAAAACATTATATTATTATTAATTATATCATTATGGATAATAATAATAATGATGTTACAATCATCTCAAACCATGAGGTACAGGATATGGCTGTGAACGTTGATTTAGAAACAACAAATATTCTATTTAAGGGTACGTAGTGATTTGTACATATTTATATACTTGAATTACATTAAAGGTTATTGTTTGTAATAAATATTAACGAATAATACGTATATCGTAGACTCCAGTCAAGCAAAATTATTTTTGGAAACTTGCATACTCCAAGACAACACTGAATCTGATGGTTTCTCACCTGCACCTTCCATAAAAGTGCATTTATGGTAACGAATTGCTGATAAGTTAGAAGCCATTGGTTTTACGATAGGAAAAAATGGGGCCGAGAAGTGCAGACAAAAATTTTCAAATCTTTAGAAGCAATATATTAGCCACATTACCGACGTAAAAACTACAGGTGAAAAGAACAGGAAACCCCATTATATTTTGAAAGACTACATACCATATTAGGTAAAAAATAATTATACATATTTAACCATTTCAATAAGAAGTTAGTAATGTTGTATTATTAGGTACAAAGGACAGAATTAATCCGAAAAAAACAAAGGACTCTATCAGAGGAGGAGCCAGCAGTGTCTGACAAAGAGAATATCGTAAACCGATTTGCAAATAAAAAATATACTTTAGTGAAATCAAACAGATACATAATACATATATGTATGAAGGTAGTTAAAGAAGAATTAGAAAAAGACCGTAAAATTAATAATGAAAATTTCAACACATTGTCCACTTTATTACGCGAGCAACATAGCCAAAGGGAAAGAATGATTGATCTTTTTGCAGATTTTGTTACAAGTAGCAAGAAACACAAGTAGGAATCAGAGGAAAATGATTTCTTTAAATCAGAATGCTTCTTTGAGTGATTTTATTTTATGAATTAAGTTATGTTTTTTTGTTAATTTTTGTAAAAAGGAAATGAAGAAATAAATATTTTTATTGATTAAAACATTTGAAATATAGAATTTACATATTTATTATAAGTTGTACAGCAATTCTGTTTCGTTTTGCTTTTCCCAACCTTTACAATATTCTAAATCATTATAAAATCATTCCGCACATTAGTACATATCTGCAATTATTTCTCCAGTCTATTGGTCATTATGTAGTATACAAAAAAAGTATTTTCTATAACTGTCCTGTCTGCACTTAGAGAGTGGTTATTTCTGTCCATTCAGTTCAAATTTATCATACGGGATTTATCACTAAACTGGTCACTTCACCAAAACTTTCTTATTTAACACTTATTTATTAACTTTGTCCCTTTGTACGCAGCGTCATGACGTGTTCTCCATTTTTATTAAAGAAACGAAAACACGACTGTTAGTAAACAAAAACAAATCACAGTTGTCAAATCACACATGTCAAGTGAAGTGGTACCAACCTATTTTCTCCCAACATCGAAACTAACTAAAACTCATCGAGCTTGAACACGATTGGTTGATAGAGTCATTAAGGGCTATTACGTCATGGCCTCCAGATTTAAATTTCTAATGCCCGTAATTCAAAATCAAATGCCATTTTGACATAACCAATTGTGTCATAGGGCTTCTTCCTATATATATTTTGTGTGTATAATGTTTTTTTTCGATTTCGTTTCATGGTGTAATAGCCCATTACCTATTTCAGAGTCCAGACTGCCCCGAGTATGCATCAACAACGCCTTCCTTACTTCAAGGTCAGATATTTTCTATTATTATCTTTTACAGCATACATTCAGTTTGCGAATTTAAACATTATTTTGCAAAATTTTTAAAATCAGTTAAAGGAGAAATCAACATTTTTTTTATTTTTTATTTATGAATTAGGAGTAACAGAAAACGAAACATCAAACAGTAATTAAACAAGGCTCTTACAAAACTGTTTTATCTTTAAATATTGTATGTTAAGAACGAGAATTAGGCCGAATTAAAGTTACCTTTTCAAAATTAAATTAAATTTTAACATTTTTTCTTGAAATTTATCTGTTTATTTGCGCAGTATTCATTAGACGTTTTAATAGAAATATAAATTTGTTTCGAGATACATACACAAATTAATTTTTGTTCTGTTTATCCTTTTCCCTACCTTTAAAATAATAGGTTTCAAGGAAAGGTAGGTTTGGAAGAAGGAGTAGATTCGCCAGCCATTAATTGTGTCAGAAAAAAGTGCTTTAATGAAGACTTTATGTGAATGACTTTGTTAGAATTGTTTATTTCTGTTTTAATTTATAATTTTTTATTGAAAATTTTGAGTTTTATTTCACAATTTTTTTTTAAATTTATGTTTTATGTAGTGCATTTTAACTACTTTTAACAACAAATTTCTCTTAGACGATTTTACCTCAAGTGTTATAAAGCCACCTCTGGAATTTATTTTTCAAACTCTCCAAAATATCTTGAAAACAAATTTATCAAAAACAAGTTAAACACTAAAAGACAGTAAATTTATAAATTTTCCCGCGTTTTTATTTTAATAATTATTAATTTACATAAATCTGTTAAAAAAATTTAGTTTTAAAGTTCATTTACTTTTCAAAAAACCACCAACATGGCAGTCTACACCTAAAATACATCTGGCAAGATGGCACAACTTTTAAAATGACGTATAATAAAATTAACCTAAATTTGACAGGCATTTGGAGCTGCAATTTTTTCTTTTATTAAATTATAACAGCATGTTACAGTTAGCTGCAGTTGTTGGTCGAACAAATCTCTAACTGTTTGTAGTATTTTAACATTCTTATTTTAAATTAATAACCAAAATTTTCAACTCTTTTCAGCATGACAGGAAAGTGACAGAATAACCAAAAATTTTGACAATGTCAAATTCTAGTAAATTTAATTTTGACAAACCTAATTCAACAGGTGGTGTTTTTTTGATTAGTAAACAAACTTTAACAACATTTTTAAATAGACTTTAAGGTGCACTTTATGCTACCTTAGATAATAATTTGAATATCGTTCGCTAAATAAGTGAAAAAAATTCTCCAAGTTTATTGGCCATAAGAAAACCATTGGGACCTGTCCTGAGGCTGCCGTATGACGTCATTTGAATATGCCTAATTGCTATGCTAACCGAGTGGTTAATTTGTCACATTGACAGTAACGCTTTGGAAGTACGAAAAATAGTGTATATTCCTCGAGACTAAAGTGCCCAAATCTGTTGAATGGTTGTTGCCCTCGGGCTTCGCCCTTGAGGCAAAAAACTCCACTCGCGGAATTAAATGGTGCACTTTAGTCCCTCTTTTTAAAATTTACTATTTTTGTACTCAACTTTAAAAGCCCTTTGTTATCACTTAAGATAAAACAATTTTTTTTGCAGATTTTCTGCATTTGCAATGCTGTATGTGCTTAATTGTTCTCTGATGTTATCATGTTAAGCCACTTTTGTAAAACGGCTTACGACTCGATTTTGCTAAAGTTGCCGATAAGAACCAAGAATCCTAAACAAAACTGTAAAGTTTAAGAAAGTCACGTCATCCAGGTTTTCTGATAAGGATATTATTATTTCACTGCGTTTAGTCGATCACTAATCTTTGATGACAATGCTTTTCTGGATCATGCGAACGTAACACAAAAAAAAATTAATTGCAGCGGGGGCGGGTGTTTAGACTAGGGACGGAAAAAATGTAAATACGCCACTACCTCCCTCACAAAACCCTCAGCGAGACATGAGTTTACCTTTTTTTAACAATTAATTGTCTAGTTGGCTGCCCTTTTTAAGGACGTTTTACTGTATCACGTGAGCCATTATTATTTTCAAATTTAAATAAAATTATTAAACCGCTTAAATAAAACGTAAAATTTAATTTTAAAGTGATAATAATAAAACACTCACCATTTATTTAATCTTTAAGGAAGTTACGTAAAAATCTTTTCTTCTCCTCATTTTTTAAAAAAAGAACACGCAACAGCTATCTAGTCGCCTTTGCATCACACCACAATTTTTATTTTCACTTTTTTTCGATTAAAACACATTAAAAGTAAATCAAAATTAATTTTTCTCTTTCGATTTTTATTAAATTAACACATGAAATACCCATACTTTAATTCTTAATAAGTTTTTTATAAATTTTCTTGAAAAAGCGGCACCAAAAAATTTTCCGCGGAGGTTGAAGGTGTCACTACCACTACTACCAACCCTTAAAATTAAAAACTTCGTTTTTATAAAGCTTTTTATTTAAAAAATTGGACTACCTCAAGAAAAATATAAAAAATTAATTTAAACACAAATAAATATTCTTTGGAAGTTTAATTTAGGGCAAAAACTTATTAACTAAATTTAATTTATATGCAACCAGTAATACGTGCGTCAAACGTCAAAATTTGACAGCTGTCATGTTTGTTTATATGTCTTTCAAGGGGGCTCATTTGCGCTAAAATCGTGTGATTTTAGTAAAATTTTAATAATAATATGTCAGATACTGAATCTATTAAATTTATTAGTGATTTTAGTAGGATTTGTCGAACTTGTCTTTCAGAAAAAAATCTAGAGGATTTGTGTTGTGTTTTTGATAACTCTCTTGATGTTATCCTTGCTAATTTAGCCGAAATAAATGTAATTATATATAAAGTCAAACAACGAATTTACATGAATTATTTTAGGTGAAAAGAGAAGACGGTTTGCCGGGTTTAATATGTAACGATTGCATTTTCACTGTAAATTTATTTATTAATTTTAAAGAGCAATGCCAGAAAGCAGAAGCACAATTAAGAAAGGTTCTATACCACCCACCTGAGATTTATGGAGAATATAAGACTGTGACAGTGCTGGGGGATAACATTTCAACAATAATTGAGTTCAAAAATTCGTGTCCTGACTCTGAAAGTCATGATAAAATTGTAACAGTAATAAATGAACCAAATTTGAGTGAAAAAACTGAAAATAATCTAGAGTCAACACCATTAAAATGTGATAAGTGCGGCCGCACTTTTAAACTGGAAGTCACTCTAAAAAATCATTTATTAAAACACGAAAAAAGTCATAAATGTGAAGTTTGTAACAAGGAATTTAGCCGTAAGTTTTTCTGCTGTGAATTCAACAAGAAATAATATTTTTTGCAGTAATTACACAATTCAAATGCCATGTGCGAACCCACACAAACTACAAACCGTTTTCTTGCACAAAATGCAACAAATCATTCTCTTTATCATCGAGTTTAACAAAACACATGCGAACACATGGGGGCGAACGCAAACACTTGTGTATCACTTGTGGCAAGCGCTTCTTTGAACCGGGCCACTTAAACGTGAGTATTTGTGTTGCTATGACAACTACCAATCACATTGTTTTATTTTACACCGTTGCTATGATTGCAACCAATCACAGATCCACATGAGGATTCACACAGGGGAAAAACCGGTGGTTTGTAACAAGTGTGGTAAGAGATTTACTGACCCCCATGGCTTAATCGCCCACAATAAGATCCACACTGGCGAGCGCAAATACGAGTGCAATATCTGTGGTAAAAAATTCGCACATTCTTTTGTGCTAAAAGCCCATAAACGAGTACACACCGGGGAAAAACCGTACTCTTGTAATATATGTAAAGCAGCTTTTGCGACTTCTTCGTATCTAACAATTCACAAAAGAACGCACACACAAGAAAGGCCGTATAAGTGCGAATGCTGCACTAAAGCTTTCATCAGTCGGTGTGCTTTAGTGGCCCACATGCGAACCCACACTGGAGAAAAGAAGTTTCAGTGTTCGGTTTGTGGGAAGCGTACAGGACGAGCCGCAGATTTGCAAATACATATGAGATCGCATACGGGTAAATCCCCGAGTTTGATTGAATTTGTGTAAGTTTGTGGTTTTTAGGGGAAAAACCGTACAGCTGTGACTTGTGTTCGAAAAGGTATCACACTTCAAGCAATTTAGCAGCACATAAACGCACACATTTGGGTGTGAAAGATCACTTTTGTGTGGTTTGTAGTAAGGCGTTTGGCGATTTAAGGACTCTGAAGTGTCACATGAGGATTCACACAGGCGAGAGGCCGTATGTTTGCGGCATTTGCGGAAATAGATACACGCAGTCGGGGCAACTAGCTGCACATAGGCGTAGTCATGATGTTTATGTTGATGTAAATACTGATACGTAAATAAATCAATAGAAACGTGGTTACTTTTCATGAATTTAGCCTGATAGCCCCCATAAAGTAAACAGCACCCTCAGTGGATTTTATAGACAACATAATACGTATAGAATAGAACGCAAACTCCGTAGACATTTTAGGACCATACAGTCACTAGATATATAAAACTTATAAGTTTATCTAGTGACTGTATACCTAGGTGAAATGTATAGGACCATGGTTTTCAGCACCATCTGTTGGGCTGTGGACGGTGCAAAATTGGCGAGCCTACTAGATAACTAAACCTTTATTTTTATTTTTTATTTAATTTCTCTACAAATTAAAAAACCAACACGGGAATTCACTTTGGATTCTTTATTTTTAATCTTTTCCTATACATTTCTACAACGTTTTTATAAATTCTATTCTTAAACTCTACTGTTCTTGTATCTTTTCCACTTTTTTGCCACCCATTTTGCTACTAAAACTTCTCCATTTACTTCCCAAATCAATTTTTTTGTAATCATGTTGTTTCTTATTCCATTCATTAAATGAGGTACAACAAATAGTGGTATAATATTTTGGGCTTCAAATATTATTTTTCTCTTTAGTTGTTTGCTTCCTACATTAATTTTGTTTAATTCGTTGATTTGAAAATTGATAACAGACTGATTCAGCCCCTGGTCACAAACTGTAGTAATCACATTTAATCCGTAATTTTGTACGTCCTTGATTAATAACTTTAATATATCCACAATAACAGATTTTCTAGCAGCTGAAGCAAATGTAAAATATATTGGTTGTTGCCATTTTTTAAAAATTCCTCGAAGATAAAAACAAGAAATGATCTGCAATTTCTAAATCTTGCTTATAACCAAAATTTTGGAATCCATAAAACTTATCTGTGACTTTGCCGTAGTCAATATGGGGCAATAAGGACATCTCATCAAAAATCAAAGCGCATATCTTATCTCTGTGAATTAATTTTAAAGCAGCTTCTTGTAAGTTTTCAAATATTAATAATTTATTGAAGCCAGCATTAAGAGGAACTTTATTTAGCATCGTCATCATCGTTTGTCGAGTAAAAAGCGCAAAAAAACTCTGAATTTTGAATAAGCCCTTCCAGATTGCTTATAAAATGATAGTGCCAAAATTTTTTCTTCAGTACTATACCTACGTCCTTTAGGTTTTATATTTATTTTTTTAATTGGCCTAAACAAAAATTTATTGCATCTTCCCCCAAGACATTACTTTGTAAATTCATTTCAAATTTTTTAAAGAATTTTAATCGTTGACGGTATGAAGAGGCCCCAATTTTATATTTTTGTGCTGTTCGTTTAAATTTTGTTGATAGCAGAGATTTTTTCTTCGAGGTAGGGGACGAAGTTCTCTTCCTTTTAATACTTTTTGAAAATTTGAATGTCGTTTTATTATTTGGAATTCGGAGATTTGAATAAAAATTATGAATATTATTTATTGTGGAGGATATGGTGAGTTCTGGAGGCACACTCAAGGTTGTATTGTTAGTAACATTACTACGTCTTCTGAAAAGAATTAGATTAGTATTGGAGCACTTCAAACATATTTATTAAACTTACCAATTTGAATCCGCAAGGTAGGTATCGCAGTATTTAAAAGTTTTTTGTTTGTATCGAAATCAGTTGCAGCAAAGTGTAATCTTAGTAAAGAGTCTTTTAATATTTTTTTTATCAGTGTATAGGTACAGTTTAATATTTTTTGAAAAATATTAGTTCAACTAGTCTAAGTGTGGACCAACAAAGTTATGTCAACATTTCCTAATGTTGATGTGGCGCTGCGAATTTTTTTATGCATTTCTGTTACAAATTGTTTGGGAGAAAGATCATTTTCGACCTTAACCGTATAAAAATTTTCTTAAAAGTCTATTAAGGCAGGAGAAACTGATGTACTTTTCACTTTTGGCTATTCAGTCAGATTTGATTAAAAAATGTAATTTTGGAAGTCATAAAAGAAGTTGTTTCTATGAAGTGTCGGAAAATTAAATTTTAATGTTTATATTTGTAATTTTCTAAGTTTTTAATTTAATAAACACTTATGTTTACTTTTTTACTTAAAAACAATTAAGTGTAAATTATATAAAATAAAAAAACGGCACTTTCTTTCCTATAAAATAGTTTTTAAGAAAAGGGGTGAGAGGCGTAGAGTAAGATTAGCCTAGGAGTGGGCTAACAACTATAATCCGGCCTTGCCCATATTGTAACATTTACTAATGCTACAAACCTTCAGTTTTTAATGTTTTCATTTGAAAACACCAGCGATAAAATCTGATTTGACAAACCAATTTGTTTGGCGTTTTAATTTTTTTTGTTTTCTTGGTTTCAAATGTTAAAATATTTGCGCCCTCTTTTGACCTGTGGACGGTGCATTTGATAATTATCTAAAAATATATGGGCAAGTTTGCGTTCTATACATATTATGTTGTCTGTGGTGAATTTTAAAGGTGGATTTCTAATTTTGGTGCCCTTTAGCCCCTAAATGGAGCAACTTTGGATAAAGATGATGTTGTAAATCGGTTTGATTTCGCGTCAAGAATCCCCGATTATCTTTAGAAACGTCTTTATGGGACGTTTTTTATATAATTATTGATTTGTATTTCAAAAATTGTTAAATATTTGTCTTTATTTAGTAAATTAAATTTCCAAAATCCCAAGGTCGATGTTTAGGAATATTTGATTCACTCCCCGTTGCCAACATAAATTAATTATTTGATTTTTTATAATAAAAAAGGAATTAGATTCCGACTCATATTGTACTTTTTTTGTACAAGGTGCTGATAAATAAAGTAAAAAAACTACCCTAATTTCAAATGAAAAATTAAATTTTTACACTGAGGTCATTGACCTTTGTGTGACATAACCTCAAAAGTCTGTGCACATTTTTGTAGAATTCTTGTGAAAATGCGTCGAATTCAAGGAAGTCAGGGGAGTTTTGGTTCAAGAGACCCAGAAGAGGATCGTAAGAAGAGTAGAGAATCAGTTTTGGCAAATCTGGTCTTATTTTGTTCGATTGTCGTCATTATAAGAGTCGGTGGGTGTATTCCATGTGTTTTTGGTTAAAATTGTTATAATTTGTTTGTTTTTGATAGCCCCCGTCATCGTCAACAGTCTTTAGGCATTTTCCGTCTTCAAAATGTGGGTGAAAATTTGGGACTGAATGTTGTGATGTAACAAGAGTTTTATACAGTTTTTAATTATTTGTAAATTACTTGGAATGAATTAATAATAAAAAAACCGAATAAAGTCATGTAAATCGGATCAGTTGTTTGATTGCTTAAAAACAGGATTTAGGATTGAATGTGTAAACGTAATTTTTTCAAATATTGTTTATTTCTCTTTTATATA
Source organism: Tribolium confusum (assembly GCA_029207805.1). Classification (NCBI taxonomy): domain Eukaryota; kingdom Metazoa; phylum Arthropoda; class Insecta; order Coleoptera; family Tenebrionidae; genus Tribolium; species Tribolium confusum. Next base: position 16,088,376 of record JALGAY010000005.1, read on the forward strand.
ATACTTAACACTAATTAATCTAATTGATGTATGTTCAGTAATAAATTAGGATGGAGTGTTGTGTAAGTATTGCACTGGCGGGGTCAAGATTGTCAGGTGCCAGCACCACTCCACACGCGTGGAATGTAAACACATGAAAACAAGACGATATATAAATTATAAATATATTATATAAAAACAAATAGGGGCCGATGGCCGCCATCACAATAGCTACCGGACACGACACATTACAGTCTCGGTAAAAATTCTTGCTACTTTATACAGCATCACTAATCATAAACTTGTCACGAGTCATTATAAAAAAAACAAATATAGCAACAGTGCGTAGCTATGTCGAGTCTACCTCCGCAGGTAACAATCCGTTAAGTTAAGAACACAGCCTCGCAAGCCAAATACTTTTAGGTATCTTCATTCACATCATAAGGTAAACATATTCACTAACATTATTTATAATATTATACAAGAGTGTATTAAACATATGTACAATTAAAATTACAGAGTCCATTTAGATTAAAAATCTACACTTTATTTACATAGCTACACTCGTCGATTGTTTTGTCCTTAAGTATACATTTACAATCACTTTGTACGATCGATAACAATTACGTAGCACCATTGCCGGTCCGTTGGGAGTCAAACAACGCTCGCGACAGCACTCACCACTAGAGCTGTTCTACGAACTTACTCAACTGGTCTTGAGGTGTCAATGCTGGCACTTCTCCCGTCTCCTGGTTTGACCCTCCCACCGGCGATGCGTGCGGATGCAACGATCCCGTATGGTTCTGTCCGAGGAGCATCTCCGACGCGGCCATATCATGTGGCGACGGTTGGGGCCCCCTCGGACTCGCCACTGCCTGATTTCTCGGACTCGGTGACGGCCGTGATGACGGACTCGGCTGGGGACTCCTAATAGGCGGCGGACTCCTCAACTGTTGTTGTTGCTGCACCGAAATCCCTCCTTGGGGCGGTCCCATCACACCTTGCGGCGACGGTACAGGCGGGGGCGTCGGTTTCAACCCTTGCATTGGCGGATACTGCTGATCTGGATACGAGTTGTAGCTCATATGGGGTTGTCGTATCGCCGGTAGTCGTTGTTGGTACGAAGGCGGCGCTCCAGGTTGTTGAAACGGCTGCTGCTGTTGCTGCGCCGCTTGTTGTTGTTGCTGCTGTCTTTGCATCGCCAACAACTGCTGGTTTCGATACCATTGCTGTTGTTGTTGTTGTTGTTGTTGGGTGAGTGGTTGATTTGGAGGACCTTGATTTAAAGGTGGATTTTGTAGCATGCCCCCTTGCATCTGAAGTCGGTTCTGGTGTTGAGCGGAATTTTGTTGGGTTAAGATGTGTTGCAGTTGTTGAGGTGGCGTGCCTCCAACACCTGCACCACTTGCTTGCTGGAGTTGAGCCTGCTACAAACAAAAATCATCATAAAACACCTAAAAAAAGAGTTTTTTTTTTTAAATACCCACCTGTCTTTGTTTAATAAACGCTGCCATTAATTGAGGATTTGCTTTTAGTATTGATAAGATTTGTTGTTGTTGTTCGGGCGAGTGTGGCGATCGTAATGTTTGCATTAATTGTTGTAATGCTTGTTTTTGCATTGCACTTTGTGGATTTGTGATGTTACCGGCACCGGGACGGACAGCACCTTGGTTAGGTTGCATGGGTGTTTGACCCATTTGACCTTGAATTATTTGAGGACCGGGTTGTCGAATACCCTGACCGGCTCCTCCGGGATATCTTTGTTGCCATTGCTGCATCGGGATCAAATTAGCCCCTAAAAGAAACAATCATTTTAAAAAAAAAGCACACGAAAAAGTTACATAGTAAAACACAGTTACAAAGAATAACGTACTTTGTTTATAAAATATAATTATTGGGTGGGCGGTCCCACAAGGTACTTTATAACCAAGTTTTACTGTATAAACAAAAAAATTAATAAATAAAAATCCACATTACCGACAAATCCCCACTCTTACTTAAAAATTCCAAGAAGCCAAAACTGTCTCGTACAATTTCAAAAATTTATTGTCCTGATATTTTTTCGTACCCATCGTCGTTTGTATCTGTTTACAACCACAAGGTATTAGTAATACAGTTAATACAAAAAAAAAAACTCCACGATAGGTATCTGTCCGGACGATTAAAAAAAAATGCCAAAAAAAAACACTACGCAATAGCTATTTACGTAATCAGTTATGAAAAGAGCGATATTTTTTAATAAACAAAATGTTTGTCAAATAATGTGTGTGTATTGTCAGAGAATAATAGAGAAATGACAATGATAGACTTTTAGTAAATTCCTAATTTAAAATGAAAATATTTCATCAATTTTCGGTCTTAAAGGAAATGAACTGATTCTATAAAATTTACAATACAAATTCATATATAATCTGTTAATTTATTTAAAAAACCACTGCGGTGCAAAAAAATGTCACCTTCTTATTGTTTCTATGACAAACAAAATGCTTTTAATATTCGCAATTTCGAACACCTGATGTTTGACAGTTGACAGGTCTGCAAAGCAGACAGCGTGGAATAACCTTTGTCGGCATAACGTGTGTTTACATAAATATAAGTGCATTATTAGTATATAATAGGTAAACTAATAACTACCTGTGTCTCAAACGCTTATTTTGACGGTAAGTGATGTAATATTTAAATTTTTAAACGTTTTTTGGAAAACCTTGGAGGCAAAATGTAGTCTTTAGCTGTAAAATGTTTTCCACACACTCTCAAAAACTTTGTGAGAAAAAAAATTAAAAAAAAAATAAAATTTTATAGCACAAATTGCTATTTTTCTCTTAAACGGACTAACAAATCGCTAATATTTTTTAAGATTATTGTAGCGCCCAATAAGTGGATAGTTAATAAGAAGTTTTAATTTTTTACTGTGTATTCTACAGGTTCAAAATTCCACTATGCATATACGATGGGACACCCTGTACAATATATAAAATGTATTTAGTTTAAATTTGGTATCACGACGATTTCGTAATTTCTCTTTTATTCTCTGGTAAATTCTGTCATAAAATTTATTGTTGTCAAGTGTGTGCATTTGTTTTTTTTATATTTAATCTCTTGATATTTTTGTTATTAAAAGTAAAAACTGGTATTAGATCACATTAAAAACTAATTTGGTTATATCATGTCAATACACGTATTGTGAGCACCCAAAAATCATTACATACCTTGATCTGTGCCCATATGTCCCATCCTGAGTTGTGGCGGCGGCATATTTTGTCCTGGAACACCTCCACCTGGTGTAACCTTGCCATATCCTCCAACATGCGGTGCTTGTTGCCTCGCTGCTTCCTCTTGTACTTGTTTGACCACTTGGAGTACATTGGCTGGCGGTGTTTGTGTTCCTGGTTTGAGTCCAATTCCCGGCTGATGTGGTGCTTGTATACCCATCGCACTGTTCGCCATCGCTGACGAATTCATGGAATTTGCTGGACTTACCGCTCCCGGCACTACCGATTGCACACCCGCTGCTAATCCCACATTGTTTGCACTTCCAGGCATTGCATTGCCTTGTGGTAACGTCCGTGTATTCATCACAGCCATTCTTCTGCGTAATAATTGCGCTTGTTGTAATCTCTGTTGTAACTGTTGTTGTTTCAATTTGTGTTTGATATTAGAACAGAACGGCACCGGACATTTTGTTTCTTGGCAGTGTTTGGCATGGTAGCAACATAATGCGATGAGTTGTTTGCATATTGGACAACCACCGTTGGTTTTTCGTTTGCATACTTTGGTATGGGTTACGACACGTTTCATCTTTTGACAGCTGGTTAGCCTGCAGTTGGCATCGCGACATTGACAGGCATGGACCAATGAATGGATGCAGCGTTGGATGGAAAGCTTGCGTGCTTCTTGAGGATTTGCTTGTTTTTGATCGCTGGGAGAGGAACCGTCGTCCAGGTCGAAACCAAGTCTTTCCATTTTGTGAGGATGACCCTCTTTGTCATAACATTGAATACAAAGATCGAAATCGTCACATACAGTGCAATGGTAACGGGTTTCGACGTGGCCCTTGCAGTGGTTACATGTGTAGACGAATTTGTCTTGACCTTGGTTGTGTAATTCATATAACATACACATTGTACTGTATTTCGCTCTTCGTAATGAAGAGAATTCGTAGTGTTTCTCGCGGGCGAGAGTTAGGAAGGCGTCACGACCGTCCATCAGGTCACAGTTTATAAACGGGTCGGGATCTTGAATCGGCTAAAATAAGCAAAATTATTAAGTCAAAAATCAAATTTTTAAAATCATTGTTAAGTTTGTGTCGAGGGATAGACACATAGGGATTTCTGGTCTACAAGAAGAAGTGATTTTTCATAAGTTCTCATGTTTTTATGTGAATTTCCTAAGATTTCTTATTAGATTTAATAACTTCCGGAGAATTAAATAAGATTTATAGGGTTTTCCAAGAGAACAAAATAACAAATAATAGAAATTACTTATGAAATTAATATTTCGAAGAATTCCGAGAGGATTTTCTAGGAATTTCTTGTGGGCAATTTTTAAGACGTATCTACCCCTCGGTTTAAATTAAAGATACAAAATCATTGATATTTTCTGTTGAATTATTATTACAAAGAAAAAAAAAATCGAAGATTCATCATATTATCCATACAGTTTTCTGTAATTAATTAAATATGTAATTCTGTAATTCGTAAGAAAATGATATTAAAAAATACAAGTTTAAATTAGACAAAAGTTTTTTTAAAACAGGGTGATTGTAACTTTGGGCGTTTGTTTAGTATAAAAGGCCTCTTGGCTTGGTAATATTCAAAGTAAACTGCGTTAAAAAATAAGATAAAAAATTATGTTAAAACATCATATGATAACTTAAACGCATTGCTTTGTGGCGCGATGTATTAATTATTATATTAACTGTATATTTTAGCAAAAAACATACGTAAACATGTTTATATTTGCACAAAAACGGACCTCAAGGCCGCAATAATTACCACAAAAATTGTGTTTGTAATTCAACCTTTTCTATAGACTATTACATAAAACACTTTTTGTCAAACAAAAAAAACCGATAAAACCTCAACCTTCAAATAAAAATAATTCCGTTTACATTCCTAAATTGATTTTTATAGACATTGACCTTTTAACACTTCTTTATCGATAAATAAATAAAATGCTAAAATTTCAACTTACCCCAAGACTTGCCGCTGTCTGAACCGAATGTAACCGAATAACGAAAAACACTTCTTTATGTTTTTCCATTGTTGCGAAAATTTTCGCCGAGAGATCATTTCCAGTTTGCGGCGTGTTTGATTTCTTACTATTTTTTCTTTGATTTGCTTTAGATTTATTACTCTTCTTTGCTTTCTTCTGACCCTTTTTCTTACCATCAGGACCCGTTTCACATTCTTCAGTCAACGAAAAGATCTGGAGGGAAAAAAACATCAATAAAAAACACTAATAAAATGATAATAATTTCTTTTACCGCATTGGCTGCTGCTTCAGCCGCTTCCGCTTGTTTCCTCTTTTCCTCCTCTTCCTGATCCAATTCTTTGATACTCTCTTCAAGGACATTAGGCCAAAAATCACCTTCGAAATACGGCAAATCCGCCGCTGATCTTAAATTATCTTCCATTGCTTGTTTCAAAATATCTTTGTAGTCGAAAACAATCCTTTCGATAATGCCTTTATCAAGCATTTTCTTGTACCAGTCTTGCAGTCTTTTCGGTTTGGGTATTTTTTGTTCAACTGGATGACAGTGGAAGATATAATCATCACCTTCTGATGGCGGACAAGCCCAAATATGCGCCATTGTGTACCCCAATTGTTTAACATAGTCCATATACCCCAAAAGAATTTCATGATAAACAGCAGTTCTAAACTGTCGCGGTTTGAAAAAATGCACTGAATCGAGGTAGGCAATATAAACACGGCGTGTATTTGGTGGAGGACATTCAGAACCGTACTCTTGAACATGCATTCCAAAGAAACACACATCTACACCATCAATCTCTTCAAATGCAAATAAAGCTTTTGCCCGATATGGAAATTCAGATGATAATTCACCTGTATCAACAAATTTACATCGCATTCCCGGTTTCACTTCAACTGTTTTTTCCGAACTTGATACAACACGAATTGACACTTCGCCAGCACCGGCTTCTTTCTTTTTCAAAAAGTTATTAACACGAGTCTCTATGTACACACCTAATTTCGTAACGGGAAGTCTTTTCGCGTTAAATTTATTATCACGACGTTTCTGACCCTTCTTCTTCAGGCATTCATCGCAGATAAAACCTTGCGTCCAGATGTTTTCGTTGTAAAGTACACAAATTTGATGTAATTTACGACCGCAGTCTGTACAATGTACAAAAGCTTCCATTTCCAAATGATCGTTTTTCATTTCTTTGAACTGATCCTTTTTTATCGCCCTACATAACGAAATTTTGTAAAAAAAATCTAGTGATTCATTTTATCAAATCGAGGTCATTACATAATTAGTTACGTAATCGATTTGACGTAAAATGATCATGACAATACTTACGTTTGAGCCTGCGTTGGATCATCTCCTAGTGTGACCGTATCGCCTTGGATATCATTGAAGCACTTCTGGCAGAAGGTGTATCTGTCGGAGCCGAGTTCATATGCTTTTAGACTGTGTACATTTATTGCACCACAGACACGCAAGCACAACACACCAAGCCGAAATTTTGTTTTGTTAAATTTATGGCATGGAGTGGACGGGACAGGAGAAAAAAAGAAATGAAAAAACGTGTTAGAAGTATTAAGTGCATAAACTAAACCACCCTTATACACATGTGACGGTAAAAAATAGGCCAATCGCACAGAAGTGTGATTAAGCCACGTCCACAGGTTTTTCTAATTGAGGTGAATGATAAAGCGGCATGCAACTTATTTATTTTTTGTACGTGATTATTTTAGCCGACAAATGTGGAGGGGTGGATGTTACGTTAAATGGACTGAATTTTTAAAGCCCGATCATACTTTTAAATACACACCTATTCTGGTAGCTGTAATATTTAGCATCGCGGGGTATCGTACACAGTTGTTTGCCGTAACAACACAACACTTGGGGATTAAAAGTGTACTTTCGACCGCAGCAGTAACCCATTGATTGCATTACGGGATCAATTTCCATTTCGAAAACTTCAGATAACTAAAAAATAATAATGTTGTATTACAAGTGTTACTATATTTCTTTTTAAAAAACTCACTTTAGTACAATACCGATAAACTCTGCTGGTTTTTCTATTATACAACCAGGCGTTGTCAAACATCAACCAAACGTCGTCAACGTATTCCCAAGGGTCTGTGTATTGACCAATATCAAGTTTCTTTTTGATCGTTGATAAATCCATTGGTCTTTTTACAATATCGAAATAATCAGGAATACCCAAAGTGTGAGGGTCTACCGGTTGTCTAAACGGCAGACTTTCAGGGTCTTGTCGGTAAAGTTTTTCTAAAGTAGGCATTAATTTTTGTCGAAGTTCGTCAAGTTTAAAAACTGAAACGGTGGCAATTAGATTATTTTCTTTCAAGATAGATGTAGCACTGGTAGATAACTGGTAGGCAGCGAAATTATTTTTAAGATTCTCCATATTACACAATAATGTCAACAATTTAATTTTTTTTCCTCAATAACAAACTAGATTTTTATAAAAAGATTAATGAGTGGCTATGGAAACAGTTAAGTGTCAAAAAAAAAAAATATACTAAAGTCAGTTTTTTCTTATAATCAATTGTCAATGTCAAAATTTCTTGAAATTTGAGATTGTACCACCATAAAACCTGCATTTACTTTATAATATTTCCCCATGTCAGAGTTAAGGTTAAGCGCACTAAGATTTTTTTTACCATTTAGCAATAACGGTCCAGTACTGTTCGGTGGTGAAGTAAATTTTGTTTTAAATTCAAATATTATTTTCAGTGCATTAACTATAATATTTATCGACACAAATGCGGTGACACTGACATTTAGTGCTAACAACATAATATGGCAAAATTACCATTTGTCATGAACGAATGACTGTACCAACCTGACGGCACTTTGACAATTGATTATAAAAAGAAACCGAGTTTATCTACTGTTTTAAAAAATTTAAAATTGACAATTGACCGATACCTACGATAATATAAACATCATGTTCTTGACTGACAATACAACCGTGTCCAAACTGGTAAAACATAAAAAAATATAAATTTGTTAAAAACGTATTCAAAAGGATAAAAAATAAATAAATAAAAATTGTCGTGTAGACATCGGGGTCCGATGTAAAGAATTATTGTTAGGATCAAACTGAACGCTACAACAAAAAAATATATATAAAAATAAAATTAATAGTGTTAAAAAATCGAGATGTTCAGTTTTTGATTATTTAATATTTATGTTAGATTATTTTTCTAAATAAAGGCACTTATTATGATTATTTGAAAGAAATGGCTCGATTAGAAAACATTAAAATGCTCAAAGTGTCCATAATTCAAGTTTGGTTTAGTCCAAGTACTAAAACGACGAAAATATTACCTTTTAACCTTACAAATACGGAGAAGCTAATAAATTACAACAAAAAACAAATGAATATCATAATGCTACATTATGAAACAGCTTTAAATCTTGATCCAATATTTTGATATTCAGTCTGGTGCAAAATTGTACGTAATTTTACCTGATTTGAGATTCAAAATCCTGAATGTTTTTTTATATATATATATATAAAAAATTATTTCATTAATCGTCTCAAGATCAACCTACCAGTACGCATTTCCTTAATACTTAAAAATTTACTCTAGAGATCACTTGGAAATATTATCTTTGTACAAAGATAATATTTCCAGATGTTAAGAAATAAAGTAATTATCAATCACAGTAAGCTATGTTATTTTTAATTTTTTATTCAAAAATTGCAGCCAGTTAATCTACCAGTCTTCCAAATTTTAGTTCTTACTGCATTTTCGTTGTTTCTTGTCAACATTGCATCCCATCGGTACCAATGTTCCGTCCGAAATTGATGGTTTCACATCCAACGAACTATCCGCAACTCCTTGCTCCTCCTTGATATGCATTTCTTCCTTAATCTTCCCTTCGCACTCCTCCATAGGTTCAGTTTTAATTTCCGTCTTAATCTCATTAATCTTAATTTCATTCTTAATATTCTTCCCGCCCTCACTTCGACTTTGTTCATCTTCAACTTCCTGTTTAATATGTTTCACATCCATTGAATTTTCTTCTTTCATTTGATCCAATTTTCCTTTGATACTATTCGGAGGCGGTGATGGTGAATCTTCTTCACGATCATGTGCGGCTGTTATCGCCGCCATTTGTGACGACATCGACGATTGGCGTGGTGCATTCTGTGCCGCTCGTTCAGCACTACTCATACCTTTACCAAGACTGGCATTGGTATTTGCCGGTGATGATTGTACAGGCGTTGCAGGCGCTGGAGATGCTCCCCGTGAAGAACTCACCGATTTAGGACCGGCAGCATGTGGAGTCGTTACCGTATCCGGTGTTATTCGAGAGGAATTCGCTAGATTATTATTGACTTGTGTTTGATTCGGTTGAAGGCCTTGTGATTGAAGACCGAAAGCGGAAGGTGAAGGAGCGAGTCGATTTTTCATCATATCGAATTGGTTTTGAGAAGAACTCGCAGGAGAGACCTGAGGGAGACTCACGGGACCATTAGAGGTACCGAATTGGTTACTGGTGGATGTTGATGCAGTATTAGGTTGTCCAAATGGTGATAAACCTGGATTTTGTTGAGCTGTTGGACTTGGACCTGGAAGCCCTACAACGTTAGGTTGATTTTGGTTTTGTTGTACTTGGAATAGTCGACCTCCAGCTTGGTTTAATGTAGGTATGCCACCTAGTGCAGGTGAACCGCTACGTAAACCTTGTTGCTGTTGTTGGGGTAACCCTCCGGGTACTCCAGGTCTTGTCACAACTCCCGGAACAGTCCCTTGCATTGTTGGTCGAATCTGTGGAGGTTGTATGTGTTGCTGTTGAAGCTGTTGTTGTTCTTTTCGCTTTTGTCTTTTCTCTTCTAATTCTTTTTGTATTTTGTAGATTTTTTCAGCGAGTAGATGATAGTACTCAGATCTGGAATTCGCCATTTCGTACATGTCACCTTCAACTTTTCGTGCATAGGCAACTAAATTGTGCATTCTTTTATCTAACATAGCTTGAGGATCGGGTGTAGGAAAAATCGCTTGTACTAGTTTATGCACCAAATGGTTTCTGAGATCAGGCGTAACCGATTGATGCCATTCTTTGGTCCCTTGAACTGGTGAAGCGGTCACTTGACCAGCTTGTAAACCTCCAGGTCCGATCAGACCTGGACCGGTACCGTCATTTGACAGACCGAAAATTGAAACACTCTGTTGGAGATTCGCAGCGACCTGACTCACTCCCTGGTTGGTATTTTGGGCAGAATCGCTGCCCAATGGGAGACTAACATTAGGAGCGGGTTGTGCTGCCGCAGGTGCCATACCACGGACACCCAAGCCGGCGGCCATATTTGGACCACCAGCTATAGGTAGTCGAATACATGGGCGTTGTGGGATAAGGCCTGTTGGAGCAGTGCCTGCACCTGTCGTCGGACACTGCATGCCAAGAGCATCGTATGCTCGACGCATATCTGAAGGATTTATCGACTGAGTACTCTGAGGTGGATTCGTCGTTGCTACAACAAAAATATAAAACAACAATCTTTAGAAAGTTTTGAGCTTACCATTCGGGTTATTATTTCGATTTTTGTCTGCTTGTTTCAGCGGCAGACAAACTGGACAGTCCATTTTCGTGCAATGTTTCCAGTGACTTATAATCTGTCTTGAGGAACTACAATGTGCCACTGAACAACTCTTCCCGGCATTACACGTTGTCATATGATTTAAAACATTTTTCATCGTTTTACAATGTGGCAAATTGCATTGCCATACTTCACCATTAGCTTGGGCTTCTCGTCTTTGACATTTGTGCGCATGTAGTAACAACACCAATTGTTGTTGAATAAGTTTTCTTTTTTCTGGGTCTGCTAGACAACGTCATATGAAGGACAACGTAAGAGAAGGCATGCACTAACTACGAATTAAAACTTTAACTTACCCGTTGATGACGGTGGTGGTCCTGCTCCTTGGTTTTGGGTAGCGGTTTGAGGTCCAGGTTGAGTACCAGAAGGTGCACCAGATTGGGGCTGAGCAGGTGAAGGTGCTGGCAATTGTGTTGGCGCCATTCCACCTTCACCACCACCAGCTGGTCCCACAGGACCTCCAGGACCGCCAAACCTTGGCGGGGTAAGTCCTAATTTATTGGCGTGAGGTTGAGGTGTCGCAACACCTTGAGGTCCGGCGTTGGGATATGAATAGGGAGTATTTCCAGGCATTCCTTGACCCACAGCTCCACCTAATTGCATCATACCCGGGGCTTGCATCCGGGTACCTAGAGGATGGACGCCGTGGGGGCCCGGCGCACGGGCATTTAAGTGCTGCATTGCCACGCGACCAAGCATTGGCCCATTTTGCATAGCCTGCAAAAAAAAACTCAACAATAATGATCGAGTTTATTTTTCAACGAGATCGATAGTCGAGTCAGTAATAAAATGTCTGTAAAAACTCGGCCCTGTTGCATATTTTTGGTGCAACAAGAAGAGAATTTTTACAATTTTTTCTAGCAAGGTAAAGATTAAATTAAAAAACCATTGATTGGTTTTCAAACCCTGAACCCTTGCCCTCCATTTTTAAATATTTCGCACCTGTTGTACTGTATGATTCCCAGGATGGTGTGGCTGTCCCGGTACCATCATATTGGTAGCATTCGTCAATGGTTTATTAACTGTACTACTGACAACCAATCCACCTCCAGCCATTCCCGCCATTGTACTCATACTACTATTGGTCATAATCATATTCCCACCAGCACTATTATTCATCCCTAAAACAAATCCACTCATTTTCAATTTCCTTCTCATATTTTCAATCTACCTTGAATTGAACTCATAATTTGAGGCGACGTTCCATTATTAGCCATTGACTGTAACCCACCACTATTCGAAATACTCGACGCCAAACTTCCTAAATTCATTTGATCAACAACATTGCCTTTAGCCACCGAAACATTTGGAGGCGATTGTAAATTTGGACTTTTGTTGCCCAATTGTCCACCGGCGATTGCCAATGCATTACCTATTAAACCTTTATTGCTCTGTAGCATATTGAGCTGATGAATTTGACGCAAACTGTTGCTATTATCGCCACTCTCAATGCCATTTTGCATTGTCCCAGGACCAGGACCATGAGGCGGTGGTTTGCTGTTCCCCATGTTATCAGAGATAGACCACGACGTCGGCGGCGTCATCAACTCGTCCGGGAGATCGTTCTCCAGGTCGAACATGTCCATGTTCGACAAAACATCTAAATCAAAAAAATTAAATGTATATAAACATATTAAACACAATGTACACACTCAAAATTTACCCAAATTTCCCAAAAATTTCAGAAAAACACATGTGATTTAGCATTTTTTTTATAAACATTTTTCAAAATATCTTTAAACAAATATCAAGTCTATTACAAGACACTTTATTATAGATACTCAAACCGGATTTAATTCCGAAAAATATGTAATACTTTATATAAAGTGTCTCACAAGAACGTACCCACAGATACAGCAATCTCTGAGATTGCTCTCAAAATATGACGATTTAACAAAACCACGACCTCCTAAATTCAACTATGAAGGTCTTATTTTTGAAAGCAAAATTATTTTCGGTAACAGAAATAAAATTTCACTCGGTTTTAATTGTTAGTTTTAATTGTAAAAAAACAAGAACATTGTTTACTTCATAACTACAACAACCATTAGTTACTGCGGAAACTGATACATACAGTCTATTTTTTTTTATAAAACCACCACCTGTTGCATTATGTTGGTATCAAATTAATTTCCCTACAATAGTAATTTTTATTTGTTGGGTTTGTAATACATCTGTCTCAATTTATGTCAGATGTCAGATTATTTTGCCACAATGCCACGAAAACGGCGAAATTTGCTTCAAGGAAAAAACAAATCCATGGCGTTCCATTCGAACTGAATTGAGACCCCCTGAATTTGACACACTTGTACATTTTGCTAACATAACTTGTTTTCGTGTCTGTCACAGATCACGCCTTGTCATTACCCTTATTTTACCCTAGGTCAGATAAATGCTAGATTGCCAAATCTCTTTTGAGAGAAAATGCAATGTTGGTGGTTTTATAAAAAAAAAATAGGCTGTACAAGCATACTGATATATTTTTATAGGCGAATATTTGATTTAAATAAATCTTGCATTTTGTAATAGTTGTCCCTGGAAGATAAACCATCGTGTTGAACTCCCGAGAAGTGTCAAAATTCTCACTCTTAAATGATGCATTTCTATCACTGATAATACAATGTACTATTAAAGAAACTAACCATTTCTATTGCCAATTAACAAATGCAATACGCGCTCTATTGGTGTCATCTACAACCAGAGAACACGTGCGTTATGGACGTTTAACACTAACCTGAATTTACTGTTTAGTTTATTTGTCAACATGTCAACAATTTGAGAGTTCTCACTCAATAGCGCACATAACCAATAGTTGCAAATTACACCAGCAGAGCACGTTCCACTTCTTTTTAAATGTCAATTAAAACACTCAAAAAGACAAATTTCTACATTTGTATTTGTACAATTTTTTTTGATAGTTACACCTTTCAACAAAAGACAATTTTGAAAACCACCATCAAGTTTAATATCTGGTCTATTAAGTTATTGTGCTATTTTATTTTCCAATAAAAACTAAGGTGAGATCAAAATGTAACTGAATCAGAGCAGGCCTGTGCCAACGTAACTGTAATGATGTGTCTAAGCATTACAGTTACGCTGGCATAACCTGCTCTGATTCAGTTACATTTCGATCTCAGGTTCTAAAGTAATATCATATTGTCTCGATTTCAAAAGCTCTCGAATAGCGAAAATATCGTTATTGCTGCTTTTTTGTGTCGTGTCGGAACTTTCCTACCAGAGTAATCGACCGGCTTTGGACTGACCAGATAAACAGTGTCATCTACAAACTTTTTTAAAGAAATTTTAACAATTTCTACAAAAACACTTTAAAAAAATAACATTTTTTAGAGGAAGAAATAAAATTAGTAAGAGAGAGTTGATGAACATAATGTTTCTAATAGCGACAATACTTAGGTGTAACTTATAGATTTGTTATAGAGTAACAAATTTCAATATTTTCATTTGGCAACAAAATAAAATTAGGCAGCTAGATTTTAAAAGTGATTTACTAGAATTGAGTTTATAAGTTTTGCAAGTTCGAAAATAAGATTCTTTAGTGTAGCTTTTTCTAAGAAAGAAAAAAAAAGTCTAGAACTAAGAATGCATCTAGCCGTATAAACACCTATTATACTTAAAATCTAGGAAGCCATAATTTTTATTAATGACTCCTAGATGAAATATGAAAGTGTTTATACAGTCAGTGGCTTTCTCAATTCCAAGCTTTTTCAGGTATTTATCAGTGTCAAAAATTTGATGGTCATCAATTGACTTCCACTAATTTTATTATTTCTGCCTTTTAAGAGTTTTTACATAAAAATGGCTAACTTTTATATAAAAAAAAAAGAATCTACATTTTGCCGCTGTCAGAACCACACTTTATACTATAGTCTAAGAACTCTAAGAGACTAAATTAGACATATTACAGCGTCACTTTATTAAGAGGAGGCACAGTTCTATTAATTATAGTAAGCCATGCTTAATACAAAAGAAACTTTCGTTAAATTGCTTTATTCTAGCCTCAACAATCTCTATGGGACCGTTTGGTTGGAACAACGTGTTGTCGCGACGTCTTACGACAACCAAGACAATGTATTTATATTTGCTGTTAATTTGACAGTAACTCAACATAACCTAATACATTAATAATATTGTCAGTTTTGACAGTATGACAACCTTTAAAAAAAAGATCTTTGTTTAATTTTCTAGTTGTTAAATTTGTACCACGGCCGTCTACATTATAGTACTATACATATAAATGAGGTGTTTTATTCGGCTAATCGCACTTTCAAAAATGCTGTTTCTGACACGATTGTACTCTAACGTCACCTATAGTCGTTTTTAATGAAACTACTGTAATCTATTGTTACAAAAATATTTTTAAAAAACAGGTTTTTACATTTATCTTTGACAGAAAAAAATCAAATTAATGACAGTCACTCAATGAACATCAAATTTTTGATAGTGTTTTACCAAAATCCAGTTTACAGGTTACATAAATTTCTTGTCCTTCTTATCTCCTTCATACTATAATCTAGGTAGCAGTAGATTGGACATAATACAGTGCCACTTTTTTTTTCGATCAGCCATACAGTTCTGTCAATTATAGTAAGCCATGGTTAATATAAAAGAAACTTGTGTTAAATTGCTTTATTCTGGCTTCAACAATCTCTATGGGACGATCTTGCTGGAACACTTGTGTATTTCTATTTCTTGTTTTTTTCAATTTCAACCATTTCTTCATTTTCAAGCAGGTGGGCATTCCTTTGACATATAGTTGATTAAATTTGAAATAAAACATAGATATTTAGTGATCAATTATCAAATTACAACCGTCTACCGGTAACATAATTACATTGTATCATCAATTCTTGTATCTTAGATAAACACCAGAAAAGTAGAGAATGTAATTACATCTCTCAGTTGTGCCACCATAAAATTACAAAACAATGTAGAATTTAAAATTTTGGTAAAATGTCTTTTTCTTTGATTTTAATGTGCTTTGCTTTGTAGAAGGCCGTCTGATAACAATTATCAGATTGCGTAATTGTAGGTTTCGCAATATAAGGGAGGTCTTTGGGAGAAACTAGAAGCAAAAGACAGTTAATAAAAGGTTTAGAGAAGCGTCTAGTGTATACAGACATAAATCAAAATAAAAACAACGTGAGTTTGTGTGTTAACATAGAAAGCATCTCGACATGCTAGAGGTATTTGGTTAATTTTTGAGTCATTTTTGTGGGGTATTTTTGTTAAAGTTAGTCGGTTTTTGAGGTAATTTTGTGTATTTACTTTGCTGATGGCACAGGTTCCATTGGTGCTGATTGTGATTGGATCCACCACCACCCATAGCCGAAGCGAGGCCCTGGCCGTAGTTGTAAGCTAATACAAGTTATTTAAAGAAGAGATTATTCCAAGTATGATAAAATCGTGTTAAGACTAAGTTTATGGTGGCGTTAGTCCGGTCCCCGGTTCGGTTCGGTGTTGTTTTGAGTTAACCTGTACCGATCCGGGGCCCGTCAGTGTGGTGTCATGCAGCGACAACAGAGTCATGCTTGGCGGTTCGGGGACGGCGTCTGGCTCACCTGAGGAGTCGGAGGGCCCCTGGAAGGGGTCGAGCTTCTGCCGTTTGGCGTTCGGCGGCCCGTCGACGAGGTGATCAGCCATGGCAAAATCTCTCACCGGAATTATAAATCGCGCGAAAAACACACGATCAAAACCGCACGATCCTTTGACTCAAGGCACATTTTGTCAACAGTCAACCATCGGCCATCTTCACTACACTGTGCTGCTACCTCTCACCATCTTCCGTCGGGACCGCACAATGATCTATCACTCCGCACTTTTCGACACTTTTTTAACAAACATCGGCGCGACCTGACCACTACATCAGCATCCCAACGGGCGTCCCACCGAAAAACAACCCTTTGATTTACATACGACCCGACGATTTGCGGAATTCATACGAAATTCAACGCGTTCTCAAACAGGCAAAATGGCGGCTGTTGATGAAACTTTTTCTACGCTTGTCAGAATTGTTCCATCTAATACGACCGACACGCGAATCACATTGGCTGAGAATGTGCACGTGACTGCAACACGCAACGGCATTGGTCGGATGCTCCCGGAAAACACGATGTGACGCAGCGCTCGTGACGTCACGACGAATACGACCGAACACAGAACCTTGACGCTCACAACAACAGAACCAAATCGCACACAATTTCAAAGACAAATCAAAAATCCACCGCAAAATTCGAAATGGTACGGCATCGGCAGACGGGCGTCGGGACGACAAGCTAACCCACGACGCAACAATGGACGTCATGCAAGGGATACAGGGAAATGATACAATTAGACACTTATTGGTCAAAAGAACATAAATTCAAATAAAGAACGATATACACACAACAAAGACCAAGTACTAAAGTAGGGCACTCTCAAAAATCTTACAAAAATCAGGGATTTTGCTAATTTTATCGATTTGTTTAAACAGATTAGGAAACTTTATCGGGAAATTATCTTCCTTTAAGATAAAAACCAAAAAAAAAAAATGTTTACCTTTCACAAGAAACTCCACATTATATTCTTATACTTGTATTACTTTTTTAATAAAGTTTTGTGTGCTTCTTCACTTTTTATTTACAGAATCTAGAATAAATGCAGTAAAATTCAATCTTTTTGTGTCTACTTTGCTCAAGTATTGTTATTCTCTTGAAAATTTTTTTTTAATCTTGCGTTTTCAATCTGCCTCATTTTTGAGTCTTTTTAATTAGTTAATTTTATACAAAGTGAGTTAAGTAATTGTATTAAATATAAACAAACAACTTCACGCACCTAATATAAACACTATTTTTTCCACAAGTGCGTGAAGTGACTGATGGTTTAAGTGCATCTAAGGATATTTAAAGAAGCATCACCACCGAAATCTATTACGCGACGTCCAGTAGATAGTTTTTCGCTTGTAATTTTCTTTTTACTTATCAAATAGTTACAAATTAGACATCATCTGAAAGAAGATAAAATTCTCTACAATACTGTCAAAAAAAAAAAATGTTATATTACGAAGTCTTACGTTTACCTTACCTTATTTAAGAAACTCAACGCTCTTAATAGTCTTAACACTATAAATTTGTTATTTACTAAAACATTTCACAAACTTTAGATTAATTTCTATTATTACACAGTATCTATAAATTACCCAAGCAGAAGTTAAAAATAAAATTTTATTATCACAAAAATAATTTTCAAAATTGTCAAAAAACAATTATAAATATGTTGAGAACAAAAGGAAATTTTAAAGACGTAGTCGGGTAATTTGTAGCTAATATGTAATTACAGAAACTAATTAAAGTTAATCCAATTATTTTAATAAATAACAAATTTATAGTATTAGAACTAATACGAGCATTGAGTTCTTTAAATAACGTAGGTAAATGTAAGACTTCCTAACATAACAAACAATAGCCTTTAGTTTGATTGAAAACAAGTTCACACGTAATAAAAACACTATCTTTCTTACAAAAATCTGCTTTTTTAATTGCACTTTTTATTTTTCTTTCTGTCTTTTTAGTCGTTTTTTCAAGTTGGTCCAAGTTCTTATCTTTCTTCTAGTCATCGTTTTTCTTTTCTTTCAACTGTAGTTGTCTTGTTCGTTTTCTTTGTTTTTTTCCCCTTCAATCGTAGATGTTCAAGTTTTCTGGAACATTTTTATGCTTTCTAAAATCTGTTTTTTTTTATTTAACTTATTTAAATTTTTCTACAAGTATCTGACAAATTCACAAACATAATAAAAACACTATTTTTTCCTACAAAAATCTGCTTTTTAACGCATTTTTTCTGTTTCTTTCAATCGTTTTTTTAAGTTTTCCCAAGTTCTTATCTTTCTTCTAGTCATCGTTTTTCTTTTCTTTAAATTGTATTTGTTTTGTTTATTTTCTATGTTCTTTTTCTCTTAAGCGTCGATGTTCAAGTTTTCCTGAAACATTCGTATGCTTTCTAAACCCTGATTTTGATTTTTTTTTTTAAACATAACTTTTCCTTATTTTTCTACAAATGAGTGAAGTGAAGATAGTTTTTAGCCCATTTAAAGATCTCGAAGGTTGAGTTGAGACACTAAAAAAGCGTTGAATTTAAATGTAAACAAGTTCAAATCATAAAGGAATTATTTTTATTTATTCCTTCATGGTTCAAACGCGTAACAAAACACTAGTTTTTTTTTTAGAAAAATCTGTTTTTGTTTTAAATGCACTTTTTCTTATTTTACTTTTAGTCGCCTTTTTTACTTTTCGCAAAAGTACCTTTTTACTTATCTTCTAGTCATCGTTTATAATTTCTTCTGTTTTTTTTTAATTAGAGTTTTTCTTGTTCGTTTTCTCTAAATTGTCAATGTTCAAGTTTTCTACAACATCTTTTGTTTTTCTGAAGAATCTTTTTTTTTGTTTTTGTGTCTTCAAAATGTAACTTTTCCTTATTTTTCTTTTATTCTCAGTATTTAAGTTTTTTTGTAAAATATTCATTTTGTGTGTGTTTCTTTCTACGTCCATTTATTTGTTATGAAAGTTATTGGAATTATGGAAAAATGCACAGAAAAATTTGTTAAAACGTAATCCAACAAGTGTCTAATTTTCTTGTCCATCTTTTCATAATTATTCCAATAATGTACTTAAAAATGTTTATTGCATATGTTTTTTCCAATTAAAAAAAATTGTTACTGAAATCAGTGAAAAAACGTGCTCTTTTTTAAACAATTGTAGAAAATAGTATTTTTTATTATAAAGGACATGAAATGAGATTAAAAACATTTAAACCACCATAAACAGCTTCATGTCGGTAATATATAGTGTGTTTTTGAAGTAACTTTCCAAATTTTAGCAATTGATAGCCTTTGTTGAAACGATGCTGAAAAACAAATTTGTCTCATACAAGTCATACAAATATTTATGTGTAGCTAAGCCAGTAGAGCATTAGTACGCTTACAGTACAGGTACAGACTTATTAAAACAAGCAAAAATTATTTTTTTTACATAAAAACATAGATAAAATACGGAAATTAACGAGTGGTCCATACTAAAAATTAGGTAAATAGAAATTAAAAAGATATAAAAGCGTTTCTAAAAATTAAATTAATCGAAGTCCTACGTTTTGACAGGCAGAATTACTCGATGACAATAGACTTGGATCACTTGTTATAAAAAATATTCATTAGTGGGCAGTCATTCTATAAACTCGCGTTTCGCGCTCGCTTTTTTATTCGTTTCTTCGTGCCACAAAACTGACTTTATGAAACGCCTTCTTTAATACATTAATATTTTTTATTAGCTACCGTCTTCGGCTCTCATATTTTAGCAAAAATATATATCTTTTTAAATATTTTTCGTTCAACTCTTGCCATCAGCTGCTATAAAATTTTGCAAAAAAATCCAGAAAATAAACAAAATATATAATAGTAAACCAAAAAAGTAGGTACTTTACCAATTCATATGTCGAAATTAGAATCGCTCGAAAAATAGACAGAAAAGTCCGTAAAGTGTATAGTATTGTTGTTCTTTTTACACCTATAGGAACAGTAAGCTACATAATGGTTTAAAAAATCAACTTGCGTTGCGAATTATACAATAAATATTATTTACAACAAATTTTTTATTTTATTTTAAAATATTTTTTCGGCTTCCAAAATTTTTGAAATTACTTTTTTTCGTATTTTAGCCTGATGTCTGTTTTCTATGACATAACATAACTAAAAATAGTATTTTTGTATTAAGAGTGTGAAGTGAAAAGAATGAAAATCATTTGAACCGCTAAAAAAGCTTTATGTCTCTATTATATAAAGTGTTTTTCTTGCAATTAAGTTAGCAATGTTTTAATTTTTTTACTAAAACACTGCGTAAAGCTACTTTCCGCTTTTTTATTAGTAAAAAAAAGTTTTTTTACGAACATAAAAAAGTATTTTTTACGAACATATTTTTTTATATTTTATGACAATGGCGTAGCTTGCCAAAAAAATTTTTTTAAATCTAGCGATATTTTCTAGTTCCCAAAAATAAATTAAATTTCAATTAGTTATAGAAAAAATACATAGTCTAACTTGTTTTCAGAAAAAAAATCATCGCAAGGTACCTGATAGACCGATTTGGTATGAAATGCCCAATACTTATTTAATTTATTTTTTTCTTTAAATTATAACAACTTATTGTCTAAAAAAAGTCAAACTATTTTTTTATAGTTTTGTTTTTAACATTACAAACAATACGCCTGCGTTTGTTGTGTTGCTTCCCATCGTTGGAGTGGTTCGATGTTCGCGCTACATGTTCGCTTATAAGTTGGCAACAAGTCCACGCACAAAAACCCCAGTGTCTGCCCATCCCAAGCGCACAATGGAGCCCATAACACATCCCATAACGGAAGCAAAACCCATTGACTGGACTAGTAACCAAGTCCTGCAACTTATCAGAGAATACGGCAAACGTCCGGCCTTGTGGGACCCCGACTGTGAGGACAACAAAAACAGATTCCGCAAACATCAAAAATGGCAGGAACTGGCGGCAATTTTCAATTGTAGTAAACTCGAAGTGGAACGTAAAATGAAAATTCTCAATTCTCAGTATAGAAGAGAAAGACTGAAAGCAATGAGAATGAGGA
Organism: Tribolium confusum; assembly: GCA_029207805.1. Taxonomy (NCBI): domain Eukaryota; kingdom Metazoa; phylum Arthropoda; class Insecta; order Coleoptera; family Tenebrionidae; genus Tribolium; species Tribolium confusum. Next base: position 16,109,816 of record JALGAY010000005.1, read on the forward strand.
AAGCTGGAGAGCACCACGTTGTTACATGGTATGGATACTCAGCGTTCGCTTTTATGAACAAAAATAAACATCTAGCGAAGAAAAAATTTTTGATGAAAAATAGCGGTCTTCAAGTAATTAAAATTAAACAGGTACGGCCCTGTTGTTTATGTTTTTTGCGTTATAAGTTTTATTGCAGGAAAAACCCGATCAGGAGGATCCTTTGAGTGTTGCACCTAAAGAAAATGAAGTAGACGAAGTAGAAAAAAGTAAGTGTGAAACTCAGGAACAGAATCAGAAAATCGACGAATGGTCGTTATTTGGTGAATTGGTGGCTCACGTCTTGAGGAAACTTCCAGATGACAAAACGAGATGTATTGTGAAACACAAAATGAACACAATTTTGTATCAGGCAGAGTTGGCAACTTATGAAAATGAAATTAAATAAAATACCTGTAAAATTGTGTATTAAATATGTCTAATTGTTTTTAAAAAAACTCGCATAACATAAACCGTTTGTGTGACAAAAAAGAGATGAAGATAAGCACAAAATAAAAAAAGAAACGTACATATTTGAAGTCTTCAATTATCCAACACAGAAAAGTAATTAAAATATGGTGATTAGTGTTACAAATATTATTTTTATTGGGAGAAAATAAGAGGAATTTAAAATACTTAAGAATTAGATAATGCACAAATTGGAATTAACATCATTCTGTCATCGTTTTTTAATTTGTCTTCTTATAGGCGTTTTTTTTAAATTGTAGTTTTTCTTATTCATTTTTTTCTGAATGTTGTCTTCCAATTTCTTTTAGAGTCCACGTCCATTTTTTTTTTATATAAATATTAAGTTATTGGAACTGTGAGAAGATGAACAGAAAAATTTGTCGAAACGTCGGCAACTAAAAATGTGTGTCTAATTTTTATGTCCACGCTCTCATGAATATTCCAATAAAGTTCTGACTTTACCTATTAAAAAAACTGCGAATAACATTGTCACATCAAATCCTCATTTGTGTTAATTAAGGGCCCCCAAACAGTATTAGTCTAGGGCCGCCAAAGTTAGCAATACGGTCCTGTTGATAACTAGGGAAACCTGCAGGATTTAAGGATAAAACTTATTTCATATAACTATAAGTATCCGAAAAAGACAGTTTTTAGTATTTTTTTTATATGACTGTTTTTAGTACTTGAAAAAGTTTACGGTGGAGACACTGATACTTTTTTTAATAAATTAAAAACAAATTTACGCATTTTTTATGGCGACCAGAAAAACGTAAGTGTGTAACTCAAGGTAAGAAAATCGAGGAATGGTCGCTGTTTGGTGACATCTTGAGGAAATTGTCGGATGAATATTTTGTGTCAGGCAGAGATGGCAACTTATGAAAATGAAATTAAATAAAATACCTATTAAAAGAGATATTTCATTTAAAATTTTACATAAAGTAGGCGTTAACATGTATAATTCTCAAAAAACTCTCATACATACAATTATATACATACACCGTTTGCGTGTCAAAAAACAAATGAAGATAAAGGTAGTTGCAAGATCTATAAAAACTATAACAGGAACCCCTTTTAATTACTTTCTGATAACTCCTATTGTGAAACAATCCGAACTGAATATCCTAAAGCAAAAAATTTTGCATTTTCGTTTAAAATTCAGTCGGGAATTATTTTATAACAGGCATTGTTAGAAGTTAATTAATTTTAAGGGGTTCCTGATCATTTTATAGTTTTTATAGATCGTGCAACCCAGTATACACACAAAACAAAAAAAGAAACGTACATATTTCAAATGTTTTTTACAAGTACGGTCCTGTTTAGCCTAAGTACTGGTGTTTTTAAGAATTTGACATTTGAAAAGTGCCGTTTCAAATAAAAACTGTACCCCCTAAAATACCTAAGTCTTAAAATTACCCAACACAGAGAAATTATTAAAATATGGTGTTTACAGCATTATAAATATTGCGAATTTTATTGGCGGAAAATTGGGGTAATTTAAAATACTTAAAAATACGAAAATGCACAAATTGGAATTAACCGTTCGTTATCACTTTAGCGTACGATAAAAATTTGAAAATAAAAATGCAATTCACACGAATCATTTTTAAAATATGTTAAAAAAGCCAACAAGATCATATAAAACGAAGGTATTTTTACACGTAGAGCAGTCTTTCAGCCTTATTTTCAATCTTCTTTGCTTTTGTCGCCTGCGCCTGTAGGAGTCTCTTCCTCTTCATCATCGGAGTAATTAGTGGGCTGTTCCCCCGGTTTCAGCAGTTTTCCAACGAGGTCATATTTCTCTGCAATGATTTGCGTATTTTGTTATCTACAATGACCGGCATTTTTACCTTTGAACTGCGCCTCCCATTCCCTCACTGAATCCATTTCCATGGTGTTAAGGTCGCTCAAATCGTCATACTCGTCGGTCTTGGTGGATACTGAGAAGGTGGCAAGGCCCCTGGAGGCGTCCCGGCCGCCGAAAGCCGCATACGGGCCCCCTGAATCAGCCGTGACATCATCATGATGGCCGCTTGGGGATACTCACCGGGGCCGTAGAAGCGCTTCCCTTTGGTCACGTCGTACACATTGCCGTTGACGGCGACAAGGACTCGGCCGTCCTCTTGGGTCCCATCGTACTTCTTCAAATCTTCGACGGTAAAGTCGCGCTTTTTCAGCTTTGGAAGCTCCGGCTCGGGCTGGCGACTTGAAGGCACATCCTGGCGACTTTTCACTATTTTATACACTAAAATTCCAATCAAACACACTAGGAGAATGTTCACGGGGCTTTGGATTATATCAAAAATGATATTTGTGAGTAAACCGTCGGATTTTGCATCACTTTCCGCCATCTTGACCAACTAAACAGAGAGAATTGACAAGTTTGGCATGCCGTCACGATGGCAGCACTGCCGTCAAAACATAACCTGGGTTCAAGGTCAACGCAAATTACGCCACAAAAATTACAAAATTTATTTATTACAAAATTATTTCGTATTTTAATCATCTGAGGATGACGACGCTTCCTCAGCTTCTTCCAGCCATTCAATAAACGGTTTAACCTGACTATAAAAGCGACTTTTCACGTCCAAATTTTTAGCCCACTCTAGTATAACATCTTCGGTTATAAAATCCTTATCATACAACCATTTCATGGTAAACATCACCCACTTTTCGTTAATATTCTCATTAGTAATGGCAACATCCTAAAAACAACCCTAATTACGCCCAAAGTTCAATGACCTTGAGCAGTCACCTCTATTGCTTGTAAACAATCCAACATGGCGTCCTCATTTCGTATATAATTCTTCAGGATTGGAGCAAAGTATGATAACAAACGCACAAATTGAGAAAAATACTGAGGTCCAGTAGGAAACCTCAATGACATAATCAAAATAGCTCTTATTACATTGAAATTTACCTAAAATTCACACCAATAAACACAAGGCAATCAACAAGAGAGCTTTTGAAAATCAATTACCTCTTTCACAGTAACATTATAAGCGTAACGTGATGAATTTATCTCAAGTATTAGATGCTCGCAACGTAATTCATCTTCAAAACCTCTTGTTAAGCTGTCAATGACTTCAGTAAAGAACACTGGAAGAAGAAATAAGACTGAGTTAGTTGCACAGAAAGCTTACGTTTTGTGTCATCAGGTACAGGTGACTGAGTATAAGACAATTCTTCATCTTCACTATCTGTGAAATCTTCATCTGATGATGACTCTTGCTCAGGAACGTCCCCTATATGCAACTGAGACAGTTTTCGGGACAAAATTTCGCCTAAATTATCACCGTCTGACTCTAGTTTTAATCTATACGCTTTTTTGCCTAATTTATCTTTATCCTCGCCTTGAAATAAAACATTTAGAAAAAGAAATCAAAAAGAGTAAACGTACAATCCTTAGGTTGTGTTGATTGAACAAGACTGTTTTCAATAAATTGTCCATTTTCGATAATTACGTCCTTTCCGATAATACTAGCAGCGGTTACCTTACTCTTTGTTTTTATATGACAGTTTGGTCCTACAATACTATGAGTAATAACGACATCGTTATCAATTTTCGTATTTGAAAAAATAAAGGTGTCTTCTATCTGTACGTTCTTGCCTATTTTTACATTATCTCCTATAATACTATTTGAAATTTTCTTGTTGTCATTTATTACAACATTTAACCCGATTACGACACTGTTTTTCAGGTTTTGGTTTTTTACAGTTGGAGGTTGTAGAGGATAAATCCATTTGTTTTGTAACTCACGACTAAAAAGTTAATCTCTAGAACCAATCACAGCTTCTACAGAGCGTTTCAGAATGAATGACATATCACAGGTGGTATAAAAAAACAAATTTAAGTTGGCAACGCACTCAAGGCAGTATCCCCCAAAAAATTTTTAGTCATTTTTGAAGGCAAGCAATGTTTTTTCTACAAAACTAATTCTGTTATTGTAAATTTTTTTAATCATCTTTTGTGGTAATTTAGATAACTATTCATTTGTTATTAACAAAAAACTGATTTTATTATTATAAATTGGTAAGATATGGATGTTATGATGTAAATGCTGTTATAACCTTAATCTTTTTTTGAAATTCAAATAACATTCAAATTTCTCCAATGACACATTTTTGAAGCTAGGGGTCCATTCACACAGTCATGGTCTCCTAAGATACCAATCACTCTAAAACGCTCTATAAATTCAAAATATTACCTAATTGATTGGTACATGCGCCAATTGGTAACACCACCTCCAAAATTGCTGCCTCTAGTCACGTGACAATAAACAGTGCTCCCCAAAATTTCCTCATTAATTAGCAAACCTTTCACAAAATCGTCTTTTGTTTGAAAATCAAAATTATCAGAAAAAAGTGGAAGCACTGAAGGCGAACAAATTGCAATATGAGTGTCTTTGAGATTGTGATGTAGGGATACACTAGAATTTTCCAAAAAAATTTCCTACAATTTTTTAGCAATTAATTAAGAGAAAAAAAATTAACTAATAAGATACGATAGTCGTTCTAATGATACATTTGGAACTAATACACATACAGCTCAAATTGTTGTTAGTTCAAAATTGTACCAATAGAGTGCGCTTCGTATTTGTTAATTGTCAATAACATACTAAAGGAAATTCGACTTTTCTCTCTCTGCTTTGCCCCAATTTCCTGTGAAATAATACACGATTGTTGTTATTTACAGCTACTATAGCTTCTTCATTAGGGTCTCGCCCCATTTGCCCAATCCCAGCTTCTTGAAATATTAATGTCATAGCAGCTCCCTTATCCTTATTGGTAATTTCGCTGAAATTACAGGTTACTAAAAAATCACTTAAAACAAAGCCTCTACTTGTGTTTTTTAACAATTGGCAATAATTTAATGTTAGATAAAGTCCCAGGTTCTAGCAAAACAAAATTTCCTCTTAAAATGCCTTTCCTGTCTAAATCCCTCAAACAATCTCCAAAAGAATGACAACTTTCTGAGACCATCACGTTTACTTTCATCGTCAAGCTCCATCCTGCTTTGTTTTTAATACTTTTACTAAAATTAGAGATATAAGTGAACAGAAGTGAGGTGTGCCCTCTTACTTTATGTGTTCTTTTATAATGTCTGTATGAGAGCAACAAAACAGAAAAGTCTCTTCAATTCCTCCAAGAGATAAAAACTCTAAAGAGTAATCAATTAGCGGTTTATTAATTAAGGGTAAGAGAGCCTGAAAACTAAAATCAGAGATTGCATCATCTTTTATAATTAGCTTACTAGAGGAATATCCGAAGAAATTGGTAGAAATTCATCATTGAAAGTATCGGCGACAATCACTGCTTGTACAGTGTCGTCTTTAAGCACTTCTTTACTTTTTATTGACATATTCTAAAAATTTAGAATTTTAGGTTAGCACCATATGTCACTGCCACCTGTCAAAAATTTGACACCAGAGAGCGCTACTGGTACGTATTGTTGGTTGCCTAAATTAAATTGTATCAATTTATTGCCCATATGTGGCCATTAGGTTGAATATTCTACCATAAACCTGCAAATTTGTTTAAAAAATGGAGAAAGGAAAGCAAAATAATGCCGCAATTAAAGGTAGGCGCTCCACAAATCAAATTTTATAAAATTGAGGTTAGGTCTTTCAGGGGGTAAAGTAGAGGGTGATGGTTTAACAAAAAAAGAACGTAGAGCTTTAAAAGTGCAGGAAAAGAACAAGCAACAGGTTTCTGGGGAACAAAAAGCACCCGTGGCGAACAAAGAGCAACCTGCCACACCTGGCCAACTCACTGAGAAAGAACTGCGACGTTTAGAATGGGAAAAGAAACTTGCAGAACAGAAGGCAAAACCTGATTTAAGTAAAGCTGACAATTTAAGCAAAGCAGAGCTTCGTGTGAAACGTCGTGAACAGCAAGAAGCACAAAGACTTGCAAAGTTGCAACAAATACCTGTAGAGATTAAAAAATTGACACCTCCACCTAAAAAACCCGAAAAAATTGTTGAAAAAAAGAAAGTTGGTACAAGACTTCAAATTGTGAGTCATTTATACTCTGATGCAACTTTTGGCAATGCGATTGTTTACAAAAATGTACATCCGGCATTTGTTAGGTTGGGGGTTCAATACTCGAGTAGGAAAATCCTAGGGTCGAATGCCCGCTGTCGGGCGCTTCTTGCAGCTCTTAAGTGTCTAATTAACGATCTGCAAACACCCCCAAAACAGGAGTTTTGTCGGTACTTGGAATCAGTGCTTCAGACTTGTGTTGATTACTTGCAGCTTTGTCGTCCCCTTGCTGTTTGTATGGCAAATGCTTTAAGACACTTTAAAACACAGTTACAGAAAGTTGAGTGTATTGAGGATAGTGTGAAGAAGGAAACTCTCATAGAGGAAGTTGATACTTACATTGCTGAAGAAATTGATAAAGCTGGAGAGGCAATAAGTATGAAAGTGAACGAAAAAGTCACTGATGGAGATGTTATTTTAACTTACGGCTGGTGGGTTTAATTTCAGTTTAAGTTTAGTGTCTGAAAATACATTTTTTAGCTCATCTCTTGTAACAAAAATTCTCAAAGACGCACATTTAGCTGGAAAACAATTTAAAGTTGTTGTAATTGACGGAAGGCCGTTTTTAGAGGGCCGAACAATGTTACAACGTCTTGTTCAAATTGGAATTAGTTGCAGTTATGTCCAAATGAATGCAATTAGTTACGTTATGAACCAAGCAACGAAATTATTACTTGGAGCTCACGCATTACTCACTAATGGATATGTTATGTCACGGATTGGGACAGCACAAGTTGCTTTAGTCGCTCAAGCTTATAATAAACCAGTTTTAGTCTGTTGTGAAACTTACAAGTTTAGTGAACAAGTTTTAACTGATTCTTTTGTCTATAACGAATTAGGTGAGTAAAAAATTAAAGAAGATTTGTTTTTACTTGGGGCTTTAGGTAATCCGGAGATGTTATTCACGGCAAATACTCTAGAAGAAAGCCCCCTTGTGACATCACGAAATGAGAACCTACAAATTTTGAATTTGTTGTATGATGTTACGCCACCAGATTTAATCACGGCAGTTGTTACCGAATTAGCTATTTTGCCATGTACTAGTGCTCCTGTTGTTTTAAGAATTAAGCCCTAAATAATATATTTTTAAATTTAAATAAAACTTATGACGATAAAGTTGTGATTTTTGTTACCGACATTTGTATTTAGGCCGACAATACCGACTGAGTTATTGTCGTAAAGCGCCCTCTATGTCAGTGACGTAATCTAACATCTGTCAATGACATAAACAAAGCCAAATGTAAAGTTTATAAAATTTGTAAACTGTGTGTGTTTGTTTCTTTTCTACTTAATTACGTGTTAATAGATCTAAAACTCTTTAATTTCCCACCTGTAATTAATTTTCCGCCTAAATTTAAACTTCCAAATGTCTCACCTAACCTCAAATTAGCTTCCGTTGGGTGTCACAATTGTGTTAATTAGTGATAATGGGCAAAGTCGAGCAATTAAGCGATGACGTCCCGGGCTTGTCCCCCCAGACCGAAGCCAGCAAACTCCTGGAGCAAGCCTTGATGCAAATGGACGGTATCATATCAGGTGAGTAATCTCGTTTTGTTTACTTTAATACTCCGGTGTTTCGACGCGCGCACCCCGCTCCGGATCTCCGGCGTACCGGAGTCTGTGTCAGCAGTCCGTCGTTCCGGTTGCTCTTCAACAGGTGTGTTTTTTTCGCGATGGGGGTACCCCCGATTTTCGTCTGAGTTAGGCCGGATGACGCGCTGGTGGTGGCTCAATATGTGCCACTCGGGCCAATTGACCAGTAGGTGCCAGGTGGCCATACAGTCCCTCTTGTTAAAAAAAATGTTTTTCTGTGTTTACAGGCAACACTAGCTCACTAACAGCACATTCCCCCGATTATGGGTTTGCGACGTCGCCGCCGGGGGTACGGGAAGTGGCCAACTCGCTCGTTACGGCCATACAAAACACCCCCGCACCGCCGCCGCCGGAACCCAACGTCGCCAAAGTGCTCCTTCACTGGCTGCAGCAGGTAGCTTTTATTTTCTTTGTAGAGCGGTAATTAAAATTCATGGAGAAATTAACGCACGAAGCATTCAAATAATAAAGTTTTTCACGAGATTGCTATTATGAAACTTCTGAATACTAATAAAAAGCAATTTTAATAGAGACAAAGACAAGAACTATTTTTGCAATGCGGAAAAACATTGAATTTGTTTGTGTTATATAGAGTGACCATTTAAATTTCAATTCAGAACAAGCTATGATGTTACTAATTAAATGACAACAGTGAACGATGTGACTTTAACTACATGCAACTGTCAATATAATCAAATTGAATCAAAATAATCAAATCGAGTAACTACTAGTGACCAATTACTAATTTTTTAACGCTGTAAATATCAATCAAATCGTCTTTTATTATTAAATTCTAGAGAGCTAAATTACTGCAGTTGTAGACAAAAATGTTTAGAAAAAAAACGTGTCCAAAGGCAATTTTTTAAGGTTTTGGTTATTTTGGTAACGTTTATTCTTTTTTTTTGTGTTGAATATTTTTTATGAAGATTACAGCCGTATGTCATTGCAACCAGGCGATTATTAAAGTTTTGGGATGAAATAAGTGCTGCGGTCCGTCACCGAAAGCACGTTTGTCGTGACAGAAAGTTACTGTTCCAGCATTTCGTTAAGGCCAATCGGAGAAAACCTTTCAAAACTCCGATCAGAACAATCGGCAGCGGGGCTCGAATCAGCTTCTTCCCGAATGCTAAGTAAGCGCACCAAGCGCTTAGCAATTAATAATGAAGAACAATACTGAAGTTTTAAATAACAAAGATGAATTAAGAGCTGTACTGCTCTGGCTCTTTGCTGGAGTGAGCAAAAGATAGAAAAATACAGAAATCGCAAGTGTAGTGTCGAGAGATCATCAAAGGCTCAAATTGAATGTCCTTAAATGAAATATTCTTAAATAAAGTTTTTTTGGAAAGTACTTTGTAATATTTATTGAAAAACCTTGTTTGTTAGACAGTCGACAAAAGTCAATACGTATGAATGCTTGATTGTGACATCAATGCATTCACAACTATATTTTTTGTAGAGAGTTGCAGTTGAAAGAAATAAAAAAGAACTCTCGTAAATCATAATAAAGGACTGCAATTTTCTTGCTCTCATAATTCGGGCTATATTGTTAGTAGGATAACGAATGATTTGCCTCAAAAGTTTATTTTTATGTTGAAATCACGAATGTCTGCTTTTGTTCGCTTGTATGTAGAGATAATGCCTCTCTTTTATTCTCAAACATTTTTGCTGACTCCAGACGTTTCAAATACAAAAGCGGAATTCTATTTATTACTATTTTTACATTTACCCTTTTTTTTAAACTACGAAAAAAAAAGTAATGCAACAAAAACATATCGATCTTTTTTACATAACTCGTTTCGGCAAAACGGAATAAATTCCATTTAGTTTTATGTTCTGTATGAAATTATTTAAATTCATTTCCAATCGATATAATTTTAAATTCTATTAAAATGTTGCTAGCTTGGAATTTAAGTTTAATATTTTATTTGCCATTTTTTTAAAGGAAATAATGTAAAAAAAATTGGCTAGTCAAGTCAGGTTTTTAGTTTTTTTGAAATGTTTCAGATTTTTGTTAAAATAGCTTAGAAAAGTGGCTCTCAAGTTTGTTGATATTGCATTCAAATAAGAAAAGAAAACTGTCGTAAAGGATTTTTGCATCAGTGTGCTATGAAAACTCATGTATAATTCACCAATCGCCGTCTTTTTTATTTTCTAAGTGGTGTTTACACAACGCCGTACTTTAAACTCAACACTTTGAAGAAGTTTTTTCTTTTCTCATCTTATATAAAGAAGCTCGGACATGTTACAAACATCTAAGTGACAAGTTTTGTTATAAAATTTCCTCTGTTCAGTGTTGGTTAAGTTGCGTATCATTTCCAACCATCAAATTACATTTACGACAATAGCCGCATTTCTCTTTTCCTCTCAAGATTTATAAAGTCCTTGTCCGGCCGCCACCAACCGCATCTTACTTCTAATTACTCCCATACATTTTAAGCGAGCAACAATTTACAAAGCACTTCAGCTCTTTAAAGGAAGTCGGATATTGAAAAAATTCTGTTCCATTTTCTATCTCGCTCGAAAATTTAAATGAATTGTTTCATCGAGCGAGGACCCATTAAAATTTTCCGGTCTCGGTAGGGTTGCATTTATGGCCGACACACGACTTTCCACTTCGCTCTGAGGGTGGTGGAGAAAAAAATGTTCTCGTGTGGATGAATGTCAAAGTGTTGGCACGCATTGGGGTCAATCAGGCGACAAAACAGGCCACAGACACACCTTTTGTGATTAGGTACGGATGGTGGATGCGCCGGGATAACGACAAAAATACTGGGTGTCCAGGTGTTAATGCTAATGCGTTTTTTTGTAGTAACTTTATTAAAAAAAAAAGAGAGAACAAGTAAACTTATAGAGTAAACATTCCAATTATTTTGTTAATGACCATAAAAAATTGGTATTTGTGTGCTAACATCAAAAAGTAAAATTTAATGAAAATGGATAAACCTAGTCTTGCCCAACATATTTTTGAATAAGACCACTGTATTGACGCAAATCAAATTAAAAATACTAGGGCAGTTACTATTAACTGTAACGTGAGATCGAAATGTAACTGAATCGAGCAGGCTGCGCCAGCGTAACCTTGGTTTGCTTAATAATAATAAGCACAGCCTGCTCGATTCAGTTACATTTCAATCTCTTCTTATATACTACTCGTATAGAAATCGGATTAATTTCGACTAATGAACTCCGATAAAGGGTCCATTGCCACTTTTCTCTTCTCATCGGTTGAGTGAAAGTCGAGGAATTAGTACATGTTTCTAAATGATTTAGTTGTATTCTCACCTGAAGATGACAACATTGTTATCGAAGTTGCATGTTTAAGGGGGTATTCTGGTGTAGAAATTTGAAAGAATCAATTTTTTTGATATTTTTAAAGCTTAACCTTTCAAGAATATGTCCTTAAAAGGATTTGTTAAAATTTTAATTATTTTTAGAGATATAGTCATTTTATACCGGAACGAATGGAACAAAAGACGTTAGGAATCACCCGCCTACCTAATTTTACCCGAAACTTTAAACGCGTTTTTCTCAAAACTACATTTTTCAAAGAGTTTGTCATGATTTTTCAGGTTCTACTTAACCGATTTACTTGAAATTTGGTGTGAGTGTGTCTCTATCGTACTAACTATTATTATATCAAAATAAAAAATACTATTTTTTAAAAAATAAAAATAGGACAAATTTTTTTTTTCTTCGCACAGCCGTAATTTAGCAAAAACAATTTTTTTTCCCACTTTTTCTTAGTTAGTACGATAGCAGCATTCATCTAAATTAATAATCTTTTTTATTTTTTTTTTGTTTCGGATCATTAGAAGGGTTGCAATCGTGACAAACTTGGCGCGCCATTTTTTTCAATCTCTTACTTCAACAACTTATAACATTTTGAGTTTTTAATTTTTTGACATTTTTTTTTATAAATATTTTTCAAAAAATGGATAGTAAAAATATTTTTTGTTTTTTATTTATAGCACCCGAAAAAACACCTCAAATTTATGCCTCTATACACCAGAATACCCCCTTAAACATTTTCTTGTTAAAGGCTCCAGAATGTATTTTTCATTTTATATTTAACCATTTTAACAAAACTTTAGCAACAACTAATGCCAACTTATTAATCAAATTTTTGAAATGTCAAATTTGAATTTGAAGTTTGGTTAGAATAGTCAATTTTAAGTGACATTTCAATGCTGCCAACTCAATTACTTGTTAATCACGTTGTAAAATTTGGGACACTAATTTTTGAAGGATTAAACTACACCTGAAATAGATTTTTGTTTGCTTCTTTTATTTTTACCAGAATTTCAATTTGTAGCGTGAGTGCACTCAGACATTTCTCACTGTCATTTAATGTCAATTCTTTGTTTCCTTTCGAATTTATTTTTAAACACCAGTGCAGAGGAACTATTTTTTCATTTCAACTCTGCGCTAGTCAACAAAAAATTAATCACTTTTTTCTGATGGAAATAGAAAGATGAATAACACCCTCGTAATTGTTTTCTGTATTTTTGCGTATTGATCGTTGCGAACTAATGACTCTCAAGAAGCATCTGCGAGGATAAATCACCGTGACAATCCGAAATTATTCATCCCGTTCCTAATTGTTCGTTTTGAATAAAATTTCCGATGTTTCGTCGCGCTTTACACCACTTTTAAGCCTCGTAAACTACCCTTTCGTGTTTTCCCACTTGGGGTTTTCACCAGATTATGATTTAAAAATTTGCCGTTTAAATAAACAACCTCAGTCCGGTCGATATCCTTTGAGAATTCCTCTCCTGCTTTAAACCATCTTGTTTATTGCGTTCCTGACTTTTTGAAAAAAATCTGGTCTAGAATTTGAATCAAAACAGTTCCTTCGAGAGACTGATGTCCGTTCTGTTCGTCGATAAGAGGTCGCATTCGTTTCCGGGAGGCGGTGAATAAGTAACAGGATATGTCCGGGATAGGAGAGCATCAATATTGGAACGGCCAAAGCTCCCGGAGTTTAAACTAATCCGGAAGTCGATCGGATCACGTGTTTAGATGAGTTATTTTGGCCTTTCATGTGTTTTGGGGGTGGAATATACACCGCCTTTCGCTTTGACCCCGCGAATACGAATTTATGACGGTAGTTTACTCCAAAACGTAATTTATCGAGTTGTTCATTTAGCGAAAGCAACTTTACGTCATTTTGTTTATGATTTACTGTAAATTAACTTGAAAACACTGCGGGAAGCCGGGGTTTAAGAAGATTGGTATTGTGGGGACAAAAGAATGGATTAAATTAAAAAAAAAAGATTCAAGAAGGAAAAATAATTACAGAGTAAATGGACATTTTTGTGAAATAGCGGATCAAATATTAATCCGGTGGGTAACGGGACGAATTCATATTGATTTTAGTGCTCTAGAAATTCGAATTATTCAACAGCGAGGCTTTGTTGTCGGTATTTCGTTAATTTCAAAAATAAAAAATTACAACGATGCACTTTTATAGTAGCAGATGCCAGTAAAAGATTAAAATGATTTACATTTTTACATCCTGAAGGATTTTATTTTGTTTCAGTTTCAGACAAAAACATTCTTAGTTGATTTTTAATTAAATATTTTACGTTATTAAGATTTTAAAAGAGGCACATCTTTAAAAAAAAAATGTCGTAATTATATAAACGAGCCCAGCTTCAGGTTAACTTTGATCGATGCAAAATGCATCGCACCGAGTTTCAAGTTTAATTTTGCCTCTAATTTTTTATTGCACCTCATGCGAATTTTGCATCTACTATTTGACAAATAAAATTGAAAATAAGGTTTTATTTGTTTCTTTTTTTTCAAAAATTTACCGTTGTTTATTGTAGTAATATTCGGAAATCTGCGAGCTTTAGAAGATTCTTAATTTGATGTTTATTATATTATTATGTATCTTTACGCAATTTTGGGAGTTTAACCACCCTGCATATACGGTTTTTATATTTGTTCCTGAAATTAGGAGAATTCGATATTGGTCGTTGTGAAGTTTCTGTTTCTTCTTATTCTGGGAACACTTTCAAGAATTTTACGAGCTTTTGTTTTTTGTGTGCTGTAAAGTTGTTGTTTCCTCGTTCTTTCCAGCTTTGTGAGCGTCTACACGGACCTTATTCATGGAAAAATAAATATCACTTTTTTCAAAAATTCGGTGTTGTTATTGGTTGTTCCTATAGAAACATATTAAAATTTGCGATACTGCCGGTAGTATCTCAACTTAAAATTAGCCCATAAAACAATAAATATAGAAAACGCCCAAATATTATTCTTTTGTTATAGTTTTCGGTCATAAAATCTAACGAGAGATGACCATTAATAGCGGATTTTAAAAAAAATATTGTGAACACTTTGAAAATTAAAAACAAAATTTACTTTATCACTGAACAGTACTGGACTGTTATTGCTAAACGGTAAAAAATTCAAAAACTTCAAAATATTCTAAACTCTGACATGGGAAAAATATTATAAAGTCGGTATATACAGGTTTTAGGGTGGTACAGTTTTTCAAGAAATTTTGACATTGACAATTGATTATAAAAAAGCCGAATTTACCAACAAGTGAATACAATGGCAAGACATTAGATTTACTCCAAAAATAATTCAAAAACAGTTCAAAGTTGTTGTTGGAACAAACCTTTTTTTTTGTAAAAAAATAATTAGGACCAGGGTTGCAGCTAAATTTAGGCGGAAATTGTTCTTTCACATTTGCTTTAAATAAAAATGCAAAATTTAAAGGTTGGGAAAGGCTAGAAAAAATTTATATACCTTGAAAAAAAAAAGTTTTAAATTTAGGGTATGTAAGTTTTTTTTATTAAGGCCACTAGAAGTTGAAACAGTTTTTAACTTTTTATAACATCTTTCTCCACATAGCGCACTCCAAATAAAGCCTCATGTGTCTGTAAATGGCTGGTTAAATATTACTTAAAAAAAATATTTCTACAAAATGTCCGTTAAGACAAGATTCACATTAATGTTTGAAGTTTTAAAAAGTCGAAAAATTTAATTTTGTCCAGTTTTGATGAGCTTTGAACCCCTGTGCGCCGTATGAGCTCTGAACACTGCCCAAACTCTGCTGCTAGCTGTAGAGCCTGACAAAATAAAGGGAAATGCAAGGGCTATCTATCCATCTTAAAATTTGTATTTTTTTTTAATTTATTGTTAACTCAACTTTCACCTCTCAAACTTTCTTCCGCAATCTGTGAACAATTTTCTTTTTTTTTTCATAATTAGGATTTTATCGGACCACTCCACGGTTGTGATTCTTGCTCACCAAAAATGTTTTTTTTTATATATAACAGTGGTGGCTGGTGGCGCTTTAATTTGTTCGATTTGATTTTAGTTTTCACTAAATATTAATTTATTTTTCTAACTTTAAATTTGATTTTCTTCTGCATTACATTCTGTAAATTTTGATTATTTTATTTATTATGTATGTTTATTATTTTGAGAGTTTTTTTACCTCTTTTAGGACCTGCTGGGTTTCTGTTTGTACCACTCTACTCTTAGGCGGTGTTATTAAAGGCCTTTTTTAGTTATATGTAATTATTTATTTATTTATTAATTTTTTTTTTTTTTTTTGGTTTTTAGTAGTGTTTAGTGACAGATTGATATACTTATATTTACATTTTTGTGGTTATCTTGGATTAAA
This sequence comes from Tribolium confusum, assembly GCA_029207805.1. Classification (NCBI taxonomy): domain Eukaryota; kingdom Metazoa; phylum Arthropoda; class Insecta; order Coleoptera; family Tenebrionidae; genus Tribolium; species Tribolium confusum. Next base: position 16,125,578 of record JALGAY010000005.1, read on the forward strand.
ATTATTATTTAGTCGATGTCTTATTTCAAATTGACTTTGATTCATGCAAATTTTACTTAATCCGAATTTCAAGTTTGCTTTAAAAGTAGAAGTAAAAATTACTATTTGAAGGCAGTTTGAACTGTATAAATGTCTTTTTTTATTTGTTATAGAATATTCTTTTAGTTTAAATCAATGGATTTAAATAATTATTTAACATTATTGATTACGTTTTGATAAAAAAAATCTTGCATTCCGATTTTGCGAATAAAAATTTTCTTATTACTCACCAACGACATGTCAAATTGACTTTAATACGCAGCTTCTTTCGAATTTTGTTATGTTTGGCAGAGTATATCTTTCGGTCCCCGATTTTTGCAGTTTGACAGTTGGATTTAGTGATTTTTTAAGCATACTTTTTTCTAAGTTCGTTTTTTATCTTCTAAAATTAGTCGAGATAAATTCTCGCAGATATTCGTTTGTCAGTGTCAAAATTGTGAGTCGAGCAAACAGTCGGTTATATTTATCATTCTCATCCTAACTAAAAACGATGTCAACTACCATTAATATTTAAAACCGAAATTCCAACCGAACGCATTTATAATAAAACTGATTTGTACTTCATTTATAAAATCCCCTAGGTGAATTTTTTATTCGATTTGTGTGCCATTTATATTCCACTTGACGAAAAGTGAAAAATTTCGTTTTTTCCATTTTCTCTTCGCCTCGTCGTAAATTTCGCGTTGAGTTTCCGAAACCGTCCCCGACGTCCGCATTTCAAGAATAGGCCTCGCGACACGCTCAGTGACACTCTTGGCGTCCCGACGTGCACTCAACACGTGTTTTAATCGTAAAAAGTGTACCACATGTGGAATTAGTCACAGTTCGGGCGCGGTTATGGACACCGAAGACGGCGACGAGGAGGTGACGTTCCTTCTGCGTCTGAAACCGGCGCCGACGCCACCGGTACGTCGCCGCCGTCCTCTCGAGGATCGACAGACGGTACCGAAAGGCTGGGACGTGGTGATTGAGCGTGAACCGCCGCCGGTGCCACCGAGAGTCCAGCCGTCAGCGCCGCCTCCGGAACTCATGACGTGGCATCCTAAACCGCCGTTTTATTATTCACCGTACCAGGACTACAGGAATTTGTACGCGGAAAGTCGGAATTCCGGTGGCGGTGATTTAATTTCGCCGCCGCACGCGATGCCACCCAACGGGTTTCATGTTAATGCAGGGAAACCGCCGGTACCTCAGCCCAGGATGACGAAAGAGAAAGATGCAAATATGGTAATTTTTCAAACAGGATAAGAGTGATCCAGTTATGAGGATCATGGAGGGTTTAGTTCAAAGAGATATTTCAATTTTAAATTCAAGTGCAAGAGATGGAAATGTAAAGAGGGGAGAGGATGAGTCAAGATAAAGGCGTTCTTAGATACCAAACATTTTCTGTTTTTGATATTTAAGCCAATTCTATTTTTTTCGTAAGATTTGGAATCAAACCAATCGGTTATGTCGGGTCAGGATTGTAAAAAATTACGGAATTTTTAGGTATTTATTAGGTCAGGGTTTGTATTGATTGTTTTTTTCTTTTGTTTACACTGGAATTAGCTTAATTCATATTTTTTAAGTAGGACAGGTCAGGACTTGATTTATTAGATTAAAAATGATGAAAGAATCATATCTATCCTATAATCTTTATTTTATATTTGACTGATATTTCAATCTATTTAATGACATTTGATAGTGTGCATGTCAGCCTCCGCATCTGCCAAAACTGATGCTGAGGATCTTCGGAAACAATGAATTTCTTTGGAATTCTTCCAATTGTATTTATTCCAACAAGCTGTTGGGTACATTTACCTCTTTTTTAGGTAGGTAAAAAGAGATCGATTGTCTTTAATCTGACTGGGAATCAAATTTTTACATTTCCTCTCTCTGAAAAGAAATTTTTTGCTTAATTTTTGTTTTTGAATTTGGTAAAATAATTCTGATAAATTCTTCCTCGTCTTTAATGTCTCGTTTCAACAAATTTCTGATCTTCTCGCGCCGACAAGCATCAAAACCACCGAGCATTCAACAATAAAATAAGAATCTTTTTTTTATTATAAGCAACGTTGGCAATATTATTTGTTTAAACATCTAACTCTTATATATATCTAACCATAATTTATTTAAGAATAAATTATTTACAACAATAACTTTAAATAATGAAATAACTCAATAACACACTTCTATCGTCTTTTGTCATACGTCTGCTTATATAGCGCCAAGGTCAAACACTAGATTATTCCAGATGTTTACTAGCACACTTCAAGAAGAAGTTGATTTAATGTTTCTACTGTACGCACTCAATAGATAACATCAACAATTGCAAATTTGTACCGTATATTTTCAATTTCCAGTTGTAGGTCTTTTGTTGCATATTTTATGCAATAATTCAATTTGTTTACCCCATTAATCTGGAATCTTTATTGCAATGATAAATACGCCAATGAATTTAAAAAATGTTTTTTTTTGCAAAAAAATTTCAACGGAAATTTATGGATTTTCACGAGAGTGTTACTTTAGATTATTTAGCTTATTTATTTAACTTTTTTCTCGATCTTTAAAATTCTGTTGGCAGCAACATCTTTAACTGATTTGATCCATCTGTATTTTTAATTTTAATAATATTTTTTTTATTGTCTGTCTCTATTCGTATATATTATGGGCTGGTCTGAGGGGCTAAATGGGTCTCAGAAAGTGCTGTACTTATACAATTTGTAGTTTTAAATTTATAAGCAAAGGCCTTAAAAAACATGATTTTTAACGAATTAATAGAAGTTGTGAGTACGAAACAGCAGAATATAACTTCAGACTATCTTTAATGTGATAGTAGAGTAGATTTTCTGCTGCTATCTTTGCACCGAAATAATCTTTTAAATTTTTCTGTTAAAATTGAGTAAATTTATTATTTTGTACAAAAAATTTGTGAGTTAAAAGCCACATAACAGCCTCAGTGAGTGTCTATTTTAAGAAATCTTTTATCGTCGTAACCCGATATTCAGGAAACGAAATAACAATAATCCTATCCGAATCCCTTTTGCCATCTTACTCAAGCAATTACGATCAAAAGCAGCGTCTTATAAAAAATTTAGTTGATTTCGTTAATTCCCTTCTCTTTTACCATCAAACGTTAATTACCAATCGAGTTTAAAACGCCTGTTCTAATTCGATTTACTTCCCGACTCCATTCTCATAAATTCCTTTAAAAATAATTAAAACTTTCTTTCGTAATACATCACTCGGCATTAACCTCCTGTTCAATTTCGGCTCCCCACAAAATCTAAATATACTCATAAGACACAACAAAGTTTCTGGTTGGCTTTCTGATCGATCGTAAGGTCACTCAGCAACGATTAACTCAAATTCCGGACGAAAATTCCGGACGCGACCGGAATTCCCCTACCGGATTAACTTTCTTCTTTCAACATTACTGACAAGTAGATTGCCTAAAAGTGTCAAAAGATGATCGAACGACTCGAAAATTTATTTTATATCCACATGATTCAGCAATTAACGCCATACGAAAATAATAAATGAAAATATGACCGGAATTTAATATCCGGAACGATAAAACGAAATGCAGATACGTGTCTGGAATTTTTCGCGATTACTACAATTACTAGGATTAGGAAATAAAGCGCCCTTAGGATACGACTTTGTAAGTTTTTAGTACAAAAGTCGTAAAAGTTAAATTAAAATGAACACCACTAGTTCATTAGATTGCGAGGAATTTCAGAAATTCAGTTTTAATAATCGAGTTTTGGAAGCGGAAAGCTCAGGACAGTCAAATCGAGCTTTTGCAACGAATTATTGAAGAGTGTGGGTCAAGGATTGAGTAAACAAGTGAAAAAATGATAAAATTTCACTGACACAGAACTAGGGTGGATGGAAATTATGACAGAAAATAATTTGATAGCGGAATATTTACTCAAATACGGCGAGATCAAAAGAGAATCTTTGTCTGTTCAAACATAATAAATAAAAAAAATCTTTTTCACTGCAAAACTGCATTGAAAGTGGATAAAATAAGAGTTCTTAGTTTGACAAAAATGTAAAGCAAACTTAATAAAAACAAATTTAATTCAAGATAAGATGAATCGATAAATTTAAAATTTGTTATCTAAATTGAGTCTAGCTCTAGGTCGAGGTTATAACATTACTATTTTCTGTCTGTCAAGGCGCGACTAGAGATATCAAGCTGCAATTGATATTAAATGCTAAAGTCTATGTTCTCACGTTTGCTTAAAAAGTTCAAGTTTCTTACTCTATGCAATATTCTCTATGCCCATATTTTCAGGTTAGCCTTGAAATTTGAAAATCAGCATGAAGGAGAGCTTTAAAGCTTTAAACAATTGTTTCACAAATACCTAGACAGGAAAATCGCTCTCATTAGTAGCATCAAAGAAATTTAAAAAAACGTTTCTACTGTTTTTAATTTGCTACATTATTTTTGCGTTTCCGATTTTTTTTCCCGTCCTGGGAGAGAAACCATCTCCAACTTTTTTTTAATACAAAAATACCCATTGGGATAGCTCGTTTAAAAGGTCTTAAAACAAGGAATAAAGTGATTTACAATTGAATAGTTAATCATTGAAATACAAAAAAATTGAAAGAATATATATATTTGGTTTTTATTGAGAAAATACTTGAAAATGGTTTTTTATTGCTTCCTGGCAGAACACAAATCTAAAATCCATCTCATTTTAGATATTGTGAAACATTTCTGGGATTTAATTGTAGAGTGGTCATATTCTTTGTTTTAAACCTTTTCTAAAGAGCTATCGCAATAGACACTTTTACATTTGAAACAAAAAAAAATAGGGATGGTTTCTTCTTCAATAAAGTATAAATGATGAAGAGGTATACTTTCATGTTTAAAAAACACACAAATCTAATCTTCTGGACTTCTTATCACATCTAAGATAAAATTATTAAAATTTGTAAAAGTTACAAAAATAAATTTTCAAAATTTTTATGAAAATTAGTCAAAAAGGCATTTTTAGAATTCCAAGTGTAATCGCAAACAGCAAGGATCAGCACTACAACTATAAAGATGGCTGTATTTTTGAAAAACACGCTGAATTTTTCGGCTTTTCAGATTTTTTCTGATTGAGTCGATTTCAAGTCACTTTTGTTCTCATTTTAAGGGTTCTCTAAATGACCCTGTGATTCTAACTCTGCCTCTTTTACAATGATATTACTAAGACTTACTGTCTTAACGTTGTCTTAAAAAAATCGTCTCTCTCACTTTCAATGTGAGCTAGTTTGTTAGATCTCTATAAACAAGTCGCCGCGCAGTATGTCTTGTTGAATTCGTACGGCGATAAAGCGGCACTCGTGGCAAATGCTAGGCACGAAAAAAAAATCTTTATTTTGTTAAATAATTAAAATAGTTATTATAATACATTGTTCTATTCAAACTCTGTAAAATGTATTTAATTTATAAACACATTGTAAGACTGTACACTTGTTGCTGTTGTGAAGATACAGTCAGTTTGTCTAAAAAAGCGAGATTTTTAAAACATTGATTATAACAATAAAAAATAATAAATTTTGTGTAATTTAACAACGCATCTGTCTTCAAAAATGGAATATATAACATTTTAAAAAATCAATTTTTTTGTGTACGTTCTAATTAGAGAAAATTGCTAAAAAAGTGTAAAAATATTTTATTTTTAATTTAAACATTTTTTTGAACTAATAGCGCATCTGCCTAGACAATTAAAAGAGCTCTTATTTGGTGTATAATTATTATAGGTGCAGCAATTAACTGTAAGAAAACTATCTGCCAATATAGAAAATGCTCCCTTTTAGAGGTCCCTTAATTCTCTAAAAAATTTATTTTTAGAGCATATTTAATGCGATGGCATAATCGGTTTCCTGCTGCTATTTTTGTCAGAGAATTTTATGCTCTGGCAAAGGATTATTTCTTATTCTGTTTCCGCAGCTCATGATCTCCCTAAACTATAAATAAGTAAACAATTTGAGTTTTCATTTAATAACAGTAAATCCAGTTTGTCTAAAATTACGAAAGTTTGCTTGAAATTTTATTCAACGTGAAACTGTAATCCTAAAAGTTTCTTTTACTGCACGAGTATAATCAAATTTAGTAATATCCCACGAACGAGTTTCCCAAATTGTTTTGAATTAATTTCCGTAACCTTATTTGCCCATCTGTTGCTGAATTTCAACCGAATTTGGTCAGCAGGATTAATTCCTGTCGCATGACCGGCGCGACCTCCCAATAAACCCATCAACGGGTGCGATGATTTCCAATCCCCGCTTCGTATCTATTTCAGTGCACGCCACTGCAGGGCTCCGCCCCGCGTGAATTTCGATTAAATGCAAATGCGCGTCGTCGGGTGGGTGAACCCGACTCTCACTTAAGTCTAATTTGGTGCGTTTATTTTTGTGATTGTTGTGTCATTGAGAGTGCCCCCCCAGTCGACTAGTGGCAAGCTTTAAGTGCGGACGCTCCCAAAATGCGCGAACTGTGTCGTGCGGGGGGCACCGTAGTGGCGGCCGTTGTTGCCGTTCTCGAAAAGCAACAGCAGGCACTGAGCGCCCCCCCGAAACCGCCACCCAAAAATAGCACAGTCGACGATGAGAGTTTTCAATTGGCGATGAAGGATTTCGATAGCGTCGCCGAAGATGTCGAGAGGATCGTTGCAAGGACGAGAAATCAAACCGAGGAGTCGTCAAGTGATGATGATAGTAGTGATGATACGAGTGAATCGGGTGAGCATGTTGTTGATCAACTGGAAACCATCGCCGAAGAGGAAAGGAATACGTCGAGTGCGTTGAGTTATAAAGGTTGGTGTATTTTCGGCGGTGATGAACAGAGAAGTGTGTTAGATGTGGGGTTTATTGGACCACATGTCGGCCATGTGTCGGTGCATACCAGAGATTCTCAATAGGAGTAAATATTTATGACGAATCGAATTTCGGGATGTGTTTATGACGGGTGAGTCGTAAAGTGACGTACGATGCCTGAATGTTATGGCATTGACGGTAATCATAATTGGATTTATTTTAGTAAGGGTGTTTTTGAAATTGGGAAGGTGGTTAGCGCTGATTTGGAAAATTGTAACAACTGTATTCGATTGGGGGAAAAATATGTTTTTTAAGACGTTTCAGTTGGTCATAGAAATTTCAAATCGTAAACGAATCATCAAAAATAGAAATTGTTTTTGTTTAATTAAATTTTTAGAGAATATTTTTTTTAAATTTATGTTGGTGAAAGTATAATAATTAAAGTCGTCACGAACCATCCAGCACATTCTAGCAAGGACGTTCGATTATACAGTGGTCAAAAATTAAATTTTTTCGAACTCCTAGAAAAATGTATTAATTGGAATTATTTATTATTTTAAATTAATGTTATAAGTAACTCGTTTTACACTTGTACTTTACATTAAAATCTAACTTATTTTGGAAAATTAACAAGATAAAGTTATTAATTAGAGAATACGATTGATGAATATAAAATTTTGATAATTTCACAACATTTTTGTGAATGTCGTTAAAAATATTGTTAGAATTAACTCCAAAATATTTGTTAAAAGTGAAATTAATAAAGAGTTTTTAGTGTGTATTTTAAAAAAGTCGTTGTTAGATAAAATTTACATCGGATGAAGTCATAGAGCCAATACCCTTAAATTAAGCCGAATTTCATTATGGCTACAACTAAATAAACAAATTTTGTTTACCTTGTATAACCAACAATAACGTTATTGTACTAATTACCATAATTGAATACTATTGATTTTAATTACATCCAATAATGTATTGCCCAAAATGTTCTTATCACGACGTGACATTCGTTTTTTGCGTCCGATTTTCAAAATTGGGCGACTTTTTGCAATTGTGCCTTGTTACAGTTTTGAAAAATTTTCACTACAGAAGCAAATCTTTCAAAAAATTCAAGCTGGAGCTTATATAATTTTATTTTTTCTGTTTACTACATATTCTGTGATTACAAGAATTCACGATGTGAATAAAAATTATTATGGTAAAGTTCAGATTACACTTGATTGTTTGGATATAACTTTTGCAGTTTTGTTATCTATGTCTGGAATTTTAAACTCTTGTTTTTTTAATCAATACCAATGGAAACACTTAAATAACAATTTCCAGAAAATTGATAAACTGTTTAAAACTAGAAACGATTGAGTTAAGTTTTTTTCAAATCCCATATTGCATTTTTGGGGTTTCATTTTTGTATTTATTGGATCTGTCGTTTATATTGTTTATCTTTGGAGCTGTCTTGGTCCTATTCGAAGCTTTATTATCAATTATGTGTGTTTCTGTTATAACATTCTTTTAAATTTTTTAATTATTAATTATACATTGGCTTTCAAAAATCGATTCAAAGAACTAGAAAACAACTTCAGAAAAACCAATAATTTTCGACAAATCACAACTTTATTTCGAATTTTATCAGAAATGGTTGCAATGTTTAATGATATTTTTGGATGGAGTCTAATTTTTATTTTAGGCAAAAGTATTATGACAAATTTAAATTTATTGTTTATTTCTGTTTCTGGGTATACAGTTCTTGATGAAAAATTAATTTATTTTCACGTTTTATTTGTTATTTTTAACACAGTTGTAACTGTTTCAGTTGTTCTATCCTGTAGTTGTGTTAGCTCTAGTACTAAAAATTTAATTATTTTGTGTTATAAACGCCAAGACGAATTTTCAGATGAATCAAACAGAAACGATTTATTCAGACTGGCACAACAAATAAACAACATAAATGTACAAATTTCAGCTGCAAGTTTTGTTGATATCAATAGAACAACACTTTTTGGCATTTTAGTCACAACTACAACTTATTTTATTGTAATTTTGCAATTCTATTTTTAAAATAAAATTGTTAAAAATATATTTTATATTACAATATATAATAATAAAACAATAATAATTACATGTATACGTTATTTTTTACTCGCCCAACATCCCTACTCACTCGAAGTCTCTGTAAATACATAAAGTAAACAATAATTGAGAATAGAATTAATAGATGGAATGTGGGACTAACAATGACCTTTAGAAGAATTATTTAGCAGAATGTTATAAAGTTTGTTCACTTATCAAAAAACCACCAACGTCGCAATTTCGCGTAAAATACATCTGGCAACAGTGGCAACAAGGCATAACTTTTAAAATGACATACAATAAAATCAACCTAAATTTGACAAGCATTTGGAGCTGCAATTTGTTCTTTTATTAAATTGTAACAGCATGTTACAGTTAGCTGTAGTTGTTGATCGAACAAATCTCTAACTGTTTGTAGTATTTTAACATTCTTATTTTAATTGGAAACCAAAATTTTCAACTCTTTTGAGCATGACAGGAAAGTGACAAAATAACCAAAAATTTTGACAAACCTAATTCAACAGGTGGTGGTTTTTTGATTAGTAAACAAACTTTATTAGTAAAGACCGTTAATTAATAAAATATTGTTTCTTTTATTAGAAACACCTATTATAAAGTTTGTTATTTGCGTAAATACCGATAGTAGAATCTGTGGAGCTCCTTGCTAAATGCTAATAGTGAAGTGTCTTTATTGCCAATAAGACCGTTAATAAAATGTAATCTCTTTTATTACCAAAAGTCTTAGTTTTAGTAAATATCGATAGTTCACTCCTCTGTGAGGCGTGTAGTCAATAGAATCTAAAATAGAATAAAGTCAGCAAAATCAGTCTTGAAATTCGGTGCAGTGCAATTTGCACCGACCGCTAGGGTAGCTTAAAAATTTTTTTTTCTGTCTTGGTGTATAATATACAATTTTTTGTTTGTATTTAATCTCATTTAATTACTTTCGGAAGTTTTGGCGCGATATTGATTGAAAGATTCGCGAAATCTGACCGGTGTTTAATTAATTACTTCGTTGCGAAATTACATTAAACTTGAACTAAATCTGCTTTAGCAATTTTCTTTTGACTCGTAAAACATCGAAACTTGCGCTTGAAAATAAAACGTCGGTCTATTAACAACCGACAAAAATAAAACTTTGAAAACATTGCTTTGAGCTTATAAAAGTCTTAAACTTTTTAAAGTTTCAAGTGGCAATAATTTTTCGGGAAAACATTTCGTGGTTAATGTTTGATATTTTTTATGTGAGTTGTTATTGGCTTTAATAAAGGGAAAAATTTAATTTGGTTCGATGCCAAACTAATTGGGATTTTTGCACGATTAATCATCGTTGGCTTTTAACAGGTGTTCAACACCGATATAATGCCATTTATCGTACTAAAAAATTTAAACGAGGAATATTTCTCTAATTTGGTTGACTAAAAATTCTTGTTGAGTTATTGTTAATGAGAAAATAGGAAATTTTAAAACAGATAAAATACAATATTGAGCTTACGCTAATATTTATAATACAACAAAAATAGAACTTTGTAAACTGACTTTATTTATTTTACTAAAAATGTAGTCTTCATCATTTAATTAACACTTGTTTGTATTTAGTCATACAAGAATTTTATAAAATAAAAAATTCTCTGTGTACTCATTTTAACTTCGTTTTTAAATTCAAAACTTTATAAAAAAAAATCCATTTTTATACACAGTAAGCAAAAATAAAAATCTTTTTGAGTAGGCGTTGCGAGTGTTTCTCTCTTGTGTAAAATCAACATTACTATACTTTGTTTTTTTTTTATTATTATTATATACCGTTGTCTGTCTTTTTTCAACATATTGTTGTATATTAGTAATTTTCACACCTTAAGGCAACTAATATGTTTCTTAACATCAGAAATAAATGAATAAATATCACATTTTAATATGGGAGAAAAAAAATTGTTGTACAATTATATGGTATATGTTGCTAAGTAATATAGATTACGTGTTGAAAAGAGACAGACAACGGTTTACAAAAACCGTAGTATAATTCGTTCAATTTTAATTTTAAATAGGGTAAAAGCCATTCCTTAAGAGAAGCTACCAAATGCTAAAAATCTTTGTGGACATTAGCTTATTTCTGTTTATTAAAAATGCTGATCAAAATGGCAAAAAATTGAAAAAAATATTACTTTATGATTCATAGTAGTCTCTAGGGGGCCAAGTCGGTCTCAACCAGTCCTAAACGAGAAAAATTGTAAGAGTTTTTGTGGAAATTTGTAAAAGGTTATATGAGTTTTCGCCGGCTTTTTTTAGTAGTTCTTAGTTTTCACTAATCTTTTACATTTTGCTAATTTTGTATAATTTTTCGCAGTATTTTCGGTTTTCTTTTCAACATTTTCCAATTTTTTGTCAGTCTTTGAAAATTTTGTTTTTGTCAGCTTTTGTACAATTTTTATTAGCTTTCTCTAGTTGGATATGTTTTTCACAGATTTTGTTACTGCCTAACCATTTTTAGTGTTTTTATTTTGCAGTTTTTCCATACAATTATGGGTTGTCTGTCCACTTGTCCAGTCTATTGATTGTTGATTTTTAGTTTTTGGCAGTATTTTGCTGGTTTTGTTGATAATTTGTCATTTTTCACTATTTTAAAAACCTTTTACGACTATTTTTAGTGGGTTTTCCAGTGTTTTTAATTTTTAAATCATAATTTTTTGATCAGATTTTACAAAGTTTTACCTATTTTTGTTAATTTTTATTTTTTCTAAAACGTAGTTTCTGACAGTATCTTACGGTTTTGTCAGTTTTTGCCATTTTTTTAAAAGTTTTGTAGGGTCTTTGCTTGGAAGTTTTCATCAGTTTTTTGTCGTTTTTTTAAATCTGCCTTTAGTTTTTGACAGTATTTTACAGTTATTTGTATGTGTATTAATATGAGAAATTTTTTTCACCTACATGTTTTTTTATTTTTATTTCTAACTATTTATTTCCTGTTTTTGACGGTTTTTTACACTTAGTTAATTTTTACGTTTTTTTTTAAATTTGTTCTTTATTTGTAGATATTTAATGGTTTTTATGCCAATTTTTTTATAGTTTCGTCTGTTTGACAGTTTTTGACATTTTTTCAATCTTACTCAATTATTTTTTGGTAAGATTTTGCAAATCGTTGTCTATTTTTGTTAATTTTTAACAGTTTTTGCCAGTTTATAGGTTTTTCATTTTCTAAGTTGACTTTTTTTTAGTTTTTGACGGTTCCTTTTTTAGTTTTTGACAGTATAGTTAATAATTTTTATATTTATCTTGAAGGTAGTTTTTGTTAGCATTTTACGGTTTTGTAATTTTTTGCAGGTTTTGTCGCTGTACGACAGTTTTTTGTAATTATTTAAATATGCTTTTAGTTCTTGACAGTATTTACCGTTATCGGTATTCATATTAATGTGATAATTTGTTTTATCCACTTGGGTTTTCATGTGTACAGTTTTTTTAATTTTTTAAATTTTTAACATTTCTTTTTTCTTAGTTTTTGACGACTTTTTGATATTTAGTTAATCTTTAAGTTTTAAAAAAATTCATTTCTTGTCCGTATTTTACGGTTTTTGGCAATTTTTGATTTTTTACACCCTTTTTTCTCTGTGTGTTTGACAGTTTTATCAGTTTTTGATATTTTTTTAATCTAACTTTGGTTTTTGACAGAAATTTCCTGTGTTTTTATATATATCAACGTAAGAAGTGTTTTCTTACCCACATGGGATTTTAACCCGCATGGCGGGTCGAATATTTAATTCAAAAATTCCATGAGATTACCAAAATAGTAAAATATCAATTATGATACTTAGGTAGTCTATAAAAAAGGCTTTAAAGCAGGCATGATTCGAACGTGCGTAAAGCTTTTAGTATCACTTTACGTACTATTACACAGTTTTGACAAGCTAAATAATGATCTTTTTAAGATTAGTAGTGAAAAAAAAATACTTGTTCCAATTATTCCGATTCGATTCGTTGTTTTGGTACTCCTGAGTGCTGGCATGCTGCCAACCACACGCCAATCCACAAATAACTTCAGTTACGGCGTTGCTTTCCCGTCAATAACAGGTCTCGAAGAGGATTCCAGTCCAGAAGACGACTCAACATTAAAACCCGCCTCCACCTGGCAGAATGACAGTTCATCAGATGCCTCTTCAAGTTCTTCGGGTCCCGCTCGAAGTTCCACCCGCTGTGACGACGACTTCCAGTGGATTCGCAAAGAAGTAAAAATGGAAGACGTAGCTGCAAAACCTCCAATCGGGCGGTCAAAAAAAACCGCTCCAGGAAGTCTGGACCGACGTCGTCACCAGCGCCAAGAACGCGATCAGAAGTCCAGGTCCACTCATGTCCCTAAGTCGCCACCTGGGTTAGATGATTTTGCTCCTTGTACGAACTGGTGCTGCAGCGAGAATTATTTCGAGAATTTTCATCGCAGACATGAAAGGATCGATCCTCAGAGGTATGGGAGTAGTCCCATGTTGATGGATAGAGGGAGTCATCCGGATTTGTACGGGTGTAGACATGAAATGATGGGGTGTTGCGGGTATCATGTACCACCACCGTGTTGTTTTTATGGGGATAGGGGGTATCGGTGGACGCCGCCTCCAGCGCCGTTTCCGAAGGTATTCGACGAGGAAGTGTAGATACTAACCAGAAGTTTGTAGCCAATAATAAATGTTTCTGAAGCTCTCTCTTGTCTATTTTTGGTGCATGAGTGTTGAAAGGATGGGGGCCTAAACAAGGGGAGGGCAGACAAATCTTTGAGTTGAAAGGGGGCGAGATGAGCATGATGATTACTAACTTTCCAGCCGTATTAATTAATTTTAAATAGTAAAAATGTGAAAAAAAAAGAGAAAAAAGACGGTAACGAGTCACTATTTAAATTTTTAATTACGATTTCTAGGTAGTTACGTCACAATATTATTTGCAACAACTGCAAAAATAAATTTTGCGCTTGCTTCGTGGACACAAAAACTAGTCAATTTTTTTAGTAATACATAGTTGCTTTAGACAGTTTGCACGTGATCAAAGTTATACGGCTTTTGGTGGCTTGTTTTTATTCTGACAATGAGTCGAAATTTAAATAGTCACCTGTTACAAAATAAAGAAAAGGTGTTGCGGCAAATGGCAAGCTCTACTGAAAAAATTAGCAAAATCTGTTAAATCAGGCATAATATTTGGACGAACGCCTGTTGCATAAATCGTAGAAAAGCTGCGGGTTTCAGACGATTCTTAATTCGATATGCTGCTTATCGTACCATTTTGTGGTTTTTTAAATTATGGGAGTAGAATTCAGTACGCAGTGTGTCGTAAAGTACCTAAAAGACGCTGCAGATTCTAGACAAAACAAGAACATAATCTTTTGAAAGTTTGTTGTGTTTGCATTAAACGTGTTAAGACGAATAAGTTTTCTTACTTTGTTCGCTACGCTATAAAATTAATCAGAAATTTTTTTGAGAGTTTGCGTCTTTTTTTTTGAAGAGGGACGATTTTCATACAAATTATTAAGTAACAAAGTCAATAAAAACAATTTTGTTAAGAAATAGATAAGTATAATCGACAAAAAATTGTAAGAAGAATGACAATTGCTGTACGCTTCAGAACATTTCTAATTCGATGTAGCGTTTATCGTATACACAGATTTGGGAGTAGAATTTTTGTACCGTATCGTAATTATTATTTCTGAGCTCCGGAAATTTCAAGGATTGAATAATCGTTGCTGTTGTTCTTACTTCTCTTTGCAGAATCCTGGGCACATTTTTCAAGTATTTTTAGAGCCTATCGGTCCTGTGTGTCGTTCTGTTAAATTGAGGGACATTTGTTCCTTTTTATTGTTCCCAGCTTTGTGATTATATTTATCGATCATAAAAAAATCACTTATCAGATTCTGATTTCTTCTTTTTTGTTTTTAAACGAAAACTACACTTTCGACTCTCGTCTACGATTGTAACAATTTGTGGTAACATTTTTGGTAAATTTTGACAGTTTTTGCCAATTCCTTGTTAAACAGCTACAAAATGGTAATAAATTGTAAAAATAAATTAAATTTCACTTTGCTGGCTTAAGGGATTTATGGCGGTCTCGAGAGTCGCAACCTGGCCTTAAGGCAGCTTAGGGGATGAGGATTATACTTATTTTTGTTATTAGTTAGTTCTTGCCAATTTTTAATTTTTTGTGGTCAATTTTTGGCAACTTTATGTCGATTTTTGACAATTTTTATTGTTTTTTTTACAGCTTTTGTCAGTTTTTTATTATCTTGTTTAGTATTTTGGCAAACCGCTCCACTGTTGTAGGGTTTGTCCGTTTGTTCCTAGTCTACATAAAAACTGTAGAGCTTGCCTGTAATTGTTTTAAATCCTGCCAAAACGTTATGAAGAAATAAATTCGAGGACTTTTGTTCTATTTATGGTGGAGTTTTATCTAAAATTAGCTTAACAAATTGTCCGAAATCGCATTAGTTGTATTTGAATCATCCCATTGATCGTCGTCATCCTAAAGTTGCAAAGCAAATATTTGCGCATTTAAATCGATCCGGTTTTCCAGCCGAGCGACCAGGACCAAGAGAAATTCAGAAAATTACAATACGAAAAGGACAATCTTCAACTTCAAGTACAAGTCCTAACTGAACAGATTGAGGCACAGACTGATAAAATCGCCGATTTAGAAAAAATGTTGATGGAAAGGAAACAAGTTTTGTCTGATACCGAAGAGAAATTGCAACGCGAAGTCTTATCACGATCATCGTTAGAAACGCAAAAACTCGAACTAATGTCCATCATGAGTGAACTCAAGCTGCAACAGGCTGCTCTCGAGCGAGAAAATCTCGAATTGAGGAGTCAATTTAACAACAATGGAGACATCAAAAAACCACCGCTTATCCCGAGAATTGCCCAAACTTCAACTCCGGTGCATCATTCGAGCAATCAAGTAATAAACTAATTTACAAAAATTTTTTTTCTGAAATCAGTAAATTTGACTTACCTGTGTACACTTTTACTTCAATTTAAATTGCGATTTCAGAAAAGACGCACTAAAGTTTCTTTTTTACACTCGTATGGTTGTTCTCCTCGGCTATCGCCTCCTCATTCGTGTAAAAAAGTTCAACTTTAGTGTCTTATTATACAAATAACTGTTTTATTATTCAAATTAAAAGGCTTTGAGGATGTCTCCAAGTCCAAGTCCGGTCATTCTAACAGGCAGAGATGATATCCCAGCGCCCAAAGTAAACCGATAAATCCCACTTTCCGCTCTTGTCACTAAACGAAACTTTTCCAGACTCCACCTGCAAACTACAAACGCCAGATCGATTTGCATTACGGTAGTCTGCCTCGTCAGCAATTTATCAGTAATGGAAGCAGCATTTCAGTGGTCGATTCCAATGCGAATCCGAAGAAGGGTGTGGCGTTTGGTAGGGGACTTTCATCACTCATTGGGGGGCGGGCCAGGGGCTTCTCCGTGCCCAATCTAGGTGATAGCTCTAGTCGTCAATGAAAAACTAACAAATGCGCTTCAACTAATGACTCGAGCTATACACTTATTACGAAAATTGCTTTGCTTTTCTTTAAATTCTTTATCATTAAAAAAAATCCAATTTTTTTTTGAGTCGCCTGATATATTTTTTTACAGCCGAAACGGAAAAAATTATTGAAGGTGGGTCCGGTGAGTCTCCTCAGTCACCCACACTCCAATTCAACCGGAATAAAGGAATTAAGAAAATTTTCGGACGGATGAAACGCTCCGGGTCCGGAAATCTTGACGAGTTACCCGGAATTGGGGACTTTCAAAGAGGGGGTGTTCGGGCTACAGCTGCTGCGAGACTTGGCTGGAGTGAGCCGCAACTTACCGTCAAGTAAGTCTTTCTACCTTTTTTTTATAATTGATTTAGGCTTATCTATAAGCTAATCAAGAGAGCATAAAACGAGGGATTTTATAACCAAAAGAGCTGCAAATATTATCTATCAATTTGACAATTTGTTATAAACATTTAAAACCACAAAAAATCGTCTATTTTTTCATTTGATCCGATTGGGTTAATTCTCTTCAATTTGTATATTTAGTGCATCAAAATTGTTCTATTAATTTCAATTTTAAAAGAAAGAAATTTAAAAAAAAATCTGAATAATGATAATATAGACCAGACAAGCCGTTTGCTGAATGGGACACTGAAAACATCTGCGACTGGCTACAAGACCTTAGTTTGGACCAATACATCCCTGAAGCGAAACGTTGGGTAAAATCCGGTCAACAACTTCTAGAAGCTTCAATCACCGACATCGAAAAGGAACTCAACATCAAAAATCCCCTTCACAAGAAAAAACTCCAACTTGCATTAATCGATACACAAGAGAACGGTTCAAGCGACCCTTATCTAACCCAAGCAGGTCAATTAGACATGGCTTGGGTATTGCGATGGCTCGACGATACAGGCCTGCCACAACACAAAGAAAACTTCTTGATAAATCGAGTTGATGGACGCGTTCTTCACCGACTAACAATCGACGATTTAGCTTTGTTACACGTAACGTCATTACTACATGTCGCAAGTATAAAACGTGGAATTCAAGTTCTGAGAGAGCACAATTACGAACCTGGGTGTCTTCAACGAAGATCATCACCGGAAGATCCACCACAAGCGACACCCAAACAAATCTCACTCTGGACGACACATCGAGTTATGGAGTGGCTGAAAGCGGTTGATTTAGCTGAATATGCGCCGAATTTACGGGGAGCTGGAGTACATGGAGGACTTATGGTGTATGAGACGAAATTTACAGCAGAGTTGTTGGCAGCACTGCTTTCGATACCGCCAGGGAAAACGTTGCTAAGACGGCATTTAAAAACGCATTTTAACGAGTTGTTGGGAAAGGACATTATCCAGGAGAAGAGGGAGGCTGAGTCGACGATGGGGTATATACCGTTGACGCCATCATCAAAGCTAAAGGTCAGTTTGTTAAAAAAAAAAATATCGTGAATTATGTAACTCAAAATTGCACTTGAATCGCTCAGATTGTTACTAGTACATGTTATTTTTGCTAATAGTCCTTGTTTGAAAGGATGCTAGATACCCAAAATTTAAAAAAAATCCCGTACTGACTGTAGCTTATGCGCACGTGTGCGAAGGATGACTTCATCTTTTTGAAATTTCGCGTATTTTGTCACAATATATTTTCAATACTTTCATGTGTTTAGGTAGCAAAGAAATCTCAATTTTCGCTGAAGAGGAAGAAGAGTAAAGGGGAAGCGGATTATGGCGATTTGGTTTGTCCGCTGAATCCCGACAAACAGTCAGGTGAACTGAACGGTTCTGCTCCTAACATGGGTGTAAGTGTACTAACTTTTCTAACAGTTTTTCCCAAGTTGCGTCATTGCTTTTCTAACATGATTAATGAACTAAAAAACCAGAGAGGGGCTTTACAAAATAATGCTTTTCTTTCCATGCTACCAACGGATAGATAGATTCCCGAGATTTTAATCATTCATTGTTGATTAGTGTATTTTGATAATGACAGGATAACTAGGAGGTGTGTTGTGGGTAATTTTTTAGCAATTTTGTAGCAATTAGATAGTTTTTTCGAATTATGCTTTTTAGTCAAGTGGCTGCTGCACTCTTTCTCCGTCAAATAAAAATAATAATAATAATTTAATTTTTTTTCGGACAGATGATGAAGACGGAAAGCCTAAGGGTCGAGGATGTCTCTCATCACGTTGAACAGAAATTGGTACGGTCATCGCCAGCATCGATCGCGAATTCACCAGTACCACAAAGACATGTTTAATAAGTTTTTTAGTATTTACGAAATTAAGTATTTATCAAATATGTCTTCCCCCCCAACAATTTGCCTTAGAAAAGTGCATGAAATTCCTGTTTTTTTTTTATTTATGAGGAGGCGACTGGTATTATACACTTTGTTGTGTCTTAAGGTCGTGTAAATTGTGCCAAATCGGCTAGTTTTGTTCGTATATATTCGTGGGATTTCTATTTTTTTTATAACTTATTAACAGTATTTAAATATTGTTGTTACCAATTGAGTAGGTATAGATTTTAGATATGTTACCGTAAAAGCCGGAAAGACACTCGGGCTGACGCACTTAACCAACGCGTCTAATAGCGTCAACCCGAGTTTGGTAATTGGTATTCACTGGATTCCCGGCTTTCTCGGTACCAAATATACTTAACAAATTGACCAAAACAATTCGTATTAAGCGTAGGTTATAAACTTGTTGACATTTTTTGTATATCATTGTCACCAATCATCACACCATTGTTTACGTATTTTATTGTGTAATTGAATATTTTTAAAAACATTTGTACTTATATTTATTTCATTCTCCAACAGAACCTCAATCATCAGCAATCATACTTGGTAAGCTGATATTAGCCAATTTTTCACGATCTTGAATTTCTGCTTCTTTTTTAAGCACAGATACATCTTTGGAAGGATCTGCTTTGACAGCTTTTGTCCCGGTTTTTTTCCTCAAATTGTCCATGTATTTTTTGCGCTCTTCTTGGGCATGTACCATTGCTTGTTGTTCTGCTGGATTCAACTGAGCTAGTCGTGGATCCATTGCGAACCATTCCGACGTCAAAACCTGATCAATCCTCCATCTTTTTGATGTATCAGGTTCTAGAAGATGTCCCATCAATTTTTTCACTTCTCCACTTACAATATCCACAACTTTCGATCGGAATTTCCAGTGTCTGTTCATTTGTTGTTCATGAAGTCTTTTAATGTTAGTGTCATCAAAAGGCATTGCTTTATTTAACATAATGTAAAGGATGACACCAAGAGACCAAATATCGGCGATTTTAGGGTGATAAGGAGAGCCTTTAAGGATTTCAGGAGCGGCATAACTCAAAGACCCGCAGTAAGTCTCACTTGTTAGTTTTTTACCATAAGCATCAGTAACATAACGAGCGAACCCAAAATCAGACACTTTTAAGTTATAATTGCTGGTGATTAAAGCATTTTCGCATTTTAAATCCCGATGAGCAATCTCCATGTCATGTAAATATTGAACAGCTAGACACAACTGACGCATCCAGACTCTGGATTGTGCCTCAGAAATTGACCCTTTTTTCAGAATAAACTCTAACAAATCACCATTTTCTGCAAATCTCATAAAAATAAAATACTTGGATTTCCTTTGAAAAATACTATGGACGTGTATCAAATGCGGGTGATTAATTTTAACCAAAATATCCAGTTCTCGAGGTAGAAACTTCTTAACAAAATCTCGGGGGGCCTTTGTGGTATCCACAATTTTACAAGCAAGTTGTCTTGGCTTGTTTTTTTCATCAGTAGAGGTGCCTTTATACTCCGCAAGGTATACTTTTGCATACGAGCCTTCGCCTAAGATTTTAAACAGACGGTAGCCTCTCGAAGATAGTGTAAGTTCCTCGGAAGCTGTGTGTTCAAGTGGTTTCGCCATACAGGAATTTTAAACAAACATTTTTGATTTTTGCCAAATGACTTTTATTAAATTTAACTTGACAATTCATCGCGACTGTCAAAATTTTGTTTCTCACGACTGAATTCATCGAGGACGTGGTCTGCGAGGGCTGCCAGGTCTTCTAAGCCGCGTTTTAAGGCGTCGACAGCTCGGCCTGAGTGCATTTGGATCCGGAAGTGCATGCTGCATTCCATGGGGTGAGGGACAGTGTACGCACAGAATTCGACATCAGGACTGGAAGAAAAAATTGTGAAAAGGGTAGGGGCCATTTGGGGGGCGCAATACTAGCCGGAAATCACGCATCTGAGAGCGTTGCCTAAAGTGTGGCCTTCGCCTTGGAAAATGAACGTCCGGCATGACTCGTTGGTGTCTTTCGTACCTAAAAGCTGGAAATTGCGTTATTTCAGGTAAAAAAAAAGGGGAAAATTACCTGTGTAATTGGCATTTTTTTGGAAAAAGTGAGGTTAGGTTTATGTAAACATGCCGGGTCTACTGCGCACCCCATAATTCGTGCTCCCCATATTTCCCATATTTATGGGGAAAATTAAGTTTACTAGTATTGATTTTCACTAAATTTTCAGGAAAACCTCGGGAAATTCATCAATAATAGCTGGACATAGTGTTGATTTAGGAATTATAAAGAAAAACTATCAGGAATTACCTGATTTCTATCAAAGAGTAAGTGAGGTTAGGTTCAAAAAATTCTTGAAGTGACAGTAATGACGTCACAGTACTCACAGTTTGCAGGCGGTAAATTTAAATTTGTTTAATACATACTGTTATATGATACCTTTTTGTTACAGCGTTTTATAACGGTGACTTTTTGATTATCGTTCTGATTGCTAAATGACGTGCTTTTACGCATTAGTGCGTGAAAGTGACATACTTTTAAGCCCTAGTACTCCAGAATGAAAAATACATTTTTTATTTTATTTATTTATTATAAACTTGAAAAGTACAATTATTTAAGTGACTAAATTGAACATTCGAAGATTTCAGATTTCTTTCCTGAACTTCAATACAAGTGGAAACGGTACTTGTAGACGCCACTTCAGATTTGCTATTGTCCTTACAGATTCTTCTTTTCTTTGATACAGTTTCTTCTTTTCCCATAATTTTCATCGAAATTGCGTTTTTGCTTTCAACAGAGTTTTTTTATGTAACTTTCCGCAACAGAACTCGATCGCCATCCTCCATGTCTTTTGAGTAATGTAATATCTGCTCCTGAATCTGCTAAGAGTGTTGCTGAACAACGGCGAAAGCAGTGCCCGGTATATTCTTTTGCATTTAGAAGGCCGAGACATTCTGCAATTTTTTTAGGCATACCTTCAATAATATTTATACCAACGGGTAGCGTACAGCACCTGGAATTTCTATAGGTTAAGAAAAATCTCTGATGTTCAGTATGACGAGGTCGAAGCTGTGCGTATTTGCGGAAAATTTCTAAGTAACTTATTCCATCTACAAATCCCTCAGTTATTGTAAACATTCGTGAAATTTTGTCTTGGTGTTCAGTATGTTCACTTTAATAAAATTTGTACAATCTTCTATATCTTCTACCTTCAAAAACGTAATTTCTTCTCTGCGTAACGCGTCAAAAATTCCAGTAATTAGCACAACTTTTGCCAATAAATAGTCTTTGTCATCAGCTATTTTCATGAAACGTTCTATCTCTTGCTTGGTGAATATTTTGGATTCTTTCGCCCTGTATCCACTGGCATTTCTTTTTAGAAAGGCAATCAAGTTTGTAAATTTTTTGATATCTACATTCTTGTTAAGATATATCATGGTTCTTAGCATTGAGTAGGTATTCCATAAAGTAGACGGCTTATACATGGAAGATAATTTCGAAAATAGGAAAAAAATACCTTTTACTTCAATACTTGTTAAATTTTTTCCCTCACACCAACTACCAAATTTCCTGTACGTTTCCTTGTAAATTTTCTTAAATTATTCGGGCACTAGCGTTGCTAGTGCAGCTTCCGCAGCATTTTCAATGTCGGAATCAGATTCAGAATCGCTCATTTTTGTGTTCCTTTATCATAGAACTTAAACACAGAACCCAAGTTGGCAGTCTGTAATTTTATAAAAACAGTAAACAACGAAATTTACATTAGCAATCTGCCGTCTGCCTACTGTACAATGTTAATGTATGATAGATGATCATTATTTTTGAAAGAAAAATCCGTTATAAAACGCTGTAATAAAAAATCTTGAATGCAATACGTTGCAAAATCCATGTCTCTTAAGCTCTTGACGTGTTGATTCAAGATTCACGTCGCGTGCTTACAAGACTCTCTTTTTGCAACTTATTGCATTAACAGATATTTTATTTTAGTAAATAAAAGACGTAATGGATGTGGTCCTCTGTTTAATTAAAAAATCTTATAACAAAATATACCATCAGTCTTAACAATATTGATAAGAGCAATTTTCTAGAAACAACAAAACTGATCACACTTTTTCATTTCTGAGGTTGCCTTGGTTTGGAGACAAAATCATTCTTAATATTGCTAATAAACGTTAAAATTTGCTTAATCTTATCTTCCGTAGTTTGTTGCGTCATTAATAATTCCTCTTGTTGACTCTTCTGATTTTTCAACGAAATTGTCAATTGCGAATGTCGGTCCTGCAATTGGGTCAATTCAGCTGAAAGTGTCTTATTAACTTTTTCCAACTTTTTCTTTTCCTCTAGTTTTTCTGCAAAAATAAAATTCATCCGATCGAACCAAATAAAAAAAATTTTGAAAGACGGAGAATAGAGGAGAGAGAAAATAAAAATGACGTGTATTTTCGTTTTTTTTTTTTTTTAATTGTTATCTAACCTGCAACTTCGGATGGCGTCACATAAGACACGCTCATTCCCGAAGGCACATTTAGGGATCCTACAGTCCTCACTTCTTTATTAATACAACGGGGGCACTGACGTGGAGACTGAGCCAAAGGACGATTATGACAACTCACATGAAAACCATTAGTGCAACTCTCACAAATCGCCAGCAACCCTAAAATAGAACAACAATAATCATTATGTGAGTAGTGCCGAGGTGTTGATTATGTTTTTTTTTAGGTTCGTTAAAAAAGACCTCTTTTTTAATCGAAATGCCTTTTTAAAATTGGCATTTTTTTAACGCAAAAAATAAAATAATATTTCTTGCATGTATATTTCCGTTAATTGTATACTTCTTATAATAATTAGTAAATAAAAAATATGTCTTGTTATAGGCATATATATTATACCAATTACAATTTTTAATGTCATTTCTGAAATTACGAACGTAGAACAAGTTTTGTATGCAACTCGTAAATAAAGTAACTTTTTCACTTTTAGGGCGTACCGTACTCGCCTATTCTACAGCGTTAATAAAAGTAATACTTTACGCACTTGTTACATAAATAACTATTCTGAAATCGCATTTCTAACAGGTGTCCCACATTAAGAGGAACCTATTAAATCTTTGTCAAAAAAAGTCTACATTCTTCTCAGAAAAAAAAAATCCTTACTGATTAGTTTCTTGGTACAAATCATAAGGGGGCTGTCGTTACCTGGCTGCCTGCAAGTCACACAAGTCCTAGAGTCCGGCGATGAGCTCGTAGGGCTCACCCTCTCAATCGTGAGCCCACTTGGCAGATTCGGAATTTGTGGAAACGGAAACTGCTTTGAATTGCCGTTTGTAGTATGTGGTGGAGACACTCTTTCGTTTTTTTTCCGAACTGCCTGACGTGTGTTTGGTGGCGAAATTGACGTATACAAATAAGCGTTACGTTTTCTCTTCTACGGATAAAAAAATACATTTTGGGAATTGAACAAAGGGGCACCCACCGGTTGTAAATCCCAGCCTTTGTTGCCGTAGAGGAAATGGGGGTTAGCTGTACTTCTGCGTTTTCTCTCAACACGCTTATTTTGCATTTCTTTGTAGACGTCGTGAGTGACAAGACCGAAATTCGCTAGAAATTCGGCTTGGGAAATATCGTGGGGGTTCACGGGATTGTAAGCTTGCTGTTCGGGGGTAGAATGAACGGAAGCGGCTTCGACGGAGTCATCGGAAGAAGATATCACTGATGTTGGGCGAGATACTCTGAATTTTTATTTTTAGTAAAAAAAAAAATGAGGAAAATTTCAAACTTACATGTTTTGTTTGCGGGCCCTACTCAGGGCCGAACTTAAATTAAAACGTCTTTCTTCAATACTTGTTTTTGTTATGTTGGCTTTGATTGACTTTTGTTGAGATCTGTATTCTTCCCGGACACGTTCGAGTAAACTTTTCTAAAAATATTACATTTTTTTTTTTCAAAACTTACAACAACGCATTCATTGAAATTATTACCATTATGTCAAAATTGTAAAAAAAATATTAAAAATCACAGGTTTTTACACAAATCTTGTCTTTTATTTAAGTAAAACACTCTCCAAGTTGAAATTCACAAAGCATTTTGATAACTCCTAATCACTTAGTTAGTCATAGATAGGAAACGTAATCTCAAATTTATTTTATCTATGGTTCTCGTTTTACATGTGAAATTTATTTATGAAAATATGTTTTTCCCTAAACAAATTTTAATTGTAGAAACTAGAAAGAATTTTCACAATCACAAAGATACTTTTCTTGTAAGAGCCAAATTGGTAATGTTTTTGTAAGTGATCCAAAAAATACAAATAATTAAAACATAGTTATTTATTAAGATTTTCTGCATAACTCTAAAGCAACAAATTAATTTTAAATAATGGTTTAATAGTTATTTAAGCAACAAGTTTGTTAATGAATCGAGACATTCGCTTCGCTCACGAGTTAATATAAGTTAAGATTATTAATTGTACATTAACAAAAGCGTTGACTACAATGTTTTTCTGTTGCTCATATCACAATAAACTTTATTCCAAAATTTATCAATTTGCCTCTCTTTACTAACAAATTTCTAGTAACACATCTAGATTGTTTTCTGTTACCTGGCTACAAAATACCCAAACAAATTTTTCAATTGTCATTAATATTAATGAGACCTTACATTTCTCTGTAAGCAGATATTTATTAAAATAAACTTACAATATAAATTATGGCAATTTCAAGTTTTTTTAAATAAAACATTTATCTTCAAACATACCATTTTTACAATTTTTTTTATGATTATGACAGTTTATAAATGTTTAAAAAGTTTGGTTTGTATGATTGGTACTTATTAACAGGTCGTTAATAGGGGTGTTAACTTCTTTGAATGGCTTGGAGTGCATTAATAAAGAGAAATTATATTTTTTAAACGTATTTCCTCAATGTAGCAGTTGTCTGCGACTTGTTGTTTGTTTCCATAGAAAACAGTTTTGTTATTGTATCAATCAAATCAGTGAGAATTGTTGTATCTTGTGCAAAATCAGTGAAATTTCTAAAATTATCACAACTAAATTCAATCTTGTTGTTGCTTTGAGTCCTATAGGCGACTGAGATAGACTAAACGGCACCATGCGGTACAAAAGCGAACTATCAAAAGAGAGTTTAATAATTTCTTGTGACCGCGTACTGAAAAAATATTTAATTTGTGACTTTATTTGTGTATTTTGATTGTTTTATTATGATAAAAACGAAGTAAAATAATTATTAAACAGTATATTACGTGTACTAGACCATTGTTCCACCATTCAATAAAAAGCGAACTGAAACTTAACCTTAATCTATTGGAAAATTAACATCGTAATCAAGTTTTGCATACGTTTGTTAAAAAAGTTTGTTTGAAATACATTAAAAAAATGGAAAAAAATATTTTAAGTTCTAAATATTTTTTTTATCTTAGATATGAAATTTAGAGTTTGATCAATTTTTAATTAATTCTCCCTTGTGTTGTTCATGTTATTTTATGGTTTTCTTTATGATTGAATTAATAAAATATTAGTTATTAATATAAATCTAGTGCTTATCTTAATAAAAATTTTATTATTACGATATTTACCTTTGTATTTAATCTTTTTAGCTGCTCTAGAACATACAGTCAGAAGAAATTCTGTCAGATTTTATTAAATTTTTATATTTTGAAACGGCCTTTTAGAATTTGGGTTAAAAAACTGCACTTATGTGTCAGAAATGTAGACACAAATTGACAAATTAAATTTCCAATTCACATTAGGTCAAATTTCAGTTTCCGATTTTTTTGAAGCCAACTGTATTTTCACAAATATCAAGACAAAGCTCCAAAATTATTGTAACAGCTTTTGATTATGCGAGATTAACAATTAGAAGAGACTACAGACACCTTTATTGTGTTGGCTTAAAAATGTTCTAGATAGAACTCCTAGTTTTGTTTGTAAATCATTTTGAATCACAATAATCGCACTCCAGAAAAGTGAAAAACTCAAAATTGATTATAAATCACTATATTTTCAGAAATTTTTATCGCAAGTAACAGAAAAACAATGTTTAGAACGCAAAATCTAACACTGATTCACTGTATTTCAAGTAACTGTTACAAAAAACGTATTTAAAACATGGACACAGTGTTATTTTTACACTTGTTTTACTTTATTTTTAACACAATTCAGTAGCACAGCTGATCAAAACAAACGAAATTTTGTTTTTATGATTGCTAAACGTGAAAGCATAAAGGAGAATAAATAATCGGCTAGAAGAGAAGTAAGTTTGAGGATGAACGACTCTCTTATAAAACAACTGTTTGATGCGACAGGGGCGGTCTCATCGGCCATCTCAGTTGCAAATTCAATCGCAAAATTAACATTAAAAAACTTGATATCATGTTTTAAAAATACGGCACAAGAAAAAGCACAACACTTCTAAATTATCACTTTTTCTTTCAAATTTCAAAATAACATTTTGTTTACAGTAATATTCAAATAAAACTGAATATAAAAGAGCAAAAAGAATTCAAAAAAGTATGCTTTATCAAAATTCACTTATATCAATGAAATGCTTTTTCAAAAAATATAATTTTTTCATAATGGGTGTAAATAATAAAGCAATAGCGTTTTGATGTTCCAAAATTTCTATTGCGCATACTCAGTACAATTCTAAACCGTGCTAAACTATTATTTTTGTTTTGGTACAACTGTAACACCTATCATTACAGTTACGGCAGCTTTTACAGCTGCAGCTTCGCTGTAGATTTGCACAAAAACCATGAATCTTTTTTCCCAAGTGCACGTATCGTAGCGTCGCTAGTAATTAGTATAGTCCCAAAAAAGCTTGCCGATCAGTATGTGTATTGTATTAACAGAATGATTCAGAAAAGAATTCAGTTGAGATAAGACAAATTTTTTTGCAGATTATCATCGCTTGTGGTACTGTTTTTCAGGTTAAAATTATTCATTTCCACCTGCATTTTCTCTGATTTATTCCTCAAATAGCATGCCAGATTTTTATTTTCGATTTTTTACGGTACAAGATTAAAGACGTCATAAATTTTTATAATGCTAATAGCCCAAATAGGACATCATTACGGATAAATATTGACAATTTAGTCAATATTTATAATTCTCATTGAAAAAGTATAAATTTAGGCAATACCAGACTGGGATTAGTTTTAATTTGCATTCCCTTGACTCCTCCTATCATCATTCTTGAACATTTCTCAGATTTATTCCTCAAAAAAAAATTCCAAATTTTTGTTTTTGGTTTTTTCTTCGGTACAAAATTAGAGACGTTATAAAACTCAAAAATTGTTATAATTCTAATGGCCCAAGCAGGAGATCTTTATAAGTAATATTTACAATTTAAGTCAACATTTCAATTTCTCATGGAAAAAGTATAAATTTAGGCGACACTAGGCTGGGATAAATTTTAATTCGGCATTCCCCTTACTCCTCCCATGATCATTCTTTTACGATTAACTTTGCTGTACGTAAAATACTGCATTTAGTGATGGTTCAAACAGCAGAAAGATTGGATGTCAACATGCCCCAGTTTATTATTTATTTAAAACTGTACAAGCGTATGATAGAAGTCTGTAATAACTAATAACAGATTTGTATAATTATTTTAAACGACTGTTTTTAATTTTTAATCTAGGACTTTCATTTTACAACGCGTCAGCTGAAGAAATTGAAACGTCTTAATGGCAAACATATTTTTGGAACATGCTGTATACAAAACAGAAAAAACTATCAGTTTTTCCGAGACTGAAATAGTTTTAAATTTATTAGAAGGTTAAATATAGTTACATAATTTAATTAAAAAGAAAATGGCGTCATGTAACAAATATGCGATTTGTTATTGTTTCTATCCAGAAGTTATCAGAAATTTCAGTGAGTCAGTGACTTTATAAAAAAAAAAAAATCAAAAAATTCATAACATAATTAAATTATTATTAATCATTGTCTTCAATTTTCAGTGTCACATCCATAAATTTATGGCTTTTGTGATTAATAACATTATTACTATTATTATTGTTTTGACAGATCAAACGTCAATTTTTTTCACTGCCACCTGTTTTATTATTTATTCTTTTTACTAAACGAGTTTAATTTTCTTAAGGTTGCCATCAATTAGGATGAATCAACAGAGGTCATAGCACTCAAGATTATAAAAATAAAATTTAAAAAATCTTATTACAACAAATCAAAAAATCTTATTTTAACAGTTCAAAAAAAGACAAAACATAAAATTTGTTCGATTTATAATAGTTTATTTGAACGTGTTGTTATTTAAATAAACCAAACAAGTCCAACCTGACTTTTAATCACCTTGCCCCTTATCTTATCACCCAGATCCGGCATTTTGTCCGTAAATATTTGAAAAAAAAGTTGCCCTCATCCGGATTTGAACCGGAATCTTTTTCCCAGTTGATCGACTTTCTAATTAAATGCCGAATTTTATTTCCGCCTGTCCTTGAAAGCCCACTGCTCCGCCATCTTAAGTAAAACTTTACAGTCGTTAAAAATTTGGATTTAAATAAAAAAAAATTCTTGACATAACCTAAATCCGGCATCGATAAGTGTAGAGGTCTTTTGCGCGATAATGGCCTTTATTGACCTCAAATAAACGTGCATCTGCGTGTGTATTTTATGTAAAATCTTGAACACGAATCAATAAATCTCGCAACGGTGCAAGAATTAAATTTGTTGAAAAAAATCGACAATTTTGTGATCAATAATGAATTGAAAGTTGCGCATTAGGCAATTTATTGTTTCGAGGGCTTTAACTTTAAAAACAGTTTTATTTATAGATAAGACAGAGATAGAGAAACTTGTTATATTTTTCATCTAGACAGTATAGGAAACAACGGCCATTTTATTATTTCAACTCTTTTAAATAATTTTATTGGACCGGATTAAGTAAAATTGAGGCCAAATAACAAATAAAAAACTTTCTTTAATTTAAGTATAACATACCTGTGTAATCCCGATAAGGAGAATTGACTGTTCGGCTTTCTGGATTTCTTTTTGTAAATCGACATCCTGTAAAAAGAAAAATCAGAAATTTCTTACTAAATCCTAAATCTGGCAACTTACGTCACGGTCCTCTTTTAATTTGATGACTAAATTCTGTAAAAAAAAAAACAGAAATTTTATTTCTGAAAATTTTTGAAAATTTCACTTTATATAACAAAAATGTTTTGGGGAAGTTTTCTCTGAGATAAGTAATCTAATTCTATCTTTGTTGCTCTCAAAGTTCTCTAAGGGGCATCTAACGTGTGGGAAAAACCACAAACACTGCAAACTTACCTGATGATTACGAATAGCATTTTTCAGTTGGTTTTGATTAGCTTCGATTTGCTCCTTGAGTCCTTTATTTATTTCCAAATCCTTCATCCTGTTTTTACACACTTTTTCGTTCTTATAACCGAAAAAGAATTTTTATAATTTCGCAACAAAAGTGCACACTCTCGATATACTCGACCGGGTACAATAAATGAGAATGCGGCGCACGCTGCCACCGAATCTCACAATAAAATTCAATAAATCACTTTCTACCACTTCGCTTCGCACTAATTACACTCAAAAAACACTTAAAATCACGCAAAAACACTAATATTGAAAAAACAAGAGTAAACACAAGTCAGAAAGGCACTAAAACAACAAAAAATAAAATTCTGAGAACAGACTCGGGTGTTTCCGTTACGTACGAAAAGTCTTATCTTGACGTGACAATTTTCAAAAATTCTCTCAAATTTTAACGGAATTTTAACTCAACACAAAAAATTCAATCAGAAACAATTTTTTTCAGGTATTTATTAAGAAAAAAAGTTATAAATTTAATTAATTAAATTAAAGGTGAGTGACACGTGACTCGTAACTAGCGCCACCCTTAAATTTTTTTCAAATTAAAACAACCCCTCAAACTAGTCAAACTCAAATAAAGTTTTTATCAGCTGCAAATTTCACCATTTTAGCAATTCTTTGCCTTTTTTCCTTTTCCTGGAATGGATAAATCACCCAAACTGTTTCAAGAGGGACAGCATCTTCGCCCTGGAACTCCCAGAAATTAAAGGTGAGTTAAAAACTACCCTTGCTGACTTTTATAGCATCCAGATCAATGACATCCTCGTCGTCTAATTGGGCCATAATTAGGGCCTCCATTGACATACCAACACCCATAACACTGTGATTTTTAATCGCGTTATGGACCTGCCCCAAAGACACTAAATCACGCCTTGAACCAAACTTTTCCAAACTTTCACTCAAGCTCTGATGGTAGATTCTGACAAAATCGTCAAACTGCCCTTCGATTAGATCCATATCGACACAAGCAAAGAGAAAAAACGATAAATCAGTGGCCAGAGTCGTGTATCGGGCCAGTTGGAAGTCGATCATTTTGATGGGGGCCCCAGGCTTGACAAGGAAGTTAGGGACCCACACGTCACCGTGTGTGACGACACTGAGGGAGTCCCTGACTTTACACGACTCCACTAAAATGCCGTATAAATCCCGGCTTATGATGTTGTTTAATTTGTGGAGATACTCAACAGGGAGCTCTTTCTCCACTGCGTCTCTGATTACATGAAAAACGCGTTTTTGAAAGTTGTAATTCCAGGGGCGCAGTCTTTCGGAAAAGTAGGTCTCCTGGAAAAAAATCTAGAGCGGGACTTAAAACACAGGAATGGTACTTTGAGAGCTGTTGCTGTTTCTTCAAATTCTGATGGTTGTTGGTCTTTGAAAGCAAGACTTAGGGCATGGAAACGGGCTAAGACTTGTAGAATATCAACAGTGTGGGAGTAGTCGAGGCCTTCCCCACGTTCCCGACTTGTATAGCCCTCAAAACTCAAATCTAACATTGCGACATAACCATCAGTTCCGTCTATGTAAGTCGATAAGACACTAGAATTTTAACTGAAATAAATGTTTTTTTGTTTATTGCAATTACGTGGCAATATTGTCGAATTTCTCTTCAATCTTTGCGTCTTCCTGAAATTGCTGGAGTGCTGTCCAAACCTGAAAATCATCTTATTCCAGATCTGCAAATTTTTTGTTGTACCTTTTCATAGAAAATGATTTCATTTTCGAAAAATTCGGCAGCGCGGGAGGTTTTAGATAGAGCAATATTTTTTGGGAGAAATTTTACAATAACTGGGATAAAAACCGATTCTTCTTGCCCTCTGGTTAGATTGAGGTTATGACAATGATGTATATTTGGTTGCATAACTTACTCTTCATTTTTACCAATAGCATCGATTGTAAAGCGGCAAGTTTGGCTCAAATACGAATCCCCTTTTTTTGTTGAAGCTCCGATTTCAATTTTTTGCACACTTGGATCACTCAGACCACTTTTTTTCGTGATTATGTCACTAATGACTCTTCGTGTAAATTTGGCGGATACAATTTTTTGTAATTGTTTGACAGACATGACGCGTATAATGACAGTTTTGATTATTTTCAAAAATGTATTCAACAAATTCTAACGGAATTCTAATTTAACAAAAGGAGATATTTATTTAGAAAAATAGTTATAAATCTAATTAATTAAAACTTAACGCGAGCGCCACTCTTTTTTTTTTTAAATTTAAACCATGATGTTTTTAAGGCAGCCTTGAAGAAAAGTTCAAACACAGAGGCATGTAATTTGGCGGGAAATTTGAAATGCATGACCAACTTTATTTTTATCTGTTTGTACAATTGCACGGCCGTTTCAATAGATTGTATGCAGTATCAACTGATTGATGGTAAAACATAATTCAAAATTATTTTTTACAAATTATTCTGTGAGCTTTTTGGACAACCTGCAAAAACAGGGTGATTTTTTTATCTGTTCCCGCCCGAAACTCTAAAAATAGGCAACACATTATACTTTGAAAAATTTGTTTTCAAAATTAAGGCTTTTAGAGTTGTGAATTAATGTCAATATTGTTGATAATACCTTTAACAGTGTTTCCTGAGTCAATTTGTTTGGATCATTTGTTGCCACATTATTTAATTAATTAACTAACTTTCGTTTGTATAACGTGTTGCCTATTTCTAGAGTTTCGGGCGGAAACAGATAAAAAAGTCACCCTGTAGATAAGGTTCTGAATTAGATTTACTATCAACTTCATGTTTTCTGTGTCATTTGATATAGAAAAATGAGATTTTAGTTAAACAAATTATGTTTCTTAACCTTAAAAATTCTTCAATAAATTATCAAAAAACAGTGTTGAAAACCTGAAACCTAACATTTTGGAAATATCTTTTAAATAACATTCAGAAGGAATTGTTATTTTACTTATTTATTTTGAAAAATATTTGTTTTACCACTAATCGTTTCAATATCTGATTATTTATACGTAACCCAAAGAAAATTGTTGATCTCTCTTATATTTTTTTTTGAAAATATAAAATAATATATTTGCAAAATGATTTTTTTTGGATGTTTAAATGTGAATTTAGATTAACAAATGGCACGTTAATGGATGTTATAGAAGATAATAAAAAAGGTCTGACGTTTACAGCAGGTGTGTAGACGGTGGACTAGGTAATCTAAAAAAAAAACAGCACCTAATACTGAAAAAATAATTTAATTAAAATATAAATAAACAATATAGGTATAAACCTGCAACAAAACAAAAAACGTAAAAATTTAACACAATCGAAAAAATAGAGATAACTAATGTTTACAACAAAGCAAAATTACAATAATCAAGTCTTTATTAAGGCATTTTATTCTTCTACAACTGATGGTTGGCGAATCCTCTCCTTCTGTTTCTTTTGGACTTAGCTTTAATTCAGATTTGTAATAATGTTCTTGGACCTCTCAACCTCAATAAAATAACAGGAGTTTACTTTTAAAACGTTTATTTATTTTTAAAAGTGGGCGGAAATGGACGATAAATACGACACAAATAAATTTATTATTATATCTGTACGAATTAATGATACTAAAATTGTTTATTTTTGTTATTTTTATAATTACATTTATTTATACGTAAAAATTATTTAAAAATAGCCGATTTTTGTTTAATAAATATAATAAATAACTTTTATAATAATAATTTATCTGTGGAGTAACTGCTTGTGCTTCCTCTTCAAAAATTGGTTTAGTAATGAATGACTGAAACAAAAAATATTGATAAATTTGCTAATTAAAAAAAACACACAAAAAGTGTCTTCGTTATATCACTATAATATCACAGTAGTTTATTTTTTTTTTTTTGATCTTCAGAAAAGTGTGAAAAATCTTTACGAATGAATATATACAAGGTTATTTACGAATGATGAGAAATCTATATGCAACCAAATTTACACATTAAGCAGCTTTCTTGATAAAAAACTAGCGCTAACCTTACATTTTTTTCAAATTAAAATATCTCCTGAAAACTTATATAAAATTTTTATCGGTCGCAAATTTTATCATTTTTGCAATTCTTTGCCTTTTTTCCTTCTCCTTGAATGGATAAATCAGCCAGGCAGTTTCAAGAGGCACAGCTTCTTTGCCCTAGAATCCTTATAGATTAGAAACGAATCAAACACTTCCCCAGCTGACTTGTATAGCATTTGGATCACCAACATCCTCATCCTCTAATTGGGCCATAATTAGAGCTTCCATTGACATACCAACACCCATAACACCGTGACTTTTAATCTCTTTATGGATCTGTTCCAAAGACACTAAATCATGACTTGATCCAAACTTTTCCAAACTCTCACTCAAGCTTTGATGATAGATTTTGATTAAGTCGTCAAATTGCGTCTCAATCAGACACATATCAACACAAGCAAAAAGAAAAAATGATAAGTCAGTAGCTAAAGTCGTGTATCTGGCCAGTTGGAAGTCGATAATTTTGACGCTCCCCCCAGGCTTGATCAGAAAATTGGGGACCCAAACGACACTGAGGGGACCTCGGACTTTGCACGACTTGACTAAAATGCCGTAAAAATCCTGATTTATGATGGTATCTAATTTGTGGAGGTACTCCACCGGGAGCTCTTTCTCCACTGCGTCTCTGACTATCTCCAAAACGCGTTTTTGGTAGTTGAAATTCCAGGGGCGCAGTGTTTCAGAAAGGTAAGTCTCTTTGAAAATAATCTAGAGGGGGCTTGAAACACCGAGAATGTTACTTTGAGGGTTGTTGCTGTCCGTTCAAATTCTGACGGTTGTTGGTCTTTGAAAGCAAGACTAAGGGCATGGAAACGGGCCAAAACTTGTAAAATATCAACAGCATGGGGGTAGTCTCTGCCGCGGTTCGCACTTGAATAACCCTCAAAACTTAAATCTAACATTGCGATATAATCGTTGGTTCCGTCTACGTAGGTCGATAAAACACTAGAATTTTATTTAGATTATTTACCTCTTAGACAAGAATCAAGCAAAATTCTTGGTTTTTATAGCAACAAGTTGGTTTTGTAAAATAATCTAATCGAATACCACTTGTGTTCTGAATTAGTTTTGGTTAATTTTCTCATACTTCTTGCTTAGAGTCTCAAATCAGATTTGACAATGAAAACTTCCAGCAATAATGGGCTGTCAGGATTTTCAATGCTTGTCAAATCTGCACTCTTTTTGTTGTGTTGGAGGTTTAATAAGACACTTTTAATTATAACACTATATATTGTCTTAATGATACATGTTTGGCTTAGAACCTAATGAGACAAGCGCCCAGACCCGAATGTTGAATTTCCCTCCGGACGTCTAACTTATAGGAGCGTAAGCAACCCGTATTCGGCTGGCCTGACAGTACATCTCCCCTTTTTATAATATAAGAACACAACTTAAATAAATGTAGTCTCTTAAAAACTTACAAAAGTTCTCTTATCTTAATTAAACTCAAATATAAAAAACTTAAACTTAACTTAAACATAATCCTTTAACCATACAGGTTTTTGGATCACAGGCCGAGGTCTAGCAACTGTGATTTCCTTTTCAGGATTTACTAGTTCTTTATTGTCAGAACTCGGCGTCGCTACCTTAGGACTGTTATAACTAATATCTACCGCATTTTCGTCGTTATTTACATCACTCGGATGTTCCTCATTTTCATGTCCATCACTGACGTAATTATCACTATTCACTATTACCGGTAGATCACTTTCACGATTTTGATATGGAGCACTCACTAAGTACCACTTATTTCTCCTATATTCCTCCTCATTAGTTTTTACAATATAAGATCTAGGATCATTAAGTACTCTAACAATTTTTCCATATTTTCTAATATCCGTTACCCATACACTATCGTTTACATTTAAATCTGACAAAGTTTTTGTGTTATGCCGTTTATTATAATTTTTTGCTTGTTTGGCTTTTCTCCGACTTTCAATTACAATGCTAGATTTTGTATTAACAATTTTGTTTAATTTATCCGGCAACATAGGAAGCTGTGATTTCAGTTTCCTAGACATTAATAATACAGCTGGAGAAAATCCATTCTCTAACGGTGTAACCCTAGGTATATGCCAACAATGCCGTTTGTAGTTCTTTTTCATTTGTGCCATTCTTTTTTATTAAAGATTTGGCTGTTTTAACTGCCGCCTCTATGGCACCATTTGACTGTGCATAATAAGGACTAGATACAATATGTTGGAAATTCAATTCATCCACAAAATTCTGAAATTCTGTCCTAAACTGAGGACCACCGTCCGTTCGTACAATGTCAGGTATACCGTAACGACCAATCAAATTCAATAAATTCAGAATTATTTTTTTTGTAGACAAATCGTTTCCCAAAACAACTATTTCAAAGAATCTGGAATAATAGTCCGTAACTATCATGTACCAAGAATTTAATTTAAATAGATCTATCGCGATTTTCTGCCAAGCTCTCGTTGGATGTGAGTCCTTTACAAAAGGTTCTTTAATATTTACCCTTTGTTCAACACAATTGGGACAACTTCGAACCAAATGTTCGATTTGTGTTGATAACCCTAACCACCACACTGACATTTTTGCTCTGGCTCTACATTTAACTATCCCTTGATGACCTAAATGAATAAAATTCAATACCTCTAATTGTAGCGGAGGTGGTATTATCATTCTACATCCTTTTAACAAAAAGCCATGAACCTTTGAAATTTCAAATCTGTATTGATAATACGGCTCCATTTCCACTGGCAATTGACTTTTTCCCGGCCATCCCGTAGATGTATAAAAAACTAATTTTTTACAGATCGGATCTTCTTTTTGCGATTGTTTAATTTTCTCCAAATATTTGTCTTTTACTGGTAAACTTTTGAAAATTAAACGTACGTGCGCTTCAACTTCTTCCGCTAACTCTTCTTGAGTTGTATTATTTTTTACCAATTACGTGATAATGCATCAGCCACAATTAAATCTTTAACCTTCGTGTATACCATAGAATAATTGTAACGCATTAATCTAATTCGAAATCGCTGCAATCGCGGAGTTAATTCATCCAAATTTTTTGTTTGTAATATTTGCAGAAGAGGTTTATGATCCGTTTCTAATGTTATAGTTAACCCGATTATGTATTCTTGGAATTTATCACATGCCCACGTTAAGGCTAATGCTTCCTTTTCGATTTGAGCATATCGAATCTCAGCTTTTGTTAGTGTGCGTGACGAATAAGCAACTATTTCGCGTTCGTTTTTATTGTTTATCTGAAACAACGCGGCGCCTAAACCGTGAGAACTTGCATCAGCGCTGATTAATATATTTTTTTCTGGATCGTAAAACGCCAGACAAGGAGCCTTGACTAACAAACTTTTTATTGTTTTTAGCGCCTTATCTTGCGAAATTCCCCATTTAAAAATTGTATCATTTCTTAACAACGCCGTCAAGGGCTCTAAAATGTTTGATTTATTAGGAATGAACCTATCCGAAAAATTAATCATACCTAATAACTGTAAAACTTCTCGCTTATTTGTTGGCGTTGGAAAATTTGATATCGCGTCAATTCTCGCATTATCCACCTGAACTCCTTTA
Source organism: Tribolium confusum (assembly GCA_029207805.1). Taxonomy (NCBI): domain Eukaryota; kingdom Metazoa; phylum Arthropoda; class Insecta; order Coleoptera; family Tenebrionidae; genus Tribolium; species Tribolium confusum. Next base: position 16,163,209 of record JALGAY010000005.1, read on the forward strand.
TCTGTTAAAATATGTCCAAGATACGCAACTTTAGTTGTACTGAACACACATTTATTTTTATTTAGGGTATAGACTCCCCTTTATAAACGTATAGACTCCCCTTTAGGCACAACAACTATTGGTGCCACCCACGGGGTATGTTCTTCTACAGGAATTATTACACCTAATTTTACTAATCTTTCAATTTCTTCTTTTAACGGTTTTAACAAAGGAATTGGAACTGCCCTTGGCACAGTTTGTAAAAATGGTTTCGCATCTGACTTTAAATTGATTTCAATTTCGTCTTTAAATATTCCAAGTTCGTTAAAAATTCCAGGAAACTTTTTCTCCACAATTTCTTTTGAAATGTTATTATCTGAAACTTGACCGATGACCCGACTTTTTTCCATTTTAATGATATTTAATTTTTCTATCCCGGGCCTACCTAATATCGGCACTTTTAAACCTTTAATTATAAAAGCCTCCAGATAAATTGAATTTCCTTTGTACTGTACCTTTACAATTTGTTTACCAATAACATTTAAAGAATTACCGTCCGGGCCTGAAATAGTCGTGTTACACTTTTTAATTGAATTTATCATATTTTCTTTTAAAAATGACAAAGGTAAACAAACTACGTCAGCTCCGGTATCAATTAAAAATGTAATTTCTTTACCTAAATTACACACAAATAAATCGATTTTGTACTGACCGTTAATGTTATCAATTGTAACCGATCCCAAAAATTTCTCTTCAGGTTTGGAGTACTGCTGCTCTCTTTGTTCCTGCTGCTGAATGGTGATGTTCTTGACGGTCCTTTTGCTTTTGAGTCTACAAACACTGCTGTAGTGCCCTACCTTCTGACAGTTGTAACATTTTGCTTCACGTGCTGGACACTGTTCCCGCAGATGTGGTTTACGACCACAATATTTGCACTTCACTTCCGCATCGCCTTTTCCTGACACTTTTACCGGCTTCTGCAATTTTTTTCTTTCGGAAAACTGTCTGACTGTCGCATTCACCGATGCCTTTTGTTCTTGACGAAGGATTCGACTTTGTTTCGCTTGATCTTCCGCTCTCCTGGCCATCAAAATCACTTCTTTCAGACTTAGGTCACCCTTCAAGTGGATTGTTTCACTAGTTTTGGAATCCAGCATTCCAACTACGATTCGGTCCCTTATTAGCTCGTCCCTCAAAGCTCCGTAATCACAATGTTTTGCCAATTCATGCAATGCTGTGATGAAGGTGTCGACAGTTTCTCCAGGTCTTTGCGTCCTCGAATTAAATTTAAATCGCTCGAAAATTACGCTTCTTTTTGGGATGAAATGTTTTTCCATTTGATCCATTATATCTGCAAACGTTGCAGGTGTATTTGGAAATTGAGCTACAATAGCTTCACTTTCTTCCCCCATGATGTAAAGTAGAGTATTAATTTTCTCTTCATCGTTTCTTGCGGAAAGGCCTGATACTATCATGTACCTTTCGAACCTCTTCCTCCATTGCGGCCACGCTTCCGGATTCAGGAAGGTAAATTTCTCCGGGGGAGATACATTAACGTTTAGAGCTTGCATTTTGACCTGTTGGATATTTTCCCTTGCACTTAGGGTATCTGTATGTTGTTTTTGCGAACTTTCGTGTTCTTCACCAAAAAAAACGAGACAGATTTTCTATATCCTCATCACTATCACTCATTCTAATACACGTTTACCGCTGCCACCATGTTGTGTTGGAGGTTTAATAAGACACTTTTAATTATAACACTATATATTGTCTTAATGATACATGTTTGGCTTAGAACCTAATGAGACAAGCGCCCAGACCCGAATGTTGAATTTCCCTCCGGACGTCTAACTTATAGGAGCGTAAGCAACCCGTATTCGGCTGGCCTGACAGTACACTTTTACGTTTAATTTCGATAAATTCAGAGCACTTGTAGTATTACTACAGAAAAAACACATTTTTTTTGCAGATTACGGGGCAATATTGTCGAATTTCTCTTTAATTTTTGCTTCTTCTTGAAATATCTGGAACGCTGTCCAAATCTGAAACAGTTATTCCGGTCCTGTAATTATTTTGTTGTACCTTTTCGTAGAAAGTGACTTCATTTTGGAAAAAATCAGCACAGCGGGAGGTTTTAGACAGAGCGATATTTTTTGGAAAGAATTTTACTATTATTGGGATAAAAACAGTCTCTTCTTGCCCTCTGGGTTAGACTGTAGTTATGGCAGGTTTTTTTGCATTACTTACACTTTATTTTTACCAGTAGCGTCGATGGTAAATCGGCAGTTTTGGCTCAAATACGAATCTCCTTTTTTTGATGAAGCCCCAATTTTGATTTTTTGCACATTTACATCACTTAGACCACTTCTCTTCGTGATTATGTCATCAATGACTTTTTGGGTAAATTTTGAGGAAACAATTTTTTGTAATTGTTTGACAGACATGCCACGGGGGAACTGACAATTTTGTCTCTTTCCCAAAATTATTAATCAAATTTTATTGACGGACATGACAAAAAATTTAAACAAATAAATTTTTTAAGCAGTTATTTATTTAAAAAAACAGTTAAACTAATCCATAATAACGTAATATTACCGAAAAAACTATAAATATTTCTTTCGAAACCAATTTTTGTTTTCTAGTTTCTAAATTTTTGCACAATTTTCTTCACCTTCAGTCGTAATAAACATGGGTCAAACCTGATTTTCCTGTTTCCTGCTTTACTTACAGAGGAGATAATCCAGACAGAAGGAGATAGAAGTGGAGTGTACATCTTTTCAAAGATAAATAACAATAGGAGCCGAAGGAATGAGTATTTTAAAGGTTTAAAATTTGTCTTTATTATAAAACTACGGACAAACGGTCAAAGCTACAAAAAATGTGAAAAGAAATGTTAAGGACTTTAATGTTTAGGTCCAAGACACGCTTAAATGTATGAAATTTTTTTACCTTTAGGGTCGATTCACAGAAGGAGACATTCTGACATTAACTTTAATTGCAATTAAATAGTTAATTGAGCTTCTGTAAACCGATCGTGAAACTATTTTGGAGGCAGAATTATTGTACCATATTTGTAAATCAACCATAAACAACTTTTCTTAAGTATTTATTCAGAAAAAAAATTATAAATTTACTAAAATGGATTGAAGTTGATTGACACTCGGAATTAGCACCATCCTTACATTTATTTACTTTTTCAAATTAACTTATATAAAATTCTTATCGGCAGCAAATTTGATCATTTTGGCAATTCTTTGCCGCTTTTCCTTTTCTTTGAATGGATTAATCAGCCAGACAGTTTCAAGAGGCACAGCTTTTTCGCCCTAGAACCTCAAAAATTAAAATTGCGTCAAAAACTTCCCTAACTGACTTGTATAGCATCCAGATCACTGACATCATCATCGTCCAACTGGGCCATAATTAGTGCTTCCATTGACATACCAACACCCATAACACTATGACTTTTAATCTCGTTGTGGATCTGCTCCAAAGACACTAAATCATGACTTGATCCAAACTTTTCCAAACTCTCACTCAAGCTCTGATGATAGATTTTGATTAAGTCGTTAAATTGCCGCTCAATCAAATCCATATCAACACAAGCAAACAGAAAAAATGATAAATCAGTGGCTAGAGTCGTGTATCTTGCCAATTGGAAGTCAATCATTTTGATGGAACCCTCAGGTTTGATCAGGAAATTAGGGACCCATACGTCGCCATGTGTGACGACACTGAGGGACTCCCTGACTTCACACGACTTGATCAAAACGCCGTACAAATCCTGGTTTATGATTTTATCTAATTTGAGGAGATACTCCACCGGGAGTTCTTTCTCTACTGCGTCTCTGATTACCTCAAAAACGCGTTTTTGGAAGTTGGAGTACCAAGGACGCAGCCTTTCGGAAAAGTAAGTCTCCTGGAAAAAAATGTAGAGAAGGCTTAAAACACAAGACAGTTACTTTAAGAGCTGTTGCTGCTTTTTCAAATTCTGATGGTTGTTGGTCTTTGAAAGCGAGACTAAGAGCGTGGAAACGGGCTAAGACTTGTAAAATACCAACAGTTAGGGAGTAGTCAAGGCCGGCACCACGTTCCGCACTTGTGTAGCCTTCAAAACTCAAATCCAGCATTGCGATGTAATCATTGGTCCCATCAATGTAGGTCGATAAGACTCTAGAATTTTATTTAAATAATTAATAATTTTAAAAAATCCGTCTCGCTTTATAGGAAATGAAATTTTGTTTCCTAATTTGAAGGTAGAAAGTATGTCTTTCCCTTCCCTGGGAGGTAAAATAGAAAAAAAGTTTCTAGGAGAGTAAAGCAACTAATTACCATGATAACAAATATCAAAACAACTCGTTGCCTCGTGACTACATCATAGATTAGAATTCAAAATTTTGCTCGTATTTTGATATTCTTTTCATTACTTAAATTATTTTAATAATCTTATGGCACGGGAACAATAGTGCAATAGCCCTCTGCTTCGTGTCGAGCTGTAAACTTTGCCCGTGGGAGGAAATTGTAGACTTTACTCCCTTGACATATAAATGGTTACAATTTGCTACTTACAAAGGAACATTGTCGAATCTCTCTTTGATTTTTGCACCTTCTTGAAATTTCTGGAAGGCCGTCCATACCTGAAACCCAAATTATTCCGGTCCTGCATTTTTTTATTTGTACCTTTTCGTAGAAAATAACTTCATTTTCGAAAAAATCAGCAGATCGGTAGGTTTTACATCGTGCGATATTTTTTGGAAGGAATTTTACAATAACTGGGATAGAAACAGATTCTTCTTGCTCTCTGGGTTAGATTGAGGTTATATCAATACTGTATATTTGGTTGTATAACTTACTTTTGGTTTTTACCCGTAGCATGGATTGTAAATCGGCAAATGTTGCTCAAATAGGAATCTCCTTTTTTTGATGCAGCACCAGATTCGATTTTTTTCACACTTGGATCACTTAGACCACTTTTTTTCTTAATTATTTCATTAATTACTTGTTGTGTAAATTTAGGGGAAATAATTTTTTGTAATTCTTGGACTGACATGGTAAAAGTGTTGATATTAGATGTTTTATTATTTCTTTTATATGGGAAGTGGTCTCTAAAGTAGTGGACTAGTAGGGTCATAGACAATGGAGTTGAACCACGTCAGTTAGCAGCTGCAAATCTGATTCGTGATTCGTAATGCGGGAAATGAAATATTTTTGAAAAAGTTAGATTCGATTAGATAAACACAGAAAATAACATAAGGACACGTACAATTTGTTAATAGGTTCTTATCACTTGTATTTATTTATGTGATAATAATAAGTGGGTTTACGCACCTAAATTAAATTTTTATTAACCAAATATTTGATGAACTTGTTACAATATTTTGAAAAATTTCGGGTTTGGTAAATTAACATTTTTGATTTATTTAAATTAGATTTTTAAATTTCGTATAGTATAAGGATTAGAAGTGACTAAAAACGTCAAACTAATGATTCGGGTGGGTTACTAATTGCGATTTTTGCTTGCTATAATCGCTGTCTCGCGCTAAGTCGAACTGTATAATTACAGACTCCACTCTACTGATGGTTCAAGCGGTGACTGCTTTCATAGTGTTGGTATCCAGAATAAAAACAAAAATATTTTTTTATTAATTAAATATTGGTTTAGTAAAAAACTGCTAATCTTGCAATTCATATCTTGATCATTTTTAATAATGATAAAACTGAAGTATAACACCCAGGTAATAATAATTTTTTTAGATACAGGGGTTGATTAATAGAAAAAAGATATGTAAGTTTTGCAGCCCTATTCTTGACTGAACAATTTGCCAAACAACTGTTTGTATTATTGTTCTGACAATAGGTTTTCTATAAAAAGAATAAAAAACGCCAAAATGCCACTTGTAGTTGTTATTGCTTAACTTTTGGCAGGGTGTTTACTAGGGTGGGCCAAAAAAATCGAATATATTTCTGTAACTTCGGGTACTGAAAAATTGATCATAGAAAAAAAAAATATTTACATTTTTTGTAGAAAATTAAACGTTCTAAAAAAGGTATCTTGCATTTTTTTATAGGTATTAGCGTTTAAAAGATATCAGAAGTCAAAATTTGAAGAATTTAACAAAAATTTCTTTTTTACTTCTAAATTTTATAACTTGTAGATAAATAAATATTAGAAAATGCAAAATATACAGTTTTATAGAAAATTGAACGCTTTACAAAAAAGGTCTCTAGTGGTTAATCGATTACTCTAACCACTTAGAAGATATTCGCAATTTAAAAACCAAAATTTGAGACTAAGTACTCAATTTTTTTTAAATGGTTGGAGTAATCGATATTTTGCACTTTCTAATATTTACTTATCTACGAGTTATAAAATTTAGAAGTAAAAATAGTTATTTATGTATCAAGGGAATTATAAGGATGTTAATTACCGGGGACAACGACTGTCCAGAGGGCCGTTAGGCCCGAGGGACAGTAAGTTGCCCAAGGTAATTAACATCTATAATTCACGTGATTCATAAATAATTTTATTTCTTACTTAATTAACGTATTTTTTGTGAATAAATAGAATTTTGTGGACGATGTACTTATTTAACTGTGCATGATTACTATGGAAAATATTTGTTGACAAATGTCGATTACAAAAATGAATAAAAATAGTAAAATTCCAGAAGAATTACAAAAAAGCCGAAATTTAAGCCAAAAATTGTTTTTTAATAACATTTCTTCTCTTCTTGTAACTGTAGAGCGCGATATATTTGTAACTCTTTAATAAGCAAATTAGAGGAAATTAAGAATTCTTAACTCCCTTCTATAACTCCCTCGGGAGTTATGAATGGCATAATGGTTTCCGTAACTAAGTTAATATTTGGCCTTATTGATGTAGTAAGAAATAAAGAAATTTTTGTTAAATTCTTCAAACTTTAACCTCTGATACCTTCTAAACGCTAATAGCTATAAAAAAATTGTAAGATACCTTTTTTAAAGCGTTCAATTTTATACAAAAAATGTAAGTAAAATTTTTCTGTACGATCAAGTAGTGACGAGATATGGATTTTACCAAATAAAACTAAAGAAAAAATAGAAAACTGAGATAAGGGGGTGTTTCCTATTAAAATTAAGAGCTTATTTTTAAAAAGCATGTTTTTAAAGGTGCCTAGTGTTTACGGTGTTTACTAGGTGAGGAATTGGCAAATGTAATTTGCTGCAATTTTAAAGCTGGATGACTTGGTTTCTCTAGATTATCACTGGTTGTTTTGAAATTGCTTTAATTATTTGTTTTTTTTTTGACAAACATTGAGAAGCATTGGTTTTAAATTTTTCATATTTTTTACAATATTTCTACAGCCCCTATAGATTTTTAATACAATTTGGAAGCTGTAAGCGACAATGGTTATAAAAACAAATAAAAACTGTCATCTTCGACTTCCAAATTCGTTTAAGAAGCTAAAGTAATATATTTTTGAAAGTCGGAAGAAAGAACCCTTCTCCCAAATTCTATTTAAAACCCTAAAATGTATGTATATTTTTTGAAGTCCAAAAATGAATGCTTTTTCTGTACTCAGACTTTTCTCAATATCCGACTCGAAGCGCCATTCCTTCATTATTTAATTATTTTTTATTATAAAACCATGGGTAAACGGTTAAAATGGTAAAGGAAATGTTAAAGACTTTAATAGTTTAGGTCCAGGTGATGCTTAAACCTGAGAAATTTTGTACCTTTTCTATCTGCTTTTCCGGAGAATTTTGGGCGTCTTCTTCGGCTATTTTAAGTGACTTCGCTTTTTGTGAATCGTCATGTTAAACTGTAGCTGAAAGCTTCTACTGCTAGCTTTTACTGTTTTCTTGTTTTTGGATTATAAAATTTTAGATTTAGAAAACGAAAAATTGTTTGTGCTGTGGCAGGTTTTTCATTTCGAAAATGGCAATTTAGGCACGAGCACGATCTGCCACTACATTGAATAAAATTTATTTGTTACGTAGGAACAACCCTTTGAGATGTTGGAATTGAGGGACAGCAAAAATTGGGAATGTGAGCAGTTATTAAAACTCGAATTAGACATTATTATAAAATTTAATAAAAATAAAAAGGAAAGTAATAAAAGTTATTCAATTACAAAATGAGCTAATTTATCAAAATTTAGAGTAAAATTTAACACACCAAATGAAAGGGAAAAATGAAAGGAAAAAATGTGTGGATACAAACAGTATGACTAATTATCAATTTACAAATTATTACATTAGAAGAATTATATGGTGCAAGAAAACCAAATTACAATGATGGTTGATTTTTCAATAATTTTAAACTCATTAACCCCTTGGTCGAGCTTACGATGTTTACATTTCCGACTCTCGGGATTATCATTGAAATTTAAATGTGCCGATAGCGGACAGAGTTGATTCATAATCAAAAATATTATACATAATTATATCGAGCGTTGCCTTAATCTAGAAGGAGGGTAGGAAAACCAAAACTAATTTTACAAACGGTATAAAAATGACTTACTTAAAACAACAAAAATTACAAAAGCAATAGGTCCATCCCCGAACAGTTCACATTTTTAATTTAATACTATTGTGCCAAACCATAACATTTTGAACCCTTTTGGCAATTATAAATTACCAAACGAAACCTCAAAAAGGCTGCCATGGTTGTTAAAAACATCGAGAAGAATTAAATCAAAAGAGACTTACTGAGCAACATCTTGTGGAGACGAACTTTTCTCTTAACAAACACTTTTACTTTTAACTTCACAACTCAAAACGGGGAAACATCAATTACTGCTTCGCTGGTAACTTGTCATATACTGAACTTTTTCGCCTCAAGCGTCTGGTGCTTTATAGGGACCCTCCTTTGTGTAATTAGAGGTCGGGCAGCGGTCTTAAAGTATTCCAGACGAATTTTGAGCCACAACTTCACAAGATTTGTTTATATTTTGTGCTAAAAGCTTTTCATGGCTAATTGGTATCAAATCTCATGGGAAACTGTCCAGTGACCTTACATTGACTTTGCTTTGTCTAAACGTTTAAAAATTGAATCGCGAAATGAATTTCCTTAGATTTGATTTTCCTTTACATTATTTTTAGAAGACCAAAAGGGCATTAGTGACCCTTCACAGTGCGATACAACCTTTCATGAAAACAAATAAGCTGAAAACACAAAACTGCAAGATGCTGAACTGCAACTGTCAATGATTATTGTTTTTCACTCAAGGGCCATTTTGTATTTTGCGCAGGACCTCCTTTAGTTATTTATTATATAGCTGAAATTTCAACACTTTGGTATTAATCAAGTTCTAACGAAATCAAACAAAAGCAACTTTTCTCAAATATTTATTCAGAAGAAAATTATAAATTTATTAAAGAAATTAAAGTTGAATGACACTCGTAATTAGTGCCATCTTTACATTTTTTTTTTAAATTAATTTACATCAACCTTTTATCTGCTGCAAATTTGATCATTTTGGCAATTCTTTGCCGCTTTTCCTTCTCCTTGAATGGATAAACCACCCAGACAGTTTCAAGAGGCACAGCTTTTTCGCCCTAGAATCTCAAAATTTAAAGATGAATTAAAAACTTTCCTAACTGACTTGTACAGCATCCAGATCACTGACATCATCATCGTCCAGTTGGGTCATAATTAGGGCTTCCATTGCCATTCCAATACCCATAATACTATGATTTTTGATCTCTTCTTGTACTTGCTCCAAAGATACTAAATTATGTCTTGAGCCAAACTTTTCCAAACATTCACTCAAGCTCTGATGATAGATTTTGATTAAGTCGTCAAATTGCCGCTCAATCAGATTCATATCAACACAAGCAAAAAGAAAAAATGATAAGTCAGTAGCTAGAGTCGTGTATCTAGCCAGTTGAAAGTCAATCATTTTGATGGGACCCTCAGGCTTGATCAGGAAGTTAGGGACCCATACGTCGCCATGTGTGACGACACTGAGAGGGCTTCTAACTTGACACGACTTGATCAAAATACCGTAAAAATCTTGGTTTATAATGGCGTCTAATTTGTGGAGGTACTCCACCGGGAGTTCTTTCTTCACTGCATCTCTGATTACCTCACAGACGCGTTTTCGGAAGTTGAAATTCCAGGAGCGTAATGTTTCAGAAAGGTAAGTCTCCTGGAAAAAAATCTAGAGGAGGCTTAAAACACAGGAAAGTTACTTTAAGGGCCGTTGCTGCTTTTTCAAATTCTGATGGTTGTTGGTCTTTGAAAGCAAGACTCAGAGCGTGGAAACGGGCTAAGAGTTGTAAAATACCAACAGTGAGGGAGTAGTCAAGGCCTGCGCCACGTTCCGCACTTGTATAGCCCTCAAAACTCAAATCCAGCATTGCGATATAATCATTGGTCCCATCAATGTAGGTCGATAAGACTCTAGAATTTTATTTTAAATAATTAATAAAAAAATCCGCCTCTCTCTATAAAAAATGAACTTTTCCTTCCGTGATGGGAGGTAAAATTCACAAAAGGGTTCTAGGGAGGAAAAGTAACTAATTATCATGGTAACAAACATCAAAGCAACTCGTTGCCTAGTCACTATCACAGACCAAAATTCAAAAATTTTACAAAACTTTGATATTCTTTTCTTTTTTTAAATTATTTTATTAATTTTATGGCACGGGAGTAATTGTGCAATTACAGTCCTCTTCTTCGTGTCGTGCCGTAAACTTTGCCCGCGGTAGGAAATTATACACTTTGCTCCCTCGTCACATAAATAGCTATATTTGTTACTTACAAAGGAACATTGTGGAATCTCTCTTCGATTTTTGCATCTTCTTGAAATTTCTGGAAGGCTGTACAAACCTGAAACTCAAGTTATTCCGGTCCTGTATTTTTAAAAATTTACCTTTTCGTAGAAAATAACTTCATTTTCGAAAAAATCAGCACAGCGAAATGTTTTACATCGTGTGATATTTTTTGGAAGGAATTTTACAATAACTGGGATAGAGACAGATTCTTCTTGCCCTCTGAGTTAGATTGTGGTTATAACAAAATTGTATATTTGGTTGTATAACATACTTTTGGTTTTTACCAGTAGCATCGATTGTAAATCGGTAAATGTCGCTCATATAGGAATCTCCCTTTTTTGATGCAGCTCCAGATTCGATTTTTTTCACATTTGGATCACTTAGACCACTTTTTTTCTTAATTATTTCATTAATTACTTGTTGTGTAAATTTTGGGGAAATAATTTTTTGTAATTCTTCGACTGACATGGTAAAATTGTTGATATTAGATGTTTTATTATTTCTTTTATGTGGGATGTGGTCTGTGATAAAGTAGACTAGTAGCGACATAGACCACGTCAGTTAGCAGCAGCTGCAAATCTGATTCGTGATTGCTAACGCGGGAAACAAATTTTTTTTTGAAAAACTTTGATTCGATTAGATAAACGCAGGAAATGACATGAGGACACGATCATTTTGTTAATAGGTTCTTATCACTTGTATTTATTTATATGATAACAATAAATGGGTTTACAAACTTAAATAAAATTTTTATCAACCAAATATTTGATGAGCTTGTTACAATATTTCGAAAAATTTTGGGTTTGCTAAATTAACATTTTTGATTTATTTAATTAGATTTTTTTTATTTCAAATAATTTAATGATCAGAAGTGACTTAAAGAGTCAAACTAATGATTCGGGTGGGGTCACTAATTGCGATTTTTACTTGCGATAATCGCTGTCTCGCGCTAAATCGAATTATATAATTATATACTCCATGGTTCAAGCGGTGACTGCTTTTAAAGTGGAATAAGAACAAAAATGTTTTTTTAATAATTAAATATTGGTTAAATGAAGAACTGCTGTTTTTGCAATTCATATCTTGACTATTTTTTTTACAAAAAAAATATTTTTGGGACTAGGAAGAGAATGCCTTTTTTGTAGTCGGATTTTTCTTTATGTCCGACTCGAAGAACCATTTCTTTATTTTTTTACTTTACTTTAATTTTTTGTATATTTTCTGTTCAGTAGGCGTTTTTCTAGTCCTCTTCTTTCCAAACTTTGTTTCTCAATTTTTTTTAGAATATCGATTTGTTTCTCCACAACCTCTTTCAACTTCTTAAATCTTTTTTTCTAGTTACAGTGTTTCTTTTTATTCACTTCCGAGCGGAGCGTAGCTCTTCTAGTCCTTTATTTTCTTTTAGTTATCTGGAATATTTACGTATTTTTCTAGAATTCTCTAAACTTTTCTTTTTTTTACTAGTGGTAATTCTCTATGCCCTTTTTTTAATTGTTATTGGACTTTCTTTCTTTACCACTCCCAAATTTTCTTTGTTCTTTTATATTTTTAAGTTGCCTAAAATTTTTTCTGTTGTTTTAAAAAATTTCAGTCGACTGTTTTTCAAGTTTTTGTAATAATTTTCTTAATTCCCCTTTTCCTTCTAGTTTTAATGTTTCTTATTTTTCTTCTCTTCTAGTTGTAGTCATTTATGTTGTTTTTATTTTTACCAATCGCTTTTTTTTTCACGGTCTGTTGGCGTTGTTTTTTTTTCAAATTTTTTTAACACTTTTTAATTTTTTTTACAATTCTCTGTTGTTCTTCTAGAAATTTTCTCTGTTCTTCTTGTTTTGCTGGTCGTAGTTTTTTTATTATTATAATGAGTCATTTTAAAAAGACTTAATTTTTATTTTATTTTCTCCAATTTTGTCTAAGATATTACCATTTTTGGTCTCGCAGTCGTATTAAGTTCGCCATTTTAAATTTTCTAATTTTTATATTAAAAACTTTATCAGTAATCCCAAGAGATTCGTAATAATGATTAAACAAATATTTTTCGAAATCAAAAACTAGAATGCTTCAAACACAGTTTTTATTGGATCACACACTTTTTTTTTCGTTTTTGAATTTGCATTAAATGATATAACGACACGATAACTACATTAATACTTATCACTTGTATTTGTTAGTGATAACAATAGACATGCTTACATAACTAAATGAGCTTTCTATCAACCAAAAATTTGAACATTCTTCCAAATCTGATACGTTTTTCCTGACTTTTGAAAGGAAACACTTTCCAGACATTTTCTACAGAAACAGCTTCATCTCCCTAAAATTAAATAGTATTTGACATAATAATTATTAAATTTTTTGAGAAAACCTGAATTCTATCAAGATCCCCAACTTCATTTTCGTCCAAAAGCGACATTATTAAAGACTCGATCACAACACCAAGCCCAAAACTCATACATTTTTTCATTTCTTCCTGTAAACTTTCCAGCTTAATCAAATTTCGATCAGAACCTAGTTTTTCCAAATTTTCAACTAAAGTCATGTGGTACTGTTCCATCAAAAAATCCCACTTCTGTTCAATTAAATTGATATCGACACAAGTCAACAAGAAAAAAATTAAGTCGCCGCAAAGTGTCGAATACCTAGAAAGTTGGAAATCTATCATTACGATGTCTTGAATTTGATTTTTTTCGGAATATTTTATCAGAAAATTTGGGGCCCAAACATCGCCGTGGGTCACAACAGAGTAAAGTCCTCGAATTTGGCATCCTTGACAAATTGCACTGAAGACATCACCCGAAATGTAATTTTTTAGTTTTTGTAAATATTCAGGAAACTCTTTTTCGACTGCATCCACAGCTACGATATATAGTTTTTTGAGAAAAGGCTCAAACCAACTTCTGTATTTTTCAGCAAAATACGTTTCCTGAAATAATATTGATACACAAGTTTTTTTAATTAGATTTTTACTTTAAGACTTGTTGCAGCTTTTTCAAAAATTTCAGGCTTTTGGTCTTTCAAAGCAATACTCAAAGAATGAAATTTCGCGAGTAGCTTTAAAATTGCCAAACTGTGGCTTTCGTCCAGGTCACAGCCACGGATTGCACTTTTGTATCCTTGAGGACTTACATCCTCGAGGACTATAAAGTCGTTGTCGCCATCAATCCAGCAAGAAAGCATTCTAAAAAAACATTGTCAAAATGCGTGTCGAAATTTTGAATTTAGTTACATAGGAATATTTTTGAATTTTTCAGGCAGGTTTTTAGAGTCCTGAAAGGTTTTAAAGGCGGGCCAAACCTGAAAAACAGTGATTCAATTTGTTGTAAATACGTACATACAAGAAGGTTGGAGAGAAATTCAATATCTAAGACGTTCAGAATTTATTTAAAAAAACCTTGCCACGAGACCATTTTTGTATCAACAAAATTATCAGTTTTTAAAAGAACATGGGAGTTTAAAGGTTTTTTAGTAAGATTTTTATGTGAAAACTGACGATTTCAAGATGGCGAATTCATTTTGAGATCGTTGCTTATAAAGAATAAAATTGGGAATATTTTTAACAATATTAGATAGAAGGAAATGTGCACCTATTAAGTATTTTTGAAATCACTAAATATGATTTTAACATGAAAATAAAAAATCTAAATGGCAGATTTAATATGACTGTCTAAAAAATTGTTTAGATATTTAAAATTTTTTGAGGTCGTTGGTAACGATTTTTACAAAACAATTGTTAAATTTAAAATGGTGGATCCAGTATAACTTACTATAAAAATTAAATTTTGCTGGTATTTCGGAAATTATTTAAAATAATTACATGAAATGATGTTGATCATTTTTTTTGAAAAATTGGAAAATATAAATTTACGGTTTTATAATTATAATCAACTTGTTGGCCATTTTGAAGTTGCCGAATTATACATCAAAATACTAATTAGTGATTTAAAACTTTCTTTCAATATTTCATATTATTTTGTTGATATGTTTTGAATTTCTTTTATACGATTTTCACAGTGGATCTGCTATTTATGGCACAATCATGTTTAGTAACCTCAAAAACACCCAAATGCTCAATTTCATGTTATTTTATCTATTAATGTTTAAAATATTAATTTATGCAATTGTTTATTTTTTCAAAAATATTTTCTATTATATCAAATCCATAATCAATAGTTTAAAAATTTTTTGACAGAAACTTTATAATATTTTTTAAAATGTTTTTTATATTTTAGCTTGTTTTTCATTTTACAGTCGGCCATATTAGGTTCGACATTACGATTTTTACAATTTTTATAAAAAATCCTAATCAAAAAAATTTAAAAAGTTTTATTTTATTTTGTCTTTTATTATTGTCTAAAATATTCAGATTTTTATTATTCTAATCGGATATATTAGGTAGCCATTTTAATTTTTTTAATTTTTGTAACAAAATTGTAGTAAAATTTTACATCAAAATGGTAGATAGTGAAAGAACTCAAACAATAAACCTCAAATATATTTTTTTAAACAATGTGGTTTTGTTTAAAATACTATTAATATTGGGCTATTTTAAGTCTACCATTTTATTTTTTCAATTTTTATATCAAAATCGTAATAAATAATTTTAAAAACTTATATACAGTGTCATGCGATTTTCTCAAATACTTTCTGGATATTAAATTATTTTTCTCTTATCAGTTTGCGATATGATGATTTACAATTTTTATTAGAAAATCGTAATTATTGTAGTTACTTGATATAACTTAACTATTCTGTCATTTTCTGAATTTTTAAATATAAGGGTTAATTTTCGATTATTGATTGATGTTGTTGCTAAAAATGCGACGAAACATGTTACTTTTGTAATGAATATACAACCCCTGCAAAGAAAACACACCCTATTTTGACGCGACTGAGCGCTTTTTTAAACAGACATTGAATTTTTCTGTAACCTTCATGGCAAAAAAATTACTTTTTCGTAAAATATGCCTTCATTTTCGAAAAAAACCGGTGAGCGGTAGGTTTTACGTCTTGCTAAATTTTTTGGTAGAAATTTAGCAATAACAGGAATTGTGACATCTTCTTGTTTCCTAAATATTTTTTATTATATTTTAACAAATAAATAAAAAAATGTCTTACGATTTATTTTTCCCTGACGCTTCTATAGTAAAGCGGCAAATTTGGCTCAAATACGAATCACCTTTTCTTGTTGATCCACCCTCAATATTAATTTTTTCCACTTGAATTTCACTCAAACCACTTTTTTTTTCAACAATATCCAAAAGGACTTGTTGGGTAAATTTTGGCGAAATAATGGTGTTGAGTTCGGTCGACATCTTGCTGTGGAGTAAGGCCACGTCAGTGTGAACGAAGAATTAGTTTGAATATATACCCACTACAATGGGAGAGATTACGTGACTCAACTTCTGACATTTGAATTTGACGCACGAATTAGACGGTTTAGTTAACACCCCACTTTATTATTTTTTTTATAAATAATATGATTTTGCACACATTTTGGAATTTTGCCAACTATTGATGGGAATCTTGTAATAAAAATTGGGTTGCAGATGCTACACTGTGCACAAAAAGTTAGAGCTATTAAAAAAATTCGTATTAAATTGGAAAAAATTGAATAAATAACTCAACAAAATATTTTACTAATTTTAAAACATAATTTGATGGTTTCATAAAAATAAATTATAAATTATAAGTTCATAAATAAAAAAAAACAAATTTCTGGTGTATAAAAGAAAAAAATATTTTTAATGTCAATAGCAAGTATTTTGGCCTCTAATACGTAAAACTTCCCGAATTCTGAGGGGCATACCCCTTATGAAAGAGTATCGATTTGTTCCTCTGGAATTTGCAACCACAGAATCGGCAAAAACTGCGCAAACTCCTTACGTTTTCGAGTATTCGAGTTGAGGTCTATGCGAATAGTGCTCTTCCAAGAAGGTCCCATACATTCTCTATTGGATTTAAATCCGGTGAACGTGGAGGAAGAGCAATTTGTTCAATTCCATGGAAATCAAATGCATTTAACACTTCCGCGGTACGGTGTGGCCGAAAATTATCGTCAATAAAAACAAAATTGTGACCAACAGCGGTTTGAAAGTTGACAACAATGTTGTTTATAATGTCAATCGCGTATATGTGACCCCCAACACAGATTCCTCCCCATACTATAATTGACCCCTCTTGGAATGGAACGGTTCCTCGGATAAATTGTTGTTGAAGCCGTTCACCATTCTTCATACTCGAATACTTCTACTGTCACTTCTGAAGCTAAATCTGGATTCATCAGCAAACAAAACCGAGTTCCATTCCAGATCCCGATTTTGATGTTGGGTGGCCTATCTCACACGTGCCGTATGGTCTTGGTGTGATAATCGAGGACCTCGATATGGTGAATGACTTCCCATCCCAAATTCCCGAAATCGATTTTAAATAGTTTGGACGTTTAATCTTGGTTCATTCGCTGGCATGAAGAGTATTTCGTGCTGCCGATTCATAAATTGCTGGGTTTCTTCTTACCACTACGCGTATATAACGGTCTTGATTTCGGGTTGTAGACCGAGGTCTTCCTCTTCTGGGTCTTTGTCGAACAAGTTCTGTCTCCAGGTATCGATTCTACAACCTACAACCAAATTACGACATTTTGACTCACTCCAAGGGTGTGAGCAACATCTGATTGAGTACGGCCAGTCTGCAACGACTCAACAGCTCTGTTGCCGTCAGCTTCAGACAAAATTCTTTGTGTTTACATGTTTTGCTCAAAAGTCACTAAATTTTGGCAATAGATGAATATACGACGACAACAAAAGCGAAACTAATTCAAATATCTAAAAACTTTAAATTTAGAAACTTATCATAAATAACAAAAAAGCGAATTATACGGCCTCTTTCTTTACAATCAAAAATAAAAATTGTGCTGCAACCCAAATAGCTATTAATGCAATAAGTTGCAAAAAGAGAGTCTTTTAAGCACGCGACGTCAAGACACGTCAAGAGCTTAAAAGACATCGATTTTGCAACGTATAGCATTCAAGATTTTTTGTTACAGCATTTTATGACAGATTTTTCTTTCAAAAATAATGATCTCAATCGAACATTCACATTGTACAGTAGGCAGACGGCAGGTTGCTATGAATGTAAATTTCGTTTACTGTTTTTATAAAATTACAGACGGTCAACTTGGGTTCTATGTTTAAGTTCTGTGATAAAGGAACACAAAAATGAGCAATTCTGAATTTGATTCTGACATTGAAAATGCTGCGGAAGCTGCACTAGCCACGCTAGTGCCCGAAAAATCTAAGAAAATTTACAAGGAAACATACAGGAAATTTGGTAGTTGGTTTGAGGAAAAAAATGTAACAAGTATCTATTGAAGAAGGTTTTGGCCTATTTTTCGAAATAATCTTCCATGTATAAGCCGTCTACTTTATGGAGTACTTACTCAATGCTAGAACTATGTTATATCTTAACAAGAATGTAGTCCAAAATATTCACCAAGTAAGAGATAGAACGTTTCATGAAAACAGCTGATGACAAGTGGAAGATATAGAAAATTGTACAAGTTTTATTAAAGTGAAGACACCGAACACCAAAACAAAAATTTCACGAATGTTTACAATAACTGAAGGATTTGTAGAAAGAATTAGTTTCTTAGAAATTTTCCGCAAATACGCACAGCTTCGACCTCCTCATACTGAGCATCAGAGATTCTTTTTAACTTATAGAAATTCTAGGTGGTGTACGCTACCCGTTGGTATAAATACTGTTGGAGTTATCCCTAAAAAAATTGCAGAATGTCTCGGCCTTCTAAATGCAAAAGAATATACCGGGCACTGCTTTCGCCGATGTTCAGCAACACTCTTAACAGATTCAGGGGCAGATATTACATTACTCAAAAGACATGGAGGATGGTGATCGAGTTCTGTTGCGGAAAGTTACATAGAAAACTCTATTGAAAGCAAAAACGCAATTTCGATGAAAATTTTGGGAAAAAAAGAAACTGTATCAAAGAAAAGAAGAATCTGTCACGAAAATAGTAAACCTGAAGTGATGTCTACAAGTACCGGTAATGTAGTAGGTTGTATTTTTAATTTTTGAGCACTAGTGCTTAAAAGTATGTCACTTTTACGCATTAGTAAATCAAAATGACAATCAAAAAGTCACTGTTATAAAATGCTATAACAAAAAATAATAAATAAATGGTAATGTAAACCAACTTTTTTTCAATTTTCACAATATCGCTAACTTTTTGTGCACAGTGTAAATTGACGGTAGCACCCGAATGAAACACTGATTTCAAAGTAAAAAATTTATTTAAAAAAAACTTGCAGACCCTACAATATTTTTCCCTAAACCAGGCATCTAATATCACATCTACGGCAGTATTATTTGAGCGTGTCAGTCTTTACGAAAAAAAATCTTCGCGTGCGTTACACTTTTGGCTTTTTTCCCGAACTTTTTTTTCTTTTTTTTCTTTTCATCATCTTGTGCTATTTTCGATTTCGCTTCGGTTGCGTCGGGAAGACTTTTCGATTTTTGAATTTGGTCGCACCGGCTCCAATCCACAGCCGACTGTCTCCGCAATCTGAAAAATTCGCACGGAAATTCTCTGGGAGATTCAACGTTACAGTTGAATAGTACCCGGCGGTTTTCTTCACTTCCGGTTTCTTATCTAGAGGAGGTTTTTTGCGGTGTTTTTTTGTCACTGGAGGCGGACTAAAGTTGCTACTGCCCCAGGATAAGGGCACATTTTCGGCATCGGGAACTCCAAACCAAATTTTATTTTTCAAAGATAAAAGTTTGGCTTGCACTTCTGATAATTGCTGGGTTATGATGTTTTTCCTTTCGATCCTAGAAAAGAAAAAAACATTGTTAAGTACTGAAAAAATTTGTCTCGTGAGGATCTCTTAAAATATACACAGTATTTTTAAGAGTCAGAAGAGAGAATTATTGTAAATTGCCCCTTCTACACCCAGATTTTATTTCAAAATTCGGCTCGAAGAACCATAATTATTTTTTATACAATTTAGGAAACAAGGGTGATAAATATTATAAAGAAAATGTTTCTTTAATGTTTATATAAAGTGTTGCTTTTGGCCTTAAATTCTTTTAATAAAGTTGCTACATCCGGCTCGAATGACCACAAAAATTTTAGTTTGGCTTGATTATATTTTTTATTACAAAACCTTCTACACCAAATTGAAATTATAACATAAATAATAAGAAAGTGTTTTTCTATTTAATCGTATCCAAGTTGCAAGCAGTCCCATTTCAAAGAAATATAATCGTAAGATTCTATGTAATGTTCATAAAAAAAATATTAAAACAATATCAATTTTTAAATTCTTGTCGTGTTAATGGTAAGATGACAATGTATTCAGATCTCAGCGAAAAAATCCTAATAACGAAATCTGGAAAGGAAGATTCAAAACTCTTTCACTTCTTTTTTCTTTTCTTTCCTTTCTTCTTTTTTTTTCTTTAGCTTCTAAAAAGTTTGTTCGAATTTGTTTCACTTCTAGAAAGGCTTTTGATGTATTTTACAAACTGTCAAAGTTCTGGAGGATGTTTTTCCTTCTGAGTAGTTTGTCAGAATTTTTCTTAAAGCTTTACTAGAAACCTTTTTAATTTTTTCGGAAGTTTCCTTTACTTTTCATCCAGACGACGTTTTTCAACTTCTAAAGTTTTATGTTTTTTTTCCACTAGTTATTGTTACTCCAATCCTTCTAAAAACTTTTTTTTTCTTTTAAAACCTTTTTTGGTTTTGACATCTTATATCTTCTTCCAGGATTTTTTTAATTTTCTTCTTTTGCTAGTCCTTATTTCTTAAATTATTCTATTTTCTAAACGCTGTTTTTTAACCATTCCTATCTCTTTATGTTTTTTTCAGAACTTTTCTTGCTATTCCATAATGTTTTTTTAAAAATGTATTGGGCTCTTCCTTTTTTATTAAAGATTCTTTCCCAAATTTTTCTTATTCTTCCAAACGCCGTTTTTCATTCTCTTCCTGAACTTCAGGAGTAATGAAATGAAGAGTGCCAAAATCTTTATTCTTGGCACAAGAATGAATGACTAACATGCATTATTGTAACCAATGAATAACAAGGTCAAGTCCAAAATGAATCCAAAAATCAAAATTTGGCATTTAAACCAAAATCACAAGTTTTGGACTGATGAACAAAATACTAGTTCGACCTTTATACTTTTTTTAACCTTCATAACTTTTTTAACCTTTTTTTAAGACTTTATCCACTTCCAGAAGCTTTGTTCCAAATTCCTTGCTCACTTCTAGAAGGTTCCTTGTTGACATATTTTGCAATCTGCCAAATTTCCCATAGATTTTCTTTTATCTTTCTAACTTTTTCTAAGAGTAGTTTTATGTTCTTACTTTTTTTCGAAATTTTTCCCTTGTTGTTTTTTGGTTCTTATCTTAAATCCAATTAATGTTTTGTTTTTCGGTAATTTCTTGTTGCTCATTTATCTTTACCAATTGTTATCTAAGCTCTTTTAAAATGCTCTTTTCTTCTAGAATCTTTCTTAGCTTTTCTTTCTCTTACAATAATCGTTTGTCGAGCTTAACTGGCAACTTTATTTGTTCTAGGATAATTTTTATTGCTTTTTTTTTTCAACTGACGTTTTTGAAATTCTAGAATTTTGTTGACCTCATATTCGCACAAGTTGGCGTTTCTCAAACTCTTCTAGAAACTTCTTTTGTTCTTCTAGAATCTGCTTTATATGTTCTTATTCTTTCAGCCGACATCTTTCAACTTCCTTTTTTACCCCTCAATAATCGTTTCATAAATCCTTATTCTTTCAAATGATCTTTTCCAAGTTCTTTTAGAATCGTCTTCTCTTTTTTTAGAATATCTCTTTATTCTTTACTTTTTCAAAACCCTTATTTGTTCTTTTTTATTAATATTTTTTTTATTCTAGAATTTTATTATGCTCTTCTTTTTCAAAAATCTTAATTTTTTCACACGCCGTTTTTTGAACTCTTCTAAATTAACCTTTATTTTTTCTACAATCTTCTTTTGTCGGAAAAGAAGAGCATATTGAAATTCTTTTTGTTCTAACTGACGTCTTTCACTTTCTTCTGCTCTTCTTTTCTTATCAATCGTCGTTTCTTAACTTCTTATGTTCCAAACACGATTTGAATAGAATATCAAATACCATTAGAAAGGGTTATAATTAGACCTCGGTGGGAATATGGGAACAAAAACCCTTTACAGTCGTCTAGCTAACTACTCGTACCCGCCACGCGATAAAACATTGAAACTCAAATTGGTCGATAGCGGTACTACTTCGGTATTACTATCGACCAATTCAAGTTTCAATGGCGGGTACGGGTAGTTAGCTAGACGACTGTAAAGGGTTTTTGTTCCCATATTCCCACCGAGGTCTAGTTATAATAAAGCCTTACCTTTATTTATCGAAGTTGTGAGAAAAGCGGAATTTAGGAGCCGATAATTGCAAAAATACAAAATAAACAGATTACGGGTAGAAAAAGGCAGTCAATAACGTCAGACCGAGTCCGGTTTTAAAGTAGGGCGCGTAGCACTCTTAAATAGAGAAGTCCCTAAAATATTACCTGGGTTGTGGCGTTTTCGACCGTTTTGGTTGATTCTGACCTAACTTCTCACTTGGTACCAACTCACAAACTGAAACACTTTTATACTGGATATCACAATCAGACAAGGCACAAATTTGATGTTTCTTCTTGGAACCATTTTTTTTCTTCCTTGATTTTCGACGAACGGTTTTTTTGACTTTTTGGATTTCCTCTTCTGAGCTACTATACGAATTTGACTCTTTTTCAGAAATATATAATCCTAAAGTAGCTTTACATATCTGAAAATTTTTATTTCAAAGGGAATTGTTAGATTTCGAAAAATTCGGTTGGGAGTTAACTGTTGAAGTAAAAATTTTTTTCTCAAAAAATAATTTATTTGTTATTGTTAATTAAGCAACTTAAACAGTTAAATCACCCGAATTAGTTATGTTAAATTACTGGTAGCGGTTTTCTTGGAGCGTTAGGACTTCTAGTCAAAATTTTGGTTTTAGCTTTGTACACTTTAGGTTTAAATTTTTTATAAATAATAGGTGTTGGAGGTGGTACAGCTGGATAAAAAAAATCGTCATCATCACGACCAACTTCATTTGAGCTTGTACTTGAAGTGTCACCTTCGTCGCTAAAAAAAATCCCAAAATAGAGGAACCAAACAAATTTTGTCTTACCTTGAATAATCACTTAATTGAATATTGGTTGGTTCATCTGCATTTGATCCTTCTTTAACTAATCTATTAATAATTTTATTTCTCAATTTCTCCTAAAATAAAACACAAATTATCGTCAAAAAATTTATTCCAAAAATTATACAATATAATAAGCCCAAATACTCAAAATAATCAAAAATATAAACATTGGAATGCGAATTCTCAGTACCTTTTTCGGATCATCATCATAAAAATCGAGTAAAGTCTGGCAAAAACTTTTTGCCATTTGTTCATAATCCTGTGTTGTAAAATGTGTTTCATTTCTAGTCCCTAAATTTGAACCAGCAAAAGATGCTTCCATTGTATAGCTATTAGCGATTCCCATCATCCACATTACAACCCTTCCAGTCCCTTCTTTAGCTTTCTGTATCCGAAACTTACAACTCTCAAACGAAAACTACAAAACTCTCATTACAATTATCCCAAAAAAAATTTACTCACTTTATCTGCAGTATTTTTATGCAACATAAGAGGAAAAACTTGCTCTTGCAACTTTCTATCAGCTCCTCTTCTATTCTCACATCCATAGATGAAAATATTGTGTTTCCGTGAATGTGCATGCAAGTCGCAATACATGGCAACACCGCACTCTTCTAAAAGTCGCCGAACCATTAATTTCGTGTACCATATGGACGGGTAAGCGTCTCTCATTACGGTTCTGTATTGCCGATTTAGATCTTTAGCAGAAAGAGAGCACCTGTTATTCCCAACAATTACACCATCTGGATTTAACATTGGTACTAATTTAAAAATGAATTTATCTCGGAGTTCTTTTGCGACACTACAATCACTGGTGAGGAAGTCCAAGAAGCCTTTCATCATCCACGACGATGGGGTTTCACCAGGATGGACACGAGCCGTTATCACAACTGAGCGTTTCTTCTGAAAAATTCTTTCAAATTTGAAAAATTATTAATGGTGTGTATATACCTTGATTTCTCCTGGAATTGGAGCAGATGTTATTGTTATATAATGGACGTTATTTCCGGCTAGACTTTTACAAAGTAGTCTTATCGTGGTAAAAGTTGATTTGATGGGATGATTTGATAATTCTGTAAGATAGTCTTCTAAATCTGAGTATGTGTAAGGATAACAGTGAGCCAAGTAGACAGTATCATCTTCATGTGGAAATTCCATTGTAAACGAAAGAGTGTAAGTCATTTGGGCTTCCGGATCGTCTGGAGTCCTACAGAAATACTACAGGAATTTTTCTCTTGCTTTGTAGCTGAAGAGCCGGTCATAGTTTTAAATGATTTCATCGTTTGACAGGTTGACCACCGAAATTTAGAGAAAACCTCTCATAAACTACGATCATAATAGTAAGCAAATTACTCGCTTGGCCACTTAAACTAAACTATTTTTGAGTGTTTCGAATAGACATTTCTGGCTGTTCTATAAATTAGATCTGTTTTTTTTTTCATAGATATATACGACAGAACTGATACCAGAAACTGTTTGATAAGGTCACAATACATAAAGTAGCGTGTTTTCACCAAAAAATTTGTAAGCGGATTTTCAAAATGGCCGCGAATTGGACAAACAGAAGTTTCAACAGTAAATCATTAAAAAATAAAAATGAAATTGTTTGACTAAACTGAAGCCAGACATAGTTGTATCAAGTCAAATTGCATAACAGAAGTTGTTCTCGCGAAAATACCACCAACGCATTTTCCAAAATGGCCGCTGAAAATTCGAAAAACACAATTTTTGAGAAAAAATTATTAAAAAACTGATAACTGATAAAACTGGCATTAAAAATTATTTCTGAGGTTACAAAACAGTGTAGCACGTGTTTATGCTAAAATTTTATAAAAAGGTTTTTTGAAATGGGCGTCAAAAATTCGACTAAATTTCTTCAGAAAGTCATTAAAACGAATAAAAATTAAATTTTTTGACAAAACTGAAGCCCGAAATCGATTTATTAAATTGAAATACATGATAGAATCTGTGTATTTATAAAAATTCTGTAAGTAGATTTTTAAAATGGCCGTCTAAAATTCGATAAATACCATTTTCGAAAGAAAGTGATAAAAATATTTTTTTTAACGAAATTAAAGCCCAAAATTGATTTATTAAATTAAAATACATGACAGAATGTGTGTATTAATAAAAATTCTGTAAGTGAATTTTCAAAATGGACATTTAAAATTCAAAGAACTGAATTTTCGTAAAAGCGAATTGAAATCAAAATGTTTGAGCGAACTAAAGGCAGATATCGTTTTATCTAGTCAAATTACATAATATAAGGTTTTTGTGCAAAAATAGCACCAACGTGGTTTTCAAAATGGCTGTTAAAATTTAAAAAAACACAATATTCGATTAAAAATAATTTAAAACAATAAAATTGGAGATTTTTTAAAAAAACTGTTACTAGAAGTCACTTTGTCAGGTTAAATACATTGTATGAAATGTTTTTGCTACAATTCTATAAAATAAGTTTTCAAAATGATCGTTAAAAATTCCATAAATACAATTTTCGACAGAAAGTGATAAAAATGATTTTTTTAACGAAACTAAAGCTCGAAATTGATTTATTAAATTAAAATACATGACAGAATCTATGTCATCAATCTAATTTATAAAAATTCTGTAGGTGGATTTTCAAAATGGCCGTCAAAAAATTCAGAGAATTCAATTTTCGTAAGATCATTAGAAGCGAATTAAAATAAAATTGTTTGAGTGAACTGAAGGCAGATATCGTTTTATTAAGTTAAATTACATAATATAAGTTTTTTGCGCAAAAACATTACCAGCGTGGTTTTCAAAATGGCTGCTAAAATTTGGAAAAACACAATTTTCAATTAAAAATCATTCAAACAATCAAATTGCAGATTTTTGGAAAAAACTGATACTAGAACTCATTTTGTCAGGTCAAATACATATTGTATAAAGTGTTTTCGCTAAAATTCTATAAAATAAGTTTTCAAAATGGTCGTCAAAAATTCGATAAACACAATTTTCGACAGAAAGTGATAAAAACGATTTTTTTAACGACACTGCGGCCAGAAATTGTTTTATGAATTAAAATACATGACAGAATGCGTATTTCCGAAAATTCTGTAAGCGGATTTTTAAAATGGCCGTTAAAAATTTGATTTCAAGGGAAAATTGTTAAAAACTTGAAATTTTTCACTGAATTCAAGTCTAAAATTCCTTGATAAATCAAGGAATATTTAGTCAAAATACAATGTAATTTCGCGAAAATAGCGCTATATTTTGTTCATTTTTGAAAATAGCTGCTAAAAATTGGAACATAATTTTGAAAAAACTGATGTCAAAATAGTAGGTATACTTAGTTGTTTGTAAGAATATTGGTCTATATCTCAGAAAATATTTATCTCAGAACATAATGGCGATAGGTTCTGAATTCTCAGAACTTTTTGCGTTAGAAGACAAATTCATACATCATAATTTGATAATCAGAGTTGTCAACAGATATTTTTGAAAAACAATTTTGTTATAAAAATTTTGTAAAATATATTGATTGATATCTCAAAAAATACAAATCTTAGAACTGAATAAGTAACAAATTTAAAATATTTTAAATATATTTCAAAGTCATTGCTAATTGTCCCGATTTTTAGTGCTATTTTACATTTCGAACTATGGAGTGCGTGGAAGTTTCAAGGTTACTGAGAGTGCTTTGAAAATTACGTTAGAAAATTTTTCCCTCCAAAACAAAATTGATATGTTTCGACGTTTTTGCAAATTCTTTACAGTTTCCGAGATATTTTGGGTGGCTCGATTTTATTAACGCACCTTGTATATCTTGGTTTTAATTGATTCCTTTATGACCTAATTAGACTTTTAAGTGCTATAAGATGTTGGCTTATTTTTGCATGAAAGTTTAAAAGGATTGTACACTCTTGATCACTGGGAATGAGACAGTCGGGCTGTCTACACTTGTGTCATCATTGATAATATCCACAATGCAACATAGATTACTCAGTTAATTAAGTAAAGTAAATACACTCCATTTTATTAAATTCTTGAAATTACAAAAAAATGCAGAGAGAACTTTGTCATCTGAAGGTAACGACAAGTGTGTTCAGTTTGATTGTCTCACTTTTAGTGATCTAGAGGGTACATCAACGTCAGGCATACCGATTGAAATGTGTCCATCTTTTCTAAGTTTAATAACAAAAGGAAATAATGTGGATTTATTTTTGCGGTCAATGGAGAAATAAATTAAAATCAAGCTTTGCAGTAGGTATAAATCACTATTTTTTAGCAAATGGCTATTAATATAATGACGCAGTTACGAATTTTTGAAATAACCTAAAAAAGACATTTTGAATATGATGACCAGGCTTCGGCGAGAGCAAGCTCTTTGCAGTGGGATGATTTCGCATAATTTTTTTGTACCTTATTTCGCATTATTTAAACATGGTTTAACTAACGGGCACAAAAACGGTCACTCATTCAATCAATATTTGCTTATTTTTGACTATAATAGATTCCCTCATTTAAGGAATAAATATATTTAGGGTACATTTGAAGCATCGACGCTACGGAGTTTTGAGCGCATGACCAGTTGAATGAATAACATGCTTGTTTCTCAAGTAGCTCGCTCGGGCCTAAGCCTGCTGATGACTCAGTCAGTTTTCTGCTGCTATTTTGTCACGAAATTTTCTATTGAGTGGTGTGACTATCTCGTCGATGAAATCATTTACAAGAATTGCCACTAGCTCCCTAACTATACAAAGTGACTTACACATCGTCATTACTATAGTAGGTGACATTATCACCGCATCTCCTCCAACCAATTGAATGCAATTGAGAATCTTTAGTAGAATACATTAAAGGACGCATACCTTCATTGTAAAGACTGTCTTCTTTCGAAAAATTCACAATAGAAAATCTATCCAAAATTATAAAATGTAACACGACTAAAAACGAAACGTCACGTGTTACCTGTATAAGAAATTTTTTTTCATGTTGGTAACTCGAAAATAAAACCATTGCATATGCTTGTTAGTGTACATATCAGCTCGTAGATACAACTCGTAAAAATTTGGAGTGATCCGAATCGCTCTTGCCAAGTTGCCACTCTCGAATCGCGATTCGAACCTCAGAGTGTTTTCTTCGGGACAAAGGCATGCCGGTAGCAAGTACCTGCTTCCTCCGACACTTGACCTACTGAACTAAATCGGAAAATTGCATTTACGGTCCTCCTGTCACTTACGTAATTGACGGCACTGATTGGTGTATACTGGTAGACGATGATACCAAATTCGTCTCCTGTTGGTTTAGGTTGTGGCTCTTTTCCACTTGGAGTGTAGTAAGGCTCTGGTGTTGGGGGTATATAAGAGATATGTTTGATTTTCTCCTCTAAAACTTGGCACTCTGTAGGCCATCTTGGCGCTTGAGGAACAAAATTACTTTCCCGAGTCAACGAAAAAATCTCTCTTGCTGGTACCTCCCTTTTTACTTCATCTAGATCTTCCTCGAAGTTAGTTTTGATGTAGAAGTTCGAAAAAAATCCGGATTTAGGAGTTGGCGGGAAAAGAGTGGCTTGAAGATCTCTCACTGTCACTTCTAGAAAAGAAAAAGTCGCACAAGTAGTGCCAGAAAAGTGTCTTACCATTTTCCGATTCCATTGTGGGCTGGAATTGTCAGCTGCACTCCATCGTCCGTATCGTTTGACTCTGATTAGTTGACAGTTTGATGTCGGGACGAAAACATTGCCATGGGGATGTGGATCAATACGGGGTGGTGCTATCCAAGTCCGAGTGCAAACTGAATTATTGGCGGACACGAATCGCACTTTTGTCAAATTCTATAAATAATTTCGGTTTATGATGGGAACAAAAGGCGGCGGCGAGCCGACCAGAAATACACCCAGATTAAAATCGAAAAAAGCGCTTAATTGATTTGAAATTGTATAGATTTGTTGGTAAACACGACATTGGCCCACACCACTCTCAGGCCAAAAATAACAAGACAAATGTCTGTCCTCCCGCAAAACAGCCGTTTCATTACCAGTTTTATTTAGAAAAGAGCCACTTTGTCCATCTGTCAACTGTCGCTTTCCTAACACCTTCACCATCTAATTTACGTTTTCGTGCCGCCAACACAAAACTTTTTCCACATTCTGGCACCTTAATTATGTTTACAAAACACCCCTTTCAAGTGGAAAAAAGACAGAAATTGTCATGCGATTACGGAGATTGGCGGTACCATCTGCAACGTTACATTGACCTTTGTTACTCTCTCTTTCTTCAAAATCAAATTATCCGCAATAGATGTTTTATGCGGCAGAAGTTTTTTCGGATTTTTTCGAAAATATTACACATGCGCTTTTTGAAGAAGCTGAGAGTGGTAGTACCATCTGCAGTGGTTTATTGACATTTTTATTACCTTCTCTACTCGAAAATTATATTTTTAACGATCCAAATGTTTCATTCAAATCGTAATTTTTTATTTTTGAAAAATTTGCAATGGTGCCATCTGGCAGTCAGCTCTAATTTATAGCGAATATTATGCGAGAAATGCGTGGGGAGGTTGATGCGCTTGAATTAAGACGGAATTAAAAACAAGTTAATTAAGGTGGGTTTTTTGTAAACACATTTTTTTCGTTTGAAATAATTAAACTCAATTGCTTCTAAATTAGGAATTTATTATTTTAAAACTATTGAAAATTTGTTCGGTTTAGTTGTGAGTGTGAGAGTGGTTCAAAAATATCAAAACTTTAATTTCTGTTTAACATTTAAACTTAAAAATGGTTGTCTCCGAATTTCCTGTGGAACTATTAATCGGATCTTAATAAAACTAGATTTCATTTTTTAAACTATAAATAGTTTTGTCAATATCTAAAGATCAATTACCTATAAAAAACACAATTTCTAAATTGTCTAAAATTTTGTACTTTGTGTGACAAACGTTCTGTTCTGAACATTTTGGAAACATTTTGGAAAGACGTATAGTTATATAAGAAACGGAGATATTGACCAAGCAGTTAGTCAGTTAGTGAGAACCAGACAAGAGCGATATTCTCGGAAGCGAATTGAATTGAATCGTAGGCGTTATCAGTGTGTTATTTATTTATCAATATTTTTTATCGTGTGTATAATAGAAATAAATTATTCGTTATTAATGCAATTCTTTGACCCCGATTTAGCATATACGTTGCGGTACTTGCAGTATTTTTTTCTATTTAATCAATAGCTTATCGAATACTTCCAAGCATTTGAAAATCATTGTACTTGTTTAAGAGTTACAGCAATTCAGAAATATCAAAATTTTCAGAATTTTCGAGTTGCTCTAAAAATTAGCCATAACTGTAATGAATTGTGGATTATTTTAGTCGAAAATTTCGTAAATTTATTTCTAAAAAATTTTAAACGTGTCTCTTAATTATTATTTTATCTAAAAGTACATGAATATTAAGAAAATTCAGTTTTGAATGACAGGTGATTTTTAGGGGCATAGTTTGGAAATTCTGAAAATACTTCCCGATTGCTTAAAAAATCAAAAAAAATTTGAATCTAAAGGTGATTTTTTATTTTCATTATGACCTTATTTGAAACGTTAATTTGCGGGCAAATTTCAAGTTGAGATACTACCAATAGTATCGCAAATTTTAATACTTTACCATGGCACCAACCTATCACAGCTTTGAATTACTTTCATTTTCTCTGAAAACGAAGATACTATCGATATTATTTCCACCTGAAACTAGCCCACTAAAAGTTTAAAAAGGTTTAAAAGTTACTCAAAATTAAAAAAAAAATTGTAGGTAAAAACTGATGTTATGATGTTAACTTTGTAATCTTCGGGCAGTTTTACGTAAGATAACTTTGTATTCAAAGCAAATTCGTTAATTGTAAAATTTTTAAGTATGGCCAAAATATCGGCAAATGACCCTCTAATTAAAAAAGATTTCAAAAATGATAAATATAACATTTTACATGATATTGGCAGGTTATCACATTTCATTTTAAACGGTGTCAAGAATTTGTATGTCTAATCATTGGTTTAGAAGTTAAAAGCATTTAAAAAAGTCAAAATTTTCAAATTTTTTTAATGTCAACATTTTACATTAAAAGTTGTCTTAAATTTCTAGTATTTGAACAATTTTACGTAATAATAAGATAACCCTATTTTTAGATATGCACATAAATACTTTAAGATAGACGTTATCGTTATCTTTCTCTTCAAAAATTTCAAAAAAATAAAAATAAAGCAACTAATAAGCTAGCGATTTTTTTTAATGGCACCAAGCATTTTGTTCTCTTTTTTTTAAACGAATTTATTATTGGTATTATTAGTTTATATGTGCCATTTAAAGACTTTGAAGACTTATTCAAAAGTGAAAATTCTAGGAAAAAACTTAATTTTAAATTAAGGTAAGCCTATTTTAAAAGCGAATTTGTTAAATAAATAAGAATTATAAAAATTTTGAATGTGGAGAAAATCGTCGTAGATTATTATTAGTTCAAATATTCAAAAATTACCCACAAAAAAATCTGCGGGAAACGTCAAATCTTTTTTACAAAGAATCTACAGCTTATCAAATTCCTCTCGAAATTCTATTTAAAATGGTATTCACAATTTGTAAATCTATTTACTGAATTAAGTGTAAAGAATGTAAAAATTTTTGAGTTGCCTTAAAAATTTATAAGTTCTAGATAAACAAATGTTATATTCGTAATTCTTCTATAATTTTACGTACCTACATAAGATATGTCTACTATTAGAAATAAATATACCGTCGTATGCGTTGATTGATAGTTATATCAAGTCTGTCCATTCAATTTTAGCGCAAATATGGACGACGCTCTGGTCACTAGAGAATAGAAACTGTAACTGTAGGTGTAAAACTGGGATAGAAACGTTTTCCGTCAAATTAATTATCAATTTTTTTTAAAAATTGTTATTCAAAATTATTTTTTCCTGCTTGTATTGAATGAAAATTGGTGTGTTATATTTTACATTTGTGAGGTTGCATAGATGCTATGTTTATTAATTACATTTTGCAGATATTTTTTTATTTAGTAACGTTACAGGTTTCCACAGTCTATCAGATAATACCACCTACAGATACTTTTTTTCCGGACGCAGGCTTATTTTTAGCCATTGCAATGACTTTACATAACTGTCAACGCAGACGACGAAATATAAAGTTTGTTTAATTTTCAAAAAACCACCACCTGTTGAATTAAGTTCGTCAAAATTAAATTTACTAAAATTTGACATTGTCAAATTTTTTGGTAATTCTGTCACTCTCCCGTCATGCTCAAAATATTTAGAAAAACTTGATTTTTGGAAAAAAATAAGGTTGTTAAAATACTACAAACATGTTAGAGATTTGTTTGATCAACAACTATAGCCAACTGTAAGACGCTGTAAAGACTTAATAAAAAGATAAATTGCAGCTTTAAATGCCTGTCAAATTTAGGTTAATTTTATTGTACATTGTCATTTTAAAAGTTGTGCCATGTTGCCAGATGTATTTTAGGTGTAAATTGCACACATTTTTTAAATACTATTGGTTTTAAACCATTGGTAGATGGTTTTTTGAAAAGTAAATACTCTGTAAAGGGTGTCTCATCGTATATGCATAGTGTAATTTTGAACTCTTAGAATAAACGGAAAAAAATAAAATATGTTAACTAACCATTCACTTATCAGGCATTACAATAATCTTAAAAAATATTAGCGATTTGTTAGTCCGTTTAAGAGAAACATGGCAATTTGTGCAATAAAATTTTATTTTTTTTTAATTTTTTTCTTTTTAATCTGGTAAAAAGTAATATGACAGGAAGTGGTTTTTTTAAGATAAAAAATTAAAAATCTTTAACAATAGCGGCAAAATTAACAAATTCTTAAAAGCAACTAAATTGAAGCGTTATTTATTGGTATCCTAATAATAATTGAAGTTAAAAGCAAGGCAAGACCTTTATTTATGATGACAAAAGTTTATAAGTTTTGAGATAGATGGCTTCGATTCTTAGGTAAATAGAGCCTATTGTTCAAAGTACAGGCTTTTTATAAATGATTGTAACAACGTAGGTGGCTGTAGAGATTTTTGATATCACGAATATTCATTGTAATGTCCTATTTACGCAACGGAACGTTGGAAAATGGTTTCTGGAGTTACTCATTTGTCTAATAATAATTATAATAATAGCTGAAGTCATTTGGGCTGATTTCAAGTTGAGATAATACCGGTAGTATCTTCGTTTCCATGGAAATATAAATAAATTCGGGGCTGTGATTCGCTGTTGTCATGGAAAAGCATTAAAATTTGCGATACTACCGGTATTATCTCAACTTGAAACCAGCCCATTTGTCTTTAAAAGACAGAATATTTTTTATTATTTCCACAGCCGCCTACGTCCTTACAATCATTTATGAAAACCTGTTACATACTGCTTAAACAATAAATAACTAAACTACTCCTCATTTTGCGGTATTGCAATTATTTGTCGTAAATATATTTTAGTGACGTCTCGTTTTAATCAAAGATATGTCAATTGTCAACATTATTTGTAGACAAAAGAAAATAGTTTAAAAAAATATGTATTATTAAAATTTTATTGCATAAATCGCTATTTTTCTCTTAAAGAACTAACAAATCGCTAATATTTTTTAAGATTATTGTAGCGCCTAATAAGTGAATAGTTAACAAGAAGTTTTAATTTTTCCTTGTTTATTTTAAAAATACAAAATTTCACTATGCACATACGATGGAACAAATACTTCTAGGTACAGCCGTCGTCCAAATGTCAAAAAAATAACACAAAGGTTTTTTTTAGTGTCAAGAAAAAAGATTTTATGTCGCGATTGTACCTTTATTTTCAAAAAGTCAAATAATAGTTATTTATGTAACAAGGCAGTAAAATGCAACTTTGTCTGACGTGTTTGGAAATTGTTGAGCCGAGGCGAAGCCGAGGCAAAACAACCAAACGAGTCAGACACAGGCATTTTACTGCCGTGTTGCATACAATATTTTATCGCCTACCACCACACCATTGTACCACCAAAAATAATTTAGTTGCATTTTTTTAATACTCAGATTTTAAGATAGGTATTATGAAAAAGTACATTTTACGGTTTATTAAATACATTAAAGGTAAATGTGGAGCCAGTGGAATTATGAAAATTAATACCAGATGTTGAAGGAGTAGATATTGAAAATGTGTTTGAAGTGTTGTTAGTAGAACTGTTCTTTTGCTTATCTTCACTAGTTAAATCCTCCTGGCAAACCTCCGTATCTTCATTAGCCATGAAAGTATTTACTACTGTTGGCTGTTGTTGGTAAACGTCACTAAGAATCGTTTTTGCAATTTTATTTTAATCAATGTAAAATACGTGCAATTAGGGTTGCCTATCACCAGTTAGGTAAAATATTTTACCTGCCTTGGCAGACAAAGTGGCACTTTCTCTCGTTGAATGGATACAATAAAGTTTTACTTTCTATAGTGGTAGGCGATAAAAAAATTTTGTTTTCTTTCGAATGACATTAACATTTCAAAATTTAATAAGTGATCTAGAAGTGAAAGCAATTCAAAAAACCCAAAATTTGATTTTTGTTTAATATTTTCTCTGGATTTTTCCGTAAATTCTACTTTAGTCACAAATTTTGTTATTTTTAATATTGTAGATGTTTTTCAGATTTTTGCAGTTTAATAGTAGTTAAGAAAAAAAATACAGAATGTTAATAAAATAAGAAAAAAAGTAACACTTAGAATATCTGACATTATGTATTTTTCTTGTTTTATTCTACCTGAGAGAAACCAGTAAGCGTTGAAATTTTGAAATTCTCATTTGTGATTGGTTAATTTTGGAAATGAACTAATCACAAATAGTTATTTGTAATTTCCAACGTTTACTGGTTTCTCTCTGGTAAAAATCAACCACCGACCAGTGATTTTCGACACGCCCTCTGCCGATCCATTTTATCCCTTATTCCGCCTCAAACTCCCCCAAAAAAATTCTAAATGTCGTCAGAGCACAACAATCGACCAAACAATCTTATCTCCAAACCCCTTGATAAGTTTTAATCCTATTTTTTAGGTGACCATCATGGGTCGTAAAGTAACCGTAGCAAGTTCAACCTTGAACCAATGGGCTTTAGATTTCGAAGGAAACCGTGAAAGAATCATCGAATCCATCCTCGAAGCTAAAGACCTAGGTGCAACCTTCCGCACCGGTCCTGAGCTGGAGATTTGGTAAATTGAGGTTATGTCACTTCTTACATAACCCCCTTTTTTCCAGTGGTTACAGCTGTGAGGATCATTTCTATGAAAGTGATACTTTTTTACATTCCTGGGAGGTCCTCCTTGAACTACTAACAACCTCAATATGCAAAGATATGATAATAGATGTAGGAATGCCCGTTATGCACAAAAATGTAGCATACAACTGTCGAGTGGTGTTCCTCAACCAAAAAATTCTTTTAATTCGACCGAAACTAAAAATGTGTGATGATGGAAATTACAGAGAGTCACGGTGGTTTGCTCCGTGGAAAAAAGTCAGACAAACTGAGGATTTTTTCCTTCCGAGGATGATTTCCAAGTTCACGGGGCAAAGCACTGTACCAATAGGGGATGCAGTGATTTCAACACGAGATACTTGCCTCGGGTTTGAGATTTGTGAGGAATTATGGAATCCAGCAAGTAGTCATATTAATATGGCTCTAGACGGTGTGGAGATCATCTCCAACAGTTCAGGCAGCTACACCGAGTTACGTAAAGCATACGTATCAGTTGATTTAGTTAAAAGTGCGACTTTTAAAGCTGGGGGTTGCTATATTTTTAGTAATTTGCGCGGTTGTGATGGCTCAAGAGTGTATTTCGGGGGCTGTTCATGTATTGCACTCAATGGTAATATTTTAAGTAGGGCCAAACAATTCTCACTTCAGGACGTTGTAAGTCCTTTACTGTACTAATTTCTCAACTAATTACGGAATTTAAAGGAAGTCACTGTTGCAACTCTAGATCTTGAAGACATAAGATCTTATCGGAACCAAATCCGATCTTTTGCACATCTAGCAGCTGAAAGCCCCTCATACCCTAGAGTAGTTGTAGATTTTTCACTTTCAAATGAACATGATGCAACGCTTCCAATCGCAAATCCAATTGAATGGGTTTATTTGCGACCAGAAGAGGAGATTGCCCAAGGACCTGCTTGTTGGCTTTGGGACTATTTACGTAGATCAGGTCAAGGGGGCTTTTTCCTGCCACTTAGTGGAGGTGTAGACTCATCAAGTGTCGCTCTTATTGTCGTCTCAATGTGTAGAATGATCCTAGAAGCCGTACAAAAAGGGGGTACGTTTCTAGTTATGTCAGTTATGCAACCAACAAAATTTTATCATAAAACATAACCTAACTTTTTTCTAAATGTTAAGGATACAGGCAATGTGAAATCAGCCTCACAAAGTTAAAAAAACGATAAAAACAATTGTCCATCGGTAGCCCAACAAATTATTTAGATTGGTCACTTTAGTAAAAAGAAATTTTTTTGTATACGCTCCAAAAAACAGTTATTTTACGGACTATTTTGAGTCCGTAAAATGAGTCTTTTTCGGACTGAATCACTTGGGTAAATAAAGCATCATGGTTGAATATAAAAATTAAAAAACTTTATTAAATGTAATATCCAATAGTTACAGCAAGATTAGGTTTGCAAGGTATGTACATTATTAATAACAAAAAAAATCAGTTATAATATTTAATAGATACTTATTCCGCAAAATAAAATGAATAATTTTGCGCACCTTCAAAGCAGTTACCTCCAAACGAAATACCCGAGCTTGAGGGTGTCGCGTTAATTTCTTTTAACGTTGCAACTTCGGTAGTAACAGATTTTTTGTTACTCGATAATGATTTATTGGTTTTCTTCTCTCCTATTAACTTTCTGCACACCTTTTTCTTCTTCTCAATTGATTCTTCTATATATGACTGTGCTGTTGATGATCACCTGGAGTTAGTAATTATTTAGAATAAAAAGACAATGATTTTGTTTTTGTGAAAACTGACCTCCATCCTCCTAGCCGTTTTAACGAAGTAAAATCAACGTCAGCATCTACCGCCAGAGTCGCAGAACTTCTTCGAAAGCAATGTTCTGTATATTCTGTCGAGTTTGGTAGTTTTCGAAATTCAGCAAAATAGAGGGCATTTTCCCAAAAGAATGGATTCCTACACGTTGTGCGGTACATTTTCCATTACGATAGGAAATAAAAAAGTAATCGTGCTCAATTTTTGCTGGCCTTAGTCGAACATATTCTTGGTCTATTATCCAGAATATTAGCAGTCTCGCCTTCAGCTATCACTAGAAAGGCTCTCTTAATGTTGGTCTTCCTATCGCGGATTGTTATAAGAAGACATCCTGCGTCTTTTTGCACAATATCTTGTATTTTTAGTGAATGTATATAGCTCTTCGCGTCTACAAGCACCACACACGCCAATGAGAAGAGCAACCTACGAAATTAAATAAGAAACAGATGCATGTCTTTAAAGTATTATTTTAAACTTACTTTTATTAATAAATACTTCTCATCATCTGCATTTATCAAAAATGAATTGATTTCTTGACGCATCAAAACTTTTGACTTTTTGAGCTCGTAGCCTACTGAGTTTTTTTCCAAAAAAGCTACAACTCTGGCGAACTTGTTTATTTCAATATTTTCTTTAACAGACAAAACAGCTTTTATCATCGAACATTTTGACCAGAATGTAGATGGTTTTACTTCTTGCGACTGTAATAGGAAAATATGAAAATAATTTACAAAGGTTATTAATAAAGTACCTGTAGGGACACTTACCTTTTCATATAAATAATTTAACATCGCATCTTCGTCTGCAATTACAATGTTGTTTCTTTCCTTCCATTGAATGAATGCTTCATATTCCTTTTCATAAATTTGACGA
Source organism: Tribolium confusum (assembly GCA_029207805.1). Classification (NCBI taxonomy): domain Eukaryota; kingdom Metazoa; phylum Arthropoda; class Insecta; order Coleoptera; family Tenebrionidae; genus Tribolium; species Tribolium confusum. The sequence goes on from JALGAY010000005.1 coordinate 16,201,083, forward strand.
GATTTCACTGGTACTAAATTTAACACAATTTTTTTTGTCGTTTTCAGTAATTTTTTCTGGATTCTGCATTTTTGTTGACATTATGTAAACATTTCGGTTACATGGAATAAATACGAAGCTTACTAATTTCGAAAAATATTTGTTCTAATTAAATTACTCATACAAATTTCTTATTGGGCGCTTTAAAAAAAAATGTTGTTTATAACACGTAAATAGTTATTTTGCGGACTCGTCTGCTATTCTGCACTCGGCTTTGCCTCGTCCGGAAACAGCAACGACTCGTCCGCAAAAACTCTATTTTAGGTACTTGTTATAAAAATAACTAATTTAGAACACAAAACTGCGGGGACTAACTTCACGTTTTCTTCGTTAAGCAAAATTTTTGCTTTGTCTTGTCATAAATGATTCCAAATCAATTGCTCACTATTGTCTATTTAGTGCTTTGGATTGCCCAAAGTGCTTTGATTGTCCACCTCTAGAAATAGTGATTTGAAACAAAAAATCTGCTGGAACTTGAAATTGTTCTCGATTTTTTTTAATGTTTCTTATATAAATTATGATTTTTTTTATTGTAACAACAGAAATGAATTTACATTATCATTCAAAATTTCGGATTGCTAATATTGTGGTATATACCTGATATACCTGTATATACAAAATTAGGCTCATCCCTTTTTTAATAGTATTTCTTTAAATTTAAAAACGAAACTCGGGAAACCTATTATGTTGGGAAATTCCTATTAATTGAATAAAAAATGAACTTTTCAGCGGAAATTACTATAACTTTGGATTTTTAAATAAAACATTATGTATATTTTTACTTTGTTGGAATCTATATCAAATAGAGTCTAGTTCACTACTTTTTATAACTTCTTGTGAAATACATTTTTTTTTGTTTTATCTAGAAGGCTGTGATAGTTAACAAATATTTCTAAATAATGTAAGCAACAACTAAAAAATAAAATCATATCCATAAATAATCTAAATTAGAAAATACAGTAGTTTTTATTCATTTTTTTCAGTGACTCACTTGACTTTTTAAATTAACATTTCTTTTGTCACTCTAATAACACCAAAATTCTAAAAAAAAATTAAATAAAGAAAAATTTTAAGCAATCTAATAGCTTTTTAGAAATGCTTACACACAACAAAAAATAAAATAGACAGCTGTTAAATATAATTCACAAAAACTACTGAATAGATTTTCAAAATTTTGGTATTTTTAGATTAACAAAAAAAAAAGATAATTTAAAATGTCAAGTGAGCCACTATTGTTTCATTTGGAATAATTAAGTAAGACCAGAAAAACTAATTTATTTCAGTTTAAACATTTGTATTTTCTAAATTAGATTATTTATGGAACTGGTTTTATTTTTTAATTTTTGTATATAATAATAGAAATATATTTTAGTCATTAATGCCTTCTTTATAAAAAACATAAATTACCAAAAAGTTTTTGGTTTCACAAAATTTTTGAAAAGCAGTGTATTATACTTAGAATTAAAGGTAAATTTCGGAAATATAAAAATATACATAGGGTTCTATTTAAAAAACCAAAATTGTGGTCATTTCCGCTAAAATCGGAAATGATAAAAAGTTAATTTTTTGCTCGATTAATGGGAATTTCCCAACATAATAAATTCCTGAGTTTCGTTTTTAAATTTAAAAAGATATTATTAAGAAAAGAAGTGAGCCTAATTTCATTTACACCCGATACATACAACAATATTAACAATTCGAAATTTTGTATAATAATATAAATTCATTTGTATGTGGTCGTTGGTATAATTAAAAAAATCATAAGTTGTATTTTGATAGAAAACATAAAGTTGACTCAATCGTGAACAATCTCAATTTGGAATGGGCAATAGTGGGCAATCGATTTGGAATAATTTATGACAAGAAAACCCAAAAATTTTGCTTGGCGAAGAAAACATGAAGTTAGCCCCGCAATTTTGTTTTCTAGATAAGTTTTTCTTGGAGTGTGGTAATTCAAAATTAGTGGGCAATCGACAAACTACTTTTTACACTAAAAAAATTTATAAATTTATGACTGGCGAACGACAGGGGTGCAGATAGCGCTCGCAGGTTTTTGTTCAATATCATCATTTCTAGAAGTGGACAATCAAAAGTAATGACTGGGGGACTGGGCAATGGTGGGCAATCATTCATGAGAAGAAAAAGTAAAAATTTAACTTTGGGGGGAAAAACCTTAAGTTAGCCCCCTCAATTTTGTGTGTTAAATATTTCTTTTTACAAAAACGGACAATCAAAATAATTTGATGGGCAGTGACGGGCAATTTTGGACATTGTTTTTTTTTCACTTTGTGGGGCTAACTTTACACAGCTTAAAAATACAGTCCCTATTTTCCAGATACCCGCGTTTTATCCGATTTGCGCCGAGTCTTGGGGGACCCTGAGTACTCTCCGCAAACCTCTCACGAATTATGCAACCGTCTTCTTGTCACTTGTTACATGGGCACGGAGAATTCCTCCAAAGAGACAAAACAGCGTGCAACAACCCTTGCTGCCTCAATCGGCAGTTATCACCTGCACGTTGTTATCGATAAAGCCATTTCTGCGGTAATTGAAGTCTTCAGTGGAGTCACTGGACTTTTCCCGAAGTTCTGTTCAAAGGGTGGATGTCCTCGTCAGAATATGGCGCTACAGAATATCCAAGCTCGGCTCAGGATGGTCTTTGCGTATTTATTTGCTCAGTTGATGCTGTGGGTCAGAAACCGACCTGGGGGACTCTTAGTCTTAGGGTCGGCGAATGTCGATGAGGCTTTGAGGGGGTACATGACGAAATATGATTGTTCAAGTGCGGATATTAATCCAATTGGGGGTATTTCTAAAACAGATTTAAGACGATTTTTACATTATATGAAACAAAAGTTTGAGATTGCGGTAATTGGGGAGATTATTGATGCGCCCCCTACGGCTGAATTAGAGCCTTTAAAAGACGGGAAGTTGGCACAAACAGATGAGGAAGATATGGGGATGACGTATGAGGAGTTGAGCCAGTTTGGGAGGTTGCGGAAAATTGAAAAATGTGGACCGTTTTCAATGTATTGCAAATTGGTTAATACTTGGAGTGGGACAAGTAATCCGCGGGAAGTTGCTGAAAAAGTCAAACATTTTTTCAGATGTTATGCAATTAATAGACATAAAATGACTGTTTTAACACCGGCGTATCACGCTGAACAGTATAGCCCTGATGATAATAGGTTTGATCATAGGCCGTTTTTGTATAGGGCTAATTGGTCCTGGCAATTTCGGGCTATTGATAAACAGGTAAATTATTTTTTTATAAGAGAGGCAACCTACTAGCTTCTCGAGAACCGATACAAGTCAACTTAAAAAATGCTAATAGGGATAATAATATTGGCGTTCAGTGCGTAAAGCTAACCACCCTGCTGTCGGCAACCCTGTCTGCTATACCCCAAGTCTGTAAAGCCAGCCAGTGAGGAATTTTGTGTGAATTAGTTACTTGACCAACCCTTTGACTTCATTCTAGCGTCATCTTATTCTTTTGTCAAATGAAATTGGCATTTTTTTCAGTTTTTTGTTAATTTTTATTACACATAATGGGTTTCTTAAAAAAATGCATTGTTATATAAAACTACATTATGCAACCAAAAAAAAATTTGTAGGTATAAGGTTGAGTTTAGTAGCGGATAAAATTCGTATTTTTTTTTATTTTTCAAAACCTAAAACACTGCAAAAACGTAACTTTGCCACTCCGAGTGCACCTACTCTGTCTTTGTTTGTCTCATTCAGGACAGATAAATCCGTCGCAATATTTGAATTAAGGATTTGCTAATATAAAGACTGTTTTCATGACAACGTTCGCTCTTTCGCCCCATCTAATAACTGGGTGCACAAAGAGCATGTGTTGTTTTGGATAGTGTCAAGAAAAGATAGTGATATATGGACTCAATGAAGTAGATAAGGAAAGAGACGGTGCACTCGCAGTGGCAGAGCCGAACGCAGCTATTGTCATATTAATGGAGCTTAATTCTGACGTAATTGATCACTCGTTACGACCAATATAACGGGCGCTATGGCGTCATCGTATAATTATAAAAGAAAAATTATATGGTTCTGTATAAAAAATACGTGATGACGTCAGAGCGTCTCCCTATTTGCCGACACGAGTGATCCAATTACGTCAGAATGAAGCTCCTTAAATTTCTCTGTTTTTTGCATTTTTTCTGAAAAATTATGTATCGGTTGTTCAGAGTCTGTTGGGTTGCCTATTTTACGTCACGTGTTAGTGTAGCCCTATTTTAAGGCTTCCTTAATTTGTTATAGTTGGAGCATTATTATCAAGGGACTGCAAAAAGATCAATGTCGAATGCTGGCCAGCAGTCAAGTAAAAAAATTGATAATTCATCAAGGATTAGGACAGGGATTCCAGTTTAAAAGTATTTTTTTCGATATAATTTATTTATATAACAACATTAGGAAAAAATTACATATTTTGTTCTACAAATACAATATTTCATTGTGAAGTTTATAAATACAGTTACGTATAAATTTAATTGTCCAAGTGTTAAAGCTAAAATTATTGTAATGTTTTATTTTTTAAATAAAAGAAAGTTTTTACGTACTCAGTCGGAGGTTAATTAAATAATTGAAGAACTATAAAAACTAAAAAAGTCATCAAAAATACTGTGATGTAAAAGAAAAGATAAATAAAGTAATAATAATAATAAATCAATTCAACATTTTTTAGGTACACTGGCAAAAAAAATTAAATAATTGTACAGGCTAACAATGTTGAACTAAGATAATAAAAAAGGTACTTAAAGTAGATAAAACCTAAATAATTTTATATACAAAACTATAAACATTCATACAATTATAAACACATTCAACAGGAGTAGACTAAAAAAAATATTGCAGAATGATTCGTTGTAAACAATTTTAAATGGGAAAATCACAACACACCTTATGATCTACGAAAGCATTCTGCAGCACCATAGTTTAAGGCTATGGCAGTAAAATGCAACCAACAGTAAAAAAAACAGACATATCCTCTAATTTTTAACATCATGCACTACGTAAATAATGGAATGTTAAATCTAGCTGAAACAAATTTTGTTGTATTGTTGGTTGTATTTTAGTGGCATAACCTCTGAATAAAACCAATCTATGAAGCACCAGAATGGTTAGGAACGTGCTAAAGTTCAGAAACATCGCACCCTTTTACCCCCTTAGTCTTGTTAAATCGTCCCTCCATTTGGCGTTTTTTCTAAATTCTAGCGACGTCCCCTTAAATTTTTTGTGTTTAGACAGTTCAGTAAAACTATCCTAGACTTAAATAATAATTAAACCCAGTTCCATCCACCTGATTGCACAAATAACCCGATTTAAATATTGTCCCGCGAAAACATCAGCAGATCGCTTCCGTTTTTAACAATTATTTGTTCATCTAATATTCTTCGATTCCTGCAGATAACTCGACAATTACTACAATAATATGTAAAGTGAAAAGGATTAAATTTAATTATCACAGAAGGAAAATGAAGAGTTCGACTCCCAATTAAAAAATTAAATTAAAAAACAAACAGAAACCTAATTTTTTTCTTAGATAGATTGCAGCCTAATCGGACGGTTTTTTCTTTCACTTTAATAAATTAAATAAATAAAATTGATTATTAAAAAAAAATTAGGTACGTACTTGCAAGAGCATGTTTGCGAAATTCGAATTCGTGAATTTGAAGTGTCGCTTATCGTAGAATTTGAGCAGGGCAGGACTGTAGGGATGCTTCTCTTTCAAGTGAAGATAATGGACTTCGGGTTCGCTAGTCGTGTGACCGCATTCTTCGCACACGTACACTTTGGTCCGCCGTTCTTTGTACGCGTATTGATGTTGAACGCCGTGCACTTTCAGACAGTGCGATTCCAACGAACATCTTTGGGTGAACGATTTCTCACACAGACTGCACTTATACGGACGCACACCTGCAACAAACATAATTAAGCTGCCAAATCTTCTTCCATGCCAAGGGTGCAGAATTAATATCGTAGTTGCTATGGAAAGGTCAAAAAATTAGAAACTAAAAGGAGTCAATTTTGGTACACCAAAATTAAGTCCTTCGGGGTTTTCGAGATGCTGATTACGATTTTTATGGCAAAATTGGCAAATATATCATGGCAGATTTATTATCACTACGTCAAAACTTTATTATAACGTTTTCAAACTATAATGTTTGGTTTTGGTGAGCCTCGCGAATCAAAAGGCCCCTTTTGAGAAAATAAAAAAATACTTCATTTGATGACATAATTTGTCCTGTTGTTTTACCATTTTCCTAATTTTTTATCTCTGGTTCTAATAGCTGTTACTTTCCAGATATTTTAAAACCATCGTTCTCGAACCATCACATAATTTTTTTCACTTCTAGAACGTTTACATTGAAAATATTATTTAAATTATGAAGATCTTTTTTGTTCTTTATATCTGTTGTTGCTTGTTCTTTCTCTTTCAGTTGTTTTTTTTTAAATGTCTCTTGATTCTTTTTAATCCAAGAAAATAGTTGCAATGGAGAAAAAATTCGAACCATTGGTACAGATGGACTTTGATGTATTTAAAAGTCAAAAAAGTCCCCTACACGTCAAAAAACCTGTTTTTGCAATTTTTGGCAGCTTGCTTTGAGTATATGAGTACTACGAATTTTTTTCTATGGCCAAAATTGAGGTACGGTGGTTTAAAATTAGAAATTCTGAAAATTTTGTGATTTTTGCGATTTCTTGGAATTTATTTAAAGTTTTGGATTGTTACATTGGTTAACGCTGTAGCTGACAAAATGTCCAACAAAAATCTCTTTTTCTAGTTGCTTTTTTAAGTTCTTTCGAAGTTTGAATGGTTTTTGATATAATCGTTTTGTTTCTACTTTCTTTTTTTTAAGAATATTTTTTTGGAATATAGTTTTGTTCTTTTTTTCTTTCTTTAATACATTTCTTTCCTTTTATTCTTTAAATACAGTTCTTTCCCTTTATTCTCTTACAATTATTGATTTTCTGAAATATTCCTTTGTTCTTGCAGAATTTTTTTTCCTTATTTTTAACGTAATTGTTTTTTGCTGAATTTCTTTCAGTCGTTCCTCTAGATTTTTTAGTGTTTTTTTTTCAGTCTTAACTTTTTATATTTGAAGCATCTTGTGGTCTACTTTGGATTGTAGCTTTTTTTTTCTTAATGTTTTGTTTTTAAGTTCTTTTCCAATCTTCCTTTGTTTTTCTAGAGGAAGTCTTTTCTATCAGTTCTTTTTTTAAACATAGTTTTTCTCTTACTAACTTTCAGTGGTAGATTTTCTTATTTTTCTTTCTCTTTCCATCGTCGATTTTTAATTTTTTTTGAGGCATGCTTGTGCATCCTCGAATTTTTTTTTGTTCTTTTTTTTAATTTACTTTTGCTTATACTTCATTCACTTTCAGTCGTATTTTTTCAAGTTTTTTTTTCTTTATTTAATACAGTTCTTTTTCTTTATCATTGTAGTTTTTCTTGTTGTGTTCTCTTTCATTCATTGATTTTCTGAAACATTTTTTTGTTTTTCAAGAATCTTTTTCCCTTATTTTTAACGTAATTGTTCTTATTCTGTATCTCTTTCAGTCGTTCCTTTAGATTTTTTAGTTTCTTTTTTCAGTTCTAATTTTTCATCTGAAGCAACTTTTAGTTTCGTAGCTTTTACTGTTCTTTTTCTTCTTAATGTTTTGTTTTCAAGTTCTTTTCGAATCTTTATTTGTTCTTCTAGAAGCAGTCTTTTCGATCAGTTCTTTTTTTAATCATAGTTTTTCTCTTACTAACTTTCAGTGATAGTTTTTCTTGGTCTTCTTTTTCTTTTTAAGGTCGATTTTCAATTTTTTATGAGGCATGCTTTTGTTTTTTTCGAATTTTTCTTTGTTCTTTTTTTTTTCACTTAGGTTTTTTTGCTTATATTATATTCGCATTTAGTACTCGTTTTTCAAGTTCTTCTAAAGCTTTTTTTCATCTTCTTCCTTTTAGAACGTTGTTTTTTATTTAAAATGAATCACGCGAAAGTGGACTATGACAATAAAAGATGCTATACTTCCAACGTTTCAACCCCTTTTTGGCTCTTTATGAAGGCTAAAAACTTTTAATTTAGAGTTTAGAAATTAGAAAATAAAAATTCTAAACCCTAAATTAAGAGTTTTTAGCCTGGATAAAGAACCATAAAGGGCTCGAAACGTTGGCTGTTTAGCAAAGTCTTTAATTGCCCCAGTCCTCTTTCCCCTGATTCTTTCTAAATTTAAATAATGGACGCCACTAATAGCCAGCACTGGGCTAATTTGAAAGTTTCAATTTTTTTTTCAATATTAGCCATAACTTTTTATTTATTGTTTATTTAAGACAAAAAATTTTAAGAATCTAATCCTCTATAACATGACAAATGAGGAATAAGCTTACCACTACAGTCTTGCTTCAAGGACATTGTCATTATAATAAAATCCGGTTATAACGCATCTACCGCACGTTGTAGTCAAAGAACATTATATCTGCGTACCTTATAACCGAACTTTACTGTATTGTGATAACAGAATTTGATAAATTATTACTGTTCATTGAAAACTGTATTAAAAATGGCGGATTCAATAAAGACGGATGTAGACTAAGAACCTAAGTTTTCGAAAGGCTTTTATAAAAACCTCAATTTTTTCTGTCATTTCATCTTGTTGAGTCATAAAACAAAAAAAATGGGCCTCAGGAGATTGCTGACTACGATTTTTACATGAAAATTGAAAAGTTTAAAATAGCGGGCGAATAACCGAGTATAAAGATAGAAATCCTGATGATTTTGAAAATCTCTGAGAACCCAGTGATGTAATTTTATTAAATATTTTAGTTTTTCATTAGATTTATAAAAACAGGCAACTCAAGAGAATCTGTGAAATTTATATTGCCATGGCAACTAATTTTCCGCAAAGATGCAACTGATTGTTTATTATTTACTAACCTGTATGCGTTCTCGTATGCCTCTTGAGGTCGAACGTGTCGTTGAATCCCTTCCCACAGAATGTGCACAAGTACCGTTTGACGTCCGAATGACATTTCATGTGTCTATTGAGTAGACGTTGCAACGCAAACGTCTTATTGCAAATTCTACAACAGAAGTTGGTTTGTCCATCCTCAGTGGTGATCGACGCTACTTTGGTTTTATCTTCAGTTCTCGGTCCTTGTCTGACAGTTTCTTGATTGGCTAAAGGATTCTTGATACCATGTCCACCATTAACGAATTCCAATTGAACCTCGGACGGCAACCCCAACTGCAACAGCAACTGAACGTGGAACAGTGATTTAATGTCAGGATAGCATTCGCTTTGATTTCGGCAATTTATTTATATTAAATGCCTGGAATCAACGAAGCTTACCCTGTGCTGTAAGACATTTACCCTGCCGTGGAGGGCAGGAGCCTCACTGCTGGTGCTAGTACGACGACCACTCACATTGGCTGGGGGACTGATGGAACCGTTGTCGTGGGGACCATCAAGGGAACAACTTGCTGCTCCTGGGGATGGTAGGGACATCGTCGTGGGGGAATCCAGATCCAAACCACTACCATTAAACGACAATGTTGGTGACAACATCTGTTGTTGCTGCTGTTGTTGTTGTTGGTGCATCTGAACCTGGAGGTTTTCACTATTCACGGAATTTTGATAACTCGGAAGGGACTCATTGTACATTTTTGAAAACTGATGATTGTAATTACGGCCTTCGTAATTTCGAAGATCATTAAAATTTTCAATATTTTCAACTTGTTGTATTTGTGATTCATTATTTGAGATTATTTCTTCATTATCGTTTTCTTCACTTGGAAGTCGTTGAAGAAACGTTGATAAATCAGCCGCGTCGGATAAACTTTCAAGAAGGGCGTGTTCAGCTGAGCTTGAAAAGGTCAAAGTTGCTGTGAATTGTAAAGGGTCAACTACAGCACCAGTGACCATATCTACCATCATAGAATCGTCATAACCTGAATATGACCCTGGCAATAGTTGATTCATTGCGTCAATTTTTGTTTCGTAGAGATCTAAGTCAGCTTCGTCTTTCATAACAATACCATAGGAGGCATTTTGAAGGGTTGAGTATTGTTTGGGTGGACTTTGACCTCCATTTAGACTTAAATTGGCAAGTTCTTGACCAGTGTCACACTCCATGTGTTGGTTATTGACAAGGTAATTACTCGAAAAGTTTCCACTGGCGTTATAATTGTTACCATTATTGCCACTTTTGAGAGATTCGTAAAATGGAGGAAGACTTCCAGTGGGGGGTGAACTTGGACCGTAGTTTTGTCTTCCGTCACGTCCGGGATTCATTCCACCACCTCCAGTACCACCACCAAGTGACCCTCCTGAAGTACCACCGGAAGAACCACCCGAGAAATTTATACCGCCACCCCCACTCGATGAAGAGTTTGACCCTTGACTTGCTGAATTTTGACCCGTTGAGGACCCTCTACCGTGACCTGCCGCTGCCGACATTGTTACAGGGAGTTTCCCAACAATTGCTCTAACTGAAATTAGTGGTTTGCTCACTTTCGAACAGTGGCTTCGTCTTTGTTCCCTTATTCTCTTTTCTTCATTTTCGTCTTCGATTTCTCCTTTTCGTTTTGGAATGTGATAATCGATTGGTTGGTCTTGTTCTGGTTCTTGTATAACCAATGGTGCTGTTGGAAGTCTTGTGTCTTTGTCTTCATCTCGTTTTGTTGTTTTTGGAGTTCGTTGGATAACTGAGAATTGACGAACTGGAGCTAGATTTTGTGGTTTGGGTGAATTTTCCGGTTTTTTTGATACAGGAAGGGTGACTTTATCTGGAGGGACAATAGGGGCGTATTCTTTGCGTTCCGCTCGAGTTAAAACATGACCTCGACTACCATAAGGAACGTCACCTCCCAAAATCGAAGATGTGAAACGTCGAGGAGGATCTTGGGATTTCTTCTTTTCTTCTAACTTGTCTCGATCTGAAACGAGCGGAATTCGTGGTCATTCACACCTGCTAATTAGCATCTTATTTATAAAACATGATGCAACGGACGAGTTTAAGTAAAGTCAGAAAACCGAAGTTTAAAAAATTTCTGCATGACCTTGAGTGAATCAAAATGGCGGCGCGTCTTTTCTAATTGGGTTAACAAGGCGTAGTAACCCTTGTTAGTTTGAAGGTGAACCGGGACCTTCCGCCGCCACCTGCAGGGTATAAACCGGTCGTGTGGTGTCTGAGTTTATAAGAATTTAAGATTTTTGTGGTACTGTTTTACCGTTAAAAGACGATTTTGAATAAAAATTGCAAGTGGGGGGCTCAGTAATAAAAGTCAAGGTTAAGAGCGAGCGGTTTGAAAATTGCGTTAATTAATACGTCTGCCAGTGGCGTATCACGTGATTTTTTCCTGTGTAAATAGCAGGAAAAAATTGTCCTTGGAAGTGGCGCGTTCGACGACCCAACGTTGCGAACCTTGGAATCGTCGAAATCCGTTACGATCAACAAAATTATATAATCGAATTCGTGTGTGAGTTTTATTAAAATTCAAATCGATTTCAATGCCAAGTCAGACAAGGGGATCGTTGGACGTTTTATTAATTATTTATAGATGGAAGATAACGAAGTTGAATTTTCTTGAGATGGCGAAAGACAATTTAAGAAATGCGCGCGGCTCTCACCAACCGCAAGGTTAATCGAATTCCTTTATTATAATCCGACGCGGGTTTATCTCACCTGTTAAATTTGTGATTACAATGTGACAGACATTCTCGACCGAAATGGCCTCGTCTCGAACCAGACGATTTTTAACGTTACCAAGGACTCGCCACCTTATTGTAACTGTGTCAGCTTAATAAAACCCAAAAGCTTATTAAACCTTCCTGCAATCATTTTTTAACATTTAACTAATTACGGATTTAAACACATTCCTGCTGCAACAACAATCGGTGAGCTAAGACCTGAATTGCAGGAATTGTGACTAGTTGTAGCACAAATGGTAAAGACGTGTAAGAAGGAGATAATTAAAAGAATATCTTTTTATATAAATCACATTTGTTTTTTCCTGCAAAAACACAATCGCACCAAAGTTGGATCGAAAAAATCTTTTTAGATATTTACTGCAATAAAATTCTGAACTTGGCTTTTCGAGATGGATATGAACCAGCGACCTATGCTTTTACTAATTTAAAAGGTGCAATCTAGAAAACGTAAAAAATGCGTTGGAAATTATTAAAAAAATGCGGTTTTTTTTTCCAAAGAGTTAAACTGGCACTTTTGTCAGAAATGATCCAGCAAAAATCAGAAATTTTGTACATAATGTGATTAAAAAAAATTTAAAGAAACAGAAGAATACGATTTTTTTGAAACATTTGAAAAAGACAGCTTTTTTCTGAGAACTGAAATTTAAAAAAATTAAAATATCTGCTAAATTTAGGCAAAAATGTATCATCTTGAAACAGCAGAATTTACTGAAATGCAAACCTGAGTAGTTTTAAAAAACCTACAGATTGAAAAAGTATCCATTTTATTATTTTCAAAAAGCTCAAAAAACCAAAAATTAAAAAATTGCCAAATTTTGCTAAATACGAATTATCCTAACAGAACAGAATTCATTAAGGTATAAACTTGGGCAGTTTTTTTAACACACAGGTTACAAAAAATTACGAATTTTACTTTTTTTCAGCGAATTAAAACAGCTACAATGAGAAATTGACAAAATTCAAACATGATAATTCTAACATAGAAGCATTTAGAAAACAGGAGTATCGTGTAGGTGAGCATAAGAGGATTTTGAGAGTTCACCGCGATACTTCTGTGTCACTGAACTTGGTCCTTAGAGCCGGATCTTAACAAGTGATCTATGTATAAAAGATAAAAATTAGAAGATTATGTGTATTATTAAAAATCTTAGAGTTTTCTAAGTTTGAGGGTGTAAATTTAAACATTTAAGACTACAGTTTTCCTTTAAGAAAAGAGCTAAAAACTGAGAAAAAAATCGACAAAATTTTCCAAAAAAGTATGATCCTGATATTACAGAATTTACTGAGGTACAAACTTGAGCCTGTGTTTTAAAAAACACACCGTTTGAGAAGTTGTGCATTTTATATTTTATTTAGATAGCTAAGACTGTCAGAAACTGAAAAAAAAACCGGCAAAATTAGTCAAAAATGCATCATCTTGATAGAAGAGAATTTATTGCGCAAACCAACTTAAACAGTTTTGAAAAACACACACATTCAAAAATGAAGCATTTTCCGTTTTTCAAAGAGCTAAAACTCCAGAATCGGCAAAATTTGTCAAAACTGTATTATCTTAACACAGCAGAATTTAGAAATTTTGTTGTTATGGCTTGTTATTCAGTGATTCAAGCGTATCGTGGTAAGTCAGCATAGTAGAAGACTCGAGAGTTTTATTCTATGCTTACCATGATATTCTTGAATCACTGAACTTGATGCTTCAAGCGGAATATCTCTGGATAAAAAGGAAATAATTGAAGAAGATAACGTTTCAAATTTTACTGATTTAAGAAGTGCAACATGGAACACTCTTGAAAAACACAAAGATTGAAAAATTGTCCATTTCATTGTTCTCAAAGGAGAATTACACAAAGTAAGACTACGAAAAAGTAGAAAAAATCGACAAATTCCTCAGAAATGTATAGCAGAATTTAGAAATTCCGTTGTTATTGCTTGTTATTCAGTGATTCAAGCGTATCGTGGTAGGTCAGCATAAGAAGACTCAAGAGTTTATTCTATGCTCACCACGATATTCTTGTATCGCTGAACTTGGTGTTTCAAGTGGGATATGAACAAACGACCTACAGATAAAAAAAAATAATTGAAGAAGAGGACGTTTCAAAGTTTACTAAACTAAGGAGCGCAACCTGGAACACTAGAAAAACGCAAAGATTGAAAAATTGTCCACCTTACTGTTTTCAAAGGAATAAAATCAATTCCCTAAAAATCTATAGCAGATATTAGAAATTCAGTTGTTAGTGCTGATTATGTGTTCAATGTAGGTGAGCATAAAAAGCTATGAAAGAGTTTTTTCTATTTCTGTATCACTGAACTTAGTCCTTCGAGCCGGATATAAACCAGCAACCCATTAATAAAAAAAGAAAGAAATGAAGAAGAATACTTATAGTAATATACTCGTAGTGACTTAAAGAGTGAAACATGGAACAATCTACAAAAACATGCAGGTTGAGAATTGCATATTTTATTAAAGCTAAAACAACAAAAACTGAAAAAAAAAACACAAAAAATTCTGTCAAAGATGTGTAGCAGAATCTAGAAATTCACTTGTTATTTCTCATTGCTATTGTGTGCTCACTGCTCAATAACACAGGTGGTACCTCAGATAGTCCTGGATGATTGAATTTGGTCCTTCAAACCGAATATGAACCAGCGACCTCTTAAAAACTTTGTCGCATTATTTAACGACGTTATTTTTATTTTTTAAAAAGAGATAGTTGAAAAGGAGCAACACAGCACTCGAAAGGGGTAATGATAGGTGGTCGGTGCGTAGGATTAGCCACCTTATTCTTGTATTTCCGCTGCTGTACCCCATGAGCCTATATTGCTTGCATTATTATTAAAACTGCTTAAGTAAAAAAATGTCAACAACTGTATCATTTTGATACAGCAGGATTTAGGTGTTTATTGTTCGAGAAGAATGTACAGCAGGATCTAGAAATTCAGTTGTTATTGCTCTTTGTGTACTCAATAACACAGGTGGTGTTACACTGAATTGGGTCCTTCGAGCCGGATATGAACCAGCGACCTCTTAAAAAACTAAAATTATCGCAGTATCAAACGACGTTATTTTCATTTTAGAAAAGATATAGTTTAAAAAGGAACATACGATTAGCGTCCCTCTCTTTATCTACTCGTTGTCGTACCCCATGAGCAATAAAACCTGCCAGTGCAGCTCCATTATTATTATTAAAATTGCCACAAAGTAAAAAATCAACTGTATTATCCTGATACAGCAGGATTTCAGAATTCAGATGTTTATTGCTCATCTGCGTGAATAAAAGAACGAATTGCGAAAAGTATTTTATTATGTAATAATATAATTAAATACACATTTCCTGCAGCAACAGGATTGACATAACTTCGTAATGAGTTTCAAGAATAAACAATTTTGTTCAATTCTGCGTGATTTAATTTGCTTTTCTACTTTTTCTTTCCTTGATGTTTCATAAGAAAGCTTTAGATTTATAATTTTTTTGATTAAATTACGATTGAAAACGCAAAGGTAGCAATTTACATTTTTTACCATAACCTATGACAATGACATTTCTCCTTTTGTGAATTGCACAACATATTTTCCTCCATGATATGTAATAGCACTTGACAGCAGAAGTCCGTTAAGAGGTAGCTTTAAATTATTTTTTTTTTATTAGAAACACGAATTGGGTTGCACTGTTTTATTTACTTATTTTGTTAAAACGTTTGTTGTGATTTGCATTGTTATAGCGATTTTAATCTTTATGCCCGCTCTTTACAGCCGCATCTTCAGAAAGAAGTTGTTTACATGGCATCAACGAACAGAAAATATTTAAAACATGTTAGGTTTAAATTATTGGTATTTTTCTTTCTGTCTCAAACAGTCGATGAATAAATAAATAAGTCTGAGAAAGATGGTGTCAAAACTTCAAACCTATTTGATCTTTTTTTTTAATTAAGAATTTACAAGATCTAAAAATAAGTTTCAGAAATAGCCATGACCTGTTTTATTTAAAAAACACAGTTGAATCTCCTTTTTTAAATTTCAAATGATAAAATCAATCAAAAAAGAAGAAAAGTTTGATTTTTAAAAAGAATAGATTGCTTATATGGATCGGTTTGAGCTACTGCTTGTCATCCAACTTTGGTGGTGTTCATTTCTTGTTAGCACTCTGTAAAAACAAGTCTCTTTGTGATTTTTAATTGCTTGGTGCTATTGTTTATTCGAAACCAATCAGAAATGGTAAATATTTACGAGACCTAAGATCACTATAGAATTGGGTAATTTTACGACCACCAATTTACATTTTCGCTTTCAATTTCAAGCAAAAGGTCAGTGGACTGTCATCTGTTATCCAGGCAGAAAGCAATAAAAGCGAAGAATTTTGTTGCTTTATTGGTTGGGTTTATTGGGCGGTCTTTGAATAGTTTGAAAGGCTTTTGATCAGAGAAAAGTGCCGCAGAATTTTGAATTTTAAATCTATTGGTCAATAAATACGCAATTTGATATCTGATATTTAAGAAGTTACAAGATGAGCTGAAAATGTTACACAAGTCGGCTGAAAATTTTCCACACGTGTTACAGGAATTCGGAAACTGATTGATATATAAAAAGGAGTGTATTTTTGGTTTCAACACCGGTCGCAAAGTGGGTCATCGCACAATAAAGGGTTCGGATCATTTCATGGTCTACTTGGTTGAATTTAAAAAGTGAAAACTTCGGGCCGTAACAAATCCATTGCCGTCTGTCATCAGATTTTGGTCTTTCGAACCTTGAAACCGGCATCTCCACGTGTTTCACATCGAAACTCGGTGAAATTATCCGTGATAATGACCCAGAAAAAGCCGAGATAACATCACTTATATCACCGGAGAAAGTCTTCACACACTTTCGTAATCGTAATTGAAATAGAAAATGTGGCCTTGAACTCCGTTGTCCTTGAGCCCCCGGGTAACGCAATTGTGTTTCGCGTCTGACCGTGCATTGAAATCTCCTGTAAAACTCGATGGGAACAGTTATGTTTGTGGCCTCGGCCCCCTCTCTTCCAATTTAGGGTGATTAACGAACATTCCTGGACTTAACGGTACGGTGATAAAACGCATTAGATGCGTCAGAGCGCGATAAGCCACCCTTACCTTCCTTCTTGAGGACGATCAACGACAAGGGCTGGGGGTCGGAGATCTCGCTGCTCTCGTTCTTCGCATTAGCCGCATTCTGCGACTCGAGCAGGAGTTGCATCCGATTTTTGATAAGGAATATCTTCGGCATGGTGATGCCTTAATCCACTAGAGTTATAGCACAAACACCGCACCACACGCGCGTCACTCGGACATGGATCGCACGTGGTTCTCCGATCGGGTCCTTGTGAAGACTGATGACCGCAAGAAGTAAAGTCGATGTGAACCGTTGTGTCCCCCGCCCGGCCCCCGCCGACCCCCCGACCCGTAGAGGTTGCCCATTCGAACGCGCTTGGCATTGGCAACAGCGGCGGGGCTCCGTCTGCTACCTGTCCGCGACGTCCCACCCTCTCTTGCGCAACCCTCGTCAAGGACAAGCCTTGCACGGGGTGCAGGTGCAAGATCACGGTCAGGCTGTAATCCTGAAACAATTATTATGCAAGCGATTGTATTCGAACAGGTCTTTGATCTTCCTGGATTCCGCAGGATTTATAACGGATCAAACACATGTCACAATGATTGCTCTTTATATCAAAGATGAGAAAACACCCAAGAGACAGAAGGACAAAGAGGAAATACAAAGCGGTTGCTAAGGTGTTTGTAATAGTTGGATTTAATGTCACGGTTACTACAAGTGACCGTGTACAACATAAACAAACATCACCGTTGCTTTGGTTCGAGTTATACGGGTAACTAAGGATAACTTAATAAATTATGATAACCGTCGCCATGGTATCTACCAAAAATAGACAACACCATTTTGGTTTCAGTGGATACTAAATTAAGTCACTCAAAATAAGTAGGTTCAACTTAAAAGAAAAATTACGTCATTTAGTAATAAATAAGGTGAAACAATAACTCGATTTAGTTTTTTTGCTTTTGTAACGTTATTCAGTTGTTTACACAAATTTTCGGAGAAAATATTTACTTATGCTAATTTGCAACAATGATTTTTGTTTGTACAATATGCTTGAAAATGACGTAAGAAAGAGATAAATCTAGAAAAAACTATTTCAAAGTGAAATATGAGGATTTAAAGTAGCAATAATTCAGAGTTTTTCAGACAATATTTTTGAAGTTATTTACTCTCAACTAAATACAGGATTAGCCAAAAGTACAAAACCAAGCGTTTTTCGGCAAAAATATAAATATTTTGAAAAATAACAGAAGTTGAGTTTTAGTTGTAGATGTAGATAAAAACAACCACAACTAAACAAGTGCAAAAATAGCCACTGTGACTAAAATCACAAATGTTCGAATACTATTGTAGACGAGGGGGTTAATTTCTGGACTAGGAACTTTACAAAAGACTCTAAAATGACCATATTTTCTTGATTTAAATAAGAAAGTAAAAAAAAAAATGTTTTTTCTCGAATGTTAAAAAACCAAAGATATATGTTCTTAGTTACAGTGATCATATTTATCGTAACTTAGTACACTAATATATTTTTTTATGATTGCAAGACAAGTTTGTGAGAAACATTGACACAACTTATTGTTCCTCCAATATCTCCCTTTTTGAATAGATTAAAAACAATTACATGTATCTAATTAGATACACAAAAATCATAACTGATGAAGTGATGTAAAACATATGTGTATTTTTCCTGAAAAACACTTTTAAATAATTAATAATAATATTGCTCAAATACTTACAGAACAGATATACAATGCATGATAAGAATGAATGCCAAGTCTTAAATCTTGTTATAACCATCACCTCATTAAGAGCTGTAATAAGGTATTTCTTTAATAGTTGAGGCACCTCAGTAAGCAAATTTGACTAGAGTTGCTAATAATAATTTTAACAATAGAACTACTTAGAGTAATAATTACTCTCAGATTTATTACGGACCCCCCCGAGCTTTGATGATAACCATCTGTTGGGTGTTGAGTTATTTTCCCTTTACCTGTTCGGGTGTGCGTCCTTGGTTTCACTATGTGTATTTTTAGAATCTAGATTAAATTCTGAATCTAATACACTGCTTTTTAGGACTTTCCGAGACTGAGAAATATTGTTTATTAGACGAGAGATAGATTTTTAATACCATAATTCATCTTCAAGGACCGGCCGCAAAATTCGTTTTCGCGACTTTTGTCATTTGAAAATATAATAATTGGATATATTTTCAAAATAAGTTTACTTTTTAGGAGGGCTGGAGTTTTTATTTTTTTAAAATGTTTTTGTGAATGTTGGTGCAACTTGGGAGCCAAAAACTACAATAATTATTTAAAAAAAATTAGTAATGCTTATAAAAAAATTATGAAAATTTTTCCTTCGGCTATAAAATTCTATTAAAAATGTTAAAATCAGATAAATAAGCAGATAAATATATACAGCATTTCTGTGTTAAAGAACTATAAGGAACATACCTATCCTAGTCTTATGCCTTCTCACTGTATCAAGTTAAACCTTAATTTAAGTCAGAAGTAATTAAAAAAATACAAATAAATGAATTTGACAATTTACACCTAAAAATCGTGATCAGTGGCTTTAAAAACTTTTGAATCTAAGTATGTAGATTAGTAATACTTTTACCTAAACATTTTTGAAAATATTAGAATCTTTATGTTTACAGCCGACAACAGTGAATCCGCCATTTTGTTTCACATATTTTGTAAAAATATGTAGTTAAAAAATGTTAAAAGAAATTAATAAACATAATTTCGCGCATATCACTTTTCACAACTATTATGTTATCAGAAATTGTATTTATTGAGAATCAGACAAGACAAAAAACGTATTTTAGTAAACCTGAACAACAAAATTTTGGCATTTAGTACAGATGAAACTCGACTATTTACTTAGATAAATTTTTGTTATTACTACTTGTCTCCACGTTGATACTGTCACATTGTCTTAAATCATGCTCTGATTTAAAGCGTTGGATTTTTGAACGAAACATTTATTTAACAACAAATTATTGCTTTAAAAATAACTTTTAATAATAACTGAATAACACGTTTCTATCGCCTTTAATTATTTATTGGAGAAACAGGCTTATGCCTGCTTATATAGCGTCAAGCCTGGACAGGAGATTATTTCAGATATTTACCAGCACGCTTTGATTAAAGGGTAGCGTAATACATGACGTCATTGTCTAGACTTACCAAGAAATATTTTTTTCCAAAAATTTTTGAAGCTAGTTTTTTAAATTCTTGTTTTGTGTTTGGTTTAACAAAATGGAAAACCGGGACACAATCTTTTCTCTTATACTATCGATTTTGTAGTAAAAACTAATCAATAGGGTATTTATGGGCTGATTTCAAGTTGAGATAATACCGGTAGTAGCGCAAATTTTAATACTTTTCCATAACAACAGCAAATCACAGTCCCGAATTTGTTTATTTTTCTATGGAAACGAAGATACTACCGGTATTATCTCAACTTGAAATCAGCCCATTAGTAGGGTAAATATAAAGATAAAAATGTTAAAATAAAAATATTGAACTAAAAAGTCCATAATGGTTTTGAAAATCAATTTTTAGATCACACTTATAATAAAAAATCTGGAAAACAGCATTAGGTATACACTTAACGGTTTTATGCAATTTTGTAAAATGTTTTCTAAATAATACCAAGTTTTTATTTTACAGTTGCCATTTTAATTTTTACAATTTTTCTGACAAATTCGTGATTACTAATCAATGAACTTAAAAAGAACTAAGTGAACAGTCTTATGTAATTTTTGTCCAATAATATTGTCTAAATTATTGGGAGCACATAATATACTACATATTTTTTAAATTAGTATATATAGATAAAAAAAGTTCCTAATAATTATTATTTTCATCGTAATCTACTTTTTACATATCTAAATATTTTTTCTAATTGTTTACTAAAATTTTGTCTGATAGTAATACATTGTTATTAGGAAGTAGAAGTAAATAGCCTACCAAATTTATTTCAATTCTAATTATTAATTAAGATGGTTACTATGGTTGCAAACACTATGTGCTATAGCAACCGATTGCGTATCCATGATTACCTTTAAATAGAAATGTATTAAAATTATTTTGGCACCAGAGATTAATTATTTTTTAAGTAAAATAGAAGTGGGCACTTATCTGAAATGGCGGTCATAAAACGTCAAATTTCGGTGTATTTCCGTTGTTTTTGGCGTTTTTGGTTAAGAATAACCTTGTCCGACGTTATCGATTCAAAAATGAAAATTTAGAGTAATGACTTTACGAGAATCCATGAATAATTCCATGAATAATTCAGAAATTCGACATGAAATAAGTAAAAAACACGGTAATTTTGATCGTGAAGTTCTTTGTCGTGGCAAATACATTGTCGTTTGCGTAATTTGAACGTAACAATACGACAGAGACAACGAGAAGTAATTACAGCTCTACCATGGCAAAATAGCAGCTTTGGCAATGAACTCCAACAACAATTCAACGTCAGTGGCGAATGTTAACCTGTTGATGGCAACAAAAGCAATTTTATCGCAATTAATGTTAGCATGTTTTGCAATATCGAAGAATTAAAAAAAAGAGTCGCCGAAATTATGACAGTTTGTTGACCTTCCATCAGAATCTTAATGTAGTGCCGCCATTCTTGCATTAGATTAGCCTCTGAATAATTTAAATTTAAAAAATTCGTGAATGCGTTATGAGCGCACATTTCGGAAGGTTCAGGGCCGTTATGCCGTAAAATTAAAATGGGAATAAAATGTTGGTATCATTGTTATTAATTGTCGCAATGAGTCATGTGTTGGTGTCGTTATCTAGCGTTAAAGTCTCCGATTTCGCTCCTGTTAAAAGAAGCGTAATAAGATCTCGGGCGCTCCGGGCCCAGTCCTGGCCTTGACATTGACTGTCACCACATTCTCCGGGGGGCCCTCGCGAGGCTCTCTCGCCTCGCCCACGATTGCAATCCTTACTCATTACAGAATTTCGGGTGGCAAATTGTGCAATCACTATCGTCATGTCACACAAAGTGCTTTATAATGTCGGCTGCGTTAAACACGGTTAGTCGACGAGGAAGTGCACTTAAGTGCTGCGCGGAAAAACCGTGTACGGTTCTGGAACGGTGGGTGGCTGAAAACCGCCAAATAACCAATGATGTAATGAGATTTTGACAGCAGATACCTACGCCAGCGACCTTGTTTTGCCGATGCTTTGATGTTTTTTGCGCGGTTTCGTTGAAATTCGGATCGTTAAGGAGTGCTCCTTTTTAAATTATTCATCTGCTATTGTTTACATCGCTGAGCTGGTTGGCAGCGGGATCGTTGCAAAAAACCGGCAGGAATGTTAAGCTACGCTCACACCAACTTCGAAGAGTTAATACACAAAATATAAAACAGGATTTTTCAGTTTAATAAATAAAGAAAAAATCTTCTAGAATCTAACAGAAATAAATTGCAAGACAAAGCGGCAAACTACAAATTGGATTTTAAAATTACGAATAATTTTGCGATTGTTAGGACAATGACTTGAATAAAAAAAGCTATTTCCTACTAAAAAAATGTAATTTGCAGTGTTTCCCACCTTAAATTGTAATTTGGTAGCAAATGAGCCAAAAATTAAACCTTAAATAAGTACATAAAATAAACTGTTAAAAAATTTTTGGGCTAGTCATTAAAACCTTTAAAAGATTTTATTTTATAGAAATAAATTGCTACATATTTTACTTATTTGCTAGAAAATGTCGAATGATAAATCAATTTTTTGGTTTCAAATGACATCAAAAAATTTAACGATCTGTTAAAATGTGGCTTACGGAAAAAACCGTGACGTTACCATCAACTAGTATAAATAATATGAATTAAAATCAATTTTATTTTGTTTTCTTATTTTTTCATTGTTACTAAACTTGTTCGTTATTCAATTCTATTCTGAACATCCTACGTACTAAATTCAAACTTTAAAATAACATTTCGTAAAGTTTTATTACTAATCAATATTCAAGAGATGTCCTTTTACTAACAGAACAGCTCATATATAAACTTAGTTATCTTTAAGTTCACTAATCACGATTTTGTCAAAAAAATTTAAAAATTAAAATGGCAACTGTATGATAAAAACTTTGTAATATTTACAAAACATTTTACAAAATTGCATGAAACCATTAAGTATGTAGTGCTGTTTTTTTGGATCTGATGGTGACAGATTTTTTTTTTTTTTTGGATTGTGCAGAAACATTATTGTCGTTCTCAGTTTACAAATTTTTTTTTAAAGTTTTACAATCCAGATGTAATACAAGAAGAGCAACAAAAAGAATGGAAGTACAGTGCTTTCAAAAATCTTAACCCACGTGACTAGTTTGCATATAAAATTGAACCCTATAATTTGATATTATTTAACGCAAGTGGTGCTAAACGATTACTTATTTGGTCATTTTTTGCTTTTATCAGTAGCCCTCGCAGTAAACTAAGTTTAGAAATAAATGTAATACCCTAACGTTTTATCACGATCTTTATTTAAGAAGATTCTAGAAGAATTTGAGAAAAAGATAAAAAAACAAGAAAAGTACTTAAAAAACAAAAAAGATATTTTTAGAAAAACAATTTATTTTAGAAGAATAGCTACTTACTGACCATTTTCAGAAGACTGAAAGAAAATGAAGAAGTAGAAAAACAACGTCTAAATGACATGAAGAAGGAATATTAGAATTAATAGAACATGGAACGTTACCACCAGTTAAAAACAATGGAAAATTTCTAAATAATAAAAAAATAGTTTTTTGACCTGAAATTGAGAGAAGTCTTTTCAGTATATACGAAACAATTTACAATAATTTTTGATTCCGACTTTCAAAAATATGTATTTTGTTGTTTTCAAGCGAATCATGGAGCCAAACGCCGTTTTTCGAACCGAATATAAAAAAGGATAATTTACAGTAGTTCTTGATTGTGACTTCCTGAAAGGGGTATTTTAAGGTTGTTAATAGACTTTAGCAGCGGAAGACGATTGTTTTCATTTGCGTTTTATAAAGATTGCAGAAATATTTATTTTTGTATTATAAAATCGACGTTTTTGGCTTCCAGTTTGTATTAAAAATTTTATGGGATATATTTCAAGCCGGATATAAAGGAAAATTCAAGGGTGTATCTAAGTAGGAAGCCTGTGGCACATTGTAAACAAAAACAAAAAACTGGAGGTATGAGGATACGCTCTTTTTGTGGCCAATTATGTATAAAATGTTAGCATTTTTATGATAATAATAACAATAATAATTTTGGTTTTTATGACATATGAAAGAATGAAATAATGAAAGAATAAAAATCAAAATTAAACCCACAAATTCAACAAAATTTTTATATAACAGTGGCAAAGCGTGTTCGAGAACTATCAGTGCCTGAATAACAATGTAAAAAGGAAAATTATACAGAAACTTAGAAAATGTTAGAAAACATTATTATAATAATTTTTTAATAGTTATTACATTTTGTCATTTTTAATTTTTTTGTCGTTTCTGTGTTTGCACTAGCTATTTTTTTGTATTTTAGAATCATAAGAATCCTAGGGGCCTAATTCTAAATCAGATTTACGCCGGTGCAATTTGAGTTGCTAGGGGCAACGTCGTAACTTTACTATACTATTTATATTAGATGGCGTAACTTTGCGCTACTCCATCGGAGTAGCGCAGTGATTTAAAATTCCATCCCTAATGTCTAACTAAGACCCAAGTTTTCTACATTCATTGAGCTGGCCAGTAATTTTTAAAATGTCGAAATAATCTAAGGTAAAGAATTCAAAATTGTTTACTAACAAGCACTCTTTTAATAGCTCATATATAGAATATAACACAGAAGTTTCTGTAGATTGGGTGACCATCTCAAAGTTGGGTTAAATTTTCGAATTTGAGAGTGAAATTGTTACTTAAAGTCTTTGCCCAACGGAAAGGAGGAGGTTAAATGAAAAGAACCTTGTAGTTTTGGACTAGTTTCGGCTACTTTATTGTGCCATCTTCAGCAAGCAGAATTATGTAAAAATAGATATTTCTATCATGTAAGAATAAAGCATTTACATGTTGGAGATGAAGTGAAATGTAAAATTATGTATAAATAAAATTAAAAATTAAAAACTGGAAGAGCCATGTGCTCTTGTTTGTGATAAATTCGAAAAGAAAGAAGAAAGAAGTCTTCTTTAATTTTTAATTTTATTTATACATAATTTTACATTTCACTTCATCTCCAACATGTAAATGCTTTATTCTTACATGTTGGAAATATCTATTTTTACATAATTCTGCTTGCTGAAGATGGCACAATAAAGTAGCCGAAACTAGTCCAAAACTACAAGGTTTTTTTCATTTAACCTCCTCCTTTCCGTTGGGCAAAGACTTTAAGTAACAATTTCACTCTCAAATTTTAATACAGAAGTGTTTGTTACACTGTACTTTTGTACTTTTCTAGGGTCCTTACATGTTCATGTATTCCTTGTTGCAAATCTTCATCCTGTTTAATCGATATTAACTGTGTTGCAGTTATTATAATTTAATTTGTAGGCATCTGCATGATGTAATATGAGTTACAGTTAGAACAATAGAGAGGTTTTAAAGGAAAAGATTTAAAAAAAAATTATTCAATATGTTGTTTAGAGAATATGTATTTGTTTCTCAATTTATAAAAAACATTTTTTAAATTATGTAATTTTAAGTGATTATTTACTGCTATTTGTTTTATGATACGCTATTCTTTTTCAAAGGCAAAGGATTTAAAGGAAAATAAAAAAGTCTATATCAAAAAAAATTAAATGCAACTACGATGTGAGAATAACAGTATTTGGAATCGGAAGGAATTATAGTATCAGTTGATTAGATTTTCTATAAATTTTAAAAGCAAAAATTAAATTGTATTTTCTAATTATGTCAAGATCTAAAAATGGAATGCAAGAGTTTTTTCTGTTTCTATAATAAATTTATGTAATGAGTTAATAACTAAAAGAAAATTATCTAATTTTGCTTTGGTGCTTTTGAACGAAGAGATATATAAAAAAGTGGGAAGTTTCAAAATTTTTTACTCAAGTTTGTTCGTAAATAATTCTGCTAAAGTGGGTTAAGGGGTGTACCCATGGCTAAAGCTGTGTTTTGTTTGAAAAAATCCTGATTTAAAATTAATTTAAATAAAGAACTTAAATTACTGGCAGGAATAGAAGGAAATAGGTTAAAAGACGTCGATAAAAACAAAGAAAGAACATGAAGGATTGTTAATTTTTTTTATTTTTTTTAGTAAGATTTAAAGAATTTTTTAAAGAGAATTTATTGTTAAAGTTTACGAAATTTTTAATTAGTTGGTTTAACAACCACTTTGCCAATTTATAGCAAGGTGAGTTGGTTTAAGAAACCACTGGTTTTATTGTAATATTAATTTTGTGAATTGTAATGTAATTTACTAAATTTTTCTTTTATTAGAAGAAACTGAATAACAGAAAAATGTAACCGAAATAATAGCTGTTGTCCTGTTACATTATTTACAAACACTCTTACGTAACGGCTTAAAGAAAGTATCTGAGTTGATGAGAGAAAGGATGAACTTTCCTGCTGAATGGCTGCACTTATTCGCCGAAAATTGTTAACCCGGTCACGTGCATTTACCTCAGCCGAAAATTCCCCATCTCTTAACGGTTATCCGGTAATGGTCGGCAACAAACCTATCGTTGCGCATAGATGTAAAAAGAAAAAGTCATTGGCATTGCCAACTCATCTTGAATTTCCAAATGGAAGCGGCCATTGAGTCTGGGTTAGGTGAATGTCAAGAGAATCAAAGTTGAGCGAGTTTTTCTCTTCGTTACGGTACTGGAAGTTTGCGTAAAGTTGTGTGATTTACCACGGTTGCCGTTTGTTTCCGGTAAACCAGTTCTCATCATCGTCATCATCGATCGGAGATTTCAATGCCACATGCAGATGACATGTGTGTGAATTCAAAACCGCCATTATTGCAAATAATCGCTTTTGTTAATAATAATAGAGTATTTTGCAAAAATCTGGCAGGTGCTAGACGCAACCTACCACCTGTCTACAACTCTTCTTCTTCTTCTTCCTCTTCGGAAAAAAAATCAAACGCAATTCGCTCGAGTTTGTCGCCGATTAACTGTAAATCGCGCGATTAACTACCTCCACTTACATAAATCAGATCTAGCAGGCGTCATCTGGCGGATTACGCGCTCCGCTTTGATTACGACAATAAAAATGATAATTACACGGAAATGAACTTTATCGACCACCATTACCAGCATTTAACCTCGACGAGATTACAGGACAATACAAACAAATCATCTAACTGTTCTATGACGAATTCCTGCTGAAAATGAAATTTCGAACAAACCTTCAAACGCGAAACGTCACTCAATGTAAGGAACGAATAACGGTAAAACCGCGACCGGAAGTTCATCGTCGTCTTAGAAGCTACTAGAATAAGGACTTTAACCTCTTCTGTGCCATTCAGTTGGTCATGACGATCTGCAGACGACTTGCAGGAACGACCTGTCGTCGCCAGATTACCGATAATTTTTACACCAGGAACAAATTTTTATTCTTCACGGAACGACGAACTGATAGAGCGAAACGGAAAACGATTGAGATGTTTAACGAATAATTAGCAGGAAACCAGCAGGAATTGCAGACAGTTTCAGGAATTAACAGATTAGTTAGTGGCCTGACTGTAATTTGTTACAAAGAATGTAACTGAAAATATGCCACAAATATTTATTATTTCTATTATTAATTATTAATATACAGGACATTTTTGAGTTAAGATCTATTGATTCAAAATATTTTCATTTTTATAGCACTTCCGGTTATAAATATCAATATCTTATAAATATATAAATATTTATAAAAAATTTATACCTTTTTTCAGGGGCAGAATTTTGTTATCAAATTTTTTATAAAAAAAGATGAAAAGATAATTTGGAACAATTAACTATTAGTATTAACATATTCTGTCTTTGCCATTTGTATAAAAAATGTTACCTAATTATAATCAAAAATGACTGAAAAAATTGAATTTACCAATTTTTACAGCGAAATCGTAATTAGTAATTTCCACAATTTTATTAGTTTTTATTAAATAAATTTTGAATTGTTGAATTTTTTTTAAGCTTTCTGTACGTCCGTCATTTTAAATTTCTTCATTTTTATGACAAAATCATAATCGATAATTTTCGAAGCTTTTGAGTCCACAATTTTATTTGTTTTTGACAAATATTTTTGTAACATTAGAATCCTAAAATTTTTATGGCTACATTGGACCCACCATTGTAAATTTTACAATTTTTTTGACAAAATCATGATCATTAAAAGTCAAAATTAGTTTACTCCAATACATTAATTTATATAAAAATATTGATTATTTTCTTATTGTTTCTGGTCCATTTGCGATGACTAATTTTTTAAACAGAAGTTAAAAATGTAAAAAAAAACCAACAGACTGTTTTTGATGCCATTTTTCTTAAACAGACAAAATGCTCAAAACAGTTAATATTTAGATTAATAACTTTTATTTCTCTGGTTCTTTGACTGGTAAGAGCTTTAGGTTTATCCATAGAAAGAAAGTTTTATCTTTACAGTTAATCATATTGGATCTGACATTTTTAATTTCTTAATTTTTATGACAAAATCGTAATCAATAATCTCTGAATCTTTTAAATCTACAGTTTCATTGGTTTTTAACAAATGTTTTTTGAAACACTGGAATCCTAAATAATATTTTTATAATTACAACGAACCCATCATTTTAAATGTTTCTACATATTACATATTTTGATAAAATCGTGGTCAAAAGAAGTCTAAAGCATTTAAATCAAATAGACCAAATTAAAAATTTTTTGATTATTTTGTTATTGTTCCTGGTTCTACCACTTTGGCTAATTTCGCAAAAATAGGGTAAAAATGTCAAAAAACTTTAATTAAAACCAACAAACTTTTTTAAATACTTTGATTTAAATAGACAAAATGCGCCAGAACCTTTAATATTTGGACTTTCAATTCTCATTTCTCTCGTTCTTTGACTGTTCTGAGCTTTATGTTTTTGCTAAAGATAGAGTAAAAATGACATTTCTTTCTTGAGTTTTTAAAAGTACCAGAATCTTTATGTTTACAGTCAACTATATTTGATCTGGCATTTTAAATATCTCCATTTTTATAACAAAATCGTAATCTATAATCTCTGAATCTTCTGAGTCTACAATTTTGTTTGTTTTTGACAAATGTCTTTCGAAACATTAGAATCCTTATATCTTTATAGCTAGCATGAACTCACCATTTTAAAAAAAATCTAAACCGTTTCACTTGAGTCAAAAATTTTTTTTGATTATTTTGTTAGTGTTTCTGGTTTTACCATCATGACTAATTTTGTAAAAAGAGGTAAATAATGACAAAACCCTCAATGAAGACCAACAAACTTTTTTTTAATATACGAAATACGTCAAAATAATTAATATTTAGATTGTTAACGCTCATTTCTTTAGTTCTTTGCCTGTCAAGAGCTTTATGTTTTTGTTGTAGATACAGTAAAAATCACATTTCTTTCTTGAGTTTTTAAGATACTGAGATTTTTATTTTTACAGTCAACCATATTGGATCCGACATGTTTAATTTCTCTATTCTTATAACTAAATTGTAATCGATAATCTTCTGAGTCCACAATTTTATTTGTTTTTGACAAATGTTTTTCGAAACATTAGAATCCTTATATTTTTATAGCTAGATTGAACCTATTTTATTTTTTTTTACAAAATCGTGGTCAAAAAAAGTCGAAACCGTTTTACTCTAATCAAATTTTTTTTTTTTAATATTTTGTTATTATTTCTGGTTCAACCACGATGACTAATTGTATAAAAAGAGAGCTAAAAAATATCAAAAACTTTAATCAAGACCAACAAACTGTTTTTGATGCCATTTTTTTAAATATACGAAATGCCTCAAAACAATTAATATAGATGCAGTAAAAATGTCATTTCTTCCTTAAATTTTTAAAATACCGGGATTTTTCTTTACTGTCAACCATAACGGATCCGACATTTAAAATTTCTTTAATTTTCTAACTAAATGGTATTCAGTGATCTCAAAAACTAATTCTGTAAGTGTTATTTTTGTTTGTTTTATAATTATTAACAAATGCAATACGCCTTCTATCGGCGGAGTATGAAACTACTGGACACGTGCGTTATTGAGGGAGAAAAACGATAGAACTCAAATTTATAAAATTATTTTTCGGTTAGCGTTTCTGATGTTCTTGTTGCAACATGTTTTTTGTTAAATAAAACGCACATATTTCAACTACCATAGTGCGTATTGCTTCTTGCTAATTATCAGTTAGACATTTTGTTTGTCAAACTGGATTACTATCTATTTAAACATACGCTCTATTTGGGCCATTTATGATCATATACGATTCATATTTTATTTACATCATATGGTTTTAGTATGAAAATTTTTGACTGCCTGGTCGGCTCTATTGCATCTTCTATTTTGAATTTTACAAATTTTACCTCAAAATCGTGATCAGTGATTTTACAAACTTTTGAGTCTACAAATATTAGAATTTTAGGTTTATAGCCGGCCATAATGAATCCGTTATTTAAATTTTTTTTTCTTTTTTTCAAAATTGTTATCAAATAAAGTTGAAAACATTTCTCGCCAAAAAATTTTTGTTAGATCGTATTTGATTGTTTTTTTGATGTTCTTGGTTCTAACATGATGACAGATTTTGTAAAGGACATAAAAAATTATCATAAAAAAATTTTAATAAAGACTAACAAGCTATCAAAATTTCTGTTCAAAATGCTGCAGAACGTTTAATATTTGGATTGTTAATTTTTATTTCTGTCATCTGCTTGGGAAGAGTTTTATGTTTTTGTTGTGGATACAGTATAAATAAAAAATTAGAATTTTTTTTAATATTATAATTTTAATATTTGTAGGCGGCAAATTAACATCTGTCATTTAATCTTTTTTTATAGATTTAATGATCTAAACATGTACATACAAAGCATTGTCAAAAACGCAAATTGGAAAAACTAAGATAATTTTCTACAGCCATACCTACTGTATATTTGTAAAAAATTTAGGGATAGATTGTAGAAATGCAGAATTAGTACTTTTAAAGTAAAATGAATATCATTAGAGACATGATTAGGTCCAACATTAGATTTTGGGCCAGCCTGTATAATATGGAATTTTAAAATGTGAAAAAATAATAAAATAATGAAAAATATTTTTCCTAGAATTCCTATCTTCTCTGGTATTTGCAATTTCAATTTGAAGATATATATTTCTTAGTGAAGACTAAGTGAAGAAAATGATTCAAAAATAATATCATTGCCCCCAATGACTAAGAATTATCCCACATCATTCCTCGATGTCATCAGCATGCGTCACCTTCGATTCCTGGCAAGTTCAATGCAGCAGTTCCCGTGTCTTGGTGGGTGTTTCCCATCCCATTGAACTTAACCTTTCCTCGGTGCCTTGGCGCCCGGAATCCTGCTGGCGCGTCCGGACGACTCCGGGCATAGCGTCAGATGCAGAATGGGTTCCGCCGCAATGTTAGCGGAACCCATTAGCGCGCTGAAATAACGGTACCTCCGGCACGTCAGTGCCCGGACTCGCCATTCCGTCAGGTGCAATGAACCTGCTGCGTGTGTCCGCAGATGGGCCCCCGCAGGCCCCTCACCCAACCCCCAGGCCAAGGTCCCATCGACGCAAATTGGTCACTGTCACACGCGGGATGGGGCCGCTGATGGGGGCCCCAGCACCGTTATTATGCGTGCGAAAACTAAAAAATCCAAGATGGAAAAAATATCACAATATTATGCAACAAACACCTTTCATTTTATCATAAGTATGTAATTGACATTGACAGGAATTCCACGGGAGGTAAAGAGAATTATAAAACGCCCTCCATGCATTTATTATACAAACAGATGCCGTCTTTTTCTGGAGTTATTCATAGTGAAGGCATTTTCCGGGGAAAAATTATTACTGGAACGCCGGAAATTGCTCGAGGGTCAATCACTGACTTGATTGATTTCGGTTCAATTGGGTTATTAAAAAGATATTTATTTCTATAATAATCTCAACTTCTGTCACATTCTTGATGCAAATAGATATTATTAAAGAAATACCGTTATTTATTAATTTATTTATTATTTAATAACGAGATATGTTAAACTGTTGGAGGTAAGGAAATGTAAACAAATCTTGTTAGTTGTTAGATTAAAAGAAAAGGAATCCAATGGAATTTGCACGAATGCTTCAATTATATAACATGACTTAATAAGACAGAAATGTTATTATATCTTGAAAAATTACTGATAATTAAAAATATATTTTTTAAAAGCAAAACCGTGTCTGTTTTAGTTAATTCATTAAAAATGTATTTAAAACTATAAGATATTTTGATTTAAATTTTGTACGATAACGATTATTGCATGAATATTGGAATATTTAATATGGCGCATTTAATACGGCCAATTATAAAGATAAAAATCTCACAACATCAAAACAGCCAAATATTGTGTATTCAGAACTTTTTAAGATCACTGTGATGGGAAACTTCAAAAATTAAAAGTGCTTCTTAGACTTGATATGAATATTGTTTTCTATGAAGAGCGACAATGCTACAAAACCTTATGACTCCTAGTAGACTACTTTACTTAGTAGAATACTTTAGACTCTTAAATCTTTTTGAAATTACTGAATACAATTTTGTCTCAAAAGCCGAATATTCTAATCTAATTTTGTTTATTAAAATTTAGCAAAATTTTGTATTATTTTTAGTTACACATTTTCCTTTAATTACTACGTCTTTGTCCAGTTCTTACTCTCTTGAAACGTTATCCTAGCATTCAAAAACTGTGTATCTACTCTTTCTCTACGCCATCAAACTCACTCACCTT
The DNA here is from genome assembly GCA_029207805.1 of Tribolium confusum. NCBI lineage: Eukaryota > Metazoa > Arthropoda > Insecta > Coleoptera > Tenebrionidae > Tribolium > Tribolium confusum. The sequence goes on from JALGAY010000005.1 coordinate 16,233,834, forward strand.
TAGCTCTCTGCCATCTAACGCAAGTAATGTTTGATCGTTTCAATTTTTTTTACGTAATCTGCACATTCTTTTTTAGTCTTGTCAAGAAATAATAACAATAGAAAAATTTAGAATAAAACTAGTTAGAATATTTGTAAGCAAAAGCAACTGAATTATAATAATAAGTACAAATAATCAAAGCTCAAATTTCAAAAAAGTGCAATTTTGAATATAATTGATCGACCAATTTTTTAACCCAGAAGAAATCGAAAAAATAAATTAGTTACTTGAATCTTCGTAGTGTAACGAAAGAGACGAATGTGGGGTTTGTTTTATAAAAATAATTACTTTAAAATGTTTAAGTAGGAATATGCTGGATGGTACGCGATACATTCTCGATGATATCGGAAAGAAAAGTGTTGGAATATTTATATTGTTTAATACATAACAATGAGGTAGGGGTGCAAGCACCCGCACCTCACCACGAAGATGGTGCGCATCACACAACAGCGAGAAAGCACCCACACCAAACACTTCAATTAACACTACACCTAATACGACAACAAAATTACCATCTTCAGGTGATAATTAAAACAAAGATATAGTTTTGCTGTAAAATAGGAGGTTCTATTTTCCGGCTAGTCGTCATTTTTCAAATTTTTTTAAAATTTTTCTTTGCTTATATTTTTTTAAGTCTTAGTTGCTTATTTTTTTTTTCTTTTTCAGTTGCTGTTTTCAAGATTTTCTACGACGTTATTCAACTTCGTCTAAGTTTTTTCTTCATTTTACTTTATCTACTAGACGTCATGTTTTATTTGTTTTTCTAGAATCTTGTTTTTATCCAGAATCTTTGTTGTTTTTTTTTTTCCTCTCTTCAAACATTGTATTCTTTTATTAGAAGTTTTTTTAAATCGTCTTTGTTCTTGTTTTTTTTTTAAGTTTGCTTTTAAATTTGTTGTAGAATTTTTCTTTGTTTTTTTTTACTAGTCATTATTCTTATTGTTTTTTTGCTTTTCTTTTATTTGATTTTTTTATACTATATATTTTTTTTGTTGTTCCATAGTAGATCTGGCCGTATATTCTATCAAAATCAACTAACTAAAACTTAACTGCCAATACAATTAATGGTTGTTTTCCGCATTGCACTAACAAGAAACCTAGGGAGGGAAAATTTATTAATCGCACCAATCTCAATCAAAATTCGTTTTGTCAACAAAATTTTTTAAGGTGTTCCTGATAATTTTAATGTTCTTAAGATGTTTTTAAAAATTTCAGTTTATCGATGAGTTTCTATCTCTTTTTTTGCAACTTTCTTTGTTTTTCTTTCTTTGTTAGTCGTCATTTTTAATGTTGTTCTTTAAGGATCTCTGTTTATTCTTATAGATTCTAACTTTGTATTTATTTTTCTTGCAACTGTCATTTACAACATTTTTTTAGAACCTTTTTTTGTTACTTTAGTTTTTCAGTTTGTTTTGTACTAGTCTTAATTTTTTTTGTTTTTTTAAAAGTAGTATTTCTTCACGTTTTTTTTTTGGTTCTCCATTTTTTTAATTTTTTTAGTAATTAGGTTTGTGATTTATTTATTTTTTTAAACTGCTAAAACTAATGAAAGTATAAGGTGTTTTTAAAATTAGCAATTACGATTTTGATGTGAAAATTAGAAAATATTTAAAATGGGTGACCAAATATTGAGACATCTAGAATAATTGTTGCTTATTGAATATTAAAGACAATTAGACCACATTTGAATCACCTTTGGTGCATGCAAAATTCTTTGGAAAACATCCGAAAAAAAAACGAAAAAATTTCATTCAAATCTCTCAATTTTTAACACCCTGAAATGGATTTTTATTTCTGGGTCAGGACATTTGGACACTTAAAAAATCTGATGAAAATCCTGGACATTAGTCCCAACAAGTAATGAAAATTATTAAAAACTGATTATGGGTATTATTGGGTATTTTGGACGTGCATAAAATAAAAATCCTTTAATCTAATTAATTAATTATTAAAAAAATGATCGAATTTTCTAATTTCTAGATACCTCAAAATGGCTTTTCAAAAAATATCTGTTCGGGTGCAGAAATAAAAATCCATTTTCGGGTGTATAAAACTTTGAATTTTTTTTGGGTGCTTTTAAGGTAATTAAGCTTGATTTTGAGTGATTTTTATCGGTTTTTAGTGTACCCAATTTCTGGTGGTCTATAGACATTTGGGTATTTTTGGAATGCATAAAAATTAATGAGTATTGAAGGATTTTGATTGTTTACCTTTGAAAAAACTGCCAAATTTTTAGGTTTGAGTCTTGTTTTTAAGAACCTTGCTATTATTTTAAATAAAACTTTTTTACACGGTCACAATTTTGTTACCAAATTCGCTACAATACTTCTTTTAGCTCTAAATCAAAAATTTGCTAACAAAATTGTGCTAAAGATTGTAATTTTTCATTTAAATCAATAGTTTAATAGCGACTAAAACAGAAAAATGGTTTTGTGAATTGTATAAGTTTGTAAAGAAAATTTACCAAAGTTCATGGGAAAGATATCGCTGACCAAATGTTGCCCATAAAAATATTTATCTCCTTATGTTTCAGCATTCCTTTAGCTCGACTTTCGTTGGAATAAATTTTGGTTTCTGTATATTACAAGCAATTTTGTTGCATTTTACAAAATGACAGGACAAGGTTTCAAAATGAGATTTCTTTGAAATTGGATTTAAATTTCCGCTGTTGTTTATAATAAAAACAACTTTAACATTGCTGGAGGCCTCATACGTGACAAATGAATAATCCTTTCTTTCTTATTGTTGGCAAGGAAAGAGAATGTCTTCATCTCTAAAATTGAACTTTGCAGGATCCTCTGTGTTTCCGTTCCAATTCTGTTGGTATAGCGAAGGTGAAGAAAGAGTAGCAAAAGGAAGAGTTGCGCAATAAGAGCGAGTGCAATGCGAAGAATCGTCGACCATGGCCTCGGTATCAACGACCTCCGATTGCCTAGTGAACCAAACCCGTTGGTCGCCTCTTAAAATTTTGTTCGAAATTTTTTTTCGAGGGCTTTTAATGAAACCAAAATTCGGATAAAAGTAACTCTGTTGGTGAAGTCGCGGTTACTTTCCGATCCCCGTTATGTTGCGTGGTTTGTGTGTATGTATGTTAGCTGACCGCACCGCTACCACGGCGTCCAGTGGGCGACCCATGATGGTCCATAAATCGTCTCGCCGAACTTCCATGGAAATTTCCTTATTTGTGTTTACGTTAACGGTAAATGGGAGCAAAGTGTCGCTTAATTTCGGAATAGATTAGCGAGTTCATCGACCATTTCACCCTTGAGGACTTTCGCTGGTTCCCAGCCTCCGCAACACCTGTACCATTTTCCCACACCCTCGATGCAGCTGACACAACCCTTTCGACAAAGGATCTATCCGTTCTCTCAACGCCGTCTTGCCCCACTTCCTCCGCCCGTCACGGTCAAGGACTGGGCAATGGCAATTAGTACGAAATGCGGAAGCACAACCCAATTAGAGAATTCAGAAAAATATGGAATAAATAAGTACCAACAGTTGCGCTAACTCACTAGCCAAACAATCAAAAGTAAAAAATATTTATTGTGCAAATAAAAGCACCGTTAATGTGCCGTGTCAGGGTTATTACCATCCAAAGATGCAAATTCAACTACCATCTGTGGTTGGCCCATTTTCGACCAAGAAAATTCCAAAGCGTATGCACATTACTGTTATACTGATAGTAAAATCATTTCGCGTTGCGCAACGTCCTTAAACGACCCATTTACCATCTTTTCGTGGGAAAAAATCAACAACATACGCCCGATGGTACCATCTCAGATCCTATCAAGGGTTTGGGATAGGTCGGAAGCGCAAGGTGAAGGGTTAGCCTTTTTTACAATGCCTTCTGTTCACTTGCAGCTGTTTCCTCTTCCAAGATTTGTTTTTATTTTATCATGCTCCAAAACGCGCTTTTAATTGCTCATTACGCAACGAAAATTTACATTTTATTCGACCAATTATACCAGATTTTCATGGCCGGAAGTCAATGACATACGCCATCTTTTTATCGATTCGCAACTGTCCAAATCAACACCTACTTGATCTGAACTCTTACAAGGTTATGCAACTTTTCATAAATTATATAACAATAAGACTTAAACCAATTAGTGAAACAAAAGACGGTGAGAGGGCATCAAGGTCAACTAATTTAGACAAAAACACATCACAATGTCAAATTTAATCGATTTATCTCGACCCCAGGTGCCCACCCGCAGGCTACAAACGCAAAATTGCGTGTTTTGACACTTTGGATATTTATTTTGACATCAGAAAGAAATTAGCAAAATTCAATTAACAAACAATATGTTAAAAAAATGGTGCGTTACTATGACAACTACCAATCATTTTTTAACAATTTTACAGCATTGCTATGAAAACAGAACGATTAGGAATAATTATTCGTTTCATAATTTGCCTTGTTGTCATTTTGAGGCAGATATGGCCTTAAAAAAATAGAAATTTTTAATTTTCACCTCAAGATCGTAATCAATGATTTCAAAAACTTTTGACTTCAATTTGGTTTGTTTCTGTCAAATTTTCGTATGTTTTTGCTAATTTATTTAGAGGTAATTAATAGTTTATAACAGTTGTGGTCTGATGCACGATTGCTGGTGCAGTTAAGTTTTCCATTTCACTCCCAATTTTATATTTCAGCCATTTTAGTTTCGACTGCGAACTGTTTATTTGAAATGTCACACCTTATGGCAACCCTTAATTAAATAAATATTAGATACTGTCGCAACTTGTATCTTTATAAATGTCATTAAAGTAGAGAGAATGGAAAGAAATATATAGAAATAATTCTATAAAAACAAAATGACAGATTTTGTAAACAGAGGTAAAAAGCGACAAACACCTTCAATGAATATCAGTAAATAAGTTATCAATCTTTCTATTTTTGATGCCATTTTAAAAAAAAATATAACTTGTTCGTAAAAATTGGTTTTATGGGACAATAAAACAATTTTATTTACCGCAACGTTTCGACTGTGTATTCAGTCATTCTCAAGAAACAAACTGCTTGAGGCATAGTTACTAGTCTTTTTTTTCTTTACGAAATGCTGAGTAACAGTCAATATTTAAATGGTCAATACTCATTTCTATCATTATTTGACTGTTTTATGATTCTACTTTACATACAGTTGGAATGACAATTTAAATATTTATTCCACACAGTAATCAACAAATATTCATTTTATTGTCAACACAAAATTTATATTAAATATATCTTATTTGTCAATTAATGCTCCGTATTTTAAAGCTCCGAGTCAAGTAAGAAATTTTACTCACGTGTTTGTTATTAAATTTTTCCGGAAATCGTAAAAAAAGACGAAATTTATAATTTTAGAATTTTCTTTTACAAATTTCACAAAAATCAAGTTTGTCAATTTTGTTGGCAACTATAATTACAAAGTAAACTACATCTTTTTGCGTCTTGTAAAGTCTTTACAGTACTAGTTTGGAAAATTTAATTTTCCTGTGCGTAAATAAGCAGGGAAATGTTGTTTCCAAGACGATTTCCAGAACAAGAAATTGAATAAGTTATTTGTTTCTGAAATAACAAAGGAAGATTTTAGCCAAACTTAAAGGAAAATGTTTGGAAGAAAAGGGCAAAAAAAAAACAACCACTAAAAAAAATAACAGGGAAAGCTAAGAATAGAATAACGAAGAAGAAACAAAATTCTTAGACAGGTTTGAGAATGACCTTTCGAAGAAAGAAAACTAGTGAAAAAGAGCACAAAAAAAAATATAGAGAAATTTTTTTGTAGGACTTAAGAAATATAGCTGTTATAAAGTTATAAACATCATTAGTTACAAAATTTTGAGATTATAGTTATTTACATAAAAGTCTGGAAAATATTGCATTAGTGAAGAGGAGCTAAATTGAAATAGGCACTTTGGGCCGAGTGTTTTAAAGTTCCGAGCCAAGTAAGAAATTTTACTGACGTGTTTTGTAAAAATTTTAGAATTTTTTTACTAAATGTTTTGTAAAAATTTTAGAATTTTTTTTTAGAAATTCCACCAAAAATTAAGCTTGCCAATTTTGTTGGCAACTATAGTTACAAAGTAAACAAATATTTTACAGAACTAGTCCGAAAAATTTAATATTCGTGTGCGTAAATAAGCAGGAAAATGTTGTTTTCACGGCGATTTCCAGAAAAAAAGTAAAACAGCAAATATTTTAAAAAAAATCTATGGATGGACCAGCGAAAAATTATATGTTTAATAAGATACTAAAGCAAATCTAAAGTCTTGCCTTTCAACTGTCATTAGTCACGGCATTAAATCGCATGCTTTATTACCTAATTAAACAATTGACTATTAATCCAAATGATTTTATCAATTTAATATATTTTAAACATTTTTTTTTATCTTCGATACTAAAGTATTCAGTATTTGACCATCACAGTGTAGCTACATCTTGAAGTTTCCAATTTTCACGTTAAAATCGTAATCAGTGATATCATAATCAAAAATATTATTTAGTTTTGTCAAATATTTTTGGAAATATTGGAGGATTATATTAGATCTGCCATCCTAAGTTTTTTCATTTTAGTAAAAAATCGTGACCAATACAGAAATGTCAATTTAAACATGAAATTGCTTTTTTTTCTTGAGTTGATTTGTTTTTAATGATGGAGAACCCACATAAAAGACAGTAAATTGGTAAAAACTTATTTTATTGAATAGACAAAGTAATACAGCCCATCTATTGTGTATTATTGTTTTCTTATCGACAATATGTCAGAACGCATTGTTTGTGGCCCGTAATTCGAGATTTTGGTATCTTCATGGTTCCAATAGCCAGATGCCATTACTGACCCATCGACCGGGCAGCTGACTAAAATAACCACTGTAAAAAACCCATCGATTAATAGTCTCGGTATAATTAGGGGCTGCAGTCCATCAATCACTGAAAAAAAAAATCAACAACACCAGGTGGCGCTTCCCTCACAATGGTCCTCTTGGAGTCGTACAAGTGTCGTTTTACACATCGTGGGAATGCAAAACACCATATGGGCAATGGTCGAATCTATTGCGTAATTGAGTCGCTATTAGCGAAATTATTCACGTAGCATCCTGTCGTTAATAGCCGATGACCACTGTGCTAAATTCGGTCGGTCCAAACAAGTATGATATAATCGTTTTTGCCGCCTTGACTTTGGTCATGCTGAATGTCTTTCAGGTAACATCCAGTCGTTGACCCGGCCAAGAATACGTGAGTCAGGTAGGCTAGTTCGGGTCGACGCCATCGCAAACTGATCATGTGACCCGCGAACTGCCAATCAAAACCGCCGAATTGGGCTAGACACGCCCTGAACCGCCCACGTGACATGTGTCGCCTAGCAACCCTATGCAGCGATGCTGAGTTGCAAGGGTTGGTTATCAATCAAATTTTGGATTTCTGAGCGGATTTGAGGCGAAACGCGCAATGGACAGTGACGGCTTTTTGCGGTTGCATGCCTCATCTAGAATTTAAATCGTTGCGAACGTGTTCGAGGGTCAGGGTCCTGCCAACTATCCCGACCTTGACAACGGGAACAATCCAGCATCACTTTCCACGGCCCGCTACGCATCAAGATGAATAACGAGACCGAATAGCTGTACTCAGTTACACAAAACGAAACCGAAATTATTTATATGATGACGCCTTTAGCGTTTTGACCCAGGTCAAGTTGATTAGGCTTTTCGGTAACGAGGTTTTATTAGGGGTAATTTAAGGGAAAGTTTATTGCACAATTTTGGGATTTTATGGTACGGTCAAATTCTAAGAAGGAGAAGGTTGTGCAATACGGGGGTGAAATTGAAAGTGAGGGTTTTACCTGGAACAGGAAATGGATGCTGATGCTTTGAAGAAGTTTTTTCCCATGACAATGCCGTGATTGAGAGGGGTCGATAGATAATATTTGCTTGAAAAGCAGTTTAAAATGGTTAAATATTGGTCTGTTAGGTGTTGAGTTTTTTAAGGACAAATATTGAAAGAAGAGGAGCATCCGTAGAGGTAATAAAGGCACAGGAAACAGGAAATTTATAAAATTGCGATTAAATAACTATTCTGTTTTGGTACGAATTTTGGGATGCGAAGTAGGGTAAACTGCGTTCAGTAGCAGTACAAAAATGGGGGTCCAAATCTAAAAATTGTATGGTCCTTTGAGCCGGATGTTGAGAAAACTCTTAGAAGTAGTGGACTAGTTGTAGAGAAGAGTTAAGTTACATTAATTCTTGTTTCCGACTGCCAAAAATATATATTTTAGAGCTTTTAATAGAATTTTAGTGTTAAACGCGACACTTTTTTTGTATAAAGTTTTTAAGGTCATTTTAGTTAGACTAGTAGAAAAGGAAAAACAAAAGAAAATTCTAAAAAATTTAGAAATTGTGTTTGGGAAATTCTAGAAATACTAAAACAGATTCTATAATTTGATAATAAAATGAAAAGCAACATGAAGAATAAAAGAACAATAAACCTTCAGCTAGCAAAGAAGAACACAAAAAAATCTAGATAAACTAAAGATGATCTCAAAAAGATGTCAATGGAAAGCAAATAATAAAAGTTAAGACTAGTAAAAAACAAATAAAAAATTTAAAATAATAAAATATTATGGTTAGGAGAAAAATAATAGTAAAGGAAGATTTCAGAACAACAAAAAAAGCAACGGCTAAGAAAGAAAGAGGAAAAAGAAAAATAGAATTGCTATTAGTAAAAAAAAGAAAAAAGAAAGAAGAATATTCTAGAACACCAAAAAAGATTATAAGTACCTACAAGAAGTATGCCAGTTAAAAGAACAGAACACGGAAAAACTGCTACTAATAGAAAATGCAAACAAAGTAATTTTATAAAAGCAAATTATTAAGGAAAGATTCTACAAGCACGAAATCAAGAAACACAACGACAAAAATAAAAAAGAATAAAAAACATTACGACTAGAAGCAAAAGAATGATAATAGAACATTTTAGAAAATGTCAAAAAGGTTTTGAAGGACAAAACGTTTAGCAAGAATAAGAAAAACAGGGATTAAAAAAAGATGAAGGAAGATTGAGGAGCTTAAATTAAAGAAAAGTTTTAGAATAACAAGAAAAAGTTTCAAAAAAATTTGGAAAACGTCATTTGAAAGGAAAATAGGTACAACAAAAGACTGTAGACAAACAAGAAGAAAAACAACGATTTATGGAGAAAGAAGAATAAGGAAAATTGCAACTGTCAGAAGGAAAAGAACTAACAGATATTCCCGAATAACAAAAAAATTTTTGTAGAAATACAAAAAAAAGAGAATTATTAAAAGGATAAAAAAATACCGCAAATTATGTCTAGTAAAAAAAAATGGAGGAAAAATTGTAGAAGAAAATAACTAAAGAAAAACTAACAGGAAATAACAAAGAGAATTACACTTGACAAAAAAAAGCTAAATGCCATTCGACCAAAAAAGTTTCGGAAAAACTTATAAAACGTTATTTGAAGATCCAGAAGAACTAAAGTAGATTTTACAGAAACAGCAAAACCAGTAAAAACATTCTAAAACAAAAATAATGATACTAACCGTACAAGTGAATTATAAAAAACAAAAAAATTCTAGAAAAATTACGTGGTTAGAAAGCTCCATCAGAAAAACTAGAATATAAGAACGACAAAAAACTTGAAAAATATAAAAACAAGGAAAATTATGATGAGCAGAAAGAAGGGAAAAGAAACAATGAAAATTTGAAAAAGAAGAATAAAGGAATATGTCTAAAGAAAAATAAAGGAATATATCTAAAGAAACAAAAAACGATTTTAGGGAATTTGTAAAAACGTTCCTTGGAAAATTTTAGAGGATTTAAAAAATATTTCAAAAATCTTAAAAAGAACAAATAGTTTCAAAACCATAAAAAAAATAATAAAGTTAGTTTTTTGATTGTGTTAATGTCGCTTTTTATCAGTAATTATAAAATAATGTCAGTTTTTTTAAATACTTAGATATAAAATAACGTTACTTTTTATCACTAGTTACATAATGAAGAACGTTTGACGACTGAAATGACGTTGTTTTGACGTAACTAAATGGATTCAAAGAACAAAAAACGATTACAATACAATATAAAAACATAAAACGTCTGGAAAAGAAAAAGATTAAAAAATATTATGTAATTAGCAGAAAAATCTTTATTTCCTTGATGGAAATAGGAAAGAAGACTTTAGAAAAACTCGAAAACGTCATTTTCAACATTCATTATTCAACAACTCAAGATTCCAAATCACTGGAAGAAAATAAAAATCATATAATAGTAAATGAGAGAACAAACTAAGAAACATTAAAACTAGAAAAAAAGATAATGAAAAATTTCAGAAGTTCGAAAACGTCATCGTTTTGGAGGAAGAAATGAAGATTCCAGGAGAACATGAAAAACAAGAAAACTATTTGTGAAAGAAAAAAAAAGAACAAGCAAAGTTTAGAAGAAAAAACAAAGAAAAATTCTAGAATAATACAAGAATAGTTTTTTGAACCGGTCATTGAGAAGAGTCTGAATATAAAAGAGATGGGGCCGAGTTTAGGGCCAAATGCGACATTTTTTATATATGCATAGAAGAAACATTTTCTTTATAATATTTGTCGCCTTCGTTTTCCTAAATGTTTTAAAAAAATGATGGTCTTTCAAGACGGATATTGAGACATTGTAGAATCCTGAAAAACAATCTTGGGTACCTATGTATGCCCTTGAGTGTTGTTTTTTTATTATTATTATTGTTATTACTTTTTGTTATTAATGTGGGTTGTATTGTTATAGTTATTTAGAACTTTAGTCAGAATTGTGATTCCATTAAATCATCAAGAATATATTGGAAAATTTTAACGGTTTGTGTGTTGTTGGTTTGGGTTCGATTGTGCAAGAATCTGTTGGAGAGAGGTCTTTTGGGATCACGTAGAGCAAGTTTTACGGCTTTGGATCATAATAATAGACAAGTTGTTTGTCCACGGTTGGCGAACTGGCCATGGCGTAGCAAATGACTGAAAAGAGAGTCGAGCAAAACCGGGAAGTAAACTTGTAAAGGCCAATAACCCAACAACTTCGGTCAAGATCATTCCATCTCGCTCCTCTTCGCCCGTTACCCGCTGGCTGTTTGCGCTCCTCTTTAGAAGTCTTCGCGAAAACTGACCCAATTCGCGGTCGCACCCTGTGTAGGAGGCCGATTTTCGCCTAACGGTACTCAAAAATGTCACGTCCTCGGTGCACATAATGCATTTCAATCGAATTCTGAAAGTAAGAGGGTCATTTCCTGCAAGACTGGAGTATCAGTGGCAAGAGGGAAAAGGACCTTTTGGGATAGTTTAGACTCGCGTATGCAAATTTGTTTACGAGTTTATTCAGCTTCCGTTTTTTCCCAGCATTGTTGAAAAAGCTCTCTGTGAATGGACGCGCACAATGCAACGCTACGCGATTAAATCGCGGGGAATGATCCGAATTTTTTAACGAGCCGCGTTCATTGTCAAGCCGCGTGGAAAAAAACATTATGTTATGCCGGAAGTGATGCTTTGTGCATTTTTCTGATTAGGCGTGCAGAACGTAAGCCACACACAAAAAACTATACATCAAGGATTAACAATGTTTAGACAACCAACAATCTAATTATTCCCAAAATCTCTTAGCAAGTTGACGCAATGATACCAATTGTTCCTTATTTCAAGAGCTATCGATTGATACAAAAAAATCTCGATTTGAGTGGTCATTACATTTCCATAAGATGGAAACGATCTCCTTTTTATTTTTCAAAATTAAAAATAATTTCATCAAGAAACTGCTTCATTCGCTATAGAATTTTAATTTTGTACATATGCAACCAGTTATACACTACTTTTAATAAATTTGAAGATTTATCAAGAATTTTTTCTCAATCTTCCTCAATCTGGAAGAAAGGAATATTAAGATAGGTAAAAAAAGCAAGAAGTTATCAGACGTTTAGAAGAAGATTCTAGAAAAACAAGAAAAAAAGAACGTCATTTAGAAAATTCTAGCAGATCAGAACAAAAAAAGATTCTAAAAAAATTTGAAAACAGGCGACTGCGTCTGTATGAAAAATGAGCAGAAAACTGCGACTAGCAAAAGAAAGGTAGAAGGAAATTTTAGAGAAACAAAATAAAATACTAAAAGAACTTACTGAAATGTTGTTTGGAATCCTAGAAAATCATTTATTGAGACTTCTATAAGTCTAAGAATTTACTAATAGATGAAACAACTGCAATAGAATGAAAAAGAAGGAAAACAAAACGAGAATTGGCAAAGAAATAGAATAAGGAACACTACCACCACTAGATAAAAAAAGGACAAACGAAAACTTTAGAAAAAATTAAAGTCGTTTGGTTCTGGAACAGCAAAACAAGATTTTAGCTTAACTTAAAGAAGATTGCTTAGAATAAAAGAAAAATTGAAAAACAACCATTAAAAAGGGGATAACACGAAAAGCTAAGTCAGAATAACCATTAAAAAAACAAAATTTTAAATGGGTTTCTAAACGACTGTGACCTTTGGAAGAAAGAAACAACTAGTTAAAAAAGCACAAAAAAACTAAAGAATTTTTTTTGTAAAACTTAGAAACATACTTTGGAAAAATATGATTCTAAAAAAAATACAAACGACGATTTAAAGAGAAAGAAGAAAAAGAAGGACTACACTAGAAAAAAAAACTAAAAAAAAATTTCATTCAAGCAATAGGAGATTTTAAAACTTTAAAATAAAATAAAATTCTAGAAAAAATAAGAAAAAAACTTTGAAAAAATGTTTTGAAAGAACAAAAGATGGGCAAGCTTGGGGAGCAACGTACTAGAAAAATAGCAATTAAAAGAAAAAGGCAAACACGAAAAATTACGACTAGTGGAAATAAAACAAAAAATGACAATGGTCATTAGAGAATAACAGGATGCTATTATAAAAAATTGAACAAGAAAACTGAAGAAAAATCTAGTAGAAAAACTATTATTCTTATTGGAAAACAATAAATAATGAGGATAACAGCGATTGGAAGAGAAGAGAAATAAAAACACTACAATTAGAAGAAAAAGATTAGGTATAGAAAGATTTAGAAACAGGTTAAAAAACATAGTTTGGAATAAGTTTTGAACGAACTAAAGAAATATTTAAACGAACTTAAGGAAGAATGTTTGTAAGAAAAAGAACAAAAAGAAAAACGGTTACTAAAAAGAAAAGAGATTAAGAAAAGTTAAGGCTAGTAGAAAACGAAGAAAGATTCAAAAATAGAAATGTTTAAAAAGTCTTGAAAAGGTAAAGAAGATTTATTGAAAAAGAAGAAAAAAGAAGATTTTAAAATAACTACAAGGTTTTAGAAATAGGTTACCGGAAGAAAGAGGAACAAGAAATCTTCAACCAGCAAAAAGAGTAACAAAATGAAAAATTTGAAAAACGTCGTTTGGAAGATTTCAACGTAAAATTTAAAAGAATAAAATGAAAAAAAAAAACAGAACGAGGACTGGAAGAGAAATATAATAAAAAACACCGTTATTAGAAGATAAATAAAAACGAAACGAAAGCATTAGAAGAAATTGAATAGTCATTTTGTTTCTAAAACAACAAAGAACGATTTTAGCTTAAGTTAAAGAACAATATTTGGAAGAAACCGAAAATAAAAAAGAATGATCACTAAAAAATAATAACACAAAAGCTAGGTCTAGTAGAAAACATAAACAAATTCTAAAATAATCAGTAAATAATAAATTTCTAAAACGATCTTTGGAAGAGAATTTATTGTAGAACCTAAAAAACATACTTTGGAAAAAATAAGAAAAACTTAAAAAAAAACAATACCATTGACGATTAAAAGAGAAAGAAGAATAAGAAAAATTACATTAGAAGAAAAAAAAAACCAAAAGAAAATTCTATAAAACCAATAGCAAACTATAAAATTTAAAATTTTTACTATCAAAAAGAAAAATAAAAGCAAATTCTAGAGGAAGAAAAAAATATATTGTTTAGAAGATTTTGGAAGAGCAAAAGCTTGGGAATCAACGTACAAAAAAATTCTAATTGAAAAAAAAAAAAGGTGAACACGAAGAATTACAACTAGTCAAAAAGTAAATTAAAGAACAAAAAAATGAAATTTTAAAATAATTAAAAGAAAGACTCTGGAAAAACTGAAAAACTGAAGAAAAAGCGATTAGAAAAACTATTATTTTTAGCAATATTTTTCTAAAACGTGAAAAACGCGACTGAAAAAATAAATAACAAAGAAAACAACGATTGGAAGAGAAAAAGAATAAATAAACTACATAACTACAATTAGATAGAAAAATGGGAGAAAAAATTTTGAACTGAAAATTTGAAAAATAAGAACAATTTGGGAAAATCAAACAAAGAACAATTAGTGGGAATATTGTAGAACAACAAAAAAAAATTGTAGAAGTACCAGAGTGCGAGTAATAAAATAAAGTACAAAATAAAATTGGAGAAAAAAATCTCTAAAAATACTAGAAAACAATGGTTAAAAAAAATACAAAATACTAGAGAAACAAAAAAATTTTAAAAGAACTTGAATAACAGCATTTAGAAAATTTTAGAATATTAATTGTAGAATCTACTAGAACTTAAAAAAGGTGTCTTTTGGAGATCAAAAATCAAGAAAAACAACGACTGAAAGAGAAGAATAATCAGAGGCACGAGGCACTACAACTAGAAAAACAAAGACAGAACAAATTTTAGAAAAAATTAGAACACATATGACAGGACTACTGAAAGAAAAAGAACAAAGAAAGTTAAAACAAGAAGAAACACGTAAATTTTGGGATAACTAAAGAAGATTCTAGAACAACAAGAAAATTGACAATTGAACGAAAAACAAGGAAATATAGCAAGAAATAAAGGAACAAAAATAGAGGATTGTAGAAGTACAAAAAGAATATAAACTAAAGGAAAAAACTATACGAAGAATTGCAACTAGTGAAAACAAAGTAAAATTGTAAAAAAAATGTAGAATTTGAAACACGTTGTTTTAAAAGAAAAACACATAGAGATGTGTTTCTAAAAAACAAGACCAACGTGTATTGGAAAAGAAGAATAACAAGGAAAGTTATGATTAGGTATTACAAAAAAAGAAAAAAGTGTTTAGAAAAATATGGAAAACGTGTTTTGGAAGAAAAAAGAAACAAAGGTTCTAGAATACAAGAAAAACGACGGTCAAAAAAAGAAAGAAGGACAAGAAGAATTTAAACTAGCACAAAAACATACGAAAAATTACGGACTTGCTTCTACAAGTTGTTATAAACAGTTTGGAAATGTCGGCAAGTCAATTTCCTGCTGTCTAGAACTAGAAGCTTTGTATTTAGTGAAATAAAAAAAACTAGTTAAATAAAATTTTATTTGGACAATAATTTAATAAATAACAATCGCTAGATAGGCAATCAACAATTCCCTCTGGTCAACGCACATCCCACCTAATGGCACAGTTTTAAAATGACGTCAAGCGATAACAATTCATTCGCTGAAGATGTTTTCGTAGAACCCAATTAATTCAAATTCTCGTTGTGGTATTTCCCACAGAAGCAACACCCTCATTTAAAAAAATTTCAACACACACACAACAAAATCATTCATAATATCTCTATAACTGTTCGATGCCCTAAACGTAATTTTTTCCATCCCTGACAGTACATCACTTTCAATCAGAGACATTATTTCGTCATGAAACTCCCCAACACTCTCAATCAATTTCGGCAAGGAGTATTGCATCACAATTATCCGAGTTAGAGCCTCAATTAGACAATTGTGTGTATCAAACAACGACAAACAATTATCCACTTCTTGTCGCATCTCCAATGTCTTGTTTCGTACACGAGAAAAAATGTTTGTCGCATCGGAAATGACACGTTTTCCTGTGAGATAACCACGGACTAGCACATTCATGATTTCGTCCTTACTAACTGCAACAATTTGCTCGACTTGATCCTGAAGGATCTCCTCACAAGTGCTGAGATCGATTCCCAAATCGGTGAAAATTTCACTGATTGACTGGACACGATTGTCGAGAAATCCGATATTTAATTCAATTACATCAGATGTTTTATGTTGGTAACTTGTGAAATTAATATTTTCAAATTGTGTTATTAAATTTGCTAAATAATTTTTGATAGGACGATCGGTTTGTTCGCTCAGGTCTTTTAAATGTTGCTCAACTTCAGTCTCAATTTCAGAGGTTACAAACTAAAAAATTTGATCACATTTTGTTACAGTTTTTAGTTACGTACCTTGAAAATCAAAAGACAAAACACAAATTTCTGCATTTTTTAATTTGTTATGTATCAATAAAACCATTTTTATATTAATTGTTACAGGTTTTGTGACATTTTATTTTCGAGGTTGGTTTTATCTTATCTCATAAAATACGTGGATTTCTAATCTCTTATCACAAATTTCAAATCAACAAATATTTAAAAGCCGTCCTTGACAGTGTTATAGGTCAAGCGGGGAAAAACACAAATGATTCATTATTTATTTATAAAAAATTCTCAGAAGTGGGGACAAAAAATTACACAATTTATTAATACAAATTTATTAAACCAATATATCACTCAGTGATAAACTTTCTTGCAAATTTCCTGACAGTTTATTGACGTCAAACATTTCCAATTCACCTGAACTTATATGAATTTGTTCAAGTTCCATTTGTTGACAATCAATATTTAATAGTTTATTTATACCACTTGCACTTTCAAGATTAATATCCCCACTTGGAAAATTCAAATCGAAATTAGGTCCAGGATTGTCAAGAAGTTGGGAAAAAAGTGGTAACCGGTCCTGGTACTTTTTCCTCTTCTCTTTTAAATAGCCTAGCTCTGGAAATTAAATTAAAACACGCAATCACTAACACTTCATTAACACGACACGCGTTTCGACAACAAAGTTGTCATTCTCTGGTGAGAATTAAAACTAAATAATTGACAAACATTTTTACTCTTATAACTCTCACTTGGGATGACAACTTTGTTGTTGAATCGCGCGTCGTGTTTACTATTGAAGTGTTTGGTGTTAGTGGGTGCCTCTTTTTTGTTTCATTAGAAACACCAAGAAAACTCAACAAAAAGATTGAAAACAGGGTTGCGTGGAACATTTTCGATTTTTTTAAACCATAGGTATTATAACTATGTTTAAAAATATAGATTCAGATTTTATAAAGTAATATCTAGTAGCATTTAAAACAAATAAAATAATAACACACAATTATAGCAGTGACGGCCGGTGAATTTTTAAAACTCTGTATTTTGAGAATGGAGCATGGGATCCAAATTCTGTTATGGAGGATTACTATCAAGATTAAACTAAAGGCCACTGCTAAAAAAAAATTTGATCGAAATTTGCGAAATTTTATTTTTAAAAATGGTGAGCCTCCCCTGGTTATTTCCGAAACGATTTATGCTAGAACGGTGGCGAATTTTTTTTACAGCATTATGAGGCAAATTAAAGACTAATCATATTTTGTTTTTTTCCAAAATTCTTATCATAGAAAAAGTTATGAGTATTTGAAAATTTGGAGAAAGAATATTTTTCGAAAAATAAATTTAAATCAAAAATGAAAAAAAAATGTTAAAAAAAAAAGTTTAGACATTGCGCAACGCTGTCTTTATTTTAACACGTTGCGCAAACGGCTAAAAGCACAAAAATATTATAAGAGAAAATTATAAAGAATTAAGTTTTGTCTAAGCAACATTGGTATCCCTAATAATTAAAACCCTAAAGACCTTTAAACATAAAAAATGAAACAACTTTTTTCCTATTACAATATATAGTGTTTATTTTTAGATAAACAATAATATTTTTTAAGTATTATACGAGATTGTGATGAATTGTGATGAAAAACTATCAAAAATATAACAGATCAAAGCTTGCTCTGATTCAGCAAATTATTGATCTTCCCTCAGTTGAACTAAATTATTGTACTTGGTATGTTATTATCTTTATTAATTACAAAAAAAAATAAGAAAAAATGTGTAAGTAAAATAAATAAACAATACTTCAACCACAATATTTCAAAAATAAAATACATATTTTTGACTATCAGAAAAATAGTAGTCGTATAGACAGACACAGTGTGCCATCTAACGAAGAGTGCTGGAAGGTGCGAGAATTGGTATAATAATGTTGGCGGATAACAAAGTTATCTCTTCGGTTCTCGCTCGGCCACCAACATAACCAACCTCCACGATTAGGCAAAAACAACTATTTTGCGGGCAAATGCCCCGACCGGCTAATCGCCTAATCGCCCAACCAGCAACACACTGAAAGGCAGTCTAACCAGAACTAGCAAAGGTGTTCCAATCGAACAACAACGTCGAGAAACTGTATACCGGTTTCGAAGTTTTTGCCCCTCATCAGTACCAACTCTCGCTACCTTCCAGCACTCTTTGTTAGATGGCACACTGTGTCTGTCTATACGACTACTAGCCGAACTTCGCTTGATATAAGCGAGTTCTCTCACCGGTTCCAATTGAGCACAACGCTCCGAGATGCACTGTAATGATGAGGGGCAAAAACCCCGAAACCGGTATACAGTTTTTCGACGTTGTTGTTCGATTGAAACACCTTTGCTATCAGAAAAATAAATAGCCAATCAAGTAAACGCTTAACAGGTATTGGAGTATTAGAAGGATTGTTCAACTTTTTTTCTCATTTTTAAGCATCTTTAACGCCTAAACTATTAGAGTTAAAAACTATTCAGAAATATTTTACATAAAATTTAATTTTCTAGAGCTTTTTTCTTAAACATTTCTTATAGCTTTGACCGTATGCACACTATTTTAAAATAGATCCAGCTTTGCACAAATTTTAAATTTTCAGTTTTTTATGTTTTAGATATGTATATGTTTCAGCAACTTCTTTGACAATTTTTTAGATAGAAATATTAATAAATTAATTCTCTACAAGTCAGTATCTTTAATTCATTTTGAAACAATTTCACTCAAAAATTTTCACCTTCTATACTTCACCGGTTTATCTACGTTTGTGACATCACAATTCTATATTCTATCGTAGGCTTTAATAATAATAACACTTGTTCATATTGCCCGGTTAATAATTTTTAATTATAGAAATTAATTTTATTAAAAAGAAATAAAACAATTTGATTAAAACACCTAAATCTGATAGATGATGTTTTACTATTTTTTTTTATTTATTTCATTCATTTTTTAAACATTTTTTTATTTTTTTACAGATAGATAAATTAAATAAACAAGAAAATAAAACGTTGTATGTACCACGGGCATTACTTGATCTTTATAGCTCTCAAATGACTTATAAATTCTCATAAACAACTTCATAATGACCTTGAAATATAAATAACTATTCTTGGTCGCTGTCCTTATCAGTTTTATGACCTATCCAACTTTGTTTAAATAATGTTTTGTTAATTATATATTGTAGTTGCACAAAAAATATTGTATATTCCTCGTCTGCGAAATGTATGTGGCATTTGGTGTTCTCGAGACTACGTTAGCTACGGCCAACTATTTCTCGTCATTTCGTAGCTTTAATAAACAAATTAGTAATTACTACTGTGTGTCACGGCCGCAAAATTATTTTTTACGTACGCAGAAAAATTGGGGACAATCCTTGATGAGGTGTACATAACGATTTTTTTGCAACGGCAACAGACAAAAATAGTAATTTATATAGTTCAACGAAAGATAAGTAAGCTAATTTTAAGCCCTCCCAATAAACAGAAGCATAAAAATTATTGTAGTTAATTATTGTACTCAAAAAACTTAATTTATGAGGGTGCATACCTACTTGCACGTTTAACAACGACCTTGGCAAAGTTTGCTTAAATCTTTTAATGGTTCCGAGAAATAAAAGCCATCATAAATCAAGTTTTATGAGTGTTTTTATGGTTTATTTGACCTTTGCGGTAACTACAATATTTTTTATGCTTTTGTTTATTAGGACGGCTTGAAGTCAGCTCACTTATCTTTCGTTGAACTATAACTGTAATTCGCTTACTAGTGGTAACAGTCGCGAAAACGAGTTTTACGGCCGGCTCACGATGGATATAAACATTTTGCAAACAGTTAATGCCGAACCATCCAACCCTTAATTAAAAATTACAAACAAAATCTTTACCTGCTTCTAATGGCAAGTACTCAAACGGCACTGATTTGCTTGTAACGCCATCTGAAGGACGTACTAACTGGATACAAACAGAAACAGGTTCTGTTATATTACCATCTTTATATCGTGGAGGTTTGAAACAAATTGCTGTACTGCTATAAATTTGCATTTGGTCACTATTTACAAAATCCTGCCAGGTTTGATCGTAAAACCGAATTTTAATATCATCTCGGTCAACCTGAAATTTGAAATAAGTTTGGGGGACTTACAGATTTTTTTTACTTTAGGACAGAGTAAGATGATATCAGTTTTACCACCATCGGCCAGAGAATTGCAGTGGGAGAGTCGGAAAATATCAGGATCTGGGAATGTCTTACGATTGAAAATTGGTTCACTGACCACTGGCGTTAAACTCCGTCTTTCATCTGTTAAAAAAACTTGAAAACAGAGTCTGACCACGTTTAGGTCAATACAGTTCAAGTGGTCTTTATGGGAAAAACCAGCTGAAAAAAAAAATAACATTTTAGGAATCTATGAAAATTGTTTTGTCAATCGACAGTTAACACCATATTTTAGTGACAATTTAAGCGCCTACTAGGCCGTAAAGCAGGCACTTCAGAGCCTTGTCACAAAAATTTGAAGTTTAATGTCAACCAACAATTTTTTAAAAATGGCAAAAGGAAGATTTTGGCAAAACGCAATAAAGCAGATTTAATGCCTTGGCTTTGAACTGCCAGTCGCGGCATTAAATCACATGTTTTATTGCGTAATTGAAAAATTATTTTTTACTTAAAAAAGGGTCGATGTTGTATTCTTCTCGCACATTTAAGGACGCTCTCAACTCATTTTTTTTAATACACTGAACTCCTAATTTCCGGAAGTTCACATTAGGGTTCCCAGGTGTGATTTCGGCTTCGCACGTATACACCCCCCTTTTGCAATGTTCGCCGACTAATTTATGGGGGTGTGGTTTGTAAGGCTCGTCTTTCGTAACACACGAAACCACCACAACGATACGGCCTGTGTAGCCCACGATTTGAATGGCACAAACGGTTCTATTTGTTGAGGTACTGGAAGCTCCAGGGATGGTTCCGGTGCGTTTTTCGCACTGGTAGCGGAAACGGAGCGACTTTTGGGGCTGTTCGATTATGCGAATGTAGGGGCGGTGTGGGGTGCACATTGCTGGAATTTTTTGGTTTTGGAAAAAAGCGCGCAATGGATATTTTGTACTTACCGGGTAAACACTAAAATTGTGAAAAAAGATGAAAATGCAGCGCATTAACTGTTGTTTCGTTTCAAGGTTTGTACAGAGGAGTAATCGCGACTGCGAGTTTGCACGACGATTCTTGGGTTTAATAAATGGTTTTGTGGTTTCAGAGAAATTAATAACCAGTTGTAATACAAGATTTTTTTTATTTATAGGAAAGGATAAAACATCACGTGCATTTTTTATTTTGGAAATGCGTGATATTGTTATCACAGGATGTATCTATCAACTGTTTCCTCAGTTAACAAACTTTTTTTTATATAAAGTACTGTGTATTGTCTGTTGCATAAACGACTTTTTGCGTATTATGTGTTGTATAAATCAAATTTTGTGAGTCTTTGTTGTGAGCTAGGATTTAGGCAACTTACTATTTTTTGCCTTTTTTTTATTTCATTAAAATAAATGCTTTAACATCTAAAACGTATGGCTACGTAAAAGCTTATCCAGGATTTTCAAAATTTTTTCACATTTTTTAAAAATTTGCAGAAAATGCCGCCTTGCCATCACCAGATTTTAAATTTTTAAAAAATGTCGTTTTTTGCCGTATTTGGGTAACTAAAATTTTTAAAATATCACTTTGAACATTACAATTAATAATATAAATTGCAAAAAAAATTCCTTTTATTAATTTCAAAGTTGAGAAAAAAAATATTGTTTCTGCTGTTCTAAAAATTAGTTAAATTACATTCTTAGATTTAAAAATTAATGAAAGTGTCGCCTCCAACTCTAAATTGTATATTAATAAAATTAATAATCTTTATTAATTATTTAAAATCCTGAAAAACCTTTAATTATGTATCATGCCTTTGCTTCTAAAATTGGTAAAATACAGCTTCAGCTTGCAAAATTTTTGAAATGTCGCTTTAGCGGCCGAAATTAGGAAAATAAATTAATTTTGTCGTTATCAATTTAACGTTTAATAAGAAGTGTCATCTTGGGTTTCTAGAATTATTAGAATGTCATTTTTGGCTGTTAAAATTAGTGAAATACAGCCTCCATTCTTCTCTAACTGTGACTAGGGATTTTGTAGAAGAAAATTGCTGTTTTGAAATGTCAACTGTGGCTTTTAAAAATTATAAGAAATGTCGTTTTTGGTTTCCAGAAATATTAAAATATTACTACAAATTTTTAAAATTATCACTTTGTCTATTAATTAAAATTTAGAAAAGAAATGTAGCTTTGAGCCTTTAAATAAAATATCGCCTGAGATTTTCAAAATTAGTAAAATTTTGTATCCGCCTTTTAAAATTAGTTAAATGTCGATTCCAAAAATATAAAGTTGTTTTTGTTTCTTTATGTTGATTTAAAAATTAAAAAGATTGTTTCTGCCCTTTAAAATTATTAATAGATATTTACCTAAAGTGTTCGGGAAATTTCTTCCCGAAATAGTTAGATACAACATTTTTTGTAACGAATAAAAAGCAATATTTTAAGAAAAAATAATTTAATCTAAGTTTTTCGAGAATTTTGTTTATTAGTTAATGGGTTGGTAAAACTGATTGGAAGATTTTGGGAACAGAAGTCCAACCCAATGTTGTTGCTTTACCATTACCGACTAATGGCTTAAGCAAATTTTAATTGTTTTCTTGTAAGAAATAACAAACACCTCGGTGCGGGAAAGCAGTCTTTGCATGCGTCGAGGATCACCGAAAAGTGGCTGCTCACATTTCATGAGTACAAAAAAAAAATGTTTTCCTAGTTTTCATTACTTTAAAATTTGGTAAAAACGTTGCTTTCAGTCTTCAAAATTATTAAAAATTGTCTCGGATTTTATAAATTAGTAAAATGTTTCTTTCAGTTTTTAAAATTACTAAATAATTACCGGTTTTGTCCTTATATTGATTTGAAAATTTATAAATATTATCTATAGGCTTTTAAAATTAGCAAAATTACGGTTCTAGATTTTTAAATTAGTAAAATGTTCCTCTGTGTTTATTGATTATATATTATACATATATCTAAATATTGACATGAATATTGTTTCTTTAGTTAACAGTTAGAAAAATTTTCATCTGCGGATTATCTATCTCTCAAAATTAGTAAAATTTGTCTTTGAGCTTCTAAAATGCAATCGGTAGGTTATTATCTTTAGTTTTTTTGTTAACAAAGTTATAGTAGAAAAGAAAATTGTATAAACATAATATAAACATAAATGCGTGCAAAAACAACAGTATATGTATTAGCTAATAATTTTTATATTTTATTTTTATAATGTATGTTAATTGAGTATCTAATAATTAAATATTTAGAGCATTTTTGACAACAACAAATTTTACACAACAA
The DNA here is from genome assembly GCA_029207805.1 of Tribolium confusum. Classification (NCBI taxonomy): domain Eukaryota; kingdom Metazoa; phylum Arthropoda; class Insecta; order Coleoptera; family Tenebrionidae; genus Tribolium; species Tribolium confusum. The sequence continues at coordinate 16,257,506 of JALGAY010000005.1, forward strand.
CAACTTGTAAAGCTCAAGTTGCTAATTTGTCGGGTAAACAATTTTTTCTACAACCGTCTGCGAAATTTGTTTCACAGCCGCTGCTTCTTATAACAGGTGAAATAAAATGGTGAATTACTTACAAAGATGTTGTATCTACACTAGGGTGGGCCAAAAAAATCAACCATTTTTTTTTAACTTCCTACACTGAAAGATTGGTTTCTAGGCACTTTTAAAAAATGCTTTTTTAAGATGAGCTCTTAATTTTAAGAGGAAAGACTCTCTCATCGCAGTTTTCCATTTTATTTTTCATTTCCATATTTCAAAATTCATATCTCGTCACTACTTGATCGTACAGAAAAATTTATTTACGTTTTCTGTAGAAAATTAAACGCTCTAAAAAAGGTATCTTACGATTTTTTATAACTCTTACCGTTTAGAAGATATCAAAGGTCAAAGTTTGAAGAATTTAGCAAAATTTTCTTTTTCACTTCTAAATTTTATAACTCGTGGATAAATAAATATTATAAAGTGCGCAACATACGGTTTTGTAGGAAATGAAACGCTCTACAAAAAAAGTCGTTTGTGGTTAATCGATTACTTCATCCATTTAAAAAAAATTGGAGATTTTATATCAAATTTTGGTTTTTAAAATGCGAATATCTTCTAAATGGTTAGAATAATCAATTAACCACAAGAAACCTTTTTATAGAGCGTTTAATTTCCTATAAGGCTGTATGTTGCGCATTTCATAATATTTATTTATCTCTGAGTTATAAAATTTAGAAATAGAAAAGGAATTTTTGTTAAATTCTTTAAACTTTGACCTCCGAAAATTTCTAAATGATAAGAGATATAAAAAAATTGTGAAATAACTTTTTTGTAGAGCGTTTAATTTCCTACAAAAAAATGTAAATACAAATTTTCTGTACAATCAAGCAATAACGAGATATGGATTTTACCATATGTAACTGAAAAAAAATAGAAAACTGCGATAAGGAAGTCTTTGCTATTAAAATTAAGAGCTCATCTTAAGAAAGCATTTTTTAAAGGTGCCTAGGAATCAATTTTTCAGTGTCGAAAGTTAAAAAAAAAGTCAATTTTTTTGGCCCACCCTAATCTACATCTTATAAATCCAGCTGATATATAATAATCAACTCAAAAAAGAAAAATGGCTAGTTTTGAAAAAATGTATTATCAATTGACAATTAACAAAAAGTGATAAGTGGTAAAATTTGGAACTGGTTAATACGCTAGTTATTGAAGGAGTAATCAAACTTGATCCGTATTCTTGCCAAAAATATTAACTTTTATCTTTTGACACTAGATTTCTAACGGTATAGATCGTTATAGTATTGAAAAATGTGATAAATTTTAAAATTTATTTTATTTAAAATAGAATTGCAAAATTACAATGAAATAAGTTGTAGTTGTGGCTAAAATACCAAAAATTGTTTTTCTGTTGATATCAACGAAATTAGCAGCTGTGATTTGCACATTTGTTTCGCTTATTTGATGCGCCAATTTTAGTAATTCTTTTCTTTCTTTTGATTCATCTGAAAATTCGTCTTGACGTTTATAACACAAGACGATTAATTCTTTAGCATTAAAGCTAACACAACTACAAGACAGCACAACTGAAACAGGCCCAATTGTATTAAAAATTAGAAGCAATACATAAACAATTAAAAATTTTTTTTCAAGAAATATATATGCGGAAATAAAAACATACAAAAAATTCAAATTTGTTATAATACATTTGCCTAAAACAAAAATTAAAGTCCAGCCAAAAATATCATTAAACATTGTAACCATTTCTGATAAAACTCGAAATAAAGTTGCAATTTGTCGAAAATTGTTTGTTTTTTTGAAATTGTTTTCTAGCTCTTTAAATCGAGTTTTGAAAGCCAATGCATAATTTATAATCAAAAAATTTAAAACTATGCTATAACAAAAACACAGATCATTGATAATAAAGCTTCGAATACGACCAATAAAGCTCCAAATGTAAGCGTCATAAACCAGACATCCAATAAATCCAAATACGTAAAGCCAAAAATGCAAAATTGGATTAGAAAAAAACTTGACAGGATCGTTCCGTGTTTTGAATAGTGTATCAATTTTCTGGAAGTTGTTATTTAAGTGTTTCCATTGGTCTTGATTGAAAAAACACGAATTTAAAATTCCAGATACAGGTAATAAAACAGCAAAAGTTAGATCCAAACAATCAAGTACAGTTGGAATTTTAGTGTAAATATCACCCACATCTTGAATTCTTATATTTACAGAATACAAAGTTAATAGAAAAAATAAAATCAGGTAAGTTCCAGCTTGGATTTTTTGAAAAATCTTATTCTGTAGCGAGAATTTTTCAAAACTGTAACAAGGTATAACTGCAAAAAGTAAAAATCGGTCGCAAGAAACGAATGTCCCGTCGTGATAAAACCATTTTGGACAATATTTACATTATATTAAAAAGACAAACATCAATGTTTTTCAATTAGGGTAATTGCAAATACAATAATGTAATTGGTGATCATAAAAAGTAAACGAAATTTATTTATATCCATTCTATTATCGTTGGTCAAAAGAAAAGCGTGAAGCCATCAAGTTTTTGCTAGAATAGTATTGCAACGAATGTGCAAAATGAGGGTTCTTTTGATTCAAAGATTTATATTAATAACGACTAATTTATTTCTACTTATTTATAGACACGAATACACACAACAAGAATTTAATCAATAAACACTTGATATTCACAGAGAAATATCGTTTAAGATTTAATAATATTGCTCCTCTTTGACACAAATTCGGTCATTGTCTTTGTTCGCTTATATAACGATACGTCCTTTCTCAAAATTTTTTAAATTTACGCGAGATGTTTCCGAGAAATATTTCTCGGAATTACGCGCTATAATGTGGTTCATAATTCTGGAAATGTTTGCCATTTCTCTGGACTAATTTGAAACAGTATACTATACAGGTTATCCAGAATTTGCAGACCAACAAAATAATACGTATTTCTTTAGAATTAAGGTGTAGCCCCAGAAAATTTTACAGAATCTAGTGCTTTTCGTTTTCAAGATACAAGGTCCCAAACATACTTCTCTGGTTACTTTAATTTATACAGCTGAGGGAAACTTTGACTATAAAAACTTTGGATTTTGTTTGAGACTCTTGATTAATTATATTATAAGTCTCTCTGCAGCATTTAGTTTACAATTTGTTACATTTTTAGAAACAGTTTTGTTGTTAATTTTGTTTAAAAAATCATCTCATAACATAACTTTGTTGTTAATTTTGTTTAAAAAATCATCTCACAACATAACTTTTCAACTTTATTATTTTAACCATATAACTAGGCTTAGATGCCCGCAAGGAGAATAAGCAACACCTGGCAATTTCCTCTCCTCTTGGCAGTCCAATAATTAAGAAAATAGTTCCATAGCCATACAAAATTGAAATAATGATGAATTTTAAATAATAATTGTATGTAAAAAGAATTTTCGTGTTTTGTTAGACTTAATTCACAATGTATCAACAATTTAGTCTACGAATTTTAGGACAGTCTGTATACAGTAGGTAAAGGTTAGAGCCTGAGCACATCTAAGATATTAAGGTTTAAAACACATTTCAATCTTGTGGTAAATACACTATTTATGGCGCTTCCACACTCAATTTTTTTAAAGAATGATATGCATTATTAATTATAATATAACAAGAGATAGTAAAGTAAATATAAGTGTGTTCAAAACAACAAGTAACAATAGAATTTAAATGTAAACATCGTTTTTTGTAGTCTACAATAACCAGAAATTTTATTAATAAATAAAAAAAATTTTTAGACAATAATGCAACAATAAAAATAATAATTTGATAAATTTTTGTTTTATTTACATTTAATCCTTGTGGGAGTAAAAATAAATTTTGTTTTTAGTTTCTCAACGCACCTAATCACTACCCTCTGAACTGCAATTTTTTTTGTGTTTCCCTTTGATTTTATCCTGTTTTTATGCTTACATATCGTTGGTAAAAAATGTATAATTTTTTTTCGATCTTCAGAATTAATAAATTAACGTCTCGGACGTTTAAAATTAGTAAAATGTTGCCTATGGCTTCAAAAATTGCAATATAGAATGGATATTTTAACTTTTGTCATTATATTAAGCTGATAATTAATAAATACTGCTTTTCGTTTTCAAAATTTATGAAATTACATTTCCGAATTTCAAAATTAATAAAATGTTATTAACGGAACCCAATATTAAAAAAAAATCTCACTCTGTTTTTTATTAACTTTAAACTTATTGATAAAAAATGTTGTTCTTTATTACTTTAAAAATTGTTAAACTATAGCCCCAAAATTTAAAAAATTTGAAAATTTTTATTTTTGACTTCAAACATCAGTAAAATTTTAGCTCCAGCTCTCAAAATTACCTTAAACATCTACGATTTTGTCTTTATTATATTGATTTCAAATATGTTGATAAATATTGCCTCTGGCTTTTGAAACTTATTGCAATTGCATTTCTAAATTTAGAATTAATAAAATGTCATCTCAGGCTTCCAATTTTATTTTTATTAATTTGAAACGTTATAAAAATGTCGCTTTCTGATCTCCAAACACTTGAAATGTTGCTCCGGACTTTGAAAATTAGCAACATCTTGCCCCCGGCTTCTAAAATTAGTAAAATATCGTCTTCCGCTTTCAAAATTACCAAAATATTTTAATTTTTGCTTTAATATTGATCTGAAAACTGGTAAAATTATGTCTGGATGTCAAAATTTGTAAAATATTGCTTCTGACTTCCAATATTAAAACAAAATGTTACTCTTGCCTTTATTAATTTAAAACTTGATAAGATATATTGTTTTTAGTCATAAAAATTGTTAAAACAGTGTCTCAAATTTTCATTGTTAGTGTCAACATTTACAAATGCAATAAGGAAGATTTTTATAACGTATTTTTATCGAGTGTTTTAATTTTTGTGCAAGAGTGACGTCAGGTCTTTTGAAGCCTATTAGTTGATTTGGTATTTCTAACCGTCCTCATTTCTGGGAAGGGTAAAGCAAGTTTCTTAAAAGCTGAAATTTGAAAAGTACACCAATAAAGACAAAACTCATTTTTAAATCATTTTATTTTAAAAATAAAACTGCAAAATTACAATAAAGTAAGTTGTAGTTGTGGCTAAAATACCAAAAAATGTTGTTCTGTTAACATTAACGAAATTAGCAGCTGTGACTTGTACATTCGTATTGTTTATTTGTTGCACCAATATTAACAATTCTTTTCTTTCTTTCGATTCATCTGAAAATTCTTCTTGACGTTTATAACACAAAACAATTAAATTTTTAGCACTTGAGCTAACACAGCTACAAGATAATACAACTGAAACAGTTCCAGTTGCATTAAAAACTACAAGTAAAACGTGTACAATAATTAATTTATCATCAAGAAATGTGTGTCTAGAAATCGAAAGAAACAAAAAATTTAAATTTGAAATAATACTTATACCTAAAACAAAAATTAAAGTCCATCCAAAAATATCATTAAACATTGCAACCATTTCTGATAAAACTCGAAATAAAGTTGCAATTTGTCGAAAATTGTTGGTTTTCTTGAAGTTGTTTTCGAGTTCTTTAAAGCGAGTTTTAAAAGCCAATGCATAATTTACAATCAAAAAACTCAAAAGTACATTATAACAAAGGCACACTTCATTAATAATAAAGCTTCGAATAGGACCAATAAAGCTCCAAAAATAGATAAAACAAACTAATAATCCAATAAATGGAAGAAAATAAACCGAAAAATGTAATATTGGATTAGAAAAAAACTTGACAGGATCGTTCCGCGTCTTGAAAATTGTATCAATTTTTTGAAAGTTATTATTTAGATGTTTCCATTGGTCTTGATTGAAGAAACACGAATTTAAAATTCCAGAAATAGACAATAAAACAGCAAAAGTTAAATCCAAACAGTCAATTGCATACTGAATTTTATTATAAACATTTTTCGCATCGTGGATTCTTGCAATTACAGAAAATAAAGTGAAAAGGAAAAATAAAATTATGTAAGCTCCAGCCTGAATTTTTTGCAAGATTTGATTCTGTAGCGAGAATTTTTCAAAACTATAACAAGGCACTACTGCAAAAATGCGACCAATTTTGAAAAACGGACGCAAAAAACGAATGTCTCGACGTGATAAGAGCATTTTGAATAATGACTAACAACAATTATTATAAAAGAAGATATTAATTACGTTAATTTAGTGTACTTAAAAGGTAAACAAAATTTGTTTATTTAATTTTTGTAACTATAATTTAATTATATCGGACTATTTAATTCTGACATAATAATTACTAAATTCGTACGAGTTTTATATATTCACACAAAGCAGGAAATTCAAATATTATTTATAAATTAATATATTTTAAAAATAAAATTGCAAAGTTACAATAAAATAAGTTGTAGTTGTGGCTAAAATACCAAAAAGTGTTGTTCTATTGACATTAACAAAATTAGCGGCTGTGACTTGTACATTTGTATTATTTATTTGTTGTGCCAATCTTAACAATTCTTTTCTTTCTAGTGATTCATCTGAAAATTCGTCTTGACGTTTATAACACAAAACAATTAAATTTCTAGCATCAAAGCTAACACAACTACAAGATAGTACAACTGAAACTGATCCAATCGTATTACAAACTAAAAGTAATGAGTAAACAATAATAAATTTTACTTCAAGAGATGTGTATACAGAAATAAAAATAAATAAAATGTTTAAATTTGTAGTAATACTTGTGCCTAAAACAAAAATTAAACTCCATCCAAAAATGTCATTAAACATTGCAACCATTTCTGATAAAACTCGAAATAAAGATGCAATTTTACGAATATTGTTTGTTTTTTTGAGGTTATTTTCTAGTTCTTTAAATCGCTTTTTAAAAGCTAATGCATAATTGATAATCAAAAAATTTAAGAGTATGATATAGCAAAAACACAAATTATTAATGATATAGCTTCGAATATTACCATAAAAACTCCAAAGGTAGATAACATAAACCAATAATCCAATAAATATCAAAACGTAAGTCAAAAAATGCAAAATTGGATTAGAAAAAAACTTTACCGGATCGTTTCGAGTGTTGAATAGTTTATCAATTTTTTGAAAATTATTATTTAAGTTTTTCCATTGGTCTTGATTGAAACAACACGAATTTAAAATTCCAGAAATAGATAATAAAACTGCAAATGTTAAATCCGCACAGTCAATTGCAATTTGAATTTTGCTGTAAATACGTTTTGCATCGTGGACTCTTGCAATAACAGAATATAAAGTTAATAGAAGAAATAAAATTATATAAGTTCCAGCTTGGATTTTTTGGAAAGTTTGATTCTGAAGCCTAAATTTTTCAAAGCTATAACAAGGCACAACTGCAAAAAGTCGACCAATTTTGAAAAACGGATTCAAAAAACGAATGTCACGTCTTGATAAAACCATCTTGGATAATATCTACATTATAATAAAACAGGAAAACAACAATATTTTTCAATTAAGGTAATCACAAGTAATGTAATTGATGGACGTAAAAATGGTAAACAAAATTTGTTTTTTAAATTTTTATCAAGTGTATTAAAAAACGCACATTTGCTGTTAACCAAATTTATAAAAATACAAAAAAATTATAATTGGAACTTAAGACTCTAGATATTGTACATTCAAATTTAGTACCATTGGAGTATTTATCCAGCACGAAAAAATATGTGAGGAATATAAAAACTGGCGAAGGGAAATAAATATAGAAAAAATTAAGTATATGGGCATAGGAAGCAATGATGGTAATTTACTATTAGATAATGGAACTACATTTGAAAGATGTACAGCATACAAGTACTTAGGAATAACGTTCGAAGAAAACGGAAAAGATGAAAAAGAAATACAAAAAAGAGTAGACCAGAGTAGAAGAATCATAGGAATCATAGGAATTTTTTGGTCAAAAAATATAGACAAAGGAAGCTAAACATCTACAACACCGTGGTAAAAAGTGTATTAACATATGGCGCCGAATTATGGACTATGACAGAAAATGACAAACGGAAAATACTGGCAACAGAAATGGATGCATTACGAAGATCTGCCTGACACTCAAAATTAGACCATAAAAGAAACGGCGAGATAAGAGATATAATGAATACAAAGACAATAGTCATTGACGAGATTGCTCAAAAACAATTAAAATGGTATGGACACATACGTCGCATGGGAGAAGATAGGTAACCAAAACAAGTGCTAGAATTGATAACAGAAGGAAAAAATCGAAGAGGACGTCCTAGGAAAAACTGGATACAGGGTATCACCAAGGCCATGAGTGAGAGAAATCTAGCCGAAGCAGATTGGTTAGACAGAAAAAAATGGAGATTGGGAATCGGAAGGCGACACAAGACACTATAAACCGAATATATATATATATATATATATATATATATATATATATATATATATATATATATATATATATATATATATTTATCCTTAGCATGTTACTGCGTCCGTACATTGCAAAATTACATACAATGCTGCGTCCACGACCTTACTGCGTCCGTATACGGACGCAGTAAATCTTTTCCACACTAATCGATTCTAAATAAAGAGAAAAAGATAAAACCAAAGTTTCAGAAGGACGCCATAAGGTGCATATGATGAAAAAGAACTGAATAATTTAGTTCTCTCAATTTAACCTAGATGGCGCTGCGAATTTTTTAAATATACACCAGATGAATATATTTCTTTCATTATTCAGATGATGCTGCGTCTGTTCTGTATATTTGTTTTCACCATATGCACCTTACCGCGTCCTGTTCACGTGGCAACACTGTTCGTGTGCAGTGCGCGTGTGCACTAAAGATTCGCAAAAAGAATTGACTTTTTGTTTATCTTTCGGAGTTGGAAATATTTATGGAATTAAGAGATCAAAGAATTGACTTTTATTGACTGAAACATTAATTGGAATATTTTTTAAAAGTGATAAGAGTGTTAAAGATATATAACATAATAAAATTTTTTTGGTTATAATTATAATGATTGTAATTTTCTGCTTATAATTATAATAATTATAATTTTCTGCAAATTTGCAAAAAAAAGATTTTTTTAGAAGTTAGAATTTTGAAGGCACTGTAATTAAGATATTAATTAAAATTTATCAGAGTTTTGTTACAAAAGTTAGTGTATTAAATAAAAGACAAAAAACAGTAATTTTTATGTGCACTATTCTTTGAAACATAAGATCGACAGTATCATTTAGATGACAACAAACGTCTTTTAAATTAAAAACTAGTTTAGATAAGAAAGTTATTGGGGTGATTAAAAGCAAAATTTATAAAAAATTGTAACAACAGCACATATTGGTGATTTTATAATTATAGAAATTCTTAATGCTTGTATTGTAACCCAGGTATGGTCAGTTTCGCTGTTTTCTAACAAAAAGATCGCGTTTCATAAAAAAATTTTTAGTACAAGTTTTCTAAATTACATTGAATCAATAAATCATCAAATTAAAAAATAGAAAAAAAATCAATATAATTAATTATGTCTGGATATGTTTATTTTCATGTAAACCAATTTCCTTAATAGCACAATTAAGTCGTCGAAAATTGTTGTACTTATGCAAAATAAGTGAAGTTAGACCTAATTTTAATCACTGAAGAAGAGGCAAAGCCTGAAAACAGACAAGACCAAAAATAAAACACTTTTTGATCGTGGCGTACAAATTTTTTTGTAGTGTACTTTAGGAAAAATTATATCTTTGAGCAGGTTAACATTTTAACTATGGTCAGTTTTTGACCGCATCTAAATTTAATTTTTGTAAAGACCAACTAAAAATGTTTATCAAATATAAAATTTGACTAAACTACTGTTTTTCTTTAAAAAAATATTACAATAGGCTTGTTTCAACAACACTTTAGTTAAAAACAAAACGGGGCAATGCTACTGTTTATGCGTAATATAATAATTCTGAACTGTTCTAAATTATTGCTGTTAGAATCATCTTATTACTTAAAAAATCAAAAAAAATTTCCTCGAAGCAGTCGAATATTGTGTTTATGTGTCTTTCTCCAAAAACGATTAAATTTGCTTTGCTTAAAAGTAGAGTTAAGTCTAAAGATGTACAAATAAGTAGTTACACGAATTATTTAATATTGAAATTATTCCTACTAAAAATATTTAAAAAACGAAATAATTATATTATTATACAATATTTAAGGTGACAGTTTAACTTAAATTCAAAGTTATAATGCATGGTACTCTCAAAAATTGATACAGATCGCAGGCAACTTGAAAGGATCTAATTTTTTAAAAAGCAATGCATAATTTGAGATTTGTAAGTTGTAATTTTATTTTAAATGCGGTTAAAAAAATAGAAGACTTTATGCTTGATTTTTAGGTACGTTTTTAGTACGTAATTTTTAGTTTCATTTTGTTCCTTGCTTCTCGTGTTCAGTTTTTCTTTGTTCTTTACATAATATAACAATTATAACATTTCTGACAACCAGCACTAACATAAATAACTAGCATTATTGAAAGACAGGTTTTCTGAATGCTTTATAGGCATCAAGAAACAGGATAGTTGTTTTATTCAGTTTTAATTAAACATCACAATTAACAAAATATATCTTAGAAATTTGAAGAAAAAACTAATAATTCAAAATTATTATGTGTATTTTTGGTTGTTCCATATTCCAAAAACGTAATATTTTACACATTTGTATTGTATACGACTGAAAGTTACTACAAAATTGACTTTAGTTGTAATAATAATTTTAGAAATTTTACCTATTTTGCACAAAGCGCAATAATTATGATTGACTTGATTGCTACATAAAAAAAGTAGTTTCTATAAAAACAAATTGCAGAGTTCTGTTTACATCGAGAAAATTTTTATTAAAAATATTTCAACAAATTTTTTAATTAATTTGATGCTTTAGAAAGCTCTTGCTAAAAATACTTCGGCTATACATATACCGGGTGACTCAAGTTTTAACCGCACCTCAAAAACAGATATTTCTAATGGGCTCCAGAAGCCGTGACGTAAAAAATGCGCGAAATTTTGAAACACTGTCATTCGATAAAAATACCTTGAAAAAGTCGACCTTATTGCATATGTAAATAAGGTTGAATTTATAAAGATCAAATTTTATGCGATGAATAAATACACTAAATAAAATAAATAAGACCTAAAAATGTCGACATTCGATAGCCTAAACATTTCATTTATTGATAAGTCACGAATTACAACAAATTTACACTTAATAAAGAATTTAATGGAAAATAAAATGTTCGATGCACAGATTTCCTTCATTTCTAAGCTTTAACGCAGGTCCAACATGAGCGAATGCCAGCGAACTATGCCGAACGTGAACAATTTTCTCTATTCGTGAGCGCGTTTGCGCGCTACTTTGCTACTCGGCTATCTACGGTAGTTGCTTTACAGCGGTTCGGCTCACTTTGAAGCCTGTACGGTAATTTCTATTTTCGATTAATTTCTCAAATATGCGAGAATTGTTTGTAACTTGTGTCTGGATTAAAACTAGAATGTCTAGAGTATTGGAGTTGAGTGTTTTTATGCCTTATTTGTGTTTCCACATGTGATTTTTATTCGGTCAAAGTTTAGCTGTTATAATTTCAACCTTATGTATTAGTGCAATAAGGGCGACTTTTTTAAGGTATGTTTTCAGAATGACAGTGCTTCAAACGTTCGCGCTAAAATTACGACACACTTCTCCAGCCCATTAAGCAAAAATTCTCAAAATAATTGTAATTAATATTTTCAAATATGTAGAAGAAGATTTTCCTCAAGTTTCAAATTGTTTACTTGTACGGTTTCTTTTTTACTTTTGCTTATTTGATTATAAATTAACGTTAACGATTTTTCGTACGGTTTTATTTTTCGTTTTTCTCATTATATAATATAAGTTTACGTTAACGATTTTTGTGTACATGTGTATTTTTTTGATGTAATGCACCAAGTGGTTAATTGAATTTTTGTGTCGCTTGTTTTTAATTAATATTTTAATATTGAAGCACTAACTTTCTCATAATTTATAAAAATGTTGTAAATTTTATTAAAAAAGGACTCCATCAAGAAAAGAAAAGGTGTTTCTTAAAACTTATGGCATTCGTCATCAAAATGGAACACGTCTATTGTGAAAATTGAAAAGCTAAGTTAGCTGGTAACTAATTGTCAGATCATAAATATATTTCAATTCTTAGGATGTTCCTATTGGATATATTACTACTCCAACTTATCAAGTCATAAATTAGACTAAAATAGTTAATACATAATATAAAAATGGGATTAAATCAAAGTCTAACATTTTTTTCAATAATAAATTTTGCAGATTGATTTTGTTAGATATTTTTGATCAATTAATGTAAAAAACAGGACAGAAGATTTTTGCCCGAAATTATTTTCCTTCAGTTTTATAGATCAAATAAATTGCTAGACCAATCAACAAATAAATAGATATACAATTAAGTGCGATTTTTAAAATATCATTAATTTTCTAATTTTGACTTAAAAATATGATTAGTATCTTCTAAAACTTTGTCATACTTATTTTGAAACAATTACGTCATATATTTTTTAATATTTTAATTTTAGAAATAAATACTTGTATGGTAATTTTGTTAATAACAAATTGCACAAAAATATAGCAGTCGGATATTTTATGTTACTTTTAACCTTTAGAACTTATGGAATGTTAAAATGCTTTAAGTAAATCGGTCTAAGTCGGAAAAAGTTTTAAGATAAACGCAAAATTGACTCAACTAACAAAAATGCATTTGTATTTTTAGTTTTCATTATTGTGACAACTATAAAATTTACTGGAAATATGGCAACGTTGCGGACGCAACATGTGTTATAAAATGAAAGTAAATATACACGAGGACGCAGTATAGTGCCCACTATGAAAGTCTATATACACGGACGCAATGTCATGCTGATGATGAAAGGACGCAGTATTATACCAATAATGAAAACTTTTGATCTATAAGGTCTATTTTAAAACGGAACCGATATCTGAAATCGCAATTAAAATATTCACCAGGATCTATTTTTAAACTGCGATATATATGGCTCCTTCTGGTGGACGCAGTAACGTGTGTTTCATGAAAGGACGCAGCATTGTGCGAGGGATGTATATATATATATATATATATATATATAGTTGGCGCACTAGGTGGCATCTATTCAAACAAGACACTAATTGGCATCCAGCAATATACACGGTGTATATTATTGTATATTCAGTTTATTAATAAAGGACTGATTGACATCCGGTGTATTTAGCGGTCCAGTTGGCATCCCACTGTATATTTTATACACATTTAGTACACTTTGGCTTCTGTATATCACACATTGGCATCCGTGCGCTGTTGCCATGTATATCTTAACAAGTACTCTCTATTAAATACTAAAATTTACAGTGCGTAGATTTAATTTCAGGCTCGAGCCGAAGGCGAAGTCTAAGCACTGTAAATTACCTAACGTACGACAACTGTATTAAATTTTTTGTCCGAAGAAAGTTTTAATCTTTTTGATATTTATAATCATAATTTATAGTAAGTATTGTTTATATCTGTAGCAGTAAGGGAGAACTAACTTCAGAATCACCCAAATGACATTTTGAGTATTTTTAGTTAATTTTATTGCTGCCAACCTTGACGACTTGATTCTTTTTACTTTATTACAATTTTTCGATATTAAAAATTAAAGAAAGCATTTATTGCAAAATTTATACCTGTAAATTAATTTTTTTGAACCAAATTAAATTTATATATGAATACATTAATTTTAAAGTAACTCGTAAACGTAAAAATTTCCAGTACATAAAACTGTCAATTTACAATACCGGTATTGTAAATTGACGTTTAACTGACAAGTAATAATATAACTAACGTTCACGAGGACAAAACATATTTTTGTTGATTTCTTATTTTATCGCTACCATATCAAACTAGTGAATGTGAAAAATTGGTTCTTATAGATTTTTGGTTGGTGACATAATCGAGAAAAAAGCATCAATAATGCTTTTCCAAATAATTATTTTTTCCTAATAATTAATTGGAGAATATTAGAGAAACATTAGACTTATTTAAAATATAATTTAGTCAAGTTTTAAAAATCTGTATTTATGATAATTATAATAATGGTTTATTACTACTAGACTAGAAATACATTATTTTACAAAAGTAAAAAAAAAATTAAAATAGAAAAATAGAAAATTAAATAAAAACATAAAATTAAATAATATAAAACTCAACATACACTTTTAAGATCATTAAAATTGTTCGGTGAATATTTTCCAATAGAGTAGAATGTCTTGAATAAATTAAGTATTTTATACTTTTTGTAAAAACAGCTTGAAGAACAAATTCCTAAATTCTATAGGTGAGATATTGTAAAATTCTTTCTCGTATAAAATAGTCTCAGTAAAATTATTTCCACTAAATGTAAGATATGCATGTTTGCGTTTTGACTAAATTTTTCAAAATTTTTAAATATTTATGTTTGAAAATTCAAGACATTTATAAATAAACTTGAGATTGTAAAAATATCTCATCTTGTAATAAATTCTACAATTATTTCTATATTTAAAGTTTTATTTTTATACAATTTTTGATTTATATAATTCAATATCAATAAGTAACCTATTTTCTATTCTACTAAAAGGTGCTCTTATCTTATGATTTAGTAAAATTATATTAAAAACTTTACAACCCAGAGTGGAATTATCTGCATAAAAAACTACATCTGCTGCTAGTATAAATAAATTCAAATTATTTATTCACGAGTATATCAAAAATACAAATACCGACTAAGGTACTTAGGACTAGGGACTAGGAATAATGCTAACTTCTTTATAAATTATTAATCAGGCACTGGTGATAATTTTGGTCTCGCAAAAGCTTTGCCACTGTTATATAAGAATTTGTTTGATTTTTTCAAACAAAAACTAAGAAGTACGGCGATTAGAATTTTAAAAATTATTTTTAGAGTGCAAATGTAAATGTAAAGCATTGTGTATATACAAGAAGTTATGTAGAAAATATTTTCAAGTATGAATGAAAGAAAATAATATTTTTTACGAAGTACAGCGTTTGAAGTAAGAAGCACGGCGCACAGTGTTTCGAACATATGAGCGCGGGTGGAAAAAAGTCAAAACTCAGCGTATTGCGATTTTTGGTTTTGATGTTCGTATCTTAAGATAAAAACGTAAAGGGATAGAGTTAATCAAAGGTTTTTAATTAACTTCATGACATCTGAAGGCTTTATTTTAAGTGGTCAAAAAGAGTCTGCAGTTATTGATAATCAGAAATTTATTAAAACAAAAAAATATTTACATGAAAATATGAAAAAAAAAACATTTTACGATTATACACAGAATATGTAGAAAATAATTATATTTAAAACTTAAAAAAATCAATAACATATTTTTTTTAAAGTAAAAGATAAATAATATAATAAATAAAGTAAAATAATATAATAATATATAGATAAAGATAAATAAGATTCATAGGTCGAGATAAACCGTTCTAGCCTCTTATTCGCTTTAGACCACTTCTCCTCAATTTTGAACGGCCACAGACGAATATTGTTTTTAAGCTCGGTATTTTCACCATCAGATATATTACTTAAATTATAATTAATAACAAGGTGGCGGTAAATTTTTTAAGGTGTTTCATCTCTACGATGTTCCTTCTACTCTTCGGAAAATTTTCTTCTAGATATGACGCAACCTGCATCTAAGAATTAAAAAAATATATATTTGCAAAATCGTGCGCTGACAACAGCTTACATATTTGAAAACAGCATTTAATTTTGCATAAAATGTTTTTATAATTTAAGACTTGATAACGCGGTACTCACATTTTTTTTTGACTAATAACTTTCAAAATTTGCTAGCATACCCCCACTCTTTTATATTGACTATTTTTATTTACTAAGTAATTAAAAACTCAAAGTAAGTTATATAATTACCTTCTAATGAGATTTCCATTGATTCTATTGCAAACAGTTAGTACCACACCATTTACAAAATATTTGCTAATTCATTATGAGCTGCTAGAGGCTTATCGCATTAGGACAAAAAGCGATATTTATTAATAAAAACATTGAATATGAAATCTCTACTTTACCCAACTAGTGCCTAATTGGTGTTTTTTAAAAAATTTGATATGACTTTTTTCCACCTAAAATATATACGGCGAAACACTGTGCGGCGTTTCGAACTAAGGAGTGCAGCGTTTTGATTTAAACTAAGAAGTACGGCGATTGAAATTTTAAAAATTATTTTTAGAGTCCAAATGCAAATCTAAAGCATTGTGCATATACAAGAAGTGATGTAGAAAATATTTTCAAGTTAAATGAAAGAAAATAATATTTTTTATGAAGTACAGCGTTTGAAGTAAGAAGTGCAGCGTTTATATAAACTTGTAAATTTGACGTGGACATTTATTGTCCAATTATTTGAAGAAAAATCACTTTACCATGAGATAGAAAGTATTTAGTTGTGTTGTTTTTCTAATAATCTAAATAATTAAATCAGGTTATTTATTTTGTTGATTATTATTTCTTCTTAACAATAGAGTAAATTTAAAATAAAAATTTTTAATTTTAAAAACATGCTTCAATTTTTGTTTTATTTAGAAAAGATTTAGTGTTGCTGTATAGGTCAATTATACAATTAAATATTTACAAAGTGCCTAAAAATGACAATTTAAAACAGCGACGTCACCACACTTAATGCACAGTCAATAAAAAGAAAGTAAAGAAAGCTTCACATTCCTCACTCTTACTGTAAATAACTATTATTTTAAAACTTTGTAATTTTTCTTCAACGTATTTTTGCTAACAAAAAAACGAACTATAATTTTTGTTTTGTTTTATTTTTAGTTGGGCAATTTAATAAATCTAAATTAATATTTATAAGTAATTTTGTGTTTTTAGTATCACTTAGTGACTTGCTGCTATTAATTTATCATTTAATAAAAAAAGTCAAAGAAAAATAAAAACATATTTTCTTTTATGTACAAACGTCAAGCAACAAAAAAGTAGGTTAAAATAAAGTCAAAATTTGGTTGTTTATTGTCGTAGATAAACATTTACCACCAATCTTGCTTTACAACTCATTACTTTAGCATTTTTCTTTTTTTTTAATTTTAGATATATATTTGTTATCTATATATTTTTTTCTCAGACAGTAACTTGTTAACTTTTCTATTTCGTTAAGATTAAAGTTTTTATTTTTTCAACTAGTTTTTATCCACAGTTTCATTCATGTATTTTCTAGAAATATTTGTAGCTACTTGCAAAGTTTTTTAAAAATACTTTAGCCTCAAGCGCAAATGAACAGAAATGTTTATATTATATATTTATTTATAATAAAGATTATACATTTAATACGTCAATTTTTCAAAAAAACTTTAACTTTAAAAATAATAATTTATAAACTTTTAATATTGAATTTTTAGAATTATAACTTGTTTTATTTTCTCCTTTTTCTCAATACTAATAAGAAAATATTTTAAGTTTTAGTAAAACATTTGATTTTATCAAAAATTGATTTTCTTCTGTTTAGAATTTATTGTTTTCTCGGCTTTTAAAAGTCTTTTATACTCGTTACTGCGTATTGCAGTGCCCAACCATGCACCTTCATTGTTAAATTTTTTGAATCAATATGATATTTTCGTTTGGTGCATATATTTAAAAAAAAATCATTGGTCAACAAACTTTGGCTTATACACGAGCTTGAACTTAAGAAGATGCTTCTTATTTTTTTATTAACGTATCTAATGTTTATTTCTTTGCAACTACGATTTGTTGAAACGTTTATCTTATTATACCAAATTAATACTAAATTCTTTCTTGTCAACAAGGTTTAATAATTTTAATTATTAAACATGTAAAAACTAACTGTCTGCTATTATTACATCTGAGACGACTAAGTTACTATTAAACAGAGCAATTGACATTCTAACACATACCGTGAAATGATGTTGAAATATATTCATTAAATTTTGATTGTAGCAAGTAAATTTGCAACTGTAAATCGATTAAATTTCATAAATTTTATTTCGTAATTTATTTGGTTTTCACTTTATTGTCTTATTAAAAATATATACAAAGTGACATAAAAGTATGAAATAAAATTCATATTTTCTAAGTTACTGTTTTTTTTTAGAAAAACTTTAAGACAGATCGATTTTATTTTTTTACTGCGCACGTTTTTTACTTATTTTCAAATTTTTTTAAACAACAGGTTTTTTGCTGTAACGTAATCGAAATTTTTTTAAAATAGCATCGCCTATTTTTGATGTTGAATATTAAAACTACTTTTTTTTCTGCTTATAACAATATAACATTTTATGGGATCTAAAGCAAAAACTTTATGTAATTTAACCAATTTAAATGTTTTATTAAAATTTATTTTATTTTATTTTAAATTTTTTAAAATTGACGCAATTTTAACAGAATTACTGAACTAAATGTTCAAATTGACGTACTTCGGTTTCTTAGTAATAATACAACCAACTTTCAAATTCCATTAGCACATTTTTAACCAATTAAGCGGTACTGATTTGTAATTCTTTCTCTAAAATCCTTGATTTTGTTGCAAATACTTTTGATTTTAAGTAGCTCTATACAAAAACGTTAATAATCAAAACATCATCTAAATAATCTTTGACACCACGAGGGTAGTGTGGAGATGCAACGTCTTGTTTAAGCCATACATTAGCTGCTGGTGTGTCTAGATCCTTTTTATTGGAAAAAGTTCCGCTAATGCTGGTACTAACGTGTCGCAAAAGACATCCAAATAAACTTGTTTAATTAATTGGACGTCAAAAAAATACGGTTCCAAAATGTGATTAAGTCAAAAAAGACACAACAGCCATATGAGACGATAGAAAACTTGCAAAGTACGAGAGAAACCAATACTTGTTACAACATCCAAAAAAATTGAATGTTTAGTGTGGTTTTGTCAATCAATACCTTTTAATTAGTCAAAAAATGAAAAATAATATGCTACTAGATTACGAAAATTAGTTGTATTATTACCAGGCGGCGAAAAAACTTCAATTTGGACATTTAGTTTAGTAATTCTGTTAAAAATTACGTCTATTTTGAAAAATTTAATAAAACATTTAATTTGGTTAAACTACTTAAAGCTTTCGCTTTAGACTCTATAAATGTTATACTGCTGTACTCAGAAAAAAGAGTAGTTCCAATATTTAACATCAAAGATAAGAGTTTCTATTTAAAAAAAATATCGATTACGTTACAGCAAAAAACCAGTTGGCAAAAAAAATTGAGAACAAATAGAAAACGTGCGCAATAAAAAATAAAATCGACCTGTCTTGGCGTTTTTCTAAAAAAACAGTAACTTAGTACAAATTTAGATGCAACGTTGCCAATTTAATGCGGATGCCAATCTCACCGTGATTCCAATGGCATCTAGATATACACGAATCGATTACAGCGCCTCAGTACGACTCCTTGCTGAACTCAAGAGAATATTATTATACTTTTGGCGGTCAATTTGACGTCCACCACTTTTTTACGCCATCTGATAGGATGTGTGCTAAGTAAGCTTGTGTCGATATTTTACGCTTATGTCAAATTGGCATCCGTATATTGGATGCCACCTTACCTCGGATGCCACCTTTACCGCAATTTTTACATGGGCGGATGCCACCTTAGCCTCTGTAAGTATATATATATATATATATATATATATATATATATATATCCTGCTATCATTAGCACGGCCATACATTGCCCGATCCCTATCATTAGGACGTCCTTGTGCATAGAGCGCCCGTATATGGACGCTCTGCTGCAACCCCATGTAAAAAAAATTTGGGAGCCCTCCTACACCAAGAGGAAGCGAATGGCAAAAATCGATTTGGACGCTTTAATGATTTCTGGATGAAAAATTCGTATAATTTTTAGTTCTGGCGTATATAGGGGTGGTGGCGCTGGCGTAATATACGTATATTCAACCTCGGTGTAATAGAGCGTCCGTCAGTTCGGCAACACTGTAACGATAGGAATAACATTCTCTCGTATCTGAGTTGTGAGGAATGAAGAGATAGACGCGCTGCGCTAATGTTTCAAATTGAAATCTGTCAAAATACAGTAAGCGGTAAAATTGTGGAATATTTAAAATAACTTTAGAAGTATTTATTTTTTAAAAAATCGCTTGGACAGGTCAATTTTATTTTTAAATTGCGCATTTTAATAATAATTTTTTAATAAATTTTAATATACTTTTTTTAATCAGTGCGACCCAAAAATAAGATACCGAAATCAACTTTGTTTTTTTAAAGGGCACTTTATACTTTTTATTGCATTTTTAAATTTTATGACAAATTTTTGACATATTTTATGTATAATGTCGTATACCTATCTTTAACTGTTTTCGAGATATTGACAGTTAAAAAAAAAACAAAGAAAATTAAATATTCATTTTTTTTCTTAAGTTAATTATTTAAATTACTTCCCAAATAATTTTCTGACAGTGAGATGTCTTTCTTTAAATTATTAAAAGTAAAAATAAAATAAAAATTGAAAAACTGAAATTTATTATTATTGAACTCATTGTTAAAATGTAGCACCCTATAACTTTTTGACAGTTTAAAAAATACTGACAATTAAAAATTTGTTGGAAACAATAACCGACATTTTAATTTTTTTAAATAAAGTGTTAATTATAAATTATTTTGTTTTTTTAATGAACGGTTATTCTCAGATAACAGATAAATAAATGCCCGATCATTTTTTTTTTAATAAATAGTTTTAAAGTTATTTTACATGTTTTAATGTTTTCATTGCCCAATTGGCTTGACAGTCCTACATAAAAATAACAAAAAAAAAATTAAACACAAATTAACAAAAAAAATATTTTTTTAAAAAATTTTTTCCTATTTTATTTCTAGCACACGTGGTTTCTTTCATCTATTCTATTTCTTCTCCATTTTTATTTAAAACTTTTATTTTTCCACACTTACTCATTTTTAACTTTACACACTCTGACAAACAATGCTCTATTGTCTCCCTTTCTACTCTACACAATGCACACATTCTTTCCCAATCTTCTCTTCAAAATTTATTTTTCTTTTCTTCATTTCAACATCTGTATCTTGCAACCATATTTTTATTTTTTATTTTATTTAAATATTTTGGCAGTTTCGTGGTAATAAACAAGACATATTTTGAATTGTACTTTTATTTTTTTATGCTTGCAACTATTTCGTGTTTATCTACGTCAGCATCTCTTTGTTTTAGTTTTTCATCCCTGTTCTTCCTTCTTCTCTCATTCTTTTAATTTCTGCACACGCATACCTGTTTTTCTCATAGTAGTCATTTCGTTCTATTCACCTAACATTTCCATTTCTAATTTTATCCCAGCACTGTTGTAGTATTCTGCATTCATGTCGCATTCTTTAATTTTTCTCGAATTTTACTGCTTATTTTTTTGTTTCCACTCTTATCTTTTTCTTGCACACGCTCAATTTCTTCAAATTTTTTCCATCCATATACTTTTGCTCTATACATTACAATACTTTTCACTACAAAACGGTTAAACATCATCATTCTTTTTTTAAAATTTTTTCAAAATTTACGTTCTCCCAAACTCCAGACACTTCCCATTATTTTGTTTGCTTCCTTTGTTTGTATACTACTATTTAATACATATCCCAAATATTTTAACTTTTTTACTTGTTCTATATTTTTTTCTTCTTATTTCCATTCATCTTCTTTTTTGATTCTTACTTTCTTTCCAAACACCGACATTTTTGTTTTATCTACAATAACTTAGACTTTTTTGTTTCTTACATATCTTTCCGTAACTTTTATCATTTCTTTTATTTCACTCTTGCTTTTTGCTACAATTACTAAATAGTCTGCAAACGCCAGGAACCACATTTTCTCTCTGCCTACAACTATCTCTCATACTTACGCTTTACTTAAACTTTTATCTACATCTTCCATAAATGCTAAGAATAATGCAGAACTTTATTGACAGTCTTGTCTGATATCTTTATTTGTCTAAAAACTTTCACTTACTTCTTCGCCTACTTTTACTTGGTTAATAATTTGCTCGTAGAATTCTTCCATCTTGCTGCTTACCAACCACTTACATACCCTTTCTTTTCTAAGATACTGTCATAATTTTTTCATATCCACACTGCCAAAAGTTTTTTTGAAATCCATGAACAATGCATACATACGTCCTCTCGCCTAGTCTTTTCATCCTTTGTTAGATGTGTCAAAATGCATCCATGACTCCTTTTCTGAATTTTGCCTGTTCGTCTGGTAAAGTACTTTTTTTGTCTGTTTCTTTTCTCAATCTTTTTTTTAGAACCATCGCATATATTTTGTAGGTCCTTATTAAGTAAGGATATATCTGGGTAGTTTTCAGTTTGGTCTTTATTTCCTTTTTTATGTCTTAGTACATTTAACCCTTTTCTCAACTCTATAGGAAAGCCTCTTCCCATCCACACTGCATTTAACAATTTCCATACCCTTTTCCATAACTTTTTTTATAATAATAATAATAATAAATAACTTTATTTCCAACAGGAAAACCCATTTACAGGAAAAAATTTTTTGTACCAACATCATCGCTTCTTTTGGAATTTCTTCTTCTCCGGGTGCTTTCTTTTTCTTTAACCTAAGGATTTGTTTCTCAATTTTTACTTTAAAAAAATTGTTTATTTCTACTTGAAATTCCTCATGTCTTGACAAGATACTTTAAATTGTTACGTTTACCTGAAATCTCCATAAAGTCTTTCTTTCATATATTCATACTTATATCCTCACTTATATATATATTTTTCTTTCTTCGTTTATAAATTTTTATACTTTTGCTTTTGTTTTTATTTCTGTTATTTTTTTTTCTTGTTTTTTTTTTCACACTTTGTTTTGCACTTTTTCCTTGTCTCTAGATACTCTACTTTTGTAGTTTTATCTACATTTTTTAAGTTTACTGCAAGCTTCTTTCTTTAGTTTGCCGCATTTTTTATTCCACCATTTATTTCTTCTTGTTTTTAGATATATTTTTTTTTTGGTCACTGCTGCTTTGATTTTATTAACCAGGGCTTTATACATACTATCAATAACTAAATCTCGTAAGTTTTCTGTATTTATTTGTTGTTTGTATTTTTTAATTGTATCTTTGTACCATTTTGTTCTTACTTAAAATTTATTTTTCTCTTTTTTTTTCTTGGTTTTATCTCATTCTCAGGTTCTTTTATCGTTATTTTTAGAGGTATGTAGTCAACTTCGACCATATTACATATATGGAATTTCATTATATTTTTTCAGAATTCATTATTTGTAATTATATAATCTATTGTGGTCGTTCCATTCTGTCCAATATATGTAAATTCTGCTTTACGGTCACCTTCTTTGTTTCCATTTAAAATTTCCGAACACCTTTCTTTTATCATCCCAATTAGTAATGAGTCTTCTTTATTTTCTATTTTATCTTTTGTTGTTTTTATTTTTTTATTTTCTTCGGCTTTTGCTCTTTTTGTCTCCATTTTTGCGTTGAAATTCCTTCCTATACCTAATTAAACACTTTTCTTCTGTAGCTTCTATATTTTTCTCTAGTATTCGCTCTGTTTCTTTCATCTGGTTGTTTAATAGTTTTGTCATGAATCTTATAAGTATTTAACTTGATGATTTACAATTAACTGAATTTTCTAATTATTTGGTAGAAAATTACATAGCCGAAGATGCGACTTTTCTCCCAAATATGTGAGCTAGTTGTACCGATAGTATTAGTAGGAAAACTAATAGCTGCCGATCATTTCATTCAATTTTTAATGAAAGTTTTTATAAAACTCATCTATCGTTATTTATTTTCTTAAATATTTTAAATAATTTTCAAACAGAAAAGTATCTAAAACTAAAAAGTATGGAGAAGGTTGTTAAAAATAAAGATCCAAATATTAATTGTAGAAAATATAGGGCAGATTTTTAAGTTTTTAGTTTGTATTTGAATTGGTAGGTTTTACTTGTAAGTGTATGTCGTTTTTTTTAGTAATTTTTTTTTAAGTTTTTGTATATTCTTTTAGTTATAAGTATTTTTTTTTATTAAGTTAATATTATTTTAATTTATTAATAACTATTAATATAGTATATTAATAGTTTAACAGTAAATACATTAAAATAGGAATCTTATCAGATTCTACTACAATTTTATAAATACATAATCGGTAGCATTGAATATATAATAATTTAAAATATTTTTTTTGAATAACTAATAATAAATATCAATTGGAATTGATAGTTTTCTATGGCAAAATCAAACTTACATTTATTTTTTATCGAACCTTGAGTAAGACTAGTTTTCTTAGTAACGTTCATGTTGTTGTAAATTGTTATTGTTGAAACTTATTGACGTTTCAGTAATTTTTATTTTTTTTTCAATGTCTTTATGCCCAAAATGTTAACAGAAAGATAGAAAACTTTTTTGGTATATAGCCTACCTTTTTTGTCCAAGTAATAACTATTTCAAACAGAAATAATATTTTTATAATTAAATTAATAATTATTATAGAAGATATTTTAACTAAATCTGCGTACACAGATTGCGGCTTATTGATAGTAAGATTGCACTGGTCGTTAAAAAATTGACTTTCAAACCACCATTGGAACGTCCATATATTTGCATGCATAAAGCGTCCTCATGTGTATATTCTATTTATAGACACAAAATAAGAATTACAACTGGCAACACCGCATGACGCTCTATGACGGTCTATATACACCAAGGGACGCTCTATACACCAATATACGGACGCTTCATTGATTGTTCTGTAAAAGGACGCTGCAATGGTGGTACAACGGATTTGAAAACTTTAGATTTGCTTCATATTTAGGCAACGCCACCAGTAAGGGAATAGACGATGTATACTGGTGGAAAACTTTAAAAAAACACCTTACTTCAGTGAGTTTTAGACCCGGACGCTCTAATAATGTTTTTCGGACGGACGTGCTAATGATAGCGGGATGTATATATATATATATATATATATATACTTACAGAGGCTAAGGTGGCATCCGCCCATGTAAAAATTGCGGTAAAGGTGGCATCCGAGGTAAGGTGGCATCCAATATACGGATGCCAATTTGACATAAGCGTAAAATATCGACATAAGCTTACTTAGCACACATCCTATCAGATGCCGTAAAAAAGTGGTGGACGTCAAATTGACCGCCAAAAGTATAATAATATTCTCTTGAGTTCAGCAAGGAGTCGTACTGAGGCGCTGCAATCGATTTGTGTATATCTAGATGCCATTGGAATCACGGTGAAATTGGCATCCGCATCAAATTGGCAACGTTGCACCTAAATTCGTACTAAAACGACTTATATAACGACTCATTCAATTAACAGACAAAGTAATCTACAAGAAAAACGTTTGTCATCAATTTTATACAGAGTGACATAAAAGTATGGAATAAAATTAATATTTTCTAAGTTACTGTTTTTTTAGAAAAACGCCAAGACAGGTCATTTTTATTTTTTATTGCCCACGTTTTCTACTTGTTCTCAATTTTTTTTGCCAACTGGTTTTTTGCTGTAACGTAATCGATATTTTTTTAAATAGAAACTCTTATCTTTGATGTTAAATATTGGAACTGCTCTTTTTTCTGAGTACAGCAGTATAACATTTATAGAGTCTAAAGCGAAAGCTTTAAGTAGTTTAACCAAATTAAATGTTTTAATAAATTTTTCAAAATAGACGTAATTTTTAACAGAATTACTAAACTAAATGTCCAAATTGAAGTTTTTTCGCCGCCTGGTAATAATACAACTAATTTTCGTAATCTAGTAGCATATTATTTTTCATTTTTTGACTAATTAAAAGGTATTGATTGACAAAACCACACTAAACATTCAATTTTTGTGGATGTTGTAACAAGTATTGGTTTCTCTCGTACTTTGCAAGTTTTCTATCGTCCCATATGGCTGTTGTGTCTTTTTTGACATAATCACATTTTAGAACCGTATTTTTGAGACCTCTCATTGACAAGACAAATTTATTTGGATGTCTTTTGCGATACGTTAGTACCAGCATTAGCGGAACTTTTTCCAATAAAAAGGATCTAGACACACCAGCAGCTAATGTATGGCTTAAACAAGACGGTGCATCTCCACACTACCCTCGTGGTGTCAAAGATTATTTAGATGATGTTTTGATTATTAACGTTTTTCTAAAGAGCTACTTAAAATCAAAAGTATTTGCAACAAAATCAAGGATTTTAGAGAAAGAATTACAAATCAGTACCGTTTAATTGGTTAAAAATGTGCTAATGGAGTTTGAAAATTGGTTGTATTATTACTAAGAAACCGAAGTACGTCAATTTGAACATTTAGTTCAGTAATTCTGTTAAAATTGCGTCAATTTTAAAAAATTTAAAATAAAATAAAATAAATTTTAATAAAACATTTAAATTGGTTAAATTGCATTAAGTTTTTGCTTTAGATCCCATAAAATGTTATATTGTTATAAGCAGAAAAGAAAGTAGTTTCAATATTCAACATCAAAAATAGGCGATGCTATTTTAAAAAAATTTCGATTACGTCACAGCAAAAAACCTGTTGTTTAAAAAAATTTGAAAATAAGTAAAAAACGTGCGCAGTAAAAAAATAAAATCGATCTGTCTTAAAGTTTTTCTAAAAAAAACAGTAACTTAGAAAATATGAATTTTATTTCATACTTTTATGTCACTTTGTATATATTTTTAATAAGACAATAAAGTGAAAACCAAATAAATTACGAAATAAAATTTATGAAATTTAATCGATTTACAGTTGCAAATTTACTTGCTACAATCAAAATTTAATGAATATATTTCAACATCATTTCAAGGTATGTGTTAGAATGTCAATTGCTCTGTTTAATAGTAACTTAGTCGTCTCAGATGTAATAATAGCAGACAGTTAGTTTTTACATGTTTAATAATTAAAATTATTAAACCTTGTTGACAAGAAAGAATTTAATATTAATTTGGTATAATAAGATAAACGTTTCAACAAATCGTAGTTGCAAAGAAATAAACATTAGATACGTTAATAAAAAAATAAGAAGCATCTTCTTAAGTTCAAGTTCGTGTATAAGCCAAAGTTTGTTGACCAATGCAATTTTTTTTTAAATATATGCACCAAACGAAATCATCATATTGATTCAAAAAATTTAACAATGAAGGTGCATGGTTGGGCACTGCAATACGCAGTAACGGGTATAAAAAACTTTTAAAAGCCGAGAAAACAATAATTTCTAAACAGAAGAAAAACAATTTTTGATAAAATCAAATGTTTTACTAAAACTTAAAATATTTTTTTATTAGTATTGAGAAAAAGGAGAAAATAAAACTAGTTATAATTCTAAAAATTCAATATTAAAAGTTTATAGATTATTATTTTTAAAGTTAAAGTTTTTTTTGAAAAATTGACGTATTAAATGTATAATCTTTATTATACCTCAATAAATATATAATATAAACATTTCTGATCATTTGCGCTTGAGGCTAAAGTATTTTTAAAAAACTTTGCAAGTAGCTACAAATATTTCTAGAAAATACATGAATGAAACTGTGGATAAAAACTAGTTGAAAAAATAAAAACTTTAATCTTAACGAAATAGAAAAGTTAACAAGTTACTGTCTGAGAAAAAAATACATAGATAACAAATATATATCTAAAATTAAAAAAAAAGAAAAATGCTAAAGTAATGAGTTGTAAAGCAAGATTGGTGGTAAATGTTTATCTACGACAATAAACAACTAAATTTTGACTTTATTTTAACCTACTTTTTTGTTGCTTGACGTTTGTACATAAAAGAAAATATTTTTTATTTTTCTTTAACTTTTTTTATTAAATGATAAATTAATAGCAGCAAGTCACTAAGTGATACTAAAAACACAAAATTACTTATAAATATTAATTTAGATTTATTAAATTGCCTAACTAAAAATAAAAAAAAACAAAAATTATAGTTCGTTTTTTTGTTAGCAAAAATACGTTGAAGAAAAATTGCAAAGTTTTAAAATAATAGTTATTTACAGTAAGAGTGAGGAATGTGAAGCTTTCTTCATGCAAATTTGCTGAGTGTACGATGAAATTCAAGTGAACGAAAGCGACCTTACTCTCGAGTGCTGTACTTGGTTTTGATCGATACTTCCTTAGAAAATCTATAACTTTCGAAAAAAGTTTGAAATTATTTGCAAAAAAATATGTCAATTCATACCTACAATAAATACCTACAAATCAAGGTTGAAGGAATGTGTTGTCAAGGAAACAAACAATAAACAAATTAAACAAATTCTACAATTTTATTGAACTGATTGCGACTGTGAGTAACTTTTGTGCTATTATTCTATTGAAAATGGATAATGAAGATGAATTATTTGTCCCTAAGGACACCCTGGAAATAGCTAATGCGGCTAAATATCAAATGTTGTCAAAAAAATAAAAATTTAATTATGCGTGAGTAAAAATGCGTGAGCAAAAGTGAAACCTTCACATGCTGGTAACTATGGCTACAGAGCTACTTTCTAAGAAGGTATCGAACAGAAAAGTTTTTCTCAATGATTGCTACTAGATATTGACAAAAAATACGAAATTGTTGATCATGTTTTATATTTTTGATGCTTAACACAAAACCCGACATAGGACCTACAATCGTTTTTAAAACTGAACCTGTTGGAATGGAAATGGTTTTAATTATTTTTTTTAATAGTTTTTATTTTGTTGTTTATAATATAAATAAAAAAGAAGTACTTAGAAGTTTCGCGTTTTTATATTATACAAGAAGATTTCTCATCGACCAAATTATATTGTCATAACTTGTACATGTACTATTACATAATTTGGAGAGTAAAAGCGTCATTACACTATTCGACTGTGTCGATTGAATGTAACAAATGTCTAGATCGAGTGTAAGTAAACGAACTTCTAATATAATTTTTTATTGACTGTGCATTAAGTGTAGTGACGTCGCTGTTTTAAATTGTCATTTTTAGGCACTTTGTAAATATTTAATTGTATAATTGACCTATACAGCAACACTAAATCTTTTCTAAATAAAACAAAAATTGAAGCATGTTTTTAAAATTATAAATTTTTATTTTAAATTTACTCTATTGTGAAGAAGAAATGATAAACAACAAAATAAATAACCTGATTTAATTATTTAGATTATTGGAAAAACAACACAACTAAATACTTTCTATCTCATGGTAAAGTGATTTTTCTTCAAATAATTGGACAATAAATGTCCACGTCAAATTTACAAGTTTATATAAACGCTGCACTTCTTACTTCAAACGCTGTACTTCGTAAAAAATATTATTTCCTTTCATTTAACTTGAAAATTTTTTCTACATTACTTCTTGTATATACACAATGCTTTAGATTTGCATATGGACTCTAAAAATAATTTTTACAATTTCAATCGCCGTACTTCTTAGTTTAAATCAAAACGCTGCACTTCTTACTTCAAACGCTGTACTTCGTAAAAATATTATTTTCTTTCATTTAACTTGAAAATATTTTCTACATCACTTCCTGTAAATACACAATGCTTTAGATTTGCATATGGACTCTAAAAATAATTTTTACAATTTCAATCGCCGTACATCTTAGTTTAAATCAAAACGCTGCACTTCTTACTTGAAACGCTGTACTTCGTAAAAAATATTTTTTTTTTTTCATTTATACTTGAAAATATTTTCTACATAACTTCTTGTATATACACAATGCTTTACATTTGCATTTGGACTCTAAAAATAATTTTTAAAATTCTAATCGCCGTATTTCTTAGTTTTTGTTTGAAAAAATCAAACGAAATTCTAATATAACAGTGGCAAAGCTTTTGCGAGACCAAAATTATTACTAGTGCCTGATTAATAATTTATAAAGAAACTTTAAATAAAAATTTAAAAAATTACTTGTTAGTATTATACCTACCTTATAAATAAATTTTAAAGAGTTTAACTAAAAGATAAGCTTTCCGAAAGAGATTCCATAATATTACCATAGATACCATAAGATTCTATAGTCGGTATTTGTATTTTTGATATACTCGTGAATAAATAATTTGAAGTTATTTATACCAGCAGCAGATGTAGTTTTTTATGCAGATGATACCACTCTGGGTTGTAAAGTTTTTAATATAATTTTACTGAATCATAAGATAAGAGCACCTTTTAGTAGAATAGAAAATAGGTTACTTATTGATATTAAATTATATAAATCAAAAATTGTATAAAAGTAAAACTTTCGAAATGTTAAATGTTAAATATAGAAATAATTGTAGAATTTATTACAAGATGAGATATTTTTACAATCTCAAGTTTATTTATAAATGTCTTGAATTTTCAAACATAAATATTTAAAAATTTTGAAATATTTAGTCAAAACGCAAACATGCATATCTTACATTTAGTGGAAATAATTTTACTGAGACTATTTTATACGAGAAAGAATTTTACAATATCTCACCTATAAAATTTAGGAATTTGTTCTTCAAGCTGTTTTTACAAAAAGTATAAAATACTTAATTTATACAAGACATTCTACTCTATTGGAAAATATTCACCGAACAATTTTAATGATCTTAAAAGTGTATGTTGAGTTTTATATTATTTAATTTTATGTTTTTATTTAATTTTCTATTTTAATTTTTTTTTACTTTTGTAAAATAATGTATTTCTAGTCTAGTAGTAATAAACCATTATTATAATTATCATAAATACAGATTTTTAAAACTTGGCTAAATTATATTTTTAATAAGTCTAATGTTTCTCTAATATTCTCCAATTAATTACTAGGAACAAATAATTATTTGGAAAAGCATTATTGATGCTTTTTTCTCGATTATGTCACCAACCAAAAATCTATAAAAAACAATTTTTCACATTCGCTAGTTTGATATGGTAGCGATAAAATAAGAAATCAACAAAAATACGTTTTGTCCTCGTGAACGTTAGTTATATTATTACTTGTCAGTTAAACGTCAATTTACAATACCGGTATTGTAAATTGACAGTTTTATGTACTGGAAATTTTTACGTTTACGAGTTACTTTAAAATTAATGTATTCATATATGAATTTAATTTGGTTCAAAAAAATTAATTTACAGGTATAAATTTTGCAACAAATACTTTCTTTAATTTTTAATATCGAAAAATTGTAATGAAGTAAAAAGAATCAAGTCGTCAAGGTTGGCAGCACTAAAATTAACTTAAAATACTCAAAATGTCATTTGGGTGATTCTGAAGTTAATTCTCCCTTACTGCTACAGATATAAACAGTACTTACTATAAATTATGATTATAAATATCAAAAAGATTAAAACTTTTTTCGGACAAAAAATTTAATACAGTTGTCGTACGTTAGGTAATTTACAGTGCTTAGACTTCGCCTTCGGCTCGAGCCTGAAATTAAATCTACGCACTGTAAATTTTTGTATTTAATAGAGAGTACTTGTTAAGATATACATGGCAACAGCGCACGGATGCCAATGTGTGATATACAGAAGCCAAAGTGTACTAAATGTGTATAAAATATACAGTGGGATGCCAGCTGGACCGCTAAATACACCGGATGTCAATGAGTCCTCTATTAATAAACTGAATATACAATAATATACACCGTGTATATTGCTGGATGCCAATTAGTGTCTTGTTTGAATAGATGCCACCTTGTGCGCCAACTATATATATATATATATATATATATATATATATACATCCCGCTATCATTAGCACGTCCGTCCGAAAAACATTATTAGAGCGTCCGGGTCTAAAACTCACACAAGTAAGCTGTTTTTTAAAAGTTTTTCACCAGTATACATCGTCTATTCCCTTTCAGGTGGCGTTGCCTAAATATGAAGCAAATCTAAAGTTTTCAAATCCGTTGTACCACCATTGCAGCGTCCTTTTACGGAACAATCAATAAAGCGTCCGTATATTGGTGCATAGAGCGTCCTTTGGTGTATATAGACCGTCATAGAGCGTCATGCGGTGTTGCCAGTTGTAATTCTTATTTTGTGTCTATAAATAGAATATACACAGAAGGACGCTTTATGCATGCAAATATATGGACGTTCCAATGGTGGTTTAAAAGTCAATTTTTTAACGACCAGTGCAATCTTACTAACAATAAGCCGCAATCTGTGTACGCAGATTTAGTCAAAATATCTTCTATTATTAATTATTAATTTAATTATAAAAATATTATTTTTGTTTAAAATAGTTATTACTTGAACATAAAAGGTAGGCTATATACCAAAATAGTTCTCTATGTCTTTGTTAACATTTGGGGCATAGGGACATTGAAAAGAGAAAATAAAAATTACCGAAACGTCAAAAAGTTTCAACAATTTAAGACAACATGAACGTTACTAAGAAAACTAGTTTTACTCAAGGTTCAATAAAAAATAAATGTAAGTTTGATTTTGCCATAGAAAACTATCAATTCCAATTGCTATTTATTATAAGTTATTCAAAAAAAAAATATTTTAAATTATTAGTTCAAATGTTATTAATTTAAAATTAGTAACATGTAACAAGTTTCCTATGGTATTTTATGGACACAAGAAAATAAAAGTATTTCGATGAGCACTTTAAATTCATTAATTTCTAGAGCAAAATTTGCTTCATTTTTTATACAATTAGCATAACGTAAAGCCTCTTTTCTAATATATTTCAAAATGTCAGTAGTTAAAAATCTTTAAAGGAATTGTAAAGATCTGAGTAAGCTTAGACCTTTTTTTTCAACTGTCTATTTTTGTTTTTTTAATAGTTGAAAAATGATTGTCTAAAAAACTATAGATTGGTGCACACTTTTTCCAATTTGGTAATGTATTGCACAATCGCTCTTATTTTTGCTTGGAAGTTTCGACTTCTGATTTTTCTTTAATTTCGGGAATTCTATTTTTATCTTCGTCAATCCAAAAATTTAGATTATTAACTATATCTTCCATTTCCTCAAATGTAAATGCTTTTTTAAAATTAATTTTTTACTGTAAATCATAAAAAATAAAGATTTTATATCAACAAAAAATACAACAGTTACTAATGTAAATTAACATTGATTTTTTAGGTAACATATAAGAAACGTTATTTTTTGAGAAAATTAAAGAAAAACCCGGACTTAAATAATACTTTATTTTTCAAATTTGTTTTAATTGCTGTCCTGTTTATATGACACTGGGTGTTAACGGGTTAATTAGAGATAAAAAGTTTAATTTTATTAAGTAAATGTTTAACTAAAATTCTGACAATAAGTCAAAAAATTTGCCAAATCTGTGCTGTTTTTTTGTTTTCCAACCAATGAACATTTTATGAAAATTTAGAAAAATTTGTGTAAAAAGAGTAATTGTTTCATTATAATAAAATTTGCATTTTTAGAACCTTTTGTTGTTCTACTTTTTCTTCTGTAAAACTTAGTTAATGACAATTTAAGCGGTCTAAACTATCACATTTAATGACTAGGCAATACAGCATTTTTATAGACTAAGCAGTAAAGCAAACACTTTAAAGCCGTTTTTCATTTGTCAAAAAATTTTGAGACTAGATGTCAAACATCAAGTTTCTCTTAAAAAAAGTTGTTTTTTAAATCACATGTTTTATTGCTTAATTCAAAAATAACTATCTATTACATTATTTTTGGATGTCGTTATAATATTAAAATAAAAGATTATTTAATATTTTATTAATATACTAAAATAATATTTAGAACATATTAATAAAAATATCTTGAAAAATATAGACAAAATTTCTAAAAATTTAAACAAAAATTAAAAATGCAAAACAAACAGGAGATAATGTATATCTAATACATAAAAAAAATTGGTAAAAGCAGATAAATATGCTAAAACTTAAAAGAATAATTAGTAATCTAGCAGAATTAAAAACTTTTCACAGTAAAAAAAATATAAACATTTATCAGAGAAATCGAAATAAAAGTAAGAAAAAAATAAGAAGAAGAAAAAAACTAACAATAAACAATAAAATACTGAATTTAAGAATTAGGACAATGACAAACGACAACTAGTCGTAATTGAAAAAAAACTCATCTATAAAACAAAAAAACGGAATGTAAGGAAAGATAACCATCGAGTTGACGAATTGGCAATAAAAGAGTATGATAAAAAAATAGTAGAAATAGAAAATTAGTAAAAAGTAAAATACAAAAATAATACAACAGCTTTGACAGTAGACAACAGGAACCAAAAACCGAAATGAAATATTAGGAAAGTTTCAAAGATCAGAAATAAAAAAAGATAAAAAAATGTTATACTAATAGAATAGAGACTAAACAAAGGTATAACAAAATTTCATAAAAAAATACAAGAATATAAAAACTACAAAAAAAAATTAAAAAAAAAACAAAATTTCTTAAAATATTTTAAAAAAATCAGTTTTAGAAATATGTGGAGTAAACAAAACAACAAATACGAAAAAGCTAAAACACTGGTAGAACAATAAAATTAAACAAGAAGTAATTAAGAAAAAACTGTTATCGAAAAGGTACTTAGAGAACAACAAAACCTAGATGACTACCAACTGTATAAAGAACAAAAAGAGAACATAACAATTATAGTAAAAACGGTAAAGCAAAGTTATGAAAAAAGTTTGAAATAAAGATAAAAAAACCGCTTTAAGCAATGCAAAAATAGTGTACAATATTGTAAACAATTTAAGAAAATAGATCTTAAAAAAACCAAGAAAAGATAATATTGAAAATAAACTCAAAATTATTAAGTGATAGAGATTGTTTGACAAGTTAAAAAAAACCTGATTGTTTTCCAGTGAGTTAATGTTTCATTATAATGAAATTTACACGATCCT
The DNA here is from genome assembly GCA_029207805.1 of Tribolium confusum. Classification (NCBI taxonomy): domain Eukaryota; kingdom Metazoa; phylum Arthropoda; class Insecta; order Coleoptera; family Tenebrionidae; genus Tribolium; species Tribolium confusum. The sequence goes on from JALGAY010000005.1 coordinate 16,292,424, forward strand.
AAGAAACTCACTTTTTTTAACGTGTTGAACATGTTATTTTTTTGTATACTTGATAAAATTCACTGTAATTTAAAGAAATAAAAATTATGAAATAAGTCTAAGCACTGTAAATTACTTATTAAACGACAACTTTATAAGATTATTATATGGCCGAAAAAGTTATTAAAAGTCAATATTTATAATTATTAGACTGACAGTAGGAGAGAAGTTACTTTATGTTAGAAATAAAATTTTTTGTTATTGGAAATTAAAGAAACCATTTATTGCAACATTTTTACCTATAATTTTATTATTTTTAACCAATTTACATTTATGTATGAATACTTTAACCCTAATAATTTAAAAAAATTTAAATTATTTTTTTTTATTTTTCTAATTTCAAAATTTGATTTTACTACATTTTTATAAATAAATGATCAGAAGCATTGAAAAGCAAAATATAATTACTTGAAGCAAAAAAATGCTATTAGTAAAATTTGGACTAATAATTTAAAATATTTTTTTAGGTCTCCGTTTAGAAACACTAAATTTCTAGTCGTAGAAATCGTCGGAAAGATGATTGTTTGCGTTTGCCACTATTTTGCACTGTCTAGACATTGAAAGTAAAATTTAAGAATTTTTTGTTTTTGAATTGTGTTTATTCCAATACCTGTTATGTGATTTTTCAGACAGCAAATTTTCAGTTGCTTTTCTGACTGCGTTTTTTAGATGTTCTGGATTATTATCGTTTTCCATTTTTTGATTTATTGGAAGAAGTTTTATTTATTTTAGCACAAAAGCACGACTTGACACAATTTATAATTGTTTATTGTCAATTAAAATAGTTATCATAATAATCAAAATAGTTTTTTTTTACAAGTGTTGTTTGATGCCTCACAGGTTGTTTACAATAAACCAGTAAATTATACTCCTGTGTTTAGTTTTTCAATTTTTTATTCAGAACGTTTTCGGGCCTGGGCCCATCATCGGTGTTCTGACACGTCAATTATGCTACCCAAAAAAACATGAAAAACCTCAATTCTTAAGCTCCGAAATATGAAACATGTACGGCTAAAGTTACAGTTAAAAACAATAACAAATTATTAATTGTTTAAACACGTTAAAAAGTTCTTAACTTAAGGTTAAAAAGAACTTTTTAACCTTTTTAACGTGTTTAAACAATTAATAATTTGTTATTGTTTTTAACTGTAACTTTAACCGTACATGTTTCATATTTCGGAGCTTAAGAATTGAGGTTTTTCATGTTTTTTTGGGTAGCATAATTGACGTGTCAGAACACCGATGATGGGCCCAGGCCCGAAAACGTTCTGAATAAAAAATTGAAAAACTAAACACAGGAGTATAATTTACTGATTTAGTTTTTTTTAGTTTAGACAACTTTTTCGGCCTAAAAAACGTCGTTTATCACACGGCCAGAAACCTTTTTGCAAGTATTCGCACTTGTGAGACTCGGCTTCGCCTCAGCCCACAATCCGTGCTCATATTCACAAAACGACAGTTTCTGGCTTTATCATAGAAATAACTATTTCTGTATAATTAATAATAAATGGCAACTAGAATTAATAGTTTTCTATAGAAAAATAAAACTTACAATTATTTTTTATCAAACTTTAAGTAATTTTAGTTTTCTTAGTAACGTTCATGTTGTTTTAAATTATTATTACTTTTCGACGTTTCAGTAATTTTTTTACCATCCCCGAAATGTAGGCAAAAAGATTCAAAACTTTTTTCATATACAGTAACCGGCAAAAGTATGGAACATCTAAAATAACTTTAAAACTATTTATTAAAAAAAAATGCTCGGGCACTATCTGTTATCTGACAATACCAGTTCATTTAAAAAAAAAACAAATAATTTATAATTAAAACTTTATTTTAAAAAATTAAAGTGTTAATTATTGTTTCCAACAAATTTTTAACTGCCAGTATTTTTTAAACTGTTAAAAAGTTATAAGGTGCTAGATTTTAACAATAAGTTCAATAATAATAAATTTCAGTTTTTCGGTTTTATAATTTTTATTTTATTTCAACTTTTAATAATTTAAGAATGTCACAAAAATTTTAGTAAAGATAGGTACAGCACATTATACACAAAATATGTTCAAAATTTGTCATAAATTTTAAAAATGTAATTAAAATTATAGTGTTCTTTGAAAAAACAAAGTTGATGTCGGTATCTTATTTTTGGTCACACTAAATAAAATAGATATTAAATTTAATTAACAAATTATTATTAAAATGCGCAATTTAAAAATAGAATTGACCTGTCCGAACAATTTTAAAAAAAATAAATACTTTTAAAGTTATTTTAAATGTTTCACAATATTACCGCTTACTAGTAGATTTAAATTTGAAGCATTAGCGCGCGCGTCTATCTTTTCATTCCTCACAACTCAGGTCAGGAATCGTTTATTTAATTTCATTCATATTGTTACAGTGTTGCCGAACTGACGGACGCTCTATTACACCGAGGTTGAATATACGTATATTACGCCAGCGCCACCACCCCTATATACGCCGGAACTAAAATTTATACGAATTTTTCATCCAGAAATCATTAAAGCGTCCAAATCGATTTTTGCCATTCGCTTCGTCTTGGTGTAGGAAGGCTCCCAAATTTTTTTTACATGGGGTTGCAGCAGAGCGTCCATATACGGGCGCTCTATGCACTTGGACGTCCTAATGATAGGGATCGGGCAATGTATGGCCGTGCTAATGATAGCAGGATATATATATATATATATATATATATATATATATATATATATATATATTTATCCTTAGCATGTTGCTGCGTCCGTACATTGCAAAATCACATACAATGCTGCGTCCACGACCTTACTGCGTCCGTATACGGACGCAGTAAATCCTTTCCACACTAATCGATTCTAAATAAAGAGAGAAAGATAAAACCAAAGTTTCAGAGGGACGCCATAAGGTGCATATGATGAAAAAGAACTGAATAATTTAGTTCTCTCAATTTAGCCCAGATGGCGCTGCGAATTTTTTAAATATACACCAGATGAATATATTTCTTTCATTATTCAGATGATGCTGCGTCTGTTCTGTATATTTGTTTTCACCATATGCACCTTACCGCGTCCTGTTCACGTGGCAACACTGTTCGTGTGCAGTGCGCGTGTGCACTAAAGATTCGCAAAAAGAATTGACTGACTGGTTTATCTTTCGGTGTTGGAAATATTTTAGGAAATACGAGATCAAAGAATTGACTTCAATTGACTGAAACATTAATTGGAAATCTTTTAAAATTAATAAGGGTGTTAAAGATATATAAATAATTAAATTTTTTTGTTTATAATTATAATAACTATAATTTTCTGCCTATAATTATAATTTTCTGCAAACTTGCAAAAAACAGATAGAAGTTGGAATTTTAAAGGCACTGTAATTAAGATATTAATTAAAATTTATCAAAGTTTTGTTATAAAAGTTAGTGTATTAGACAAAAGACAAAATAACAGTAATTTTTATGTGTACAAACTTTTGAAAAACAAGATCGACAGTATTATTTAGATGTCAACCAACGTTTTCCTAATTAAAAACTAGTTTAATGAGAAAGTTATTGGGGTGACTAAAAGCAAAATTTATAAAAAATTGTAACAACAGCACTTATTGGTAATTTTTTAATTATAAAAATACCTACTGCTTGTGTGCTACAGCATTTTGAATAAATTTTGAGTCGTTTTTAAAAATTTTTTTAAAGATATTTGTTGCTTACATTTTAAACAAAACAATTTAAAAAATAGTGTTGTCATTTCTTATAAAATCGTAACCCAGATATGGTCAGTTTCGCTGTTTTCTAACAAAAAGGTCGCGTTTTATACAAAAAATTTTAATACAAGTTTTCTAAATTATATTTAATCAATAAATTAACAAATTAAAAATTAAAAAAAATTCAATATAATTATCTCTGGATATGTTTGTTTTCATGTAAACCAATTTTCTTAATGTCACAAATAAGTCGTCGAAAATTGTTGTACTTATGCAAAATAAGTGAAATTAGACCTAATACACATTCATATTATTATTGCTTCTTTTTCACAGAAAAAATAAGATTAGAACACTGGACCCTTAATTTTTAAGGTATGGCATGCAAATTACCAGACAATAAAATTATTTCACTTTTTTTTTAATTTTAAGAGACAACTTTCTTGGTCTTTTACTTCTAAAAGTACATTTACCAAACTTTTCTTTTATTAAAACTTACTTCTCCTAATGGGATATTTTATGCTAAAATAATAATTTTTGGAAATCTTTGAAAAATTAAAAAAAATTTACTGCAAAGTTGCTATGGAAACTTTAAATACTAATAAATCTGTGAAACAATATTTTGCTGAAAATTTTCATTTCTTAAAATAGTTATTTTGGAAAGTGTGTACTAAAAAAGTTGTTTGTGTATCAAAGCCAAAAAGTAGATTTTTCAGTTCAGTGTGATTTTAATCACTGAAGCGAAGGCAAAGCCTAAAAACAGACAAGACGAAAAATAAAACATTTTTGGTTTACATGGCGTACATATTTTTTTCATTGTAATTTACAAAAAATTTAAGTCTTGAGTAGGTTAACATTTTAACAATGGTCATTTTTCGACCGCATCTAAATTTAATTTTTGTAAAGACCAACTAAAAATGTTTATTGAAAATGAAATATTACTAAATTACTGTTTTTTTTTTACAAAAATATTACAATAGGCTTGTTTTAACAACACTTTAGTTAAAAACAAAACGGAGCATGCGTAATAAAAATTTGAAACCAAAAATTGCTATTGTTCATGCGCAATACAATAATTCTGAATTGTTCTAAATTATTGCTGTTGGAATCATCTTATTACATAAAAAATCAAAAAAACATTACCTCCAAGCAGTCGAATATTGTGTTTATGTGTATCTCTCAAAAACGGTTAAATTTGCTTTGCTTAAAAGTAGAGTTAAGTCTAAAAGTGTACAAATGAGTAGTTACACAAATTATTTAAAACTAAAAATAATAAAAAAAAACGAAATACTCAAATTATTATACAATATTTAAGGTGACAGTTTAACTTTAATTTAAAGTTATAAACTACACAGTTGTAAATTGTAATATGTCGCTATTTAAAGATAAAAGGCAAATTGATGAAAATTGGAATCATTTTATATACTAATTAAAACGAAATGCATGGTACTCTCAAAAATTGATACAGATCGCAGGCAACATTTAAAAGAATCTAATTTCTTAAAAAGCAATGCATAATTTGAAATTTGTAAGTTGTAATTTTACTTTAAATGCGGTTAAAAAAATAGAAGACTTTATGCCTGATTTTTCTTTTTTTTGTAGTTTGCGTGAAGATAAAGCAGTATTTTCACTTAATAAGTTTACTTAAATAAGCTATTAACTAATTTTATAAGAGATGTTAAAAGATGAGATTTTTGATAAAAAAAATTTAAAGGATAATGGATATTGGAACTTGATACACTGTAACTATAGATAATATTACAAAAAAATAAATCATTTTAATTTTTTTTTGAGTTTGTGTTTACAAGATTTTGAGTCATTTTCATTGCGAATAATTTTTTTGTTGTACGTAATTTTCAGTTTCATTTTGTTCCTTGGTTTTCGTGTTCAGTTTTTGTTTGTTCTTTACATAATGTGACAATTATAACATTTCTGAAAACCAGCACTAACATAAATAACTAGCATTATTGAAAGAAAAGTTTTCTGAATGCTTTTTAGGCATCAAGAATCCGGATAGTCGTTTTATTCAGTTTTAATTAAATATCACTATAAACAAAATGTATCTCAGAAATTTGAAGAAAAAAGTAATAATTCAAAATTATTATGTGCATTTTTGGTTGTTCCATATTTCAAAAATGTAATATTTTATACATTTGTATTTTATACGACCCAAACTTACCACAAAATTGACTTTAGTTGTAATAATAATTTGATAAATTGTACTTATTTTGCACGAAACGCAGTAATTATTACTCATTTGATTGCTACATAAAAAAGTAGTTTCTATAAAAACAAATTGCAGAGTAGTGTTTAAATCGATAAAATTTTTATTAAAAATATTTTAATTAATTTTAATTAATACCGGGTAACTCAAATTTTACCCGCTCTCTAAAAACAGATATTTTTGATTAAGCAAAAATTCTCAAAATAATTGTAGCTAATATTTTCAAATAGAAGAAGTTTTGCCCCAGTTTCAAATTGTTTACTTGTACGGTTTCTTTTTTTACTTTTCTTTATTTGATTATAAATTAACGTTAACGATTTTTTGTACGGTTTCTTTTTTACTTTTTCTCATTATATAATATAAATTAGCGTTAACGATTTTTGTGTACATGTGTATTTTTTTGATGTAATGCACAAAGCGGTTAATTGAATTTTTGTGTCGCTTGTTTTTAATTAATATTTTAATATTGAAGTACTAACTTTCTCATAATTTTTAAAAGTGTCGCAAATTTTACTAAAAAGAACTACATCAAGAGAAGAAAAAGTGTTTCTTGAAATTTATGGCATTCGTCATAAAAACGGAACAAGTCTATTGTGAAGATTGAAAAGCTAAGTTAGCTGGTAACTAATTCTCTGATCATAAATCTATTTCAATTCTTAGGATGTCGCTATTGGATATATTACTACTCCAACTTATCAAGTTATAAATTAGACTAAAATATTTGATACAAAGTCTAACATTTTTTTCAATAATAAATTTTGCAGATTGATTTTGTTAGATATTTTTGATCAAAATATGTAAAAAACAGGACATAAGATTTTTGCCCGAAATCATTTTTCTTCAGTTTTATAGGTCAAATAAATTGCTAGAACAATCAACAAATAAGTATACAATTACGGGCGATCTTTAAAATATCATTAATTTTCTAATTTTTGACTTAAAAAATATGATTAGCAACTTCTAAAACTTTGTAATACTTATTTTGAAACAATTACGTCATATATTTTTTGATATTTTAATTTTAGAAATAAATTTTTTGTATGGTAATTTGGTTAATAACAAATTGCACAAAAATATTGCAGTCGGATAATTTATGTAACTTTTAACCTCTAGAACTTATGGAATGTTAACATGCTTTAAGTAAATCGGTCTAAGTCGGAAAAAGTTTTAAGATAAACGCAAAATTGACTCAACTAACAAAAATGCATTTGTATTTTAGTTTTCATTATTGTGACAACTATAAAATTTACTGGAAATATGGCAACGTTGCGGACGCAACATGTGTTATAAAATGAAAGTAAATATACACGAGGACGCAGTATAGTGCCCACTATGAAAGTCTATATACACGGACGCAATGTCATGCTGATGATGAAAGGACGCAGTATTATACCAATAATGAAAACTTTTGATCTATAAGGTCTATTTTAAAACGGAACCGATATCTGAGATCGCAATTAAAATATTCACCAGGATCTATTTTTAAACTGCGATATATATGGCTCCTTCTGGTGGACGCAGTAACGTGTGTTTCATGAAAGGACGCAGCATTGTGCGAGGGATGTAAATATATATATATATATATATATATATATATATATATATATATCCTGCTATCATTAGCACGGCCATACATTGCCCGATCCCTATCATTAAGACGTCCTTGTGCATAGAGCGCCCGTATATGGACGCTCTGCTGCAACCCCATGTAAAAAAAATTTGGGAGCCTTCCTACACCAAGACGAAGCGAATGGCAAAAATCGATTTGGACGCTTTAATGATTTCTGGATGAAAAATTCGTATAATTTTTAGTTCCGGCGTATATAGGGGTGGTGGCGCTGGCGTAATATACGTATATTCAACCTCGGTGTAATAGAGCGTCCGTCAGTTCGGCAACACTGTAACGATACGAATGAAATTAAACAAACGGTTCCTGGCCTGAGTTGTGAGGAATGAAAAGCTAGACGCGCTGCGCTAATGCTTCAAATTGAAACCTGTTAAAATAGAGTAAGCGGTAAAATTGTAGAATATTTAATATAATACTTAATTAAAATAACTTTAAAAATATTTATTTTTTAAAAAAATTGTTTGAACAGGTCAATTTTATTATTAAATTGCACATTTTAATAATTATTTGTTAATTAATTTAATTTTTTTTTATTTAGTGTGGCCCTAAAATGAGATAGCGACATCAACTTTGTTTTTCTAAAAAGCACTTTATACTTTTTATTGCATTTTTATATTCTATGACAAATTTTGGACATATTTTAACAGAATAGAGTAATACAAACTCAGTTAAACTGAGTTAAACTAAGTTTGTATTATGCACTCATATTTTTGTATTAAACTGAGTTTGCATTATTAAACTCATATTTTATGTATAATGTCCTATACCTATCTTTAACTGTTTTCGAAATATTAGAAAAAACAAATTAAAAAAAATATTAAATTTTTTCTAAAGTTAATTGTTTAAATTTCTATCCAAATAATCTTTTGACAGTAAGATGTCTGTATTTAAGTTATCAAAAGTTAAAATAAAATAAAAATTAAAAAACTAAAATTTATTATTATTAAACTCATTGTTAAAATCTAGCACTTTATGACTTTTTGACAGTTTAATAAATACTGGCAGTTAAAAATTTGTCGGAAACAGTAATCAACACTTTCATTTTTTAAAATAAAGTGTCAATTATAAATTATGTATTTGTTTTTTTTTAATGAACTGGTATTGTCAGATAATAGATAATAGCCAAACGATTTTTTTTAAATGAATGAATGAATGAATAAATGAATTTTGACGCTTACTGTACATCAAAAAAGCTTTGTACTTCTCTGCCTACATTTTGGCAAAAAAAATACTGAAACGTCAAAAAGTAATCGTAATAATTTAAAACAACATAAACACTTTTAAGAAAACTGATATTACTTAAAGTTTAATAAAAAACAAATGCAAATTTTATTTTGCTATACAAAACTATTAATTCCAATTGGTATTTTATTATTAATTATACAAAAAAATATTTTAAATTATTAGTCCAAAGGTTTCCAGTAGCATTTTTTTGCTTTAAGTAATTTTATTTTGCTTTACAGTGCTACTGATTATTTATTTACAATAATGTAGTAAAATCTAATTTTAAAATTAAAAAATTAAAATAAAGATATTTTTTTTTAATAATTAAAGTTAGTAACTAAAGTTCATACATAATTTTAAAATGGTTAAAAATAATAAGTTTATAGGTAAAAATTTTGCAATTAATGGTTTCTTTAATTTTTGATAACAAAAAATTTTATTGCCAACATAAAGTAACTTCTCTTTTACTTTCAGTGTAATAATTATAAATATTGACTTTTAATAATTTCTTCTGGCAAAAAATCAAATAACGTTGTCGTACAATAGGTAATATACGGTGCTTAGACTCATCCTCGCTTTCAGCTCGGGCTTGAAATCGAGTCCAATAATTTTTAGTTTTTTATATTACAGTAAATTTTACCAAGTACACGAAAAAATAACATGTTTAACGCGCTAAGAAAATAAAGTTTTCCAAATTCGTGTAAATTTTATTATAATGAAACATTAACACTCACTGGAAAACAATCAGTTTTTTTAACTTGTCAAACAATCTGCTATTTACTTAATAATTTTGAGTTTATTTCTAATAATTTTTTTTAAGTTTAATTTTTTTAAATTGCTTACAATATTGTACAATAATTGTGCATTGCGTTGAAGTTTTTTTATTTTTATTTCAAATGGTTTTCATAACTTTGCTTTACCGTTTTTACTATTATTTTTATCTTTTCTTATTGTTCTTTATACAGTTGGTAGTTATCTAGATTTCTGTTACACTAGGTACTTTTTCGATAAAAGTTTTTTCTTAATTACTTTTTGTTCACTTTCATTGTTCCACTAGTGTATTAGCTTCTTCGTGTTTGTTGTTTTGTTTACTCCACATATTTCTAGAACTGATTTATTAAAAATATTTTAGAGCATTTCTGTTTCTTTTTTAATCTTTTTGTATTTCTTTGCTTATTTAATTTGTACATTTTAACGCTTATACATTCTATTTTTATCTTCTGTTACTTTTTTGTGTTGTTTTATTTTTCACCAGAAAATTGTCATTTTCTATGTCAAAAACGTTTTTAACGCGCATGTCTTTAATCCTTTTTAAAATATTTTGTCTATCACCAATAGGAAGATTATAGATCTTTTATTTCTGCTTGGCATCTCACCTGTATACATATATGTAAATATTTTTGTGTTGGTAGAAGTTGTTTTTTATTACCAAATTTGTTTATTGTATAAAAATCTATGATTTTTTTGCCATTTATAAAAAAAATTTAAAAAAGTTTTTTGCCATTTACTTTTTTTCTATTAATTTTTACCTTTTCTTTTATATCTTTTGTTAGTATTAGGATTTTTTTGTTGTTATCTCCTATTCTGGAAGCTATTTCTACTTAGAAACTGTTCTAAAATTTGTTTACATTGAATTTTGTTATACCTTTGTTTAGTCTCTATTCTATTAGTATAGTATTTTTTTATCTTTTCTTATTTCTGATCTTAGTAGCGTTCCTAATATTTCTTTTTGGTTCTTGATTCCTGTTGTCTACTGTCAACGCTGTTGTATTATTTTCGTCTTTAGCTTTCTCCCTATTTTCTATTTTTACTATTTCTTTTATTATACTTTTTTATTGTCAATTCATCAACTTATCTTTTTTTACTTTCCGATTTCTTCGTTTTATAGATGACTTTTTTCAAATACGACTAGTTTTTGATTGTCATTGTCCCAGTTTAGTTTTTTTGTCGTTTGTTGTTAGTTTATTTAAAGTTTTTAATTCTGCTTTATTTCCAATTATTCTTTTAAGTTTTAGCATATTTATCTACTTTTTTCAATTTTTTCTATGTATCAGACATACATTATCTCCTGTTTGTTTTGCATTTTTAATTTTTATTTAGATTTTTCGAAATTTTGTCTGTTTTTCAAGATATTTTTATTAATATTATATAAATATTATTTTAGTATATTAATAAAATATTAAAAAATCTTTCATTGTAATATTATTACGACATACAAAAATGATATAATAAATAGTTATTTGTTTAATTAAGCAATAAAACATGTGATTTAATGCCGTAATTGGCAGTCTGGTAAGGCAATGAGCTTTATTGGCCATATATAATTTTTTTGTATATTATTAGTTCATTATTTTTTTTAGAACAAATTGATGTCTAACAATTAGCCTCAAAATTTTGTGACTAAACTATAAACGGCTTTAAAGTGTTTGCTTTACTGCTTAGTCTATAAAGATGCTGACGTATTACCTAGTCATTAAATGCGATAGTTTAGTGCCCTTAAATGGTCATTGAAATGTAGTGTTTACTAAGTTTTACAGAAGAAAAAGAAGAACAAAAAAAGGTTCTAAAAATGCAAATTTCATTATAATGAAACATTAACACTCACTGGAAAAAAATCAGTTTTCTTAACTTGTCAAACAATCTACTATTTACTAAGTTGTAACTTCCATCATTTTTCTTTTTCTAAACAATTTGCTTCCTATCAAAATTTTATTTAAATGACAAATTTTGAAAAGCATTCTTGATTTTTATTTTGTTAAATAGCCTAGTTTTTCTTGTTTTAAATTATGCTTATAATCTGCTTGAATATAATGTTTAGAGCATAAACGCGATGTTTTCAAATTAAAAGAATTACTCTTTTTGCACGAATTTTTCTAAATTTTCATAAAATGTTTATTAGTTGGAAAACAAAAAAACAGCACAGATTTGTCAAATTTTTTTACTTATTGCCTTTATATATATTTCTTATATATGTTACATAAAAAATCAATGTTAATTTACATTAGTAACTGTTGTAACTACTTTTGTTTTTATAAAAACTTTATTTTTTATTATTTACAGTAAAAAATTAATTGCAAAAAAGTCTTTACATTTGAGGAAATTGAAGATATAGTTAATGTCCTAATTTTTTGGATTGACAAAGATGAAAGTAGAATTTCCGAGATTAAAGAAAGATCAGAAGGCGAAACTTTTAAGCAAAAATAAGAGCGATTGTGCAATACATTATCAAATTGGAAAAAGTGTGTACCAATCTATAGTTTTTTAGACAATAATTTTGAACTATTAAAAATACAAAAATAGACAGTTCAAAAAAAGATCTAAGTTTCCTCACACCTTTACAACAGTTTGAAAAATTTTTAACTACTGACATTTTAAAACATATTAGAAAAGAGTCTTTACGCTATGCTAATTGTATCAAAAATAAAGCAAATTTTGCCTTAGAAATTAATGAATTTAAAATGCTTTATAGAAATATTTTTATTTTCTGGTTACTATAAAGTACCATCGGAAACTTTACATGCTACTATTACATGTTACTAATTTTAAATTAGTAACATTTGAACTAATAATTTTAATTTTTTTTTGAATTACTAGTAATAAATAGCAATTGGAATTAATAGTTTTCTATAGCAAAATCAAACTTACATTTATTTTTTATCGAACCTTGAGTAAGACTAGTTTTCTTAGTAACGTTCATGTTGTTTTAAATTGTTATTGTTAAAACCTTTCGACGATTTGGTATTTTTTATTTTCTTTTTTCAATGTTCCCATGTCTCAAATGTTAACAGAGATGTAGAGAACTTTTTTGGTATACAGCCTACCTTTTATGTCCAAGTAATAACTATTTTAACCAGAAATAATATTTTTATAATTAAATTTATAATTATTAATAGAAGATATTTTAGCCAAGTCTGCGTACACAGATTGCGGCTTATTGTTAGTAAGATTGCACTGGTCGTTTGAAACCACCATTGAAACGTCCATATATTTGCATGCATAAAGCGTCCTTTTGTGTATATTCTATTTATAGACACAAAATGAGAATTACAACTGGCAACACCGCATGACGCTCTATGACAGTCTATATACACCAAAGGACGCTGTATGCACCAATATACGGACGCTTCAATGATTGTTCCGTAAAAGGACGCTGCAATGGTGGTAGATTGGATTTGAAAACTTTAGATTTGCTTCATATTTAGGCAACGTCACCTGTAAGGAAATAGACGATGTATACTGGTGGAAAACTTTTAAAAACAGCTTACTTCTGTGAGTTTTAGACCCGGACGCTCTAATAATGTTTTTCGGACGGACGTGCTAATGATAGCGAGATGTATATATATATATATATATATATATATATATATATATATATACGAAAAAATATCTTTATTAAAATATATCTGCATATCAACGAAGAGAGTTTGAAAAAATAATTTGAGAAAATACTATCGCGCCGGAAGCGCACTGAGGCCTAGCCGTTTATTGACCGATCGAGAAAGATTAGTCATCGCTTCCAATTAAGTAAAAAAAGGTGACGAAACATCGGGAGACATTCTACAAGAACGTTCGTTTATGTAAGGAGGGAGACATTATTGTCTAATCAGTCAGTTAGCGAGAGCCAAACAAACGAATAAAGTGAGCGTTATTCTCGTAAGAACAAGCGACATAATTAAAACGACGGTAACTGTATCAACTTATCGAGTTCTATAGATAAAGGGTGAGAAACGATATCAGATGGCGGAGTTGAAATTTTTTGTCTACAAAGTATTTTTTATCTTCTTTTCATCCTCTGTTTCAAGTTTTATTGAACTGGAGACTTGGCTTACTCTGCTGGTAACTGAATCAGGCAAAATACTAAATACAGCTTTATTTGATTTTATTAGATTGATCCAAGGACGTTATATAGAAAGGAGAGAGTACGCCCTATACTTCCCGTATAAACAGTTTGGTACCAGCTTGGTACCAGTTTATGACAGGTTTCAAATAAAGCGCAGAATCGACAGATCCAGTTTGGCTGTGTCTGGTTTCGCACAGTAGCGTAGCTGACGCAGGATGCTAGTTTTAGTTTGGTTGTTTACAAACAAACGTTGTTTTGATTTTTTTACTGATTTTTTTTTTGGTCTGTGTGAATTGATTGTTAATATTTTTTGTTATTGTTGTTGTCGTTTTGTTGTGTTTTTATCCTTTGTTTAAACTTTTTACACTACATTGTGTGACGCTACTGACTTCAACCTCGTGATGCGCCTGCTTTCAGTACCAGTTTATAGCTTTGCGCAGTGAAGGCGGCAAGTCTATTTTTTTCAAGTTGTAATCTCTCCGTCCTATCTAACCTCCTTGGATTGATCCAATTTCTGAGGAACATTCTAAGCACTTCTACTAAAATGTGTAAAAATTATATCATTTATTAAATCATTTTACTTCTTTTTTATACCGTTATTTAAAGATTTTAAAATATTATTCTCCAAACCTTGAATCGATATTTTTGTGTAATGTGTTCAGTTTTTGTGACCAACAAGGTTAGGTCAGGTAAACCAACTTGTTTACTAAAATCTATGCATTTTGTCTTACAGAATTTTTTTTGCAGATTTTCTTATCAACAGGGAGAAAAAAAAACTATTTTTAATGTATTATATTTTAGAAATAAAATTGCAAAATTACAATAAAGTATGTTGTAGTTATGGCCAAAATACCAAAAAGTGTATTTCTGTTAATATCAACAAAATTAGCAGCTGTGATTTGTACATTTGTGTTGTTTATTTGTTGCGCCAATCTTAGCAATTCTGTTCTTTCTTGTGATTCATTTGAAAATTCATCTTGACGTTTGTAACACAAAATAATTAAATTTTTAGTGTTATTAGTAACACAACTACAAGATATTACTACTGAAACAGTTAAAATTGTATTTAAAATTAATAATAAAACATTAATAATAATTACTGTTTCATTAATATATGTGTATTTGGAAATATAAACATGTAAGAAATCTAAATTTGTAATAACACTTTTGCCTAAAAGAAAAATTAAATTCCAGCCAAAAATGTCATTGAACATTACTACCATCTCTGATAAATTTAGAAAAAGAGTTGCAATTTTTCGGAAATTGTTGGATTTTTTAAAGTTGTTTTCCATTTCTTTAAATCGAGTTTTGAAAGCCAATGCATAATTAATAATCAAAAAACTTATAAGTATGTTATAACAAATACACACTATATTGATAACAAAGCTTCTAATAGTAATAATATAGATCCAAAAATAGCATATATAAACCACTAATCCAAAAACTACCAAAACGTAAATCCAGAAATGCCAAATGGGATTATAAAAAAACTTGACTGGATCATCTCGAGTGTTAAATTGTTTATCCATTTGTTGAAAATTGTTATTTAAGTGTTTCCATTGGTCTTGGTTGAAAAAACAAGAGTTTAAAATTCCAGAAATAGATAATAAAACTGCAAAAGCTAGATCCAGACCTTCAATTACAATCTCAATTCTGCCGTAATAAACACCAATATCTTGAATTCTTGTAATTACGGAATATATAATAAGTAAAAAAAATAAAATTATGTAAGCTCCGGCTTGAATTTTTTGGAAGATTTGGTTCTGTAGCGAAAATTTTTCAAAATTGTAACAAGGCACCACAGCAAAAAATCGTCCAATTTTGAAAAACGGACGCAAAAAACGAATATCACGTCGTGATAAAAACATTTTAAACAATTACTGTAAGGCTTAACAAAAAATAATTAATTCTTTCAATTGTGGGGATTATAAATGTAATTAACTTAACTGCAAAACTATAATCACGAGTAATTGCGTGTCAATTTTCTTTGTATTTAGATGTGTTGCTGATAGAGTAAGGGAAAACGCATTCTCAACGCGGAGGGAAATTTAAATATTTAATATTTATTTATTTAATTTAATAAATTTTTTGTGTGACTGAACTCTATTTGATTGTTTACCGCGTCTGTTTCCAAGACAGCAAGACCTATTTACTTGCTGATGCTACCGCAAACTCGTCGCTAAGCAATTGATTTAGCTATTGCCAACGAAAACTCAATGATTTGAGAAGATTGGAATCTATTAAATAAAACTCAAATTTTCATGAAAAAACTACATGGATTTTTGAATCAAAAATATCAAAAAATGAGGGAGTGATATTGGTATACTGGATAGATAGCACGTCAGAAACACTGGTCTTAACTACATATAACCTACTACACTGCTCAAAACAATTACGAAAAGTTTCAGTTTGTCACAAAGATATAATAAATGTGTACCATACATGTCAAAAACCCGTCGTAGTATATCTGTGGATTGCAGAAAAGGCACTAATATGGAAGTTTTATTGCAAGAAAATTTTCATTTACTCAAAGAAGAGCAGAGAGTAAAAAAAATCTGAATAGAAGATCGAATTGAGATTGTTTGGGGGCCAGTCGCGATAAAAATAAGAGTAACGGAAATTTAAAAAAAAGAGAACGACAAATGGGTGGCTTACCTTTTGTCTATACAACTGCAAACTCACATTGGCCGGCCTTTCTCCAAATTGTCATTGTGTTGGGTTTGTGTTGGCCACTAGGTGTATGTTCGTACGCCTTTCGAAACGAACTGTCTTGACTTCATGAATCTCACACCCCCCCCCCCCCCCCCCCAACCAATTTAACGCGATAAAATAAAAATTAAATAAAATACAATTTACGTTTATGCCCCCAAAAAAGGTCCAATAAAATGATGATTCAACAAAATAAAATAAAATAAATTAACAATCAATTGAGGCAAAACAGAGATGTTTATGGAATTTAGAAATGAACAAAAAAAAGTTTTGGCGGGAATTAGTAAAGTAAGAAACGAAATTAAAGAATGTAAGACCGAAGTAAGAAATGAAATTAAAGAGTGTAAAACTAGAAAAGCACCGAAATGATCAATACTGGACGAAAACGAAGATGCTGTTGTCTTAAGAAAAAGGTCACAAAAATCTAAAGAAACAACTCAACCAAAGCTAATAGGAAAACACGAGAAATCAAGAAAATTCGTTATAAATAGATAGCTTTATAATCACGGCGACAACTAAAGTGATTTGTCCTGACGAGGATAATAATAATTTGGCTGATTTACATAATGACAGAAAACAGGAATTGCGAGAATTGAGGTATTTACAGGAACAAATGCAATTCAAAGATCTGTCATTTTAAAATAAACTTGAGCCGTGAACAACAAGAAAAGAAGTTTGAGCACTCTTAAGCACTCTTGAGAGAACGTACTAGAACGATTTAGAAATCTGAAGCTAGCTGCAAAGAATGCAAATTGAGAAAGCCAAAGCACACCAAAATACCGAGTTACTCCCATGTCAAAGAAGATCCTGGGCGAGCAAGAACGTGAATTGAGGTTATTTCGAAACCGCTTGAATCAAGAACTAAGACTACTCAAAGTCGAAACTGATCTGTTGCGAAAAGAGTGTTCAAAGACCGAATATAAATTCCGAAAAAAAAACAGTTGCGGATCATTTTGAACGCCAGAAGGCATTTTTAGAAAAGTTGAACAAAAATCATGAGAGTTCCCTTTGAACTCTCAGTGTCTCAGTGATTCGCATCGTGTGAAAATTGCGTGAATGGAAAGACAGTTTTTGCAACAGAAACAGTAATTGACGAGAACACATAAAGCTGCGCTTTGTGAAATAGAAGAAAAGCAGGTTCATGAAAAACATCAATTGATGAAGAGACAGATTAAAAAGATCTTCATTTTGCAGACATCAGATGTAAACAAACCAAGAGAAGAAGAAAGGACACGCTTAGGTCTGGTTTTACAACCCGAAGAGAAGAGTTGGAAAGTGTCCAAAGTCACAACGAGACTGGGATGGGCCATAGGAAATAGGAAAAGTGACTAAATAATGTAGTTTTTAGAATAAAAAGGGTACAGCAACGAATAAAGTTGATATATGGTAGTGTGGCAAATTTACGTTAGTCTAGTTAGTTGTTCCCAAATTTGCAAAATTTTTGCATGAAAACGTAGTAAATAAAGAACTCTAAAAATTAAAAAAAATAATAAAAGCTTCAGTTAAGGAACTTTAAACGTTATTTTGTAAAACAAATTGGTTAATAAAATGTTTGGGGCGCTTGAATTAGTGTTTGTAGAAGCAATTATTGTATTAAACCTAACAATATAACAAAAAAATAGTTGGTAGTAAGCTTTTGTTAATTTGTTTTTTTTTTGACTTTCTTTGTGTCCTCGTTTTTCTCTGAATTTCAAAGTAGCGTTCACTGCATTATTTTGTGCTTGTTTTGAGACACAATGAGTTCTTCATGGTTACAAAGAATTAAAGATAATTAATTATTTATAGGTATACAGCGCAAAAATTGTAGAAATGCATTGTGGTAGTGCAGCTTTATTGACATGAAAAATTAAAAAATAATGTTTTTTAATGTATGCATTTAATTTTAATAATAAAATTGCAAAATTACAATAAAGTATGTTGTGGTTATGGCCAAAATACCAAAAAATGTATTTCTGTTAATATCAACAAAACTAGCAGCTGTGATTTGTACATTTGTGTTGTTTATTTGTTGCGCCAATCTTAGCAATTCTCTTCTTTCTTGTGATTCATTTGAAAATTCGTCTTGACGTTTGTAACACAAAACAATTAAATTTTTAGTGTTAGAAGTAACACAACCACACGATACTACTATTGAAACAATTATAATTATATTTAAAATTAATATTAAAACATTAACAATAATTATAATTACTGTTTCATTCATATATGTGTAGTTGGAAATACAATCATATAAAAAATCTAAATTTGTAATAATACTTTTGCCTAAAAGAAAAATTAAATTCCAGCCAAAAATGTCATTAAACATTACAACCATCTCTGATAAATTTTGAAAAAGAGTTGCAATTTTTCGGAAATCTTTGGTTTCTTTAAAGTTGTTTTCCAGTTCTTTAAATCGACTTTTAAAAGCCAATGTATAATTAATAATCAAAAAACTTATAAGTATGTAATAAAAAATACACACTATATTGATAATAAAGCTTCGAATAGTAATAAGATAAATCCAAATACAGCTTATATAAATCACTAATGCAAAAACTACCAAAACGAAAATCCAGAAGTGCAAAATGGGATTATAAAAAAACTTGACTGGATCGTTTCGAGTATTGAATTGTTTATCCATTTGTTGAAAATTATTATTTAAGTGTTTCCACTGCTCTTGGTTGAAAAAACAAGAGTTCAAAATTCCAGAAATAGATAATAAAACTGCAAAAGCTAGATCCAAACCTTCAATTACAATCTCAATTTTGCCGTAATAAACACCAATATCTTGAATTCTTGTAATTACGGAATATATAGTAAGTAGAAAAAATAAAAATATGTAAGCTCCAGCTTGGACTTTCTGGAAGGTATGCTTCTGTAGTGAATATTTTTCAAAACTGTAACAAGGCACAACAGCAAAAAGTCGTCCAATTTTGAAAATCGGACGCAAAAAACGAATGTCACGTCGTGATAAAAACATTTTCAACAATTACTGTGATACTTAAAATTGTAATCACGAGCCATTGCGTGTAAAAATTTTTTTGTATGTAGTGTTTTGCAGGTAGATTGAGGGAAAACGCGTATCAACACGGAGGGAAATTTAAATATTTATTTAATAAATTTAATAAACTTAAATATTTATTTAAATTTATTGTATTTTTTTTCCAACTGAACTCTATTTGATTGTTTAATACGTCTGTTTCTAAAACAACAAGGTCTATTTATTTGCTGCTAGCGCAAACTTAGTTTTTGCCAACGAAAATTCAAGATTTCAGAAGAGTGCACTCTATCAAATAAAACTCAAATGACCAAAACAACCACGTGGTTTTTTTTAAATTAAAAATATTAAAAAATGAGAGAGGCATACTGGTTTGTTGGATGGATAGCCTTTCAGATATAATGATCTCAACTACATTTGGTGTTTTAGACATTGCCAGTTTCCTGAAACCTTTTCCAGAGCTTTCAAATAACATTAATTGAGACTCCTATAGATTTGGGGACTGCTTCCAGTCTACCAATAGGTCGCCATGCCAAAAATTTCAGCAAATCATATTGATTCTTCATTTTTGTAACACACTTCACAAAATGTATGCCTCAGAGGCCTTTCAACGTGTTAAATTTAAATGAATTTAAAGCGAGCCACAAACTTGGGCTTTTAGTAAATTCTGATATGCGTGTTCGTGTTAGCAGCCTGATTTCCTGTCTTAAAATATGTTTTAATGCTTTAAATTAGCTTACAGTAAAGTTGTATAAAGATTGGGTGTATTTCAATTTTAGGATAATTTCCTTTATTGTTTTGAGCAGTGTTAAATGTTATTCTCAAGCAAAATAAAAATTATTCAAAGTAACTAGACCGTTTTTGACTAGAATATATAATAAATATATCGGAGGCATCGATCTATACGATCATGAAGATATTGCAAGATGATAATGATAATTGTGGATCTAAAAAGCTCGCCAGTTTTCTGATTATCTCTCTTAAGAAAGATAACTGCCCTATTTTCTTTTTTTTTTACTGGCCGAACACGATTTCTAGATCATTTACAACAAAAATTTGCTTCGTTCATAGTTCATTGAAGAAATTGTTGCAAATAAGTTCAGGAACTGCAACATGAGTTTAACTAAAATAGTCTTATACATTTTTACAAATTTTCTGAGCAAGAGTCCTTGGTGTAACTAAAAATTTTATAAGTACGAGCACAGTGCAATACTCGTTTGCATAATAAATAGTTCAGAATAATTTTGACGTAATTTGCAAAAATTCTTATATGACAAAAAAAATTTAATTTTTGAACAAATCAAAATTTGTTTGTATGCAGTCCAATACCCTTTTTGACTGGAGACTGGAGACCGGATATATTGGCCTGTTTAATTATTGTAAATTTCAAATTTGTAAAGTTCGAATCGCGAATCAGTGCGTCTCAGTTTTCTTTTGTATTTAAGTGATTCCCATATGGATTAGGGGTGAGGAAAATCTCTATTCATAAGACAAAAACAAATTTCTTATATTTTAAAAATAAAATTGCAAAATTACAATAAAGTAAGTTGTAGTTGTAGTTAGAATACCAAAAATTGTATTTCTGTTGATATCAATGAAACTAGCAGCTGTGATTTGTACATTTACATTGCTAACTTGTTGTGCCAATCTTAATAATTCTCTTCTTTCTTTTGATTCATTTAAAAATTTGTCTTGGCGTTTGTAACACAAAATAATAAAATTTTTAGTGTTATTAGTAACACAACTACAAGATATTACTATTGAAACAGTTATAATTGTATTTAAAATTAAAAATAAAACATTAATAGTAATTACTGTTTCATTGAAAGCTACGTATTTGGAAATACGTGTACAAGCATGTAAGAAATTTAAATTTGTAGTAATACTTTTGCCTAAAAGAAAAATTAAATTCCAACCAAAAATGTCATTAAACATTACAACCATCTCTGATAAAATTAGAAAACGAGTTGCAATTTTTCGGAAATCGTTGGTTTCTTTAAAGTTATTTTCCAGTTCTTTAAATCGAGTTTTGAAAGCCAATGCATAATTAATAATCAAAAAACTTATAAGTATGTTATAACAAATACACACTTCATTGATAATAAAGCTTCGAATAGTACTAATAGCGATCCAATAACAGAATATACAAACATCCAATGCAAAAACTACGAAAACGAAAATCCAGAAGTGTAAAATGGGATTATAAAAAAACTTGACTGGATCGTTTCGAGTATTGAATTGTTTATCCATTTGTTGAAAATTATTATTTAAGTGTTTCCATTGGTTTTGGTTGAAAAAACACGAGTTTAAAATTCCAGAAATAGATAATAAAACTGCAAAAGCTAGATCTAAACCTTCAATTACAATCTCAATTTTGCCGTAATAAACACCAATATCTTGAATTCTTGTAATTACGGAATATGTAGTAAGTAGAAAAAATAATATTATGTAAGCCCCAGCTTGAATTTTTTGGAAGGTATGATTCTGTAGTGAACATTTTTCAAAATTGTAACAAGGCACCACAGCAAAAAGTCGTCCAAGTTTGAAAATTGGACGCAAAAAACGAATATCACGTCGCGATAAAAACATTTTCAACAATTACTGTAATACTTAACTAAAAAAATCATTAATTCTTTAATTTGTGGCGTTTAGAAGTGTTGTATCAACCTAACTGCAAAACTATAATCACCTGTCATTGCGTGTCAATTTTCTTTGTATTTAGATGTTTTATAGATAGATTAAGGGAAAACGCGTATCAACACGTAGGGAAATTTAAATATTTGTCTAATTTTAATAAATTTAAATATTTATTTAAATATATTATATTTTTTCTCTGACTAAACTCTATTTGATTGTTTACTATGTCTGTTTCCAAGACAGCAAGGCCTATTTAGCGCAAACTAGTCGGTAAGCAATTCATCTAGTTGTTGCCAACGAAAACTCAGGATTTCAGAAGATTGCAATCTATCAAATAAAACTCAAATGTGCTAAAAAAACACATGGATTTTTTGAATCAGAAATATCAAAAATGAGAGAGAGAAAGATACTGGTTTATTGGATGGATGGCGCTTCAGATATAATGGCCTCAACTACATTTGGAGTTTAATCTCCTACACTGCTCAAAACAATTAAGAGAATTTTTAATTTTTCATTAGATATAATTTAAATGTGAAAATTTATAGCTCGAAAAATTCTTCACAAAGGTGAACTACTGTTAATTGTCACTTAAAAGCATCGAAAAATGGATCAATTTTTGGAATAAAATAAGAAATAATACAGCAATGGAGAGTCCATTTAGGATAAAGCATGTACTGTCGTCCTCCCCAAATTTGGAAAAATGACTGAAGTTGTAAATCTTACAACAAAGGAGCTTGTGACCGAAGTTAAGTCGCCCGTAATAAAGTGCACAATAGATATTTTTCTGGTTATTGAAACAGATGTTTGGGATATGGTCTCTGCCGGTCTGCCGCGGGTATAAAGTAGGGGTGCACTTTATTGCGGGCGACTTAACTTTGGTCCCAAGCCCCTTTGTTGTAAGATTTATAACTTAAGTCATTTTTCCAAATTTGAAGAGAACGACAGTAATAGCCCGCATTCTTGTTGTACAATTCCTTTTACTGCTGTTAGATGAGATTGTACAAGATAACACAAATAGACAACGCCACATTGGACCTTGATAATACACCTTGTATGTGAAACAATATTTTATTATCACGTATTCACATTAACGACAACTTTTAATGTATTTTGCTTAACAAACCTGTCAAAAAATATAGTATGACCTTTTTTCTATGTTCTCTTTAGCATCTTTTCATTTCAGTGTATCCATGGAGAGCAGTATATACCTCAAAAAATTTAATAAAATTAAAAATAATTTAATTATTCTAACAACCATGCGAGTAATAGTACCTTCTTTTGAATTATCCTGTATAACAACTGACGTGGCTCTTATATTGTTCTCAGTAATATTAAATTATTTTTTAAGTCGTAGGCGCTCTCTATGTTTTTATTCTTCAATGAAGCGAAAATATTTCACAAAAATAAGTTAATAAACTAATAATTAATTAATAGGTACAGATGGAACAGTGTTATCAGAAATTATTTCAACCCATGTGATGAAATCTAAGCACACTTTGATCATCTTTTGCATTCATCAGTAGCAAAACTTCAAAAAATGTCATACAAAAGTTTTATTACGATTTTTATTTTTATTTAGTCACGTCGTGGGTTGAGGTGATTTCTGAACACACCGTATATAATACATAGAGAGCTATTTATTTAATCTTAAAATATAAAACTATTTTTATACCATAAAATCTTATTATCTCTTTAAATGATAATAAAAAACTTAAGTGGCACTTAAAAATTTAGACAAAGTAAAGTATTGATGTTTATGATGTCAACCGAAAACTATTTTTATGATAAAGTCAATGATTTTTTTGTTTACTCATTTACTCAATCTGATAAAATTTATTTGTTCTAATTTCAGCAGGAAGTGAATGATTTTTGCAAAATTAAAAACATCATCCTCTAAGTAAAAAAAAATCATAATTAAGTTTAATTACGAGTCTATCATGACTCTTTAAGAAAGTAGATAAATATGTTATAGTAAATATAATGTTTATGCAAATTTATTTGTGTAAATTTTTATCAACATATAATTATACGCATTTAACAAATTCGGTAAATTTAATAGTGTGCGCTGACCAGATGACTCTTGATGATAATAATGATTAGCCTAATATAAATTTTGATTTTTTTAAGTTGTATAACTGTTTATTTGAAGTCGAATCTGTGGTCTGTTTTTCTACCCGAGAGACACTAGTGCAAATTTGAAATTCTCATTTGTGATTGGTTATAATTTTTTAAATTAACCAATCAGAAACGAGTAGTCCAAATTTGCAACTCTTACTAGTGGAAAAGACAGACCAGTATAGTTAGGGTTGCCAATTTTTTGATATCGAAATAAAAGACTATAGTCTTACTATATTCTTTAAAACTCCTCTCTTGGAAAGGCTCTTGAACTTTTTTTTACATCCGGTTTTTAAAGCAACGATTTAGGAGCCGAAGACGATAATTATTCCCAAAACAAATGTTTCTTTAAGGTTTATTATAAACAAATAAAAACTATTACCATTGGTTTCTAAATTCTATATTAAAAATTTTAAAATATATATTTTTGAAAAACGGAAACGAGCATTTATTGTAAATTGCCTCTTCTAATTTCAGACTTTTTTCAATATTTTGCTTAAAGGACTATTAATTTTTAACACATGTTTTATATTAATATAGAAAAAAATACAAAAATATAAAGTGGCCCAAAATTCCATGTTTTATGTTCAGTATTTCTGTTTATTTGTTTATAAAAGATTATGTCTTTTTTAATGTTTCAGGGATTATAAGGGCTATTAAGTCCTAAAACGTTAGCAGTAAAATAACAAAAACATAAATAGAATTCTAAAAAAAAAGAGTGTCATAAATAGGACTATTACAAAATGTCCTGTTTATACTCAAACTTTTTTCTACATCCCGCTCGAAGGACCATACGGTTTTAAACACACTTTGTGAGCCGAAGAACATCTAATATAAAAAAATATTTCACAGTGTTTATAAAAAAAGTAAAAATAAACGCTCGAGGAAAATTGTCTTTTTTAAACTAACAAGAAGACGTTTTTTCTTATTTGGTTCAAAGGACCTTAAAATATATACACTTTGGGAGCCAAAGGCCACGATTATTACAAAAATAAATATTTCCTGCAATTTTTATAAAAAAAACTACAAACTTTCTTTTTCAGCTCCTAAATTCTATTAAAAACTTTAATAAATGTAGATAATTAAAATAGAGATTTTTGGGTGTTTGAAGCGAAAATTATTGTAATTGCTCCCTATCTATCAAGACTTTTCTCAGTATCCGGCTTGAAGGATAAATCTTTTATTAATCTACATTTTTTTTGTTTTTTTACCATTCTTAACTCTTTTTTTTAGTACTTAGTCGTTTTTTTTATTTTATTTTTTTTCCAAATATTGCTTTTCAAATTCACCTAGAATGTTGTTCCTTCAGGACCTCCAAATTGACGTTTTCAACTTCTTAAATCTTCCTTTAGTTAAGTTTTAGTTGTATTTTTTCTTTTTCTCTTCCAATTGTTGATTTTGTGATTCTTTATCTTTTTCTATAGGCTTATGGGCTGATTTCAAGTTGAGATACTACCAGTAGTATCTTTGTTTCCATGGAAAATTAATAAAATTTGTTGTTGTGATTGGTTGTTGTCATGGAAAAGTATCAAAATTTGTAATACTACCGGTATTATCTCAACTTGAAATCAGCCCATTAGAATCTACAGTTATTGTAGATTTGTCTAAACTACGTTTTAATTTTTTTCTTTGTTTTTTTTTCTTATACAACATACATATTAATTTTCCGAGTTTTTTTGTCCTTAGATCATGTTTTCTAGAAATTTTTATAGAATCTTCTTTTTTAAATTCTTCTAGAATCTACTTCTGTTTTTCTTTGTCTACCATAGTCGTAATTCTCCTTACTAAAGAATCTATACAATTAATTTATTTTTGAAAGCAACCTAATAGGTATATCAATTTTCTAGCGCTTCTCTCTCGTTTCTCTGGTAAAAAAAAATTCTCTATTTCTTTGGTAAAAAAAACTAAATAAAAGAACGAATGGTGTCCTTTAGTACATGTTAAAGACTAAAAGACAGTTTATAAAATTAAAGGACTATCTTTTGAAATAAAAGACGGTTGGCAACCGGTTGGTTCTGTGATTATCCTAATATGAGTTTTGATTTTTTAAAGTTGTATAACTGTTTATTTGGAGGCGAAATTATGGTTTGTTTTTTTTTTATCAGAAAAACACTAGTACCTGAGCTTTGTAAATTTGAGATACTCATTTGTGATTGGTTATCATTTTTGAAATCAAGCAATCTCAAACGAGTATTCCAAATTTGCAACGCTTACTAGTGTGTCTCTGCTAAAAAACCAGATCATTATAGTGCCTAACTTTTTTTGTTTTTAAAAGAAGAATACGGAAGTAATCTCTGTTTGTTTGAAATGTTTGGTAAAGAGATGTCGCTGGTGTATGAAGTAGACTGTTGTCTCCACCTTTTAAAAAATATGCGAACTATTCAGGCGCTATTAAACTTTGTGGAATGTGGACTGTGGGACGGCCCCTGTCGCATTCCAATCGCATTCCATCGCCCATTGCGCCACGACCGCATCGGGATCCCATCTGGGCTCTCTTTCGGTTTCGCATCGTCGGTGTTAAAGGGCGGTTTTCGCGTAAATTTCGAGGGTAGTGTGAGCGTCTCCGGCGTCGCGCGCCCCATTCACCTCGCATCAAGTGCGCCGCATTCCTTCAAGTCTCGCGCTATTGGCTGTTTAAGTCGTGACGTCAGAGCGCGACCGCTCATGATAATGTGGTATTCAACATGGCCGAGTAGTTAGTGGTGTGTGTGCCAGTTGCTGTCGTTTTGAATGGATTAATCCGCGAATAATGCCAAGAAAACGGAATGGTGAGCTGCCCCTGCCCGAAGGATGGGACTACGGCCGGGACTACGACGGCAAAATCTACTTCATCGACCACAATTCGAAGAAAACGACGTGGATCGACCCGCGAGACAGGTAGGTCTGGGGCCCTCGGCAGCCCCCAGATCGGCCGGGAGTCCGTGCTCCGTGTGTGAGTGTGTGGTGTGCTGGAAAAACATCGGTGATTGTGCTGCCACTGACGGAAAATATGCGCGATAAGGACGATGACAGCTGAATATATTATTATCGGATCGAGGCGGGCGTCTGGAAATAGCGTCGCGACGCCAAGCGGTCTGCTGTTTCGGGGCTTACGCATGACAAAAATATGCGACCGCACGCGGAATGCGCTTATCGGACGGTATGATAAGGGACAGCGGAATGCGGGACGCTTATCGTTTCTAAATGCCCCAAATATCAATCTAAGGACCATCAAAAGTGGCACGAATTACACCGCTATGCTGCTATTATGCGAGTTTCTTCCTCCTCCTCTTTCATCTCTCCGAGCGGTGCATTGACCACTTTCACTCCACTTGTCACTACACTCTTGCTGCACTCGACAAGGGATTCAAACCAGAAAAAGATTACCCAAAAACAAATAACACAAATCTACTTTGACATGAATTGTCCTAAAACAACAAAACCACAAACAAATCAATGGTTTGACATGTCAAACCAACCATTTTGACAACTTTCTACTATAGAAACAAAAAAAACAAAGCAAATGTCAAGCCAAATACTCAAAATTACATCCACTGACCTACCCTATGTTGCTGTTGCTATACAGTTGTCTCTTCTCTCGCAGTTCAAATAACAGAAAGAAAACTTTCTTTTAGTTTATTGCTGTTCGACTTAAATATTTAAATGCCAAAAATATCCAAGAAAACACGAAACAAGTACAGAAACAAAAGAGAATACTTGTTGTTTGGATCACATAAGTACAACAAAAAAATTGTTTTTTTTTTTTTTTTGGTTTAGAGGAATTAGAGATAAAAAAAACTTCAGTGCGCTGATGGTGCAATATGTAATGTAAGACACTAAAGAAATCGAAACTGCAAAAAATGTATGTGAAAAAAGATAAAGAAATAAACAAGGAAAATACACAAAAAACCGCTTTGTGTGCGATTACGTTTATTTAGATCTTTAATTGTTGAAAAAAAAATTTTGTCCTACTAAAGAGAACACAACTTTCTAGTGTAAAACAAATGAAAAACATGAATTTTTTACCTGTTGATTAACTAAAACCAAGGAAATATCAAAAAAGTAGTTTGGGAGACAATTTTTTACATTTATTGATGTTCTACACGAAAAAACCTTTCTCAAATAAAAAAAAGGTATAACATATAAGATGCGCATTTATTTAGGGCACTGATTCTTCAGGAAAAAAATCTAACTAAAATGAAGTTTCTAGTGTAAAACAATAAAAATCGTGTTGTTTTTGTGTGTTGTTATGCTGAAAAAAACTGAAAAAAAAAATGTCTGTTTCGATGATCATTTTGTGGTATTAGTTTCCTTTGTTGATCTGCCACAAATATTCTGATTCGATTTTGAAGGAAGCGAGGTTAAAACAAAGAAGCAAATATATACTGTATCCCAGAAAGAGGTTCCTATAGAGCAACTTGAGATTCTTGAAACCAAAATAAAGGGACAGTAAACCGAAATTTTATCAAAGCGACTAAAAATTTCTAGAAAATATTTAAGATTAAAAATCGAAACCGCAAGTCGCTTTGACCTTTGGCTTTTGAACAGCGAAAGAACAAAGTTGAACGCATGACGTCATACCGACATCGAACCGAACAAGTATTTGTGTTTTGATTTCTTTTTTTGTTTTGTTTGTGGTTACTGAAAATGATCAAAAATGGCAAACTTTATGAGAGTCGAAACTTGGTATTCTCAAATGCTTCGTGATATGTCAAAGGTGTTCATTTCAAAAAGTTGTCAAGGGTGCTAGGAGATTTTGATAAAAGAAAACGTAGCGAAGCGTGGATAATACACTGTAACTATGGAAAATATTATAAATAAATAAATCATTTTGATTATTTTTGAGTGCGTGTTTCCAAGATTTCCAGTCATTTTCATTGCGAATAGTTTTGTTGTTGTAATTTCTAGTTTCATTTTGTTTCTTTTTTTGTGTTCAGTTTCTGTTCGTTCTTTACATAATACGACAATTTTGACAACTATCACTGACAGTACGACAGCTGAATTTAACTAAGAAATACTTTAAATGTTATTGTTTTGTCGTGGCACTCTTAACAACTTTTTTAAATGAACAG
This sequence comes from Tribolium confusum, assembly GCA_029207805.1. NCBI lineage: Eukaryota > Metazoa > Arthropoda > Insecta > Coleoptera > Tenebrionidae > Tribolium > Tribolium confusum. The sequence continues at coordinate 16,321,557 of JALGAY010000005.1, forward strand.
TTAATACTACAGTCGTTTTCATTTCTCATATTTGTTCTCTACTGTCGTTTATTCTCAACACAACATAAACATTCTTTTGGTTTTGGCCTAAATTATACCTACACAATTTCCGCACCTACACCAAGATTATGTCGTTAATTCTTTTGAGATTTTCGTCGTTCTGCAGATTTTGGGATTCTTCTTCAACTTACTCAAATTATTTTTGGTGTATCTAAGCGAACACTATCGAGATTAAAAAATAATACAAAACTGCAAAGTTTAATGACAGGACATAAACAATCTCATAACATATGAGATGAAACAGATTATGTCGGTATGACGTCATGTTAACGTTTTTTACACTTTGGTGTCTAATTTTTATCATATTTTTGTTTTTTGGTATACAACCCCTTTAAGGCAACTTACCTATATACCAAGTTACACCTTTTAGGGGCTAGTGGGCGCCAAAGTTAAGAATTAATTTTTTTTGTATCTGTGGATCAATTTTGCGCAGAAATATTACTATTTTAAGAGCTGAAACCTTGAAGTTTAAGGATAAACGAGCAGCACGTTTTTGAGCCAATTTTTTGAGAAATACTTTTAGTCAAAACCAAATTATGCTAATGTTTTTGTTTCAGAGTTACGCAAAAAATTTGAAAAATTCATATCAATGTTATTATTAAGCTATATATTTACCTGTTTTTTAGTTTATCTATTTTTTTAAGTCTATATGAATTTTTAAAATAAGGAAAATGTAAACTTTTGTTTATAACTTAAAAACAAAGGATGATAGCAAAATTCGGTTTTCACCAAAATTATTTTTTCAAAAAACAAGCTTCAAAATGTGTTTTTCTTTTTTCTCTAAACCTCTTAGTTTCTGAGAAACCCTATGACGACATCCAAATTACATCAGCCTGTACACACTTTAATCAGTTTTTTTTTATTATTCTAAAGTTTTGAGGTAATGCCAACTTTCCAAATTTTGGTTTATATATTTATTTATTTATTGTAAGTTAGTTAATTAGCCTGATTTATTTTATTTTAAAGCTGCATATTTTTAAATATTTTCGTATCTATTCTTGTTTTCTAGTAAAACTAGTTATTTTCCTAATGCATGAACAATTTATTTACAGCACGAGTGAAGTGAGTGCGAATGCAGGAATTTCTTAAATAATTTTCTCAATAAATTCTTAAAAATGCGACCAGCTATTAAATGGATGAGCTGTGGACAAAACAAAATAATAGTAATGTTGATGAGTTAAAATCGGGAAGGTGATTAAATTATTAATAATAAAAAACGATTTTTAAACTCCTACTCGGTTAGTTTTTGACTCAGGAATCTGAAGTTGTCTTATGGGAAACCTTCTTTAAATTTCTGATAAAAGAAAAGAACTTATGCTATAAAAACATTAAAATTGTTTTTCTCAACTTGCATATGTCACTGTAAATAGCTGAACAAGTGGTAAAAACACAAAATTTAGTTTAAAAAGGCAATAAATAGCGTCAGACCGAGTTTGACTTTCTAGTGGAGTATGTTTTTGTAAGAATAAAAGGTGCGGATTACGTTTATTTAGAATTTTAGTTCTTCAATTGTTAAAAAAATGTTTCAAAAAGAGAACTTTCTATTGTAAAACAAATGGATAAGAACCAGATTATTTTGCTGTGTCAGATTTGAATAACATATGAATAACAACAAAAAAATGTTGTTTTTTACTGTGGTTGATTGTTCTACAATATAAAAAGGAATATTTCGTGTAAAATAAAGAAGATGATGTATTTTGTATAAAACTAGACAAAGGGATCTTTGAAGTTGTGCCACATGTGAAACATGAACAAGACAAAAATGCTGTTACTTTTCCCGACTTTCCATTGTTCAAAACAAAAGCAAATCCCTTTCTCGAGAGTGTGAATAAATTGGGCAGTTGGCTGTGAGCCCATGGAGTCAGTCCATTTAAAATGCAAATCTCCCAACGCCTCGAATTGACACACACATACACACACACGTCGACGTTTTATTATTGTGCACAAATATAATGTTGCATTACCATACAATGGCCACTTCATATAAAATACCAATTAGAGCGACCTCTGACCTCAGTTAGTTGGCCTAGATCGTTCAGTTCGAGTTAATTGTTAAAAGTTTTGATAAAATGAAAATAACTTTTAGTGCTGAAAGTGTCCCAAGTCCTCGGAGGCGACATCTAAATATAACCGCAATTAAAATTCCTCATACGGAATTATCTCTCTCCACCAATTACCATAAAATTGTGAAATTGAGCTCGGATTCGGCTGCGCGCTTCGATTTTTCATCTCCCAACCGGTTAATTTTATAATCCTAATCGCAGTAAACATAAATAATGGCCGTTTAATTTCTACAAAACCGGCCGCGAAATTCTGTCAGGGCTGAAAATAAGGAATGCGCATATAGCACGAGTGGTGTCAAGTCACCGGTGGTGACCTCGGTCAAGGCCATACTTTGCACCGCACCACGGCTGACCCACAAAATCGAGGGTGGCCGTGAGAATGGAATGCGAGCATGACGGCATCTGGCAACCGGGGCCCAAAGGGAATTCCTTTTTTCTGGATATGCGCCAGCTTTTTTCCACACACCTTGCTGCACTGGTGAAAGTGACACACATATTTCCAAAAATTTTCCTTTCCAAAGCCACCTTTTCGCCATCGACGCGAAGAATTCCAACAATCCGGCCGACGTCCAATAAATTACCAACTCGCTGTGCTATAATTAGGACTCGAATAACTTGCCAACAATCCGACAACGCTACATGCGCCGTATTTAGCTGAGAAATTTCGACGTGTTTAGCACCTTTAAAGGACGCCCAACGACGGACCTTGACGAACGTAGTGGACGTAGTAGTAATCCAGAATGTTTACTTAAATGACTAACGCAACGCAAACAACATTTTCCTACCAATACAAGGCATATTTAACTTTGTGTTTACAGTTATTACATACATTACCTGCAATTTATTCACACAAAACCATAACCTTCATCAACAACCCTCAGCTCAAAGTTTTAAATAGACCCCATATTGATCGATCGAAACTTATGTAACACTGACGACATTCATGACCTAATTGAAAAAAATCACTATGCACAACACGTCTGTAATTACTTCTATTTAACACAACATAGAACAAATAGCGATTTTAAGATCAATTTAAAAAAAAAATTGCATAATTGGATGCGAAATAGTTATTTACGGCTCTAATATCAGCTACAAAATTTGTTTTCGCAGCCGTTGTTACTAGTAATGACCGCAAAATAACTAGTTTTATCTGTAAATATAATATATTCTTTGACTACTTTATTGAGACAAATTTAATATTGTAGTCAGTTTTGGATTACTATGTTTTATTTGTGATATTTATATTTAATTACATACATGTAAATAAAAAAATAAATAGAAGAGGAATTTTTTTATTGTATAAGGAACTGACTTTATAAAAAATTTTGTATACGATTCACATTAAAATATATACAGTGTGAATACAAAATGACTGAAAAACTATACGGTTCCTTGTAGAGAAGGTAGAGTTGGTAGAGCCCCGGAAAAATAATTTTAAAAAAAATTGAAATTTTTTCCTAAAAAAAAACAACGAAATAATTTTGACAATTTGGCAAAGTCACTGGCCAGTAGTTTTAAGGTCAAGTCAAGTGGGTACTTTGTTAAAAGTTTTAATAACAATTGAACACTTTTGAAAGCTAAGTTTGACAGTTGCTAAGCAATTTTTAAAAATAATTTTGCTATCACATGATGTAGGAAGTACAACATTATAAATCACTTCGCAAATTAGAAAAATTTGGAAAAAACAAAAAAGTAGAGATCTCAACTTTATTTCTTTATAGGCTAGCAGGATTTTTTTTTCTATTTCTTCGGGGCTTTATTAACGGTTCCCTTCAACGTACTAAAGAGCTTTTCCGCCGTTTTATATTCATCCTGTATAGTCATCTTAATATAATATTAGGCCACGGGGAATTAAAGGGTTTCCTTACAAGCCAAGAAAATAAAAATTATTTGCATTAAAAAAAAAAGATGAAATGTTTGAGTTGTGACTCGTAGTGACGGTCTTCTTGTTTCCAATTACCATTTTTTTTCCTATGATTTTGTTTTTTTCTTATTGCTTATTTCAACAGATATCCTAGAACATTTACTTCACATTTTTCTTTCATTTCTAGAACGTTTCTATTGAAACATTTTGTAAACTGTCGAGTTTTTCGAGGATTTTTTTTTATTTTTTATATCTCCTGCGTTTTTCTTCGTCCTTATTTTCTTAAAGTCGTCGTTTTTCAAATTCTTCTAGATTCTTTTTGTTTTAGTTGTCCTTTTTTAGTTTTTTTAAGTTCTTCTATTTATTTATCTATATTTATTCTACATATTTTTTCTTCTAGTTATCACTTTATAAGTTCTTCTGAAGTATCTGTTTTTTTTTTCAATTGCATATTATCCTCTTTTTTTAACATTGTTTTTTTATGTTGTTTAAGGATAGTCTTGTATTCTTCTAGAGTCTACCTTTGATTATTTTTTTCTTCTTTTAATCCGCGATTTTAAAGCTGTTTTCTTTTGTTCAGTATATTTACCGTTTTTAACGTGGTTTTTCTTATTCGTTACATCATTGTTTTCTTATATTGTTTTTTCTTTTAGTCGCTTTTTTCCAGTTTATTTCCTTACAATCGTAGTTCTTTACTGAACGTTGTTTCTCAAGTTATTTGAAAATATTTTTGTGTTTTTATTATATTTTTCCTTTCAAACCCTATTTTTCTTTTTCTATTAATTGTAGTTTTTTTATTATTATTTTTTGAATATTTTTGTTCTAGACGTAAATTTTTTTTGCTCTACAGATTTCTATCGTACTTTTTTAATTTGGTTTTCAAAGTAACAAACCGTTATTTTTGATCTTTAAAAAAAAAGTGAGGTTACCTTATAATTTAAAAGGCCAAAAAGTTTAATACGTTTCTTGTGTATTAACAATTTTACAGTGCTCAGTGCTCAGTACATTAGCTCAAACTAATTTCTCGTTGTAAAATTTAAATTACTACACGTAAATGACATGTTTAAATTCAACACGTTATAAAAGTATGTTCTTTAAAAATTCTTGATTTTGCTTAAACAGATGTTTGTTTCGACCGGGCTGACATTAATTAGTTTGGATTTACAGGCATTATTAGAAGTTAATTTAAGCGGGTTTCTGATGATTTTATGATTTTTATAAATCTTACAACGTACTCTACAAACTGTAGTTTCTTGACAGTTTCTTCGATTTTAGAGGAAACAACTCTAACACTGGAAAAGTTTTCGATAAAAAGTTGTTTTTTACTATTTTAATCGGTTTTCATAAAAATTAAAAAAAAAAAACAATGACATCAGTTCTCATGACAAATGTTTACTAAAAAAAGAAATATTTTTCGTATAAAATTGGAACTAGAAGATTAAACGTCGTGTATCACACGTGAAAATGTTCATATAAGCTTGAGAGATTTATATTACTGTGTCCTAGGATAATTACAGATTCAGTCGTTTTATTAAACGCCTAGTCTTTTGGTAAATGACTAGGTGAATTGTGAACCATGAGTCAATCTCTTTGCTTGACAAACATTATAATTATTTATTAAATTCTAATTACAGCACAACTCTAACTCAATCCTCACAAAACATACCCTACTTTAAATCCATCCTCGGACTGACGCTACCAAAAGCCTTTTTTCTCCCATAACCTGTTTATTTTATTTAAAAAAAGCATACTCTAAGCGTCTAAGCTAAGCTTAGAGTTGGTTTGTTTTAATTGTATTTCGGTTATAAACATAACCATATAATTATAAAAATAACTATAAACAGAAGTGTTTTATAATAAGACTAACCCTTTTCCGGCGTTTTATAATACGCTTAAAATTTCTCATCCCATTGTAAAAACTCTCCATTTATTTCGTTTAGTTGTTTAGAAAAATACTAGGTGTTTTATAAAATGACTGGATTTCTAATTAGGCTACGACATATACACTATTATTAGTCTTTTTTTTTCATGAAAAGTAGTGCGACAATGATAAGCCAGAATTCTCATTTAATTTATTTTTGTGTTGAAATCTAGGAAAATATTGATTATCTGTGATCTGATTTCGTGAAATTGGGTAAATCGTCAATCACAGGCAATTTGACTGAACCGTAATCGATACAATTAATATTAATTGCGAATGAATTAAATTGCGCCTCGATTAATTACGAAACGTGTTAATTTCCAGTGGTGCCAAGATGTTGGGTGTTTTGTAAATTTTTGCATGAAAATGGGGGTCCTTGCAGGGCCGTGTCAGAGTTCCCGCGTCCTCTAATAAATCGTAAAGAGTAACGAGCGCGTCAGCGCACGTTTTCTGTTCGAATAGTATTTAGGAATGATGCGTGCTAGAGTGAGAAGAAAGCAAGAAAAAGATGGTAATAGCATTGGAATGCGGTGACGGTCGAGCCCCCTTCAGACGAAGCTCGCAGCCGACGGACGGGGCCGTGACCGACCCCCCACCCACGTGACCTTCCTTCCGGGGTGAGCGCGACGAACGCCACTGCAAATCGTGCTAAAAGTTTTCCGAATTGAAAACAATCGGAACGACCTTGCGGGGGTCACATATTTCGCTTATCAGACATTGAGATAACAGCTATCGTGGGTAATTTAGAAGAGGGTTGGATTGTCTTTTAACATGAGAAAAAATTTCGATGAATTATTCATTTATTATAATCTCCCGGATGTTGAGATACTTAATATAAATATTTCATTCTTAAATTGCGTTGTATTGATAGAAATAGTAAAAATATTTGCAAGCCACACCTTCTGACTTTCTTTTTTATTTTGATTTCCAGGTTCACGAAACCGCAATCGTTTGCTGATTGCATAGGAAACGAACTACCATTAGGATGGGAGGAAGCATACGATGGGCAAATCGGGCCGTACTATATCAACCATCAAACTCGTGAGTATTAGTTTCGTGGAATAAATCAAATTCCATTCAGATGATTCAAACAATTTTTTTTTCTCTTTCTCTCTCTCTCTTGTTGTAGAATCGACGCAACTCGAAGATCCCCGCCAGGAATGGAGAGCTATCCAGGAGGCTATGCTACGGGAGTACCTCCAGACGGCGCAGGACGTCCTCGAGGTAAGTTTAGTAGGATACGCCCATGGTACAATGCGTCAATTTATCTGATGCATTCTGGAGGTGCAGTGGAGCGTGCATCGCACTCTCACACATGCTACGGAATGTGACCGTGGAACACAACTCGAGAGATGAGGTGCCTTTTAGGGGCCTTAAAAAAATCAAAATTCCCATATACAGGGTGAAGGAAAACTGTTTCTAAAAGTCGGTCATAATTTTGTAGATTTTAGCTACTTGACTCACTCCAAAAAAAGCCAAAATTGTTATTTCTATTTTGACCCCAATCAGTTATTTTAACTTGGTGTTATTTTTTATCTCTGATATGGAATTTGGAATTATTTTGTTGGATTTCGAACATAGATTATTATTTCATGTCGAGTGTTTTTGTTTTTGTCTGATTTTGGAATTTGAAAAATGGTATACAGGTTACCATGGAGGCCAGAGAACCAACTGGGGGGTTTGTCATTTGTTTTTGATAACGTTCAGAAAATTCGTTCTTTTGTGACTGTAGGGGTATATGCTTTTTTGCGTAATAAAGTCTTCACAAAGATATTTCGTGTTTACGACTTAATCCGGTATTTAACTTTCACTAATTTTTTTGAAGGTTTAAACGCAAACTATTATTTCTAGACCCCAATAAGGGGAGGTAAACAGATTTCATCAATGCTAAGCTAGGCCCGTTGTCCTGATGTTAAGGTGGCCATAAACAACTTATTAAAGAATCAAACCATAAAATGGTGTAAACACGAAATATCTTACTAAGGACTTTACTTAAATTACTCCAAAACGGTACATTTTACAAAAATATTTCAACAGGACATTTTACAGTTTTTTACTAACTTTAAAACCTGGGAGCGACATTTATCTTAATTTTTAAATCAATATAGATAAAATGTAACATTGTGTTTGAAATTTTGGAAAATTTTGACCCTATATTTTGTTAATTCTAGAAACCACCGGCGGTATTTTTAATCGATTTTTAAATTGGTAAAAGCGACATTTTTTCATTATTGGGAAACAGAGGAGACTAATTTCAAAAGCCATAGCCGAAAGCGATATATTTCTTATTGATCTAGAAATATACTATTTAACTAATTTTGAAATCTGGAGACCTAATTTTGCTAACTTTAAAAAACCGAGGATGGTATATGTATTAATTTTTAAATTAATAAAGAATTTTTTTTGTATTTTTGGAGGCCATATGCATCATTACTTTAATTTTTAAAGCCAGAGACGATATTTCAACAATTGTGAAAGATGAAGGCAAGATTTTACTAGTTTTGCAATCCGCAGACGCAATTTTATTAATTTTGGAAGCCAAAGGCAAAAATTTGCTAGTTTTTAAACCTGAAATCGGAATTTTACCAGTTTTGTAAGCCGAAGTGGATATTTTTACAATTTTTGGAACAAAAGGCAACATTTTTTGTAAAAATTTTAAATTTATAGCAGAGTAATAAAAGTGAGTAGAGGTAGCCAACTGCACAGAAGGATTAAAGACAAAAGCCTGGTTTACTCGATAGCACAGATTAATTGTGCAGCTGTTAAATGAAAATGACAACAAATTAACAAAAAATGTAATAAAGAGCCAAGACAATAAACTCTACTAAACAATAAAATTAACAATGCCCGTTGAAAAGTAATCCGAACTAATTTATGACAGCCCTGTCGAAGCAAACATTGGTTTAGGAGCAAAGAATTTCAAACGAAAATGTAAAATTCTTTGCTTTAACCTAACAAATATTTGCTTCGACCGGGCTGTTATAAATTAGTTTGGATTATTTTACAATGGCAGTGTTGCCAACTTGTGGGACTTTCTCTTAAATTTAGGGTATTTTTTGAAGAAGAGGGGAATATTTAGGGGGAAGTTCTGTAAATGATTTTTTAGGGTATTTTTAACTACTACTACAAATTACCAAAAAAAATGTATAGCTGTTAATTTTTTGTTGCCAACTTAATCAATATTTCTTGAATACGGTGTAATTCACATAATAAATTAAAAATTGTATGTTGTAAAGAACTATTCTTTTTTTACTTTGTGGTTGTAGTTTTTTTTTTTTTAAATGAAGTGTGTTTTGGGGGAATTTAGCTTGGATTTAGGGGATTTTGACTCATTATATGGGGGAAATCATCGTCAATGTGTTGGCAACACTGGACAATAGGCCTTATCAGAAGTTAATTTGGGGGGTTTATGATGATTATATGATTTTCATAGATCGTGCGATGTACTTTACAAAATTTAGTTTGATAAAAATATGTTTCATTAATGTAATAAATAAGTTGTTTTTGCACCTTGGTTTTTAATATACTTATCAGAATGTTAAAGTATACAAAAAAAAAACAGAAGTCATTTCCTTATTTTTTATTTATGACTCAAAATTTAGATTTTTTGTTGAATTACCAGCACTTTGCTTTTGTCTAAATTTGGAATTAAAAGAGTAGAAAGTTAGCACCCTTGATAATTTTGACAAAGTTGAGGAAAAAGCGAATCTTATTATAATGTGGGGTCAATAGGGTCGCGTGTTTATCGTCTTGTCTTGAAAGAATTTTTTCCATAACGTCAAAAGTCGGTTTGGTTTACGTCAAAGCCTTCATCCACCGTCGATAACCCAAATGTTTGTTGTATCGTGTGTCTAAATAAATTTCTATTTATAGAAAAGACACCTGTCACATTTTTGAAACGAATTATTAATAGAGGGATTTGTTTTGTTACAAGCCTTGTTGTTGCGGTTTCGGAAGTTTTTCAGTATCACTCTTGACTATAATTTTATTAAGCCACCCGATATAAAAAAGTAGTAATCCGTAATCGTCCTTTGTGTGATTTATCGCATTGTATTATTTTGACATGATCCGTGTCGCTACGGCGCGTTATTTTGACACACGATATTTTCGAACACCTTTTATAGTGGCGGTTGTGGGGGGATCCGGGGGGCGGAGGCTCGTGCCGCGGCTGTGGAATGTCGAGGTTGTTCGGATTCCGTCCGGCATCACAATAAAATCGGGGGGTCTCTCCCCCTTCGGGCGAAAAAAAAAAAAGCCGGAGCGTCGAACAGGTGGTGAAAGAGCGCGGGGGGCCGGAGAAAAAGTTAATTCTCCGGGGGGTCGGGGCGGGCGGCGCGCGTTGCAGCCGCTACCTGTGTTACGCCGCACGATCCCAGCAGGCCACTGCATTCCACCGATCGCGACCGAATCCGCACGAAGACGCATTCTTGGCCGCGCATCCAACAGGTTGTTTTTGTGTTTTATCATTACGCAACGGCGGCAGGGCTCGGGGGCCGCGAACAATGCGCTGACCCGGGGCGGGGGGCGGCGTGACCCCCGGAAATCGAGCGCGGCCCGGGCCGGCAGGGTGCGAAGGACAGGCCCAAGGCCGACCGCCGGCGACCGCGAAGAGGTCGCAGCCGCCAGTCGAGATGTGGCCCTTGTGCTATGTGCCAGCGCTCCAAGTGCACACGCTCCCTGCCACCCTACAACAACATTTACAACCCCAACAAGGGTTTAGAACGCTTCCTGCGTCCTATCAACATACTGCCCCTCTATATGGATTTAGAATCGTGAGTGTCATATTGAATTTTTTTTTTTTGTTACATGGGTTTTACACGCGAGACACCAAAGGAATTTTATGGTTCCGAGCGAGTGTCGGATCATTTTTTGTGTACTGCTAATCGCGAGATTCATCAAATACTTGCCGCTGTGACCCCTTGAAACCGGTCGAATTTTCAAAAATTTAACAACGTTTTTTACAAAACAGCTTTTTTTCTATTTATTTATTTTTCAAAAATTAGGGCTTGCAGCTTGTGACGTAATTTTTTGTTTTTTAATACTGACCCATCTAATTTGATTTATAGAAAGCGTTTCGTTTAAATTTTAAAATAAACAAATAAGAAATTCACTAAATTTTCTTAATATTGTCACAATACAAAGGAGATGGGCTTCTGGGGGTATTCTAAAAATTAAAAAAGTCAGTAATGGCAAAAATTAAAATTTATTAAATCATCAGCACGAAATAGTCAAAAAACTATGAAAACCATTAAGAGAACGTGGGTGTAAAGAATGGGCATTTGGGGAGTCTCTAAGAAGGTTAATAATAATCTTAAAAATTCAATACCAGTAAAAATAAAATTTCATTAATTGTCGCAGAAGAATGGTTAAAGGTTCTCTTATAAGCAACTAATACACCGTAGAGGGAGAGTTTCTTTTAAAAGGTTATTAATAATTTTGAAGAACCAACAACGTTAAAAAAATTTAATTTGTTAAATTCTCATCATGGAATGGTTAAAAAATCTTTTGGCAAAAGATGGACATTTTGGGTCTCTAAAGAGGTTAATAACAATTTTTAGAAAATCAGTAACGTCAAATATTAAAATTTGATAAATTATTACCGGTGGTATGGTAACTCTTGCATAAATCATTAAGACAATGTAGGGAATTTTGGCAAAAGATTGGCATTTGGGGGAGGGGGTTGGTTGTCTCTAAAAGGTTATTAATAATTTTGAAAAATCAACATGGTTGAAAATTTTTAATTTATTAAATTGTTTCTATAAAATGGTATAGAAAATATAGAAAAATAGAAAAAATCTTTTGTAAACTACATATTAAGACCAAGTGGATGGACATTTATTAATAATTTAATAAAATTAATAACATAAATTACAATTATTTTGTTAAATGAATACAATAGAATTGTAAAAAAATAAATAATTAATACAGATGAAGAGATGAGAGAGGGACATTTGTAGGGTTTCTAAAAAATTAAAAAAAAATGATTAAAATTTGTCAAAAAATTGTTACGTGATTACAAAAACTTTAATGAATTAATAAGACGGTCGATGGGATACAAGAAGGGTATTTGCAAGGTAAATAAGAGTGTCTAAAAGGGCTAAATAAAATTTAAAAATTATCAATAACAAAAAATTAAAATTTGTAGAATTGTTACCCGGGCATAGTCAAAAAACTTTTATAAATATTTAATTAAGACAGTTGGGGGAATAAAAGAAGGCCGTTTACGAGGTGGAGAAGGGTCTCTAAAAGGGTAGAAAAATGATTATTAACATCAAGAATTAAACTTTGTTAAATTCTCAAAAGAATGGTTAAAATTTTTTGTATAAATCATTAAGACAGTCTGAGGAATAAGAGAAGATTATTTGATAGATACAGGCTAAAGGAGGTACTCTGAAAAGGTAATAAAAAGTTCAAAAAATCTATTAACATTCAAAATTAAAATTTGGTTAGTTGTTACAAAAGGGTAAAATTAGGATAGTCGGGGGAGATAAAAAAGAGGCATTTGTGAATAAATTTGTGGGCTTTCTCCAAAAATATCATTAAAAAATTATAAGAAAGCAAAGATGGTACAGTTTGGAGAGATATAAGGGGAACTTTTTGCGGGACAAAAGAAAAGAATTTCTAAAATTTATGTTTTATCAGTGACTAATTTTGACGCTATTTTTATGAAATTTAATCACAGAAAAAAGAAAGTACATTGTAACAAAGCATTATAATCGGAAATTCCATTAAAATTCTTACAAGTTGAATAATATAAAGACAGGTCAAATACTGAAACAATAAATTTGAAATTTTTACTGGAACAAAAAAAAAGACAAAAATTTAATATTATATTATTTATTGTGCTTCTCTTTGTTTTTTCCTCGTTGTCTAATCTAACAAAATAAATTTAACAAATTCCATTGTCAAAGTTAATGATATCTATTTCGAAAAAACTTTAGTTAAGTAAAAGTTTCTTAAATTTTTGACATTTGATTTATTTTTTGTCCAGGCCAAAAAAGACATCTACCATGTCAAATCCCAGCGATTAATGTTGGCCCAAGACGAGTACAACCACTTGAACAATGCCTTGGCCAATTTGGCGACCTCCCGAACGAGTCTTTACTCATCGGCAAGCGGCGTCAGCACCAAATACGACCCCGATTTACTAAAATCGGACGTAGCGTTGGCCAAAAACAGAGTTTCCAGGTTAAAATCTGAACTGGAGCAAATCCGTAACGAGATGAGGTATACGCAAAAAGGAGTGGACACTTTAACAAAGTATGTTTCTTAAAAAATATATAATAATACCAAAATAATATTTTTTTATTAATTATTAGTGTTGAACAAAAACTCAATTCGCATCAAGGCTACAACATCGTCGAGGCTCAAGCAATAATGGCCGAATTAGTCAACATTCAAAAATCTCTTTCAAGTGGAGAGAAAGAAAAAGCGGAATTGATGCAATCTTTGGCGAAATTAAAGGACGATTTAACACGACTTCAACTCTCTGAAGATTCTCCTGATATTTCTACTTTAAGTCTTCCTCAAGAGAAACTAAGTACAGCTTCACAAACCGATTTATCGTGTGAGTTAGTCCCGATTGGTACAAGATTAGCCGAAATGGCAAAAATGCGATTAGAGTATGATGAAGCAAGAAAACAAGTCCAACATATCCAACAGAAACTAGCAGACCTAGAAGAAAAAGTCCAACCAGGACAAGTCGAATCCGACAAGGACCGACTTCTCCTCTTCCAGGAAAAAGAACAACTCCTACGAGAACTCCGAAGTATAACTCCACGAATGCGTTCAAAAGAAGAAATGAGTGGCATCCAATTAAAGTGCAAACGGCTTGAACAAGATCTAAACAAAGCTTTAGAGATGTCAAATCGAGCCATCGCTGATCGATTACGTCTTCACGAAGAGAAACAACTCCTTCTTCAACAATTAAGAGACGCTTTGCGTCAAATGACCCACTTGGAGTCACATCTCAAGACTCTTTCCGCAAGCACCCTTTCAGTCAGCAGTAGTTCTAGTCTCGGTTCTTTGTCCACCACCAGCAGTAAGGGCTCCTTAAGTTCAGGTTTAAGCTTCACGGATATCTACGGAGGTCCTCAATGTTCCAGTGGCCCGAATTTGGACAAACCCATCGACATGATTGATCTTCACCGTCGCGTTGAACGTGTCCTTAAAGTCAAATATTCGACACCTTCTCCATGTCGTTCCCAGCCGTCGTTGTCTCCACGTAGTTCCCTGTCATCAGTTTCACCACCTGTTTCCCCTATGTATGAGAATCTTCCATGTGCTGTACCTCCACCAACCTATGAGCAAGTCGAACGTGACCGACAAGTACAAAGACTGATTGAGGAGTTGGGTCAGGAGCAGCCCCAGACTCAACCGAAAATGAGTCGGTATTCGTATGAAAGCTCCGGTGATCCTCCTTTATCTCCAATTTCGGAAACACCACCTCCGATGTTAGAACACGATGGAACGACTTTATCTCGAACGTCGTCTTCAGGAACTAACACTAGGTCGGTCTCAGCAGCGGTGAGTGATGAATCAGTTGCGGGAGATTCGGGAGTGTTTGAAGCTTCAAATCGAAAGAAACTTATGCAAGAACAAGATGTTGAAACGGCACAAGTGCAAATTAAGTTGAGGTATGCTGCTGCTGAAAGTATACTCAATGTGGGAGTGGAGAAGGCAAGGAATCTAACAGCATTGTATATTACAGAAAATTCACAAGTGTAAGTGAAGGGAAGTGATGTGGAAGGGCTGAATGTAATTTTTGTGGTTGCAGGTTTATCAAAATTGCACTACTGCCAGCATTGCCGTCTACAACAGCAGTTTTTTGTACGAAAAGTGTCAAGGATTTGAAGAAACCTAGTTTTGGAGATGTTTTTAATATTAGCGTACCTGCAAATAAAATTTATACGAAGACACTCCAGTTGAATGTTTGGAGCAAGACTGAAGAACAGGAGAAGTGTGTGGTGAGTATTTATTAAGTTTAAAGGAACACACGATATTTTTTTGTATTTTGTATTTACAACCCGAGTCACTTTAGACGGTTTTTATTTGCTATTTTAGCTCTTGTAATCTTCTTGTTGGATCTTCCTGGTGTCTTAAATAAAATACGTAAAACACCCACTAACACCAATCACTTAACTTAATATCTTGTTAGTTTTAAGTAAAGGGTTTGATGCTACTTGATTATAATTTTAAAGTGAACAATGTTCTTTGCTTTTCTTTTTTTAAAAAAAACCTTTTTCTTTTCAGGGTTGTACTCAGGTGAGCCTTGCCGACTTCAACCTGCAACAAGTGTCCCAAAAATGGTACAACATCCTTAGTTTACAATTAATAGAACCTCGTGACGACCCAAAATCGTCTCACAACCATCAAGAATCCGACCCCATTGACCCATCAACCAAACAATCCGTCCTCAAAGAAGAAAGTTCAGACGATTCAACGATAATTTCATCCCAAACATCAACCTTGACCCGCAATCAAGACCCACTAAATTTCCTAAACACAGTCAATTTCACTCTTGAAGATTTATACAGTTGTATGGATCGAGAAAGTGATGATGAAGAAATTGAAGAAGAAGATGAGGAAGAAGAAGAAGATGTACTTGAAGTTTTAGAAGAAGAATTTGAAGCATTTTCTGATAAACAAACCAACACTGAATGTGCCTTCTACCCGGAACACGCCAAACAAATGAAAATCGCAGCAGCTGGGGGTTCTCTTGATGACAGAGGGGTTATCAAACGTTCGCAGACATTCACCCCAAGTGCTCATGTGTCTAAAAACCAGTACATATGTAAATTGAATAGGAGTGATAGCGATAGTGCTATGCCATTATATAGACGTGGAGGTAAACCTTTTGAACGTAATGCAATAGAAAGGCGGTCGTTGAGGTTCCGAAGACAATCGGTAGCATCACGACCGCAGAGTCATCTTCCGACAACAGCGCGCACTTCTTTGGACCTGGAGCTGGATTTACAAGCACAACATACACGTCTGGAATTGCTACATTCTGAATTGAATCGGCTTCGAGAACTCAAGGCGAAATTAGAAGAAGCAAAAGAACGAGGAGATAGTGAATTAGCGACGTATCTTCTTGAAGACGAACGTTTCCAGAATTTGATTGCACATGCTGAAAGTTTCCGGAATCCGAAGACACCCGAAGAAAAGAAAGTTGAGAAGATGTTGAGGAAGGTGTCGAAGGAAATTTATAAGTTAAGGAAAACGAAAGCGGGGAATGGCAAACCGGACATTATTTCCTTCAAGTAAGTTATAAAACCGATTTAATATTCTAAGAAAACAGCTGTTTGAGTTTTTTGTGAATAGTCTATATTTGTGTTTGTTGTTTCAGAGAGAAGATGGCGTTTTTTACTCGGGTGAATAGCAATGTGCCGTTCTTGCCGTCGGATGAGTGCCATTCGAAAGACAGTGAGGTTAGTGAGAGTGGAGAGGCTGGCCGTTACGAGTACGTCGTTGATAGGGTATTGGGAGTCGAGGTTTAATATTTATTTCGAGCGTAGTGAATTGTATATTTGTACATTATGTGTAAAAACGGCGTGCCTGATGAAGAGAAATCGTCAAATATATATTTTCTGATTGAATATTTATAAACGATGTGATTTTGTGCCTTTAGATCTGAAAATGAAATTTTTTTAATACTCAGATGTATTTCTAATGCTTTATTGAGCTTTTGCTCTTCATGTTATACGTTTGCAGTTCTAAACTGCGTGTTCATTGTTTCTTGTATGCCTGTATCTTATGTTATACTTTTAGTACAATCTTTTTTTAACTTTGTTACCATGTCTCCTTTTTTTTTTCTATTAGTTATGGTAATATTTATATTAACACTTGTTCGTTGGAAATTAACGAGATTTTTTCGCGGGCGAGCTCATTTGTGTCTGGAATGCAAGGTCTCAACTATATTAGTTGGGTTTATCATTGTTATGATTAGTTAGCTTTCATAAACGATTATTTTCGTGATTTTTTTACCTGTATTATATGTAAATAGTTAGTTTGCGTTAGTTTATGTAATATAAAATGGTATGTTTTTAAAAAACATAAGCACATTTCTAAACACAAAAATATATTATATGGTTCTAATAAAATTTAATAAACCAAATCTTAATTGATTCTTATTTTAACCCTTTCCTTCCTCATTCAATTTTTAAAAGAAATCTCTAAATCAAAGAGTAACAAGATACAAGATTCAAACATATTCAACTTAAATAACCAGAGAAGTGCCTGAAATTTTTCCGGAAGGTATGAACAAGCAGAGACTTTACAATAACCGATTTATTTAATCCTTACTAAAAAGATATAGCACAATACTTTCCAAATTGTAGAAAAGCACTACTTTTATTTAAGAATTTTCTGAAACTCGCAGCTTCCAAAACTACAAAGTAAGCAAGCGGTGACCGTTGACCATGTAGTTCCACTTAGCGAAAAACAGTGGTTATATATCATAAGCGAATCATTGGCTATAAGTACAAATCATTGTCACTCTATTATTGTTTCTACGACAACGTAATGCCTTTAATGGAATTAAATTTAGGGTGTCATTAATTTAAGTTAAAAAAACTATTTTTAAAGTAATATATTTTAAAAATGGAATTGTAAAATTACAATTAAATAAGATGTCGTTGTGGCTAAAACACCAAAAAGTGTAGTTCTGTTGATATCAACGAAATTAGCAGCTGTAATTCCTACATTTGTGTTGTTTATTTGTTGCGCCAATCTGAATAACTCTCTTCTTTCTTTTGATTCATCTGAAAATTCGTTTTGACGTTTATAACACAAAACAGTTAAATTTCTAGCATCAGAGCTGACACAACTACAAGATAGCAGAACTGAAACAGTTACAGCCGTATTATAAATTACGAGCAAAACATGAACAGTCATTAATTTTTCGTCAAGAGAATTGTATCCGCAAATAAAAATGAATAAAAAATTCAAATTTGTGATAATACTTTTGCCTAAAACAAAAATTAAAGTCGATCCAAAAATGTCGTTAAACATTGCAACCATTCCTGATAAAACTCGAAATAATTTTGCAATTTGTCGGAAATTGTTGGTCTTCTTGAAGTTGTTTTCGAGTTCTTTAAATCGAGTTTTAAAAGCCAATGCGTAATTAATAATTAAAAAACCTAAAATTATTTTATAACAAAAACATAGATCATTAATCATATAGCTTCGTGTAGGACCAAGAAAATTCCAAAGATAGATAGCGTAAACCAGTAATCCAATAAATACAAAAATGTAAGCCACAAAGTGCATTATCGGATTATGAAAAAATTTAACTGAGTCATTCCGAGTGTTGAATAGTTTATCAATTTTCTGGAAATTGTTGTTTAAGTTTTTCCATTGATGTTGATTTAAAAAACACGAATTTAAAATTCCAGATACAGATAATAAAACCGCAAAAGTTGTATCTAAATAATCAATAGCAATCTTAATTTTTCCATAAAAGTAATTCACGTCTTGAATTCTTGTAATTACAGAATACGTAATAAATAGAAAGAACAAAATTATGTAAGTTCCAGCTTGGATTTTTTGAAAAACCTTATTCTGTAGCGAGAATTTTTCAAAATTGTAACAAGGCACAACAGCAAAAAGTCGACAAAACTTATAAATCGGACTCAAAAAGCGAATGTCACGTCGTGATAAAAACATGTTGGATAATAACTAATACACTGAAAATTAACAAAAAAAATATCAATAATCGTTTTCTATTACCACAATTACAATAAATTGCTTAAAAGGTAAACAAAAATTGTTTATTTCATTTCTGTAGATATAATTCATTTATATTTTAGATTCTTACAAAATGTACTCCTTTCTTGAAGAGTATTGTTACGAACATTTCGAAATAACGATAAGAGAGAAAGAGAGTTTCGAGTAAATAATCCGAGAACGTGAACTTCTTACGCCTATGAACCGATCGAGAGGAATGCATCATCGCTTCGTCTGAGTGGAAAAACGAGGCACGAAACTTCGGCATACATTCTGGAAGAACTTATATAGTTACTGAGAACCAGACAAGCAAGTAAAGTGAGCGATGTTATTTGTTTATCAATTATTGTTATCGTGTGTATAGTAGAAATAAATTATTTGTTATTACTCCAATTCTTTGATTCAAAAGAACCCCAAATTCGCACATACGTTCCAGTATATTAATGCAATGTATTGAATTATAGTTATTTATATTATTAGTGGGATCGTTGAATCCTCATTCAACGGTGGGATAGAGGCATCATTACACAATGAGTGTGTAGATTACAGATAACGAGGGCGTTAGCCGGAGTATCTTTAACATACGAGGTTCTGTTACCTGTGCTCTAGCCCACGTATAATATACAAAACTTAATCTCTGACTGAAACAAAGCTCGCCATTTTTAGATAATCAGTAAAAATTGTGCTTTTTGGTAAAAATTAGAAAACTGTAAACATGAGTGACTCAGAAAGTTTACCTTCTGATATCGAAGAAGCGGCGACAAATGCTGCTTCTTACTTGGTGCCAGAGAAGTCAAAAGAAAAGTACGAGATGGCTTTTTAACGGTTCAGTTCATGGTGTGACGAGAAAAATATTAAAAATATTACGCATGAGAAGGTTCTACTTGCATATTTTGGTTATTTATCCAAACAGTATAAATCATCAAGTCTCTGGGCTTTTTATTCTATGATTAGAAGAATAATGAAAATGAAGAAGAATGTTGACATCAGTAAATACGTATTTAATCGCCTTTCTGAAAAAAAATCTGAAGGATATCGTGCTAAATAATCGCAAATTTTCACTAAACAAAATATTAGCAAATTTTTGCAAGAAGCAAATGATAATAAATTTTTGTTAATGTTATTGAAGATACTGTACCTTTTTTATGCAAAAATTATTCTTACTAAATAATGTTAATTTCAAGGTTGCTTTAATTATTGGAGTTGGTGGAGCTTGTAGGATCCAAGACCTTACCAACATGCTTTTAGAAGATGTCAAAGATCAGGGACAATGCTTCCATGTTCAATACCAAACACTAAAACAAAAATATCGAGAGAATTTTTTATTACGTCAGGCGGAATTGATGGAATCAACATGTTATTGGTATAAACACATTGTTGCTTTCCCCAAGAATATTACTACTTTTCTTCAGTTACCTAATCCAGCAGGATTTACGGGACATTGTTATAGGCGCTCATCTACTTCGTTGCTTGCTAATTCGGGAGCTGATCTTTTAACGGTAAAGCGTCATGGGGACTGGCGTTCGAATATACAGTGGCGGAGGGATATATAGATACGGCAGAAGAAAATAAAAAAAATTTCTTCCTAAATTCTGTGTGACAAAAATACCATAACAGTTAGAACTACTGCATCGACAGCTGTTATCGAAAAAAATGTATAAAAAATGGCTTGTCTTACTACGAATAGGTGTAAAAATTGTGTTATTAATATTTATAACAATAATAGCATGTAATTAAGATTGAGTTTGAAATCAAAACGAATTATTTTACAGAGTGGATTTTTATTTTTATTACCTCGCTAGTGAAGTAATATGTCACTTTACTTAAATATTCGATATTAAATATTCAATAGTTATCAAAGCAGTAATAAATAAAATAAACTATTTTTTTGTTACAACTGTCTGTCTTTTATTTCCTCAATTTTCTTTGACGCAGTAGGTACTCACCTCACAGACGATCATTTGTGCATTTTCACCCTTGAATGCGTTTGATTATGTCAGTATAGGCGGTCAGTGGCGTCAGTTCAAGTTAGACAATCATTGTAAGTATTATAACGGGCGTCTAGTACTCAAAATACATTTTTTATCTGTAAATGCAACTCTGTTTGTCACAAAACAAGTATTAGTAGCCATATTCGCTGTAATCGCAGCGTCCTCATCCTCATAGGTCATTATTTTCGCGAATACAGCAAATACAGTGACCTAAACACAGGCCGAAATATATTCAGTTACAATAACATAAGTTAAATAAACAAAGTTTGTTTATCTTTTTGTCCACCAATTATATTATTACACTTGTATTTACCGTAAATTAATTTACATTTTCTTTATTAATTATAAGTTATTAGTCAAAATGTTTTTATCACGACGTGACATTCGTTTTTTGCATCCGATCTTTAAAATTGGACAACTTTTTGCAGTTGTGCCTTATTACAGTTTTGAAAAATGTTCCCTGAAGAATTGTACCTTCCAAAAAATTCAAGCTGGAACTTACATAATTTTATTTTTTCTATTAATTTTATTTTCTGTATTTGCAAGGATCCAAGATATGGATAGTTTCTATGGTAAAATAGAGCTTGTAATTGAATGTTTGAATGTAATTTTTGCAGTTTTATTATCTATTTCTGTAATTATAAATTCGTGTTTTTTCAATCAAGAACAATGGAAACATTTAAATAACAATTTTCAGAAAATTGATAAACTATTCAAAACTCGAAACGATCCAGTCAAATTTTTTTATGATCCCATTTTGCATTTTTGGGCTTACGTTTTTGTATTTATTGGATTGTTGGTTTATACTGTGCACCTTTGGAGCTTTTTTTTTCCTATTCGAAGTTTTATTATCAATATAGTGT
The DNA here is from genome assembly GCA_029207805.1 of Tribolium confusum. NCBI lineage: Eukaryota > Metazoa > Arthropoda > Insecta > Coleoptera > Tenebrionidae > Tribolium > Tribolium confusum. The sequence goes on from JALGAY010000005.1 coordinate 16,343,048, forward strand.
GTTATTTTTATAACATAATTATAAGTTTTTTAATTATTAATTATACATTAGCTTTAAAAAATCGATTTAAAGAGTTAGAAAACAATTTCAAAAAAACAAAGAATTTTCGACAAATTGCAACTTTATTTCGAGTTTTATCAACAATGGTTGCAATGTTTAATGACATTTTTGGATGGAGTTTAATTTTTGTTTTAGGCAAAAGTGTTATAACAAATTTAAGTTTTTTATTTTATTCTATTTCCAATTACACAAATTACGATGAAAACTTTGTTCTTGTTTATGTTCTGTTTGTAATTTTGAATATAGTTGCAACTGTTTCAGTTGTACTATCTTGTAGTTGTGTTAGCTCAAGTGCTAAAAATTTAATTGTTTTGTGTTATGAACGCCAAGAAGAATTTTCAGATGAATCAAAAGAAAAAAACGAATTATTCAAATTGGTACAACAAATAAACAACACAAATGTACAAATTACGGCTGCAAATTTTATTGATATTAACAGAAATACAATTTTTGGTATTCTAGCCACAACTACAACTTACTTCATTGTAATTTTGCAATTCTATTTCTAAAATATAGTTCCTAAAAGTAGTTTTTTCAATTTTTTACCCTGCTAATGCAATCTTTGTGCGAAACACGTAATTTGCGAAAATAATATTCTAAAACAATTGTTCTGTTACAAAACAAGGACAAATAACTGTATTTAAGCTATAATGTTGACTTTACAACAAAGAATATATCTAATTCAATGTTACAAAACTGTCGAAGAGTGCTACCAAGTTGCAAAAAATTCAACCAAAAATACCTGGAAATTACCATTTCAAATTCCGGTGCAAAAAAAGGTGTTTAATGAAGACGATGCTGCTTCAGTTCTTTCCGTTCATCCCTCAAGAGAAGCTCCACGAATGTCTTTAAGAAGGATGTGACAGGACAAACTGGGACAAATAACTTTCATTTATCAAGAATCTTCAAGGAGAACAAAATTTTGCCATTTAAACCGCAATTTAGACAAACTTTAGAAAATGGTGATGAAGCCAAACGCTTAATTTACCTTGCCTAAAAATGGAATTCAATTATCAAAATGTTTATCTTTTACGCCCATCAATTACATTATTGCATTCACCGTCATTCAAACGATTATTTATATTTTCGTTATTAATGGATACAATGTATTGTTCGAAATGTTTTTATCCCGGCGTGATATTCGTTTTTTGCGTCCGATTTTCAAAATTGGTCGACATTTTGCTGTGGTGCCTTGTTACAGTTTTGAAAAATTTTCGGTGCAGAATCAAATTTTTCAAAAAGTTCAGGCTGGGATTTACATCATTTTGCTTGTTTTACTCTCTGCATACTCTGTGATTACAAGAATCAAAGATGTGAGTCCTTTTTACACAAAAATTGAGACTGCAATTGATTGTGTGGAAGGAATTTTTGAAGTTTTGTTATCTATTTTTGGAATTTTAAATTCGTGTTTCTTCAATCAAAACCAATGGAAAAACTTAAATAACAGTTTCCAGAAGATTGATAAACTATTCAAGACTCGAAACGATCCAGTCAATTTTTTTTATAATCCTATTTTGCATTTTTGGACTTACGTTTTGGTATTTTTTGGATTAATTGTTTATGTGAAATATCTTTGGAGCTTTCTAGGTTCTATTCGAAGCTTTATTATTACTGATGTGTGTTTTTGTTATTGCATACTTTTAAGTTTTTTAATTGTTAGTTATGCATTGGCTTTTAAAACTCGATTTAAAGAAGTAGAAAACAACCTCAGAAAAACCAACAATTTTCGAAAAATTGCAGCTTTATTTCGAGTTTTATCAGAAACGGTTACAATGTTTAATGATATTTTTGGATGGACTTTAATTTTTGTTTTAGGCAAAAGTATTATTTCAAATTTGAATTTTTTATATATTTCTATTTCTGAATATATCGTGTGTTTTTTTAAATAAAAACTCTAGAGTGCTTTGAGACTAAAAAACAATTGTTTTGGTATGTCTGTGATTAATCTTTACACACTTGTCAAACTGACAGATCTCATAACCTCACTTATCGACAATTAAAACAAAAATACATTTTTATAAAAATATTCATTTATTACCTACAAAAACTGTTGAAAATGTCTTCCTTGATGTTGAACACATAAAGCATATCGTCTTCGAACATTATTTATCACATTATTTAGTTCAACCAAATTTTCATTAATTTCATCAAGTTGTTGTATGGGGTCACGTACGACATACGTAACAATGTCATGGCTTGCTACGAGTTTTTTTTTTAACGAACACACATTACATCTCTTGATGAAAAATTAATTTCTGTTCACGTTTTACTTGTTATTTTTAACACAGTTGTAACTGTTTCAGTTGTGTTGTCTTGTAGTTATGTTAGCTCTGATACTAAAAATTTAATTGTTTTGTGTTATAAACGCGAAGAGGAATTTTCAGATGAATCAAAAGAAAGAAACGAATTATTCCGATTGGTACAACAAGTAAAGAACACAAATGTGCAAATCACAGCCGCTAAATGTCCGTCGAGCTGCACCCCCCATTGCACAAATCGTAAAAAAAACTATGCAGCATTTACGTGCTTTTTATGTGCTAATTATGTGCTGAAATTAAAAATTTTGTGCTCCAATAGAAATACTTTTTTTAAAATTTTCAAAATGGGGAGTGCAGCTCGACGTCGAGTCACACCCCCCACAGAGAAAATCAATATTTAAAGTAAAACCAACTACAAACGAATTTTGTGCTTTTTATGTGCTCCACAAATATATATAATACATATACCTTATTCTTTGAAAACCAACAGATAACGCGATTTTTTTTATCTGGGAGTGCGGGGTCCAGCTCGACATGACTGAATTACATAAAAAAAATGTTTTTTTCCAACTAAAAAGTAGTCCAGAATTACGTGCTATTTATGTGCTACTGATATTGTTAATAACAATTTTTGTGCTCCATCATTAGTCTAAAAACTCAATTTTTTTGTTGGAAAGTGCGGGGTCTGGCTCGATATGACTCGATTTTCCGGAAAATATGTTTTTTTTAGCTCAAAATGTAGTCCAGAATTACGTGCTATTTATGTGCTACTGATATTGTTAATAACAATTTATGTATCAAGTCTTATGTATTATCACTTAAAAAAAATATTTTTTTTTAATTTTGGTTTTCTTATAACATTGTTTTTATTAATATTTTAATTCAATTAATATATTAATTGAATCAAAGTTGAACATTGTAACACTGTTTTTTGAGAAATCAACATAGTAAATGCGAAATAGAAAAAATATCTTGCTACATTTTTATTCATATTTTTATTTATTAACAGAAATCTATACATACATTGATTTAAAAAAATACAATATGTCTATAGAATCCTAAGATTGTTAACAATTTTGAAATGAGAAAATTTTATATAAAATGTTATAATATTTTTAATTTAAAAAAAATGTATATCTGAGTTTAGATTTAGATTTTATTTCCACCTTTATAAAAGAAAATTACGGTAGTCATACTAAGGTAATTGAGTTATAGATCATTTTTTAAGTATACACCGTTGTCTGTCTCTTTTCAACATATTATTGTAAAGAATAAGCAGACAACGGTATGTAAATAATAAATGATCTATATGGAGATATTAGAAAGTAAAGAGATTTACAATAGTTAATATTTATGTGTTAAGGGCGTAATCAAAGGCATTATGGCACGAGGGAATGTTCAAAGCTCCACGTAGGAAGGCTTTTAATTTTATGTTAATTTAATGTTTTATTTTATTTTGGATTGTTTTAATTCTTCAAATTTAAAGTATATTCAAAATGATGAAAACGTCTATACAAGAGAAACGCTACAACAGGTAAAAGCCCAAAATTTAAGAAAAAGTTGTGTCACTCTCCGTGAGTTTGTAGTGTTCTAACAGTTTTTGAAATAAATCATGATTTTTCATGATAATTGTTCTTTAATATAAAAAGTAACGTTTAGAAAACTGAAGACGTTTATTTGACAGATAGACGATGTACAGTTATTTATTTGTTATTGTTGCATAGCAACAATGTTATATAGGCAAGTGTGTGCAATAACACAGGCGGCACTCCAAAAGGGCGACAATTTCAGTCAGCACCGACTTTGAAAGCTCCGACAAATATATTAATTCTGAGTATTGGAATCAAACAAATATTCCTGCGAAAAATAATCTCCTATAAGACGGTGCGGTCCTAAGTACTGATCAGTCTTTCTTCAATTTTGTTGGAGAACGTACGTTGGGCTAATTTGTTTAATTTCTGCAAGTTTGCAATCGAAGTAGTAACAATGAAACGCGGTCGTCCATCAAAAATTGATAAAGAATATGTGTTGGAGGTTTTGATGAAGCATAAACATAATATCTTTGTTTCTACTTCATCAAACAAAATAATATCAAAAACGGATAATTTGTGGAAAGAAATTCATTCATCTTTCGACAAAAAGAAATTCGTGCCAAAAGATGCCGATGCGTTATACACGTATGTGACCTGCCGAAAACCATTTCCTGAACAGGAGTTAGCCAAAAAACAAAATAATGTAAGTATATTTATATATTTAACCAGCCAAACTCGAGTTTGGGTCAAACTATATTTGCCTAGGCCAGAGTAGCTCATCTTGAGACTTTTTTTCTTTTTCCATTTTAATCTTACATACAAGCATACAACTCGAAAACTTTGGCTTCCGCTTCACAGCCAAAATGTGTTGGATAATGATTTCATCAGGTCAGGTCAGGTTAGTTACATCCAGGCCAAATTGAGTACATTTTGAGCTAAAAAAAACATATTTTCCGGAAAATCGAGTCATATCGAGCCAGACCCCGCACTTTCCAACAAAAAAATCGAGTTTTTAGACTAATGATGGAGCACAAAAATTGTTATTAACAATATCAGTAGCACATAAATAGCACGTAATTCTGGACTACATTTTCAGCTGAAAAAAACATATTTTCCGAAAAATCGAGTCATATCGAGCCAGACCCCGCACTTTCCAACAAAAAAATTGAGTTTTTAGACTAATGATGGAGCACAAAAATTGTTATTAACAATATCAGTAGCACATAAATAGCACGTAATTCTGGACTACATTTTCAGCTGAAAAAAACATATTTTCCGAAAAATCGAGTCATATCGAGCCAGACCCCGCACTTTCCAACAAAAAAATTGAGTTTTTAGACTAATAATGGAGCACAAAAATTGTTATTAACAATATCAGTAGCACATAAATAGCACGTAATTCTGGACTACATTTTCAGCTGAAAAAAACATATTTTCCGAAAAATCGAGTCATATCGAGCCAGACCCCGCACTTTCCAACAAAAAAATCGAGTTTTTAGACTAATGATGGAGCACAAAAATTGTTATTAACAATATCAGTAGCACATAAATAGCACGTAATTCTGGACTACATTTTCAGCTGAAAAAAACATATTTTCCGAAAAATCGAGTCATATCGAGCCAGACCCCGCACTTTCCAACAAAAAAATTGAGTTTTTAGACTAATAATGGAGCACAAAAATTGTTATTAACAATATCAGTAGCACATAAATAGCACGTAATTCTGGACTACATTTTGAGCTGAAAAAAACATATTTTCCGGAAAATCGAGTCATATCGAGCCAGACCCCGCACTTTCCAACAAAAAAATCGAGTTTTTAGACTAATGATGGAGCACAAAAATTGTTATTAACAATATCAGTAGCACATAAATAGCACGTAATTCTGCACTACTTTTTAGTTGGAAAAAAACATTTTTTTTATGTAATTCAGTCATGTCGAGCTGGACCCCGCACTCCCAGATAAAAAAAATCGCGTTATCTGTTGGTTTTCAAAGAATAAGGTATATGTATTATATATATTTGTGGAGCACATAAAAAGCACAAAATTCGTTTGTAGTTGGTTTTACTTTAAATATTGATTTTCTCTGTGGGGGGTGTGACTCGACGTCGAGCTGCACCCACCATTTTGAAAATTTTAAAAAAAGTATTTCTATTGGAGCACAAAATTTTTAATTTCAGCACATAATTAGCACATAAAAAGCACGTAAATGCTGCATAGTTTTTTTTACGATTTGTGCAATGGGGGGTGCAGCTCGACGGACATAGCCGCTAATTTCGTTGATATCAACAGAAAAACACTTTTTGGTATTTTAGCCACAACTACAACTTACTTTATTGTAATTGTGCAATTCTATTTTTAATAACTATTCAAGTATTTATGTAATAAGTATCTACATAATTTAGGTCTTTATAAACGAACCTAAAAGAGATTGCCCATCAAAATAACTTGTAATAATTTACTGCTATTAAAATTTTCATACTGATGTGTGTAGTATACTTTTTATTAATTAAACCTATTTGTTTATACATATTATATACAGTGCTCAACAATTGAAATGGAACACCCTAAAATTTTAACAAAGTTTAAAGTCTTGTAACTCCTACAAAAATTTATTAATCGGATTATCTTTTTTTTCTGTATAGATCATTTCTTATTTAATAAAGTGTTTCTTGTAAATTTGTTGTTTAAGTTAAACAGGGTTTCAAAGACAGGCCCTACAAAAAAAGTTTAGACATCTCCTATTTTTACAAAAAATTTTTTAGATTTTTTAATGGGTCCCGGAAGAGCGCTGGATTAAGCTCTCGATACAGTTTTACAGATTTTGAACTACACTTATAAATTAAAGCAATAATCTAAAAAAACTGTTTTTTGCGCATTATTTTGTTTATATTTTGTTAATTGATGTAAAATTTTACCTCTTTTTGGCTTATTCTAAAGATAAAAGTTGAAACTTGAATTTCGAATGGTAAGGGTAGACATACTGTTAACATTTTGTGTAGAAAAAAACTTCCAAAGATGACCAAATTTTTAATCAGCTCCCAATTTTAGTTTGATAAAAGACTTAAAAATTTAAACGTGTATTTAGACACATAACTTGTTTTTTGTATCTCAACATCCTTGTAGCATTAGTTTACTTAATATTGGTCGGTGATTATATCCGATTCTTAAAAGCATATTTTTAGGAAAAAAATGAAGCTTTTGCTAACTTGAACGACTCGTTTCCACGATACGGACGCTAGTGTAAGGGCCGGTTTCATAATAAATAGCAAATAGCTCCTTTAATTAAAGGAGCTTTTAAGCTGAAGGAGACTTTAAATCTGATTTAAAGAAGGATGCGTTTCATAATCATAACCGACCATTATTTTAGTTAAAATTGCATTAGCCCGAATGTCAAAATTTGACAGATTTGCGAATTGTCATTTTGGTGTGTTTTTGTGCTTTTTCTTTCATTTACATTTAAAAGGTACGTATAAATTAGTGCAAAAGGATCGTTAGTGTATTATATAAACATTTAAAATAATTTGGGAAATTTTATACAGTGGTTCGATTTCATTATTATGACTTCACGAAAAAGATCTTCCAATTTTTCCAAAGATGAAGAAGAGCTTCTGATGCTGGAAGAAGTAAAAAAACACAAGCACGTTATTGAATGTAAGATTACAAATCGAACTACCAATGCAGATAAAGTAAAGATGACCAAAGACATTATATTTTGCACAAATTACGTTGCTTTTAGACCGAAGCATAAAAAAAAGTGGCTGCAAATTTCAATTCATTTAGATCAAATTAGATCTAAATACGAGAATTTAAAAACGAAATCTAGAAAACATGCAGCTAATATTAAACACGACTCGAGGGGAACAGGTGGTGGTCCCAAATAAGCAGCCCATGAAGCAGATGCTGTTTTGGATTCGGTTTTAGAGGTAATAATTAATAAATTCAAAAAACGGTCTATGGTTTGCCTTCTGTTTACGATAGTGATGCTCCCGAAAAAGTTTCTTATAGTGCCATTAATGAACCCTCTTTGGAACCTTTCATTTTAGATGAGGAAAACGTAAATTCATCGTTATTTTGGCAATATTACTTTACGTATATGTTGTAATTTTTATTGTATCTAGAAACAAAATGTGCCTGTTGTAATAAATACGGTTGAAACACTTTACAACACAACAAATGAGCAAATTGTGACTGAGGTACTATTAATCTTATTTAAATAAATAAATAATATATTTTTTTAATAGAATCATGAAGATGAAATGGATGTTGCTGTCCCATCAGAACTACTAAAACACGAAGTGATGTGAGTAGCAGTGCTAGAAATAAAAAACCAAAAAAATGGTTTTTATAATTTACATACAATGGGGGACATACAATGTCAAAAAACTAAAACAAACTGTAAATAGAAGACTTCGGCCAAAAATCCCAAATCCAATTTTTGTGGCCAAAGAAGAATATTACAAAAAAAAACCAAGAATTGATAGAAGAAGAATTAAAGAATATGAGAAAAAGAGAAGCCAGGGAAGAACAGGAGCATAGTCAAAGAATGTTATTGTTGAAATTTCAAACAGAACTTGCAGAAATCCAAGTTATTAATGAAAAAAAGTTAAATAAATGATATTTTTCTACTTTGCGTAATTTTTTTCAATATAAATTCTTCAAATATTTCATGCACACCACTTGAAATAAGAGAAATTACTCAAAGTGCCGCGGGAAATCTGTTAACGCCAAAATCACATGCCATGTATGAGAAACAATATGAAAAATTTTAAAACTGGTACTAATCTCAAAACGTAAATTGCACTAGTACTTTACGCACTCAATTTGGTGATGAATTGATTAATACGACAACCAAATTGGTATCGTATTAAGCTTTGCTGCAGGCACAAAGTAGAAAAAATAGCATAAAGAACTCGTTTCTAAAGTCATTGTGGCATTCATTCTTTATAAAAACTCGCGCTTTGCTCTCGTTTTATAAACTTAAATTTTTGCCACAAAGTTAACTTTTCGAAACGCGTTCTTTAATATACTATTTTATATAGGTAGGTACTACTTGTACACACATTTATTATTTTAACATTATTTTTAAATAAATTTTACTAAACAATTTTCAAGAAATCAAAATTGGATATACGAGGATGACTCCCGTAGAGAGTGAAGTCATATCGACATTTTCGGGGTGGTGGACACCCCATACGCAGCATGATTTTTGTCGGACAAGTCGATCCCTACTATAGTTTTAAAATTTAAAAATTGTGGTCAACTTGTCTGACAAAAATCATGCTGCGTATGGAGTGTCCACCACTCTGAAGATGTTGCTACGGCGGCATTCGAAAATTCAGCAGCACCGAAAGTTTCCCATTAGATAAGTTTGTCAGACTCATTGCAAGAAAGGCACTCACAAAGTTTTACGTTTGTATGTATCAAAAACTTTTTAAGGACATTGTTCTGGGAACTAGATGCTTTTTCTAACTTGAACGGCTCGTTATCACGATACGGACGCTAGTGTTAGCTATCCACAATTGTATCATTGGAAACAAGCCGTTTAGATAAGCAAAAGTTTTAATTTTTTGCAAAAACATGACTTCAAAAATCGTATTTAAACACCAACATATAACTAATAAGTAAACTAATGCTACAAGGGTCTTGAGATTTAAAACACTTAAAAAGTCATGTTTCTAAATACACGTTTAAATTTTTATTGTTGTATTACCAAACTAAAATTCACAGCTGTTTAAAAAATTGATCATTTTTGGAAGCCTTTTATTACACGAAATGTTAACGGTATGTCCACCACTCTTTCCAGAATTCAAATTTGAACTTTTACCTTTAGAATAAGCCAAAAAAGGAAAAAAAATACACCAATTAACAAAATTATTGCTTATAGTGCAAAAAACAGTTTTTTTAGGATTTTGGCCTTAATTTATAAAGTTAGCTCTAGATCTGCAATCTGCAATATAAATCTGTTTGGTCCAACGCTCTTCCAAAACCCATTAACAAAATTCAAAATTATTTTTGTTAAAATGGGAGCAATCTAAACTTTTGGTTTTTTGCAGGGCCTGTCTTTGACACCCTGTATAACTTAAACTACAAATTTACAAAAAACGCTCTAATAAATATCTCAAGGTATAAGAAATGGGCTACCCAGAAAAAAAAGATCATTTAAAATTAATAAATTTTTGTAGGTATTACAAGACTTTAAACTTCGTTAAAATTTTAGGGTGTTCCATTTCAATTGTTGAGCACTGTATAATATGTAGAAGATTATGCAGCGAAATGTGATTGATAAGTGAAAGTGTACATGAAATAAAGTAAAACTGAAAAAGGAGTTTATAAGTTAAAATAAGGCTCTTTAGTCCCACGCCATCAGGTACGGATTTGGATAGGAATTTTATGTTATCAGGGCCCTTATTTAAAATAAAGTAAAAACGTGTGTGACAAAATAGTGAACAACTTGGCACAGAAAACATTCACTTGGGTTAATTAAGGGACCCTCATCAAACAATTTTAGCCCAACACTACGAAAGTTAGTACGCCCCTGATTTCAATCATTTTATTATCAAATTTTCCACTTATATTTAGTACTTAACTATTCCAAAAAATTACAGTTTTTATACAGGTGTCACTTGGAATTTAAAAAAGATTCTGTAATTACTATTAGTAATGATTCTCATTAAATAAAATAACTACACATATTAAAGGTTTGAGGTATTTTTATTTTCATTTAAACGATTTATTTTCAGATTTAATCACAAAAATCGTAAACTTTTTCTCTTCTTTCGTTTTTGATTGCATAATGTTGGCGAATGTCCCCAACCTCTCAATCAGTAATCCCTCAGTGCAGCATTTTGTGAAAAAAAATAATAATACAATAATCGTGAGTTTAATTTGATTTAAATTTTAGTAAATTTTAAATATTTTTTAAAATTACTGAAATAAATTTTTAGTTTATTATCTAAATATATGTTTACATAATACAATGATTCATTTATCAAATTGTGACTTTACATTTTATTTATTATTATTAAAGACAAAGGTGGTCTTATAATTTCAGCGACATAACAAAGATCATTTTCTGTGAATATTTTTTATTTCCCAAATTTGTTGATTTCTCTTTCTTTTAGTTAGTGTTCGACCAACTTGAAGACAAGACACAGTGATCGTTGTTGTCTTCGAGGGAAACAAGTACCGAAGTACCCATTTATTTATTTATTACACGGAATATTTCCTCGTTTTTGTTACATATTATTTTTACTTACAACTATTTTAATAAATACAAAATAACAAAAATAACAGAGATAAACAATATTACCTTTATTATTTGCCAGTAATCTTGTGTTTTATTTAACATCCCTTCCAATAATATTTTTAAAAATATAAACGTTTTAAAAGTAAATCTCTTTGTTTAATTAGGGATTGTGGGTCCGAATTAAAGGTAGGTCCCAAAAAAAGCAAGGAAGACTCGACATATATGGCAGAAGATGCACCAATTTCAGGAAAAAAAAAAATAAAAAATCTTACAAACGAAAGATTTCCTAGATGGATAACCCAAACAAAAAGATAAAGGTTTGTTTGTAATGATTGCAATGTTACTTTCATTGCAAAAATTGTATATCCCTATTAGTCAATTGCTCTGTTTTAATATTTTTTATTTTAGAGTAATACTGAAGCAAAAATTTTGAATATTTTAAAGAAAAAAATAAATAAATAAAAAACAACGAAAATAACTGGCGATGTTAACTGTAGTAATTATAAAATACTGAATAAGATAAGGTTTGTCAGAAATTACTCTTTTTTATTTTATCATTATAAAATAGTCCACAAAAAGCTACTTTATAGATTCTAAAGTAATACAGCTCCCCCAATAAAATGTTTGAATTTCCCGCGCTGTTGGTAACGCGTTTTCCCCCAAACTAGTAACCTTTCTTTTTTGCGTTAAAACGTCAACGTGAAAGGTTAGTGTCCAGTGTTATTTTTGGAAAAAATCTTCAATCATCCTTTTAATTACCGGTATTTCAAACACACAAATCCATCCCAAACCTTTATAAAATCTGTCCCTGACCATTTTTCACAATATTTTCACTTACCATCAATGTAAACAACCAAAAATTTGTATCATGTCATTTATAGGTTATGTTTCTGTTTCAGCACGATGAAGCAAATCGTGACGAACCAGACGGTTAAAATTCCTGAGGGAATCACCGTACATGCGAAGTCGCGTTTAATTACCGTAAAAGGACCCCGTGGAGTCTTAAAACGGTCTTTTAAACACTTAGCTGTTGACATTTCTATGGTCAACCCCAGACTTCTCAAAGTCGAAAAATGGTTTGGAACCAAGAAGGAATTAGCTGCGGTACGTACAGTCTGCTCTCATGTTGAGAATATGTTAAAGGGGGTAACCAAAGGTTACCAATACAGAATGAGAGCTGTGTACGCCCATTTCCCCATTAATTGTGTGACAACTGAGAATGATTCAGTTATTGAAATTAGAAATTTCTTAGGGGAGAAATATATCAGGAGGTAATTTAAATTGAAACATATTTAGGAAGTGTTAAAAGTCCTTTTTTTGTAGAGTTAAAATGGCACCTGGAGTGACAGTTAAAAACTCAGCGAAACAAAAGGACGAGTTGGTTATTGAGGGAAACTCATTGGAGGACGTGTCCAGGTCAGCTGCTCTTATCCAGCAATCAACGACCGTCAAAAATAAGGATATTCGTATGTTTTTGGACGGGTTATACGTTTCTGAGAAAACAACAGTTGTGCAAGATGAATAAATCTTGTATTTAATAAATTTATACAATAAGATTGGGGGTTTTTAGTAAAAACCTTCATATATTACACAAACCAAGCTGTAACTGGGCAATCAATCATCATTCTCAAACTTCTCAATTTTAATTATCTCAACCTGAGGTTCACTTTTGACATTCCCAGGATACAGCTGATACTTTTTCCTCATTTCCTGTTCCTTAAAACTATTAAAATCTTCAGGATGTTTAGATCTTATATGTTTGTATAGTAATTTATTCAACTTAAACCTCTTATCACAAATACCACACCCGAATGGTTTATCACCTGTATGGGTCCTCCTGTGTTCTTTCGCCGTTGTACTGTGGGCAAATTTTCGGCCACAAAGATCACACGAATAGGGTTTTTCGCCCGTGTGGATCCTCATATGCCTTGTCAAGTTTTCAGCAATAACAAAACTTCGCCCACAGATGGTACAAGCATGGTTTTTTTCACCTGTGTGGGTGAGTTTGTGTCGTCGCAAATTTTGAACGTTTGGGAACGTTTTGGGGCACAAATCGCAAGTGAATGGTTTGTACCCTGAATGCGAGTTGTAGTGCCTTTTGAGCTGGGATGAGGTAATGAAGGTTTTGTCACAGAGAGTGCACTTGAACGGCCTGATACCCTGATGGGACCTCTGGTGGCTTTGCAGGTAGTACAAGTTATGGTAGTTTTTCCCGCAGACGGTACACTGGTAAAGACCTTTGTCAGATGAGTGACTCTCCATGTGATTGCTTAACTGTCTCATTGTTTTCATCATTTTGGAACAAACAGGGCACTGCACTGACCGCCTTGTTTGTTTCATGTCCTCATGGGATTTCTTGTGTTTGCGAAGCCTTGCTGGCGTTTTAAATGTACTTTTGCAGATTTCACACTCGTAAGGCCTGTCTCCTGAATGTGTCTTGATGTGGTCCTCCAGGTGGGCGAATTGGGTGAATTTTCGTTCACAGATGTCACACTCGAAGCGTCTTTCACCAGTGTGGACCCTCAGATGTTTGTTTAAATTTCCATTAATTGAGAATTTTTTACCGCATTGTTTACACTCGTAGGGCTTCTCCCCAGTGTGACAACGTGTGTGGACGTTTAACTGGGTGTTGTCACGAAACGTTTTACCACAAGCACAACATGAGTGGGGCACAACTTTGACATTTTCGTGCTCGAATAAATCATCTTCAGACACGAAGTATTTGGTGCAGATTTTGCACTGGAAATCTGTTTCAGGCTCAAGTTTGGGGACTTCACAAGGTTCTTCTTTAAAATCGGAAGGATCGCCAGTTTCTTGCTTGATTATGATTATTTCACAAGGGTCAGGGTCTGGCTTAAGTGACATTGTTGTTTACTAATTGTTATCCATAATAATTGAATTATTTATCTTTTTTTGAGCCAAATTTTGACAAATGTCATCGGCCCCATAACCTCACTTTTTGTAACAAAACAACAACACTTGATATTTTTTTAAACACAAACATTTATGTAAATTTAACAGTATTTTACGTTTATTTGATTTTTTTTTCAGGAGAAATTGGGATGTTTTTCAGAAATTTTTTGACAGATTGACCTCATTTTGGAATTTGTGAAATCTGGAAAATGCGAAGTCTAGTATCGACACTTAACATATTGTGGCGCCCTCTTTATAGGCGGTAAATTTGAATTTTGGATAAAATAAGAGGCATGTTTAAAATCATTTTATTCTATTTGTATAATTTAAACAAAATTATATTGAACAAGTATTATAAAAACAAAATTACAATTTGATAATCTAGTACAATATTTACATTCATTAAAATATAGACAAATTGTTATTAAAGTCTTAACGCCATGAGTTCTGAGTAAATAGATTCAATCCGACTAGTTATTTGTTTACAATAGTAGTCGTCGCATTTCCGAACACCTCACTATGAACGGTATTTTTTTAAGTTTATATAAACATACATTATGGTAATTTTTCTACGATGACATTGATAGAAACGAAAAAACATGAGTATCGTTGTTTAAATACACACCAAATGGATGACATTAAAGGCCGGTGTGGAATTTAAAAAAGAACAAAGCCGCTGGTGTGTTAAAAGCAACATTAACTCAAATCCAGGGCTGTTTTGTACTTATACATAACATTATAAACGTCTACGTACTGACTAATTTTGGACCACCCTGTTTTTCTATTTATTTTCCTGATAAGTCGATGATGAAAGAAGAAAATATTATGTGAAAATAAATAATGAAGTAATGGAACACATGGAGGGATGAACTGGGCTTAAGGACTTAGATCTACTAAAGTTTGTTCAAATATACATCATTTATAATTAGTTACTTAGGTAACTCCAATTCTACTTAAGTAATACTCTGATTCAAGTATATATAAACACATAATTTCTCTATTCTATAAACTTTCTTTTTTAAACATGAATCATCGTCAACTCATATATAAAAATAAAACTATGTTTTGTTCTTTATTGGAAAATAAATGAAAAAAATAATACTGAAATTAAAACAATTTTATTAAACACCAATTGTGTAGTATTTGTTCAGAAATAAATATATGAAGGTTTATAGATACGTTTGCACAATTCCGACATATATTTATACAAAAAACATTAAAAACTTGCTATTTTGAAATGCTTTATACAAAAGTAAGGGGCGCAGATGTTTTTTTAAAAAATTTCTTTGATAATTTACAGCATTCGCTAATGTCTAATGATGAGATGATTAAAAAATAATTCTATTTCCTCATTAAAGTATAAAACAATATAGCTATATAAATACGCTAAAAATTATAACAATGATGGATGATTCGATCTTCATCGATAAAACAAAACACACAGTCTAGTCTGGCACATGAGTATCGAAATTAACACTGATATCACAACATTACTTGTGCAATTATGCACGTAGTTCCTTGCACTTTTTATTGTATCGACCATCGGATATGACGATTACGTCCGAGACTTCTTTGAGTATCACAAGAATACCTTACAAGATGCAGCATGAAGCCGAACAACAACTGCTATTGCCCCCTTTGCTCTTTTGTCGTTGATCTGCAACATAAAAAAAATTGTTATGACACTGAAATCTCATTTTTAAAAATCTACAATATATACACTTTGGACTCTTCTTAATAAATCAAATTTAACATACCTTGCGAATTAGGCTCGGGGAGATTTTCTCTGGGTACGAGATGCATAACTGTCGTCTTTCCAAATGGCAGTCCTAGTGCTCCTAACGTTACATTACTATGAAGAAAACGACCCTGATATATAAGTCGGAGGATTTCAGCCTTTGATACGGCTTCCTGACACCAATCTGTAAAAAAAAATAGACAACAAATTTTAATCGATCGTACAAATGACGCCGTTCAGAGGAAGTCTTGAATCAATGATAGCCGGTTGGGATTTGCATAAAAAAGTCGGACGGTTTACCCAGACCCACTTTTATACTGCATCATCGTTCGATTAGCACCTGCTGATTTGTATAAGTAGCAATCGATTAGGTACGAGGAAAAAAAAAATTCTAATTATGGAACGCTCCGATGACATTGTAACACACGAACGAACTCAAAACCCCAAAAACGGGGCCATTTTTGCCAGTTATGTCACGGTTTTAGATCATGATTGACCGAATGGTTTTTTCCAGATTTAACCGAAAATTTCAGGTTTCTATTAGTATTTATTTCAATTATTACAAACTGACCTTATTTCAGTTATGCTCAGATCTCAATAATTTGCTCAACTTAAAGTCAAATTCGGCAAATTAATACGAACCATCCCTTAATTAATATAAAACATAAAAATCTGAGTCGTTTGATCACATAAAAAAATCTGCTCAGCTTAACGTTTGAAGTAACTCAGGTCATAATCGATAACTCGATAACATTTGTTTATAAATAATTTCGTTAAAATTTGAATTATCTTCTTAGGTCAAAGTCTGAGATAATTAAATCTGAATCCTTCTTACTCAGTTTAAATTTGAATCATTTGTTATTTTATTACTTTTTCAGCTGACTTCACTAATCAATGCAATTATTATAATTATCTGCTCAGCTTAAGGCTTGAGTAAAAATTACAAGAATAAAAGCCGACTGATTTACTTACATATCTTACTCAGTCAAAGCTAAATCATTTTTTTTAAATAGATGATTTAGTAAACTATTTTCTCATGTCAAAACTTAACATGAGTTAACTCACGTCAAACTTCATACATTTTGAATAATTTTTTAATCATTTTAGCACGAATCCATCAAATGCTCAGCTTAAATTCAATGTTATAAATTCGAACTAAATTTGTTAAATAAAAATTTGAATCATTTATTAAAATTTGAATCATCTGCTCAGATTAGGACCTAAAAAAAAACGATTCCCCAAAGCACGTTGATTGTTGCGATTACGCTCAGTTCAAAACTTCAAAGTATGAATCAAAATCATTTAACCAATTAATTGAATCAAATAATATTCACATTAAATTCTGAATTATTTTTAAATAAAATTGTTAAATTACAATTCAAAGAATTTATTATGTAATAAAAATACGAATTATTTGATCCGATTGAATCACAATATGCTCATATTACATTCGCTTAGGTTAAGACAAAATTCCGAGATTAACATCTTCTAAAGTCGTCTAACTAAAATGTGAATCATTTAAGGAAAATTGATAATGATTTCGTAATTAATTATTTAATCAATCAATTAAATCAAATGTTCACGTTAAATTCTGAATTAATATCTCAGGGTAAAGTTAGAAAAAAATTTGTTAAATTAAAATCTGAATCATTTATTATGTTATACACAAATATGAATTGTTTAATCACATTGAATCGTATGCTCATATTAAAATTTGAATCTTCTGGTCAAGTTTAAAGCTAACAAAACTTTCGAATTATAAAATACTTATTTGCCCAAATCGAATCTGAATCAATTTTAATTAATAAGAAATAAAAATGAGAAATAGACTCAGCTTACAGTATAAGACAAAATCGTCTGATTAAAATAAGGATCATTTGAAGAAATTTTAAATAAGTATCTTTTCTGTATCGCTTCTTAATCAATCAATTGAATCAACGGCTCAGGCTAAATTCTGAATTACTTTTCAGGTTACAAATCAGAATCAACATTATTATTAAATTAAAAAGCTAATTATATAATTATTATTCAATAAATTCATATGCTCACATTAAAATTTTGAATCACCTGCTCAGATAAAACCTAAAATAAATATTTCAATAAAGTTTTAATAAAAATGAAATCATTTATTAAAATTGCTCAGGTCAAGATTTGAATCATTTACTCATATTATTAAAACTATTAAAATTAAAATATTAAAAACTGAGACAAAGTCATGTTCAGATCAAATTTAAATAATGCACGTCAAAGTACGAATATGAATCAAAAACATTAAATTAAAAAAAAATTGTTTAGGTGCTCAGATTACGTCTCAAAAAAATTAAAATTAAAGCGCGATTTGTTTATTTTCTGAAGAATCTTCTGAAACATTTCAAATCAGAATTACACGAAATTCGGACTCGGAAACGGTTTTTGTGATTGAATTTGTTTTTTTGGTGCAAAACTTTTTCCCAGTCTTTCATTCATTTATCCTCTCACATGTTTTTTTCCGCTTCTTTCAGACGTGTTGAAACATGTAACAATAAACAAAATCCGTTACCTTCTGGCCAGTTGTCGAAGACGTGTTGTGCAATATCACCAGCTGAATCGCTCGGACTGAACAGGAACTCTTTTGTTTTCCCGCTGACGAGGATCAGTCGCAGGTTTATCTGTAACAAAAGAACGGAATATACACCTGTGCTATACAACAAACTAACGGCCTTGTGTGATACATTACCGATTAAAAGAAAATAAACAAAAATTCTATATACATATTCGCTTTATAATAAAAATGTCGTAAAAACAGCTAAAAAATTATCTTTCACACATTCTAATTTTTTTTAAATACATATATACATCTGAAAACTAAAAGTTCAGACCCATATAAAAATATACAAGAGAGAAAGAGAGCATCAACTGCGATGAATTAAATTTAAAAAAGACTGTCATATGAAGGATTGAATTCAAATTTGTAAAAAAAATTAAAAGTCTGAAACTTGCAGCTTTATTTTAAAACGCTGTGCAATCGGTTAAAGCTACAAAAACTGTCGTAGGATATAGTTGTATACAATTAAATTTGGTATGAAAAAGTTTAGGCAGTTTAAGCACTAGAGATGCTTATTTCGACTATGTTTTACAAAATTCTCTTGATTTGTAAATTTCAGGCAGACAGTTAGACAGACAGACAACAAAACAAATTAAATAAAAGCTTATAAAAAGAAAATCTTAACAAAAAAAAAACCTCTTTGCCGACAGAAAACAAGCTTATTTACTTTCGTTTGGTCGTTTTCCGGATTTCCCTTTACATTGTTGGTAATATCGTCCCAAAGTAATTCAGTAAATCCAGTTTGTGCAAAACGATCGATAGCCTCTAATGATTCGGACGCGTACAAAATCGTCCAGTTAGCGAACTTTTCATCGGTATAAATCACGAATCATGTCTCTGAAGAAAATCGACCGGAAAAAACACTGAAGTTTATAATAACGCTCAAATATTATTAAAAAATGACAGCATAAAATCGCGTCTTGGGTTGGGCTTAAAAAAATGTAATTAAACCGACCCCTGTAATTGTGTACACCAAGCCAGTAAAAACAATTTAATTTCTAGGTAAGCGAACGATATATAGGAAGACCGTATTAAAAGCTTGACCTAACGGGTTAAAACGCCCACGAAATGTCTGTGTGAAATTGTGGGAAGAACTCGATTCTTGTATGCGTCGGGAATTTTTATTAAAGATGACTTCCGCAATGAAAAATTTTTCCAACAAAAGAAAAATACGTGTTTATTAGAGAGAAATGGTCACGCGAAAAATGACCTCAAAGCACAACAAAATTGACGGTTGCTGAGGCAATTTGCAAATTGCAACATAACAGCGCCGATCTGGCGTCATGTGGTTAAGAGAATAGTGAAAAAAGCGAATAAACCGCTCGCTTAGGTCGACATTTGAATAATTTACTGGCTTGTTCGATTACAAAACTGTAATCGAGCGGCAAACGCAGAAAGAGATTTGAATCATTTTAGCGCTCAGCTTAAATTTTTCAATCGTTTGATCAGTTTCACTGTCTCAGATCAACATCAACTCACTATTTAAATTGACTACTCAGTAATAATCGGTTTCACTTTTGAATCGTTGATTCAAATCGAAGATTTGAGATTTATACCAGACTTTAATCACTTAACAATAATAACAATAAAGTTAAAAATATTTCTGTTTAACTTTTGAGTCGCTTTCTCAGTTCAATATCAAACAGAAAATATAAGATAAACCTCATTTTCTAATTGATATTTAAATCATTCGCCAAAGTTAAGATTTAAACTTTAAACACAGCTTAACTTTCAAATCATTTCCTCAGATTAAAATTTGATTCGCTTACTCAGATCGAGAACGAAATTCGTCACCAAGTCAAGATTTGAATCACACTGAAGCATTACTTGTATTATTAAATATTTACATTTTTTTGTAAAACCGGATTCACTAGAATAAAATCCATCAATATCCGTTTCTTCTTTTTAAATTTTGTGGTAGTTCTCTTGACTATTACTTGCAATCGAATAAAATTCGCCACAAAAAAGCAGATAACAGATTTTGACATTGACAACTACAATGCACCTGCTCATGTTAGAATAGACTGGTTGCTCAGTATCAATTTTGTTTATATTTTAATTTCATCTCACTCAGTTTAATATCAAACTCACTCACATATTCTAGTGGATTTCTGAGTTACTGTTCAAATCTGGATTTAAACTGAGTACTCAGTCCAACTTTTGTATCGTTTACTCAGCCTAAGATTTGATCTGTTTACTCAAAATTTTCCTCATTCATTTAACCTAGTCAGAGTTACATTCCTAGATATTCACTTGAATAAGTCTTGTAAAAATAAAATTATAAAAATTTGATCAACATCAAGGCTGATTACTCAGCTTAAATTTTGTATTATTTATTAAAGTTAATGGACACCTAACTCAAAATTTTTTGTCTTTGTTAATTTTTATGTCACCCGTTTTGGTTAAGAATTAAAATGATTGCTCAGTTTAATTTATACATCGCTTGCTTATGTTCAGATCTGATTTGATTTTACCCGCTATCATTAAGAATTGAATTTATTGTGCTGATAAAGAATAAAATTGATTGCTCAGTTTAAGTTATACATCGCTTGCTCAGGTTAAGATCTGATTTAATTAAGTCGCCAACTAAATTAACCACTGAGATCAATATTAAATCAGTATTTAAACTGATTGCTTAGCTTAATTTTGAATAATTTGAACAAGTCATCATTCTTGGCACGTTTTTTATTTTGTTACGGACCTCCTGTAAACAAAACTGCACCGTCCCAAAATTAAAAAAAATCCAAAATGCACAAGATCTAAATATAACTCGTTATTTTCGCTTCCTTGCGTATGTCACCCAAGAGAAAGCAGGTCAACGTCAAAATTTCGACGCATCTCATCCAACCAACAACCCTTTTTCGAAAATTAAATCAATCACACACGTGTCACAAGCGATCGATACGAAAAAAAATATGCAAACCCTCCTCTCTCCCTAATTCCAAAACCTATCGAGGAATGTCGTGTTTCTTGAACATCCCTAAAGGGACTAAAATGTAATTCGACACAATTAATCTCCCTTTGGGTGTCGTTAGGTGACGACACAATCGAAGCAAACGATATGTTAATTAAACGCATCGTCTTTATTATCAAAAAAATCCCCCTCGAAAAAAAGCAAAGAGGCGTATTATGACACAAGGAAACCTAGTTCTGGGTCAGAGGGGAGGAGTCCCTGACGGTGGTGGATCGATAACCGGGCAAAGCGCGTTGCACTTATCAAGTGGAGAGTTTATGTACCCCCTTGTGTGACGACGATTCCTGATGGAGGTGGAGGATTGTACTGCATGGGGTCACTGCCGACGAGGTCGACGGATAAAAATAACAGGTTTAGTGCTCCAAGCACGTAATGACCTGATTTCACGGAAAAAAATAAATTCGGGGATTTTTCACAATGCTTGCAATCACGCTAAAATTCAATAAAAAAACTGATTCAAATGAGTGACTCTATGTCCTAAAGCAATTTTTTTTTTCGGTGTATTCCGCCCCCTTTTTTATCGCGGCCAGCATCTGCTGTTAATAACCTATACAGGGGAACAGCCGCTCGATTGTAACATGATTCAGTTCGAGTCTCTTTTTCAATAATGTAGCTGACGGTTCTGCAATAATTGATCATGTCATGATACCAACTTATTATTATTAAATTACATTAAATCAACGTAAAATAGAAGTAAATTTAGAAACTATAAGATAAAAATATTGACAAAAATGTGTTAAAAAATCAAATTTTTGGAAATGACTAGAACACTAAAACAAATGATATTTATATACGAAATGCAGTTCAGCTTGGCAAAGGACGTCGGTTACAAAGTCCGAATATTCGGCGATAGAAGCGTGTTATAAAATTATTTGTGTGAATTAATTTTTTAATAAATATATTATTCGTTTAAAAATCCAAGAAACCCGAAAAAATCTGAAAAAACAGAAGCAAATTCTGAAAGAGTTCGACAAACGATATTTGGAAGAAAAAAAGTTGAAAATGGCAAATTGTAAAATAAAATAAAACATAAAATTTTAAAAGTTGACTACAAGAAAAAAAGTTTCTAGAAGAACAAAAGAAGTATCAAAAGTTATTGGAAAACGACAATTGAATGCGAAAGACGAGGGCTAAATGTAATTCTAGAACAAAAAAACGATTATTATTATTTTGAACGATTTAGAACAATTTAGAACGATTTTGGAAAACGATGATTGGCAGAGAAAGTTTACAGAAGAACCAAAAATTATTCTAAAGGAGTTCGAAAAACAACAATTACAACAAATAGACTATAGAATGTAGTCTATATACTAATAGTATGTACTATATTACATATAGAATAGTCTATTTGTCTACAGAATAGACTAAAAGAAAAAGAACAAAGAAATGTTCCGGAAGAAAAAAGAAAAGAAAAATCTTCAAGAGAACCAACAGTTTAATAAATGAGAGCCGATCTAGAAGTTAAAATAAAATTTGAAGCGAAGTTCTGGAAGGATAAGAGGTTTTAGAAAAAAAAACTTAGAACTTTGTGTACAGGATAAATTCCGCGAATTAAAAAAAAAAACAGCAGCGGAAACAAACAGCTGGAAAAATAAAGAAAAGGTATACATAACAAAAACAAAAGAAGTATGATTAGAAAAGGAAGAAGAATCAGATATACCACCGAACAATACGCTCGGAAGAACAAATAAAGCTTCTAGGAAGATATAAAAAAGTACTATTAGAAAAACAAAAGAAAATCTTCGAGCTAGAAATTCGATAATTTCTAAAATGGTTTCAGAGAGACGTCCTAGACGTTAATCTAGAAAAAAAATTATAATATTAGAAATAGAACAAATTACGAGAATCGAATCGGAAATGTATAGGAAATGAACATCTAGAATGATAAAAAAAAACAGAAGAACTAGGGTTGCAAAGGGAAAGAAAGAACGTGAAAAAATGCAGTTAGAAGAAATAGAAGAACAAAAGGAACTTCTAGGCAAATGCGAAAAAAATTATGAATATAAAAATTTATTTAAAAAGAAGCGTCCTGGGATAAGGAATTTGAGGCAAAACTTCTAAAAAGTTAACAAAGATTTGAACCTCGGAAATAAGACAAAACAGAAACAAAGAAATTAGATTAGAAAAAAATCAGATAGATTGCGTGTATATATATAAAAAAAAGATACTTGGAAGAAAAAAAATTAAAAAATACGCTTAGAAGGAATGAAGACCGAAAAAAGCTTCTAGAAAGATGCAAAAAGACGATTAGAAGAACAAATTGATAAATTCGACATTTCGCAAAATGTTTTTAACAGAGACATCCTAAAATGGAAAAAAGAATTGGAAACAAAGCTTCTGGAAGTTAAAGGAGATCTAGAAAAAAGCTAAAAACATTGAAAAGAAGACAGACAAATTCGTGGCCAATATAAAGAAGTAATAGCGAAAATAAACATTTGGAAAATAAAGAAACAAAAGAACTATGTTTAGAATGGAAAGAAAAATTTAATAAACACGCCTTCAAAGAAAAGGAAGAATAATCAAAGTGAAAAATTGAAAATAAGTCTTTTTCGTGATAATTCCATCTTTGATTTCCTCACTTGGAAGAAATATCAAAACAGCAACTACCTGTATCAAAATTTAGTGGACACGTTTGAGACTGTTCTGGGGATCTTTCTCGTCAATTTAGCTTTTTAGCATAAGTACCTAACGTTAAGTTAAAGCCTTATTTGATCGTTTAGTTTTTTTATAAAGTCTTGATTTTTGTGCTTGGCATTGTTCCGCTGTGATCTGAATACATCGCCATCTTGACTATCATTGTTGACTTTCTTTTATAAAACTTCCTGTTTCCCAGATTATGTACAAATGCCACAAATAGACCGACTAAAAGAAACACTCTGTATAGAAGGCACATCCGTTCGATTGTAACATGATTCAGTTCGAGCCTCTTTTTCAATATGTGGGTGTAAAATGGGGGAATAACTGAGCGGCCGTTTAGGTGTCGTTGACAGAACAACCGAATATAAATTCGACTGTTAATGACTCATCCCTATCTCTCTTCGTTTTAATGCCTCGTAAAATGACAAATTTTCGAGAGTGGTGTCTACAGTTGATCGATCGACAACGACACCTACAAACAGCTTGTCCTAATACCATGTTTATGGGTGTCAGTGTTTTTGAAAACAAATTAAAAACGTCATTGGCAAAACCATCAATCCTACCCGGATATTGGAAATGCAACCGGAACTAATATAATTCACTAATTTTTTTCTCTTACATAACGTAACGGAATGTGATCTCAACCGAACATGGAAAAATTACCAAAAATGAAGGGTTAAAAAGCAACGTTCTGGTATTGCGTTCCACTTTAAACAAATTGTTAATCTTGAAACGAAGTACAGTTACTTGGCGTCGACCATAAACCTAGAAAATAAACATTGGTCGATGGTTCATCATCCACGCTCCGTTGCGGCCAACATGTCGCAACAATAAATTACCAATGAAAGAAGAGGCGTAGACAAGCGATAATTAATGATCAACGATAATTCAAAAAATCCGCACCGATCAACTCAAATACCTCGACACCCTCTTTTGAACAAATTCTATTTCGAGAAAACGAACGAACGAAGAAAGAAAAAAAATAAAGAAGAGTCAAGTCGAGTCTCGTAACTCTTTTTGAGATACGACACCAAGATAAAATTACCTCGGGAGTAAATTTTACGGAATTAAATCCCGAGTGGAGGCCATAATCACGAAGAGACTTAATAGAAAATAGTCGACACGACACTCCTCTCACAATCGAACATGGGGAACGATTAATCCGGTGATCTTTCTTAATCCAAGCGAAAACCAGATTCGTTACTTAATAATTAGGTTTTTTTTCTCAAAGAACTCGCTTTATACAGACAGGCACATGATAGGATTAAGGATTAACGACAAATCCAAACAAAAACGAAATTAAACGCGAGACGTGTAGTGCCACTAAGCTTAGCTCCCAGGTGGAAGGACCCTCCGCATTTTAAACAAAGACACCGGCTGAATCATTTACTTCGTTCATTACATGACCTATACAGGGGCGGATTCTTAATCTAATCATATCGGAAAAGTTGTAGAAAAAGCAAATTACTTAGATTTACTACAAATATACAGCATTGAGGTAATAATAAGACTGGAGTGAGGTTAAGCAAAGAAGTACGGTGACAACATATTGGTAGGCGAAACATTAAAAGTGGTGTATTTACCGTGTTAAAGATGGTATTTGCATTTAGACAATAGTTAAAACCGCTAAAATTTACATATTTCTAAACAATTTTGTTTATAAGAAGCGTTTTAAACAATTTTAGATAATATGATTTTAGATAAATTAAATATTAATTTGTAAAGTATGAGTGTTGTATGTATGCATAATAAAGGCCTGGCGCTCATATGTTTACTGAATTAAAATAAAAATTTATTTTCTTGCCTTATTATTCCTGTATTTTCAAAAATTCAACATTCTTGCCTACCAGCAAGAGATTTGCTCTCTCACACACATTTAATCTGTGTATTTCTCTCTATCTCTTTTATACTATGTACTGACTATGTTGTCACCGCAGCTCGCTTCGGTAACGTATAGGCGAGGCTCGATCCAGTCTTATTATTAGATCTATGATATACAGGATGTTTCGTAAATAAACAGCAATATTTGAGATATAAATTGGTAAAAATCCAAGAATTGTGATTCTAAAAAGTTTGTTTATTTCATTGACTCTGAGGTACCAACCAATAAAATTATAATATTTACCAAATGCACAGAGCGGCATTTTCTAGTTGCTTTAAATGTTAAGCTTAAATCGCAATTTACTATACCATATGTTCAAAACGAAGAGTCAGTAACGCGCGCAGAGGCAGGTAGTAGGAGGAGCTAGACGACTTCAACACTGTTTCACAGAGCTTAAAACGAGCTTTGTAACATTCACCTCAATTCAACATTAGTCATTTTTGCCTCCGCAATTTTGGTAGTGACATATTGGTATTATCCACTGGTTTGAGCAATACAATAATTCACTGTTACTGTGCAAAGAACAAATAACGAATAACTGAAATGAAGTGATTGGGAAATATAGTCGGTGTAAGCTGGACTGGGTTACCGCCCATCGTCAAATACTCGACCCAATAGAAAAACACTCGATTTGCCAGGGCGCACTTTTATTACTGACTCTCCGTTCTGAATATAGTATAACAATGCTATCTGGAAATGAGGGACTGAAATTTGTTCAGGGTTCTACCGCAGATGTGACAAGAATGACAAATCAGGAAAAGTTTATTAAGACGATTTTTAGGTAAAATTAAAATTAAATGGTCTGCACCTCCAATTGCATTTGCGGTGCCTTCGGTTAATAATTCAGTATAAACGGTTTATTGCTCGGCACTTCAGAGTCACGGAAAAGACCTTATAGCCTCCTGAAGAGCGGCGATAGTATAAAAGTGATCAATAGAAAATCGTTCCTAAATGAATCGTAATTTAATGAATCAAGTCGTCGCTTTTAGAAAAATTCTAGAAAATGTATCATTAATCTGACAGTAACTCATTAGTATAAGCTTCGGTGCAAAGGAGTCTTGCTTAAACGACCAGGCAATTAGCCGGTGTAATCTAGCGGGTTGCATGTGATTCATTCTACTGGTCAACTGGTGTAGACCAGTTGAATGAATAACTTGCAGCTGCTGGATTACACCGGTAAATTACCTGGTCGTTAAAGCAAGACTCCTTTGCACCGAAGCTTACTTATTAGCGTCTCGTTAAATTTGTGTTACAAGAATGGCTCACCGGTTCGCATTTGAGGAATACGCAGACATGGATTTGGTATACGAGAAAGAAAGGGGTAACACTTTGGCAGCCAGACATTTTAGACCTCTTATATCTTCTAAACGGTAAGAACTATAAAAAAATTAGAAGATACCTTTTTTAGAATGTTCAATTTCCTACAAAAAATGTAAAGACAATTTTTCTGTACGATCGAGAGTAATGATGAGATATGGATTATGCCTTATGGAACTGAAGAACAAATGGAAAACTGAGAAGAGGAGGTTCTTCCTATTAAAATTAAGAGCTCATTTTTAAAAAGCATTTTTAAATGAGCCTAGAAACCAATATTTTAGTGTCGGAAGTTAAAAAAAAATAGACGATTTTTTTGGCCCACCCTAATGGGCAGGTATTTTAGTAATCGTCTGGTGGGTCCATTTGTCCTGCCAAACAGATTAAACGGGACTAATTATCTGGAGTTTTTGGCAAATGAGATTACTGATAATTTTTTAAATCGAGAATTTGGTTAACAATGGATCAGTAGATTTGGTTCAGTTGCGTGGCCTCCCAAGTCTCCCGACTTTAATCCAATGGACTTTTATTTCTGGGGTTATATCAAACCGATTGTGTACGAAACTGAAGTCGCTGATGAAAATAATTTGTGGAACAGGACACAAAATGGAGCTAACCAAATTTCAGAAAATTTAGAAAATTTTAATTCCATCCGTGACTCTACAACGACGGACTCAAGCTCGTTTATAAGCAAATGGTCGCCACTTTGAACATTTATTGTAATTTGTTTTTTGAAATCGTTTCTTACTTAAATAAATTTAATTTGTTGTTTTTCTCCTGTTTTTGTGTATCGTGCGATTCCACTGTCATTGTCTGACAGATCACTGACAGACTTGACTGAGGTATTATAAAATTTTTAATTGTCAACAACAATGTGACTTAATTCTTCAGATTTCTGCTTTTTATGTTATTGTTATTATTGGTCAAATCTAAACTGTATTTATTTTTAAACCAAGTCCAATAAAAACAAAAACTTTTCAAATTAACGTTTTTTGGGTTCTTACCAAGTTGTACCTTAGAAATTTCCGTTTCTTTACGAAATAGAAGTTTTTATAGAAGTTTTCGTAAATTTTTCTTATGCTCAGTTTAAGTAAGATTGTTGTTTGAAGAAGATATTGTTAACCCAAAAATTTCTGTCTTGAATTAGGAATGGTGATGCCCAATAGTGTCTATTCTTGTGGGTTTTTAAGAAGTAACAAACCCGGACATTTGCCGTTTTTCGTAGTTTTTGTAATGTGAACAGTCCCTTGAACAGTTTGCACCGAACTCCAAGCTACCTCAGATGTTTCGAACAAGTCTTTGCTCAGATCAGAATATAAATTGAATCATTTGCTCAGAATCCTATTTCTGAGTTCGTTCGTCTCGAAACCGTTTGAATTTCTCTTCCTCTTGCAGTGATGCATTCGTCGCCCACTCAGTATCCGTCTCGTCACCATTTCGCGTGTAATTACTATCTCGTACGACCGCCTCTAAAAATATAACTTCCTTATTGTATCAAGTACGAATCCTTCATAAAAACTCTCTTATTTCTGTCTGTTTTGCGTGATGAAACTTTATATATTCCGCAACAAAAACAGAAAGTTTCCCTCTGCATTAGCCAAGAGAGAATCGTTGATTTCGTGACGGCCTCGAGCTGACATCCAAGTAGCAAATCTCCATTTGTTGCGTTCGAAGCCAAAAAATTCAACTATGAAGACGACGTCGAGTGCCGATCGATCCACAAAACGTTTAATAATTGAGAAACGGCGAGGAAATTTGTACGGATCGTGACGCAAGTCGAGGGAGATTTTTCATGTAATATTATACCTCTAAAGTTTGTTATAATTAAAGCATCCGTTAGAGAAAGTACGGTGTCACCGGAAAAGACGGGCCGGAGGTCGGTGCTCAAGACTTCTCGTTAACGCTTATACAAGTGGATGAGAGATCGTTAACTTAAGGGGCCTTTCCCTAAATTCGGTATATAGAGAAATCAATGTAAAAGTTTATTACTCATTACTCAAAAACCCGTTCACATCTTTGAATGCGGTTTTCACAATATTAAATTATTTACATTTCTAAAGCAGTGTGAAACAGAAAAAATAAAAAATAGCATTACTGTTGTTAAAATTATGATTTTTTTATTAATTTTTTTTTAAAATTTTTATTTAGTTGTATCTTGCGACTACATATCGGTCTAAGAAATCTGCAAAAAATTAGAAACTTAAATTTTGTCTAATAATTTACGAGTATTTGGTCATCAACTTTTAAAATTCAATCCATTTTCTATCTTCTACAACTTGTCTTTCTCTTCATGATAGTGGCTGAAGGGTGGGTCTAGGTAGTAGACCTTTTTTGAAAAGAGCTCTGCGGCAAAGCTATAAATAAAATGTGTCTCACAATTGGTAAGTGAGAAGTAAAAATAAATATTGGCGAGATTCATGATGGTGTAAAATTTCCACTGAGGTGATACTGATAATGTTAAACTTATTCTTATAACTTTTGTGTTGACAATTGTGTACATAGAGTGTGAACCATTTGTATGGAATAATTTCGATAAATATTCAGGAATTTGTTTTTCAGGAAAACGCTTAAACACGTATCCTGTTATTTTTCAACGCGCATTTTTTGACAAAAAAATTGGATATACAGGGTGTCCCAACAACGAGAGACGACCCTCAACTTTGAAATTTAAAATAGAAACCCCATTTTTTTAGCACATATGGATTCTACGTATAATTTTGCGTATTTTTATGTAGCACACACTATGTCGATCTTCAGTTGTTTTGAAAAAAAAAGCGTGAACCATTTGAAATGAATAAATTCGATAAAAATTTAGGGATTTGTTTTTTAAGAAAACGCTTGGAGTCGTATTCTGTTATTTTTTAACGCGCATTTTTTGACAAAAATGAATATACAGAGTGTCCTAAAATCAAATTACGACCCCAATTTTTTTTTAACATATCTGAATTTTAGGTATAAATCCCTAAATTTTTATCGAATTTATTTATTTCAAATAGATAACGCCTTTTTTTTCAAAAACATCTGCAAATCGACATAGTGTGTGCTACATAAACAATACGCAAAATTATACGTAGAATTCAGATATGTTAAAAAAATAAGTTTTCATTTGAAATTTTAAAGTTGAGGGTCGTATCTCGATTTTAGGACACCTGTATATCTATTTTTTTTGGCAAAAAATGCGAGTTGAAAAATAACAGAATACGGTTTCAAGCGTTTTCCTGAAAAACATATCCCTAAATTTTTATCGAAGTTATTCATATCAAATAGTTTACGCTTTTTTAAAAAAAAAACAACTAAAAATCGACATAGTGTTGCTACATAAAAAATATGCAAAGTTATACCTTGAATTCAAATATGCTAAAAAATTGAGATTTCCATTTAAAATTTCAAAGTAGAAGGTTGTATCTCAATGTTAGTACACTCTGTATATCCAATTTTTTTTGTCAAAAAATGCGCTGTTAAAAATAACAGGATACGTGTTCAAGCGTTTTACTGAAAACAAATCCCTGAACTTTTATCGAAGTTATTCCATACAAATGGTTTACACTGTATAAGAATATTTGTATCTATTTCTAATTATTGCAGAAAACTTTATGATACAATTAGTTTTATAAAAAAAAATTCATTGACACGAATAGGATGTCTAATAAATTAGGTGTCATAAATGACATATTTTACAAATAATATGGATATTCTTCACAAATTAAATTAGGTACCATGTTTGTTATCAAATATAATTTTTTTTTCGAACAAATCTATGTCTATTTTTTTAGTGTGTAATAAAGTTCTGGTTTTAGATAAATTTAGCAAAGTATAAAATACTTTCATTTTTACTTCTAAGAAATATAGAAAAATCCGGTTTTTGTGGATTATTATTAACTGTTTGTTATCTGTTATACTAGTTTACCTGATACTAAACTAAATTTTTTATTTTTTTTATTTCTAACAAATCTATGTCTATTTTTTTGGGTATAATAAAGTTCTGGTTTTAGATAAAGTTAGCAAAGCATAAAATATTTTCAGTTTTACTTCTAAGAAATTTGGAAAAACCCGCCCTTTGTGGATAATTATCGACTGTTTGTTATCTGTTATGCCAGTTTACCTGATACTAAACTACGGCGGCCAGATTAGGGTGGCTAATAAATTACAAAGTTTGTTATCAAATACAAATTATTCTCTTTTTTTTCTCAACAAATCTGTCTATTTTTTAATTGTGTATCTAATAAAGTTTTTTTTAGACAATTTTTTAAAATTTGTCTAAAAGCAGATTTATAAAAAATTCTATATAAAATTTTCTTTATATATTTTTTTATGTGTACGTACGTATACACTTGTTTATAAATTTTTGTCTTTACCTACAAGTCAATCTTGTCTTTACTAATTTTCTTACTTATAATTTCTAAACCATTTCCATTGCGATTATATGAGAATGTAGCTGTAAAACAACACATTTTTACACCTCATTATTCGTAAATTTCAAAAGTATAGCACTAATAGCTCATTAACTATAAGTCAAAAATTAAATTACTTTTTTTACAACTATTGCATTACAAAATAAAATATTTTTTTTTAATAAAAAAAATTCAAAACCTATTCAATAAAACTGTTTAAACTGTCTTAAATTTTAATGCGATAGCTAACTTCATAATTAAAAGTATTTTAATCCCTTAATAATAAACGTTATTTTTTATGTATGATTAATAAACATTTAACCTTATTTTTATTGAAATTTTTTATCAAATTAATTCTACAAATTTTCAAGAACACTAAGTATTCAATGAAATTAAGAGAAAGCATTTTGAAAAGATAACTAATAGCAGAAGAAAAACTTTTACCCATACCAATAAACCGACCCAGGCCTAAGATAACCGACCATCGACCTTCATTGTCGTGATGATTTTATGGCATCTGTCAATCATTTTAAAACCCATTGTATTTTCATAACACGTCGACTCAAACATTGGTTGAATTTTTCTTTACGTCAGCTCTTGATCCGAGGCGAGTTGAAATTTACCGTTACGATTTAGGGAAAGGCCCCTTAAGGGTCACTTTTCGTTAAACTGAGATCAATACCGAAAAAAATTCTCTTGCGTAAAAACTATTTATCGTACCGTTATATATTTACTCACAATCTGCCTTTGACACAATCTAAATGTAATCTTACCGGAACTAATTACTTGTGCGGTTGCGGATTCGGTTTCTCTCGTTAGTATTCATGGAAAAGAACGGGAACGTTAAAGCTTCACCTGAGAGGGAGGATTAGTGGTCGGGACGAAAAGTTGGATGACAGGACACGTCGGTTATTTATTTCACTCAATTACGCCTTCAACTAAGCTATCTGACTCAAATTTGATTTGCAAGACTCTAAACAGACCCACAATTTTTGCTTATTTTGCAAATAAAATGTATTCAATAACTGTTCTGGTCAGATCGCGTATGTGTGGCAATTGTCACAAAAAACATATGTCTCGCTTAACATTACAAAACAATGACACATGACAGCTGTCAGTGCTCCGCTTTTTAACCTTTTGCATACTTTTCGAGTTTCTGTGTCTTCCTCTAAATTAAAATCAGATCTTTTCAGAACTTACATACAATTTTCACTATTTGCAATGTGGTTTTTATCAACAACTTCGAAATGTCTAAATAACATTTAGACAGTTGACAGCAATCCATATGAACTTATTAGTCAACATACGTTCATGCTAGAAAGAGAAAAGCACAGCAAACCATGATCAGAACAATTATTAAACACATATTTAAGTCAGATAGCTCAACAAGGGCATAATAAATGTTTGTGAAAATGAAGGTAGTGATGCAAAAATAGTCTGTTAAGAATCTTTGAGTCAAATTTGATTTGCAACATTTTAAAAATTAATTGACCAATTGCAAACCCATCAACTACCTGTATTTTCACCAACACTTTTACTTCACGTTCGAACAATCGTCAGTGAAAGTGTCCAGGACGGAAATAAAACCGCGTCACAACAACTTATCAATAAGCATCACAATCCAACCTCGTTCCGCCATCATAAAATTAAATTTACACGAGGCCGTCCCAAAAATATCCACAATCTCAATTTTTTTTTCTACCTCCCTAAGGTTAAACCACGACATTTCCGTGCCCCGGATCGATACTCTCCGTTGACAGACTGCAAACTTTTTCCCTCCTTAATATTATAAAATTACGGTACATTAAGCAATCAGCTGATTCAGATTCTTTTATCTTATACTCAAGGTTTTTTGTTGAATCGATCCCTTTTTTTGGAACGCGGCCAAAGAGAGAAAATTACGAAAAATTAAAGATGGACGTGACACGATTTTTACAGTTAGAAAAAATTGTTTCGACAAGGATTTGACAAGGTCAATACCTTAAACTTAGCCTCGATTGTAAAAACAGTTGTAAGTGCATCCCGGATGTAATGTATAGATGTGCGAAGGAAGTCATTGAAGAATAAATGTCCTAATTGAAAGTGTATACGAAGTGAAAAAAAAATTAAAGAAGTGGCCACGAGGCGAGTAAACAGTGTGTCATTCTTGTAAACATCTGGTACGGATTTTTTTAGTTCAATGCTGTTGAAAGTGTCGGCGAAATCTTTGTTAAGTGTGAAGTGGAATGATAGACCTAATTATTACAAAACAAATATCAAAGCAAAACTGTTTTAAACAAAAATTGCTCAGGATCAAAACTCATTAGGACAGTTCAAAATAATTGGCTCAGACTCAAAATTACTAATTTTAAGCTCTTTTTAAAAATCAGTAAATTGCTATCAAATCATGAGCTCGGTATATGAATCGTTTACTCAGAATTCGTATCACTTCTTTAGATTACTCAGAAATTTTTGGTTAAATTGTTTAATCGACACCACAGTTTTAAAATTCTATTTTTTTTTAAATTAATTCTTAATTTATTTATCAAAAAACAGAATTCAGCTCACAGAATCATTATAACTCAGTTAGAAATAATTATGAGCTCATTTACTAAATTCTAAAATATTTTCAAAAAACTGGTAAACTCTAAACGGTTTCGCCTTGAGTCATCAATTACTTAGGATAATTTGTTACTAAAAACTATCTTTGGTAAGATCACGTGAAGCCACAGAATGAAAATTGCTGAGTTGTTAGCTCAGTATTTGCAAAAGTCACAGTTTACGTTCTCATAATTTCAGTTGTCTACTAGCCAGAATTATTTGCTCTGCTTGCTCAGAAATCAGACAAAATAATGAGTTTTTGCATTAGCCAACACAACAAAAAATTGCTCAGCAAATATCTTTTTTAAACTGAGTCAGTATCAAAAATACTGAGTTTAAGTTAAAAATCAATCAGATACATAATGAGTCGCTTACTCAGAGCCTAAACCATCTTGCTCAGATTACTTCAAAATTCCCCATAAAGACAACTTTGTTTTTTGAATTATTTTCAAATCTTTTGATTCAAAATAAAACTGTTGGGCCTTAAGCCAATAGTTCAGAATAATTCGTAATTAAAAATGTTGCAACGCAGGTGACGTGAAGTCTCAGTATAAATATTGCTCATTCGAAATGAATAACACAGAATTAAATTGATTTTGAGCTCTGAATTTTATTGGCTCATATTAAAAGTCGAAATTTGCTCAGGTTACACGAATTTGAGTAGTTTACTGAAAGCAAGGAATCATTTGCTAAGATTACTCAAAAATCTTCTGTAAAATAACGAATTTGTCAGTTTTTTAAAAATCTTGAATTGTTTTCAGAATATTTTTGCTTAAATTTCGTGGAGATTCACAATAAAAATTGCTCAGAAAGTATTAGTTTTAAACTAATTTCTCAGATTTATTCAACTTTGAGTTGAAATCTTCACTTATCATTTTAGGCCAGATATATTATTGTATTTATAATTAGAAAAATTAAATCATTTACTCAGTAAATGTACTTTAAATTAAAAAATAACTTCGCATTTCTCTGTTCTTCTTTTGTAAACATACTTTGAAATGAAAAATTCTTTAGTGAGAAGTACATGAATAATTGAATCATTTACTTAGAGTTTAAATAATCGCTCAGATATTTGATTACGAAGAAAAAATATTTCGCATTTATCTGTTCCTCTTTGCCTAAATATACTTTCAAAATAAAAAAAAACTTAATAATGAATACATAAATTGGATAATGAACTCAGAGTTTGGATCATCTACTCAGATTTTTAGTGTCACAAATAAAATAATTCGGATTTCTCTCTTCTTATTCATGTTTTGAACATTTTCAAACATAAAAAAAACCTCTAAATGAGCACAGAAATTAAATTGTTAATTCAAAGTTCAAATCATCTGCTCAGATTTTTAGTGTTACATGTAAATTAATAAAAAATCTTCGAAATAAACGCAGAAATTAAATTTTTCAGAATTTGAATCATGTGCTCAGGTTTTTAGTGTCACAGATAAAATAAAACATAATTTCGCACTTCTCTGTTCATATTCCATTTTGAACAGTTTTAAATAAAAAAAAACCTTGTAAATGAATACATAAATTAAATAATTTACTCAGCGTTTGGATCATTTATTCAGATTTAAGTGTTACAGATGAAACTTAATTTCGGTATTTGTCTGTATTTTATGAACATAATTTGAATTTAAAAATACATTCAATAATAAGCACAGAAACTGAATTATTGAATCATTATCGAATCAACTGCTCAGGTTTTTAGTGTTTCATGTAAAAAAATCGCATTTTTCTGTTTTGAGCACAGAAATTGAATCGTTTACTCAGAATTTGAATCATCTCCTTCGATTTTTAGTGTTACAAGTAAAATATTCCGCATTTTTCTGATTTTTTGTGAACAATTTTATATAAACGCACCTAAATGAGCAGAGAAATTAAATTATTGACTAAGAGTGCGAATCATCTGGTCAGATTTTTAGTGTTAAAGGACTATAAAAATTGTATCATTCACCCAGAGTTTCAAGGATCTGTTCAGATTTTTGCTAATACAGATAAAATAAAAGTCAATTGCGTATCTGTTCTTATTCTATTTCGTACACCTTCAGATGATAAAACCATCTAATTCAGTACAGAAATTAAATCATTGACTCAGCATTTGAATCATCTGCTCAGATTTTTAGTGTTACAGATAAAATATCATAATTTCGTATTTCTGTTATTATTCTTTTTTGAACAGTTTCAAATAAAAAAGCCTTCTAAATGAGCACAGAAATTGAATCATTTGCTCAAATTTAAATGTTACAGATAAAACATCATTTCGGATTTCTCTGTTTTTCCTTCATGAACACAGCTTAAAATGAGAAAACTTTCAATAATAAGAACAAAAATTGAATCATTCATTCGGGGTTTGAATCATCTGCTCAAAATTTTTAGTCGCAATTTCCTTTTTTTTTTGTAAACAGTTTAAAATGAAAAATTCTTTAAAATAAACACAAAAATTAAATTCTCAGAATTTGAAACATTTGCTCCAGGTAAAAAAAATCGCATTTGTATGTTTTTTTTTTAATAAACAGGTTAAACGTCTAAAAATTTTTCTAATTGAGCTCAGAAATTGAATCATTTACTCAGAATTTGAATCATCTGCTCAGGTTTTTACTGTTACAGTTAGAATAAAAAAAAAATTTCAAATTTCTCTGTTTTTATTCTATTTCAGACAGTATCAAATGAAAAAAAACCTTCGAAATGAGCACAGAAATTGAATCATTGTCTCAGAATTTGAATCATCTGCTCAGATCTTTAGTGCTATCAAATAATTCTACATTTTTTTCTCTTTTCTTTTTGTAACCTATAGATTAAAATACAAAACCTTCAATAATTTTCAAAGCCTGTTTGGAATTTTTCCCTAAGAATCTTCCAGCTCATCTGGCAAGTGTATGCTCCTCGATCTCGGCTGCCGTGACCCCATCCCGTGGACTTTCTAAGGTACAGTCCGACCATAAATACCCATCGGGTGTGTTAGAGAGTCCGTACGCGTGCATAAATCTTCAACCGAGTAATTAACAGCTTTTGGTTTCGGTCTTGCCGCTGGATGATTTGCATAATTGCCCGTCGGCTGTTCGGTATCCGAAATGGACGAATTCGAAATACCGACATTTTTTTTTTCTGTTATCTTTGTTATATTTTCTAGATACGTACAAAAAGATTCTCCAGGTATAAAGATCGTCCATCGGCAGACGTTTGAATAGCATAAAAGGTGACGTCAAGGTGGATTTAGTTTTTCTATAGAGAAGACAGACAGGTTATTTGATTTATTTAAGGGTGGCCAAAAGGAAGAACTTTAAATTGTTTATTTAAAAATAAAATTATTATCTATAATTCCAAGTCAACCAACGTGATTATTTACAAGAATGAAACACAAAACCTTCTTATCGGCTTTATTTTTTTCCTTTATTAAAAATGACTAATGAATACAATCATCTTTTCCAATTGTTTTCCATTCATCATATCTCTGCGATAAAGAAAATCCCTTCTCTTACATTTCTGTTGCCAACTCAATCAAAATTAATTTTTTGAACAACTAAAAGCTAAAAGTTGGTATTCTTAATTAATGAGGGCTCAGTACCTACTCAAAATCACATGATTCTTGCTTTTCTTTTTACGTCATTATTTAAGTTTTTTTACAGAATTTAAAATAATACAGTGAAGCAATGACCTTAATCATCAGAAAATTTTTTCTATCTAGAGTTTAAAGATAAAAGCGCCTACTTCTTCCTTAGTTAACATTTCAGACTTTTTTTTAAACATTTTTGGCCTCCACAAAGCGCCTCTTCACACACAAAAAAATATTTCTAAGTCTTGTATCATAATATGCTATTCAGAACTTGCCATTTCCATCTATTAACTAAAAACTGGGTCACACGACAGATGGTGTCCAGAAATGACATCACAAAAGCCGAAAAGTATTTTTTTTGCAGAGAGCAACCGCCGCTCCGGTAATTGAGCCCTTTGATCTGACACGAAAGGGCGGCTTGAATAATCGAAAAGAGGAATCTCGCACTGCCACCAATTTTTTTAACTCTTTTACTAATTATCATCAGATTGATGTTGGTGACGTTGAATTAAAAAAAAATCAAGGTGAATTAACGACGATTTCCTTGTTTTTTTTAAAAGGATTTATCTGTTACGATTTGCCTCAATGTCATAAAACTGCCAAAAAGTTTAAATATTTAGAACGAAATTCTTGAACAAATAACGAAATCATTTGAGGGACGCGTATCTAAAAATTTGACTCGCTGTTTACTCAACTAAATTAAAATTAACATAAAGTAATTTAAGATCAACACCGGCTTTATGTGTTAAGCAAATAATTCCAACGAATCATTTCTAGAAACGAGTAAAAGTTGATTTTTGTTATTTTATTTTTAATGTACTTAAAAGATTAAAAAATATCTAAAGTTGGTCAAAGAAAGTGTAACTAGAGGACGAAATCAAAACATCTCATCGCGATTTAGAAAACATTTGAGATTCGGGAAAATCCAATTTGTTGCTATGGAAACTGTAAATGTCAAAATTATTATATTTGATGTTATTCACATCTACAACAGTTGTTATTACATCAATAATTAGACCGAAACAAGCATTTACAAAAAATATCAATTGTTTCTTATACAAACTTTAGAAAATATGTATAAACGCAATTTAAACCGTTATTGTTTAACAAAAACGAATCGAGTTTAATTACTATACAAATATTTAACCAATTTTACACTAAGAAAAATGTTTTACGTCACTGGTTGAAGCAGGAAAGTAGCGTCAGCCCGAGTTTTCTCTCAAAGTAAGATACGTTAGGGCACTAAGCGACCTCACATAGAGCTCTCAACTGTTCTTAATCGATCCGTTTTTTGAAATTAAAAATTGTTGTATAAATACTTGTTGTAATCACTACTTTTTAGGGTTTTGAATGGTTTTCTGCTTCGACTCTTTCTTAGCTTTTGAGTCGTGTTTATATCGTTGATAAAACAACCCTTTCTGTTGTTGATTTAACCTATTTTGTAGTGCAGGTGTTATTATTTATTGTCTGTTTTTGTCGTTCAACATCTTTTTGTGCAGTGTAAAATATTTGTCTGTGATTCATTGTATTTTTAGCTATGGACTGTCTGTTTCTGTTGTTCTAACAACCATTTTCGTCGTTAGGAAAACCTTTTCTCCCGGACTGTTAATTCCAGGCGACTTTTACAGTAATAAATATTTTTAAAAATTTTTTTAGTACTTTTAAACGCTCTTCAACGGTAAGAGGGCCATAAGAAAAGAAACAGTAACTGACTGCTCAATGCTAAAAAACATTATTCACAATTTAGTAATTTTATTGATATCAAAACGTTAATTTGACGACCAAAATATATTCTCGCGACTGTAAATTGTGGGCTTTAATCCAAATATGACTACTTAATTTATTTTTTACTCGAAAACTATATTTTAAACACAAAAATTTTACAAAAAACATAAAATCTATAAAACTAATGTAGCTTTAAGTTAAGACGTTAAAGGGTTAAAGAGGATTTTTCTAACCCTCATCAAATTCCTTATAAACTCAAAACTCTTATAGGCTGGCTCATGACAATGTAAATTATATTGTGTTAATTTTTGACATTGTTCCCCACAATGATAGTTTTGACAGTAGTTACTACATCGCTAAATTGTCCGAGAAAATCCAAAATATCATTTGTATGTATGTTTTGGTAATAAAAAAAATTGTATGAATTTTAATATAAACCGTTATTGTTATACAATTACAAAAACAAATGAATTTTGCTCGTAATTTGGTCTTGCACAATGATTTTAACTGTTTTTTGCTATAAAAACACAAATTTTATACAAAATTAAAATGTGTTCTATTGAAAGGTACATTCCTTTGTTAGAAAAAGTAAATAATAAGTAAGCATAATAAGGTTAACTGTAACTGTTGTCCCCTCAGACATAAATGGGCTGACTTTTTAAGAATTGATAATAAACCAAATAATAATCATTTAAAGGTTACTACTGCTAAACCCAAACTGCCAATACATTTTGATATACATTTTTACACCAAAAAACAATATTCTGATCATTTTTGATATTATTATTTGTCACTATATTGATCATTTTGACTGTGGGTAGATATTATTACAAAACTATAACTATATAACTACAAAACAAGTTAAAAAATCAACTGATTATTTCAAAATTGCAGCATTCTTCACTTCAAATAATAACAACAAATTTTAAACAACAGTTTTGACATTGTTGTGAGAGTTTTTGTTGTCAACAATAATTATTTCGTGGGCAATCCGCACTTATTTTACTTCGCGGCTCCGGCTATTACTAGCGATACCGGCCCTAAAACCCAATTTCGCAGACGTTTGCACAAAAATAAAAACAAGAATAACATTAAGACCAAGTTTTAAACACGTTTTTTGCAAAAGTTTTGTAAAATACAGCAGACGAATGTTACATTTTTAAGTTTTTAATATTGATTGTTGTCTGTTCTTAACAACGAACGAAAATGAGTATTAACAACCCTTAAAATTTGACAAAAAATGTCATTTCCGCTCTCTGGCAGAAATAGTACATTTTGAGGCCTGATATTATGATTCATTATCGTTAGGTAGTCGAAAAATTTCGTATCAGCCCACAATTGTCAATACTTTATGTGAGTAGTAGATCAGTTCCAGAATTCCTTGACAAATAATTTTTAACCACAATTCTCCCTTATTCTTATAACAGATTGAAGCTTATTTTGATCGACCAGCTGATCATAGGAACGCTATTTTATCATACATATGTGTATAAGAAGAGAATAAATAAACGCGACTTTTTAATAATAATTTAGCTCATTGGTGCAAAAGTGGTGCCCTCATCGGCTAACTCAATTGCCAATAGATTTCAATCGAGGTTCTCTTCCATTTTTTTTTTTTTAAATTTAAGACAAAAACTAATACAATTCGCGACAAACACCAGACATCAAATTTTGACACTGTTTTTAAGCCACTATGGTGAAAAGAAATGTGACCCTGTTATTGTTTTTATGGCGTAATGCTGTTAATATTGGGAATTAAATTTTGGGTGTTATTATAGGTACCTCAATGTTTTTTTTTTATAAGATA
The DNA here is from genome assembly GCA_029207805.1 of Tribolium confusum. Taxonomy (NCBI): domain Eukaryota; kingdom Metazoa; phylum Arthropoda; class Insecta; order Coleoptera; family Tenebrionidae; genus Tribolium; species Tribolium confusum. The sequence continues at coordinate 16,384,245 of JALGAY010000005.1, forward strand.
CGTAACAGTAAGACGGTATTAAATGACAAATAGGGTTAAAAAGTCATAAAGTATATTGTTACAATAATTATTTACTACTTTAGTCAAATTTTCTTGCGGCAATGTACAAACTATATCTTATTGAGTAATTAAAAAAATTTGTATGAACTTTAAAAGTTTAATTAGCTACTGTACAAGCATTTTAATTGTTTTTTAGATAAAAAGCGTGTTATTTAACAAATTTCACACAAAATAAAAGTTTTACGTTAAAAACTACATTTCCTTGTTGGAACAGGTAAGTAAACATAATCAGGTTAACTGTGAACATAACTGTCAATTTTTGACATTTGTTACAACAATAATGAGTACTAAATAGATACAAAAAGTTGGGACAATTAATGAATAACAAATAGTCAACTTGTTTTTAGTAAAAACTAAAAATTTCCTACTGTTTGTGTTTAATCATAATCTGTTCAAACAGATGACCGTAAATAAACCCTGTAAAGCCCCCTTGTGTCCCTGTAGTTATGCACCTGTTCTAAGAGCAGGTATTTGGTGTTGTAAATGTAGAATCATCGTTCCGAATGCGAACTTTCTAATGATCGAACGCGCCATCGTCCATTTGTGAAAGCTGCAAGACGTATCGTGGGCGTCTCCGAAGGGCCCCATATCTTTTGGGGTGAATGTAGGTCGGCCATGGTGCGGAAGGGTGCGGTTGTCTTACGTACCTTATCAGCTGGAATATGCCTTCCGGACATGGTGTGGCCCCTGGCTTCTTCGATCAGAGCGTATCCGAAATCCTCGTTCGTGTCGGAGATTGAGCAATATTCGTCGGTCACAACACTACTCCATAGCACGACATCAAGGTGGCGCACTGACGAACTCTAGCTAGCCATGATGGTAAGGGCGGAGCACCGATGGAATGGGCCCAACACACAAACACCAACACCAAAAGAAACACAGAGAAACGACCTCCGACTACGAACAATGCAATGCAACTTTTCCAAGCCAGTTTTCAACGCGACTGCGCCACCACCACCAACATTGCCAGTTGCAACTTGCAACCTCTCTGATTTGTTTGACGCAACCCGCAGTAAACAAGCGACATCTAGCGAGGTAAACGCCAATTACGGGCTGTCAAAATCTTACATAAGCGGCTCGTACGTCGGTGATTAAAGCGATAAAAATAATAACGGGGATAAGCTCCGCCATTAAAATAGGCGGAGTCTAATGTCTGACGTCACAAACTGCAATTGATTAAATACAATTTATGTCGTCACAATCAGCTGTTGTCAAAGAGAAACAGACGACCAGCAAAGAATTTAGGCTAATAACTAGTGTTTCAGGTAGTTTTGGCCACTTTTTTTACAGTCTATACAGAAAAAAATTCGGTGTAGTCGATTATTATGTAAGCAAGTGTACGTCAGTGATAATCAAGGTGAATTAACTATTATAAGGTGTCAGCGAAGCTCGTTGATTGGCTACAACGGTGCTGCGAATACTTTCTCTGCCATATGTCTCTCTTTCTAATTGCCTACCATCTAAAACCCGTTTTTTCATAATAATTTTTACATTTTTTTCTACAAATCTATTACTTTTTTATTACAGTTAATTCTTTAAACATATTCACATACCTTCGTTTCGTATAGTTTGCTACTGTATTTTGAGATTATTAAGACGTAGTATAACTGGTTGCATATAACCGATTCCAAGCTTCATGAGGCCCCGCCTATTTTAGGTGGGCGATGCTGTACAGAGACTATATCAAGATAGAGGCGACACACGAGTGTATCACTTTTTATTGGTTGGAACGGTCACCAATCACCATGCATCATCCGTGGGCAAAGCACGTGCGTTTGTTTATGTGTGCTTCATTTTGACTTTTGAATATTTACTTTTTGAATAGGTTTACCTAAGAAAATAATTTTAATACTTTAAAGTCTACAAAAAAATATTTTCTCTAGTAATTTATTAAAAATAAAAATTCCAAATACATTTTATAATTTTCCACTTTCAAACTCTATTTTCTCTAAATTTAATCTCCAGAGGCAAATGTAATTTAGACAACTGAAAGACCACATTATTAGCAAACATTCACAATTTTTTTTATAATTTTTTAACAGTTGGTTTAATTTTTATTTACAAATATAGAACGAAGAATTTTCATCGATATTTCAATTTTGGTGTCTTAAAGATTAAGAAACTGTACAGCAATCGAAAGAACGGATTATTTTTCATTACAAGAAATTTTTTCATAATTTTTTACGCAACGGTTTTACTTTTATTTAAGATTTTAGAATAGATAAATTTCACGTTTGCCCACAATGGCGCATGGGCGGAGATGCTCCGTGTGTTGCCTCTGTCTTGATATAGTGTCTGTACTCTATAATAGTCAACTGACCTTGAGTGATAATAGCAATAAAAATATTGCAGGAGATGGTTTCCGCCATTAAAATAAGCGGGGTCATAAAGTGCAATAAAGATTACAAAGTGCACCACTTACAGTTTTGTAAGAAATTGAACGCTCTACAAAAAAAAAGTCTTTTGTGGTTAATCGATTACTTCAACCATTTTAAAAAAATGGGGATTTATTATCAAATTTAGGTTTTTAAAATGCAAATATCTTCTAAAAGGTTAGAATAATCAATTACCCACAAGAGACTTTTTTATAGAGCGTTTAATTTTCTACAAGACTGTATGTTGCGCATTTTATAATACTTATTTATCTTTGAGTTATAAATTTAAAAGTAAAAAAGAAATTTTTCCTAAATTCTTCAAACTTTGATCTTTGATATCTTCTCAACGGTAAGAGTTATAAAAAAATTGTAAGATACCTTTTTTTGAGCGTTTAATTGCCTACAAAAAGTGTAAACAAAATTTTTCTATACGATCAAGTAGTGACGAGATATGAATTTTGCCATATGGAACTGAAAAAACAATGGAAAACTGTGATGAGAGAGTCTTACCTATTAAAATTAAGATCTCATCTTGAAAAAGCATTTTTTAAAGGTGTCTAGAAACCAATTTTTTAGTGTCGGAAGTTAAAAAAAAGTCGATTTTTTTGGTCCACCCTAATGTACTGTCGTCCTCCCCAAATTTGGAAAAATGACTTAAGTTATAAATCTTACAACAAAGGAGCTTGGGACCGAAGTTAATTCGCCTGTAATAAAGTGCACAACATCAGGTTTTATTCTGGCTATTGAAACAAATGTTTAAGATCTGGCCTCTGCCGGTTTGCCACAGGTATAAAGTAGGGGTGCTCTTTATTGCGGGCGACTTAACTTCGGTCCTAAGCCCCTTTGTTGTAAGATTTATAACTTAAGTCATTTTTCCAAACTTGAGGAGGACGACTGTACATACAGGGTGAGTCTGTTAAAAGTATATATTAACTTTTCTCTATAAATAGTCATCAAACCCACTTCAGGATTTGTCATTAAAAACTATGTATATATGTTTTCTTCTCTATGCATGTGATTTTTTTCAGAATTTTTCTAATATTCTTTCTAATTAGGTATTTTCACATGACGTCATACGGCAGCTTCAAGACAACGTTCCTGGGGCTTTTTATGGCGAATAAATTTTGAGATTTTTTTTCACTTATTCAGCGAACGATATTTAATTAAATTATTATTGAAGGTGGTATAAAATGCCTTTATCATAAATAAGGCTAGTAAGAATGTAGTCAAAACTAATTTTTTTTCAATAATTTTATGTAAATTAATAGTTATTAAAATATAAACACGAGAAAATTTGAAATTGTGTTTCAGTATTTGAATTGTTTTGACATATTTCTTTTCAAGATATTGGAGAGTTTTCAAGTTTAATGCCATTCTATAAGACACGATGTTGTAGTATTGTTTAGTGAAAAAAAATTATTTCAAAAAAACTGTAGATAACCACAAAAAATAATAAAGTTTATTCGTTTTGTAAGACCTATTTTGATGAAGTATTGGCGTTTTCGACTTACTCTACTCTTTAGCTTTTTTGTCCCACTCATTTTCTTGGAAAGAATGGCGTATTTAACAATGTCTTGAGTTAAAATTTTTACTGAAAATGAGTGTTGATCTCTTTTCATTAAATTTTTTTTACTGTGTAAGTAAGTATTGTTACTGGATCGACAAACAAAAACAAATAAAACTTTTTTGTTTAAATTTTTCTAAATTAAATAATACGCTGTTATTCCCAAGAGAATAGATGGGACAAAGAAGCTGAAGAGTAGATTTCCAACCTATTGTCGAGTAACCTGGCAATGCTGCTTCAAAACAGGTCTTACAAAACGAATAAACTTTATTATTTTTTGCGGTTGTCTACAATTTTTTTGAAATTTTTTTTTCACGTAACAATACTTCAGCAATAATATTAAAAATAATGTAAATTTTATATTTTTTTCAATTAATTAATATTCACTAGAAGGAATATTAGAAAAAATCTAAAAAAATTTACAAAAAAACACTTGTTTTTAATAAATAAAAACCAATTTTATTAGTAATTTTTAAATAACAGTTTTACTGATAATAATAATACAATTAATTAAAGCACACTGTTAATTGTTTAATTGTTTTATTTTCACCCATACCTTATTATTATTGAATAAAAATCGTATATTACCTCACAAGAGCAAAAAAGAGGCATTGGCAGCCCTAATTTATCTTTAATTATAGATTAACGTCATTAGGCCGATACAAAGCAAATAACAGACGCGGTTGAATGTTGTAAACCGAGGCGCTAGCCGAGGTTTATAATCAACCAAGTCCGTTATTTGCGTATCGGCCGTGTGTCGTTCAATACTTTTCGTGATACCAAAGCGTCATTTAAAGACAAATTATTAAAAATAAATACCAAAACATACAATATTATTTATTTTCTACCATTTTCCCCCACATTCCCTACCATTTTATTTTAATTCTTTTTTGATTGTTGATTGTTCGTATCTTAGCAACCTAACGGCCGGCGGCCGTTATAATATAATAACGGCCGGAGTCCGTTAAAACCGGCTTTTCATTTGTCATATGACGTCTGTTAAACCAAAATCACTATATGGTATTACGAAAAATTAAATAACAATGAAAACGAAATTTGATGTCTAAATTTAAAGTGTTAAAACACATTTTCTTGACATTTCTTATATAAACGACAAACAAAAATGACAAGGGCGTGTTGATATAAAATTTTCTATTTTACGGTGGAAATAGCCTTCAGGGACAGGAAGTATAACTTTTCTAGTCGAAGACGCAGTTTAGATAACCGAGTGGGAATGTCCGAGTTCGTTAAAACCATTTGCGTACGTGTTACATACAACACTTTTGGTACAAATTTTCGGTATCAGTTTTAATTAAAAAGCAAAATTAGAAGAACTAAATAAATATCCGATTTTAGAGTCCGCGACTTGTTTGTTTTTATAGAAATCAGTTTTTTAATGCAACAATCAAGTTGTGTGCTGTGTAAAATTAGTGAAATTTCTAAGATCAGAGCGTAACTAAGGCTATTAACTTTGATTTTTGTACATTACAAGAGTAAATTTAGAAGGCCTAGATATTTAATTTTTAAGTTTTGGCTTACCAAAAAAATTAGACAACATTAAGTTTTTTAATTTTAAAAATACGTTTTGCTCACAATGACATTTAAATTAAACAAAAACAATTTCTAAAAGTTGTTTTTAGAATAGATATGTCAAAATAATAAGCCGTTCGTAAAGAAGATAGATGAGTTAAAAGAACTCTTTAAAATAATTGAGTTTTCTCACATTTTTAAGAAAAAAACATAATATATCTTACCACTAAAATCGTTTTTTACCCTTGTACGATTATTCAACATTTGCGTAAAAAGAAAAATTAAAATAGTTTATAAAAAACTACTAAAAAACAGTGTGTTGTTGATCATAACCTAAAGTTCAGTACATTGCCATGCAAATCAAATAACTATTTCTTGAACATGTTCCCGTACAAAGATATAGAAAAAACTCATACAGAGTATAACTTAACTTATAAGTCTGTAACTTAAAATTAGCACATTTATAACGAGTCATATAAGTTTGGGTTGGAACACAAAATTTAGTTTCGAGATCATCTAGTGTCTCATCTTGTGCACAGTAAACTTAAAAGTAGTGGCTGTATTAGCTATTAAAAATAGGGGGGGACAGAAAACTCTGACGTCATAAAATGCAATTGGTTGTATGCAACCAGTTATACAATACAACCTAGCTATTTCGTCAGTTTTATGCATATTTTGTTATTTATTGTTTGTATCTGTATTTTTGTTCAGATAGCAATATTTTTATTCTTATATATTTATATTTCTCATCTACAGTTTTTTTATTTTTGGAAAATAATTTTCGAGATAATTTTATACCAAACTGGTACGCCACTGTTCTACCACCATGTATGTTCCCCCACTACTTTTTTGACAGCAAAATATTTGTGTGTGTGCAAAACATAACCTCTCCTGTCAACAAGACTTAAACTTTTAATGAAATGCTTATTTTAAATTAAAAAAATGGATTCTAGCGGTGAAAAGTCCCAAAAATCGTCCCAAGAAACTATAATTCTTCTCCAGGTGAGTTTTGTGATTTTTTTTTAACCAGGTGTGCCCACCTACGTTCGGTCCCTTAAAAGGAGTGGTTTTTGGTTATTACAGGAGAAAGTCAACACCCTGTATTTATACAGAGACCATTATTTTGAAAATCATAAAATCGAGGATGCAATTCATAAAAATACCGATATTGAGAAGAAACTGAACGAGATTTTGGAAATTTTCGACAAGTCAGAAAATAGGGCTGTGGAGGGCGACAGAGCTAGGTTTTGTTTTCTCAAAGGGAGGTTGTTAAATGTCCTGCCTAAATACAGTAAAGAGGCTGAAAATCTGCTCTCTAAAGCTGTTAAATTAGATCCTAAATGTGTTGAAGCCTGGAATGAATTAGGAGAGTGTTTTTGGAAAAATAATGAATTGAAAAAAGCCACAAATTGTTTTGAAGGAGCACTTAAAGAAGTAAATTTAGTTAGAAATTTAAAAATTGCTTATTGTGTGTTTTTAGAGAAAAAATAAAATCTCATTAAGGAATCTCTCAATGTTAGCAAGACAGGAATCTTCAAGTAATAGAGAAAATTTGGTAATTAATATTGAAAAAGGTCTAAATTACGCCAAAGAAGCTGTCCAACTTGATCCACAAGATGGTCTGTCATGGGCTGTTCTAGGAAACGCTCATTTATCTTCGTTTTTTGGCATTCAGCAAAATCCAAAAGAGTTAAAGCACTGTTTAAGTGCTTACTCTCAAGCTGTAATTACTGTAATTTCGTAAAAACAATAACGTAACAATTTTTTTAAGGAGAAAGATGTTGTTGCAAAAAGTACACCAGACTTGCATTACAACAAAGGAATTGTATGTATTTTTTTGTATATTTGTAATGTTTTATTAATTTATTACAGACGTTAAAATATGAAGAAGAGTTTGAACTAGCTTTAGAGTCTTTTAATAAAGCAGCTTTATATGACCCCACGTGGGACCAACCCAAAATTAAGGAAGAAAAGCTTGTTAAATACTTAAATGAAATTAGTGATCTAGTTACAACCACTGGAAAAATGAAGGCTAAGCGATTACAACAAATTTTGCAAGTAATTTACAAAATTATAATTACAGAAACCTGTAATTTTGTCTAAAAAATTTTATTTTATAATTTTAAAGTTTTTAACGTTTTTTTGTAGTTGATTTTTACTACTTCAAAAATTTTACGCGTTTTAGGCAAAATAAATATAAAAATTACAGGAACCTGTATTACCGGCTGAGTCAGTAACGCACTTTTTTTAATCACACTTATTAAGAAACGAGGCGCACTTTGATTGAGGAATTTGGAACTGTTTTATTGAGGGATGAAAACCTAACTTTTGTTGTTAATTTAAATTGTTTTTACTTCAATAAGGCACGTGTCATAATTTCCATCAATAGAAAACGTAGCGCATTTTTTAGTTTGGTTAATCTGTTATTGAAAAGGGGGTTACTTCGCATTAAATGGGGTAGTTCTGATTTTTTAATACATTTTGTATGGGTGTGGCGTAATAGGTAATTTAAATTTTTTGATCTCGGAGGCACAGAGTGTAAGGGGTGATTGTTTTTGTAGTCATACCTTTTTTTTCCTTTTGTGACTTTTTTTCAAGTACTAAACAGGTACAAACTGGTCTGTTTAGGCATCGGGGTAAGACTTATAAAAGGACTTATTACCTCTCCTTCCTCCATTTTAATTTTTTTTTATAAAAAACAAATTAAAATCTTGTATGTTAAAGTACGCAGTGCGATAGATTTAACTATATTAGTTTAGGCCCTAATCTCATCTTTAAGTGTCTCAAGGGTTTTAATAGTTAGAGATAAATGTATCGCTTTGCGGACGTTATTACACAAAATTTAAGTTTCTACAATTTTTTTCCTATATTTTTACTTTTTTTGTGGCTATCATGGCTTGTGCAGCATTTTTAAATGGAGTCTGCACTACACAAATTTTATAATTTTGTTTTGTTAAATTTTTAATTTTAATTGAAATTTTTTTGTACGGGTGAGTGTCCAGGACTAGCAGTATAAACTTGAATGTACTTTACTCATTACGTAAACACGAGTAAATGGTTTTTAATATATCCTTCGTCACAGTATCACTAATTTTAGTAATATTATTGTCCAAAACCACCACAAAATAGAGTCTAATAGGCTGATTTCAAGTTGAGATAATACCGGTAGTATCGCAAATTTTAATACTTTTCCATGGCAACAACCAATCAAAATCCCAAATTCTTTTAATTTTGCTTAGAAACGAAGATACTACCGGTATTATCTCAACTTGAAATCATCTCATTAACCATATAAAAAATTATGTATTAAAAATCGCAACTAGCCCGTTTAAAATGCGCGTTTTTTGTTACTAGTCGATCGATTCGAAGCAATTGGGCCCTTATGGCGGCGGCAGTTACACATCTTCGACAAATCAATCAATAAAACTTGCCGAAACTGCCTTAAATGAACTAAAACCGGGTTTAAACGAGGAAAAAGTGATTTTGGGTAAAGTTGTGTGTACAGTACAAAACGAGGATACTGTACCATTGTAATAGATTTATAATTTGGTCGATTGACACAATTAAATGATTGATTTTAGTACGTTTTGTATGGTGGACAAGTTAGGAACTTGTGTTGTTGTTACTGTTTTTAATTTAGCTGATGGCAAAGGTGTGATTATTGGAAATTCAGTAGCAATTCCTGAACCATACGTGACTGACGTGCATTTTACTTATAAAGATAATGTTAGAATGATTTTTATTTAGAAAAGTATTAATTTTTTTATTGCAGGAATATAAATTTCGATTAATTCGAGTCGAAACACCTTTAGTTATGGTTGTAAATAACAAAAAAGTCAGTAGAAATCTTCAAGCAGGTGTCCAGATGTCTATATTTAATAAATACGATTGAGTCATTATCACTTGTTTGTAATCTGAATGAGAATTGAGTGTTTTAATTACGTGAAAGTGTCGAAAGTTATTAATTAATAAGTTTTTCTATGTTTTTTAAAAATATTTAGTGTCAATTTGCCACAGAGATATACTCTTTTTTTTTTTTGTTCGAGGTTATTTTGTCATTTAGCCTATAAAGAGTTCAGACAGTCACTATGCATCCCGCTTTGACATCTGCATCAGAGATTTTCTCTTACTTTTTATAAAAATTGATTTGGAACGTCAAAATGACAGAAAATCTTGTTGCAAAAAAAATAAAATGTGTTGTTTCGTTGTCTTATATATTTATAGTTTTTACAAAACTTTACATATTTGGTTTAGAGTATTAAAATATACTTTTTTTCCATATAAAAATAAATACGTCGGTCTCTCCCTCATTCCGAATGCAAACACTGGCCCTTATCAGACCACTTTGTATAACTTTTCGCATACGCAATAAACTAATCAATTAAGTCGTCCTTCCTTTGCGTGAGTGTCCTTATCACAACGTCTTATCACAAAAAAACAGGATGCACTACAAATTGCTCTCCCACAATTTTAAAAAATTGTCCAATACTTCAATAAAGAAGGTACGTTTGGCGGGATCTTTAAAAGCCGGTGCTAGGGTTTTCATGCCCATTTGGAGAATGGCTTCGTTTTGGAGTAGATCGTTGAGGACACTCAGGAGTTGGGTGTCGCCATGGATTCGCAGAAGAGTGGGATATGTGAAGATGTAGTAATGGACTCGAAGTTTGGCAGATGCCCATTGTTCGACAGTACGGTTACCACTAGCCACTTTGATTTGACCCATATGTTCAGCAAACCAGGGACTGAAGTATTGGCCTAATTCCACTTTGTCCAAGTGGGAGATGCCTTTGGTTTTGAGGCGCTCTTTGATGGTTAAGTAGACGGAGCGCCGGAAGACGTACACCTGGAAGTATGGATATTTTTAGATTCGAGTGGATACAGATGTGTGAGTACAAAATAAAACAAAATAAGAACTGAAAGCGTTTTATTTTTGTTCCATTTAAACTATCCAAAACAACGCAGGTACTAAATCTATGAATATCATTAAAAAAAATATTTTTTTCAAGTTACTAATTTCAATGACAGAAGACGAAGATTTATGTAATTAGTAGTATTATCTAATGTTGACAATTAACAAATGCAATAGGCGCTCTATCGGAAGCATGTGGAACTAGTGGACACGTGGGTAACGCAGAACGAGAACTGCATTGCCCCCACGTTGGGCGCCAAAAATTTTGCGTAACGTCTCCCCTAGTTCAAAATTCTACTACAAGAGCGCGTATCACTTTATAATGAATTATGTACTATACCTTTTATCTGCGACAGTTTTATTTTTTAACAACAAAAACGAAAGTTTGACAATTATTATTACGATTTTCTGATTGGTCCAGCGAATAATAAAGATGGGTTATTCCCGCTTCACATTGAAAACTACGTATTTAATATTTGTGTTTATTAGTCGTAGTTGATAAACATTATTATTATTTTTTGTTAAGAAATATGCAAATGTGATAAATAAATAAGTTAAAGTTCAGATGAAATGAATCATAATCCAATTAATAATTTATTCATTTTTAAAGTTCACAGCTCTCGTTTTAAGATTTTGCATATTTTAGATTAAAAAGAAATAAAAAATTGAGAAATGTTTCAATAATTAAAAATTATTACTCTGGTTTTACATGAGACATTCAGAGATTTTGATTGGAAACTTGTTTAATTTAAATAAAAAATAAATTAAAAAAAGGATATAATTCAAGGCCGGTCACTCGTTCAAATGTCTCGATGATTAATCACTTATTAAAAAAAGAGTTGGTTACAATATTTTTTCGTTCATTGTATCTAGTAAATTAAAAGGACGTTTAAGAGAATGAAGCTCATATATAAACAATAATAAAAATAAATTAAAAAAGTTTAATAAACACAGCGATGTATAACTACTAATAAGGCCCCTTCAGCACAGATCATTTTTTAAGGAACCTACCCCATTTTCAAGATACCTTTAAAAAAGTTAAAATTTTAAGGAAGCTGCCCTGTTTTTTTATTGGGCCACTTCAGAACACACCATTTTTTTTTAATCAGATCTACCCCGTTTTTCAAGATAGTGTGTTAAAAGTTAAAATTCGCCTTTTTGTTCAGTTTTTCTATTCGGCCACTTCAGCACATATTTGAATACAATTTCAGCCAAACAAATTCGGAATGTGATTCCTCATGAGCTTCCACAAAGTGGACTAGTGCGTAGCATACGAAGAGAATTAACAGCCCTGTTTTTAACGCTTTCGGTTAGTGTCCTAAATATAGTACGTTACATATATTCTTAAGGGATTTAAAAAATAATTCATAACTGTACGAGTTAAGGTAGAAAGTATGCTATACAAACTCATGTATGCAGATAACGATTTTAAACGAAAATCCGTAGATTTTTCCGACGGGGTAAAACATCTTGTTTGTAAAATTGATGTAAAAACTGTATTTGTTAAAGTTGTTTCAATATACCTATAGTTCAACGAAAGATAAGTGAGCTCTGAACTGACTTTTTAAGCCCTCCAAATAAACAGAATGGAAAACTGCGATCAGGGAGTCTTTCCTATTGAAATTAAGAGCTCATCTTGAAAAAGCATTTTTTAAAAGTGCCTAGAAACCAATTTTTCAGTGTCGGAAGTTAAAAAAAAATAGTTGATTTTTTTTGGCCCACCCTAATGTGCACCCTCATAAGTCAAGTTTTATAACTAATTTTATAAGCTAATTCCTTCAAGTCCCTCAATAACAATTTTTTTATTATTAAATAAAGTAGGAGGGTCGACAGTCCGAGTGAGTGCCGGCGGTTCTTTGTGCTCCTGCATTTTTGCTCAATTTCGGTGAGTTTGCTTCAGCTTTATTTGTTGAACCGTCCCGAGTTACTACATCAGTGCCTGAACAGTGTATTTTCAAGTGTAAAGTGGTTAATCTGATCGTAAGTCCTTAATTATAACGTTTTCCACGAAGCATCAGCGGTCTGATGCATGTGTTATCTCTTATCGGTTTCTTGCTTTTAACACTGATAGGGTTTTTCTTCAGAAGAGTCGAGGAGGCATTCGCCGCGTTCGGCCGCTATAATCTTACCCCATTTTTGGGGCAAAGAGTTGGTCATATAATAAATATGTCTGAATCCGCAATAGTTTTTCCTTCGAAGGATCAGGCGGTACTTCTTACAGCTTGTGGTAATTTAGTGCTTGATGATTACTTAGTGGCAATAGGTAATATTGTTACTCCAAAAAAATGTTATATTTGCGTCCAAAATATCAAAAAGTCGTACATATATGCATTTTTTTGAGTTTAAAATTTTTAGTAGATAATGTTATTGAAAATTCTCCTAATGTTAATATAAAAGGTACTGAGGTTGCTGTACGTTGACTCATAAATCCAGCGCGCAGAATTATATTATCTAGTGTGTGGCCTTTGATTCCACACAACATCTTAGAAAAGCAGATCAAAACTCTTGGATTCACGCCGGTATCCTCCATTTTTTTTTAAAAAGTTGGAGCTAAAAGTAACGATTTTCAGCAGTGATGGGCCATCGTAGGCATATATATGTCCAACCAGACGATAAAATCAATCTTCCTGACTCTGTAGTTTTCAAATACGATAATATAATTTATCGTATTTTCTTAACATTTGATGACCGGCCATTTTGCAAACGATTGTCCAACACTACTTGCCAGTCCTCCAATAAACACTGAGTCCGAAACTCCTGGGACCTCAGAAACTCTCACCGCGCAAAGTAGTGCTCTACAAACTCTTGAGAAACCTACATTAAACCTTGCTGGTAAAAGGCAATTGAGGGATGATTCTTCTCCTGATAGTCCTCCTCTTCTTCTTACTAAATGTGATACTGTTAAAGGTCAAGTGACAAAAAAAGTGAAACCCAGCGAATCTTGTGAAAGCTTAACGTCTACTTCTGATTTAATTCTTCCTGCTAAAAATTTACTGAATAACACTGACGGCTATGTTTTGAACTTTGACCAAGTTGTAGAATTTATTGATAAGTCTAGGGGAGAGGAAGACATTTTAAAATTGGTCCGCTCATACACGGATGATATTGAAGGGATCATTAATCTGTTATATGATATTTACCCAGTTGTTGAACACTCTGGCATAAAAAATAAGTGTAGGAAAATCCAAAGGAAAATTAAGAAAGCCTGGGAATGTAAGAGGGATGAATTAGAAAATACTTTGTGTGGTGCTAATACCGACAGAGACGATGATAATTCAGTCGTTGACCTGTCTATCCTCCACTAGTTCTAACTTAGATTTTTGTTTTACTTTTTTGTTCTTTCTTTTTTTTATAATTTATAAAATGGCGCATTTTATTTTCAGTTCAATTGTTTACTCCAATGTTGCTTCCTTGTTAGCTAAATATAATGATCTCGTCGCTTTTACAAGCTTGGAACAGCCTTGTTTTATAGCACACGAAACCTGGCTATCTTCTGCTGTACCGGATGCATTAGTTTCATTAAATGGGTACAGGCAGGACAGGGTGGAAAAACGAGGGGGTGGTGTTTGCATTTACGTGTCAAATATCGTCTTAAGGATGCTAGAGTTACCATATTAGATGTGTCCACTTCGGGCATTGAATTGCTTTTTCTGAAGGTATCTAACTCTAAGTTCAATTTTGTTCTAGGCTGTATTTACCGCCCCCCTGACAATGAATATTAATGACGAGATCATTACATTTGACTCATTAGCTGACTTAGCAAAAACTTACGACAACTTCTTTATTTTTGGCGATTTCAACATGCCCAGTCTCGTATGGCCCTTTCAAAATTTGTATTGCGCTCATGCTTCGTCTCAGTTGTTAATTAACGTAGTAACGTATCTTTAAAAGTTAATCTTCAGCTTTGTTATACTTCTTACAGCAGAATAGTTACTTTTCAAAAAGCCATTATTTCATACGAAGCTGTAGGTAAAAACATTGAAAAACTCAACTCGAATACATTACTTAATAGGTCGCCAGTAGAACAGAACTGGGATATTTTCAAAGATACTTTGAACAAGTCTGTTACCACTAACACTGTTTTCAAAACAGTCAAAAGGTCTTCTAAAAAGTAGACAATATTCTTCATTTAATTAAGAGAAAAAGAATGTTATGGCGGGCTTTTAAACGCACCAATTTCGTAAATGACTATGCTGTTCACCGTGCTTTCTCAAACAGACTATCTTCCATTATTAAGGCGGCTAAAGGTAGATACGAAATGCGTATTGTAGACGCGAAAAATCCGAAAGCCTTATTCAAATATAGCAAAGCAAATTTGTCTGGTCCTGTTAAGACCCCTCGCATAAGAAACTCCAATAATTCCATTGTCGACGATACTTCCGAATGCGCAAAAATATTTGCAGAGTATATTTCTAAAGTTTTTGTCAACGAACCAAGCACATCGTCACCTCATTTAGTTTGCGCTTCTAACCACGATGAACTTACTGATACCCACTTTTCTGAAGAAATCATCTTTGATAAACTAACTAAGCTAAATCCGTCCAAATCGCCAAGACCCGACAATATCTCCGCAAAACTCTTACTATCTTGTGCCCGTTCTTTGTGCAAACCTCTGTATATGCTTATGGAACAATCGTTTCGTACTAGTCAGCTTCCTCATGATTGGAAAACAGCATTGGTTAAGTCTATCTACAAAAAAGGCGACAAATTTGATGCAGCCAATTACCGGCGTATCAGTTTAACGTCTGTTGTTTCTAAGATTATGGAATCTATTGTTTACGACCAGGCGTCTACATTTCTTATCAACTGTGGGATCTTACCATCTGAGCAACACGGTTTTCTGCCTGGGAAGTTCACTTCGACAAACTGTTTATGTAGTCTCGACGATTGGACTAGGTCTCTGGATTCAGGCTATTGTGTTGACGTTGCGTATCTTGATTTTTCCAAGGCGTTCGACAGGGTGCCTAAAAACCGTCTCCTAGCCAAACTTAACCATCATGGTATAAAAGGCCGTCTTCTTTACTGGCTAAAAGCTTATCTCTCTGATTGTTCTTTTAAAATCAAAGTGGGTAACTCGCTTAGTGATGCACTTCCCGTGTTAAGTGGAGTCCCTCAGGGCTCAGTATTGGGACCGCTTCTTTTCATTGTATACACCGCAGATTTAAAGAGTCTTCTATCATGGACTTTTGTAATGTATGCAGATGACATTAAAATTTATAACTCTAGTTTTAACCGTGCTATCTTGGCGAAAGATCCTTGGCAATTTCTAACTGGTCCAAAGAATAGGTACTTCCTCTTAACGTAGAAAAATGTTGTATGTTGCATTTAGGTACTAAAAATCCAATGCATGATTACTATGTTTACAATTGTAAGTTGTAGGTGGCAGAGTCAGTTTCGGACCTCGGTATCAACGGTTACAAGCTCATTATCTTGGTCTGTGCACATAACCAAAGTTATCAAGAAGGCTAACAGAATGGTATATCTTATCAGAAAAATGTTTTCTGAATCTAACCCTATTGTGATAATTATGCTTTATAAGACTTTAGAATACGCAAACTGCGCATGGACTCCGATACTCCGGCGCGAAGTTAACTCTCTGGAAGCAGTCCAACGAAGAGCGACCAGAATTCCTTTTGGGCGAATTAAACGGCTATTAAACAATCCTATTCCGACCGCCTCCAAAGTATGAAATTACCTACTTTGTTGACAAGACGCAAAAGAGGAGACCTAATTACGGTGTTTCATGCGACTAAAGATCTTAACTCCCCATTAAGCATATTTTTCTTTTAAACTCTAACAACCGGACTAGGGGACACCCTTTGAAACTATTAAAAGACAAATTCCGCACAACCGTCAGACAGTGTTTTATAACCAATAGGGTGTTTGAACCTTGGAATTCCTTGCCTCCAAATGTTGTCTTATGTGAAAAAGGTACTCAGTTCAAGTCGAAATATGACATATTCACGGGAAACAATGGCTAATTTTGATTATTTTAATATATGTTAGGTGTTTCTGTGTTGCGCGGACATAACAGACTTCGGTCTCTGCCCGATCGCTTTCTGTAATAATAATAATAAATATGACTTATGAGTTAAAAGAGAAATCAGTTGCGTTTTTATCATCTTATCTTTTGTTTTCAACTACTTAAAATAGAGAAATAACTACAGCATTAATTATCTATTAAACTATTTCTTAATTAACATAGAAAAAGAGTTTATTAATTATATATTTACATGGTTTGTTTATTTAGTTAGGTTTCCTTTGTTGGACAAGGTGTCCAAGTGGCTAAGCTGTAACAAGAAGGGTTCAAAATTAAAAGCAAGTTGTTCACTTTTACATACATCTGCTGGTAAAACATATCTTTCAATTGTGAAGATTCAAAAGTAACGTCAACTTCAAATATTTAGGATAGAAGTAAGGTACAGCTTTGTGGCCCCCTATTGGTATAATTCTGTCTAAAAATGTGATCCGAAAATGAAAGTAATGACACCATTGACCCATTTACGAACATCACAGTTTCTACTGAACGCCCGTGACATGCACCTGTCACTTGGTAGTTCATCTTTCGTCACTTCTTTAACTTTAACTGAAATAATCTCAGTTCATTGAGAAGGGAGGTTTTTACACCGAAACGTTTTTCTTCCATTTTTTGTTATCTGCAATTGATAAACTGATACTGAAAAAGTCAGGCAGGTATATTTATAATGGTCTTGATGAATTCTAGATATTTTATCCGGATACCTACAAACAAGATTTCATCTGTGATTTCAGCACCTTCTCCAAATATAATCATTTTTTTGATATACTTACCCTTTAATCAAATCACGGGCAACTGGGTAAATCACTTAAATAAATAAATTTCAAATGTCAAAAATTGATAATAGCAACACAAACACAGACAAAACAAAAAACAACCATTTTACATTTGCGCATTAGGCATTAGTTGCGTATGCGTGACAGACAACCCCCGAAATATTTACAATGGGGTGGAGAAGTGTGACGTCAAAAATACGTGGAAATTTGAAGCACTGTCATTCTAAAAATATACCTTAAAAAGTCGCCCTTATTGCTCTGGTACATAAGGTTGAAATTATAATAGCTAAACTTTGACCGAATAAAAAACTCATATGGAAACACAAATCAGGCAAAAACCCAGAAACAAGAAAATGGTACGTTTTAAAAATTATGAGCAGAAATATGTAACCTTAAGCAATGTTATGAAAAGTAGGACATTATAGTAAATAATACCAATTTACAAATAAAAATCAGTTAAGTAACGCAATTGGCCGATTTATTTAAAATTAAAAATCCTGAAACGTGAGGAATTTCATAAAGTTCGGAACCAGGTTAGTAAACATAAAAATTTTCTAGAGTAGATTTAATGAAGGAAAGGTACACCAAGGAGCTTAGACTGCGAGAAGACTTACAACATTGTGTGCAGTCTGAACTGTGATAGACGCACAGTCTAATTTTTCGGTGTCCGTTTGAATAAGGTTCCTCTACAAAAATATTTGTCGCCCTAGAGATGCAAGATAATTTTTAAAAAAATCGAGAATCATGTTTTGAGTGAAGTTCGAGTTTCTTAATTCAAATTTAAGATTAATAAAAGTATAAAACTTACTTAGATATTACCGACGTTTCGGAGACTTTTTAAATTTTTTTCTCCTTCTTCGGGGCTCTTCTAAATTTTGTCTTTTGTCATAATTAGGACGAACATTATGGAGGGACAAAACAATAATACACTCAACCGCAAAATTAACTGGACACTTGATTTTTGTCTCGTAAATTTGCGAAAATGCTCTCTACATTGATTTTATATGGCTACACATAAAAAACAACTAAAAGAAAGGATATTCAAGTTTTTTGGGTTAACCCCTATCACGCAGATTACTTTTTCTACCTATTTTCTTACGCGGCTTCCAATCAGAAAGGTTTTGTTTGTTTTACACGTCTGTCTAATTTGTGTCGATAGCTGGTTCTGGTTTGTTTAATTTGGCTTTTTGGCGAAGAGATTTGTTGTAGAAGCGATTCATATTGTAATGAGTCCCGAAGAAGCTGCCCAGACTGTTGCTTTACATAATGATGGACGCAGCATACGATTTATTGCAAATGTGCTTGGCTTTCCTAAAAGCACGGTATCCGATGCGATACAAAGGTAAAGGGCAACTGGTTCCTATTCTAAAAGACCTGGACAAGGCAGAAAACGAGTAACAAATGAAGTGGAAGACCGATTTCTTCGATTACAAATGTAATCGAGAACGGACTCTTCCTGCAACAGTTTTGGCCAGGAGACTGGCGGATGTTCATGGGATCATGATTTCTCCTGATACTGTTTTAAGAAGGTTGAAGGAAAACAATTTGACATTACATCGCAGATTGGAATTTGCGCGAAATCATTGGAATATGGACGAATCGGGCTCCGTTCTCTTTACGGATGAGTCGCGTTTCACTAGGTATTCACCTGATCGTCGTCAACGAGTATTTAGACGCCCGGGGGAACGGTATGCCCAGTGTTGCTTTGCGTTTAGAATAGCATTTGTTGATGGAGGTGTAATGGTATAGGGAGGGATTTCTTTGGAAACTCATACAGCTCTTGTAACGGTGCGGAGAGGTAGCATTAACGCTGATTGGTACATTAGGGAGTGTTTACAAGAGCATGTGGTTCCTTTTGCGCCATTTGTAGGGGAAGAGTTTCTCTTAATGCACGACAATGCGTGCCCTCACACAGCCCAGATTAAGCGTCAGTACCTTCACGACGTTAATGTTCAGGTGCTAAGGTAGCCACCCATGAGCCTTGACCTAAACCCCATTGAGCACATATGGGACAACCTGGGGAAAAGGATTAGGCAGAACTACGGCGAGTTTCATACAACAGTTGAGCTGGAACAGGCGTTGCTGAATGAGTGAGAGCTATCTAATAGCCCAAGATCAGATCGCAGACTTGATTGCAAGTATGCCTCATCAAATGAGAGCTGTAATTCAAGCGCGAGGAGGAAATACTCGCTACTGAAACCTTTTTTTGGAATTTTTCTTAATTTTGTTTTGCTTTGTTTTGTTACTTGAAATCAAATTTTTGTTTAATTTGTAAATAAATATTTATTTTTGAACATTATTAATCAAAATTATCTTGATTTCAATTTAAATGTCCATCATTGCACATTTTCAATTAAAATTATTTTGATTCAAATTTTCGTCACTGAAATTTTTCCAAAAAACTTAGTGTCCGGTTAATTTTGCGGTCGAATGTATAACAACGGTTGATACTTGTCGCCATCTTATTGTATTGACGACCAAAAAAGTCGGTTTTTTGATTTTTCAATTATTATAATCGGCTTATCCTGCAAAATTTTAATTTTAGCACATTAAGCTGATATTCTTTGTTGAAACAAGGAGAAATGTAATTGTTAAAAAAAAAATGTGGAAAAGGTTGAAAATCGAAATGAAGTATTTTTTCGCTAGATGACTTTTTTGTTGTTAATCAAAACGCAACAGAAATGACAGGCACCTTTATATAAGTTTGTGGGTACTCTCCAATCGAATTCAAAATTTGCTCAGCGTATTTTCCGTGAAAAAACAAACAATTCGTATCATTGCGTCATAGCGGCACGACTTTTAATGGTTAAGCCTTAATTGATTATTAAAATTTTATCATTTTGGTTAATTTTGTCATAATTCTATCCGATTAATCAAATAAAGAAATTATTTCAGGGAAATGGCAAGGGTAAAGAATAGATTTGTCAAGTCTTATAATCACACTTTGTTTTTGTAATTTTCTTTTTTGGTTATTTGTCATTTTAGCTTTAAAATTTATTGTGTTCTTGGCTGTTTTCTCTGTGTAAACAATGATTAAAGAGATGTGTGCTCAACACATACTGAGTTAATGATTTAAATTTTAATTCTATGAAAGAATCAGTTCTAAGCTGATGATAGACACAATGAACGTAATCATGTGGATGGCGATTACGTTCCAAATTTTGTCGACTCAAGTTTAAAACTGAGTAGGTCCTTATTAACAGTTACATGTAGGAAAATCGGTAGTAAATAGTATTTATTCAGATTCAGTAATGATTAAACTCAGTAATTTAAATAAAGTGCTCAGGACATGCTCAGTTAATAATTTGAAAGTATTTTGATTCTATGGGAAGAACATAAGAGTTTTAGGCAGCAATTTGAACTCTGTTTATTTTCCTATTTGAATTAATTGGGTTTAGAGCTGAGCAAGTGAATAAAGTGAGTCAGAGAGCTCAGAAAGTTGTTGTACAAGCATATTCAATATTTAATGATCAAACAAGGATTAAAACTGAGCAGGTGCTTGACACTTGGATGTAGGAAAACAGTGTATACGTGTAGATTCAACACTGATTAAACTGAGCAGAAGTTAATTTTCGAAATTTACTACTTGCTCTCTGGTAAAGAAAAACAGATCATAGAATATATTACAATTTAAAAAGACTTTTTACTAGAGAGAAACGTTGGAAATTTAAAATTACATTTGTGATTGATTGATTTCGAAAATTAACTAATTAAAAATGGGTATTTCAAATTTCCAATGCTTACTAGTTTTTGTCTGATGGTAAAAAATAGATTATAGAGGATCATCAATCTGGCTGTCAAATTTAACTTTATTATTGACTAATTTATGGTCACATTTGTTGTTTAAGAAGAAGGAAAGTTTATTTTCGTGGTTGTTGTTTTTCCACAGCAACCAGGAATTTATTTAGTCATACCATACAATAATTAATTTATGTACAATTATTATTTTTATATAATTCAGACCCAAATTTGCATTTTGAGTCAAAATTTAAATTTTAATTATCGAAAAGAGATTTTTTATTAAAATGACCTAAACCTTTTCAAATGCAACTATTCCGTAATTGCCCAGATATTTTTCATGTCATCATTTATGGAAATTTCTTGGAAAGTTCACCAAAATAAAAACCTTGACGTATTTATAAACATACATTGACGATTTTTTCGAATAATTATTGATTTACGTCAAGAAGAAACCAATTAAAAATTTATAATTGAAAAAACCTAAAATGTACATTATGGGATTTAATACGTTCTTATCTTTAATGACCATGATGGACATAAAACCTTGCCAACAGTGATTGCGATAATTTCAGCGAAATTAAACAAAAATTATTGTTCTTAGCGTAAAAGATTCATTTCTCAAAATTAGATAATTTCAGCGGAACTAAAAAATTACAAAAAATGGCCCTGACATTTCTCAAAATTCAAAATTGTGCTGCTTCATCCCGGAAATTTAATCTTTTATTGTTGATCTGGTTTGAACCTAATTTAAAATTCTTTGCTCTCTCGTTAATCTTCTATTACACAATTCCCAACCTTTAACGGTGTAAAAATTGCTATTACAAAATTTCTCACGAGTGAAATATTAATAAATATTTATATTTGAGAAGGTTTTTTTGTACTTGAATCAAGTAAATGTCTCACTTGACAAACATTCTAAATCGATTATTGTCGCATGACACAACGGCCATGAATGGTATTTCTAATGTGTGTCTAATTGTTGTATTTAATCATTTGGATATTGAACTTTTCAGTGCCGGACTGGCACACGATCTTACCGGGAATTTGCCAGTGGGCTTTTTGGTATTGGAGGCCTAGCTTTAACAATAGTTTTATTTATTCCGAAATTTTTGTTTTTGCAATATTTTGCCTTTTTGTATAAAAACATAAAACATATCAGAAATTCTAACGTTCGTTCTTATAAAAATTGTGTATCACAAAAGGCATTTTATAACAAATAGGATCGACAGACGACATTTATAGCTTCTTTTGAAAGAGGTGGTCTAATCTAAGAAACTGGTGGTCTAATTTTTTTAAAAATTGGGTCATAAAAGGCATTTTATAAAAACTGGGACTCAGACGACAATTTTTAAAAAATGGTAACTGTAAAAGGCATTTTATAAATATTGCAATAAACAATGTCCTTTTGTATAAAAACATATCAGAAATTGTAGAACTCATTCTATAAAAATGGTCTGTCCCAAAAGGCATTTTATAAAAATTGGGATCAACAGGAGACATTTTATAGCTTCTTTTGATTAAAGCTAAAAGCCGTAGATGATATTTTATAAAAGTTGGGGGCCTACCTCAACAATTTATAAAAAAATGAAAGTTTAAGGGGCATTTTATACAGATTGCAATAAAAATTGCCTTTTTGTATAACAACATATTAGAAATTAGAGAGCTCATTCTAAGAAAGTAGTCTGGCACAAAAAGCATTTTATAAAAGTTGAGATCAAAAGGAAGCATTTTATATTTTTTTTTTTTCTTAAAACTAAAAGCTGTAGGTGACACTGACATTTAATCAAAACTGGGGCTTAAGTTCTTTAAAAATTGGATGTCTCACAGAAGGCATTAGATAGTTTCTTTTTATTAAAAACCGTAGGTAAACTTTTATAAAAGCTGGAGTCATAAGGCAACAATTTATAAAAATGGAAAGTGTAAGGGGCATTTTATAAATATTTCAATAAACACTGCCTTTTTATATAAAAACAATTCAGAAATTGTAGAAGTCATTCTATAAAAATGGTGTGTCACAGAAGGCATTTCATAAAAATTAGGAGACCTTTTCTAGCTTTTTTTTATAAACTAAAAACCGTCAGTGACATTTTATAAAACTGGTGGTTTAAATTAAAAAAAAAATTGGCTATCACTAAAGGCATTTTATAAAACTGGGACTCAGACGACAATTTACAAAAATGGTAACTGTAAGAGGTATTTTATAACAATTTTGCAATAAACAGTGCCTTTGTGTATGTGCCTTGAAATTGTAGAATTCATTCTATAATAAATGGTCTATCACCAAAGACATTTTACAAAATTGGGGTTAACAGGAGGCATTTTATAGCTTCTTTTTATCAAAACTAAAAACCGTAGTACCCTTTTATAAAAACTGGAGATCTTAGGCAACAATTTATAAAAATGGCAAGTGCAAGAGGCCTTTTTTTAAAATTGCAATAAAAATGCCTTTTTGTATAAAAACATATTAGAAATTAGAGGTATTGGACCAGAGATTTTTTCATTTTTATAGTAATAAAGGAAGTTTTTAAAAGGTTTTTTTTCAAATCCATTTCGATCTTTTATATTTTGTTACATGTTTCGGCATTTTTATTGATTATGACCATCTTCAGACACTTCAAGACCTATTTAATATAATTTCTCTAACTTATATTGTTTGTTGTCTGTTTATTCTTTACTTTGTAATTGACCAACAGAATATGTCTTGTAATTTAGTGCTTGAAAATGGCTATAATCAATAAAAATGGCCGAAACAGAGTGGATTTAAGAGAAAAAGAACTTGTAAAAAAGTCTTTGTGGTCTTAAAATATTAGAAATTGCTCATTGTATAAATTGTATGTGAGTATAATATTTATTGTTTTATACAATGAATAGACATTTTGTGTATTAGCCGATTTCACCAGATGCTTATATTTCGTTACCCATTTGATGTAATTTACACGCAATTCACTAAATATAATAAATTACAAGACATTTCATGAAACGTTAATAAATCTTATTGATCAGAAATCATTGATTTTAAATTTAAATCTATCAGCGTTTTATGATCTTTCATCAAGTGGTTGCGACACAAATTTATAAATTAGTGGGTCTCAGTTATCCCAATTCGGCACTGGAACTCTTATATAAAATCCAAATACGATAAAACAACAGCAAAGAGTTACATATTTTTTTTTAAATAAGAGATAGATTTGAAATCTATTGAATGTTTAATGGAGCTTTAAACGTAATAAATTATGTAACAAGTTTCCATTCACTCGAAATCGTGTTATTTTACTAATTACTTTAGAAATAAATTATTAAATACCTGATAAAGTGCATTTCCAGTAACATAAGATTCGATATAATGCGATCCATATTTCCTAATAAATTTAAGAACACTACTAACATCACCAACTTGAATTTGCTCAATCTCCTTTGCCACCACTTCCATCAAATTCACATTATTTGGAATTTTACTCAACTTGACACTATCCCTAAACCTTGCCAACCTCACCAGCACATAACAATGTTCTTTATGCACAAACGACGAATTAATCCCTAAATTTTTGGCGATTGTTTCCGGCGACCAACTCGCCGTAAACGCCTTCCAGGTATTATCCATCCTCTCGAAGTTAAAATCCCTGAAATACGCCTGGACCAGTTGCTTGATATTATCGCAAAACTCCATATGAAAATCTCCTGCAAACACCCTTCGTTGCTTTTTCGGCACTTTGACCGGATGCACCACGAAGCGCTCCAGCTCGTCGAATACGTCGATTGTGGGCTCTCTGAAGATGAAGTCGGAGTCATTCCTCGGTACGACTTTCATACTGAGACTGAGATAGCCGTATCGGGTGAAAAGATCAACGGAACGGCCGACTCGTAACTGGCTGTCGTCGTCTCCGTAGGCCGAGAGAGCGGTCAGCAGCACGAGCAGTTGCGCTCGGCCCCACATTCTCGACGCAACTGACACCTGAAACAGAAAATAGCGTGCACAAGGTGAGTCCTTGGATGCGCGCGCTAGCTAAATGCAACCAGAGGAAGATTGCCAGACGGTTGTTCACCTGAGGTGGAATCCCGTCGAGCAGGATCGATCACCAGGTGCACCAGATAATGACCCAAAGAAACGCGAACTTTATACTCTGCAAGGACTTATCTAGGAGTGAGATGGACACGAAACGCCATCTAATACACCTAGATGATATTAGAGCAACAGGATTCTTTAAAGCGCGCTCAGCTTATTTTGTGAATCTGAGCAAATGCCGATTTTCGCACAGTTTATTTTTTTAACAAATTTTTCACTTGAATGATTCGGGTTTAAACCTGAGCAGATGAACAAATCAAGAACTTGTGCTAAATACATATTTAATGCTCAGTTTAAAAATAGAGCAAACAATTAAGAGATTTTGTTGATTCATGTTTAAAACTGAGCAGGTGCTTGATTTTTAGATGTAGTAAATCAATAAACAACATAATTATAATCAGATATTTCAAATCTTGATTCTACAAAAGAGTTAGTTAGTTTTAAGTTGAGATTTTCGCTCAGTCTATTTCTTTTACTTGAATGTGTGGGTTTAAATCTGAGCAGATAAACAAAGTGAATAAAAACAGAAAGTTGCATCAACAACTTCTGTTAAATACATATTTAATGCTCAGTTTAAAAATTGGTCAAACCCATGTTTAAAGCTGAGCAGGCGCTTCACGTTTAAATATAGTAAATCAGTAAACAGAATAATTATATTCAGATTCCATAATGATTAAACTAAACAAATAATTTAAATAATGTGCTCAGGATAAAATATATAACGCTCTGTTTAAAAGGTTCAGATTTTGATTTGTTGCAATGATTCCACTTTAAATCTGAGCAGATGAACAAATGGAGCAAAAAACAAACTCACAAAGTTGTAACAAGTACTTCCGCTACGAGCATAATATTCAATATTCAGATTAAAATATATGTATTCTAAACTGAGATTTTCTTGATTTAAATTTTAAACTAAGCAGGATCTGAGAAAATAGTATATGAAGAGAAACAGTAAAATACTTAATTATTCAATTAAATTGAGCAAGTTATTTACATTTGCCACATACTAGATTGCTCAGCAAAGTTTGAGTAATAAAAAATTTAGACTGAACCAGTTATTCAATACAACATTTGACTTGAGTGGTGTAGTAAACAGAAATATATATTCAGATTGAAATAGGAGTAAACTGAGTAGCAATAAAAAAATGCTCAGGGCAAATAACGATTTGAATTTTTATGTGACAGACTCAGTTTAAAAGTGAAAGTTCGGTACAGTTTATTTTCAACTTGAATTAAAGGCGCAATAAGAATTTCTATTACATAAATGTTTAATGCTCAGTTTAAATTTTGCTTAAAGAGCATATGCATTTGGTTAAATTTGAAATGAGCCAGTGATTTTACAGTATTTAATTTTTTAAATTTGACGTGTGTGATGTAGAAAACTGTAAAAGTATTTATTCAGTTTTAACAATAATTAAATTGAGCAAGTAATTTGAAAAAGTGGGTTTAGAATCATATTTTTTGCTCAGTTTAAATGATTCAAACTTTTGTTTGATGGAAACATAGTTTTAAGCTAAGATTCTACCACATGTTTTTTTGAATGATTTGGGTTTAAACTTGAGCATATAAAAAATGAGCAATTGACGTGTTCAAAATTTAATTAAGCGATTAGGTTGTAAACTGAGATTTAGGTTTAAAACTGAGCAGGTGCTTGATACTTGGATGTACATTCAAATTCAGTGGACTAAACTGAGCTCGTAATTTCAACAAAGTGAGCAAAAATAAACTCCGTGGAATGCAACAAGATCTTTTGTTATTATAATGCTCAATTTTAAACTGAGTAGGTGCTTTACATTTGGTTGAAAGGAAATAATAAACAATTTTTATTCAATGACGATAGAGAGCTCAGCAAAGTTTGAGTGACGATAAATTTAGGCTGAGCCAGTGACTTTGAATAATTCATTTTTTTTCTGATGATAAAATTCAGTTTTAAGCTGTGATACACCAAATGAGCAAGTGATTTGGCTCAGCAAAAACTCTGTCAACTGTATCGAAAATTATTCATACTTGAATATTTTTTAATGCTCAGTGCCTATATATTATTCGTATTTTTCAGTTTAAAAACTCAAAATTTTGATTCTTTTTTGATGAAAAATCAGTTTCAAGTTGAGATATCTTTTTTTAATTTTTCTATTAATCATGTGGGTTTAATTTTGAGTAAATAAACAAAGTGAGCTTAGAAAATTGCATCAAGAGTTTTAGTTTAAAATTCAATTAAACAATTATTATGTTTTGAACTGAGATTTTGTTGATTTGAGGTGAAAACTGAGTAAGTACTCGATATTTTGGCGGAGAAAACAGTAATTAGGGTATATTTAGGTGTAATAAAGATTAAACTGAGCAAGGAATTTAAACAACGTGCTCGGAACACTGATAAAGTTTTGGCTCATTTTAATTTATAGTTAAATAATTCCGGTTTAAATCTGAGCAGATAAAAAGAGAAAAAAAGCTGAGAAAACTGTATATAACGTGCCTGTTGCAATGAATGCTCAGTTTAAAATTTAAACTGTGATTTTGTTAATTCAAGTTTAAATCTGAGCAGGTGGTTGACATGTTAAACCAGCGAAACAATAGAAAATGTATGAATCTATACTAAAATAGTGATTAAACTGAGCAAGCAGTTTTTATAGGGAGCTTATCAAAGACTGTGCTTTTAAACATAACAGAAAATCAGGTAAGAGACCTACTTTGAATGAATTTTATTTATAATAAATTATATTTGACCCCAATTGGATTGCAACAGCGATTGTTCCGTTCGATCAGATCCATTTTGTTGACCTTATAACGAAGGCCCCTCAAAGAAAACCAATAAACGTGACAGTATCGAAGAGAAAGTGTTCGTAAATATAATAAAAATGATAAAAAATTTAAAAAAATTTCAACAGAATTAGTAAAGTTGCTCCATTTTTGTCGAATGAGAATCAAATTTTTTTCACACAAGATTTTGATTTTACATCATTTCACAATGAGACTGTTCTAATTGGACATCGCTTGATTAGTTATTGTCTACTGAGACTTTCACTCAGCTAAAACAGTTACTCTAAATTTATCATTCTGTCATCATTACGCAACTGAAATTGGCGCAATTCCGATCACAACACTTAATAAGTACTTAGAGGGTTGTTTTAGAAGTCGTGAGAGATAACACAAAGCGCCATCTGGAAGAGTTAATTGAAAATAAAATTGTTATCAGGAATTTCTGACAACAAACAATTCATTGTCCTTTAATAGATTACAACGTCACGTGTTATTAAATAAAATAAATGTAGTGTGATAAATCCGGGCAATAAACTCGAGTAATTTTCAAAAAAAAAAGTAAATCCGGAAGTAGTTATGTAACACATACGTGAAAAAAATTACGTCATAATTAGGATCACAGAATCAAAGACAAACTGTCTGCATTTACACAACTCGGTTTTAGTGTTTTACATAACAAAATTCGCGCTTTCCGCTTTTATTACGATCTCGACCTTGAAAAATCAACTTACACCAACGAAAATTCAACCACCATCACGTTTCCGACCGACTAGTCTCGAACTCCTGCACCACACTGATTATTGACCAGGTTGCTCCCCTTGAATCGGGCAGGTGTCCTGTAGAGGGGCCGAAACGCTCTCACTTTCACCGCTCAATTCCATAAGGAATACAATGGAAAATTCGATCTTGATTAGAAATTAACGCGCGAGGTGCATACTGATAACTATTTATTAATTGCGTTAATTTTCTGGGATTTGGGGGAAATTGGGTGTCAATAGTCGGGTTATGACTTATTAGACTTGTCGCCGGTAATTAAGACAAAATTAGAATGTAATTACGGCTTGAAAGCGGCTATTTAGTTACGAATATTGATTCAAACTGACATTTATTGAATTAGAACGGATTTATACAGAGATTAAAGTGGAGTCAAAGTCAAACAAAATATAATCAACAAAAGGAAAGGTCAGGTCGGGAGATTTGAATAGAACACCGTTGTGTAAACCTCAGATTTGACACTTTTTTTTGGCACCAAAAATTGATTTATTAACTGCAGCTATAAAAAAATTGAAAAAAAAAACGAAGTTAACAAAAATTATTTTTTATTGCCTATGAATATGTGGAAAATAGTAGTTAAAACGCGGATGTCAGGTAAATTGAATTTACATTATCTAATAATTAGGTACACAGGTTAAGACTTTGAGTTTTTATACCAACACAAAGGATGTTGGTAAAGAACAATTTACTAGATACTATGGGTTGTTAGTCACAAAAACACTACTCTTCTTCATCGACCGTTTATTAATAAGCTTATTAATGTATGATTTTCGTTTTTCTAACACTTCGTAGGTCACTATCATATACGTTTTGGATTTTTTTTCAAATTACAAAAATTATTCTACTAAAAATGCTGTAACCAACTCTTTTGTTAACTAGCGATTAATAATCTTGATTCTCGTTTTAATGATCACTTTCATTAACAAACTTGTTAAGTAAATAACTATTTCCGTTGCTCGTTTTTTACCTATATGCGCTTCCTGTTTCATTAAGGCAATTCAATATTCATGATTTGGTCAAAAATTTATAGCGATATTTTTTCAAAATAATAAAAAGGTTTGGTCTAGTAGTGTTCCTACATTTCAGAAAAATAATTAAAAATAATAATATTAAGCTGTCTTTTTTTGGTGAAAACAGGGCTTGAGTATAACACATCCAGATCTATTATTTATTTTTTTTAAAAATTTTTGTTTGTAACATTGTAAATTAGACACTTTTTGTTATGTCTTACCATGCTGTTTTTTGTGATTAACATTTAATTTTTATTAAAAAAAGGCTTTGAAGTTACCGTAAAATAGGAACAGACTTTTGTTTTCTGTTTTAAATATTTTATACAGGCTGTCTTCTAAAAACGACCTAAGCTATAACTTTGAAACTTATCTAGTTTTAAAAAACTAATAACTGACGTAATGATTTGAGATTTGCTCTAAAATATTAATTTTTTTAACATGGCTTACTATGATAAACAGTCAACTTTTTTTTAAATACGTATTTATATTAATTTTTATTTTATTTGATAGAGATTTTTTTTTAAATCGATTGATGTGTAGCAACTTACATTTTTTTAACTGCGGCAGTATTACTGGTAACATTTTACTAATTTTGAAACACGCATATATAGTTTCACTAATTTTCTATAAGCCGAGACGATATAAAGATAAAGATGACATTGTTTTTGTAATTCTAAAAACCGGAAGCAATATTTTACTAGTTTTGGAAGCGAGACTTGACATTTTACTTGTTTTGAAAGCCGGAAGTGTCATTTTACAAATTGTGAAACATTGAGACGCGATTTTATTAGTTTCACAAACGATAGATAGAGATGACTTTTCTGTTCAATTTTTATATCACTAATGGAAAATACGACATTGTTTTTGTAATTTTAAAAGTTGTAAGCAACATTTTTACTAATATTGAAAGCCAAAGGCGATATTTTATTAATTTAGGAGCCAGAGGCGACATTTGTAAATTTTGAAAATTTTGGAAATTTATTTTATTAATTTTAGACAGCTGAAGCAATAGTTATTTTAATTGTTCTATTAATAAGTGCAAAGGTGACATTGTTTTTGTAATTTTTGGAAGCCAGACTTAACATTTTACTAATTTTAAAAGTCGAGGGCGATCTTTTTTTAATTACCGAATAAATATACAAAATAAAATTTTGGAGTTGGAAATACTATTTTACTCATACTAATTTTGGAAACCAGAGGTAACAGTTTACTAAATTTGATCTGCAGAAACTAATTGTAGAAGCCGGAGACATTACTTTTATTTTTTAGACAATGAGGGTTTAACCACTGAAGCAAGAAATAAGATTTTACGAATTTTGAAATTGGAATTTTAAAATTGGAATTTTAGGAGCTGGATGAGACACTTTTACCGTAGCAAATTAGTAATTTTAGAATCTAGAGTCATTTTACTAATTGTAGAAGCTGAAAGTGATGTATATTCTTTTTTTAAGATGAGAATAATATATAAAGGTAATATTTTTTTTATTTAGAGGTAACGGGTTACAGGAACAATAAAATAAACGATTTTACTTTTAATCCGACGTTTCGACTGTTTTTTATTACTGTTTTTTTCAAGGATAAAAAACAGTCGAAACGTCGGATTAAAAGTCAAATCGTTTATTTTATTGTTCCTGGAACCCGTTACCTCTAAATAAAAAAACATATAATAATAATTGGAACATTATCATATTAATAATTACAGGTAATATTTTTTTTTTCAAATTAAGGGTCTAGGCGCAACTTTTACTAATTTTAAATTTTGAAGTTGGTGTTTTATCAATTTTCTACGAGAGTAAAATTTTTTACTAATTTTAAGAGCCGGAAGCGATTTTTTTATCAGTTTTTAAAATAATATCGACAAAAGTTACATTATAACAATTCAAAAATTTTGGAAATCTGTCCGACATTTTACTAATTCTAGAAGCTGGAGTCTTCTAGAATAAATATTTTTGTCAATTTGTTGCTGGAGATAAAAACATCATCAATATCTGCATGCTTTTTTTTGAATTATACTATACCTATTCATTCATACGGTGTTTGTTTTTAGTATAGTTTGTCTATAAATGCTTGAATTTTATGGTAATACACAGGTAATTAATTTTTTGGATTTTTAGAGATAAAGAAAGCGCACCCCTTCTTTAGACAAGTTATAACATCATAAATTATGTAATACCGAAAATTGTCTGGCGTTCAAATCGTGCTCTCTTTTAAAGAAAATCTTCGAAAGAAAAAGTTTCGTGCCTTGTATACAAATAATTACTGATTATCACTAATTTATAGAATAAAATTTCATATTTTTTTATTTTTTGGGTCACAACTTACTATCAGTGTCAGTGTCAGACCTCACCAAACGATGTTGACCCAAAATAATCAATTAAACACTCGATACGATCCAATCATCAAAAAACATTTGTAATTTAGTTGACCTCGGTGTCTTTTATAACGCATTCAGACCGAATCAAAAAAATGTGCCCAAACTGGACTTACCTTCTACTTTTAACTTAACAGACTTCCGGCACTAATTATTATTGTTTGCAAATCACGTTTTATTTCCATTGTCGGTTGGAAATAACATGTTTTCCGAACAGCCAACTCTCTGGATTGATAAGCTATCGTATAATAGCACCTCAGCTCAAGCTCTTTGTTAAACTCGCTTTAGACGCAATACTGATAAATTTTTGCTGCTTTAATTGGATAATTGTGAATGGACGAAGGACGAATGTTAGGAAGCCCCAAATTATCTACACGAAATTCCATAAACATCCGGAATAATTATGAGAGTCATTTTTCCGGTAATTTCGAAAAATTGGGTGCAGTCAGTAGGGATGCAAGTTAGCAAGTTTAAGGACATTGGTCATGACTTCATACCACTTAAAATTTACTTTATGTCAGTCATAAATTTGTCAGAAAGAAGTATTATTAAACCTAATTTTACCTCAGTTTCTTAATTTTTTTTTCTATCTCTTTTTGTTTTAAATTTATTAACTTTATTTTTTTTTTGACTTTTATTTGTATTTTATCGACTTTTTTTTCGAAATTTCTTGAACTTTTAGAACATTTCCGAATTTTTTTCATCTTTCTCTGGTACGTCTCTCTGAAAACCATCCTGCAAAGTACAAAATTTTTCGAAGATATTTTTCTGTTTTTCTGATGGTTGTTTTCCGAAGCATTTTTAAAGTTTTTTTTTGCTTTTTTCACCCTCTCCCAGGAGTCCTGAAGAAACCACCCTCGACCGAGTGGTATCGACGACCCTTAATAAAAGTGAAGCACCCACATCCAAGATCCAAGCAGTCAGTTGCTCTCTTGAATCAACCCGGCATCCTAGGGGTCCCAACTGGTCTTGAAAGCTCTTCTCCATAGTCTTCTGTATCATCAAGGCATTCTGAAGGGTCCTTAGTGGTCAGAATTTTGGCTCATCTGCTTTTAAAAGTATCACTACGGTCTCAATTTAAGTGTGAATCAACTTCAACCCATTTTATTGTATATAAACTACAGTCTATACTCTATAGAGTGGGCTAAAAAAATCGAATATTTGTTTTTTATTTTCCGACACTGAAAAATTGGTACTGAGGCATCTTTAAAAAATGCTTTTTAGAGATGAGCTTTTAATTTTATTAGGAAGGACTCTCTTATCTCAGTTTTCTATTTTTTCTTTAGTTCTATTTGGCAAAATCCATATCTCGTCACTACTTGATCGTAGGAATTTTTTTTTGCAATTTTTGTAGAAAATTAATGCTCTAAAAAAAGTATTTTACAATTTTTTTTATAGCTATTAGCGTTTAGAAGATATCAGAGGTCAAAATTTGAAGAATTTAACAAAAATTTCTTTTTTTACTTCTAAATTTTATAACTCGTAAATAACTAATTATTAGAAAATGCAAAATATCCAGTTTTTTAGGAAATTAAACGCTCTATAGAAAAGGTCTTTTGTGGTTAATTGATTATTCTAACCATTTAGAAGATATTCGCGTTTTAAAAACCAAAATTTGAGACTAAATCCTTAATTTTTTTTAAATGGTTGGAGTAATCGTTTAATCACAAAAGACTTTTTTTGTAGAGCTTTTAATTTCCTACAAAATTG
The DNA here is from genome assembly GCA_029207805.1 of Tribolium confusum. NCBI lineage: Eukaryota > Metazoa > Arthropoda > Insecta > Coleoptera > Tenebrionidae > Tribolium > Tribolium confusum. The sequence goes on from JALGAY010000005.1 coordinate 16,417,922, forward strand.
TATGTTGCGCATTTTCTATATTTATTTATCTACGAGTTATAAAATTTAGAAGTAAAAAAGATTTTTTTGTTAAATTCTTCAAACTTTGACCTCTGATATCTTCTAAACGCTGATAGCTATTAAAAAATTGTAAAATATCTTTTTTAGAGCGTTCAATTGTACAAACAGTGTAAATAAATTTTTTTCTACGATTAAGTAGTGACGAGATATGGACTTTGCCAAATAGAACTAAAGAAAAAATAGAAAACTCAGATTTTTAGATTGGGAGTCCATCCTATTAAAATTAAGAGGTTATCTTTAAAAAGCATTTCTTAAAGGTGCCTAGGAACCAATTTTTCAGTGTCGGAAGTTAAAAAAAAATATTTGTTTTCTTGGCCCACCCTAATATAGACTTAATAATAGTGTAAATAATAATCCTTTTAATAAACTGTTTACAAGTTGTATTTTTTTAATTCTCTTATTCTCTGTCTTTTCTGATCCAGCATCTTTTTTCGTTCTTTTATTTTCTTGTTTTTCTTTCATTTTCAATCGTTGTTGTTTAAACCCTTTTAAAATCGTTTTTTTTTGGTTCTTCTATTTTTTTGGCTCTTTTTTTTTCTAATCGATGTTTCTCTAATGCTTTTTTCTTTGAATTGTCGACTCTCATATTTTTTTTCTTTCAAACACGGTTTTTTAAGATCTTTTAAAATCTTCTTTTGTTCTTACAGAAACGTTTCTTGCATTTCTAAAGCCTTTCTTTGCTATTTCTTTATCTTCTAACAGACTTCTTCCAGAATTGTCTTTTGCTATTCTAATTGTCGTTATTTAGAATCTTTTTCTTCCAAACGTTTATCAAACTCTTTGAAAATAAACAAAAATTAAAATTGTTTTTCCAGAATTGTTTCTTGCATTTTTAGAACTTTTTTGTGCTTCTTTTCTTCTAAAAATAGTTTTTTAAAATCTCCAGGAAGTTTCTTATGTTTTTTATCGTCTTTGAGTCTTTGTTTTCCTATTTCTTTTAGATTTTTTTTTCTTTTTCGTCGAGTCGTTGCTTGTTCAAGTTATTCCAACAATAATCTCATTTGTTCTTCTATTTACAATGGAATTAACCATACAATCCATTACTTCCCATCAAATTGATAAAATTTACATTCGAAATATTACCAAGAAATTTGAGTTGTTTTATGAACGTGTCGAGTATTTATTTTACCAAAACTAAATTTTTTTACTGATAAGGATACTTTTGTAAATAATGTTTCTTTAAATTATTTATTATTTAGTAATAAAAAAGATTTTTGAAAATAAAAAATATATTTTTATTGAGATAAAAAGTTAGTACATATTTTTCTTTTAGTACCAAACCCTTTCCTCAATAAATTGATAAATTTATTCCTGATTCAAATAAACGAAGAAAATATTTTTTAGAATATTCTAGGATCTTCGTTTTAATGTATTGGTTGGGCTAAAGTCATGACCAACAACCTTAAGGTTGTGGATGCAGAATTTGGGTTTGGGGTCAGGATCGTTTTAAAAATGAACGTTTTCATTACACAACTCTCTCGCAATTGCAAAGGTTAGCAATGCCCATCACGAGTCAAGGGTAACCAGCGTTTGCATCAGATGGTACGAAAATAGTATTTATCGGCACGCAATTTGAAATTATAACATGAAGAAAGCGAATTATGCAAAACGAAAATGCTGACGCTCTTAACGAGAATTCAAGTGCTTGCGAGTGAGGAAAAGTTGCGGAAGTTTTCTTTTTGGAAAAGGGGTAACTCACCGGAACGTTGGGGCTTCATTGATGATGACCATTTTGCGGAATGATTTTGACTTGTCAAAATGACACTTGTGACAACTAGAAGTGGGTCAGATTTAGTGAAAGTCAAGGGGAGATAAAGTTAACACCGATTTAAGGAAAAAAATTATTATTTACAACATACAATACATTAAGCAATTAATTATAAATGTCTTATTGTTCTTCACTATCAAACACAATAAATGTAAACAGAAAATAATGGCATAAATAGGTATTATCGCCGGGTTTATTTTTCTCAGGTTATCAAATGTTGCAACAATTACTAAGAAATCTATAAATAAACAGTAAAAATTAGAAATGGGAAAAATAAACAAATAAATGGAAAAAAATATTACAAAAAATTCGGACGAGATTCAGTCAGTAAAAGGCTATAATATTGGTATCTAACCTTCCTTGTGAAAAAATTCTGTTTTATTAAATTGTTTGATCCATTAAAGAGAAAAAACAATTTCACGGAAAAATTTAATTGCTTGTTCTTACATTAATTGATCAAAAGTGCATAATAAAATTGATTATAAAATTTTTAATTGAAAAATGTTGTTAATTACAATTTCATTAAAATCTATTTGTTTATTGTTAATCGAAAATTTTAGTCTAATTAATGATTTATTAAGCGGATTAGCAATAAATCTTCGACACAATCAGAAACAACTGAAGAAAATTTACGGTAGCAACCTTCAAATTTCAACAATGGTCGCTTGGCAAGTTTATGACTAAGCTTCGGTGCTGGAGAGTTTACGACTAGGTAATTACCAGCACCGAAGCTTATTTATGACAAATGACTTTCTCTAATTTATAAGAAAATAAGTGCTTTATTTTCAAAATACATCTGTACAAAAAAGATAAAGGGTACAAATAAACAATGTCAAAATTGAACAAACCATCTTTTATTTAATCTTCTTGTTGGATTTTTGAATAAAACGTGAAACACCCACTTACACCAAACACTACACTTAACACAATGCGTGTTTGAGCAACAAAGCTGTCATCATAAAACAGTTTTAATTCCTACCTGAGAATGACAATTTCGTTGCTGAAACGCGCGTTGTGTTAAGTGTAGTGTCTGGTATTAGTGGGTGTTTGACGTTTCTTTCTTCTTCTATTTGAAAAAAATATCCACATTTTTTTACAATTTTTGTTTAATTAGAATTAAGTGATTATAAAACGTGATTTACTCGTGAAGTATCAAGGAAACCTGACCTGACTTGATCTGACCTGACCTGATCAACTGTAGTGACATTATTTAAACATGAAGCTTAAATTTGAGACAATAGAAGAACTCGAAATTCTGTATACATATATAGTCTAACAAAACTACAACTTGGAACTGGTAGCAAGAATATTTGGTAGAAAGAACCTTGACATTGAAAATTTGTTAGAATAGCACCAATGATTACAGATTATTCTCTTTGCACTAGTTCCTTAATGTGGCACCCAAGATAGTTATTATTTATCTTCTTCATTTCAGTTCGCTCTGACCCAAATATTTATTAATCAACGTATTAGTAAAACACTCAGAATCATAAAAGAGATGGATCTGCTAGCCTAACACTGTGATTTTTCTATCTTCATTTTCTTTATGAATAACGTAGTAAAATTTTGCTTTTGGATTTCCAGCTAAGGATTTCAGGTATTGTGTTATTTAGAGTTTTTACTAGAATTGTTGCGCTATTAAATGCATTTTAGGGTTAATTGTTGTTTAATTGAATTTACGAGTAGTTAAGGAGTATTTGAGCTTTGGATTCGTGTAAACGTTTTTTTTTTTTTTTGAGATCAGCTGATTTTTCGATAGCCAGTGTTGTAGACTATTTAGTAATAGTTAAGTTAGTGAAATTATTGCTTAGGATTTTTTTTAAGTTTAAATTTGTCGCAACCTTTGTTTTTGTAGTTAAATTTATTAATTAGGAGTCCACCGCCCATTAGATACACAGCCATGCCCAGAAAGAAGTTTTTACACTTTGAAGGACTCAACAAAACAATGATACCGTGATCATTTGACAGAGAAAGCTTTGCTGTTCGGAATTTTATATCCGAAGCGAAATGGACGCTAATAATTTAATAAAACAACTCATCGAAAAATAGTTTAACAAAAAACTGTAATTTTAATAGTCAAAATCATATAATAACAACTCAAAATTAAATTTGAGAACGTAAAACATGCTGGTTTTGCAAGATTTTTAGTATACTGCAACGAATGTACGAAATTGGAGTTCTTTTGATTTAAAGAGAAAGATTAATAACGAGAACAATTTATTTACATTGTATGCATAAATATTCAACAACAATTTGTTAGATAAATAATTTGATATTTACACAGTAATAACTACGATCGCCGTTGCATCTAATGAACCGCTTACTCTTCAATGGCTTGTTGGGTTTTACAGTAACTGTTCGGTCATGGTCTTCGCAAAATGACCTTCTAATAAGTACAAATCCGAAGAACGAATCAAAAAATTACAAGTGCAAAAAATTAAAAATTCTTGAAAGAAAGCATATTCATCAACAGTTTCTAGCAGAAGCACCCAATAAAAAATATTAGATGTTGAAGGTAGATCGATTTTGTTATTAGAGAATGAAATCAAATTTTTTTACATTACAGGTCGCACTAATTTTTGGTGTGTTAGGTGGGTGTCGATGTTGTGAATTATTGAACATGTCATTCAATAACGTATAAGATAAAGGATCCTATATGTTCTATCCAAAATACCATCAGTAGCAGCTAATTTTTTTAAATTACGAGAATCAGAGTCTTATACAGGACACAGTCTGAGACGCACATCAGCGAGTTTATTGTCCAACGCTGGAACCAATCTTGGTATGGTCCAACGTCATGGCCGATGGAAGTCGACAACCGTGGCACAAGCGTATGTCGAAGAGTCAATTTTGAGCAAAATAGACATTGCTAAGAAGATACTGGATGGAAATTCGGAAACAGAAGGCAATGTTAATGTGAATACTGAGAAGCAAAAATCGAATGAATGTGGAAACAACATTGAAGTGTCACAAAATGAAGCAAATAAAGTTATATCTTTTAATGTAAATGTTAACGTAAATCTCAACAAATGATTTTATCTGAGATTCCTGTTTCTTATAATTGTAAATTTATGTATTGCATTTTTTGATGTTCAATAAATTCTTCTATTTTCTGTAAACTGTTCAATTATATAAAAACAGTTTTATTATTCATTCATAAAACCACTTGTGTTTTATAGACCCCCATAATTCAATCAAAAACATCATTTTTATAACGTCCTAATAAAGAGGTGTTGGATAAATTAATAAGATGTGTGTAAACTCAAGTTGAGGACAAAAAAATAAAAGAAAATAAGAAGAAAAAGAAACAATCAAATGAAAAAGTGAAGTAATAGAATAAAAAATATTCAGAAAATTTGTATGTTGTTACACAAACTAATGAAATATTTATAAGACACCTAAGAAAGTTTAATATAAATAATAATTAATTAAAGGTAAATTACATAAAAACTCTAAAATTACATTTGATTAAATAACAGTAGTTCGAAGCAATAAATATTTATGCTTTGCACAAAAAATTCCAACCACTTTCTGATATTTGAACAATACAAGGCTAAAAAATAAAATTAACTTAATTTCACTAAACCGCAATTACATAAATAAGAATTATTTAAAAGTGAAATTTATTTTAAATTAATAAATTTCAAAGTGAGTTATAGGTACTGCCATCTAATGGTAAGAAATTACAGAATTCTGTTTTACTTATCAATGTATTGACTCCATTGGTTTTTGTAGTAACTTTTAACATATTTAAATTAAATTAATTAACTACGAAAATTAAAATAAGTTAAATTTAAATTATTTTTGTTGTAAATATGTATAATAGTAGAACTCTAAATATTGATTGAGTAATTCACATTAAACTAGTTTAGCTACTGTCTGATAGATGGCACAGCAATGTTTGGTTAACTTTTAAATTTTTTTGAGTTAGAATTTCGCAATTATCAATGTCTAAATAATTAAATAACTTCGGTTGATTAACTCTGACAGGACAATAGCTTTTTCTAAATCGTGTCTTTTCTTTGTTTTCTAACTAGAAGACAGTTAGTCGGATTGTTTGAAGTTTGTTAAAATCGTGACTATCAAATGAAATCATCGAAGTTTCATTGATGATGAAGGTGATGAAGATTAACTGTTCCAATTCCGGTGAACTCTTTGTTTTATAGTCCGTTCATATAATAATTAAATTCTGGGTGATTTGTACCATAAAATAACGAATTACTTTTCAGTTTGTCCAAAACGTAATTCGTTAAAATCGCTTCGTTAGTTTGCATAATTGAAGTTTAGTGTTGTATGTATTTGTTTTTGAAATTACAATTAATAATTTACGATTGCAAACATTGTACAAAATGTCGGTTTTAATTAGAGTTTTTTTTTCCACCATCTTGTTACATATATGATAGGTGATTTCTTCCACTACATTTAACCGTATAATATCTTAGACGAAGTAATTAAAACGACACGAAGTTCCTCCAGGTCCGCATTGAGTAACGACTTAAACTTACCGATAACACACATTTCCAGGGATTTCTCTAAATCCGGCTCTGTGTCTTGCTAATAACTTAATCAAAGCTTGCCACTTATCCATGAAAAAATCTTCACTGGGGGTCGAAAATTAATTAGGATTTTGTGGCTTTCGAGTCTTTGTTGGGGCCACCCTCTTCAGGCTACCTGTCGGGCCCCCCGGGTTGGGCCCTAATCGGCCATGAGATTGCGGGAGTAAATACCCAGCTACTGTTTTAGAGTGGTTCTCATGAAATTCCGGCGGCACTACTGAAAGGAAAGAAGCCAAGAAAAAGTCTTTTATTTGAGATGTAACAAGTAACGTGTCTAACAAATCTGCCGCTATTCAGGCGGCTTCGTATTGTACTATTTAGGCGGTTGTTATTGCCTCATGGTTTGTAATGACCGGCTACTGTTGGTAACCTTGTTGCGAAAGAATAGCACCTTTTGGCTTGAGTGTTAAGGTGCACATTCACACACTAAATCATTATACAAGCTATTCACCTTTGTTTGATTAATCGTTTCACATTTTTTTTTTCACCAGGGGCTAATGAAGTCGTGACGGAGTTTAGAAACATGTCATTCAGGGGAAAATATTACTCTTTTAACATTTAACAAAGGTTACTCAATGATTTTCAAAAAAATTTCAAGCTTACAATTGGGTAGGTATTTCCAAAAAGACAAAGTACCACCGAAATTTTTTGTAGGGTTTTATTGCCATTTTTTAAATATATAAAATATTCTCTTAATTGTGACATCTAATAATTACTTATGGACTAATTTCAAGTTGAGGTAGTATCGCAAATTTTAATACTTTTTTGTAGCAACAACCAATCACAATCCCGAATTCTCTAAATATTTCATGGAAACGCATTACTACCGGTATTATCTCAACTTGAAATTAGCCCATTAGATTTGTTGTAGTTTATTTTATTAATTTTAGCAAAGTTATATAAATTTTCATCTTTTTTTAAATAAAATGGATTTCGTAAAATATTGTTTTAATACATTTTTCTCTTGATCGTACCTTCATTTGGTAAAAAAAGCAACTAAAGGAGGCGCTAGGTGCAATAAAAAATGGTGTTTAAGTGAGAGAAAATTGTTACTGGGACTAGTAATAGTTCAGCATTGTTTAGTAAACAAATTTTGTTTTTATTGTTTTCTTGTGTATTATTTGTTTCAAAATGCAACTGTTTCAAATCTAAGCTAAAAATCTTTTTTTTTTTTTGAAAAGAAATACAGGAAAATAAGATAATCTACACGGTTTAAACAGTATTTTAAGAATGGATTTAGCCTCAGAAGCTGAGAGCAGGAAGAAGAAGAAGAAGAAGAAGAAGGGTGTGGATTTGATAGTAAACTAAAACTTTAATAAAATTAGATGCCAACATCGAAAAATTAGGTGTTATTTACTAAAAATCTTTTTTTCACCAAGTTTTTCATTTATAGTTAGAATTATGGGAATATGGAGAGGAAAATTGGACACAATTTTTATTGTCTATTTTTTTATAATTGCATTAATTGTTATAATAACAAAAAAGAATTTCTAAAAATATTTGGAAAATCGACGATTGAAGGAAATAAAAAAACTAGGATTGAAAGAATAAGGAAAATTATGTTTAGAAGAAGAGGAAAATGTAGAGATTAAATGAATAAAAAATAGTGTACAAAAACTTGAAAAACAACAAAAAATATGATTAAAAGAAATAGAAACATAAGAAGTTTTGCAAAATCTTAAAAAACAACAACTAAAAAAAAAGAAAAATAAAAAAAACTACATTTAAAAAAACAGACTTTTCTGAAAAATTTAAAAAAAAATTAAAAAAACAAAAAGAACTAAGAGGAATAACAGAATGTTTTAATCCAACTTCAGAAAGAACGTTTAAAGGAAAAAAACAAGAGAAACTACGAGTGGAAAAATTTAGGGGAGAGTAGAGAATGAGGCTCACCTAAAGTGACTGTTATTTCTACATTTTTGTAAATATAAGAATAAAGAAAATTGAAATTGATAGATGGATGTTTAAATAACTTTATTTTTGAATTTTGTTTTATACGAGTATAAAGTTTAAATAACATAGCAATAAAAAAACTTTTTAGATTACTGTGCCCACTAATAACGTGAAGAGAAATTAGGAGTAAAAGTTACAAATAACGTTATGTAACAATGGGGGTGGTAGCTTTGAACTGGTCATAAACACACTTATAAAAAGCTCCTTTTGTCAAACCCGAGACATATCACACATTTCTCTTCTAGAGTTTTGTTAAGATTATCTAATTCCTCATTATCATCTGCATAAAGGTTTTCAAAAAGATCATGTAAATTACTGTCAAAAAGTTGTTTTTTTTTATTGTTATTGATAATTTTTAAGTTTTTCTTTTTTTTTAGAAAGGATTCTAAACTGTTTCTTATTTTTCTTATTCTTAATCATGTTTCAATGAAGTTTACGCCGTAATTTCAGAATATTTTTTGTTGGTTTGCTTTTTTACTGGTTTCTTCTTTTGCCTTGTTTCATACTTTCTACAGTAGTCCAAATTCCTGCGACAAAATCAATTAAGAAAAATGTTGACATAAATAGAAAAAAATCTTTAAAAAATTGATTTTGAATAGGTCCGCACAAGTACCGATGGGGAAAATGAGTCATCATTTCCAATTAAATCTAGAAAGATCGCGAAAGATCTGGCACATTTTAGCTGGGACGACTGACTACCTATATAAAGAGGGAGACTGAACGGGACTTAGTCAGTCAGTTAGCGAGAACCGAACCCGAGCGATATTCTCGAAAGTAACGTGATTGAATTAGTCGATGGCGATTATAATGTAAATATCGAGTTAGTTATCTATTGTTGTTGTGTTGGTCTACATAGTGGAAATATATTATTCGTTATTAATCCAATTTTTTAAATAAAGAACCTGAATACGCACAACCGCTACAATATAAAATAGAGTATGCAATTTCAGTCTGGCCGGGTATTAAAAATGTCTTGAATCGATGTTTAGAGAAAGAGAAAACAACATTTGATAAAACAAAGTTTTGTTATTTTTGATAAAGAAGTTTTAAAACGAATAAAAAATATTGTTTTATAGAGGATTATATATTTAATTGTTATTAAAGACATTAGCAACAAATTTTCTGGCACATATTAAAAAAATATATTAAAACGATAAAAGCTACCAAAAAAACCGCAAAAGAAAAAGTTATAGAGAATTTTGTAAAGTATACGAAACTGGTTTAGATTTTATTTTTATAAGTAGATAAATGAATTTATCAAATAGATTTAAAACAATTTAGCTATTTTACAACACTAGAGTTTTAAAGAACACACTCTATAAACATATTTATATAAAGTGTTTAAGTAAAAAAACGCTTTAGATTGCTATGGAATTTTGTTAAAACAAGACAGTATTAAAAAAGCAGGTCGTAACTCAATAAAAGTCGCAACGCAAGTCAAGTCAAATTTTTTTTCAGTGATTTCCAAGTTTTTTTGTTTGGTTTACTGTTTCTTGTAATTAAAAATCAGCTGTTTTTACGGCTACACATTTTTCATATTGCTGAAATAATTTGGTTGGGGTCATTGACTTCTCAAAGTTGGACAGTTCTGACACTGGCTGTTGCAGAAGCCGACTGCATTATCAACCCATTTCACAAATTGCTTTTATTTCCAAAGGAGTTTAAAGCAATTTTTTATTTGAACACTTGATATATGTAGATTCAGTGACAGACAAAAAGTTAATCAGTTGGTAAGTACAATAAAAAATTATAAAAAAAACCAAAATGAATTGTGTATAAATATACATTTGTTAACCACACTATATGTTTAATATTTTTTTATTAATTTACATTTATTATTTTTACAGATTTTTTATTATTTATTAGATGTATCCATTTACAGATATCATGTATCTATATTTTTATATCTGAATACAACATTTTGTTTAAAATTGTAATAATCTCTCTGCTGGAGTGATTGTTTTAGTTATCATAGTGTGTTGAGAATGACAACATTGTTGACGAAACGCACTTCGTGTTTCAATAATGTATTTGGTATTAGTGGCTACATTTTATGTTTTATTGGACACACCAAGAAGACTCAACAAAACAGATTCTTTATTTTTTTGCCATTAATTTTTGCTTATTTTTTTTACACTCCATGCTCTACTTGGTATTTAAACATTTTTATTTATTTCTGTAATTTTTAACATCTATTTTTACTTATTTTATCCAACAGTTTGCCTTTTTTCTGTTTCGATATTGATTTATTTTTGACAATTTGAAATCGGACAATCGGAAAGCAAAGCTGGAGGACATTAAACAACAAATGAGTTATTTTCGCAAAGGATATTTTCCGAAGTAATATGTTTGAAGTTATATTTATTTAACTAATAAAAACATTGTTATTTAGAGGATTAATGCATAAAACTATTAACCTACAGTTGTGACAGCTAAGTAGTAAACACAAACTTGATTTTTATTCAGTGTAAAATGCTTGCTATTGGTCAAAATTTAAAATTTTCAAAATTGTGATTGATATGCATTACACATTTGATATGAGACTTTATTTTTAGTTGTTTTTCTAAAGGATTTTTTCGTTTTTACTTTCTATATTCTATATAGTAAAACCGAAAGCTTTAGTCTAATTTGTCATTTGTACAATTCGGTGTTTCTTTAGTGTTTGAATGTATGTATCTGTGTAATTATAGTCGGTTGTTAGCGGCTCTCTTTGAGTTAGTATAAAATAAAAACGGTCCCAAACGTCGAACCGATCCCTGTGAATAGAGGTTTAATTTTGAATAGCGCAATCGTCGATCGTGTCCATCTCTGGCTAATCCATAACGAGATATGCACATCTCTGAATAAATAAATAAAAGAGTTTTGAAGTCTTGGTAGCCGGTAGCTGAATCCTGAATCCTTCGTGTAGATCAAAGGCGGTCATCGTTTAAGAAAGCAGAGTGACTGTTGGAATTCCTCGGAGCATTATTATAAAACACCGCCGTCTTTCATCCCGATACACTCGGATGTAAAATTCAATTAGACAAAGTATAAACAGCCCGCTCTGTATATTTCCTTTGTACTAACGCCAGGAAGCAGTCCACGATTAATCCGCATCAGGTATTTGCCATTTCGACCGCAAACAGCGCGCTTATCGACCGATCGATTAATTAAATATTACTAGAATAACGGAACAACAAAAGCCCAACTGAAACCGAAGCTTTTTACTTAGGGGACAGGTAATTCCATACGAGTCGCGCTATCTGTGTTAGAAATCAGGACGGGATGCTGAAATGTCAGTAAGTTGAAGCAGAGTCGAATGACGACGACGCCCCCAACGTTTACAAAGCGGGGGAAGATCCCAAGAAGATTAACGGGGTTCAATGGCAAAGATTGAAATGGGTTCAAACAAAATATAAGAGCAAAAGAGACAAACTTGGATACCTGGCACCTAATCAGGTTGAGGCAAATTGATATCTCAGATTTCCGATCCTATAGGGGCGGCAGATTTGGATAAATTGACTCCAAATAAATACACAACAGATGGGGGTCTATAGAAAATTGTTTAGGTATTTAGAGACCCATAAAAACAAAATGAGGTCAATCTTTTTTGTAAAAATTTATTAAAACAGAAACACAACAGGAATACAGTAGCGTAACAGACGGTTTGTAGTCACACCACAATTTCTATTTATTTGTTTTTTTAAGTCCAAATTTTGAAGAAAAATGATATTTCGAGAACCGTTTGAATTAAATAAATAGTTATTTTTATAACAAGTACCTAAAATAACTATTTAGGTACGAGTTACAAACATTTTTATGTTAAAGCGCCTAAAAAGAAATTCGTATAAGTAATGTAATTAGAACAAATATTTTTCGAAATTAGTGAGTTTCGTATTTATTCCATGTTATCATAATAACTGAACTGTTTACATAATGTCAACAAAAATGTAGAATCCAGAAAAAAATACTGAAAACGCGAAAAAATAGTGTTAGATTTACTACCAGAGAAATCTCGTCAAATTTATGAAAAGGAATATGAAGCATTCATTCAATGGAAGGAAAGAAACAACATTGTAATTGTAGACAAAGATGCGATGTTAAATTATTTATATGAAAAGGTAAGTGTCGCTATAGGTACTTTTTAATAACCTTTGTAAATTATTTTTATATTTTCCTATTACAGTTGCAAGAAGTAAAACCATCTACACTCTGGTCAAAATATTCGAGGATAAAAGCTGTTTTGTCTGTCAAAGAAAATATTGAAATAAACAAGTTCGTCAAGGTCGTAGCTTTTTTGAAAAAAAATTCAGAAGGCTACGAGCCCACAAAGTCTAAAGTTTTGACGCGTCAAGAAATCAATTAATTTTTGATAAATGCCGATGATGAAAAGTATTTATTAATAAAAGTAAGTTTAAAATAATACTTTAATGACATGTATCTGTTTCTTATTTAATTACGTAGGTTGCTCTTCACATTGGCGTGTGTGGTGCTTGTAGGCGCAATGAGCTACATTCACTAAAAATACAAGATATTGTGCAAAAAGACTCAAGATGTCTTTTTATAACAATCCGCGATACGAATACCAACATTAAGAGAATGTTTCCAGTGGTAGCTGAGGGCGAGGCTGTTAATTCTCTGGAAGTATACCAGAAATATGTTCGACTACGGCCAGCAAAAATTGAGCACAATTACTTTTTTATGTCATATCATAATGGAAAATGTACGGTACAACGTGTAGGAATCGATTCTTTTGAGAAAATGCCCTCTATTGTTGCTGAATTTCTGAAACTACTAAAGTCGACAGAATATACAGGACATTGCTATCGAAGAAGTTTTGCGACTATGGCGGCAAATGCTGACGTTGATTTAACTTCGTTAAAACGGCTAGGAGGGTGGAGGTCAGTTTTTCACAAAATCATTGTCTTCTTATTCTAAATAATTACTAACTCCAGGTCATCATCAACAGCAGAGTCATATATAGAAGAATCAATTGAGAAGAAGAAAAAGATGTGCAAAAAGTTAATAGGAGAGAAGAAAACCAATAAATCATTATCGAGTAACAATAAATCTGTTACTACCGAAGTTGCAATGTTAAAAGAAATTAACACGACACCCTCAAGCTCGGGTATTTCGTTAGGAAGTAACTGCTTTGAAGGTGCACAAAATTGTCCATTACATTTTGCGGAATAAGTATCTATTAAATATTATAACTGATTTTTTTTTGTTATTAATGTACAACATACTTTGCAAACCTAATCTTGCTGTAACTATTAGATATTACATTTAATAAAGTTTCTTAATTCTTATATTCAACCATTATGCTTTATTTACCCAAATAATCCTCAAAAGTTGTCATCGCAACTTTTTCGGATTCAGTCCGAAAAAGACTCATTTTACAGACTCAAAATGTTTTTGGGAGCGTGTACAAAAAAAGTAATTTGTGCTTTGGGGACTTGAAAACAAGCAGGGCAAATCAACAAGAGTGAAATTTTCTGAGAAATGAAAAATAAGAAATTTTTCCTTCTTTTAAAATCGATCCAGAGACATACTGTATAAGTTGCTTTAAATTCTAAAAGTAGTCTTTCGACTTGTCTGGTACGCAATAAGGACCCAATTCTACTTTTCCATCATTCAGGCTTCTACAAGTTATTTTGTAATGACTGTAACGCAGTTTATTATCGGTCAGACAGGACGAAGGATTGCAACAGAATACATGAACATGTAAGGACAGTAGAAATGTACAAATATATGCTATTCGGAAATTTATACTTTTTATATTGTTTATTGTGTTTTTTACAGTAGCGTAATAGCCGATTTGTAATCACAAACAGCTGTTTTTTTGATGAGAGCTTTTGTTTAGAAACAGTTATTCACGAACAAATCTGCTAGTTTCCTCTGTTGTGTCTGTATCAATAGTCTCTAATCAAGCATCTCATAATTCATTTTCGGCACAAGGCCAACAAGTGTTGTAAATCGCATCGAATATCATTTCGGCATTCCTGCTTTTATATTAGATAAGAAGTGAGCGTGTGTGTCGTGTGGGGCCCTTTAGGAATGAGCGAATCGGACAAGTTGTCGATGCATAAAATCTATATAAAACTTTGTTCGTGCATGCGATGCGACGACAAAAAGTGGGCAACAAGTGCCCCTCGTCAGTGTCAATTGCCGCATTAGATTCTTTATCGATTCCCGTACTAATTATGTTGCTTTCGATATTATTCCTCCTCTCATTATCTGAACATGACTCGAGTACTAGGCGGCTGTCGGTTCATTAAAGAAGCGTCCTCGGCCACAACTATGATGGATGACAAGTTGTTATCGCGACATCAAACATTGGTGGTCTTCGAATTTTCGCCGTTCCAAAGAAACTCTCCAAAGGAAAACAGACGGATTTTTTCAAATCAATGACATGGATTTTAATTATAGCACGATTTTTATACCATTTGAATCAACAAACCAAGTTTTTTTATCAGATCCTTTTACACATTTTGGTTTGTTATATCATGTTTATCATTTAAATACAAAAATTTAAGTTCTTTAAAAAATTTTGAAAATCTTAATTTAAACTAATATAATGTGATCAACAACTTCTGATTGGGTTGGCAGCATTGAAATCTCACTTAAAGTTGACTATTCTGACCAAAGTCTATATTCAAATTTGACATTTCTAAAATTTGATTAATTAGTTGTCATTAGTTGTTGCTACAGTTTTGTTAAAATAGATTTAGAATTAGAACATGACACTCTCATTGTAATAGCAAACTTCAGAAGTAGAGCCTAGACGAAATTTATGATTGACAATATTCCCTGAACTCAATGTACGTTCAATTTAACAAATTTACTTCAAAGTGGTTGTAGATTTTATTGCTTAAACAACACTGCATGCGGGTTGTCGAAAGTCTTTTAAATATAGGTTATGTTGCAATAACAAAACCTAATCGACCTCCCACTTTTACTGAAGACATTTGCTTTCGAATGGAACGAAATCCGCGAAGATCTGTGAAGAAGCTCTTGTTGCAAGAAGGTTTTACTTCCTACTCACTCCGCATACACTAATTACTGTATTTAATACCCTAAAACGACGAGTTAAGTTATGCAATGAAAATAACGGTGCATACTTTGAACCTTACTTTTTATTTAACTTCGTGTTGGATCTTCTTAGTGTGTAGAATGAAATGTAACTCACAGTTAATTAACCTCACAATTCAATTCAGTTTCATTACCTACCTGAGGATGACAACTTTGTTGTCGAAACGTGCGTCGTGCAAAGTAAAATTGTTTGGTGCTTTTGGGGCTTGCTACATTTTAGTTTCGGTTTGCTTTGTTTTCTATTGCACTATTTAATAAAATTATTATTGTTGTTAAAAGTGGATTAATAATAAAATTTTATGTAGTATTTTCTTAACATATGTAATATGTAATTTACAGGGTGAGTAAAAAATGGCGGAAAACCTCTGGACTATGTTAAAGGTGACCGCTAATAGAGCACCGAAAAAAATAGTAAAATATTCGTAGTAGTCCATTCTTCTAAATATAAAAAGGTAAAGTTGGGATCTCAAGTTTTTTGTTTTTTTTTGTTGTACTTCGTAGATCATGTGACAGCAAAATTATTTTCAAAAATTGCTTATGAACTGTCAAACTTGGGCTTTAAAAGCGTTATTAAACTTTTAACAAAGTACCCACTCGACTTGACCTTAAAACCACTGATCAGCGACGACGTTGCCAAATTGTCAAAATTATTTCATTGATTTAAAAAAAAATCAATCAGTAGCAGATAAGGTTTTCCACTCGAACAACAACGTCAAGAAACTGTATACCAGTTTCGGGGTATTTGCTCTCACCAAAAGCCAATTTATGTCAATATGTTAAAATATCAAAGTTGTAGAGCAACAATTTTTCTCTTTATTAAGTTTAAAAAGGTGTCGAAAAGCCTATCCAATAAGCAGATATTAGCGTTTTTAAATTTTCTGCCAAGGGAATGGTTGTTTAAACATCGATTTTTGATTTGCCTAACGAATTCTATGTATTGGTGTAGTTCTGAAAACTCTTCTAACAGCTCAAGTAGTTTTCGAAATTTTGCCCCGATTTCTGAGTGCAGCTTCAGCTTAGTGTTAAAAAAACCTTGAAGGTTTCGTACTTTTTCTATTTTTTCTTAAATTGTTCTTTAAGTAAGCGTTAAAAAAGTATTATTTATTTTACATTGTTGTAATTAGTTTTGTTAAACAAGTATGTGTTTAGCTGTGTAAACTAAGTTTAGTTTTAGTTAAAGTTTAAGTAGGGTGTAAGTTCGGCTTTGATATTCAGGTTAAATGTTGTCAAGTTGTCATTTCAAAATTACAAGTTGAAACACATTAATTTCAAGTTGATTTAATACTACAGAGTTAATATCGGTCGCAAATATATTTTTGCTTAGTAAACTTTGTGATTAAAAGCTTAATTTAGAAGGAATTTTAGAAAAATTATCTTATTACCCAATTTATTCATGAGTTTTTTACTACGAGTGAGGAAACAGAAGTCATATTTGATAAGGTAGATTACAATATTAAAATACATAGAGCTGGAATCGTGGAGGAAAAAATAAGAGGAGTTGGCATGCGCTATACCGACAATGTTAGGTACTTGGTCGAGGTACAAACACCTTTTATGGTCTTATTCTATTATCAAGACCACCGTTTGCAAACTTATAGTAAGGGAAAAAACTATCCTGAGTACTGGAAAACTACCATAAAAAGTGTTTGTGCAACGACTAATTTTCGAACTTATGCCCACTCCTGTTATTTCTCCCTGCACGGTTGGAATTAATTTTAAATACTGCTTTTACTGTATTTATTTTTTGTATAATATGTATTTAGATTGCTAGGGTAGGCACTCGCTTCTGACAGGGGTACCTACTTATATAGGTATAAATTGGAGAGTGTGGATACATAATCACTGCGGTTTTGAAGGAGTTTCTTAAATTTTATAGCAGCTAAATAAAATAACAACCGACTATACACCAAAGTTGAGTGTAGGTACCAACCTACTCCCTCTCAAAAGACTACTCAAAAACTAACACCTCTCGCAGCTTGGACGCGATTGATTGATACAGCCATTACAAAAACTGACGTCAAGGCTTCCCAATTTAAATTTCGAATGCCCGAGATTTAAAATCGAATGCCATTTTTACGTTACAAATTGTACCATAGGACTGCTTGCTCTATATTTTGCGTGTATAATGTTTTTTTAAATTTTATTTTATGGTGTAATAGTTCATTGACAGCATTTGAATAGAGACCAGGCATTTTATATGCAAGCTGCAACATTCTGGAGGACAAACAAAGTGAAGTTAGCTAGTTGTGGGCATCATGGAATTGGCTTTAGCGATAAAATGACATAAAATGGACATAACCACAAAGCGACTTTGTTGATTGGAGTTAAATACGTTGTTATCGTGTCCTATTTTTTTGAAAATTTTGATTTTGGTGGGGTTGTTTCTAATGTAGTTTTTAGTTTGGTCTAAACCAGAAGTTAGAGTTGATTTTAATACATAACCTAGTTCACAACTCTAGCTAACTTCACTTTGTTTGCCCTTCAGAGTATTGCGGATTGCATATAAAATGTCCGGGCCCAATGCTCTTAATAAAACACAACCTAACAATTTTTAAAGAACAATGCCTAATGTATTTAAGGCATTAAATGGACAACTGCCTAAGTGTTTTGAGGGAAATGAACATCATTGCCATCACTTGTAACTAGCAGTTTTTATTAGGTTATGTTTTATTGACAATAAATTCAGATAAAAAAATATTTGAATAAATATTTTGGGAGTCACCGGATATTTTATAGAAAATTTTTTACAAAAATTGCAGTCCGTTTCTTGTCGAAAATTTAATTGGCACAATGAGAAGAAAAAATGTTTTTCCAACACCCTGTATAGTAAGTACACTATTGTGACACTGATTTCAACGACAGAAAACTGATAAAGCTTTGATTAAGATTAACAACGGGACGTAAATAATTTGCCAGCCCTCGCTGTTTTCAACTAGTAAATATTACTTACCTCCCTCAACTTTTAGTGGTGAGCTAATATATACAGGATTATTTACGAATAATGAAGAAAAATATTAACTTAATTTAAAAAATGTTTTTGGGATCATAATTACTGCATATCATTTTATGTTAATTTGACAGTCTTTGAGCAAATTTAGTCAAAATGTTCACTGACAACGAGAAGACTAACATGATCCTGATATGAGGAATGTAGAAAAAACGCTACAGCTTTTTTCAACAAACTACATTTAAAAAATAATGAATAACAATAATAATAAAGAGTGTATCCAAAACAGGCGTGTCAAATAATTGTTTGGTACTTAGTTGGGGTCTCAGAAACACCAAAAGAATCTAAAAAAAATCTGTTTTTTTTTACTTTTAAGATACAATACGTTACAATAAATTTGGTATATAAAAAGTGTGTAAAGCTTGCAATAACAATGACTAATGTCAAAACTGACACAATCATTGCCAGTGTCAAAATTTGATGTCGCAGATTTTTTGTTACAAATTGCACAAGTCTTTTTTTACGTTTGAAGTAGTAAATTAGATGCGACTAAAAGCCTGATAAGCCATCTTTTGTTAATCTGACACGAAGTTATTTCATTTTTTTGGAAAAAATGTCCCATTTTTTTGTTGTTGACCACTTTGTCTGACCACATGTCCTCAATTTCTTTCGCAGTCCACATTCCAAACCGTCAACCCTTCCATAATTAAATTCATAAGCGCTTTCTTGTTAGTACATCATCGTTTTTTCTTTTTCCTTCCTCTCCGATGACATCTCTCAACTGTCCGAAGGCGCAACACGAGACAAGGGACCACACGAAAAGCAATCTTTTTTTCTTCGAAATTGCAACAACACACAGTCGTTGTTCTAACTGTAATCGATAAGTTTATTTGTTGTCGGTGGGCTAGACTTTATCGTGTTATTAGTTGCGTAATCAAGAATTAGCCACGTACGGAGGGTGCAACACCCCTATAGAAAGACTCCCTGCTATTTACATTATTTGTAACGATTCAATTTCTATTGCTTTGATGAATGGGGGTGTTTTTATCCTACTTGTATTCGACGAGGGATATAAATGCAGTTATAATAATTGTATTAATTTATTGCTTCGGAATTGGAGCGGTTTCTAGAGATAATTGAGTAAAAAAAATAATCTTGAAACTAGTTTAATTAAAATAAAAATTTCAAATAACTCGAGTTTGAGTGGAGTCTCAAGTTTTAACAACCCAAGAAAACAAACTTGGTTTATCGAATAATTGAATAAAATGTGAAATTTTCTAGTTGGAGAGTATCTCATTGTCCCTAGCATTTGGCAGACGGCAAATGAGGGTAAACACTCGAGTTTCATACCCGGAAATAGTGAATTTACGTCCGGTTTTATTAATCAAAATGCTTGCTCGAGAGATTCCCATGCGGCACACAACAAACAAACTATATACAAGTGCTCGTATAAGTCCCCGATAAGCTTCAGCAATCTTTTTAAATCCTGAAGCCGCAATATTGGCGCGGCTCAATACCTGGCTCCATGTAATCTTTATAATGTAAAATCCGAGTCCTTTCTTTGCCTCACTAAAGTTTCAGCCTTCTACACACCGATATTTCTAAACCTCAAAGATGCCGACGATTATCTAGTTCATAAGCCATCGGGAGATGCTTTTTTCGATGTTTATCGATTCTCTATTATACAGCACCCACATCTCATACTCAACAATTAAAAGAGAAATTTTTTTTCCAAGACAAGGATTTAACACCGGGAGGTGGCTTAAACGATGATGGGAAATTATTTGGGACCAACAGGGATTTGAAAGGATTAACGAATTGGAAATTTCATTTCTTGGGTAGAAAGTTTCAAGCTAGTTAAGACTAATTTTATTCAAATAAATAATAAACTCTTATAAACTCGTTATTTTATTATTTGTTTCTAGTTATAAAACACAAAAAGGACCTCAGTTTCCAGATTTAATTTTAAAATGAAACACAGTAAATTATTGAGTTCAAGAAGACGTGCAGGTAGTAAGAGTACATTTTTTTGGCTACACTTGCAAAACCTGATGACGATTAGCCAGGGCGCCAGAACTCTTTTTAAATAAGCGCACCGAGTACTAAAACTTCTTAGTTACCCAATGTAATAGCAAAAGTAAAACAAAGGACAATTATTGAAAAAACATTAAAATTAATACAATTCTTGAAACATTATTTATTTAAATAATAAAAGCAAATTTTAGAAAACAAAGTCAAAGATAAAAAAAGTACAAACAACTTAATATTGAATCGCATATCTAAAATGGAATACCTATAAAATTAGTTATGTTAACTTTATTCAACTTTAAATTTGTTCCAACACGTCAAATCTACCGATTATAAATTGACAGTGTTTAAAAAAAATATTCTACAGCAATAAGTTTTTATTTTATTTTACGCAAATATTTTAGCATTAGTCAAAATTAATAAATATATAATTAAAGTTGAGAAAGGAATTTATTAATACAAATATTTAAATTAGATTTACACTAAAACAGAAAATTAAAATTTCGATCAAAATTTTATTAAAAACAAAATGGCTCAACCTGACCTTGACGGTGTTTTACGTAGTTACCAGGAGTCGTTTGCAGCTGGATTTCAAACCTAGATGGTGGCTATTTCCTTCAAGAAACGGTAAGGCGATAATAAAGCACCAGTAGCACAGTTGTGAGAAGTTGAATTTGGTGAAAATCTCTATGATGGCATGGAAAGTATTATTTTCTACCCAAGCGCAAGAGTTAAGAAAAATAAACTTAAAATTTCGTTTTTAAAAATACAATCCTAAATATAAAGGAGATAAAACGTAATAAAATTACTTCAAACATAAGTTTAGGGCGGAAAGATCTTAATCAATTTATTTTAAGTTAACACAAATGTATATTATAAACGTTGGTGCTGAAATTGACCTGCAGCATAAGGTGAAATGACCAATATGTGTTATCTGTAAGTAATGCATAACAAGGTCAAATATAAAGAGTAAATCTATAAACAAAAATCAAAATTTTTCTATAAAATTAAAATTAAAAATAAAAGATTTGGGCTATTAAGTCATAGAATACATTACAAAATATTCTGAGTGATAGTAAATAGTTTTAATTTTGTGTTTCTTTGATTTAATTAATTTTAAGTTACTTGTTACATACTCTACTTCATATACTTACACAAACTAAGAGTTAGAGAAGTAATATAAAATTTTAACAGCTAATTAAGAATTAATGTTAACAGCTATCAGCTGTTAAAGTACTGTTAAACTTGATCTACTTGTAGCAGTGAAATAGATAGAGTTAACTGTTAGCTGCAAATAGATTATCGAACCTAGTTTGAAACGTATTCTGCTAAATGTTAAGAATTAACGAAGTCGTTATTTTCTGAATCAAAATGTTATTTTAACCGCAAATTATTAAATAAATAACCTATCCTGTATGGTCATGGTATAAACAATTACTTATTCTTAAACGTGACAGTATTCAATGTTTTAAATAGACATAATTTATTTGTACCTTTGATATAAACATATAAGTATTGTTAACAATTATTTTCAAAAATAACAGTTTAACAGTAACAGATTTAAGTAACTGTTATATTGAAGCAACAGCGGCTGTTATAATTAAAAAAATAGTAACAATTCTTGCCATCACTACAGTACAGTTAAATTTTATTTAATAGTGAAATAAACGTAACAAGGTTAAAGGTTACTATAGTAACAGATTATGGGGCCTATATTCTGCATTGAGGTAATAATAAGACTGGAGTGAGGGTAAGCAAAGTACGGTGACAACATATTGGTAGGCAAAACATTAAAAGGGTGTAATTACCGTGTTAAAGCTGGTATTTGCATTTAGACAAGTGTTAAAATCGATAAAATTTGCATATTTCTAAACAATTTTATTTATAAGAAGCGTTTTAAACAATTTTAAATAATATAATCTTAAATAAATTAAATATTAATTTGTAAAGTATGAGTGTTGTATGTATGCACAATAGAGGCTTAATAAAAGAATTAAATAAAAAATTAATTAAAAAAAAAATAAAGAATTAAAATAAAAATTTATTTTCTTGCCTTGTTCTTCTTGTATTTTCAAAAATTCAACGTTCTTTTCTACCAACAAAAGATTTGCTCTCTCACACACATTTAATCTGTGTATTATACTATCTCTCTCTCTCTCTCTCTCTCTCTCTTATACAATATACTGACTATGTTGTCATCGCAGCTCGCTTCGGCAACGCATAGGCGAGGCCCGATCCAGTCTTATTATTAGATCTATGATATTCTATAACGCTTTCTGCTACCTGTTATTTTTTAACCACGATTTTTATTTTATAAGCTCCCAACTTATAACTTATCCTGTATGTTTAATTTTTTTAACAGAATTGTATAAACTATTTTCTTTTAACTTCATTTGTGAACAACATCTATTTTGATATGTCATTTCAGTTGTAAACATTTTTTTATTACGTAACTAGTGATAAAAAGAGACATTACTATAATCAGGGAACTTACTTTATTTACTTATTTATTTTTTTTTATATTGAAATAGTTGCTTTTCGTAATTGAGTTGAAAAAAATATTATATAGAACACGTTACAAAATGGGTAATTTTTGCACACATCTTGGGCCACCTTAATACTCGTAGCTCAATTTTCAGTCTAGTGAAGAAAAAAAAAACGTTTATTTTACAATTCATTGCATAAATGGTTATTTAACCGTTCTGTTATTTTTAACTGTTAAGCCAGTCAAGCTTGTTATTGTTACTTAAGTATATAACTAATTATTAACTTTAGCGATGATATTTAAAATTTATACAGGTGGGCATTTGAAAACCAAACAATCAAATTTTGACATTTTTTGTATTGTTTTAATTATGTAAATATTTTTGAGTCTTTGTTTTTAAAATTTAACTCGTAGTTTTTGAAGAAACTAAAATTAATTTTGCAAGAACGATACAATGTTATATAATTTTTTTTATTTATTTTGACGTTTTTTCACTAAGAAGTTTCAAGAAACTTTCTAAAGTTATTGTATAAAAAATTTACTGTATTTTTTAAATGTAATATAAAATTTAGATAAAAAACATTTTAGAAGATTAGTTAAACAAATATTTTAGGTATTTTATTATTACAATTTATTTTTTAATGTACAAAAATATTAAATGGATGCCTTTACTACTTTTTTTTATTAAAAATCTTAAAAATTATATCAACATTGCATTGTTTTTGTAAAATTATTTTTTTTTCGTAACAACTATTAGGTATTAGGTTAGATTTTGAAAACAAAGATATCATTGAGTTTATTGACCTTTCTAATAATAAACCACAACTACCACACGTTTTTTTTTTTAATTTTGAAGGTAGTAGCCGTCTCCGCCAAAGAGGATTAGTATGAATGTTGACATTATCTTAGATTTTCGTCCTCTTAGTGAACCAAATTCACCTGTCCGCATTTTTCTAAAAATTAACAAGAAATACACATATACCTGCTTGTTTCATTTTTAAAGGACCACCTGTATATACATACCTACATACAGGGTGGCCAAACAAAACGAAACAGAGGCTATAACGCTCAGAAAAATAATTAATCTACAAAACAGTATTTGGATCAGAGATTTCCAGGACGATGGATTGGAAGGAGAGAACCTATTAAGTGGCCTGTGTGTTCACCAGATATGTCTCCGTTGGACTTTTTTTATAAGGTCTCTTAAAAAGTAAAATTTATACAACTCAACCTACCTCTTTGGAAGATGACCTTGTCTTCTTGTCATTCTTTGATTCAATTTATTTTAAATAATTGTTATACCTACTGCATAGTGCATATAAAGATATCCCTTTCACTTTTATCAACAATAAATCCGTTGCACCTGTGATAACAAAACAAGTTTATAGAAAACAGTGGAAAAGTAAAATTAGATGTTAAACAACTTTTATTATTGTTATTTATCAGTCTTGGTAGCTGTTACTGTTACAATAAAATTGTTAGCAGCTATTTTCTAAAATAACATTTTAAAAGTAACAGATATATGTAACTTTAAGTTAAAATAACACTAACAAATAGTACAAGCTAACTGTTATATAAAATAACAGTTTTTGCTCTATTACTGCAGTCAGTTATATCTTATGTAAAAATTAAATGTTACCATAAAGAACGTTTTGTATTTCCTGCCTTCTTCCATTCCTTATCACTCCTATCAGTATTGGTTATTATTTAAAGTTAAAATCAATTATTTTTTTAGATAGTAAAGCAAATATTTTGAATAAATATAGCTTTCTGCATCAAGGGAAAATTGAGAAATTGAAAACTTTTGTTTTATCAGAAATCTTATGGCTGTTTTCTTAAAACTTCCATAAATTTAAATTTTACCATTTCTAAATTGACTAATTTACTGTTATCAGATTTGTATTTGTAGCTTTATGATGAAACTCAAGCTTTTGTCTTCATCTACGAATTATTAGCAAGAATTGCCTAAAAAAGACTGAAAATATTTAATAGTTCGGTTTCTTTTTTTGGAAAAACAGCATATTTGTAAAAAAAGCTTTTACAAAAGTAAAAAATTTTCTAAACTGAATATCATAAAATTACAATTTACCAATTTCCTGAAAAATAGCAAGTATATCCTGTCTCAAAATATAATTCTAGAAAGATATTTAGTTATTACCAGTCAGTTATGCAAATAACAATAAACAATTGCAATTTTTTTATGTTATAGAGATCGAAAAGTGGTGTACCTATTCCGCAGCAAAAACAGTGATAAAAAATGTGCTGTCAAAAATTATGATATCACTACTGAAATTTAAGAAAAAATCCTTTCAAAAAAGCACAATTTGACAAGTTTGTGTGCTTTTTAATGAAAACGCTGTTATCTAACTACCTACTCCATAAAAGATTTGCCTAAAAATATAGGTATAATAATTTATTTATTAGAAACAGCAATTTTGTGAAAAAGAAAAAATCAGACATATCACAGATTACAATGTTTCTGAACAAATTTATGAAAAACAGAAAGAAGACACTTTTAAGGTATAAACTGAGTAATTTCCTGAAAAATTTTTGGTTAGTTGTTGGTGAAAATCGATTATCTGTCACACTTCAGATAAACACTCTTGACAAAATATCAGCTTTATCTCAGTCTTGATGCTTTGGCGTAAAAGCTCTGAAAGGTCTTTTCCCCCTAAAAAAGTAAAACGTTTCTTATTTAAATTAAAAACTAGACAAAAATACATTACATTTCGTGTAATAGCCTCCCTTGTGCCGCACCCCTCGTCTCACCTGTCGCCATTTGTGCTGTCAGAATCTCACACCGTTCCACCTGAGGCAAAAAACTTAATAAACATGAACATCTCCTCGGAACTCGTTCTTAAAGTAAAATCGCTCGAAGCGTCTTGGAGTCGTCGACGTCGCGACGCTAATGTCCCTCAGTCGGCGCTGCAGGCAAGCGTCGAAGTGCGTCGCGGCGGCGCTTCCCCATCCGGAAACAATGGCGTCCCGCTTTCCTCCAATCACCGGCCGCCTCCCCGCCCCCGACGCCTCCCTGTCCGACCGAACCGAACCTAACCGCGTCTTAACCGTGCGATTCGCGATCGATAGCGATTGTTTCCGGCCGATATCGAAGAAACCTGCGAAGAAACGAAGATCGCCCCTCGAGGGCGGGGCTCCAAACCACGCCCACTCCACGCAGATCAACTCATCCTTGAACGGGTGACGTATGCTGGAGCCAGTCTTCGTCGCCGCACGCCGAGCACCGGAGGTCTGATCGCGCGCCGCACCCCCACGTGACCAAAACGCGAGTGTGAAGCCGGCTTTAGTGGTGCGTTGTCGTATGTAATGTTCAGTAATTTGCCGAAAAGGTAAGGGCTCTCGCGACTCCAATTACCCAACGATGGTTTTAACGAGCGGGAGCAAAAGCACAAAGACGACCTTTGAGATATTGTTGCGACTCAAAGTCGGAAATGGTGAAAGCGACGCCGACGGACGACATGAGAGTCTAATAACGAGCGGGGTTAACGAAAGCGACTTTTAAGTGCGACGTATACACGAGATTTTTAAGAGTGCTTACAAGCATTTTTCAAGCATTAAAGCAAACTTTAAAGAGAGTGAGGGAAATTTTTCAAAACCCATAATATCAAAGGATTATCTTACCAGGAGTTTCATTCCATATAAAAGTCTAAAAACGGTCGACCAATTTGGTTTAGAAGGTAACATTTTCAAATAGAAACTCAACTTAATTAATTACTCGTTTGCTCATTGAACTCACGAGTAAACTTTTTTTCTGACTAATAATCTGCATTCTTTATCACTATTTTATAAACAATATTTCAAAAGAAACAAGGAAGAAACGTTAAGAAGATACAATCTTAAAAGGGATAAAGGTACCGTATTGTAGGTATTTGAAGCTTTACAAGTTTGTGACTTGAACCTTTTATCACAGATAAAGATCCTAGTGTTAGTAACACGTACAAGCAGTTTTAATATTATTTGACACAAATTTAACTCATCAAGTAGGTTCTACTAAAAGAAAAAATTTTTTTACGGCATTTTGATTTTTTTTTTAATATCTCTAATCTAAACTAAATTTGATTGCTGATAACATTAACACCTGTTACATATTTATCATAAATTTGTAGTTTTTAGAGAGACAATTTGATTTAAAAACTTTGTTGTCTCTTGCAAAATTTCGATACAACTTACCATTCTCGAATAAAGTGACATAAACCCGAAAGTAAGGGCTTGTTTGTGCATCCTTTTAGTTTTGTCAGTTGTTCTCTAAAACAGCGCGTTTGTTCAAAATTTTACAAGAGACAACAAAGATTCTACATTAAATTTTCTATCTAAAAATAATAAAACATAACGGGTGTTCAAATTATAAAAATTCTAAAGCATTGATAAAAACTTTTGTTTTGGTTAATATGTATCTTAACAAAGTAAATACTTACTCATATTTTAGTAAAATCGATAATACCTATTAATCAAGAAACTAAAAGAAATACCAAAATTGATTATCAACTTTGTCGTTAATGACTCCTCAAATTCTAGTGATTCTCGAAGAATTAAGACAGTTGACTATTATATTATCCAATTTTTATATTTTTTGTACTTTGGGTAATAAAAAAATTAACAAATTTTAATTTTGACTTTTTCAAGCAATATGAAGAGTTATTTTGGATTTTTAATAGTATAAGTTCACAATTTTGCAATTCCAACAAGACCAACTTTAAAATAAAATTTAAAAAAATACATTTTGGAATCTACTTATATATCAAAATTTGTGTTTGTGCCAAAAACAAAAGCT
Source organism: Tribolium confusum (assembly GCA_029207805.1). Lineage (NCBI taxonomy): Eukaryota > Metazoa > Arthropoda > Insecta > Coleoptera > Tenebrionidae > Tribolium > Tribolium confusum. Next base: position 16,445,579 of record JALGAY010000005.1, read on the forward strand.
ATCTACTGTCACAAAAATAATTTGCCAGTGTCAATCAAAATCACTTTAGTTCTTGACAATACGCAATGGAAACAATTGATTGGTAAACAAACAAACGGTGAATACGAAGTTAATTATTAAATTTGTTGACGATGACCCCATATTCTCGTAATAATTGGTTAAGTTTTAGAGACTCAGAATAAATTTCTACAATAAATATTTTCTATTTTCATATTGGCATTTATTATTTAAATGAAGCTGATTAGATTAGATCTTGTTTTTGCAACGCGTGGTTAAATTTGTGCCATATAATTTTGGACAACCTGTACACAATTAATACTGTAATAACTAATAACGACTCCGTTTTGCAATCTCTATAAAAAATTTTTTGGGTTGTAGTGACTAAAAATCGCTCATCGTAATTGGTTTTCCCTGTATTTGTTATGTTGTCTGTAAGATAATTTAGTTTTGTCTTTATCTAAAAAAAATTTGGTGAATTTCTAAATCTTCTAAATCATTTCTAAAGGATTATCTTATCCGACGGTCGATTGATGACTAAGATGTCAACTGAAATTCCTATTGTTACTTGAAAAATGTAACAAATTTTTTTTAACTCTTGTTTCCGAAAGATCAACAACAAATCATTAATTTATCTGAGTTAAACTGATTTTAGTTTCATTAATAAAAAGTGTAAACATAAACAAATTGTTTTTTTATTTTTATTATTTAAAATGTATTCAAAAATTTAAAAACAAATTGTATACATAATTTCATTAAATTTGTTTTAAATAAATTCATAAATAAAATGTTTTCGTAAATTAAAATTGTGTATGTTGGTAAACACTCCATTAGCAAAATTAACAAAATAAAAAAAACAAAGTGAAGCTAAATTTAGTCTGTCAGTTAAGTAATTTAAAAACCTAAAATATATAGAGTGTTCAAATACACTGAAAATCTAGTTGGCATACCGATATTATTGATTTCTTGCAAATGTAGATAAAAATAATCAGTTTTTTTGCTTTTTATTTTACTGAAGATAATTTAAAAACTGTTGAAACATCAGTACTGTATTAAAAATTTATTTTGGAAAGTGGTAAAACTCTAAAAATTGATTTTGATTGATTTTAACAGGTTGATGTTTTGTTTTTGATTTCTTATAGTAGGTAAACATTCTCACATTTTTATTTTCAAGACTAAATTTAAAAGAAAATACATTTTAGAAGCTACATAATGATATACTTGTGGCCTCATACTAATAAATTTACGTCATCTTTCAAAATTTCTGATTTCTAATAATGTGGCATGAAATTAGCGCACTTATTAATATTCAGAGTAAAATAATAAAAAACAGTTGTGGCACTAAAAAAATTTCTTATTTAACTTGAGTAAATTCAAAATTGTGCTTCTATTATGATTTTTCTAATGGCGTAAATTCTTTGGTTTGTGGTCATTACTATAGAATTTGTATTGTGGCGAAAGTAAAAGTTTTCTAATGTCATAAAAATAATTTATCATCTTGATCCACATCATCACTTCGCAATAAAACAAATAAACAAATGGTGAATACGAAATTGATTATCAAATGTGTTGACGATTACTCTACAGATTCTACTTGATTAAATTTTAGAAGTTCAGAATAAATTTGTACAATAAATATTTCTCTGTTTTACCAAGTGGTATAATTTTTGTGGTTAAATTTGTGTCAAATAATTTTGGAACATCCTATAGATAATTACCTAACTAGAACAGTATTTTCTGCAAATTCTTAGAATTTTTTTAAAACTTTAATACCTGTTAATGTTAAAAATAACAATTTTTTCATAGAGAATTTAATAGAGCAGTGTCAATGACGTCACCCAAAATGGCTGTCTGAAGATCTCTGTGGCTATTCTTCTGAACTTTTGCTCATTAATTTTTACACTACATGTTTTGAGTTTGAGTATTTTAAATTTAATGAGAGACATGTGTTTGATTTGCGATAATCACTGTTGATATTGTATTAAAGTGTAGGTAATAAACGTATTAAAAAACAAGATTAAGTGAGGTTATGTACAACAACTAGCTTTGTTGTTAATTGCTTTTCTAAGATGCATTTTTCCATTTTTTATTATTATAAATAATCAAGAAGGAGATTTAAAGTGAATTTAATAAAGAAAGAGTTTCCTACATGGGAACTAATGGCGATTATGACGTCATGTGATAGAGCTCTATTTAGAAACTAGTTTTGTCTTTTGCAAAATTTCGATATAACGCACCGTTTTCTTGAAAATTTAAAAAAACCAAAAATGGAGCTTTCTTTGTGCATTCTTTTAGTTTTATCAGTTGTTCTCAAAAACAGAGCATTTAATCAAAGTTTTGCAAGAGACAAAAAAGTTTTTAAATTAAATTTTCCTTTCAAAAACAGTAAAACTATATTTTTTGTATAACGGGTGTTCAAATTATAAAAAAAATTGGAGGGCATCGAAAAGTGAAACTCTGTTTCTATATCCTTTTGGTTTTTTAAATTTTACTCAAAAACGGTGTATTTTATAAAAATTTTGCAAGAGGTTAAAGAGTTTCTAAATTAAATTCTCTATCCAGAAAAGATAAACTGGTTTTTCTTTAATAACGGGTGTTCACATAATTAACAAGAATTTTGTACACCAAAATAACTGTTTTAGTTAAACAAATTTAGTCAGTTTTAGCTACTGGGATTTTTTGTGCTTTCAAAACTACGACACCAAATTAAAATATCTGATTTTTTAATAATCAGGCTTGAATTAAGCGCACTTATTAATACTCACAGTAAAATACATAAAATATAGTTGTGACACTAAACAAAATTTGAATAAACTTGAGTAAATAAATGCAAAACTGCATTTCTATAAAGATTTTTAGATGACGTAAATTCATTGATTTGTGGTTATTACCATAACTATAAAAAAATACATTTTAGAGATTTTACGGCAAAATTTGTCTGATTTTGACAGTAGTATTTTAAAATTTCATTTCAAATTTTAGAAAAAATATTTTTCAATGTCTGGGTTTAACGAGGTTTTATAAATGATCCAACTTAAAAATTTGAAAAAGTTCTAAGGAAAAAGTGATAAAAAAAATTCAAAATGTCTCACTCCTAGCTTGCTTTTAGTCAAAAATGTTTGCGTGTTTTTTTTTTTTGATTGGATTTGGGTTGCTCCGAAAACTCTGGTTTGTAAATAAAAAAAAAACTGTAAAAAAGTGTATCTTTGATCTGTCGCTTCGTCACGTTCGTGCTCAATCAGCGTCGGCATTTCTGGTCGTTGGTCGAATTTGTCTTAATTTAAGTGCGGTGGTAAACAGCCACCCGTCGCGAACAATAGCCATACCATATCCACGTATCACAGATCCATCCATCACTCGAAAGAGATGTTAACCTTTCAGTTAACCTTTATTGAATTGATTTGGCAGGTGCTTCTAAGAGAACACCCTGGGAGCGACGTCCGGACCCGTCCCGACTCCGGGCGGGTTTTCTCCAGTCATCTCAGCGGCAAAGACGCTTTCGCTGAGGGAATCGACGTGTGCTGAGGCTTTGTGGAAGATGCCCCATAAAGGTGGGTCGATTTTTGCAATTATAACAACACGCGTGCTTCCCTCTTTTCTCCCCCTATTGCGCCCTCGTTGCGGTCTTTAATCAAGCTGCAATTAACTCAACGCTTTTTTCGACTTCGACCCGCACTCGACGTACTTGTAATGAGCGAGTTAATATACAGACCACCGCGTCATCGACTTGCTAATCCACAAGGGGAAACTCACCAATTCAGAAAAAAATATATACTAATATCTACAGAATGGACCGTTAAGTCCCAACGACTTAACTTCTTACCACTTCCATTGTAAATGACAAACATAAGAAGCTTAAAGACACTTATCTCAATTCTTTGAACGGTAATTTCTAGAAATTTTTTTAAATATCGAAATTTATTTCCTTGACGTTAATTTTGGTAGGGTACGTTGCAAATAAGATGAATTAGCAGTTTAGAGCCACTGTGTAGTCTTTTTTGTAAAGCAGTAGGTCGTGGTAGCGCCAAATTTTTTTTTAATTTTTACCCTGAGTCTACAAGTCAATAAATAAAAATACATAAAAACATTAGATGACATCCAAGAACTACAAGAGTTGAATAGAAGCGAAGAAGAGAATTTGAGAGCAATAGAAAAAATTGTAAAAAAAGTAGGTAATATGCAAATTGTAGAAAAGAAAAAAATAAAACAAAAAATTGGTATAATATATATTGTGCACTAGAAGAACATAAAAAAGATGTGTCAAGAGAGAAGATGCTAGAAGAATAATACACTATACAGTCAAAGAGAATAGAAAAAATAAAAACCGAGTAGAGAAAAATTTGCTGAATGAAAGATAAGCAATACAATATACAAGAATAATAGAAAACATTGAGGAATAATACAAAAACAAGTGCATAAGAAATTTTTTCTAAGGATAAACAAACAAACCGATAAAAAAATATTTTGCAAAATTAAACATTGTTAACTAGTAGAAGAAGAAGAAGAAGAAGTGATTGAAAGATAAACGGAATACTTTGAGAATGTTTAATTAAGTCAACGTAGAAAGGAAGAATACGTGAAGAAAAAGAAAACAACAGATACAGATCAAGAGGGGGAAGAAATAGCCATATTTGATGAAGTAAAAAATATTATCAAAACATTGAAAAATTTTGATTGAAAAATATTGGCCCTGAGAAGACAACATAATTATGTATGTACAAGAAAAAATGTTAAAGTATAGAGAAAAAATGATGTATGATTTACTTAAAATTGTATGAAAAATAAAAGTGTCAATAAAAATTGAAATGTAGACGGCTTAAGATAAAGAGATATACTTTCTTCTATTTAGTAATAGCACTTCCGCAGAGTAACATACAGAGAAGTAAAAATCCTAAATTAGTTGTTTTTGTAAAAAAAAATGCAAAAAAATGATCGAGATACCTTTTCAACAATAAAGTTTTATTTCAAACATTGAATAATAGTTATAATAATATTTAGAAGAATAAAAGTAGTCAAACCGAGTAGTCAAAAAAAATCTAAAAAATAAAGAATCAAGTAGGTACGGAAAAATTTGCAGAACCAAGAAAAAACAATGCAATACTAAAATAGTAGAAAGCATTGAGTAAAAATTTAAAAACGAAGAGTTAAGGAACATTAATCAAGGATACAGGAAAGTTAAATAAAGATACCGATCTAAAACAATATTTTGTGAGAATAAAGGAGGAAATAAAAGGTCATCTAGGAGGAAGAGAAGAAAAAGAGATAGAAAGATAGACAGAATACTTTTAGAAAGTTTAAATAAATTAACGCAGAAAGAAAGGACATGAGAGTAGGAACGGAACAACAGAAACAGATCATACTTGAAGAAGTAAAAAACAATATCAAATATTGTAAAACAATAAAGTGCTCAAGAAAAGACAACATATATACCTACAAGGAGAAATGATAAAGTATGAAAAAGAGAAGAGAGAAGATCAGTCAAAATGCGAAAATTACCGAGAAATCGCTGTTGAAAACTTCATAAAAAATAATAGCAACACTTATAAATAATAATAGGTCAATGAAATAAGTGTGAAAAGTAATAGTTTGGTTTCAGTGTGCTTTCAGAAAAGGAAGATCGCTCCAAGATATCCTATCACAGTACCAAACTTTAAAATACCTTGATACTCCTGCAAAAATGAAAAGATTAGATAGACTGACTTTGAAATAAACGACAGAAAAAGTTCGAGTTAACAAAATGGTGTCAATAAAAATTGAAATGTTTGACGGCCTAAGACAAGGAGATCCACTTTTTATATTTGGTAATAATACTTCAGCAAAGTAATATATACAAACAAGTAAAAATTGTAAAAAATCTAGTTGATTAAAAAAAAATTGATCGATACAGTTTCAACAATAAAATTTTATTTTTAAAAATTGAATAATATTTATTATAAACGATAATTTTATCTCTTTATTGTTTTATTTTCATAAAGTACATTTAAAAGCACAAATTATTAATTATTAGATATAAAATAAAATTTAAAAAAATTGCAGCAAAAAATCGTTACAACGAGAAGTACTAAATTTCAGTTATTATTAACATTGTAGGTATTGTAATACTGTTTCAAAGAATACTTGGGACAACTGGACACCTGTAGTGCAGTCTTAGCTTCTTACCACTTCCATTGTAATGCTAAAGTAAAGAAGCTTAAAGTTACTTATCTCAGTTTTGAAAGAAAATTTAAAAAATATGGGAATTAATTTTCCTTAATTTACGTCTGTTCTCGTCTGCTGTCACCATCTTGGCTAAAGAGTTTCCCCGGAGTCGGGCGTTTCACGTCTCGGTACATCCTCAATTCGCCATGTAATGTTAAGGCTAATGCAATTTGAACGCGAGTGTCGCGAACTCTCTACCGAGTCAACAAAGCGCCGCCATTTTCACCGGATTCCTCCGGGAGCGGCCCTAATGGACAGAGTGCGTCGTAATCTCGTACATTAGCGGTAACCGATTATGCGATATTTATTAGCTCCCCCAACCGGAAAATACTCGTACATTATAATCCCAGAATTTTTTCCAGAAGAGGACCTCATGCATCACGCTTCCATGGGCCAGAATACCATCTTTGGATGCTCTACGGCCGGTCATAGTGGCATTAATCAATTAGGGGGGGTTTATGTCAACGGCAGACCCTTACCGGATTCTACAAGACAGAAAATTGTTGAATTGGCGCATTCCGGTGCCAGGCCTTGTGATATCTCCAGGATTCTCCAAGTCTCGAATGGATGTGTGTCCAAGATTTTGGGGAGGTAATAAAAAATCTTAAGGGTGTTGCTCATTACTTCATATCTTATCTTCGTTTTAGAACAAAAAACAAACAATAAAAACCATGCTTAGTTGATAACGTATTTCAATATTATGAGACTTTAGAAACGCTACAACCAATAATAACTGAGTAATGGGTTGCGTACATTTCTTACCACACCACAGTAGGTACACACCTCCACATTACAACCAATCATACGTATTAGGTTTATTGACGTCACTTGACCTTTTTGTCGTTTTTCTCTTATTTGTGTGCTCAAAACTTCACACGAGTGCTAAGCGCTCTCTCATGGTGTTTCTATGGTATGAAGTTATGACCAATACCCTGAAAACAAATTTTTTTTTCAAAAATTTCTTATTTTTGAGAGTTTTTCCGTTTGTTTAGTCAGAGAAGATGACTTGTAAGTTTTGTCCCTAGGTACTACGAGACTGGGTCGATCAAGCCTCGAGCGATCGGTGGTTCAAAGCCCCGGGTGGCCACCCAGCCCGTGGTGAATAAAATCGCCGAATTCAAACGGGAATGCCCTTCGATATTCGCATGGGAGATCCGGGACCGGCTCCTGTCCGAAGGCGTCTGCAACAACGACAACATCCCCAGCGTGAGTCCCTACTATTTAATAAGTCGTTAAACAGAGTCTTGCCCTGGAGGCAAACACTCGTTGCTTGTGTAACATGGCGTATGTCAACGCTGTGCAAACTCTATTAGTGACAAGATCTCGGTGTATTTACCCAACGCCAGAGGAATCTCAGGTAGTGAGTGCCGCACAATGCCCTCCTGCTCGACCCGAATTCATCAAAACGATACTCGAAACAGTAATAGCTTAGTTTCATGCGCGCATTGTTACACGACAAATGCTCGTGTCGTCACTTTGACGAGATTTATGTTCGGTGCAGAAAGGCACTTTTCAGACACGAAATTGCTCGGGATATGCTCAAAGACGGACAACAAAGACGCGGAACGATACAAGGGAACGGACACTTGAACGGACCGAGCCGACTCAAAAGATACAAGGCTTATAAACTACGCACAAATAGGGGACACAATCTCACAATAACGACAAATATGCCCAAAAAATTCGAGTGCCGAGGGAAACGGGACCAAAGGACGAGGGGACCGACATTCTCCACAAATAATAATTATACAACACAAAGAATGACAAATAAGATGTTTTGCCGCATTTCTTATACTAAAACATACACAAGTTTTTTATAAAATCAAAATAACGTGTGTTTATTTAAAAAAAATGGGCGTATTGTGGCATGTCTTTTCCTCTCTGCGGCCTTCTAAAACGTTATTAGAGAGATTAGGCAATCAAAAATTTATATCAGTTTGTTAATTAACAATTTTTTGATAAGTAGTCTGAATGATACAACATTTTGAATTACATATATTTTTTTAATTAAGTAAAATACCTGAACCCTCAAAATTCATCTGATTCAATTTGATGGAAATCTAGACAAGTTTTGTAAAAACCTTCAGACCAATTAAATCTTCCTTGTCAAACCTGAATCATCTTTTCAGGTCACAACCTGAATGGGAATTCCTAAATTTCAAGCTTCGGAGGCTTCTCATTTATGTTTAATCGTTTAATCAGATCAGTTTGATTTATTGATTAAATAGGAATAACGGTGATTCATTTTCGCTTGTTTTTCTGAGTCATTTGCTCAAGTTAACTCGTTATTGAGTTTTATAAAAAAAGTTTCTGAGTTTTACAAGCTTTTGGTTTTGCTCAGTTTAAATATTTCTCAGGTTTAAACACTTTTTCAAGTAGAAACTTTAAGTATTTGTATTATTTATCTTTTCATTTGAATCACTTTATAACTTGCTCAGATTAAAACTCAAATCAATTTGCTCAGTTCAAAATTTTTTATTTTAAAATTTAAATCGTTTGATAGTAAAAATGAAAAATTCTTGCTTAAACCTGAATTTCAATTTTTTTTAGGTAAAAATAACAAGTTGCTTAAGTCAAGCTGTAATTTACTCAGTTTAAAAATCAAATTATTTGATCAAAGACGTATGTTTGAATTATTTTTAAAAAAATATTCTATTTATTGATTATAAATAAGAATTACGATGATTCATTTTAGAATTTTTTCTGAAGAAGTTGCTCAAGTTCAAACTTTTTGAATTGAAGTTTTTCTGTTTTAAATTTATGGTTTTGCTCAGTTTAAATATTATTCAGGTTTGAACACTTTTTTAAGTAGGAACTTCAGTCACAGCTTCAGTCATTTGTACTATTTATCCTTTTATTTGAATCTTTTTTTAATTTGCTCAGGTTAACACTCGAATTAATTTGCTCAGTTCAAAATTTTGTATTATAAAATTTAAATCGTTTTTAAAACAGATGCTGAGAATGAAAAATTTTTGCTTAAACTTAGGTCTGAATTTTTTTTTAGGTAAAAATAATAAGTTGCTCAAATAAAGCTGTGATTTGCTCAAAAACAAAACTTAAATTATTGTTTGAATCATTTTCAAAAAAGTACTCAATTTGTTGATTAAATGAGAATTACGATAATTCATTTTAGAAGCAGTTGCTCAGCTTCACACTTTATTGAATTTCATCGCTTCAAACTTTTGGTTTTGCTCAGTTTAAACATTGCTCAGGTTTAATCAATTTTTCATGTTAAGCTTTAAATTGCTTGTTTAAGTAGAAAGTTAAATTATTTATGCTATTTATCTCTAATTTGAATCGTGTTCCTAAAATTTGTGATGTTGTTCAGGTTAAAAATTGAATCATTTGATCAAACAAATGTTTGAGTCATTTTTAAAATTCAATATTTTTTTTAATACTACAGTCATTTAATCCTATGTGCTCAAGTCAATACAAAAATTATTTGCTCATGTCTCAATTTAAAGTTAAAGCCCAGTTTAATATTATAAATTATTATCCTAAATCTTTTTCTAAGAAAGCTTGAAATTGTGATTTGCTCAGGTTAAAACTCAAATTCTTTGATCAAAATCGTGTGTTTAAATTATTTTTAAAAACATATTTAATTTTTTGTTTAAATGAGAATTACGATGATTCATTTTAGAACTTTTTTTAAAACATCGGCTCAGATTCAAACTTTATCAAAATTTTTTTTCAGCTTCAAGTTTTTGGTTTTGCTCAGTTTCAACATTGCTCAGGTTTAATCAATTTTTCATGTTAATTGCTGATTCAAATAGAAGCTTTAGTTCAAATTATTTCCGTTGCTCCACATTTAAATCATTTTCTTAAAATTTTTGAAAAAATTTTGTACAAATTCAGGTCAAGCAGTTAGTGACTTTCTCAGGTTGAAACTCAAATTGTTTGATCAAAAGCGAATGTTTGAATTACTTTTCAAATATATTTGAATTATTAATTTAATGAAAGAGTAATTTAAGTAAGAGTAATTCATTTTAGGTTTCACCAAGCTGTTGCTTAGTTTATCTAAATATTGCTCAGGTTAAATCACTTGTTTAAATTGCTGATTTAAGTGAGAATTTTAATCATTTATAACGTTCATCTCTATATTTTAATCATTTAATTAAAATTTGTTTATGTTGCTCAGATTAAAACTTGGGTCATTTATAATCAATCATTTTCAAAATTTGACCTTTTTATAAAATTCGAATCACTCGTGTCACTCGTGTGTGCTCAATTACTTTCTGAACTTTGCCTTTAAAAAACTTTTTTCCTCGATTTTTAAGTAATTTGCTCAGCCTAAAATTTAGTATTAATGCTTAGGATTACATTTGGTGTTCAGACTGAATTTGCCATATTGCTAACATTTGCTCAGGTTAAAACTTAAAATGATTGATTTGCTTAGATTAATTGAAACAAAATAAAATCAAGACTATCTGTCCAATTAAAAAAAAAATAGTGAAAATTTAAAATTTAGTAAATTGGATCAATCCCTGCCTAAGCCTGTGCTTAATCCCACATTTCCGTAAAAAATCGCACCCGTCCATCGCTAAACCCCGACCCGTCCCTCAATTAATTTAATTTCGTCCCGTACACGTCACTAATCCCCAATTATGTCAATTTCATTCGTCGGCTTAACGTTCCCATTCCATATTCCTAGGTATCTTTGGGAATGCGTCCGGCCTTTAATAATTATTCCTCTCCCATGATCATAACCATTGTTGCAACAATGGCGTCCCACCTGACCCAACCATTATCATAAAACCAAACTCGTCCATCTGTCCAATAGCAGACCGGAAATTCCGCCATTTTCTATCCCCCTGTCCGAGCGCATCCCTCTTTTTAATCTATATAAGGCGCTGACAGCAATTCCGACTGGTCCCTTTTGATGCTTTCACGCAATGCGTATCATAGTTACTATCGATGAGCGAACCTACGCACGCGCCAAATTACCACACTTTAACAGATTTATCATCTCGTCCAGGTCCGACTTTGGTATTTTGGGCCCCCGATTTGATCCAGTCGTAAAGCGAAACGGCCCCATTTACAGACATTTTCCTCCTTACAGTAGCGTTTCCTGTTCACGTTCGATTGCCCTCGAATTGTTTGACCTATCATGCCAGTCTCGCCCTAAAGCTATTTATGTCAATGATGAAACTGCCCTTCGATTCCGGTTCGCCCCATGATAACCTTCAAGTGCGTATCTTGCGGTGCTTCTCGTCGGATTAGAAATTCGAGAGAGAAAATTTTTCAACATCTCGCTGCCTCCATTTTCTCTAATCTCTATCTATTTTTATAATCCGGCGTTCCGCCACTCACCAGCCCTTGTTGCCGTTACCTTGGTTACACCAACCCCGAAATACCGACGCTACCCTCTTTCTTATTTGCTTTGATTTTGTTTTCGGTAAGCGTTTTTAACGGAGGATGGCGAGTTCGATTGATGGATGGAGAGATTTGCCAACGAAATTTATCGACGACGATTCAGATTAACGACCAAAACTCAATACGAATGCATTCATTTTCATGCTGATTTTATCCAATTATTAAATTCGGACCAATGCTAAACACATAAAGTCCAGCCAACTGTGGGCCACTATCTAACTGCCAACTATGTAAACACATTTGCCGACAACTATCACAAATGTTTACCTTTTACAGATTTTGTGATACACGGTTTTTCAATAATAATTCCACGTACTTTTTTAAAAACACTCATATTTCTCCCAATCAATTCTAATTATTAAAATCAATTTTAAATTCCGTAATACAACTGCTCAAATTTCCATAAAATTAAATCAATTAATTTTGAAACAACAAATTTTATAAAAAAAACAAGATGTTTATTCATAAATTTCATTCATACAAGTCTTATTTTGTATAAATCTGAACAAACAATTTTAATTCTGATCTGAGCAAATACAGTTTTAAGTTGCTTGATTGTTAACCTAAGTCAGTATCTCAAGTCTGAATCAGAATCAATTAACTGAGGATTTTGTTATACTTAACCTGGGCAAGTTTTTCTTTTTTACAGTTTTTGATATTGAGAGACTTGATTTGAGCAACTGATCCTAATATTACCTCTAAATTAACTAGGATTTTAATTTAATAAATCATTCAGCTTGTAATCTAAATAACTAGGTGTTAACAACTTTGTTGAACTAGATGAGTTTATATAAAATTAAAATTGAAAATTGAAAAATCTGAGAATTGATTTAAATTTTGATCTGCACAAATAATTAAAGCCTTGACTCAGAAACTCATGCATCCAGATTTTCACCAACATTGATGCTTGATCTAACATTTTTTTTAAAGTTTGTTTTGATCAATTAAGGTGTTATTAAATCACTTGAATCTGGCTCTAAGTCAATCATCAAAATATTGATTTGATCCAATTAGTTATACCTTTCATTTTATTTGAATCTTAAACATTAATCTTTTTGAATTAACTGAGCTTTGGCCTAAGAAAGTGACTTGATCGCATGTTACCTGAGCAAATATTCTATTTTTTAATATTAAAAAAACGTTCTGAATTGGGAATTGTAGAGCCTATTTTACTTAAATCGTGATTGCTTTGTTCAAATTGAACTGAGCAAAAGATTTAACTTGGAATCCGAAAAACCAGTCTGAATTTGGAAAACCATTCAAAATTTTGATTAAAATCGCTGTTTAATCTAAAAATTATTCAAAGCTAACCTGAGCCAATGAAGTTATCAGTCACTTCAATCTTGCTCTGAGCCAGTAATTTTAATCTGATTTAATGGATTAACTAGAGATTTTATTTTATTTTAATCTTGATCGGAGCAAATGATTCAAACAACGATCTGTTTGACTTAAATGACAATGAGACTTGTTTTGAGCAAACTTTTTGAATCTGAGAAAACGACTTGACTTTGTATTACCTGAGCAAATTTTCATTTTTTAATTTTAAAGAGTCGCTAACTCGCTAACATCTTGTTTCTAAAATGAGCAATTATTTAATTTATATCGTGATCTGAACAAATGTTATTTGGTTTGTTTTAATAAACTGAGATTTGATTTGAGCAAATGATGATTCAACTTGTGATCAGTAAACTAGTTAAAGCAGCTTTCAAAAAGTTGTTAAATCAGATTAAGATCAAATTTAGAATTGAAATATAAGATGTGAGCTCAGAAAATGATTCAAATTTTGATCTGAGAATAAAATTAGCTTATACAAGCTTTAAATTTTTACCAAAGTTGGTGTTTGATCTAAGAAGTAATTCAAACTTGAATAATGGTGAAAAGTCACCTGAATCTTGCTGAGAAAGTAATCAGTTATTACCTGAGTAAATTATCTAGTTTTTGAAATTAAAGGTCGCTGATGTCTTGCTTTTAAAAAGGAGATTTTCTTTTGTTTGAATCTTAATCTGATTAATTGATTCAAACATTAAACTTTCTGAAACTTGTTCTGAGCAAATGATTCGAATTACAACTCGAAAACACGAAAACGATTTAAGTTTTGATTTCAAAAATAATTTAAATTTTTATCTGAGCAAATAATTTAAATCTTGAAGAGAGAACAATCTAAATTTTTACGAGAATTAGAACAATAAAGTGTTGGGTTCTTTAAATTTTGCTCTGAGTCAGTCATTTAAATCTTAATCTACTTAATTCTACTTGAATTATGATCTGAGTAAATGATTTAACTGGGGGTTAACCTGAGCCAATTACCTATTTTTGAATAACAAATATACATTTGATGATTCAAATTGTTTGCGAAGGATAGGGTTTGAATTATTTGGTCAGGATTATTTGTTATGTTTGAAAGAACAATTTTGTTGTTGTTTATTTTATTTTTGTTAAATTTCGGTAATTTTTGGGTAAGTAATTTGTGTGAAATGAGTCGTTTCCGATTGTGGTGGTGTTGAAAAAGAGTGTCCTTTGATTTGGTGGTATTTTATAATTTAAATCGTGGGGAGTTAGTCGGTTATTACCATCAAGAAGGTATTGTCCCAGGGGAGTGCCTGTGGAGAATAGAGCGTAGAGCGGCGGCTTGTCGAAAGGGAAATCACTGTGGTTTCATAAATTGAACAATTTAATACGTCGCAATTCAATTACATTTTACGATAAATTTCTTTCGAGTTCATTTTGAAATTCGCATTATTACAAAGCGAGGAGTTGCGGAGCCATCCAGTGTCCCTCCTCATCGCCGAGCTGGGCTATTTCACATATGACCGAACACGAATTGTACAACACGCTTAGCTGATCCTATTCAAAAAAATTCTTCCCTCTCTCGCGCCCTGTGCAGCCCTCGCCGCATTTTTCCCTTTCTTGATATAGTATAATGACGTGCGATGCAAACCGGATGATACGAAGCGGTTTTCGCAAATCCACCGGATATCGGCCGATCTCGATCTGGACATGTCAAAAACAGGGGGCCACTCGATGACGACATGTGGCCGCACAATGCAAGCCATTTACATTTATTTCATTAGGCTAATTGGCTGGCAGCCCGCCGATTTTAAACTCAAATCAACCGCCTACTAGACGAACCATTGTGTTTGCGCAGGAACGGACTAATTGATGATTTTATCAGACGGCACCGGAACCCGACGCCCGGACACTTGACTGATCACGCCAGATGCAACGCCAATATCAAAGAGATGCTGATTACCTACCTAACTCTAAGACAAGTTTACCTAAACACCACTAAGATTCAGTTTCTTCTAATCAATGACATCGCAGGAAACGATTTATCAACGAATTACAAAGTGTGAACTTTGCTGGAACTAATTGATACAAAAATCGGACGGCCACTATGCAATCGGACGTTTGCCTGCATAAAATCACAACTTCCGGTCAGAAATCTACGATTATCATCTAGAGTAATAACCACTGCAATATCCATCTCACGGGTTTCCATTTAGAGCTTACCTCATTTCAAAAACTAAACAAATAGAAACGTAATTTCAGGCTCTCAACTAAATGAAGTTGCTCAGGATAAAAAATCAATCTCAGGTCAATATTTAAATCACAAACTGCTACAACTCTCATTTAAAGATTTAAAAATTGGCTCAGTTTACAAATCAAAAGCTCAATCAGATTATGATGATCAGAATTAACAGCTCGGATTAATCTTTGATTAAATTGATCAACTCAGAAACAACTGAGTTGCTCAAATTAAACATTTCGTTTTATTAGTTTTATTCAAAATTTAAATGGTTTTCTTATTATTTATTTGCTCAGTTTAAAATTTGAATGGTTTTCTGTGGTCACATTTTATGAAATTTTAAAATTTTAATTTTAAGTTTGATTATGATCTCACTTAACAGCTTTTAAAAGCTTCTTTAACTATTTTTTTTTATTACCAGATATACCAATTGCTCAGTTTAAGTCTCAGTTAATTTAGACAAAGCATTGAACTGTTTGCTTAGATCACAAGTCAAGTAATATAAAATCTATAATTTGAAGATGTCAACAAATTATTTACTCAGATTAAAATAATTTAAACAGCAATTTGACAAATTTTAAAACTGAGTTGTCGTCTAAAAAAATCTTATTTTAATTCGGAACTTAGGCAAATAGTTCAAGAAACCTGAATGTAATCTGGATTTAAAGATAACAATTATGTCAGTAAATTAGAGTTAATTACTTAGAGAGGTTTAAATCTGAGCAAATTCAAGCTGTATAAATTAATCTGACTAAAAATGACAAATAATAATTTTAAAGCTTACCCAAAAAATGTTTGAACTCAATTTGGGTTGACTATGTTAAGTAAATCGGGTTAAATCTGAGCAAAAAATTTAATCATTTATGTATATGGCACATTTACTATAACTATGCTTGGGGATTTGGGGTTTGATCTAGAGAAATAAGAGTAAGAAATAATCTAGATATAAAGAAATAGTAAGTGTCTCAACCTGATAAAACCACCTAGATTTTAATTTGATTAACTAAATCAAATTATATTGTTATCAGCAATGGCTAGGTGTAAACAATGCAGCTTTAGATTTAGTCAAAAGCTTGAGAAATTAATTTAACAAGTTTTAGAATTGAACCATAGACATCAGCTTGAGAATTTCACATCTAAAGTTATATTTTAATCTGATTTTAAACTGAGCAAATGAAAATAACCTGAAATTAAAGCTGAGTAATCAATCAGTCAGACTATCTCGTTGTCAAAAATGTAAAATTCAGTTTGAAAAATGAACAAATCATTTAAAAAAATCTACAAAATAGCCTAGGTTTTAAGGATCCTCAATTACTGATTTGATCTGATAACTTAATTTTTCAGTTTAAACCTGAGCTAATAGTTCAAAAATTAACCTGGGTAAAAATCTCAAATATTGTTTTTAAACCATATAAATTTTTGGAGTTGAATCATAGGCAACAATTTGAAAATTTCACATCTAAACTTATATTTTAATTTGATTTTAAACTGAGTAACTTGAATTTAAAGCTGAGTAGTTAATCGGATTATCTCATTACCAAAAATGTGAAATCCAGTTGGAAACCTGAGCAAACAATTCAAAAAAGTTTATTAAGTAGCTTAGGTTTTAAGGAACCTTATTTACTAACTAGGTCTAATAATTTTATTTTTCACTTTCAACCTGAGCTAATAATTCAAGAATTAACCTGAGTAAAAATTTCAAATGTTGTTTTTAAAGCATAAATTTAAAGCTTAGATATCAGCCTGAGAACATTATGTCTGAGTAAATATTTCAAACTGAACTAATAAAAAATGTCAACCTGAAAAAGAACCTAAATTTAAATCTGAGTAATGAGTCACATTATTTGAGTAATAAAAATGTAAAAGTTTAGTTTGAAACCCGAGCAAGTAAGCACATATTTCGAAGAAACCCATGCAAGAAGTAGTCCAGGTTTCAAGAAAACAGTCTAAGTTTAAATTTAAATTTGAATAGGTAGTTATTCTAATCTGATCAAACTTTTATTTAGTTTTAAACCTGAGCTAATTATTTAAGGATAAATCTGAGTAAAATTTAAAAATAATGACTTAAAGTCTTAAAAATCGTTTAGACTTCAACCTGGGTACATTAAATCTGAGCAAATCAATATAAGAGATGTATTCAGGAATTTAATCTGAGTACATTGAGGAATCACTTGAGCAGGATATAAACGATTCAGTCTTGGGTTTAGTAAAAGATCTGAGAAAATAATTTAAGAAGCCTAAAACTAAAATTTTATCTGACTTAAACCTGAGATAAAAAACAACCTAAATTTAAACCTGAGTATTGAGTCAAATTATGTATTTATCATCCAATGTATTAGAGTTTTGTACGAAACCTGAGCAAGAAATTATATAAGTAATTCATATTTAAACTTATATTTTGCTCTGATTTAAAACAGCCTAAATTAAACCTGAGTAATGAGTAATAAATGTTATATATATATAAACCTACACATATGATTTAGGTTTAGTACGAAACCTAAGTAGATAGTTGCTCAAAAAGTTGAAAAAATAGTTTTAAAAAGAATAATCTACCTAGATTAAAACCTAAGTACACTTATCCAAATTTAAAGTGATTTTTATGACACTGCAAATGTCATTATGATTCAATTTTGTTTCGATAAATTCGTTTGTCTTAGTCCGGGTAGAATCCAGGTCCGGCTGGTAACAGTAAAAAGAATTTGATGCACAGCGACACGTTTCCTTTGTTACTATTACTACCCTTATCTTTAATATAATAGGACTCTGTCATATAAACCACTTTGGATTTAGATATGAATAACTTAACACTGTTTTGGCTTAGACCTGGCAAAATTGATGAAAAGTTAACTTGAGTAAAAAATAACCTTAAAAACGTAAAACCTAGTTTAGGATGTAACCGATTTAGGTGATGCCTGAGTAAATCACGAAAAGCCTGACCAAATGAATCAAAAACGTATAAAATTTTAATATTTTATCCTTGAGACGTCCCTTTTATCATTCAAAATGAAAATTTTTCTGTCTTTTTTGATGTATGGTCGGTTAGAATCGTTTTTAATTAGCATTTCTTTAGAACTCTTGATTGTGTAGTATGTAAATTCCATGAAACAAAGGCAATGCATTTTTCCGCTGAGGTAACGCGATTAAACAATTAATCCCATCGCATGTAAATCCCCGTCGTAAGAAAGTCCTTCTGTCGTTGACGTACAGTGACGAGGTGTTGTACTTCCAGTTGGTTAGCCGCAAAGAATAGCTGATAATAACATCCATCCCGGGATAGGGATAAGCCAGTTAGGGGTGTTTGTAGTGCGTGAGTTGCACAGTATTGCATCTGGCATTTTCATTGTTTGCATGCGCACTTTTCCCACAAAATCGCCTGTTCTTGTTCCAGGTCTCGTCCATCAACCGAGTGCTGCGAAACCTGGCGTCCCAGAAGGAACAGCAGGCGTCGGCCCAGAACGAGAGCGTCTACGACAAGTTAAGGATGTTCAACGGGCAGACGCCGGGCTGGGCATGGTACCCCGGGACGCCCACGGCGCCCCATCTCGGTCTTCCGCCGGCGCCCACTGCACTCACCGCCCAGATTTCCAGGGACGATCTCCAGAAACGAGGTGATTTTACACTGAAGCATTTATTTGTATAAAACCGTAATTTCAACTGGCGTGTTTATTTTCGACGGCCATAAAAGTGATTTCGTTGGAAAACATAGACGGTCCAATTAAAATAAAGCGAATTTAATTAATCAAAAACCGTTCCGTTCATTCATAAATTATCTCGATGTGCAAACAACATGCATTTTCTGTTTACACGGCAACATTTCGAATTAAATTCAATGCGCATTGCAAATTACACGCCACGGACGCTCATTAATATCCTAAATTATTATAACCGGATATTACGTACGAATTACAGAAAGGGGAACGCCGGGATTATGCCAAACGGGCCACAAAAATCCACTATCTTACGAATTACACAAAACTACAAAATGCGAACGGAAATATTGACACCCTAATTCCCCGTTTCAGCTCGATTGATTTTCAAAAATTACATAAAAACCTAGGAAATATAAGAAGATTAATCATGTTAAACTGAGCAAAAAATTTAAGTTTTGAACTGAAAAATTTTTTTTAGAGCTGAGATTTGATTACTGGCTCAGATTACTTAACCTTTGCAAACACATAATTCAAAACTTGGACCAAACAATTTAGTTGTTAAGTAAAGTATTTAATCCAAGCAGGTTAATTAGTTTTAATCTGAGCAAAGGAATTGATGTTAGCTAAAACTAAGCACATTTTACCTAAGCTGAAGAAAAACGAAAAAAAAAGTTTTAACATTTTATAATTTTACTGTTATATATGTAGTATAGTATTTAATAAGAACATAATTCATTTTAACAATTTTCTGCATTAAAATAATGTTGTAACAGTAGCATTGGTGAATGTGACAGTTTAGGGAATAAACCTACTAGTAATAACCTCAGCAGAGGAACTAATTCAAATTGAAGCTGAGCATTTGAAGCTGAAAAAACGAAATTATTGGGGCTAAGCCTAGTAATGTTGATCTGAGTAAAAAACTGTGATACAACCTGAAACTGAGAAGACTTATCAAACTTCAAATTAAAAAAACACTAATATTTACTGATATTTTTATGGTTGTAACTTATTTTAATATTATTGTTCTAGAAACTCTAACAATAACATTCAAGATGTTAGAACTTAGAAAATAAACCTGTCAGGATTAATTTGAGCAAAGAAACTAAGCTAAACCTGAGCAGATTTATCAAGTTTTAAGTTTAAAAAAAGAAAGAAGTTCTAAAAGAAAGAAATAATTGTTGGTATTCTCAAAGTTGTGTTATTCTGTAATGCTATAGTTCTGTCATCTCTGAGATACTACTCATTTTAACAATTGTTCTTAAAACTATGGTAACAGTAACATTACAAAATTTAAAAAAAAATTGCCTCTGAGCAAAGAAGATAATTAGATTCATCATATTTTAAGCTGAGAAAACGAAATTCATAGCGCTATTCTCTAAGTTTAAGCATTCTGTCATGTTACTGATACAAAGCTATCTCTGTAGATATAACTCATTTTACTAATTGTTTCTAAAGGAATTTTACTATGACAGTAACATTACAAACGGCTAGAATTTAGCCAAATAAGTCTACTAAAGTTAATCTGAGTAAAAAAACTGTTTATACAGTTGTAAGTTCTAGCATTTTGTAATGTTACTGTTATAATGAATATAACTATAACTCATTTTAACAATTGTTGTCTAACATTACAAAATGTTACAATTTAGAGCAAAAGACTATTAGTTTTAACCTGAGCAAAAAAAATGTGTAACAACCTGAATCTGAGCAGATTTATAAAGTTTTAAGCTGAGAAAAGAAAATTAATGTTGCTATTCTCTAAGTCTTAAGATTCTGTAAGTTTATTTTTACAGTTTTTACTCATTTTAACAATTATTTTTATTGGAATAATATTGTAGCATTAACATTCTTGAATTCCAAATATAATGCATTTGGGAAAATTTTAACTAAGTAAACAATTTAAAAATTAAACGTTAATCTGAGCAGGAAATAAGAGTTATAACCCGAACAAAGATTTTTGTAGTGAAAAAGATTTAATTACTGCTTTAAAAAGTAGTGTTCCTACACAAATTTTAATCTGAGCCAACAAATCAAGTCCAGTGTGTTTCACCTGATCTGAGTTAAATAAGTAATTTTTGGGTCTAGAACTGTGACTTGATCTTAGCAAATAATTCAAATTGTAATCTTAACTAACGAATAAATTTGAATCTGAGCAAAAAAATGTTTTAAACTGAGCTCCTGGACAAATAATTTAAGTAAATTTTTTGATCTAATCATCTTTATCTTTAAATTACGTACTTGATGATATTTTTTAAACTGAGCAAAAATTTTGATTTTGATTTAAAAAGAGTTTACACAGATTGACTCCTTGATCTGAGTAAACAAAATTTTTAAAACCAATCGATGATCAAGATGATCCTTGAATGTAAAATGGTAGTTTTGTGAAATTGGGTGTGGTTGAATAAATTTCGAAATAGCTCATTTCTTGTGAAGTTGTATCATTTCGTGTCGTGAATCTTGTAAAGTTTTCGTTTTGCACCGTATTGTAAGTGAAAAATCCTCGATCTCGCCGTCATAAAATCGCATTTCGTTTGTAGGTGAGCATTCTTTATGGCGATCCCTTGTAGATTGTTCGCGAGGCAGGCAAGATAAAATAATTTAGTTTTCAGAGGGCGGTCGTTTCAAAATGAACATAACTTCCGTGCGAGTGAACTTTTGCTGCCCAATCTAAACCGGTAATTGTGTTAGCGGTAAATTTCATCGTAACACTCGACAAGCCAGGCCCGGCTCGATTAAAATTCGCAAAAAACCCTTTCATACCGGAAGCAACCGTTGCGTGAAACGATCTTCGCCAAAAAATCGCACCCCATCGGTCAACGATGATCGTCGAAAAAAATCGCCCGAAATCTAAAATTATGCAAATTCGGTTCGTTGCGAGATTCGTCAGTTGAAAACATAAACAGGGAGGGAGGGGAACAGGATCAGAAGATGAAATAAAACAAGGAGAATGAAATGGCGAGGGTGGATATGAAATGGGGTGGAGTTTACAGAAGCGGAAGTAAATAGGGACGCGCACACAGGGTGGGAATGCAAGGAGAGACGTTAACTTGCCTGCTTCCAACACGAGTTTTCGGACAATTTCGCGAAATGCCAGGTTGGGTATCATAACAAACAAAAAAATTTTTTGCCAAGGGGAGTGAGTACAAGGTTGTTTTCTTATTTCAGCCGATGCCATGCACGAAAACACCTCCGATGGAAATTCAGAACACAACTCTTCGGGAGATGAGGACTCCCAACTCAGGCTAAGGCTCAAAAGGAAGCTACAGAGGAACAGGACGTCCTTCACCAACGAGCAAATCGATAGTCTAGAGAAAGGTATTTAAAAAATCGAAAAAGTGAGTCTTGTTTCTGATAGTAAACATAACAATTTTTAATAATAATTAAAACAGTGATCAAAAACCTCTTTCAATTTTTTAAAAGTTCAATAACTCAAAGCATCATAATAAAACAAGTGGTTCTATAAATCGTGTACTGATAATTTTGGAAATCAATACTTCACACAAACACACAAAAATTTGTATTTAAAGCAAGAATACAGATTTCAGTTCAAACCTACCCGAAGGTTATAATATGCGCAAGAATTTAGGATTCAAAATTATTGCTTCCGACACTATAAAGCTGCGTGTTTTAAAATTGAAAGACACAATATTTATCTTAATTACGGGATCTAAATAAGAATTTCATTGTCTTGAGGTAAAAGTAGTAACATTTAACAATAACTGGATTCACCAAGAAAGTCCAAGAAGTAACTCCAAGAAGGTTAAATAATTAAATAAGCCGCCAATGACCGGCTTAATCTATTCCAAGAAAATTATTTTTATATTTAATGTACCAACTTATGCTAATAACTATTTAGCGAGTAAATACGTTTTGATAATAAAATTGATTGAGAAATATGTTTTCATAATTTGCGTTTCCTTAAAAATTTTATTATAAAACTTAAAAAAATAAAGCTTTCGGTGCGTTAGAGGGCTATTAAAACACCCAAAATTTTACTTTTATACTTAAAAAAATGTAAAAAAGAAGAATCAGTGTAAAAACTTGTATTATAAGTATATAAGTCCCTGGGAGCACTCATTCTCTATAAAACTCGCACTTCGCACTTCATAAACTTACATTTGTACTACAAATCGGACTTTATAAAATAAGTTTACGATTTTTAAGATATTTTTGGTACAAAAAATAATTTTGGTTTCACAAAAAATAATGTATTTGACTCAAAATTTGTTGCAGATGCAAAAATATAAGAGTATTCATAGTATTCTATTTCTGAATCAAAAATTGTAGTCATTTTTGATAAAATTGGTCTGCTAAGCAATTGCTGGAGATTTTCTAACTTAATAAATTCCCCAAATTTAGATTTTTTATTTAATAATACTAAGTTAAAAAAGTGGTGAGCCCAAATTTCGTTTACACCCAGTATAACTTCGCAAACAAGGACTCAGACCGAACCTCCGAACCTACACTAAACTGAAACCTATAATTTGAAGTGAACTTGAACCAAATCCAAAACCCGATCGGAAATTTTATTTCATTTGGGTCTAGGTCACTGCTCGCAATATGTTTTCATAATTTATGTTTCTAAAAAACCTATTATGGAATAGATTTGGATGCTTTAATAGCCATTAAAGCGTTAGTCCTTTAATGGGTCTAATATTTAATTTAATATGTGAGTGACTGTCTTTGTGTTGTTAGTTGTTAAAATAACGCAAAATAAGGTGAAAATAATAATGCGAAATAAGGCAATCGGCAAAGAGTTCACTACTCCCGAAGTCTGTTCATAAGTCATTCTCTACGTGTTCGTTTTATAAACTTAAATTTGTGCTATAAAACTGATTTTATAAAATGTCTTCTTTCATACACCATATTTCAGATGTTTTTAGTAGAGCAAATATTTTTTATACAAATTAACTTGTTTTGAATAAATATTAAATGTCAAAAAATAAAAATGTTGTGGTTAATACAGATCCACAAATTAATAACAAAACATTTAGAAAAAGAAAAAATAAAAACAAGAACTATAAGTGGTACTTTTTGTTGAAAAAATTTATATAACATTCTATATGAAACGTAAAAAACACCCAATAGCACCAAACAATTTCATTTTGCACAAAGTAAAATTGTTTGGTGCTATTGTTTTCGTACAAAATTTTTTGTACAATATTTGTAACACCTTGTATGATGTCAAATATTTATAATTAAAACATACAGAATGTTATCCTCTTGTTATCTCTTTTGTGTGTAGAATGAAACGTAAAAAACACCCAATAGCCCCAAACAATTTTATTTTGCACAAAGTGAAATTGTTTGGGGCTATTGGGCGTTTTTTACGTTTCATTCTACACACCAAAAAGATCTAACACCAGGTTAACATTCTGTATGTTTTAATTATAAATATTTGACATCATACAGGGTGTTACAATTGTTGTACAAAAATTTTGTCTGGTAATACTCTTCGTTAAAAGCATGTTAAAAACACAAACTTGCTTTATACAGCTGTTTATGGTTTTTGAGATAAAGAATATAGCCACTTTGGCTATAGGTAGAGAAGCACTTGTATATTTTTAAATTTAGCGCCTTAAATTATAACGCGAGAAAAAGCGGCAGAAAAACGCGTGTGTCAAAACCCCAGTGCATTTCGGCATTTTTTATTTTTATAAAATAAAATGCAAAATAAAATTCGATAATACTGTCGTAATAAGATTTGTTATGCATTAGCTGTTTGACCAATTGGTAGTAAAATTTAGCATATATCTACTGAACTTTTAAATATCCTTTTTTTTGCAAAAGTCAAATTCTACAGTTAAAATAAATACTGTTAAATTTTACAAATATTCTTATTGAGAGGACTCCAAACTTTGAGATGAAGGACTTCATTGAGAACTTCAATAGAAAGAACCGGAAAAATAAAATTGTAGCTGACTAATGTTGAAAATAAACTGTTAATAATTATAAATTGGAAGATTTATTGATAATGCCATTACCTGTGTTAATGAAATAAATAAATAAATGTTTGACGCAGCAAAACCTTTCCTTATCCTGAAAATCTGAATAAAAATATCAAAACAATTTCTTTACCATTAAGGAATTGGGCAAAAGCTGAATTTCAATCTTATTAAACTTAAATTATTCGAATTTGACGGAAACGACTTTTAAACTCTTCAAAAATTGAACACAAGTTACGTTTACAAAAAACGTACTTAAATATATAAAATTCCCAAAGGCTATAATGACAATTATGCCCGTTATATAATGTTTTATACACAATTCAAAGCAAGAAACTAAATCTGTACTTGAATTTAGTGGTAGATATAATAAAACTACCTATCGAAATTTTTAAAGTAAAAATTTTTGAAAGTTTTAACAAGTAATTTTATTAAAACAAGTGTAAGACTTTGTTTATTTTCTCAACCGAATTAATATTTTAACAAAAAAGTTCTTCTTTAGAGAGTGTATGTATAGTGATAACGAATAACCAAAATCACTTGTTTTGAATTTAGCATTGAAAACTGATTTATTAAATATTATGAAATAATAAATGAACAATAAACAAGATTTAGCCGGTTTGTAGAGGGATGGAATAATGTTGGAAACAATGAGGTGTAATGGTTTGGTTTTTTGTATTGATTTTGGTGTTGTAAAATTTGGTGTTTGAGTTTGTAAGGACGTGTCGTCGTTTTGTTTCAGAATTCGAGCGTACTCACTACCCCGACGTGTTCGCGAGGGAACGTCTTGCCGAGAAAATTGGATTACCTGAGGCACGTATCCAGGTAACAATATTTTTTTGCAAAAATCCGTAGGAACTTAGTTTAGGTAAGAGTGTGCGTTAATTAAATGTATCTGGCTGTGTAAGGAATCAAAGTTCAGTCGTCGGCCTTTCTATACACTTTAGAGAAACACAGAGAGAGCGCTGCAATTTGGATAAGTAACATCAGATGAAAAGCTCCGCACGTAAAATGGCGCAACTCGCATGGATACTTTATCTAAATTACAGGCAGGCTTTTCATCAACTGAAAGCTGTAAAACGTGCCTTTTATGTGAATATAAACACAGCGAGTTTAGAAACATGAAATGATTACGGGTACTTTTGTGGAGTGTCTTTTGATTCGTGATGACGTAAAATTCGTTATTTGCACATTGCCCTTATTTGGTTTCTTTTGAGGGCCTTCCAATAAGACTCTCAACAAACAAACTCACATTTAATAATGTGCTTCGCTTTCAATATGACGTTTAAGGACCCTCTAATCTTTCACATCATAATATTTATCATTGCATGTAAATAGTGGGCTCTCCCTGACGCCGCCGCCACCACCAAATTCCAGCCGCACGGTGTTGACGCATGTTTTCAAGCTTCGTTGGACGAGGCCGGGTATTGATCACGACGAGTGCCAAACCTGAATCGGATGTGTTTACGCTCGTATTTTTGCACGCCGTTACGCCAAATCCGCAAACGATTTTACTTGGATGAAAACCAATAGCTTTCAGAACTTATAACCCGACGGAATGCTTACTACCATTCCAAAGCTAAAGCTTATTACGAGAAATGAGAAGATACTTAATCATTTTGAGGAGCTACAAACTTTTACAATAGATCCACAAAACTTTCAGACAAAGCAACAAGCAAAGAAATGTTGTTTTTATACTGAGTGGCATTAGAAGTACAACACCTGCAAAAAATCTTTTTTAACACACGAAATTTTATATACATGTTTGGTTATCTAAAAGGATGCTTTATAGTCGTCCTTATACACTTTTTGCTGTTCTCTATCTACTTATCGCTACAGAAATAATCATTACAAAGCTAATTTTTGCATTTTGTATAAACCACTGTTTGATAGAATGCCTAGAGCAGAAGACCAAATTTGTATCACCAGGTATGTGATTTTGAAAGAGATCGAATTGTGGAATTGCGCAAAGCTGAATTTTCTTATCGGCAAATCGCTGTGCGTTCAAATCGAAATCCAACAACCATCATTCGTGTGTAACACGTTGTTTGAAAAAGGCAGAGGAATGAGAAGAAAACCAATTAGACAACCGAGGCGAACGACATAGCGCCAAGAGCGCCGCTTTAGAATCTTAGCATTTCGGGACCGCTTTTCTTCTAGCTGGCAAATTTAGTGATCAGTGGTTTACAGAGAAAGGTAGGCCAGTTAACATGAAAACTTTGTACCGTGAAATTAAATCTTTTGGTCTAATTTTTTTCTGGCCGCACTTAGTCTTTCTATTAACTGTTAATCACCAACGCCAAAAGTTAGAATGGTCCATGCATTGTCAACATTTGGACGCAGAATACAGTTACATAGTGTTCAGCGACGAATCCCGATTTGTTTGGGTATGTTTCATGGTCGAGGAAAGATTTGAAGGCGTCGCTGTCGTGGAGAAATATCCAATATTGATTTGTTAATAGAAAAGCATAACCTACACCATACCGTAGGAGTAATAGTTTGGGGGACAATTACTAATGGTAGCCGATCACTTCTTGTGTTCATTCGAGGAAATATGACAGCGCAATGTTACATGGATACCGTTCTTTGACCCTTTTTATGGTCTTATATGGAAACCTTTTCTAATGTGTTATTTCAGCAAGATAACGCGCGTTCACATATTGCCCGACAAACAATAAACTTCTTAGAAGAAGCTGAAATTGAAGTTTTGTTTTGGCCTCCTAGATCGCCGGATCTAAACCCAATCGAACATGTGTGTGATATGATCCGAAGAAGATTAAGCAATTCAGACTAACCACCTCAAACTTTGGCCAGGAACAAGAAATTCAGTACGCTTATGATCAATTACCCCAAGAAAACATCGATCACCTGATTTCTTCCAAACTGAAACGCCTTAATAAGTGTATTCGCAATAAAGGACGTCACACCCATTTTTCCTTTATTTGTAATATTTTTTCTTTGAATTTTTAATCAATTGTTTATTAACTCAAAAGTAACACGTTCACAAAATTTCATGAATTAAAAAACATTTTTTGAAAGTGTTGCACTTGTAATGTCATTCAGTTCATTTATATTTTTTTATTAGACTTTAATTTTAGTTATTCCCTAAAATGTCACTCCTTCCCTCAGTCCATCTATCATCAATCCCTTCATTTTTCATCATGACTGTTTCTCTTTTCTAGGTCTGGTTTAGCAACCGTCGTGCGAAATGGCGTCGGGAGGAAAAGCTGCGCAACCAGCGTCGTGCCGTTGATCAAGTGGGTGCTGTAAGTCCTCCGGTATCGGCCGGCCGTCTTCCCATCAACTCCGGCTTTAATTCGATGTACTCATCCATCCCGCAACCCATCGCTACCATGGCTGATACATACAGGTGAGTGGAATTCAAGCAGTAGCGCCGCTTTTTCCTGCGACATCCCGCTGAGGCAAGAGAGGATTTCGGCCGGTCCGGACGACAGCCTAATCCTCTGGCGGGCCGCTGACATGACGTGACCGCTGCTGGCATCATGTCACGTCGCTTGGATTCCGACAGACACCTTTGTTTATGCGGCGGGATATTCTCTGATGCTGAATAACTGATATACGAGGAACTGGCAGGAAGCTAAATAAAAAATTCGGACAGAGTCGGAGTGAATACTTATTTCAGGACAAGTTAACAAGTTATTCTAAGTAAATAAAATCGGATTTAGTTAGATACGGACCTGACAAAACAATTTCGTGATTAATTAATTTGAGTTTAGATGCCTGAGCTGACCTGAGTAAATGAATCTAATTCTGAGGTAATGATACGAGTCGTGATAAAATTAATTGTGTTTTCGGAGTGTTGAACGGATTTAGATTCTTATAAGACAGAAAAACGGCTTAAAAAATGGTTCAGTTTTTTTTTTTTAAATTAAATGCAAATTACTCAGCTGCACGTTATGATTTTATGGAACTTTGGGCTCTAGTGCTAAATGTTAATTCATTCAAAAAGGTACAATACAACAATGAGCTCATAAAACGTTTTTGTGAAAAAATTCTATTGTAAAGTACTAAATAGTTGTTTGTTATGTTGTATATCTTAAAAAGGGACGACTAAGGATTTACTTACCTACTTAAAGACTAATTTCAAGTTGAGATAATACGGGTAGTATCTTCGTTTTCATGATAAATTAAAACAATTCGGAGTTATGATTGATTGTTGATATGGAAAATCATTCAGTATCATTAAGTATTTCAGCTTAAAAATAGCGCAATGGAGGCTAATTTGAAGTTGACATAGCAGCGCTAGCATTGTAAATTTTAGTACTTTTATATGGCAAAAGAAAACTCAACCTTGAATTCTTTAAATTAAAAAAAACCGGTATTAACTCAACTTAAAATTAGCCTCTAAGTCCGAAAGTCTTTCTACCATTACGTGCAGGGCCAACTTTATATAACTTCTGTTTTTTTGTGTTGTTGGACACTACTCTTTTTCCAAAAAAATTTTCTTAAGAATTTTTTTATTGATAACAATGCACAATCTGGCTACCTATGCATTGCTATAAATAAATTTTTGTTTACTCCGTCGCCAACACATTAAAATTTTATTTATACCGTTGCCAGCCCAACCAGTTTCTAAGGTCCAATTAAATTCAATCAAATCCAATCAAAATTTGTTATTATTGGTAGAAAACGAAAACGCTCTAGAGCGGCAATGTTGGTGATTGTGCTCGCTCCGCGGCAAGTGTTAACTTTCTAATGTCAAATGACACTGAAAAAAACCTACTTTGAAGTTCAGTCGTCGAAAAAACATATTTGTTTATCCAAATTTTTGTTATTTAGTTTTTTATTTAATTGTCTTAATCAGCTTCTATTTTTACTGTTGCATACGTTTATTTCTTATCTTTTCGATTTTTCCTCTGAATACTTTTTCTGATTCACTTGACAGCCTTATCCTTTTTTTTGTTTTACCGATTCTTTTATTTTTCTTTTTATATGTTAGTAGTATTGTATCAGTTTTCCAGTGTTTCGAAATTTTTTCCGGTTTTGAGTACATAATTTATTAGTTCCAGTAGATTTTCTTCTTCTTTGCCTATAAATTTGACTATTTCTGGATTAATCCGGTACTTTACTAACGTTATCTCTTGATTCTACCTCTACTTCTTATTAGGTTTTTATTTCGTCACGTGTTGTCTTTTCATCGTCCTCTTTTAATCATTTTCGGTTTCAGTTTTTGCTGCCGTTTTTATTGTTTATATTTAACATGTTGTTTTGTTTCCTACTCATTTCAGTCCTTCATTATTATTATATTTCCTTCTCCATTACCAATTTGTTTTTGTATCTTGTTGAGAAATTTGATTGTTTTTTCTTCTTTTTTTTATCCTCGTTTTCGCCGTATACCGTTATTATTGTCCATGTTTCTTCGTCTGCTAGTTTCACTTTTACTGCTAACAATTTCTCCCTTATAAATTTAATATATTTGGAGCGCTTATTAATCCATTTCCTTCCTTTGTTCTTAAACTCTTTACTTTTCTTTTTGTTTCCGTAATTTCAAGGATTTTCATTTCTTTACAAGCTCATTTTCTTTTGCAGCCTTCTTTCTCGTGGTTACTTTATCCCGTTTTGTTGATTTTTCAATTTTTTGTTTTTATTTTTTTGCTGTCAGTTTTATAATTTTTTCTGGTTTCTCTGTTTGCTTCTTTTTCATGTCCGTTTCAACAGATCAGTTCAGAATTTTTTTCAGGTTTTTTCTTCGATAGTAATTTTCTGGTTACCTATTCTCATAATCCTTTTTTTCCGTTTCCCTTCGTCCGCTATTTCTTTTATGTTTTTTTTTGTGTATCTTGCTATTTCCCTATTTGTGTATATTCCTTCTGAAAGTTGTCTTAATTTTTTCTTTTTTTCATTACTATCTAGTTTTCTCTAGCGGGTTATCCACTTCCATTTTACATATTCTTGTTCCTAGCGCCAGAAATTAATTGGTACTTTTGCACCTATTTTTTTAAAAATAAAGACTTGTTCGTTGTAAGTTCTTTTTGATTTTGATCGTTGTTTCTAAAATGATTACAACAATCTTTTTTTATTTAAATTTTTCTCCAATTTTTTCACTGTATATTCTGCGGATTTCATTTTTTCTTTAATTTTATTTTGGAACCATAATCTACTTTATACGCCCGCAAATCAGGGCGTAATCTTTATTTTTACTGAATTTTTTTAAGTTGCTTCGCAACAATAACAAATAAATGACTGTACATTTGTTTAGCTGTAAAATAAATGTCTTCGTTTGCCGAAATGCAACTCCAGTGCTGTGATTTGTTTAAAAATGCTTGAATTTTATGGATTTGATTTACAAAGTAGTTTATGAGGGAGTTAATAAGGGTTGTTGTTGTTGTAAGTGTGAGCATTTGTCACCGAAGTAACCAGCTGGACCGTTAAAACAACCTTGAGAAGGTTGTTATTTCTTTAACGTTAACACTCAAGAAGTTAATTGTCTTTATTGCAGTATAAAATTCAAGCATTTCTAGACAAATTATAGACGTTTATTACACACAAAAAGGTACAAAAAGCTCAATGAAAAAAATTTTATTGTGAAGTTTAAATGGTTGGTTATTATATAGCTCGAAAAGCGGCGAGTAGTGTCAACGATTGCAAAAAAAATTTTAGCGGCCGTTGTCCGAAAGTTGTATATCCTGAAGCTAATTCTGTTGGAATCTACCATCCTTGTTTAAGTTTTGAGCATTCCAAAGTCTCATTACTGCAAGTACTTATCTCGCAATGCTTCTAATTCCCACATTGTTTGAAATGTATTGTTTTAAATTTTTTTTTGTAGTTCGATGTCGGGGGGCTTAAGCAGCAGTTGTCTCCAGCAGCGCGACGCTACCGGTTATCCTTACATGTTTCACGATCCGTTGCACTCTTTGAGTTCTTCATACAACTCCCGAGCTACAGCTTGCAATCCTGCAGTGGCTCACACCCAACCGACCACTCATCCCTCATACGGCGCTTCTGGCACCACACCAACTTCAGTACCTGCCTCCACCGGAACCGGTATGTATTTTTAATCCGCCAACTTCAATACTTTGAGATATTTTCTTTATAAACTGAGCCAAGAAAGCCGACGGCAGCAATTTCAATCGAGCAATGAATATTTATAATTTTTCAAGATGGCGCACAGTGCGTTGAAATACATTGCGTAAATGGACAAAAATAGGAAAATTGCAAACACGTTTAATCAAATACAATTTTTACTAAATACTGTATGTAAATAACACATAAATAATTTTAAAAAAATCAAATTAAAATATTATTTTAAAAAAATGCAGAAATTTTATTGGAAAGTTTAAAACAAGGTTATAACCCTGTATTCTAATGTGAACAATTTATTTTTTTATGATTTTGTTAATTCTCTTCGGTGTTTTCTAAATTCAGGAGAGAAGCAGAATTTTGATTTTTTATCTAATATTCACTAATTGACGATGATTTCCGATCTTTCTTCTGATTGGATTTCTTGGAGAAACATTTCGTTTAATTGATAACAGTGGATCAGAACTAAGCAAAAGGTGGTTCTTTAAGTTAGTATTGAAATTAATACCTGAATTTTTCCGCGTGTGATTTAGACGAATCTTTCTAATGTCTTTATGCCTTGCTTCTAGAGCATCTTCTGAAAGAAGCCCTATCGCTAAATCAAAATGTTCAATAATGTCACATCTATGTATTAATATTTTGTGGGTTGAACTTGGCATTGGATACCAACTATACAAGGATAAGTACAGATTTTTTGTGTTACTTTTCCAAATTGATGTCTTGACCACTTGACAAAGCTTGCAAAATTGTACCGAAATTTTCAATAAGTGTTTCGTCAATACCGGTAATTTCAGCAGCCAGTTGGGGGCTACCAAAAAATCTCCTAGCTGTATTTCCATCATTTGAACATCAAAATCCTTGTCTTACTTTATCTACATTTAAACACATTTGTTTTTTGAATTCACATTGAATTCATAGTTTTGCATGTTTAAACATTTCTTTGTGTTGCAAATCTCGCACTTGCCACTTAAAGAAAGTCTATAAGAACGTTTCAAAACATCTAATCTAACAATGTAAAACACATAATCCAAATTTAAATTTTTTACTTTAGGAGATTTTTCGGTAGTATTATTGTTCATTTTTGAGGAAGTAGCACCGCAAATATTACATCGCGCAGTGTCACTTAAAATGTTAGTGACACTCCCATCTATCATAGTACAATACATTCTGAAACTGATGCGGACATTATAGCTAGAAACTATTACCGTATGATCAGAAAGGTTTTCCAAAATTTCTTTCATCGAAGCCTCTTCTTTTTTAACTAATTCTGCATTTTCTTTTATAAACACAAATTTAATGAGTACTACAAAAATGAGTAGTTAAAGACCGTTTGATTATCCATAATTCTTTCTCACTTTCTTGTTGTTTTACACATAGTGGTGCTAAGGCTATAAAAAATACGAATTCCTCTGTATTTTGTTCATTACTAAACTTCTGTTTGTACATACTATGGCTGCTACTTCTGTCGAACCCCCATTTGCATGTAAGCGTTACCTCTATACTATCTTCAACTTCTTCAGACATACTTTCAAGTATGCTTTGAACAGTTGTATTTAGAAGCTGTTAGACACTCACTTCAGCTGATGTTTCAGTTACAGAAATATCTTTAGGCAATATTTTTGCTTTTGCTTTTTTCAGCTCATACAGATTAGGAAACAAATCTGTACAAAAGGCATTAACTGTGGCCCTAAGTATCTGGTATTTATTTTCCGAAAGATCAAGACTCAAATACAAAGCTAAAGCATCAGTAGCAGATATACGTTTAGAAACTGGATTGCATTGCTCTTTCTGCTGCAAACGTTATTTCTGATGATGTTCTTTCTCTTATCAAACTTTCCACCCGTCTTTTTTTTTTGTTTTAATGGTACAATCTTCGAACTGTTTTGTTGGTCTTCCATGAATACTGCTAGAAACAGTCACATTGGTTTTTACTGGAACTGTAAAGGGAGTATTTAGCCACTATTCAAACCTTTTCTCAAAATATTTTGGGCAGTAATGCGATAATTTACACTTTTCTGACATTCTCCTACAAAAATATTTTATTTTATTATTTATTTCATCTTTTAAGGTAGTGCCTACTGTAAATACCGAGTATACAAAATTTTTCATATAAGCCAATTTTTCATTTGAAGGAACGGAATCCACAAGTCCTAGTTTCGTATAACAGGCTTTGTTCCCAAAAAAATCACTAAGTTGGAAGAAATTGGTTCTAATTTTTATAAATATGTGTTGTGTTTACATAGTAGTAAGCCAGACAACTAATGTCTAAAAAGAGTTTTTTGGGATATTGTAGAAATACCTGATCAAACTCGAAAAATTATATAAATGTTTTACTTTAATTTCTCTAATTTCTTTTCCTTACTTGTGTTTTATATTTTGACATGAAAATAAGTACATACCTTCTTTAATGCAGTTCATTATTTAATAAATAAAAATATTTCTACAATTGTAACCCTGACATTATAAATTTACGTACTAAAGAACGGGTTAAAAAGCGAAACAGCTGAGTGTGATTACTTATCTTCAAGTTTTCGGTCTTCTTCTTTAAGAATTGGTGACTATAGTATTTAAAATTATTATTACCAGTATCAAGTGACTTCGTACATTAGTCTAGAGTAAATTTTTACTTAATTTTTTTTTTTGTTTTTTCCGATTTTTGTCCATCTTCAACGCACTGTGAGGCGTAGGTATCCATGAAAAAGTCCTAGTGCCAAATTAAGGAAAAAATTCGTTGGTAATTTCGGTTGATCAGATCTTTCTCTCCGTTAGTCGTTTTCCTGGCCGTAAATTCATTGTCCGTGATCAGTTTAAAGTGGCGTGGGGGTGGTTTGGAATTCTCGGCTCGGCGAACGCTCAATAATGTGCGAACTAAAGCGAGGGTGGAGACGCGTTGTTCTGGTTGCAAGCTTCGTTTGGTATCTTCTCTCTCGAGAGATCTGTAGTTGTATTGTGTTGGCAGGCGTGATATCGGCCGGCGTCTCGGTGCCGGTACAGATCCCCAGCCAGACGCCCGACCTCTCCGCCAACCTGACATCAAACTACTGGCCCCGGATTCAGTGATCTCAACTTTTCGGGTTTCCCCCGCCGAGTATACTCGTGCACCAGGATAACCCGACGTTGCAAGCCCCCATTACGCCTCCCGTCATCCCCGCTGCCGCCACCGCCGCCGCCGCCGAGGAGTCCTCCTAAGAGCGCCATCTACCCCACGATATACGGACTGCAGGGTACTTGTGAATAGTGTACAGTTTCCAAGGCGGGTTTTTCGACGGTAAAATCGTTTTTTTGCAATAGCCACAATTAAATAGCAATAATTGTATGTATTTATTAATTTTAAGACATGGTTGTAATTAGATGTTATGGACTGTGTTCACACAAACATTTTACATTTTTAGGCAGGTTTTTTAGTTCCTCAAAAATGCAATGCTTAATCACATCTTTTTTATAATAGTGTATAGTGATATCATTCAAAGTATTATTCAATGTCGTGTAAATTATTGTTGCTGTGATTAAATTATACAATTCAAGTTTTATGTAGATTAGGATTTGCTGTTTAGATGTGTAAAAATCATAGTGCATTTAGTGGAATTAATAAACGAATAAATCCACTCACAACAATTTTTTTCTTATTTCTTTCATTAAAAAATTATAACACATTAAAGGTAAGTACTCGTACATTAGCAAACAAATTTCACTGTATTCCATTCTATTGGCCATCACGGCTGAGCAAGGCGACATCTGTTGAGCTCTCAAGAATTACTGAAAAACATACTCTCAATAAATCAATCATGATTTCGCTAAACACAGGTATGTACTTGGAAGTATTAAAAAAAATAAGCCTGACACCAGTGTGCTTCTAAACTCAGCTCGTTGCTGGCACCTGTCAAATATCAGCTATTTGAAGTCCACAGAAGAGGTTATATGTTACAGTCCTCAATAATCCTTACGCAAAAAAACCGTATCTTGTGCCTATCGACAACAGAATAACAGATTATTTTGACACTACTATGTGTTTTAACGCATTTTAAATTCAAATCTCCCGCTATTGACTGCGATAGAGAAAGAATCTCTGGAGTTGGCAACCCTGTTAAATTTAACATTCTATAAATATGTTAAAATAACTCAAAAAACATTTGTCACATAGATAATGCCAAAAGACACGGATTTTCGAAGATTTTTCGGAAAGTACGTGTTTAGTTAGACATTCCAACGATGGTTAAGAGACTTGTAATGTCAGCAAGTTTTTTATAGGTATTTCTCCACTATTTGCAATAATTAAACTTAATTTTAAACTACGAATGTGGTTTTTGGATTGTTTTGATGTGAAAGCGTAAGTCAGAAAACATTTCATTCATGATTTACATTTTGGATTGTGCGAGGAGAATCCGAGATTTGAGAAAGAACATATTTACTAAACATTTCCAATATTTCTCCATACGATTAGGATCACAGAACGTGGGAAGTATACAATTTTACTCATTGCCTAAAAATGTTCGATGTTTTCTTAATTTTGTATCAGGATCACAGAATGAACGACAGGTATAAGATATGGGGAGATACTTAGTTACTAAAAAATTTCAAATTTTGGATTTAGTATCAGGATCACAGAACGTGCTAAGAGTTATTCATTATTCACTTATTAAAAACTTCCAATATTTCTCAAATTAGTACCAGAATCACAAATCTGCGAGGTACATTCATTTTCTAAAAAATTTCAATATTTCCCGCTTTAATAACAGAATCACGGAATAAGCAAGGAGGTATAAGAGATTTGTGGAAGTACTCATTTACTAAAAATGTCCAATATTTCTTGCTTTAGTATCGGGATCTCAGAATGTACGAGGAGGTGTAAGAGGTTTGGAAAGGTACTCATTTATTAAAAATGTTCAATATTTCTCAATTTAGTAACAGGATCACAGAATGATACAGGAGCTCAATATTCATTTTCAATTTTTCCCGCTTTAGTAACAGGTTCAGAGAATGTGCTAGGAGGTATCAGAGATTTGGGAAGATACTTATGAGCTAATTTCAAGTTGAGATAATACCGGTAGTATCTTCGTTTTTATAAAAAACTAATAAAATTTGGGGTTGCGATTGGTTGTTACTACGCAAAAGTATAACAATTTACGATACTACAGGTAGTATGGTAACTTGAAATTAGCTCATTAATTAACCCAATATTTCCTGATTTAGTATCAGGATCACAGAATGTTAGTAGAGGAGGTATAATCGATATTCATTTACTAAAAAATTTCAATATTTCCCGCCCTAGTAACAGGATCACAGAATGTGCAAGGAGTTCATTGAATGTCAGGACCACATAATGTGGGAGCTGCTCAGTTTTGTTATTCATTTATTAAAAATTTTCAATTTTTTCCGCTTTAGTAACAGGATTACAGAATGTGCAAGGGGATATCACAGATTTAAGGATCACAGAATCATCCTAGTATCAGGATTACAGAATATTACAGGAGGTGTCATCAATATTAATCTACAAAAAAATTTCAATATTTCCCGCTTTAGTAACAAGATCTCAGAATGTATGAGGAGTTACCAAATATTTGGAGAGGTACTCATTGAGTAATATGAATAAAGAATATCAAAAGCTTTTACTAGCTGGTTATCTCCTTTCAGCAAATGCTGAATGCATAAGTTTGTCCTGTTTTAATCAAGCAAAAGCATTTGCTAAATTTTTATGATTTCACCTATTGACTAAAAAAAGTTCACTATTTACCGATTTAGTATCAGGACTACAGAATGTGGGAGCTATACCATATTTATTATTTATTTTTATACTAAAAATAACTTTCAATTTTTCCCGCTTTAGTAACAGGATCACAGAATGTGCGGGGAGATATGAGATATTTGGGAAGATTTTTCATTACTAAAAATTTTCATATTTCTTGATTTAGTGTCAGGATCACAGAATATGCGAAGAGGTATAAGAGATTTGGAGAATATTTATTTACTAAAAATGTTCAATCT
Source organism: Tribolium confusum (assembly GCA_029207805.1). Classification (NCBI taxonomy): domain Eukaryota; kingdom Metazoa; phylum Arthropoda; class Insecta; order Coleoptera; family Tenebrionidae; genus Tribolium; species Tribolium confusum. Next base: position 16,483,288 of record JALGAY010000005.1, read on the forward strand.
TTCTCAATTAAAGTATTAGGATCACAGAACGTGTGAAGAGGTACGACATATTTGGAGAGGTACTCATTTCTAATATTTATTAGTTTTGTATTAGGATTATAGAATGTGCGAAGAAATATTTATTATTGATTTACTAAAACCATTCACTATTTTTTTCTTGATTTATCAGGATAATAGGAGGTTTCAAATATTTGGGGAGCTACGTTTTTACTAAAAATGTTCAATATTTACTAATTTAATATCAGATTTTAGATAATTATTGGTTATTTTCGACGTCCATAATAATAAATAATGGACAATAACAACAATAATCAGTTTAATATTAGGATCACAGAATGTGCAAATAGGTTTAAGATGGCAATTTTGTGTTTTTACAACATCAGAAAAAAATCTAATCATTGAACATAACCTCACTTAAAGTTCTGAATAGAATTTTGTAGCCGGAGCCAAAAAAATTCTTTTATTTTTTCAAAAAACATTTCAGAAATATTTATTCATAATTTCTATTTATGTTTTTTTTTGTTATTTTTTAGGATAAAAAAAGACCGTTTCAACGACTTTTTTGTTGCCTTCTTCAGGGTATATCAAAATTACAACTATAAATAATTAATAATAAACATAGAGAGGAATCCATTTTGGATATTTCCAATAAAGTCTTCTTTTTTGTCCTAAAATAGTCAAAAAGACATAAATATTAATTTGTTCATAATAATTAGAGTCTTTGATTCCTCCATTTTGTTTAAAATTTTCTGGTCCTTCGAGGTGGATGTAAAGTTCAAATGCGTGACCAAAAAAAGTTCTAGTTGTTGAAAAAATTTATAACTCGAGTAGATAGCGCGGTTACTTATTTAACCTTCCCGGAGTAGATGAAGCATGTTTTTATTTCTATTTAACTAATATTTTATTTTGAGAAATCAACTGAGTCTTTCAGAGAGTTTCAGAGACAGAGCATAACCTGAATTTCTGTTGACCTGAGTCTGTAATAAAGCACAAAAAGCCACCAGTTGACATCAAAAGATTTATCTCGCCCACCCCTCTTTTAATTCTTGTAGGGAGCACAGGTTAACCCCTTTGTTCTGTCTGTGGTAATAAGACCCGCAAATGGTCAGCATTTCTAACAAAACGCTATTAAGCCCATTTTAATTAAATATCACGTCACTAACATTTTTTTTATTCGGACGAAGCCATGATTTACTATGTAAAATAACAATATAACAATTGACAAAATAACGTTTTAATTTTTTTGATTCTTGTGAGCAAGTATTTTAAGTTAAATGGACAGTATTTAACACCTAATATGTATTAATTATTATATCAAATAGGTTTTTTCTTAAAAAATTTAGTGACATTTAGCATGTAGTTAAAGTTAGATGGCTTACTCGAAATGAAAATTTTTTTAGTCACCCGTTACTCAAAAAATGATTTTGTTGTAGTAAATAAATAAACTCATTTTTTAAATAATTAAAAGGTTACTTTTATATCAATTTGCCATTGTAACAATATAAAAATCTAATAATAAATCAGAATTTTTTTAAATATTTTTTTGACGTCTAAAAAAGTAAGGTTATGTCACCTGTAATTAAAAAATATTATCTAATGGAGCCACTAAATATCAAAACACTAAAAACAGATTAAATAACCGAATTTTCTTTGATTTCACTTCTAATTTCCCCAAAACAATTTTTTTTCTTCTCAAAACCAAAACATTACTAACCATAGTACACAATCCTTTGGTAACTTCTAGGGAATTTCCGCGATCCCGCCCTACCAATATCCATTCTAGCTTTAAAATTCACCGTTGGTGTCGCCACTGTAGTATCATGGTTGACAGCCGATCAATGAATTTGTACTACGGTAGTGAGTAAATCAGTGTTGTGCCATGGAATTAAATTAAATGTTGGATTTCTGGGTATCGGGGGACAATGGGGAAGGACCAAGAGTTGCTGGAGGCGGCTCGAAAAGGCAACGTGGCCGTCGTGGAAAAAATCCTAGGGCAAAGGGCCAAAAGGAGTGGCCCTCTTGCAAGGTGAGTTGTTTTGATCAGCTGGTGGTTCTCGGGGGTTGTGTATTAAAGAGGGGGTGGAGATCATCCAGGATACATCGGGGGAAATCCCTTTTCGATAGGGACTATCACACCGGGAAGGAAATTAATCAGAAATTTGTAATTGTTTCCAAGTATTTCTTCTGAGTCACCAGCTACTGTTTCAGTTTTTTGCATGATTACGGGGGGCTTATGATGGTGATAAATTCGTTGATTAAGCACTTCCGGTGAGGTTTATCACTAATTTAACAAAAAAACTGGAATATTTTTACTCCTGTTACTTTCACAACCTGTTACGTCTGGTTTCTTGGTCAAGGTTCTCTAATTTGTACCAGAAGCTTTACTAATGGGCTGTAATTGACAATGGGTAAATGGTTAAGACGTTTCAAGTGGAAAATTGCAAATTTATCGACTGGAAATGTTACACAATTTGCTATTTCTTAACTCGTTCTATTTATGTTTTGTTTATTTATATTTTCTTTTAATGAGCTTGTAATTACTGTTATGATTGCTGCTTTTACACATTCATAAATCTGAAAGTGAAACTGAAAAGGAAAGTAAAAAGAATGCTTCAGATATTTCCACAAATCTTACTTTTCACAAATCAAGAAAAGCTGGAAAAATCTAGGAAATCTTGACTTCTTGTTGGATCTCCTTGTTTTGTAGAATGAAACGTAAGAAACACCCAATAGCACCAAACAATTTCACTTTGCACGACGCACGTTTTGACAACATTGTCATCCTCAGGTAGGAAATTAAGCTACTACTAATTAGGTGAGTTTAATTCTCCACCTGAGGATGACAACGTTGTTGTCGAAACGTGTGTCGTGCAAAGTAAAATTGTTTGGTGCTATTGGGTGTTTCTTACGTTTCGTTTTAGGAAATCTTGGTTTATTATTGTTGAGAAGTTAAAAAAACTACCGAAACAAATTAATGATTACACTTACTGATAACTTGATTGCTTATCAGTTATCACTAATCATTTTAGTTAAAAAAAAAATAAAAAAACTAGCACAAATATGCTCTGATATGGCAAAATTGGTCTCTCTGACTGAAATCATTTTTTTGCTTATCAAAAATTGAAGAAAGAACTAATTTTCTGTCTGTTTATCTAAATCCTCTCAACCTAAATAATAAACATGATTATGGTATATTTCTGCCACTCCTCAGAGATTTATTGTTCGTAAATTTATGATTTTAGTGACAGTGGCCAAATTTTCCGTGGCTGAATATAATATGTTTTATTCTCTTATTAAATCTCTTAGTATAAATGAATGACACAATGACTATTTAATAATTCAAAGGACGATTTAAAATTCTCTAATTGTTTTTGCCTTATCTCTGACAAAGGTTTTTAAAATTAACTTTGTAGATAATTAATAAAAAGCACTTAATTAATTTTTTATTTGTCATAATTAAATACATTTTGTAACTCTGGGAAAAGTTAATTAAAACGCATTGCGCTACAAAATAGTCAACAAATTATGAGCGCTTTCCGCTAATTCCCTCGCATTAGCACACTTTTTTTTCGCAACTTGTTTGATAACGTGATAAAATTCTTATCTTGTAAACAAATAATGTCTCGAAATTCAGTCGTCCTTGACACTTGAAAAATCAGCCAAGTCGATCGATATAAATGCCGACGTTCGTGCGAACTTATTCCGCCACACCCTTTCGAAGCCGCTAATTTCCGTCGCTTATAGCTTACGTAGAGGACCTGGGGCAAACGTCCAGGACAGCAGCGGATACTCTGCCCTTCACCATGCCGCCCTTAACGGCCACAAAGAAATAGTGAAATTGCTCCTCGACCACGACGCCTCCACCAACATTGTCGACGTCAAGGGCTCGTCTCCTTTGCATCTAGCAGCGTGGTCGGGGAACGTCGAGATCGTGAAGCTTCTCCTGAGCGGTCCATCAATTTGCAATGTTAATTTAACGGTAAAGCTGCAAGACTATTGATTGAGTGAATGATTGGCATGTGAGAGGGGTTAATCCCTCTGCCGATGGCCACTTGAACGACCTTTCGACTGTCAGTGTCGCGTCATCTACTATCTTAATTAGCGTTACGAGTGGCCATCGACGGATCAAAGGATTAGCCGAATGACAGCCTCTTCGTATCGAATTGCAGACTCAAGATGACGAAACGGCGCTACATTGTGCGGCTCAGTATGGTCATACGGCGGTCGTTTCACTACTTTTAGAACATGCCTGTGATCCAGGAATTCGAAATTGTCGAGGGGAAACTGCGCTGGATTTGGCGGCACAGTATGGAAGACTGGAGACGGTTGAATTGCTGGTCAGGACCGATCCTACGCTTATACAGTGTCTCAAAAGAGCCGCACCTGATACGGTTTTTCCCCACACACCCCTGCATCTTGCCAGCAGAAATGGACACAAGTATGTCTTGTGGTTTTTAATTTTTGTTTAGATTCCTCCTCTAGACCAATCAACAGGCAAAAATATCAGCAGGAAACCTACTATGCTGCATTATCATTTATTTTTTTTTTTGTTATAATAAAAACAAAAGTCTTGTGTTTTTTTCAAGTTTTTTTGAAAACTAATAGAGTAATTTAAGATTATATTTTTTTCGTGGAAATTGGTTATTTGAGACAAAAGGGGCAATAAAACAATTTTGTTTACCGCGACGTTTCGATCGTATATTCAGCCATCCTCAGGCGCAAACAATCTGCTGTCGTGCTTGAATCCTAGTCACTAATTTGTTGGTCTTTGTTTCCGCCTGAGGATGACTGAATATAAGGTCGAAACGTCGCGGTAAACAAAATTGTTTTATTGCTCTTTTTGTCCTAAATAATTAATTTTTGCGAAAAAATTATAGTAATAGAGCAATCTTGATGCTCCAAACAAAATTGACTCTGGATCGTCCTGCTTGGATTATGATATGAGTAATGCAGAAAATCCAGATAAACAGTTTTTTCAAAAATTTATGTCTCGACCATTTTTTAAATTTTAGGACTGACCCTTTGCGAAAAAGTGGTGATTTACACTTAATTTTTGTATCACAAAACAGGCTCTATCGAACCAATAGTTTTGGCACAATTTGAATTTTTGATTTACACTTTCATCTTGCTTGAATGCGTCATAGATGGTCCGATTTTTTATTAGTTGCAAATTATCTCTTCTTTAATGTTGTTCATTATGATACAAAAAATTTTCAATGAGATACAAATTTTGACCAATGAAAACGATGTACTACTGCAAGATTATTTAACAATTAAAATTGTGAATGATCGTAGTGGTTTTCAATTACAATCAACAGAAAACGAGCCAGTATGAAAAAAAGTGACTGTGAAATGAAAATCTTACGCTTCCAGGAATTGTGAAATAAGCCAGAAGCGCCACAAAATCTTTGTTGAAGGCAAAATCTGTTAAAACCTATGAAAAATTTTATTCTCTATTTATGAATTAGAGAGGCGACAATAAGGTTATACCGGACACTGTTTCTGTCGCAGTTCTGCGACAATATTGGTTGATGCTGGCGGTAATATTACATTACTAAAACGCTACGGCGGGTGGAAGTCCACTACAGTGGCCGACAGTTATATAGAAGAATCAGTCCAATAATTTTTTAATAATTGCTCCATCAACAACATCTGCCAAGAATGCCGCAGTTGCATTTTAATAACTGCACTATTCAGAATATGACAATTCATCAAAAAGAATAATTTGTTTACTTTGTGTTAAAATTGACTTTTTTGCAGTTCGGTTTTGTTTCATATCGTGAGTTCAAGTTTAATCAATTTTGTAAATAAACTTCTTTTTTTATTATGACTGGATGTAGAAAAAATAGTGTATGCAATACGCATGTAATGGCTATTAAGACACCCGTATTTACTACGGCACTCGCTAAGGCTTGTGTCTTCGTTTTCATACTCGTGTCTTAATAGCTATCATTAAATGCTCGTTGCATAAAATACTATTTTGGAATTTTCGCGAAAACTTGGTTTAATTAAATTTTTTGTAGTCTCATAACATTATTTTTGAAATCAGTTTTTTAAAAAATATCTCGGATAATAATTTATGTCGCAAATTACACTATTTTTAAAAATACGCTGATAGTATCTTATTTCAAATTTGATAAGAGACAGCTGTAAATTTTAAAAAATGGCTGAGTAATGAATTTTTGAAAAAAAAACCTGAATTTGTTTTTGTTACTAATGATCTAATTGGCTCTATCTAAAGTCAATTGTTTATAATAAATTGATAAATAATATTGCGAATAGGAAATTAAGTAATGCCACAGTCGGTTTCTTGCTGCTATTTTTCTTCTTTTTTTTTGATTGACCTACACTATTCTTCCTGCAGACACAAAATTTATTTATGAATGAAATTGAGCTGGAGAATCTACAAATCTGATGGACAAGTAAAGCGTTTATATTTAATTTTGAGACATTAAATATTTTCCGAATTACATGTGTTATATCAGAAGCGACTATAAAAACTATGAAATGGTTTTTTGTATATGAAAACTATTACGCAAACTGACACATCGTAACAACAAAAGTTTCGGGTCATCATTTGATTGTCATTATTATAAAATAGTGATATCCAGTATTTTTTTGTATGCACTATTTCTATTTATTTCCGAATTCCCTACACCACTATCGGCATGCCTCCCTCTCTCACCCTATTCTATGTGTGTTATGTACGCAATATGCGTGTGCTGCCATGCGAACGCGAAACCAGATTGCATACACATGCCATCGCTCCACATATTGCAGTTCATCCACCGTTCTCTAATGCGGCGCAAGCATCACCACAGGTGTACGCCATTTAGTCGATTAATTTCAGGGCCGTAGTTGAAGTACTTCTCCGTGCCGGATTCAGCGTTAACATGCGAACTAAATCCGGTACGGCCCTTCATGAAGCCGCCCTTTGTGGTAAAGTCGAAGTCGTACGAACGTTACTTGAACATGGAGTCAACACAGCTATCAGAGATTCACACAATTACACCGTTATGGATCTTCTAAGCCAATTTAACACGGCACAAGCTTCACAGGAAATTATGGGGATTCTAAAAAGTATTTTTATATATTTAGGGAAGTAAAAAGTTATTGATTGGGTTATGTAGGGCATAAAAAAGGGATGACGATAGTGGATAGTGATGGTGAGAGTATAAGTCACCCGTTTCCGCCTTTGCCAAGCACTGATTCGGATATTGGAAGTCCCTACGAGAACGTCCGACCGTCATCGAAGAACGCTCGGTCATCTACGACTGATCCTTCACCAGGAACTTCCCCACAACGATGGGATCTGAGACATGCTCGACCGCCTGAAGCTTTCGATGATCGGAGAGTTTCGGGCGTTTCCGGGATTTCAATGTAAGTGTTTCGTGTAACATCGTTGCATGTTGCCTATAATTAGTTACATTTCCCCCCGCTTTTCGGTAACTGCATGTTTTAGGCGTAACAACAAACTGTACCAAAGTTTACCATTAAAAAAATCAGAAGTATCCCCTTTGGACGGCATAACATTTTCCTTTACGGAAAAATTAACTTTGCGAAAATCCAGCACGGCTTCTACTGATACCTATCACACGGCATGCGAGTGTAGAAATTCTGATTCTTCCAGGGAGAGCGATAATAGTCTGTATCAGATTCCCTGTGTTCCCAAACAATTTATGGATTCGAGTGTTCATTCTGAGGATTTAAATTATTTATGTACAAGTCGGGAATCTGATCAGATTAGTTTATCGTCAACGGCGTCGAGTTCGGGGTATCCCCGACGTCCAGATAGCGGTGGAGTCCCTCTTTACATCCCAATGAATAACGTACGTGGGGGTCACAGTCCTAGTTCGAATAAGGTTTCGGTAAGTCCCCGAACGTACAACTCCGGATGTATTAACTGTGAGCAGCCGACGCCTCCTAAGAAACCACCAAGGAGGAATTTATCAGTCTCTCCAACTCACCTTCAACCCATGTCGATGTCAGTCGATGGTGTCAGCAATTCCGCTTATGAGTACTTGTTTTTGGCACATAGTGGGACGAGGAGCCAAGGAAACCTCAGCGATGTGGAACACGAAGCCAGAAGAGAAAGACTAAGTCATGGTAGAAGCATGGATCAGTACGTTGAAATGAACGTATTTAATATAGCACTCGACGAGGATGACGAACGTCCAAAGGAGCTTCATCGAGGAAAAAGCGAAGATTTGGATTGTAGAAAACGGCAAGAACCTGTAGCGATCACCTCCATGTACGAAAACATGATAATCAAGCAGCAGAATCCTCGGAGGAAGCTTCGGAGAAATCCGGAAGTGTATGAAGAGTATGATTTTAGGAAAAAGGACGAACCGGTGGCGAGTTGTTCAGCACCTGAAACGACGTTTGTGTCAAGTGCGTTTATTATGGTATCGGGGGAGGATGAAACGAAAAATTGTAAATATCCAATGAGTCCGACTCATTATAAACAACCACCGACTCCGGATCATCCTCCTCCGTCAGCTTTGCAAGCAGAAAGCTTGATTTATGAGAAAATAAGACCCTTGAGTCAGGTAAGCTTGTGATGATGGCAGCAAGCATGCAGTATTATATTCGTCCGATTTTTTTTTTGAATATAAACTTATTATGTTATGTTGTTAAATGTATTTATGTATTTGTTATTATTATTTAATAAAGCTTTAGTATTTTGTTTGCTTGTTTTTTTATTTGTGCATGGTTTTATCCAGTGTTGTCTCGAGGGAAAGAAATCGGCTTGGGAAGGTTTGGTAAGAAAAAGAAAGAAAGAAAAAAAAATACGACTTATTACGAGTAAATTATTAAAATAGAAGAAAAGAGTAAAACAAAACTTTTGATTAAGAATTGGCATAGTTTTCACATCAAAATCGTAATCAAAATTGTTATACGAAATTTAATTGTCAATCAACAGATCATAAAGTGAGTGATTCTGTGAAAGTAGCAGCAGGAAACCGACTGTGGCCCAAATTTAAAGTTTACTTTGGGTCATTGCAAGCTTTATAGAATTTTTCAAAGTGGCTGCTAACCATTAGAACACAATTTTCGACAGAAAGTTATTAAAAACTAGTGAAATAATTTTTTTTCACAGAAGCGAGGAAATCATTTTATGAAATTAAAATAACGGGTGTAAACAAAATAAGGCTCGCCCTTTTTTTAATAGTATTTTTTTAAAGAAAGAATTGAAATTTGGAAAACTTATTGTGTTAGAAAATCTCCATTAATTGAGTAAAAAATAATCTTTTTATCAGAATATAACTACAGACTATCTTTAGTATGACGGCATAGTCCTGTTGGTTTCCTGTTGCTGATTTTGCTACGAACAAATTCTCTGAATTGTCCAATTTTCACATAAAAATCGTAATCTGCCACTTGAGAAATAAAGTTCAATTAACCTATTGTTGTATTTTGTTTTCCTGCTTGTTTTCTGTTGCTTTTTCCTTTGACTTTCCTCTAATTGAGCTCCTTCAGGAGTACAAGCGTCAATCCAGAGACATGGAGACCGAAACCGAAGAGGAGTTTCTTCTAATTTACGACGAATCTAGCGGGAGTTTTTCAAGTAGCGTGTCTTTATCTGACCGCAGTGTTGATAACATCATCGAGGAGTACCACTCGGATGCTCCTTTTGCAGGTACTCCTTGTATACTCCATCCCAACTCCCATCTGAACGCCATCAACTTTCCTCCAGGTCTGATAAAAGGCTCTTCTCGCGTTTTGGAAAATATTAGTTCAAATACTCCAGCTGAAAGACCAAAAACTCTAAAAAAACTCAAACGTGTTTATGATAATTCTGCAACGGAAACAAGGAGCGATAACGAGAAGTCGTCAAGTTCGGAAAAAGAATCAGAAAACAAGGAGAATAAAGAACGTGTGTCGGCTCTTAGTCCTTTTGATGAGCAAGAGGAGTGGGCGAAAATTCAGGAAATCATGGCGAGTTTTGGAACAGGAATTGTGCGGGAGTCGGTGTTTGTTGCGGAGTTGGAAAAGGAGTTTCAGAGTCGGTTGATGACTTTGAGTTGCTCGCAGAATAGTTTAAATGCGGATTCGGTTGAAAAGTGGTTGCAAACTTTAGGGATGCAAGATTATGTCGGGCTTTTCATGTCAAATGGGTTCGATGATGTCAATTTTTTGGTAAGTATATGCAACTCCGTGAAAGAATCTCTAAAAGGTTAATTTAGAACGGAGTGATCGAGGATAGCGATTTGAGCGAGATGGGAATCACAAGCGAACTCGAACGCCAAATAATCTTAGACGCTGTTAAACAACTCCCTCTTAAAATTCATAATCAAAACCTGAACAATAACAACAACAACGAACAGAACTCAGTCAGAAGTTGGCTGAACCGGATACACCTCGACCAGTATTTTGACACTTTTAATAAACACCTCTACCATGATATGGAGCGAATTAAGCGAATTTGGGACGTTGAGCTCTCTGCTGTTCTAGATATTGATAAAATCGGGCACAGAAAACGAATTCTTGCAAGTGTTAGTAGCGGGGAACATATCATTTCAGGCCCAAAATTAGAAGAAATAACCGATTTAGGAACGCTGAAAAATCAAGAAATGAAGTCGCCTTCAGCGCACTCCACCGGAACTATCCGGCACCGACATAAAAAATCGCGACCAGCACCGCCTCCACCAGTTAAATCTGACAAAGAACTCGAGAAGAAAAAACCAGCAGAAATGTTTGTTGGCGGCAATAATTCAATTAAATCGCAATGGAGACACCAACCCATCTTACTAATCACAGGAGTCGTCATGTATTCGGCTAATGTAAGCCAGAATTTTGTAGTATTCCTCAAAAAATTTGTTTCTACAGTATTTAGGTTCAACAAACATAATTGAATTCAAAGGAACTGAATCGACAAAAAAATCAATTCAGAAAGTTGTCAAAAGTAAAGAAAGGCCAAGTGAGGAGATCACTCTGTCGATTTCGTACAGGGGTGTTAAATTTATTAATCCAATAACAAAGGTAAGTTGGCAGCATTGTAAAAGTGAAGTGCGTACACTTGAAACAAGAATTTCCGCCACAAAAATGACATTTCTGTAGTTAATGATTGAGCAACTCAATCACACTCTATCCTCTTGTGTGCCCGCCATGATAATCGCTCTTGAATCCTTCCATTGGCTTGAGCTTCTAAAGTTTTTATGTTTTTTTCCTAGAATCTTTTTTAGTTCTTTTGTTTTTTGTTTACCTTATCTTCAAGTTTCTCTAGAATCATACTTGATGATCTTTTTTTTAGCTTTCTTTTATTGTTAATTGTCGTTTTTTGAACTATTTTTAATAATTTTATGGTTTTTGTAGAAGCATCCATGCTTTTCTTTCTCTTCGAATCATCGTTATTTAAGTTCTTCTAGAATTTTTTTCTGTCCTTTTTCATATTTTTATGTTTCGTTCCAATGTCGTTGATTAAGCTGTTCTAGGATCTTTCTCTCTTAGGCTCTCTCTTTTTGCTCTTTTAGAATCTGCTTTTGTTTTTTTTTCTTTTAGACCACGTCTTACAATTTTTTTTGACAAATTTCTGTTGCTCTTGAAAACGAAGTTTTATGAATACTTTTAAAATGTCTCTCTAAAAGTATTTTGCAAACCGTAGAATTGTTTCAGCAGGAATTATTTCGTTCTTTTCGTTATCGTTTTTGGAATCTTTCCAGAAACTTTTTTGTTTTTCTCAGATTTTGTTTTTCTAGACGTATTTTGTGTGTTCTTCTTTTCTTTAAGCTTAGATTTTTTCTGGAGTTTTTTTTTGTTTTTTATGAATCTTTGTTCATTTTTTTCTAATACGTTTATTTTTTAAGTTTTTTTAGAAACGTCTTTTTACATTTTGAAGATTTTTTTTCACCAATTGCTGTGTCTGAAATTGTTTTAAACGCTGTTGTGCAGGCTCTTCTACAGTATTTTTTTCTTTTTGTAGGTAGTCTATTTTGTTTATTTTCTCTTTAAGCCAGAATCGTCTTTTTTGGAGTCTCACGTAGTTTTTTTTCTTTTTCATTCAATTGTCGATTTTCAGACTTCCTTAAAACTTTTTTGTTTTTCAGAATTTTAAATTGCTTTTTTTTCTTTTAATCGTCATTGTTTTTCAAAGTCGAAAAAATGTTTTTCTTTTTACTTACTAAATTTTTTTATTTCTCCATAAAGTTTCTGCTTTTTTTCTCTATTCAGGTCGTTGTCTTTTAACACTTTGTAGAATTTTCTTTTTTTTACCAATCGTGGTTTTTCAAATTTTTCTGTTTTTTCTAAACATGGTTTCTAAAAAAAATGTTTAGCTCTTTTTCACTAGGCGTTGCTTCTCAAATTCGTATTGTTTTTCCAACCGTTTTTTGAATTCTTCTAAAAAATTTTTTTGCTTTTCAAACATTTTCTTTTGCTCTTTGTCTACCAATTGACGTTTCAATTTTTTTTTCTGAAACGCTGTTATTTTAGAATTTCTTTGTTATTCTAGATTTTCTTTGTCGTTTCAGTTTGATCTACTTTTTCTTCTCGTAGAAGTTGTACAATTTCTTTTAGATTTTTTTTTGCTCTTTTTTTTCACCAATCGTCGTTTTTTAAATTCTTCTGATTTTTTTCAAACGCCGTTTTTTAGATTTTCCTAGTTTCACTAAAGGTCTTATTATTGTCTTAACTGGAGGCGTTAAGATCCTGAAGTGTGTGTCTCAATTAGAGGTTTTATTTCATTTGTTGTTGTTTTTTTGCTTAAGTGTTTCACAGACTACATAGACTTTCTTAGATTTAGGTCTAGGTTTTATTGAAAGACATGGGTGTCTTCAGGGTTATATTTTTTGTAGTAGGCATGTTTAAAGTAATGTAATTTTACATTTTGGCCTCTGTTTAAGTTTTGTTGATTCAACTAAAGGTCTTATTGCCTCAAATGGAGATAGATCTTATTGACTCGATGCGCTCTGCCTGACGTAGTTACTTATTTAACCTTCTTGGAGTAGATGAAGGCGAACATTGGCGAATTGCTTATTTAACCTTATTGGAATAGATGAAGTCGGTTCTTGACGTATTTACTTATTTAACCTGTTTGGAGTTAATGTTTTATTACAGAAATGTCATTTTGGTGGCGAGAATTTTAACTCGTGTCACGCGCACTTTACTTATTCCTCTTCCAGAACACCATATGTGAACACGAGATAAGAAACATTAACTGCGCATGTCAGGATTCCGAAAACCAGTCTTACTTCGCTTATATAACAAAAGATGGGGATAGTTTTTACTGTCATGTGTTTGAGTCAACGTCATCGGTACGTCCCCGCCCTTTTTTCTTGTCTTAAATTTTTTTCTAGGAGCAGGCGATTGAGATAATTTTGACTTTGGGTCAAGCGTTTGAGCTGGCCTATCAGATGGCTGTAAGGGAGCAAGTCAAGGGTAAAACGAAATCAGCAGTGAGTCCAGGTTCGGTATCTTCACATAGTCGCGATTTCAAGGACATGAAAATGAATGGTCATCCTTTAAAAATGAAACCTTTGACTTTATCAATCGCTGCGGATCCCGAGGCGAAATCCGAGGAGTAGTATCACTGCCGGCGCTTATTTTAGTTTGTGATAAAATTTGGATGTTGAATGTTGCATTTTGCCAAATTAACTATTTACATGTTGCTGGAGGTACTTTTTGTTACGAGTTGCTCAAATATACAATTTTTTCGAGATTGGGAGCAATATTTATCGAGGATTTGTTTTTAAACAATCACTTTTGTATACTCGTTTAATACACCATATATCACACACAATTTTTCTATTTTTTCTTATATAATATATAAAATAAAATAACAATCTTCCATTTTTGTAAGTATATAAATATATTTAGAGTCTCTATTAAGTCGTGTGTACATACAGAGACTTAGAAGCTTTAAATCTGTATTTAGCAGGGTTTTCAAATTGTTTTCTCGCATCTAAAATTATAAAATCGTTACGAGATATAATACTTGCATTCCAAATGCTTAGTTATTTGGCTCGAATTACGTTTAGGTGTCTAAAAAAATGTATCTATTGCATGTCGGAGCCAAAAAAAAATATTTTAATGTAAATAATATATTTAAAAAGAGATTGTGACAAATTCAATTGCGCTTTCAAAGAAAAATCAGTTGAAAACTTTTTGCTATTTATTTTCACTCAGTTTTTATTACTTTTGTAAGTTTTAATTGTTTTTCAATAAACGATATTATTGGATTCTCTTGCTTGAATATCCCTTACAAACCACCAGGAAGTCGTAGCTTCACTCACGACCGGATATAGGGACAAGACCGGAAGTCCACTAAAATGGACTCACTTTGATCTTGAAACGAGCCAATTTAGGACGATCTGAGGACCCTAATACGCAACTGACGCACATTCAAGGACAAACATAAGAATTTCCCTTTTGATTCTATTCTAAAAATTGTGATAAAGTTTTTAAAGAAAATTTGAAAATTTTTCTACGTAGTCAAAAGTATATTGAATGCTCTTTCCAACGCGGCCAAGCACTTAAAATTCCGATAGTTAGTTTATATTGCGATGTTTGATTACCAATTTAGCTTAAAAGTAGTTCTTCCTCTATTTTTTTTTACCAATCATCGTTTATTTTTTTAAATTTTTTTTAGACATTGCGTTGTTTAGCTCTTCTACATATTTTTCTGTTCTTCTAGAACCTTTTTCTGTTCTCTCAGACTTTCTTTTTACTTGTCATTTTCTTCGAGTAAACGTTTGCCAACTTTTTTTTTCAAAAGGTAGTTTTCTAAATTTTTACTGTTTTCCACAGGAGGTTTTTTGAACATTTTTACATCTTTTTTAAAAGTTTTTTTAGATGTGTTTTCTAGAATTTTTGTTGACATTTTTTTTCTCTTAATTGTCGTTTCTCAGACATTTTCAAGAACTTTTTGTTTGTCTAGAATATTTCTTTTATTATTTTGTCTAGTTGTAGTTTTTTTTTTCAGAATTTTTTGTTGTTCTGCCATAATCTTCTTTAGTTTTTCTTTTCTTTATAGATGTAGTTTTTTGTTTAATGTTTCTTTAAGTTTCACGTTTTTTTAGAATTTTTTTCTTCCAGGGTTTTTCTTCAGTGATTTTTAAGTATTTTTTTTTTAAATTTTTTGATCTTATAGTTTAGAAATTATCGACAGAACAGACAAAGAAACTCCTAAAAATGTTTGAAAACTTTTAATCTGGAATTTTGAATTTCGTACTTTTTTGGATATTATCAGATTCTTTGTTAATATCTTTTTTCTTTGTTATATCAGTTGTTAGCTATGAGAATATGTCAAATATGTAGTTTAATTTTGAGTGGTAATTTTTTCACAAATTGCCGAAATTTATAAACCTTTAAAAATCCAAGATCTAAAGTTCTATATCTTTATGTCGAAATGATCCGCTAAGCTTTTTAAAAATCAAAATTGCTATATTTCTAAAACTTAGTTGCCTAAAAATAAAAAATTATACGATTTTCAAGAATTATCCTTGCTGTTTTTTGTCTTCCATTGTTGTTTGAAATTCTACAAAAAAATTCTGCTTTTAGAATCTTTTTTCTCTCGTTTTTCAGGTTTTAGAAACTTTTTCGTTTCTTCACAAATTTTTTTGCTTTTCTTTTGGTCGACATTTTTTTTACATTTTTGTAGAAGATCTTGGTTTGTTTTACCAATCATCGTGTCTCTAATTTTTCTGTTTCTCTAAACGTCGTTTCACTTGTTCAACGTCTTGTAGAATCTTTTTTGTTTCTCCAGACCTTTTCTGCTCTTTTATAAGGATTTTTGTTTTACTTTTTTTGTCCAGTTGTAGATTATCATTTCTTTTTTTTCCAAAATATTTATTCGTTTTTTCAGAATTTTTCTTAATTTTTTTTCTAGACGTAGTTTCTTTGCTTATTTTTTTCAAGTTTTTTAGATTTGTTGTTTTCTTCTGGTCTTTTTAACTCTTTTTTTAAATTGCTTACTTTTAGACAATTCTGGGAATGTTTCGTTGTTTTAGAATTTTTTATTATTTTTCTTTTTTCCAATCGTCGCTCTCCAATCCTTCCAAGAATATTATTATGCTTTTAGAATGTTTTTTTATCGTTTTCAGGTTATTCAGGCTTTTATGGAAACTTGTGTTATTTTTACTACTTACTTATTTTCTCTTTTTTTCTAGTTGACGTCTTTCTACTTCTTGTGTACTTTTTTTACTTTTTTTTTTTCACCAAAACGCCCTAGCTCTTCTAGAATCATTTTCTGTTCTCTCATATTCTTGTTTTATTTCTCATTTGCTTTCAGTCGAGACAAAAGTTTCACAATCTTTTTTACAAAATGTCGTTTTCTAAATTCGTACTGTTTTTCTAAGCAACGTTGTTAAACACTTTTACATCTTTTTTTTAAGTTTTTTTCAGATATGTCTTCTAGCATTTTTCAAAATTTTTTTGTAATTGTTGTTTTTTAAAGTTTTCTAAGAAGCTTTTGTAGTTTTTATATTTGTTTTTTTTTTGTTATACCAGAATATTTCTCAGATTTTCTTTTCTTTATAGATGTATTGCAGTTTTTTGTTTATCCTTTCTGTAAGCTTTTTTAGATTTGTCTTCTTTTAGGGGGCTTTGGCTTTTCAAACTTTTCTAAGAACTTTCTGTTCTTCAATTTTTTTCAGCTTAAATAATGTCACTGATTTACAAAAAGTGGATAAAAAGGTAACATGGCTATATATCACTGTTGTGAGGATTTTGTTATTGTGGTTTCTTAGTGACAATAACGTGGTTAGCTTAACCACTTCTTAGAGATTAAGGGGAATATTTAGAGATAAAAAAAAAAACTAAAAAAATTAGAAGAATTTATAACTTCTAATCTATCTGGAACTTCGTACTTTTGTGGCCCAATATTGGATTTTTCGAACCAGCCGCTATTAAAATGCGTCAAAAAGGCCACTTCTGATTGGTACTTTATTATTCAAAAATTATCAAAATTTAAAAATCTTAAGATAGAATTCCTCGATCTTTAGTAGAAACAAGTCGAAAAATCTTAAATCGTAATATTTTTATTTGTAGTCGATTGGCTATATTTTTTCGAAGGAGGCAGTTTTTAAAAATCGGTTATTGGTTTAAGAGTTAAAGCCAATCAAAAACAAAAGATTTTCAATTTTTGTCTACGATTGTAACTGAAATAGTACTTATTGTAAAGAACGCGTTTTAAAGTCAATTTTTTAAGTTTATGAAACGAGCGCAAAGCGCGAGTTTTTATAATGAATGAGTGCCACAATGACTTTAAAAACGAGTTCTTTATGCTATTTTTTCTACTTTACGCGTTTTACGTGTTTTAAGTAAATAAGTTAATTATATAATCTTTAGGGACTTTTGCGTTAATATGAGTTAGTTGTCAAATGTCATAAAAGTGTCAAATGTTTTTTGCAGTGTTCTTAAATTTGTCCAAAATTCTGTGTAAGTAACTCACAAATGGTTCTTTTTTACCTACCGTATCGGTTATTACTAAATACTCCAATTGGCGTTAACACAGTAAGGAAACTCTCCAAAAACATTGTAACATTATTCTTAAATTACCAAATTAATTGCGATTCCCAGCGATCCTCTCATCGTTATTTCAGACCAAGCAGTGCTATATACTCATCTAGCAAATAACTTGTAAATTATCAAACGCCTTAGGGGTAGTAAATGGTGAAAATAGTGGCTGAAAGCTGTTTCAATTTAAAGCTGTTCTATTCTCAAAAAGAAAGTTGAAGTTACCTCAATGTAACCGCCACCGCCGCTTTTCCACTACATTTTTAAATGTTTTATAGGTTAATTGCGACTCACACACACACACAAACACATTGGTGAGGAATTACTGGTCATTAACTGACATCACCTGACATAAACACTGAAACGTCACAAACGGACAAATGACGTTTTATTCCAGCAAAAGCTTCCACCAACACAAAAAAAGTAAATTGCACTAATACTTTACGCACACAATATGGGTGTTGAATTGGTTAATACAACACCCAAATCGGTATCTGTTACAAACGCAAAGTAAAAAAAAATATTTTTTTTGGGAACCTGAATCCGATCTTTATAAATTTTATACCAATCGAGAGATTTCAAAATAAAAAATCTATAACACTATGTCAAAAGAGTCTAACTTTGGTTATTTTTTCAAAAATTTTTAAAGTTTGGAACTTCTGAAAAAATAATGTGATAAAGTCACTGACTAAAAATTTTTCTATAAATACAGTAAAAACTGATTTAGATTTTTTTTATTACAGATATAATTTGTGTGTAATCCCAGTTTGGCAATATCGTATTTAATTAATCCTCCTTCCCTGTAATGATAATATCCTTTTGTTGTCTATAAATTCAGTTCTGTCTCGTCGAACCGGCCACACATGTTCGCCCCACAAGCCGCAATTGTCCACCCCAGGCATCGCACATTGCACATATTCGGTGCAATTACGTTAATAGCGTGTTTGTAGTTTGCAACAGCTTAATCGCACAGCACCATAAACAAAATCGAGCAGATTTTCAAGTACCATCAACATCGAAACAAATGTCTGTTTTCCCCTCCTATAAACTGTTCAATTAGCCCCCGACATGACTTGCAATCACCATCAACTCGACAATACTTGACTCCCCAAGAAATTTTTTAACAAAATTGTTTGGACAGCCCTGCGATTTATTAACGCCCCAATGCTCGCCGCCGCCGCTGTTCTCGACGTGTGTCAAGTGCAGTCGAACGCCGGCTCCAATGATCTCTCGTGTTAATTGGATTGGATTTTTAATTAATATGAAAATTTGCACGTTTAATTCTTGATTCGTAAGAGCGTTTGACGGCTGATGCTGATATCGATGAGAGGACGCAATTAATCCGCTCCATTTTTGGGACACTCATGCATCAAGGCACACCGCTCCACAATAATTGCCCTCTATATCTTGCTCTAACCCGGATTTGCCCATTGACACGGTTTTAAGCCCTTTTTCGACGCTAAATTACGACAACGGCCCCAATACTATTCGGCACTACCATCTGAGGTAATTAATGTTTTCATTTCAATCGTCAGATTTCTTATAATACCAAAATTTAAAAAAAATTCTAAACCTATTTATGCAGAATGACTCACGATGGTGCACTCAACTTAAATTTTGCATTAAACTGAAGGTCTTACTGTCTCAACTAGATATCCTATAGTAACCCACACACTGTATATTAAACTCTCAACGTTTTGTAAACTTGGAACTAATAGAATGTTTCATTTCTCAAGTTTTTATATTTCAGTTCAAATTTTTTTTGTTTTGTTAATTTTCTTAAGGCACATTATTTATTTTTAGGTTTTATTATTGAATTAACTAGTATAGAATGAACTGTCGAAGTATTCTTGCTCAGTCCAAAACAGTAAGTTACTCCTAATCGAACATAAATCATTGTGGACACTTATGCTTTGCTGCTCGTTTAATAAAATTGAACTCGTGCCCAAAAACTGGCTTTATGAAAAGCGTTCTATAATGTTCCTACTATTTTTTAACGATGAAAATAGTATATTATAGAACTTGTTTCGAAAAGTCAATTCTGTTGCATGAATCTAAATTTATAAAACGAGCGCAAAGCGCGTGTTTTTGTAAAGGATGAGTGCCCACAATGACTTTAGAAACGAGTTCTTTATGCAATATTTTTAAGTACAAAAGTTAATTTTTTAACCTTTAGGGACTTTTGCATTAATAGAAAACAGTTACTAATAAATGTCATGAAAGTATTCAATCATAAAAATATTCAAAAATGTTCTTTTGAATTGTTTTTAAAATTGTCTAAAATTCTAGATAAGTAATTTACAAACGGTTCTTTTTAACCTGCCGTAACAACTATTACTTGAATAGACCAATTAGCATGATACAACAGGGGAATTTCTAAAAACATTGCAACATCTCTTAAATTAACAAATCGCAAATTTTATACGGATTTAATCATCATTATTTTAGAGCGAACAGTGCTATAAAATTATACCTAGCAAATAATTTGTAAATTATTAAACGCTATGGAGATTGTAGATGGTTAGTGGTGGCTGAAAGCTGTTTTAAAGCCTCCTCTTTCAAAGAAAGTTGAAGTTACCTTATTGTTTAAACGACATACCCAACTGTTTGAGTCTTTAATTTTATGGGTTAATTGCGACACACACAAAATCCTCTTGATGGAGGATACTGGTTATCACGTGCAAAAAAATTTTGTTTGAATAAAATTGTAATCTGTTATAACGAATTTATGTCGTTTTATTCATTTTTTGTGAAGTACGAAAACAGCGAAAGCGTTACCAACCTTAAAAAATTATTTGTACTAGTTACTTTTTAGCACGCAAATGGATGCTGAATTGGCTAATACGACACCCAAACCGATATTGTATGAGGCTTTGTCGCAGACGTAAAATAGAGAAAAATGCTTATTGCACTGAAATTAATGCGTAAACACACCTTTGTTGAGCAACTACATAAAAAATGTATTTGTTTAAGTACGAACTGAAAAATCAATTGACTGTTGTTTTCAAGAATTCTATTTGTTCACAAGACCGACGTTTCGCGGTTTCTTCAGAATTTAGTAAAAGTTAATTAGTCTATACTGACCTGTGTCCTGAAGAAATCGCAAATGACGGCGAGAATTCGATCTTGTAAAAACATAAAATTCTTAAAAAGATCAATTCCGATTCTTGATTAACATCTTTCCTAAATTAACAAGATAAATGGATAAATATTACTCAGCGACGTAATAAAAAGCTCTTTATGTGATTAAACTCTACGTGTTTGGTTGTGTTCTGTTTCTTTTTCTAATGCTTCGTCTTCTAATCTTTAATAACTTTTGTAATAATCGATAATTTAAGTGAAAAAGTGCTTTTTCACTTAAAATACTTAATTTGCCAAACTGACAAATACAACGTGATCAACAAGTACTGCGTTGGCAGCATTGAAATGTCACTTAAAATTGGCTATTCTGACTAGGCTTCTGATATTTTAAAAATTGGATTAATAAGTTGTCATTAGTTCTTGCTAAAGTTTTGTTAAAATGGTTTCTGAATTAGAACATAACACTTCTGTTGTAATCGTGTACTTCAAAAGTGAAGTTTACACTGAAATTAATTGTTGACAATAATATTTCCTGGACTCAACGAACGTATATTTTTAACTCCGAAGTGGTTGTAGATTTAATTGTTTAAACAACACTGCATTCGGGTTGTGGAACGTCTTTTAAATACAGGTAAGATTGCAAAAACAAAACCTGATCGATCTTCCACTCTTACTGAAGATGTTGTGAAAGACATTTGCTTTCGAATGGAGCGAAAATCGCGAAAATCTGTGAAGGAGCTCTTATTGCAAACAGGTTTTACATCCTATTAATTCTAAATATATGAGTTACTGTGTTTAATACCTCAAAACGGCGGGTTAAGTTATGGATTTGAAAATAACGGTGCACACTTTGAATCTACTTTTATATTTTGTTTTTCTATTTGATTTATTTCCCATTGTATTATTTAACAAAATTATTATTGTCAATTTTATTGTCTACTTAATCAATATTTATGGATTACGGTAAATTTTCATATTTTTTTGCGCTTTTTCATTAAAGATGGTTGCTTTTTTACTTTTTGTGGTGCATATTTGTTATATCTATTCTAAAAACGAATTTAGATTAAAATGGAGTTATTTTTTAACGAATTTATAAAAAGCGCTTTTACAGCCGTTTGACAAGATAACAGTGCTGAATTCTTTACATATTAAGTACATATATAGTTTTGTCGTTTTTTTTTAAATTTAAAATAATTAAATTGAGGTTAAGAAACTAGTAAACTTTTTTTAGAAACAATTGCGGTAAGTAAATGGTTGTTAATAATTTGTACTAATCAGATTTTTAATTTAGATGACATATATTCTAGATTCATGAGCGACGTTACCAAATATATTTTTCTTTTTTTTTTCTGCGTTGTTATGTTAAAAACAGTTACAAAAAAAGAGCTTTTCTTAACGAACGTAAAAGGAGCTTTTAAAGTCGTCTGACACAATAGCGATGCTAAATTCATAGTTATCGTCTTTTACTATTATAAATAAAATTATTAAAAATAATTGTTGATTTTTCTGAAAAAAAATATTTTTTTATAATTCTAGATTATGTTTTTTTTGTCTTTTGATTTTTGAGGTATTGTATTTGGAATAAAATAAGATAGATTTAAATAAAATATTCTATTTGGAAATTTCCTTTCATGAGTATAAAAAATCCCCCCGTTTTTTCGTCCAGTGTTCATTGCTTGTCCTAGCCCCCCGTATAAATATTTATGCTCGTGATTTTGTTTGTACGACTATATTATTAGGGTCTTTGGAACCGCCCATTTGATTGAAATTCGTGGCCCGAGGCAGGTGAGATAACACGCCGTTCTCTCATCTCAACTACCCTCTCATAGGGGAAGATGAGTCAAAGTATTTGTTCACATTGTCATCTACACGCAAAACCAGTGCGGTAAACCATAGGTGGTTGCCATTGTTGTCTCTCTGTCAAAATGGCCGATCTTTTTATTACGGCAGATGTTGCAACGATGATACCGTTACTAGGCTTATGTAGAAGAGGGCTTTATATAACGAAAAAGTATCAAAAAAGGGGTGATTTTTTGCATTCACTGTGTATATCTGGGCTGTCAGTGGCGCTTTGCGTTCGTCATTTTCGCCTTTCGAATTTGCATGCAAATCGAATTAGTTCCGTATTGACTCAAGATTGAAGCTCGTGTATTAAGCGGATGCGATCCTCTGACAGATCCTTTGTAAAATATGACCGTCTGATGATTCGCTAATGGGTTATATTGACGGAATGGAATTAGTATGGGGGTAGGTTCGTGTTGAATGCAGAAAATTTCCAACAATGCCTCTCAGTAGGAATATAAGTTGAATAGAAACGTCAGATAATAGATAGATAGATATCGGTCCGAAGAAGACCGCAATGCAAGGCTTTGCCAGTTTTCGAGTGCACTAGCCGGAAATGATCGGGGAACGGAAACGGAGATAAGCAGAATAAGAAGAAGAGGTAGACAATGGAGGTTATAAGCGAGGCAGATGCGCCGGAATGGATTTCTACAATAAAATGATGCACTTCACATCTTGCAGCCAGCAACAACCCGATTTTAATAAAGCTCCAGTCTTTCATCTATTATCATCTCGCCAAAAATTGATCGCAAACAAAAACATCTTTCTCTTTCTCTCTTTAAAAATGTATAAATAATTCCAGAGGAAAAACAAGACGGGAACCACCCACAACATTTTTTATTCAGTTTTTATCGATTTGCTTAAAATCGCGGTTCAACTGGCAGAGAAACCATTAAGGGATAAAGTGGAGCGTGTGTATTTCGTTAAGGATCGTTTTACACAGGTCCGGAATAAAAATTCGTTTATGTATCGGGAGGTGAAGGGGACGAGAGACGTTTTAATCGGACCAAAGTCGTTTACCAGATCAAATAGCAACGGAACATAATCTCATCGAGGGCTATTTTCGACGAAAACGGGGAAGCTTGACAGAGAAATATAATTAACAAGAAGTAAATAAAAAGAAATTTATTTTTAATTTTATTAACTGTATTACATGATTGACTACAAGAAATTTAGATGCTCTTTTCTATATTATGGTTTTACTGGACTGTCCCATCTTGAACTACATGGAGTCACATTTCAATGAACTTCGTTGCCATAACAACAAGGCTTGACTGTTTTGTGTAAATTGGGGCTTTATATTAATGTGTATTTTCTTTTACAAACATTAAGAACTTTTTTTTATAAAAAACAGCATATTTTTATATTAATTTATTATACATTAACCAAAATTTTGTTGTTGACAACTGTATGACAGTAAAAATAAGTTGAGTTTGTCATCTTCTGCTACTTTTCTTTTTTTGGTTTTCTGGCTCTATCTGCATGGTTTCGACTTCTACTCTTACTTACTCTGCTTCTGAAGATTTCTCGAAACTATTGTTGACATGTCTTGGACCCGGGGAGTTTACCTATGATGGTGTCTCTGTCAGCGTAGCCTCCAATCCTTACTCATCTTACATCTTCTTCGTGGCAGGACACTTATTTATTTCAAGGGGTAACTTCCAGTACAAAATCAGAATCAAGCAGGAAAAATGATGTTAGATTTGCTGGATTTTCGGAAGTTATTTGATTTTTTGTTGTTTACTGTTTTCCATGGTGATCACTGATGAGTTGATTAACCATATCACGAATCAAAAATTTTAAGCATTAAAAACATGAGCTTTTCTTTACCATGTTTAAAATTTTTGTAATAATAATATGATTTATTAACTAATTTATTAAGTAACAAACAAAATGATTAACATTTAGGGCAGTGATTCTTAAACTTATTTGCTTTTTTCTCAAAATTTCAGCATATATTTATAAGAATAAGAAAATACCTAAAATGTCAGCAACTTTATGAAATGTTTATTAGAGTTTATAAAAAACTGTCGTTTTTAGTTTTTAATTTTTAAGTCTTGCTTACATAATTTGAAAAAATTTTGAACTAGTGATGCTATGCATTATCAAGGCAGAAAACTCAAATTACGACTCAAATTATCGACATGTGATTGACGTTTATCTCTCAATACAGCACGTGTCTATTACGGTTGGTTTTTTTTACCAGAGAGGTTTATAACTAATATAAGCATCAGAAATTTAAAGTACTCAGCTTTGATTGGTTAATTGAGAATTATCACAAAAAGCTATATCTAGTATTACCCTGCGGATCTCATTTTTAATGACACTGTCATCTTCGACTTTCAATTTTTTAAGTCTTAAGATATATAATTAAAAATTTTTTTTAAAGCGTTTGCCTAGTTTTAAAACGTTTTAGAAATTTTATGCCTTATTTATTGGCTTTTTAAATAAGTGTAATAAAAAATATATACTTAATAAACCTTTTCTTTTTAATTAGTGGACCTAGAAACTGTTGTCTACGCTTTCAAATTCTTGTAAAACTGCCAAATGGGAGCCGCAGAAGACAGTTTAATTAAAACTGGAAGTCGGAGGCGACAGTTTCTTTAAAATTGAGAATTTTAGATACTTACTAATATTACTGTGATAATTAATATTAGTAGGAGTATGGCTATAGTACTGCAACGTATGTGCGAAATTAGTGTTTATTTAATTTAAAGAGTTGGGTTAACAACTACTATATACACGATAACAATAATTGATAAATAAATAACACACTTATAATGTCTACAATTTAATTCAATAACGTCACTTTCGAGAATGCGTTCCAAAGTTTTGTGACCTTTCTCCACTTAGCAGAAGCGTTGATTCACTCAATTTTGATTGGTCTTGAGCGTGGAGGAATAAATAATTTCGCGAAATTTTTTTGGTATTTTTTTAACTATTTACTCGAACTTTCCTTCTCTTATTGTTGTTTTGAAATGTTTGTAACAGTACAAAATTTTGAGTGATACTGCCGACTTATACACTTTTTTACAGTTTTTTAGTTGAATAATATTCAAATATTTCAAAAGAAAATTCTATGTAATAAGCAAGTTTCTATGGTAACTTTAAGCAGAATATGTTGAATACTACCTACTAGGTGAGTTGAAAATTTTAGAAGTAAAATAACAGAATGATTATATTTACAGTAGTAGTATTTACACTTATAATTACAGTAGAATAGTACAACAACAAAGATGCTTTGTGAGCCATTACCGCTTCTAAACCTGAAGCGGTAGGCTAAAGCTTGTAGCACTTAAACCAATGTTATGAGAATATATGGAGGCTGTAAGGACACTTACATCTACACACCTATCTGCCATCAGACATATTGTTAGAGTTATTTAGGCAACTTTATAATTAGAACTGCGCCGTAGATTTACATAAAAATAATGAATAGAATTTTTGTAATTTTATGCAGACTTTGAGATTATACTATAATATATAATTTTAACTTTTCTCTTATCTCTAATAAATATCATAGCAACTCCAAATATTTTTAATATATATAAAGGACTAGGTATAGATTTTTTTTGACTGATTAAAGAAACTTAAGTTTAGAGACCAGATGCTAACGAAATCTTATTATGGACGCTTTTACAGATTATGTCATGTCAATGAGTGATATTTTATCTTTAACCTTTGCTAAACGCTACTTTTATGAATGAAAAATATTACAATTTATTTTTATAACTTCTTTTCGGTTGATAACTTTTTAAATTCTTCAAAGTTTTTATTTCATAAATTTAACACTAATATCGACTTTAGAGCAGTTTTTAAAATGACGACTTGAAATTCAGTGACTGCAAATGAAAAATAATTTTTTTTTTGATATTTTTTTCAGCATTAAATAAATATTCGTGACGTTGACTTTTTTAATTTTACTAATACGGGCGTTAAAATCTCTTCCAATTCAATTAATAATTGAGTAAAAATGTTTAATCAAACAATATAAATTTGAGTGGTTGACGGGCAAAAAATATTTTAACAAAAACATTTTAACATTTTGAGTATACCACAGCAATTACCTACGTTTATATATTTTTTATTTTAATTAAAATTTTCGAAAATGTTTATATAAATAATAAATATCTCGGATTTTGAGCAAGAAGAGATAAGATGTTGTACTTGAGTTAGCTGCAATTACCCTTTATTAGACTCATTACGCTTGCCACATAAATAGGTATTAAACCTCTTTAATTAGAGATTTCAGTGAAAGTGTAAAATAGTTATTTACGTCAGAGTGCGGTAGGTAAAATTTACAGTGCAGACTTAATTTCAGCTCCGAGTTTTAAACTCGGGTCAGATAAGTCTAAGCACTGTAAATTACCTATCGCACGACAACTGTATTAGATTTTCTGGCCGAAGAAATTATTAAAATTTAATATTTTAAATTTTTATTGTAGCTGAGCCAGTAATGTCCTCGCACCTGCTTATTTGTTTAATTGTAAATTTTGACTTTAAGACAACCGAGCACGTCAGCAATTTTCGAAATAACCAAAATATTTTTCTTTGTATCTACTTTCGTTAAGTATTATTTATATCTGTTTAATGCATTTACTTTATGTTTTATAGTATTTTTGATGTTAATTTAAATAGATTTGCAATATTAAATTTGTTCCAATTACGCTGTTTTTATTAGTGCTTTTTAGATAAAAACTTGAAAAGGCTAATCATGATTTTGGGTTTAAGTTCTGCTAACCAAAAAATACAAACATAAAGCTCTTAATTTACAAGTTATTTCTAAGTAAATTCATAAGAAAACCATTTGCTGGTTGCTTTATTGCTTACAAATCACACGTTTTTAACTCAAATTTTGAAGAAATTGCTAAATACTATTTAATATTTTTAGTGTTGCTAATTTTCACGCTTTGGTTTTTTAGTTTATTACAATTTTTTGATATTTAAAATTAAAGAAAGCATTTGTTGCAAAATTTATATTTGTAAATTTATTTTTTGGATAATTCAATTTATATATGAATACCTACTTTAATTTTAAAGTAACTCATAAACATAAAATTTACTAGTACAGAAAACTGTTAATTTACAACACCGGTATTGTAAATTGGCATTTAACTGATAAGTAATAATAATATGATTAACGTTCACGAGGCTATAAAAAAGTTTTTTTCACTCTGTAGAATCCATTTTTGTCACGTGAATGTGGCTTTCTTTTCGATCTTGAAACCTAATTCGGCATCATCGCCGTCATCTAAGCGTTCATCTTCGGTCCCCCTGAGTCCGCCCCGTGGCGTTCGGCCCAGTGGTGCGTCCATGCACGGAACCGCTTAATACCGGTTTCACGGCTTGCTAAGTTGAACCGTGTAATTTTGCATTTGCAGCGAGTTGTGTAAGCGTAAGGTTTTCTAGTTAAGTGGTCCACAAAATTCGGCAAGTCTATATAAGGATGGCGGACGAGAACGGCGAGCAGTCGATTTCTGAAATTGCCGAGAGTGTGTATACGTGGAGGACGGTGCCGTAGCAATTCCCATCAATACGTGTGTAATAT
The DNA here is from genome assembly GCA_029207805.1 of Tribolium confusum. Classification (NCBI taxonomy): domain Eukaryota; kingdom Metazoa; phylum Arthropoda; class Insecta; order Coleoptera; family Tenebrionidae; genus Tribolium; species Tribolium confusum. The sequence continues at coordinate 16,511,213 of JALGAY010000005.1, forward strand.
TTTAATGCCAATTAGGGCACGCATCGGCCGAAAGTATTCACTCGCTATCGTTTGATGTTTTGTCCCCCAACTGGTCGCTAAGACAACACCCTCCATTCCAACCGGAGCGACGTGTAATTAAATACGGAGCCACTTGCCTCCTTATTTCACTTGATCTTCCAATTTATTGCTCATTTCGATTGCGTAATTGTCAGCAGGTGTGGAGATGACGCTTTTTCACGACAAAGACTATTTTATCATTAATCTAAAGTGGAGAAAAATCTATTGGGACGGCTCAAGATTGCAATTATTGTGGAGCTTTTGTGAATTATACTGTTGGTTCCAGTGACAATAAACATTGTGCAGGATTTTTAGCAGATTATGAGTAGAAGCATGCGCAAATTTCGGTGTAACACACTAAACTTATTTTTTAACATTCTATCAAAAGTGGTTTTAAAACAAAGAATTTTGGAAAAATGGTGAATGCGCCGGTTTAGAACTATCTTATTTTTGTTGTCTCTAGAGATTTTAAAAAGGTTTTTATGCAATTGACGTATACCTAAGTAAACAAAACAGCTGTTACTGATTTAAAAAGATTTGAATTTTCAGTAAATTGAAATGTATTAATTTTAAGTAACTTTTTTTTCGAACAAACTTAACATTTAAGGATTAAAAACTATTGACCGATGTTAAAAAATCTAAATTGATTTGTTAAGAAGTTCAATTGTTTCAGTTAGTGTATCAACTATTAATGAAAACTTCAGTGGGTTCACTTCAGTGTTTTATATAAAGTGAAAACTTAAAAAAAACACGTTATAATTTTTTTTTAACTGCTATTTATACTAACAATTCGCTTTGTTGTAAACTTATTTTGGAATCCTAAAATTGGTATTAAAAGATGTAATTGCTTAAGGTTAGGTATGCGCACTGTTTGCTGGTTTCACTACAGTTAACCGGATAATTTCGAAAATTTTTTGGAAATAAATATTACATAAAAGAGGAATAAAAGGTTATCTCAACAAATTTTTTATAATTATTACATTTAATTTAAAATGTTACTAAATTTGGTGTTTGACAATTTTTTTAATAGAAAATTAATCTTCTCTCTAATAAGATCAGAAGTAATAACAGGCATTAAAATCACCTGACGGCAAATCGCTGATATAATCTGAAATTTTTCTGATTATTATTGTGTTGAGCGGTTTAGACGTATTTCAGGACTTATTTATTCTATGGGTAAAGCATTATTATTGAGTGTTTCATTGGAGTTTTGTTACTATTAAAAATACTATAAATGTTGCTTATGAATTTGGCTTTTTAAATGAATTTTAAAGGGCTTTAAATTTTTTTAATTAGATATTTTTCTAAACCAAAATATTAAAAATTTGTTTCTTCTTAAGTCTGAATAAACTTGATCAAAGTATACAATAGTAATGTTGATACATTTCTGAAAAAAACGTGACTTAATATATAAATAGTTACAACAACAGGATTACTTAGAGCAATAGCCGCTTTGATGGACCTCTATTTTAAAGTTCTATTGTTGTGATAACTTAAGTCACATTTTCTTGCAGAAATACATCAACAATACAAACCCGGATTTAGCTCATGACTTTTACGGTGACGTCACAAACGTTGAATAAGTGGTAAACTTTTCAAAACTGATATAAAAAAAATTGTTATAGAAAGGACTAAGTTCAAAATATTTGTATTAAAAAAAGTAATTAAACGTATTGAAAAAAGTATATTTAAGTTTAAAATAGCTACAGCGTAGACTTAATTTTAAAACGCGGCACAAATGGTCAAAGATATAAAAAAAATTGTAGAAAATTAAATTTTGTATAATAAAGACAAACTAATTCTTTTTATTTTTTAGATCCTAGAGTCGCTTAAAAATGAGGAAAATTTTAACATTTTTTTACATTTTAATAATTACAAAGCGTTTTCTTTATTAGCAACGTTTTTCAATATACAAAATTTGTCTAAAATGCTATAATATTTTTTTAGTTCCTAGGGCATTAAAATCTTATTTTTTCTTTGGGTGTTGCAGTATTTATATACTTAATGAGAGTTGTAATATGGCATAATATTTATGACAATAATTAGAATAAATTTTATTTTAATTTGGGTATATTAGTCTTAAGCTTTGTTAATGTAAAATTTGTTTTACTTTTGTAAAACTAAACAAAAAATGTTGGTTTTTAAAAACCAGTTTTAATGTTTAAAGAACATCTAAAAAAATATTTTAAATCATAAACATTATTACATGGTTTAAATACTCGATAAAGGCTTTAATTCAGTGAAATATAAATAGGGTTTAAAAATATAGCTTCCCAGACAACACTTATATTTTTATCTGTTTGCTTAGCATTTAAAAATAAAACCATTGCTGTAAAAATATTACGAATTAAATTATTTATTTTTTATTTGTTTTGAAAGTATTTTAATAGCATTTTTTCACATTCATTTTACGGTTTTGGCCGTAAAATGAATGATGTGTTACAATAGAGCTAGTTTTGAAATATCTAGAGAGATATTGTTTTAGCTTTACAAAATCATTATTTCTCGCTGATCGACAGTAAACAACACATTTTAGTGACAATTTAAAAGCATTAAAATTGCACATTTATTATGAAATTTTTATGGACTAAGCAGTAAATCTCAATTTAAAGTCATTTAGGATATTTCATCTGTTACAAAATTTTGAGTTCAAATATCAGACAATTAATATTTCTAAAAAAAGGTAATCTGGTAGGATCGGTCAAAAATTAGGTATATGTTTAATAAGGCAATAAAGCAGATTGTCTGGCTCCAAAAACGGCTGCGCTTTGTTTTTGAATTGCCAGTTACCGCATAAATCACATGCTCTATTGCCTAATTAAAAAAACTATTACATTCTTTTTTTGGATTTTGGCATTTTTGTTTAATTTATTTGAGAATTTTTGACTGTTTTATACAATCTTTATATAAAAAAAACTTGCAGCCAGCTGAGAGAAGGAGAAGTGGTTGGTGTATTACCTATAGTAATTGATTGCATGACAAATAGAGTAATTGTTAAATAGTTTGATAACCTATTAATAGAGAATATGATTTTTTTATAATATTAATTAAAAAAACGTGTTTATGGTAATTTATTTTTGTGATGGTAAATTTCTGAGTAGATACGAGTATAAGGTGTTTTTTTTTGTTTGTTATCTAAGAAGATTAGCTTTTAAATGTTTTTAAAACGCATTTTTATTGTGATTTAAGTAAATTTATGATAACATTTCAGTCTTTGTTTTAAAAAATTAATAATCGATGATTTGATATTGTTGTTACTCTTTTTTAGAAGACCAAAATTTACAGAAATTTGGTGGAACTAATCAAATCTGGAGAAGATAAAAAGTATTTTCAACATTTTTCGGAAAATTAATGAATATTTTTGATGAAACTGTGCTTTAGGTAACGTGTAAAACCGATGTTTTACTTTGACAATAAGTAAAGGGATGAATTTATCAAAGATATTCAAAATTATTGTTTGGTAATTTTACAGAATTCTAGAGGATTTTTTATAAACACACGGTACTATTTTTTACTTCTTTTTTATATTCTAATTTTATTCGAAATTTGTTGTAACGGGGAAGTGGACAAGGCAGAAAAAAAAACTATTTTATAATAATTTATTCCGGCGACCACTGGCCGAGACAAGTTGGTACCATGCCAAACAAATTTGACATTTATTATAAGCCTTGAAAAAGAATCAATAGATGATTCGAAACGTTGGCCTTATAAAATAGTTTTTTTTTCTGCTTTGTCCACTTTCCCGTTACAACAAATTTTGAATGTAAAAAGAATGGATGTAATTTATCAAAATAAAAAATATTCTAATTTTATATTCTAGTTTTGTGTGTACTTAAAATTGTAGCATATTATTTATTTTTTATCCAAATTTTTGGTTTTTAGTTTTAACATTATTGTTGTTATTGATTTCTACAGTTTTGTTGTGCAATATTTTTTTGTACTGTATTTTTTTTAGGAGTGTATTTAAAAGCTGAACTTTTCCCAGACTTCATTTATTGTTATTATTGTTTTTTGTAATAACTATAAGTTCTAAGTTGTGTTTTGTTTTTTCTTACAACAAATATTAGTTTACTTCTATTTTCTTTGTTTTATAAATTTATTATTTTCTGTTTCTGCATGAAAAGCAGATTAAGTTTAAATTTTGTTAGAGTGAAAATTGTTTTTTTTCCGTATTATTTTATTGCCTTTGTGCTTTTTCTCTCCCAATTAACCCCCATCTCATTGAATTATCGCACGCTGCATCCGCTTCCTGTTCGTTAATTAGGTAATACGCCGCGAGCTGCTGTCGTCAAAATAGTTGTAGGTATATAAAAGCCGTTTTGTGCAGATTATTCCCGTTATGATTTATTTATGGATCAAAGCGAAGTCAAGCTCGGGAGGCGGTACAAGGGGGCGGTTTGTTACTCACGCTCGAATGCACATTGGCGACTAGCACGTCGAAGGCGGAGCCCGACACTGATGTTCATGTCCAATGTTGCTGCTGGTAGCATAACACACGTGCCCGCAAATAAAGAAACAACAATCAACAAAAAAAGTTTTCAAATCGAAATAAATAATAAATTTTCGAGGTGGAGAGGGATGATGAAAACAGGATTGTTTTAATGCCGTTTTAGACTAATCGAATTTGTTCTGATAAAGGGTGGTTTAATACCCCTTGCTGGCTGCACTGCACTCCCGCTTCAACATGTGTATGACGCGATATAGCGTTTACACTAATGCACTAATACGCATACGGATTTTAATTCGGCACATTCAGAGTGATCGGTCGACTGATAAATATTGACTTCGAAAAGGGGCGATTTTTGCATTTGATTTCTGTTACCCTTTTTAATTGACTGAAATTAATTAAAAATAATTGGATGGACGAAGATTAAATCGCTGACGAAGGCTCCAAAAGCGACACAACCAAACATTTTACAAATTCGGATTATTACATTAAAATATTTTCGAAGCCAAACAAGAAATTTTTAATTTACCTAACTTTCTGTATAATACTCGTATTTTTTTTATTTGTTATACACTGTCCACAAAATGTTAGGGATATTAAGAAAATTTGTATTGCTTTGAAAATAATTTAATAACACAACAAAATATTTTATTTACTAATTTTAAAACATAATTGGACGGTTTTATAAAAATAAATTAAAAATTAAGTCCATAAATAAAAAAAATAATTTAAAAAAAATAAGTGCAAAAAGAAAAATGTGTTTTTAATAATCTCACAAGTTGATCGTCCTCCAAACTCGAAATTTTTTTCAAATGTTGAAAATTACTGGGGAAGGACTATAAATGAAACCAAAAGAGAGTTATGCAACGTTTTGTCTTATTACACAAGACATCATCAGGCAAACTATCTTTCAAGTAACATTACATATAATAAAGTTTTATAAATGAGATAATGAAAACCAGAATGTGGCATCGACACGTAGCATTAAGAAAGTCAAATAAAGAAATTCATTTTTTATTTGACCTTTTTAGTCAAATATGGTTCAGTAAAGTTGTGAGATAAACGTCAGAGAAAATATAACCGAATATCAGCAGCGACAGATAAAGAAATGAGTCTTATCTTTGTTAGTTATTTTTTGTTATTGTTAGTTATTTAACCAACAAGTTTGTTAATGCAACAACGATTATACTGTTTCTATATTCTCTCGGTCTGTTATAAAACTTTATGGAATTTTTAAAAACCGCAGTGATTAGCTGATCATTATTGAGCGTTTATTTATGAGAGCTTAGTTTGAGCTGCAAAACAATAGTATTTTGTCAAAACGTAACTACGTATTTACATAAACAAAAATAAAATTATATTGTAGTAAATTGCAATAAAAAAAGAGCTAACATCACTTTTAGGAGGGGTGGATGGGGTGGTAAATCCATAAATATATCTACAGGGCAGTGTCTCTAATAATAATAATAATTAAAATATATAGTTTTCAGCTGTCATAAAAATATTTGACAGCAAAAATTATTTTAATAAAAAAACATAAAATTTAAAAGAAATGAAACAATTATTGGTATAATAGGTATCTTTTTTTTCAAACGACAATTGTAGTGTAAATAATCTCTAGCTTAGCTTTGTCTACAAATACTTGAATTAAAAAGTGCAATAGAGATAAAAGTTTCAACAATTTACTTAGGTGATTTAATGACAATAGAGCACATTTCTTGTTGCAACAACCCTTATTAAATTTTTCATAAACTAGTTAGTAAGTCAAAAGGCAATATGTTATCACGGAAACAGTTTTTAGAGTGACATTATTTACACCAAAATGGTTCTATAAATAAGATGCAGGCTACAGGTATACTTACTGTTTAACGGAAAATTTGGCCATTGTAACTAAAATCGTCAAAACTCAAAATTTAGGATGACACAAAATTTTTATCTGTTTATCTAAATGGGATGCATATGGTCACTTGTGAGTGTAATTTTATAAATTGGACATTATTTGTTTATTCTTATTGAAACAAGGTCATTGAATAGAACTAGAAAAATTATATCAAACGGCATAATTTGCACGATTTTGCCTATTTAGTAACACTTTCTGTTTAAATTTTTAACTCTTTATTTATAATCTACTCAGGTCATGTATCAAACATTATTACGGTAATTGAGAAATTTGTTCTACGAAGATTTAAAGTTTGTTTTAATGACAGTGGCTAATTTTATCGAGTATTATGCTGAATAAAGAAGTGATGTAATACTTAATGCTTTTGGCTCAAAATATTGGTTATGTTTGGAATTTAGGCTTTTAGACTACCAAGTAATGGACTGCAAATGGATAGGATGAAACCTTTCTAAACCGCGTCTACAAACCGAGCTCAAATACAGTATCAAATAACACATAAAACAAATATTGAACAAAGTCAATTAGAAAAACTTTGAAATATTTTACATTTAAATGTGGAGAAAAATGCCAGATTATTTGATTCATTTTGGTAGTGTGTACTAACTATATCCATCTCAAGGTTTTGGTGATAACCCGACCTGACCTGACCTGACCTGACCTGACCTTCTGTGTAAGAGAACTTATCCCAGGTTTGTTACAATGCTGCTCTTTAACATTTTGTTCTCTCTTTACCACAACAAATATATTTCTGAAAATGCAGTAGCGACAATATTTGGCGGGTGAACTCTGTGTATGAGGAATTATTTTAAATCTTTAAAAAATCTTTAGACAATATAGCGTTATAGAAACTCATCCCTTCTTCTCTATTATTATTTTTTTGCAACGCATCCACTATGTCACTTTTGAAAAAAACAAACAAAGCTGTGGTAGCGTGAATATTTGACAGATAAGCTGTCATGCAGGCTCTAACAACTGTTTATTTAAAAAAGTTGTCAAGTGTGCTATGAGATTTTGATAAAAGAAAATGTAGCGAAGAAGGGATGTCGGAACTTGATACACAGCTTCACAGTACGCGCGCAATGGTCGTAACTGACAGTAGTGACAGTACGGCAGCCGAATTAAACTAAGACATACTTCAAAATGTTTTTGTCTTTTCATAGCACACTTGACAACTTTTTTAAATGAACACTTGTTACATTATAAAATTTACCACACTGTTTCTCTGCGTGAAGCCCTGACACTAAGAAGTGGCACTATTAGTTATTCCTATCAACCAAAAGTAAACCAAAAAAGAGAATATAATACTGATTTTGAGAACAACGTCAAAGCCAATAGTAGCAAGTAATTTTTCATTAAATTTTTTAATAGGTTATTCTATTTTGGATGTAATAGTTAAGCACTTTAATGTCAGTTAAGCAGTCATAAAGACATAAAAACGCATTGAAAATATTTATTTGATTTTAGATTAATAATCTTGTTTACAATCACTCAAATGAGGACAAAAAACAAAGTTTTTATGGTTCTGAGTTTTTTAAAGTTGTTACTAAGTAACATTATCCCTCCAGTAGGTACTCGGGCTTCCCAGAATCGCACTAATAGTCGGGACAGGCCTGTGAGACTAGAAGTTTGAAGGAACACATTTTGAAAAAAAAAAATAATAATAAGATTTTGAAATAAATGTATTAAGCTGTTTTATTTATATAAGAGGCATACTGACAAAACTTAAAAAGAATAGTTTTTCACTAAAAAACCCAAATAATTGCATTGTTCTAAAATACTGTAAATTAAGATACACTCTCATAAAAGAACAAAAAAATATGATTTTTTTACAGTCTATTCAATGCAATGTTGTTGACAAAAGAATTTGTGGCATTTTTGGCAGAAGTATTTAGTTTTGGAAATGGAAATATGTCCTTTGATTTTTTGCTCTGATGGGCAAAACCGGAAGTTCACCGGATAATTTTGGGGCAATGTGTCTTGTCAAATTTGTAAGAAATTTGTTGTTTGCTTGATCTTTACAACTTTGGTTCAATAAACGTAATTCCAACTCTTTCAAGAATCATATCCGTTGTGAATATCCGATTAATTATCCGCTGTGAATCATCAGCCACACCAGAACTCTCGCATGCTTCGTCGAAACAGTATAAACACGAGCACATGTAAATAATTAAAAAAATAAATAAAAAAAATCGTATATTATATATTACCTGTAAGGAACAATAATATAACACGGACAGTCGGGCTAGGCCTGAGAGACTACAATAATTTACAATTTCCGCAACACAGATCAAACTCGTATGTCTCACTTAGGTACATATTTCTCACCATTTAGGCGAAAGGTACCTTAAAGCACCAAACATAATCTCTCACCATGTGTCGAATATACCGCTTAAATAATTTGGTTTGTCTCACAGGCCTAGCCCGAGTACTGGAGGGATAACAAATAATTAGTGTAATTTTGCTCTATTTAAGTGCGGAATAGATAGTTATGAGACTAAAGCAGTAATGGGCTATTACACCATGAAACGAAATCGAAAAAAAACATTATACGCACAAAATATATATAGGAAGAAGCCCTATGACACAATTGGTTATGTCAAAATGGCATTTGATTTTGAATTACGGGCGTTAGAAATTTAAATCTGGAGGCCATGACGTAATAGCCCTTAATGACTCTATCAACCAATCGTGTTCAAGCTCGATGAGTTTTAGTTAGTTTCGATGTTGGGAGAAAATAGGTTGGTACCACTTCACTTCATTTGACATGTTTGATTTCACAACTGTGATTTGTTTTTGTTTACCAACAGTCGTGTTTTCGTTTCTTTAATAAAAGTGGAGAACACGTCATGACGCTGCGTACAAAAGGACAAAGTTAATAAATAAGTGTTAAATAAGAAAGTTTTGGTGAAGTGACCAGTTTAGTGATAAATCCCGTATGATAAATTTGAACCGTATGGACAGAAATAACCACTCTCTAAGTGCAGGACAGTTATAGAAAATACTTTTTTGTATACTACATAATGACCAATAGACTGGAGAAATAATTGCAGATACGTACTAATGTGCAGAATGATTTTATAATGATTTAGAACAGTAAAGGTTGGGAAAAGCAAAACGAAACAGAATTGCTGCACAACTTATAATAAATATGTAAATTCTATATTTGAAATATTTTAATCAATAAAAATATTTATTTCTTCATTTACTCTTTAACACAAAAATTAAGAAAACACATAACTTAATTCACAAAATAAAATCACCCAAAAAAGTATTCTGATTTAAAGAAATCATTTTCCTCTGATTCCTACTTGTGTTTCTTGCTACTTGTAACAAAATCTGCAAAAAGATCAATCATTCTTTCCCTTTGGCTATGTTGCTCGCGTAATAAAGTGGACAATGTGTTGAAATTTTCATTATTAATTTTACGGTCTTTTTCTAATTCTTCTTTAACTACCTTCATACATATATGTATTATGTATCTGTGTTTGATTTCACTAAAGTATATTTTTTATTTGCAAATCGGTTTACGATATTCTCTTTGTCAAGACACTGCTGGCTCCTCCTCTGATAGAGTCCTTTGTTTTTTTCGGATTAATTCTGTCCTTTGTACCTAATAATACAACATTACTAACTTTTTATTGAAATGGTTAAATATGTATAATTATTATTTACCTAATATGGTATGTAGTTTTTCAAAATATAATGGTGTTTCCTGTTCTTTTCACCTGTAGTTTTTACGTCGGTAATGTGGCTAATATATTGCTTCTAAAGATTTGAAAATTTTTGTCTGCACTTCTCGGCCCCATTTTTTCCTATCGTAAAACCAATGGCTTCTAACTTATCAGCAATTCGTTACCATAAATGCACTTTTATGGTTTTACGATCATGAAATTGAGAGCTAAATTATTCCCTTGACTGGAGAAATAATTCTATAGCTTCTTCATCTATTTTGGCCGGCCCTTTTTCCGACTAAATACCGCCTGGTTGACCGTTTGAGGTAGAAGGTGCAGGTGAGAAACCATCAGATTCAGTGTTGTCTTGGAGTATGCAAGTTTCCAAAAATAATTTTGCTTGACTGGAGTCTACGATATACGTATTATTCGTTAATATTTATTACAAACAATAACCTTTAATGTAATTCAAGTATATAAATATGTACAAATCACTACGTACCCTTAAATAGAATATTTGCTGTTTCTAAATCAACGTTCACAGCCATATCCTGTACCTCATGGTTTGAGATGATTGTAACATCATTATTATTATTATCCATAATGATATAATTAATAATAATATAAACGTTTTTCAAATGTTTTTCAAGGCACGTGACAATATCACATAACCTCAAATAACAAACCGTAGCAGACATACTGACCGGTCTGTCACCAAGTATATTTTTGCGTTGTTAGGTGCAGTAGTGAATTTATTAATTTACTGTTTACTACCGAAGCGGTTATCGATAATTCGCCAAAAAATCTCTTTGTTTACAGTGACTGGTCGAGTGACATATACAGTTAGAAATCTATTGCCAACTTAAATCGAATATATCGGGTCGAATGCGCATTGACGCAAATTAGTGCAATAACGCAAGCACAGGGCTATTACGTCACAAGCAAAATTTGAAATTAAATATTTTTTTTGGGCATTAGGGCAATAATAAAGTCCATCGTAATAGTGTCAAAATTTAAGTTGAGATAAATACTTTTAGATTTTGCAATAAAAAAAATGTGGTGTAATAGCCCATTACGAGCGATTTAATAATATTTTCCAGGAATATTACAATGAAACTTCGATAACTCGAACCTTGAACCTCAAACTTCTTGAAACTCGAACTATTACTTTTGATGGCAGATTGTGGTTCGAGTTATCGAAGTTCTACAGTATTAAGTTATTTAATTATTGCGAGATGTTGCTTAGTTATCCGTGTAGATAAGTTATTCGTTAAAAATCCGTCTCTTTAGATTGGAATAAACCTGAATTGGAGTAAACACTACAATATATAATATACATAGGTGCCAAAATACGTCATAAACGAGCAACCCCAACAAAGCAAAACAATCGGCAAGAGCTGTCTTAATTTTCATACAGTTTGTACTAAATTGTCCGGGATTAGGTATATATTTTTTGAACCAAAACAAGCTAAAATAAACTAAAACGTTGTATGTACCACAAGTGTAAAGGTCATTACTGGTCTTCGGAAAAGTAAAAGTTTCTTTCTTTGATTATGTTCTTAACACGTTAATAACTATTATGCACAAAATAACAGTTTGTAATTAACGTTAAATGCTAAATGAACCAAGAATTTTAAAAATTCCTTTCAGTCACACTAATGCCAACTGAAAACAATTTTTTCTTGTTTGTTGATGTTCTATATTTTTACTTGACAATGTTTTGCTGACATCATAAAAACTTAGACTAGTTTTAGTAATATTCTCAAAAGTCTATGCCATATTGCGTCATTTTTTGTATGGTAGTACAGTTTTACTGTATTTTGGCATTTGTAAAAAAATAAAATTGGGAATTACAAATTTTAACATCATTATTTTTTTAAAACTAATGCAGTAATGGGTTATCACTAAGCTTCGGTGCTGGAGAGTCTTGATTAAACGACCAGGTAATTAACCGGTGTAATCCAGCGGGTTGCATGTTATATATTCAACTAGTCTACACCAGTTGACCAGTAGACCAGTTGAATGAATAACATGCAACCCGCTGGATTACACCGGTTAATTATCTGGTCGTTTATTCAAGACTCTTCAACACCGAAGCTTAGTTATCACTACTACGTAGCAGGATTATCAGCTTAAAATTTTGTTTTTAGCTGGTGGCAATTGCGGAAAATTTGAATTTAAAACGTGTTACTTTAATGTTTTTTGTTTAAATTGAGAATTATTTTTTTTTCTACAGGCTTAAAAATTTTTTTAATACAAAGTGTTTTAGAATTGGCAAATTTGCTACTAATTTGATCCAGATTCTGAAAAATGTTACCTATTCCTAAAAAAAAGTTTATAACTAAAATTGCATTACTAGTAATTATAGTTTTTGCGTGAATAATAAAAAGCAATAAATTTTTTACTAAAAGGGTAAATTACAGTTAAATTTTTGCATATAATTTAAATCTGAATTTTTCGTTTATTAATCGTCTTTATTCATGCACGAAAAACTTTCAGCCCATTCCGTCCTAAAGTTTGTGCTTTAATCCGGGGCTGTGCATAGCGGAAGTGTGAAAGAACGCCACGTGTCGGTGATGAGACAGACCGGAAGTCAGCTTTTGTGATCCGGATCAAAGTCGCAATGATATTTGGAGCGCGTGCCCTCCGTGCAGATCCGGCAGCGATGATATCTGTGAAATGCGATATTATTATGTAAATTGGTTCGGGAGAATCGAAATCAAAATCGAAAAAAAAATAGATCCGGGCGTTCCGGGACTACGGTATTGTCTTGTTAGATACGGCCGGATGGATTCGGACAGTGTATTGAAATTTGCAAATGCGACAATAACGCAGTGGTAGATATATTATGTGCCAAGACAATAGCCACTGATTCTATCCCGGACAATTCCGGGTTGACTGCGAATTCCGGCAAGCCGCTCACTGTGAATACACTAATGCGGATTGATTTACACTGTGGAAATACCCTTGATTAATGGCTTTGTATAATTGCGAATTCTTTACGAGAGAAAAACGGCAACACCTAAATGTTTGCTTTTTCAGACAACGCACCCCAATAAAAAAAGTTTTGAAGGGCAAGCTCTACACAGTATTAAATGTTTTCTCAGTTTTAGCAATAACTATAAGTCCGATAAGAATAAGAAAAACACTATTAGAATCTAGTTAACTCTTCGGGCTTCACTGTAATAGTTTCACACATTAAAGGCTCCAAAAAGCATTTATACAGGGTGTCCCAATCAAAATTTGCACCCCCTTAAATCCCCGATTTCGTTCAAGTTTCGAAAAAATGTAAAAACAGGTCAATTTTAGCTTAAAGTGGGATCAAATTTTATCATAGTTTTAAAATTATTATAACCACATTATACCACATTTCTATGGCGCTCAAAACCACTCTTTAAAAAAATTTAAATAGCAAGTGGGATTGAGTGACACATAATTTTAAAGCTTCTTTGATTGCCTGTGCAACCTTATATCTTTTATGAATTTTGAACGTTTTTTTTTGAGAATTACAAACTTGTTTAAGGCTTATTGAAATTTTCAAAATTGTTAATTCGAAACTCTCATTTAAATTATGAACAAGTTTTTTGTTGTTATATATATTTTTTAAAGTATCTGCTTTACTCTTTAGTCAAGAAAAATATTTTGATATTGACTAGTCAGTAAAAGTAATAGTTTAGTGCGCTTAAATTGTCACTAAAATGTGGTTTTTACTGTCGATTTCGAGAAAGCTAATTTATGAGGATGTGAATCAAATCAGTAAAAGATATTTAATATATTTAAAACAAATATGACATTATAAAGTGAGAAGGGTAGGCTACAATATACAAATGGAAACTACAAGAGGCATTTTATAACAATGTAAACCAGCAGGGATTTTTTAAATTCGTTAATAAAACTGCAACTCTACAGTACAATTAACAAAAATTTTGGAGCATTTTACTAAAATTATTACTGACAGAAGCTACTATAAAAACTGGAAGTCCCAGACGGCACTTTATAAAAATTGGAAGCCGATTTTTTTTGCTGTTTTTTTTTGTTATAAGGTCTGTCTGTTTTTTTCCATTTTTATAAAATGCTGCTTGTTGGTATTTTTTTATATCATTGTTAACTTCTAGAAGCATTTTTATTTCTAGAGCATTTTGCTTCAAAGTTTCTGCAATCTGGAAAATTTTTGAAGGATATTCTTCTGTTTTTTTAGTCGTATTTTGTTGCAGATCCTTATTTTCCTCTTTTTTTTCGCTTCTACACATAGTTTTTATTGGTTTTCTTCTTTTTTAAGAGTTGTTTTTGAGTTTCTTTAATATTGTTTTTTGTTTTTTTACAATAAGGTTGTTTTTGAGTTTCTTTAATATTGTTTTTTGTTTTTTTACAATATCTTTGTCTTATAATTGTCGTTTTTAAAGCTTCGCATCTTGTCTTCCATTTATTGTTCTTGAAAAAAAAATTGTTTATCTTTTTTTTTAATTAATGTTTTTCAAGTTTTCCATACTTTTCTGGAGGCTTTCTTAGCTCTTCTTTCTTTTTATTTAATCTTTTTTAAGCTCTTCTAGAAATTCTTTTTGTTTCTCTAAAATCTCCCTTTGCGTTTTTTTAAATTTTTTTTCAAGATTTGCTATTTTTGTACTAATCATTGTTTTTGAAAGTCTTTTTTAAGGTCTAAACTTTTGAAGCCAGTTAAGGCATTAGATTTTCTTTATTTTCGTAGTGAACGTATTGCTACAAGCAATTCAAAATAACTATAAGAGAAAGAAAGTTTGAGTAAATAGCTCTAGAAAATACTAGAAACATTTTGCACCGGAAGCGCATTGAGATTGAAATTCCACGAAATCATTAATAGACCCGCTTATGGACCGATCTAGAAAAATGAGTCTTCGCTTTCAATTGAATGGAGAAAGGTTTTGAACTACTCGGCTTCTTCTAGAAAAATCTTCAATTATATAAGAAGGGGGATTGATTGGGGGTCAGTCAGTCAGTTAGTGAGAGCTAAATAAGCGAGTAAAATGAGTGACATTTGTAAAACAGCGATTGTAGTGAATATCGAGTTGTTTATTTATTGTTGCTGTAGTGAAAATAAATTATTTGTTATCAAATTTATCTCTTTTTATTTTTGAAAAATTTGCTGTTTCTGAATTTAACCTCAAAACTTTGTGAACAAAACTTTTTCCAAGAATTAAACGAAGATGATCCGGATCGACGTTTACAGTTTTGCGAAAATTTTACTGAGCGTTTGAACAATGAGCCAGGTTTACTCTTCAACATCTGTTTCTGTGATGAAAGTATGTTTATGTTAAACGGTGAAGTAAATAGACATAATTGTCGTAATTGGAGTGATACTAATCCACACATTTTTCTTAAAAGGCACAGTCAAACACCTCGAAAATTGAACGTTTGTACAGGCATTCTGGGTTATCACATTATCGGGTCACTTTTCGTAGAAGACAACTTAACTAGCGACAGCTATTTGCAGTTGTTAGAAAACTTTATTGACCTCTTACTTACTAAGTTACTAGAAAAAGACATAAATCTCTACCAAACCAACTTTTTTTCAACAATATGGAGTCTCTTTCCATTATCATGTACGAGTACGTGATTTTTCAGATGCTCGTTTTTCCGGACAATGGCGGAGAAGTTTCATTGAGTGGCCACTAGGTCTTCCGATTTAACCTCTTTGGATATCTTTTTGTGGTGCTACTTAAACTCCACGATTTATGCAACACTATCTAAATCTCTTCAAGTGCTTTGAGAAAGAATCGTCACAGAATACCGTTTGATTATGCTAGAAATGTTGCAAAACGTTAGGTAATCTTTTGAAAATCGTTTATACCATTGTATGGAAGTTGGGGGTGATCATTTTGAGCAATACATTTGTTAAATTGAATTGGTTTTTTTTTAATTAAATTCTTTATAACAACTTTCGTTTTTTCTCACAGAAATTTAGGCAAAAATCTCAAAAAAGAATTGTCCAAAATTTATAAAAAATCCGTAGTTGCATAGACAATAATACAGCTTTAAAAAGATGTGTCACTCGATCGCTCTTGTTATTTAAATTTTTTGAGGAAGTCATTTTGGGCACTAAAGAATGTGGTAATAATTTTCAAACTAAATATGATAAAATATGGTTTTTCTTTAAGCTAAAATTGACCTGTTTTAGCATTTTTTCAAAACTTGGACAAAATCCTAAATTTTAGGGGGTGCACTCTGTAATCAATTGCATCAAGTAAAAGTCATTGAGTACACAAAGAACAAAAAGATTTTTTTGGAATTGTAGTAGAAAATCAATTAAATTGAGGGCTATAAGTATGCAAACATAAATTTTTTCGATTGTTGTCTCTCCCTGTAGTGATGTTATCGTTCGACTTTTTCTGTAGTAACAAAAGTGCGATAAATATTCATGGTTTAGATGTCGTGGGGTGTGTATTAAATATGAATTTAAATCTGTAGTAAAAGGTCCCCCTCTTGCCCTTAGTTTAAAAGTGCTGTATCCATGACAGTTAATTCCTTGTGTCTGTATCACCCCAGGAAATGCTTTGATACTTTTCATAGTGTTGAATCATTATCGCGTCATCCAATTCATCATAACCGTCATATGTAGGGTGTTAATAGTTGAGGGTTGTTTGTGTCAACGCATCCGTGAAAAAAATTACACTTTTTCGTCTTTATTCAATTACTTTCAAAGGCGTTAATTAGATAAAGTACCTCGTCACGTAAAAGCAAATTAGAAATTTTGCGACTTTTGTGGCTAAAAACTCCGTCGTGTGTGCCTGAATTCGATTAAGAAGTGAGGGTGTGTCACGATATCCAGTTCCGGATTATAGTTTAATTGATTCGGGCACGGTCGCGCGTGAAAGACCCATCATTGTGTTCGATATCCCTAATCATTATCTCTTTAATTGTACGACTGGGGGTTCGAGTGTATTGTGAAAGAGACAGAGTTTTTATAATTGGGAAAGATTTATGCCGAAAAAAGGGACTTGGGGGTTGTTGTTGCGGTGGTAATGTTGCGTTTAGTTTTGGCTCATTTGCTCGCCACTGTGTGCTTCCACGAAACTGTTTCCTGTTTGCGGACATTATTGGGTACGAACTTCTGCATTCTACGACTTGCTCTCATCGTTACACGCGAGCCGGGCTTAATAGATCGGAAATTTTTCCCTATTACAAACAAACTTTTGATAAACTACAAGAACACAACGATCAAGGACAAGCTCTACACAAATTTTGGTATAGAGGGCCAATAATGATAACAGAAGTTTAAATTTTTTATGGAAATATAACCTGATTTTTGTTTCTCTGAAGCAGTTTTTTGAAGGTTTTAAATAAATAAATAAAGAAATCGTTTCTTTGACATACTGTTTTCCACCTTATAACGCAAAAAACGTTAAGTGGGAGTTAGATTAGGAGCGAATACTTCTACCTCCCTCTAACTACTTGGAATTTTATCAGTACTGATCAGGTACTAGGGCTGGGAAAAGTATCGATACTAAATACCTGCTCAGGTATAACACCGACACCGACTGCAATCAGGTACCGAAGTATCGATACTTCCGATACCTCCGATACTTCGATACCTCCGATACCTCGATACCTCGATACCACGATCTTCCGATACATTCGATATCTCCGATACTTCGATACATGCGATACCTTGATAAAAGCTGGCTATAAATAAATATCCTATTCAGAGTGCTTTGGATGTTGGATACACAAGCTATTTTGATGAAAACAAAGGAATTCACAAGCTATTTTATGCGATATTTATTTATCGCCACCCGATACTTCCGATATCTCGATACCTTCAATACCGCGATACCTTGTTTTGTTTAAAAAAATCAGAGTAGGGTTTCATTTAAAAAGTTATGGTTGATTTGAGAGAAAACTTGGGAATAAATATTTATTAAATAAATCTATAGAAGATCAAAATCGGGTAATAATAATTATGAAAAAAAATTCTACAATTTTTGTCAATTATAAATCACTCTAAATTCACAAGTTTTTTACAACAAATAACAAAAATAGTTATTTGTTTAGCTAGGCAATAAAGCATTGATTTAATGCCATGACTGGCAGTTTGAAGGCAAGGCATTAAATGTGTTTTATTGCTGAATTAACAGATAATTTTTTTACTTATCTTACCAGTTTACTTTTTTTTTGGAATTTTTTTTTATTTGACATTCAACCTAAAAATTATGTTACTGCTGAAAATTGCTGAACGATTTTAAAGTGTCTGTTTTACTGTGCAGTGAATAGAAATGTCTTTATATTGCATAGTCAGAAAATGTGATCGTTTAGTGCGCTTAAATTGTCACTAAAATGTGGTGTTTACTGTCGATCTGCAAAAAGCTAATTTATAAGAATGTTAATTAAATCAGCAAAGGATAATCAGTATATTTAAACAAAATACGACATTTTATACAAAGTGAGAACCGCAGGCAACAATATATACAAATGGGAAGTGCAAGAGGCATTTTATAACAATGTAAACCAGTACCTAGGCGTTTTTAAAAATGATTATTAAAACTGCAGGTGTAGACGACAAATTACAAAAATTTTGAGGCATTTTATTAAAATTATAACTTACAGAAGCTACTATAAAAACTACAAGCCGTAGGCGGTGTTTTATAAAAATTGGAAGCCGAATTTCTCTGCTATCGATTTTTTTGTTATGAAATCAGTCTATTTTTTCAATTTTTATAAAATGCTGCTTGTTTGTATTACTTTATATCATTGTTGACTTCTAGAAGCATTTTTATTCCTAGAACATTTTGCTTTAAAGTTTCTGCAATCTGGAAAATTTCTAAACGATACTCTTCTGTTCTTTTAGTCGTAGTTTTTCTTTTTTTTTGCAGTTTTGTTTTCTTCAGTTCTAAATATAGTTTTCATTGATTTTTTTCTTTTTTCAAGAGTTGTTTTTTAGCTTCTTTAGTATTGTTTTTCTACAATATTTTTGTCTAATAATTGTCGTTTTTAAAGCTTCCTATCTTAAATGGAAGACCATTTATAGTTTTTTTAAAAAAAAATTTGTTTATTTTTTCCTTGTAATCAATGTTTTTTAGGTTTTTCATAATTTTCTGGAGGCTTTCTTAGCTTTTCTTTCTGTTTCTTTAATTCTTTTCAAGCTCTTCTAGAAAATCTTCTTGTTACTCTAAAATCTTGTTTTTCGTTACTTTTTTCAATTTTTTTAAGAATTCGCTATTTTTGTACTAATTCTTGTTTCTGAAAGTCTTTTTTAAGGCCCACCTGAGCTTTTGAAGGCAGTTAAGATATTAAATTTTCTGTATTTTCGTAGTGAACATATTATTACAAGCAATTCAAAATAGCAATAAGAGAAAGAAAGTTTGGGTAAATAGCTCTACAAAATACTAGAAACATAATGCGCATCGAGGTGTGAAATTTTACGAAATCATTAATAGACCTACTCATGGACCGATCTAGAAATATGAGTCATCGCTTCCAATTGAAAGCGCGGGCAACAATAAACACTAGTAGAAACTGCAAGAGGCATTTTATAACGATGTAAATTAGTAGGCATTTTTTCATTTATTATTAATACTGCAGTTGTAAACGACAATTAAAAAAAAATTGGAGCATTTTACCAAAATTATAACTGTTAGAAGCCAGTATAAAAATTGGAAGTCGTGGAGACATTTTATAAAAACTGGAAGCCGTGTTTTTTCTTATGTCGATTTTTGTTGTTATAAAATGCTGTCTGTTTTTCACAATTTTTTAAAGTGTTATTTGTTAATATTTTTTATATCTTTTTTCATTTCTAAAACGGTCGTTTTTTTCTTTTTTACAGAATTTTACTTTTCTCTTTCTTTACTTTTAAACATAGTTTTCATTATTTTTTTTAGTTGTTTTTAAGCTTCTTTAGTATTGTTTTTTGTTTATTTTTCTAATCAATATTTTTCAAGTTTCTCACAACTTTCTGGAGACTGTTTTAGCTCTTTTTTTTTGCATTTAATTTTTTCAAGCTCTTCTAGAATTTTTTTTGTTTCATTTGAAGTTTTTCAAGAATTTATTTTTTCCACCAGTTGTTGTTTCTAAAAATCTTTTTTTAAGGCGCCGTTAAGCTTTGAAAGCCAGTTAAAGCATTAAATCTGCTTTATTTCAGCGCTGAACATATTGTTACAAGCAATTTAAAATAACAATAAGAGAAAGAAAACTCCAGTAAATAGTACTAGAAAATACTAAAAAGATATCGCGTTGGAAGCGTAAGGCTTGAAATTCCACTAAGTCATTAATAGACTCGCTCACTAAGAAAAATGCATCATCGCTTTTACTTGAATGGAGAAATATCATGAACTATTCGGCATATTCTAGAAGAACATTTGATTATATAAGGAGGGAGATTAAATGAGGGTTAGCCAGTCAGTTAGTGAGAGCCAGACAAGCGAGTAAATTGAGCGATATTAGTAAAGGGACAGCGATTGTAGTGTGAATATCGAGTTGGTTGTTTATTTAGTATTGCTGCATATAGTGAAAATAAATTATTTGTTAGTAAACCTACTATTTGTTTTAGAATAATTTGCTGTTTGAGATTTAACCGGAAAACTTTGTGGCAGCTGAAAAATCTTGAGCGGTTCTAAATTGGCTTTTTTATTGCTTAGTCTATTTATTCTTTTTCTGTAATTGTAATTTTCAAATACTGCTTATTATATGAAAAAGTGAAATAAAATTGAATGCTAAATCTGTATTCTTTATTATTTCCTAACAACTACACTCGTACTTTGGGATTAAATATTAGAAAATCATTTATCTCTTTTATTTGAGTGAAGAATGGTTCGTTTTGGAGGTGAATTGGTTTTGAGTTTTCTATAGAATATAAATGTAGGTTGTTATCGTTTATTTTTTGCATGTGCGTCTATCAGAGCCGATAGGACGTCCAGCTTGGACGAGTGTGACAGGCGATTTGCTCAACGGTGTGTGAATGAGGGACGGCTCATGGTTCGATCGGGTCAATTTCTAGCTTAATCTGGACGAGCTGGACAATCTCAGGACGTGGCACACGGGATAAACCTCCCCTTTCACTCCTCCACCCTCTCGCACTTTACTTCGACGATATATTGGATGCTTACCCGAGACCGATAGCCGGATTTATATCCGAATAAATCTCCCACTACACCAATTTTTTTCTTAATTTCCGTCGAAATCAATTTGTTTATATCCACACATGCCTTTTGCGGGCTTATCTAGCCGCTATCTGTAATGAGATCTCGACGAGGTATTGTTGCGGGTGGCCCTTTTCGGAGAAAAACCCAACCCCTGATGCCAATTAGGGCCCGGTGTATTGCAGTCAGATGCTCTTTTGCTAATTCGCTTCGGCGCTAATTCGCCTGATTGCTGATCCCGCTTTATCTTTGTGCACGATGACGTACCTGCTTCCGCTCATCTCGAATACGGATGAGCTTCAATTAACCATAATGCTCCTTGACTCGTGTTACATGCCAGGTGAACACGAATACTCCAGCTTTCCACTCCTCCTGATGACGACACGCTAAGCCCGATACAGATTTGCGGATACCTAACCGCAACGGTACTAATAAACTCACAGGATTTACCATATTCCTCTAGCATGCGGTTACATTTTTTTTCCATTTGCATACAAATGTCGAAACTTTTCGGGAACTGCTATTCTTATTACACACCGAGGAAATTTCATGCATAACATACATGCAAATGCCAGTAAGTTCCTTTGAATTGGAAATTTTTTCTCAATTCGTACATGCAAAATAAGGCTTCCGGGATACAGGAAGTAAACAGGCACGCGGAAAGCGACTAAAAAACACTTTCCGGGATAAATTCGAGAATGAAATGTATACGATCGAATGGAAAACATCACGAGAAGGTCGAAAATCATAAAACAGGAATAAATAATTTAAAGAAGTAAGCTCAATTAAGTCTAATTGCAGGCAAGCCGTATACAACGTTTTATGTTCTTCTGCTGAAAATCCTAGAAATTAATTATTTACTTTGACATCTTAGTTTTGTTTTTTTGCTCCATTAACTGTAATTTAATGAATTCATTCAAAATTTGAAATAGATTTCTTAAAATGTAAAGAAAAAAAAAATAAAGAGTTTTACTTTCTTTTTTCGCACCAATGTTCTCTTCTGTCAATGAGAATAGAAAACATCTGAAATGTATTTAAGTTTATATTTGTATATTATTTTTTATTTATTCTATTGCTTTTTTCATCAATTGTTTTAAACGCCGCTTTTCAAGCACTTTCAGAATTTTTGTCTGTTTTTCCAAAATTTTATTTTGTTTTCACAGTTTTTTAAGTTCTTCTTTGCACTCAACGTCTTTGAATTTCTTCTACAGTTTTCTTTTACTTTAGCCAACAAATGCCGTTTTTCAAATTCTTCTTCTTCTTCTTCAAAACGTTCTTTTAGAATGCTCTTTAGTTCTTTTCTTGACTTCTTGTTTGTCGTTTTAATCGAGCTTCTCTAGAAGTTATCTGATCCGTTCTTCCAATATTCTTGTTTGACTCTATACATTCATATCTACGCGAATAAATCATCAGACGACAGTTTACAAAAATTTTGGAACATTTTGCCAAATTTATAACTGCCAGAAGCTACTATAAAAACTGGAAGCCGCAAGAGATGTTTTATAAAAATTAGAAGCCAAATTTTTTCTGCTGTTGATTTTGATTGTTATAAAAAGCCGTCTATCTTTCTCAGTTTTTTTAAAGTGCTGCTTGTTACTTGTTAGTATTTTTTATATATTTGTTGACTCTTCGAAGCTTTTTCATTTTTAGGATGTTTTACTTCAAATTTTTGTAATCTGAAAAATTTGTGTAGGATATTCTTCTGTTTTTTTACTCGTAGTTTTTCGCTTTCTTTTTTTTCAGGATCTTGCTTTTCTTTTTCTTTACTGTTAAACATAGTTCTTATTGTTACTCTATCTTTTTCGAGAGTCGTTTTTGAGCTCCTTTAATATCGTTTTATGTTCTTCCACAATATTTCTAATCGTCGTTTTTAAAGCTTCTTTTCTTGTCTTTTATTTTTTGTTTTTGTAAAATGTTTGTTGCTCATTTATTTTTCTAATTAATGTTTTTCAAATTGTATGGTTTGACAGTTATTTATGTACAACTTAGGCGCATGAGGCAGTCGGCCAGCAGTTCATTTTAGCGAAGATTAGTGATTACATCAAGCGATTCTTTCAGTGATTATGAGTATATAACGACGTTAGCAGTATATTACTGAGTTATTTGAACAAATTAATTTATTATTAAAGAATTTATTTGTTTAAAATGCTGTTTTAGAAACCGTAATTGAGTTGACGTTATCTTTATTTATTGATAAACAGACTTTTTCTCTTTTTTTTTTTTGAATAAAAATTATGTCAAATAGCATAGGTTATGAGCTGGGACTTATTGCTCAATTAAATTGCAATTATTTATTCATCTTTTTGAAATAATTAAAACTAGGTGTTGTTAAGCAAATTTGCTTAACTAAGCGGAGGCAAATTATTGCAACACATTTTAAAAATGTTAATAATTAGGTCATTTAAATTACATAATGTCAATCTAGTATACTCGCTAGTCTTTGTTTTATAGTCACTATAGGTTAGGTTTTATATTGTTAAGTTTTTGTATGAATAAATTAGTATTGATCAAAGCTTTGTCTTGTTTTTTTACTCACCCTTCAATACGTTTTTACCAATTTTTATGTACATAACAGGAACAAGTTTAAAACTGACTTATTTTGTACGAGTTAAAGGTTATAAACACGTGAAACACGAGGCGTTAGCGGAGTTGTTTAAACGTTTTTTACTATTTTTGTACACAATCTCAAAAGTTTTTGTAATTTTATTTATTAATGATTACTCATTTTTTACAAGGTCCAGCGAATAATTTTTAGATATTTTTTTATCATTTGTTCTGTACCTACACTTATTCTGTATCTACTCCTATTTTCTTTGTAATGACTCTTTAAATTTATACAAATTAACTAATAATTGCGATCGCCATCGACGAGAAAAGGAGATCTACGTTCTGTTTGACAAAATGGCTGTGAAGATTGTTGACATGTGATTGCATAAGGGTTTAAAATGAAAAAACATATTAAAACTACAATTTGAAAATTTTATTGCAGTCAAATGATAATGAATTATAACTAAAATAAAAGTAAATCAGTTGTCAAAGATACAAAGAAATTAGAATAAAGAGCACACAAAATATATAGATAGGCAAATCAAGAAAATATTAATCAATAATGAGGTGGAAGTAATGACAATTTTCTGATCAGTTTACTACCAAAAAGAGCGGCTAAAACCCTTCTAAACTGGGTCTATAAAGAAAGATGAAATACATTTTCAAATAACAAGTTACTCAAACATTAAATAAAATAAGCTACAACATGCTGGATTAATTTATTAAAATTTACAAGAACTAAAAGCAGAAAGATGTGATACGGATCTTCTGATGAGGTAGCAAAAACATTTGACAGAAAAAGCTTTGAGACGTGAGTTTGTTGAATTAGCATTACTGTTTTCTACTTAAATATTTTTTTCCAAGTCTTTACACTTAGTTTTGAAGGTAACACTTTTATGCTTACTATCTGAAAGTTTTTCAAGATTTGTTGTAGTGATATACAGTTATTGTTATCTTTAAATTTCTCCAATAAATAATTATTTGAGAGATTTTAATTTTGAGGAATCTAATAACAAAAATTTGGTATTTTGGATAAATTAGCTATTTTTAACTTGAGGCAATACCGGATCATTGCAAATTTTACTACTCTTTTAAGGTAAAAACTAAATAAAAAAATTTAAATACAAGCAAATTGACATTTTGTAGGGTAAATGTTAACCAAATTTACCTCTTTTATACATAGAGTAAGCTGCTCCAAGATAATCCAATATCAAAAAAACGACATATTGCTTTTTTAATTGCTTCTTGTTTTTCTGTGACCAACAATAACGAAATGACAAAAGTTTTAAGTCACATTTTGTTTTAAAATTAATTTTTGTTATTATTTAATTAGAAATTATAATTTGAAATTAAAAGTGGGAAATTGCATTGTTGCGCCGTACTGTTGGCAACACGAAATCACAATACTCATTGCTAGTCTTTTCGAGCTCTCTTAATCAGTTGTTATCACTGCTTCACCAAGTTGCAATCAGTAAATAATTGTTAAAAGTGTGTAAACAATCACCTGACTACATTAATAGGGATATTACAGAAAAATAAAGGTATGTAGAGTTATCAGAATATGATAGTTTTTTAACTGTACCTGTTTTTAGTAAAAATGAACATACAAAAAACCGAGAGAAGAAATTGCAATATGACTCTGGAAATTTTAAACGAAGCCTTTATAGCTCAAACTACGCCTCAAGAAAAACCAAAAACCCAAAGTAATGTTATGTTTAGAAATAGAATAGAACGTCCTTTAAATGATGGATACAGAAAAACTGTAAATATAGCTGAAACGAAACCCCAAGAAAAACCAAAAACTCGACATAATGTTGTGTCTACAAATAGAATCGAGCGTCCTTTAAATAATGGACAAAGAAAAACTATAAATATAGCTGAAACAAAATTTCAAGAAAAACCAATATCTCAAGATAAGGTGTTATCTACAAGAAAAGAGCGTGTTTTAAATGAAGTATATGGACAAACTATAAAAAACACCTTAAGCCAGGCTTTTGTACTTGAAACTAAAAAAGAAAATTCAAATGGCAGAGTAAGGATTTTGAATGACGCATTCAGAGACACCGAGGCATTTTTTCAACGAATTTCTGACGAATCAGAAACTAAAAGAACACGTGACATGGCCCTTTCTTACCCTAGAATAAAACCAGATGATCTTGCGGCTTTGAATGACTTTTTTGAGAAAATAAAAATACGTTATGAAAGGGGTGAATTTGTGTATTACAAGAATTTCCTAAGCCATGATGAATCGTAAGATATTTTTTTGTCTGGAGTTTATTATTTTTATTAATTTTTTTAGAATGATTTTGCTTTTATGGGAATTCATGATGGAAATGGTAAGAAGAAAGTAGAACGATTTTTTGACTATGATTATATATTTTGTTGTAACAGGTTTGCAATATTATATGTGAATAAATATTACGTTTTATTGAATACACTGTTGACTTATAGCATTTTGAGATTGTTTGAAGGCCAAATAACTATAATCTGTGATAATAAATGTCGCCTTCGGCTCCTAAAATTAAAATAAAATGTTGCTAGTTAAAGACTTGTTGAAATATCGCTTTCTAAATCTAAAATTAGGAAAATGTTATTTCTGCGATGTAAAAATTAGTAAAAACTTGCTAAATTATAAAAAATTTAAAATTTATTAATTTAAAAATTAATTAGCAATATTTAAAATTTAGGTTTTAGGTTTTTAAAATTGTAGGAAAACTCCGCTTTTGTCAATATTAATTTAAAAAGTTATAAAGAATAACGCCCTTGCTTTTCAACATTCAAAAATGTCGTTTTTATCATTTTTAAAGTTGTTAAAATATTGTATCTAATTTTGAAAATTGCTAAAATGTTATCTTGATTTTGAAACTTAAATTAGTAAAATTGTTGTTTTTAGACAAGTTAAAATTAAGCTTTTTTCACTTACAAATTTGTTAAAATACTGCCTGCGACTTTTAAAATTAATACAAAAAAGTGTTTTACTTTAAGTAATTAATTTAAAAATTGATAAGAAATAACGTTTCTGATTTGAGAAATTAGTAAAATATTGGCTATAGATTTCAAAATTAGTAAGATCTGGCTTCAAAAATTAGTAAAATTTTGCTTCCGATTTTTTCAATTACAAAAAATATTTTTTTGTTTTTATTAATTTAAAAATTGATAAAAAAGTCGCTTCCAGCTTTCAAAATTTTAAAAAAGTTTTTTTATTATTCTAAAAGTTGTTAAAATATAGCCAGCGGTTTTCAAAATGGGTAATGTTGTCTTTAGAGTTTTAAAAATAAAAAAAAATGTTTTACTGTGGATAGTTGATTTGAAAATTGATGAAAAATATCCCGTCTAGCTTTTAAAATAAAATAAATATTGCGTCTTGATGGCCTATTAGTAAGATATTGCTTCTGGCTTTGAAAATTAGTAAAAAAAAATTCACAGTTTGTCAAACTACAAAAAAGTGTTGCTTTAGTTTTTATTTATTAAAAGTTGTTAAGCGGTATAAATATTGTTTAGAGTTTAGAAAACTGGAAGAAAATAATTAAAAAATTAATAGCAAAAAATTTTGTCTTCTAAAATTTAAAAAAATTGTCGTTTTTATTTGTTGAAAAGTTGTTAAAATATTCCCCACGCTTTAAAATTTAGTAAAATGTTGTTTTTGGTTTTGAAAATTACTGAAATGTTGTTTTTAGAGTTCCAAAAATACAATAAAAATGTGTTATCTTAATTGATTTAAAACTGATGAGAAATATTACCTACAGCTTCTAATTTTAGTAAAATTATGTCTACAAATTACAAAATTTTTCAAAAATTTTGATTATGGTTTCGTGTTCCAAAAATGTCATGGATTTCTTCAATGGGCTTATAAACTATTAAACTACTTTTTAAAAAACGAGAGGATCTACATAGAAAAAATGAGTTGTAATAACGGAACTTTTTTTCTTAGACTATGGATTCACTGTCGTCTAATTATTGTAGTTAAATATGTCCAAATAAATTGTCCATTAATGGTCCATAAACAGTCCGTTTTACGTCCAATTTTGTCCTAGTATGTACATCCATAAAGCTTACATAAGTTGTCCATGAAACGTCCGTCGCTGGATAGTCATAGTCCGGTTTTCATCTCGGCTGGACGTTTTAAAAACGTCCATAAGTTATCCATTGATGGTCCATAAACCGTCCGTTTTACGTCCGCATAGTACGACTTTGTCCTAGTACATCCATAAAACATACATAAGTTGTCCATAAAACGTCCGACGATGCATAGTGAAAGTGCTTTTTTTATCCCGGCTGGACGTTCTAAAGACGTCCATAAATTGTCCATTAATGGTCCATAAACCGTCCGTTTCACGTCCGAGAGTATGATTTCGTCCAATTACGTCCATAAACCGTACATAAGTTGTCCATAAGACGTCCAGGGACCGTCCGGCACTGGATGGTCCAGAAATGGTCCAAATTAGTGAACTCGGGACGTTCTAAAACCGTCCATCGGACGTTCCATGTACGCCGAATGGACGGTCCCTGGACAATCGTTCGGAACAAAAAAGACGTACAATGGACGTCCACTGGACGTACTTGTGTTACTTGAGGTTATAGTCTTTGACCTAAGTTAGGGTGATAATTGAATAAATCAATTAATACCAGACATACTTTCAGCAACAAGTGAATTTAAACAGAAAAAAATAATAAAAAAACAGAAAAAACGAGCCACATATTTGTTTAAAGCACTTAACATGCAGCATTGTAACATTCAAAAGCTAATAAATTATTAAAATAAACCGAAAATGATTGTTGACATTGTTGAATCTCGGTTTTTCGATTACAGCATTTTAATATTTATAGGTTAATAAGTTAACAAAATAACCGAAATGCATGTTTACTTAGTGACATTTTTGTTTCGTTTTTTTACGAATTGCTGCAAAGTTTTTTTTCAGTAAACAGTAAGTGTATAACATTAAATAAAAATGTTGTTGAGTTTCAACTGTTAACTTATAGTATTTTAACATTTAAGGGCTAATATAAAGTTACTAAAATAACCGAAAATCCCTGTTCAATTAGTGACATATTGCGTTACTTTCTCACGGCAAGCTGCGAGTTTTTTATTGTTAACAGATATGTATTGCATTGATTAAAGATATTGTTAAGTCTCAGTTAATTGACTGTTAATTTATAACATCTAAAGGCTAATTAATAAATTACAAAAATAACCGGAAATACACGTTCAGTTAGCGACATACTCGTATGCTTCACTTTCTCACGGCTTGCTACGAGCTTTTGTAATGAATATTTGTTTCTATTGCATTAGATAAAGATATTGTCGAGAGACTTACTTTATTTTAATTTTTCAATCCCTCATGGTTGTCTATTATCAAGTAATTGTACCCCCTACACGCACAAAATCAAGTTTTCGCAGTCATATCTCTGGAGTGCACTTGAATATGATTAGCGACGTAACATTATGGCTGTAGCTGATAACTGCCATCACACGTAATCACTTTATAAAACAATTTGTCCGGCCAGTGATGCGTGCATATTGTGTTGAAACTCGATTAATATTTGTAGTTCTGTGGGCCTCTCTATAATATGTTGCCCAATGTAATTACATGATCATCACAAAATCCCCTCCTTTGTACAACATTATCAATTTCTATTAGACTCCATGCCCTAAATCGTTCCTTTATTATTCAGATTTTACGATTTGAAAAGGAAATGAGTGGAAATTTCAAACTCGCGACATAGTAAATCCTGTCCTGCAATCATCAATTCAGTTCTGATTTATGACCCGAACTAGGAGTGCCCATAAAATACTCTCCGGCGACGGATTTATTAATTTGAAAAAACCCGAGTACGCTCCACTGTCTTTTCCGCCCCAATAGCAAATTGCAACAGTTTTTTCCTCTATTGTGCATATCAAGCACGCTTCGCAGCGTTCGAAGGCCCAGGTAGGGCCACGCGTTCTTGTCACCGTCGGCCGTTAATGGGCCCTTTCTGGGCTATCCGTAGCTCACAGAGTGCCGCAACAAAACCCAGATTAGGGTCCCAACAGCGCCAACGGTAATGTGATTGAACGTCAGATGCAGGCGGTATTTTTCATTTCAGATTATCGGTTTTGTATAACATTCCTCGACGATGCGATACTCCAAGACGACGAACGAGATGCGTCTTCGAAAAAACATTCCAATTTGTTCCACTAGAAGGAGTTCAATGATGGCCGACTTGCCTTGTTGCTGATACTTTAGATAGGGAGATACGAGCCTGCGGCGCACGAAAGGACACTCCATATGACATAAATCGCGGAAATATCAACGAGGACGAAATTAATTTACATTAAACTTAATCAAATTTTATTTACGTGTCTTATTTGTTAAAAAATATTAAAAAGCAGAGTTTGAGCGAGTATTTGAACTCGCGACAAAATTGAGAAAATAGAGTTGTCTCTAGCTCCTGTTATGTCTTTTTTATACAGGGTGAGTCACGAAGGATGGTAGAAATTGAAACTGATAATAGTTCCGCCAAATATCAATCACAAATGCAAAATATCACTGGGTCGGAAGTGTATAGATTTCCAGAAAAATTTTTTTGCAAATTTTATAGCAAAATATAAAAAATAAAAAATTGCAAAAAGTCAGCGCTGCTTACCTGAAAAACGAAGTTCAAGTTTGTCAAAAGCCAGTCAAAGTTCGACGTTTTCTGCTTTTCTGCAAAATTTTGCTAGTGATAGTGTTGTGGGGGTGACAAATTAAACATTGGCAGCATATTCGTTTATTGAACAAATTGATATGGTGCTTCTTTACGGGAAAGCTCGAGGCAATGCTACGGAAATTTGTGAATCTTGGATTCGTCGATGTTTGTATTTGGAATTCGGGCATCGGGCATGTTTGGATTTTGGAGGACAACATTTTCAACATTTAATATAAATGCGATTCATCCTTGTCCTAGGTAAACACTGTTTTTTTATTATAACTAAAGACGAAAGTGTTTATGTTTCGAAGAAAATCAAAATGAATTTTTTTCGTCTGTTTTGTTTTGTGCTTTTTCTGGGTATAAAGCCAGTTCACATCAAACAATCAATGCGCGTACGTTCGTGACCACAGGTTTTTCGAATTGTTGTTAGATTTGACCAAGGAAAAGATACATTTAGAGATAGCATTATTCGCAGTTTAAATATCCACCAAACTTTGTAACTCACCTGTATATAAATACTACAAGCCTTGTAGGGTAATGGCTTGATGGACGATTTTTCTCTATTCTTTCTTATTTAAAGCCTTTTTTTTCCACTGCTTTATTTGTAATTTTTGGAGGTCGTTCTCTACTTCTTTTTTTTCCCTATGTTCTTGGTCTGCTTCTTCGTCTGTTGGGTCCTAGTCCTGCTTCTAATATTTTTTTTTGGTAATTTGTTTTTTTTAATTTTTGTTACGTGGTCTATCCATCTAATTCTTTGGAATTTAACTACTTCTAATATATCTGTATTTTGGTATTATGTTACTAATTCTTTATTTGTTCTTCTAATCTAAATTTCTTCTATTTTCTTAAACCTTTTTTCTTCATATCTTTACTGTTGTGTTTGTGGTTCTGGGGGTAATTTCAGTATACGATTGATTAGAATAATGTAGTTTATTCCATAAACGTACAAAACAAGTAAAACAACAAATAAGATGTCGGCGTCGTCTGTCGACTGTCAGAATCAGTCTTAGTTACATTTCGTCGTTGTAGCAAGGCTGCCAACATTTAGCAAGGACTGTTTTTGTTTTGGTTGCTTTTGCTACGGCTTTTGAACTTAGTATCATAGACGCTTTTGTTTCCAGCTGCTATTCTTGCTATTCCTTCTGTACTTGCTGGTTTCTTTTTTATTACTCTTCCTAGGTAGACAAATCACTTGATTTCTTTAAATTTGTATCTTTCGCTTTTGTTTACTTTTATTTCTAGATATCTGTTTTCTTTAAATACTTTGTCTTCCCATATTATAAATTTAGTTTTTTCTTTATTTATTTTTAGACCCATTTTTTTTTCTGTGTTTATAATGAACTTTCCTGTTACTTTTGATTGGCTTCTTCGCCAATTCTTTACAGTTTTCGAGATATTCTGAGAAGGTCATATTTATTGGGACACCTGTATATAGTAGAAAAGCTAACATGCACTGACTTGTAATCTTGACCTTGACCATTTACCATATTTTTCTTTACAATTTTTTAATTTTATTCATGTATTTTTTTATATTTTTCCATCCACCCTGTACCAATTTATTATTATGTTTCCTATCCCCTTTATGTCCTTATCTGTCAAATTCTGTCCAGTACTAATAACAGTTGACCTTTCGTCTCTTCCAAATCGATCGTCTCGATTAATTCCCTGGAATCCTTTTGAGCTTTTTAAGAGGTCCTAAGCTCAATATTAAAACAGCACCGATAGTGTCAGATCTGTCAGGATTGCATCTAAATACAGACGTCAAAGGACCTCACGTGTCCTGCACGTGCCGTAAATATTAACATTGTGACCAGTCATATCTCATTCACCCATTTCGGATTTATTACCAGTCCTCTAAGACCCGGTAAATTACAATCCTAACTGATTCGTTCCAAAAAAAAAAAATTTTCGGCCTCGTTATCCTGTCGGAAGAATGTAAATCCTGTGAGCGTCAGAATGAATCAACGTGTAAGCCGCAGCACGTGCTTTAACGACCGATTTGGTGCAATTTATTGCTAATTCGCGTAAATATCAAAATGGCGAATGGTGGAGAAAGCGACGCGTGTCTAAACGTTTTAGAACGGCGCCGCGACGCATTGCGTCCACACCGCGGGAACATAAAAGAGAACGATACAATAATGACACACGTGGCTGTTTGGCAGGCCACGTGGTGTACGTTTGGAACCAACGAGACGCGAAATGACGTTTTTTAACACCCCTAAAAGACAGAACAGGGGCTAGAGACAACTCTATTTCCTCAATTTTGTCGCGAGATAAATTAAAAGAGTTCAAATACGTACTTAGACTCTGATTTTAACATTTTTTAACAAGTAATACAATTAAAAAAATTTTTTTTATTAATTTTGATGTAAGTTAATTTTGTCATTTTGTAAAAGAACTGAAAAACAAACTAATTGGGAAAAGATAAATGGAAGATTCCAAAAATTTAAAAAACTACCAAACTCTAATAACAGCAACCAAATAAAACACATTTACTTTTTTGGATCTTTCTGAAAAATTCAATTTTTCGGCGCGGTTTTTCTAATAAATTTTGTTGAGTTTTACAGACTTTCGACTTTAGATATAAACTAGAGATATTTGAAGATCGTGCCAGCCGTTTAATGGTGTTTTTTTTCAAATCTAGTTAAAATTGTTTTTAAATTGTTGAGGTAATAAAAAATGACAACTTATTATCTTAGAATGATCTAATTTTTCAACAAGAAGGTGCACCTTCTCACTAGACAGCTCTTGTGAGACAATTTGTAGATGCAAACTTTCCAAATTATTGGATTGGAAGATGGAACTTTCTTGAATGACTAACTAAGATGGATTTCCTTTCCTCAGATTTCATCTATTTTTAAATAAATCTCGTTGAGTTTGAGGGTTTGTTTTTTGAATCTAGTTAAAATTGTTCTAAAATTGTTGAGAAAATAGAAAATGACGACTTATTACAGGAGAAAGATTTAATTTTTTAACAAAGCGGTGTACCTACACAGCTCCTGCAAGACAATTTTTGGATGAAAACTTCTCAAATCACTGGATTGAAAGAAGGGGCGTTATTAAATGACTGGCAAGACTCTTTGATGGGTGGCGAATTTTTTTCTTCTGATAATTTCGGATCTATTGTTCTTTTTAAAATTGAGCTTTTTTTGTCATTGTTTTTTTTTGGATTTATTTTTAATCCCTATTCTCAATAAAATCTATTGACTTTCTCAACTTTTATAAAACATCTTAATTTTTTGCATTGTTTATAACAGTTTCTTGATAGGGGGGATTCTATTGTTTTTTCTTAAATATAAATATACGTTTATGTCCTGAAGTACCAATTTATATGATATAAACTCTTGATTAAGACCTTTATAGCTACTTTTGCAAAGCATTTGAATGAGAATTGAGTAAAAATTGTCGTCAGGTGTTGATTGATGTTTTGTAGTTGGAGCATTTTGTTCTGAATAATATAAATCAAAAAGTCCGTAAATCAAAGTAACAAATTAAGTGCGAAAGCTATAAGTTTTCTCTCCGGCGGACATATATAAATGTAGCTATTAGCATAGGCAGCGCTGGCAAGATCCATAAATCACGAACAGGAGAAATAACTTGTTATATCCCATTGTATAACGATGTTGTTTTCATCCCCCTTTCGGTGCTCGCCTCTATATGTAAAACTGCTTTCTTTTGTGGGAGTCGGGCGTTATTTTTTATTGGCGGCTGTGGCAGCAGTAGCAGCGATGTTTTCTAATTTACCTCGTTTGTTCGGCCACACTCTCCTTACCCGAGGGAAAAACTGCAGCCGCTAGTAAGTATTATCGCGGCAATAAGCCTTTCGCCCCCGGGGACGAATTGTCTCTCTGTTCGTAATGAGCGTCCTCGTATTTTTTCCTCAAGAAGATTAAACCCAGACGGAAAAAAGCCAAAAAACGGATAACGCATCGCCGACATCAAAGTCGGCCCTCGAAATGAATTCCTGTTATACACAGAGTGCGAGCGTGTGTGTGGATTTCCTTTCATGTCGAAAGTTACGTTTTGTCTTCGAGATTTTCGCTTTAATTTTATAGCGCGTCCTTCTCTCTCTTTGTATAATAAAAATTATATTTTTCATAAAAGTTGGCCGCTTTTACGAGCGACCGTCTAACTTCATTTAAAAATCGTAAATCTCGGTCTCTGCACCGATTATTATTATTATTATCATCGGAAAATAGCTAAATTTATACGAGGAAAACTCCCGACATTCAGTCGACGAAAGCAATAAACGACGTGTTTTACTGCACACAACACGCTGCAACAGCTCTACAGGGTGTTAACTCGCCTCAACGAACACGCATTGTTATTTTCACAGCGACCAGCAGCGCGAGAAAATCACACTACCTTAGGATAAAACAATCGACGAACGACGATGAACCCGCAACGCAATTGTTTACTCATTACCCGATTACTCCCTGACCCACACACATATCCACACAAAAATAACAACTTCAAAGAAGAGCATATCAAGTAGTATCTGTCTCAAGATCTAGAAAAATTAAAAATCGTTAGAAACACTTGAAATTAAGATAATATTTGTTGCCAAATAATCGCGACTAATTTATGACACCCTAATCAGATGTGGGCTTCGACCGGAATGCTATCAATTAGTTCGGATTATTTTACAACAGAAATTAATTTAGTTTTCTGATTATTCTATAAAGAACTTGAAAAAACACACTGTTCAAATTGTAGATTAAGTAACTGTTTTTTCTGTTTCTCTCTATCGCTAATTCATTCATTCATGAGTGGAAAAAAGACTGATATACTGTAATTCAATTTTTTTTTATCTATTGTAGTCTTATTACTTGCACGGTGATTTTTCTGTCTATTTTTTTAAATTCTTGAACACATTTGTGTCACTCTTGGAATAGATTTCAATTATTAGCTACTTTATTATACTTGTCCTACATTTTACTCATTAAAGCGGTGGTAACCACTACTTAGACGAATTGTTAATAAGCAAGAATCCCCTAGCTTTATACCTGCAGCAAGAAATAAAACTTATCTGTATATACCCTGTGTCAATAGTCTAATAAGGCTGAGAGAAAAATGATGAAATATAAATTTTTGGATTTTTTTTTATATGTAGTGGCTGGTTGTTTACTTACATTAAATAAAATTAATTATTTAATAATTATAAAAAGTAGGATCCATGCATTTTAAAAATTTATTCGAATTTACTTAACTGCTAAAAGTACAAAATTGCAGAGATTTAGGTAGAGTATTTATTAAGGATCAAAAGTGACTTAAAGCATCAGACCGCTGCACTTTTTTTAATTTGTTATTTACAAAAACAAATTATTTAATTTGTTTTTTAAAGTTATTTGAAAAGATAAGTTATTTAAAAACAAACTGTTACAAATAATAATTTATTTGCAAAATTAATATTCTGGAAAATACAAAGAGGCTGTAAATGGTTGAGTCTGTTGTCAACCCTTTTTAGTAATTTTGACATTTAATAAATTTTTGACGTTTTCAATAAATTAAATAAGTAGGTACAAACCTCAATCTTGGTTAAACATAAAATGGATATTTGGAAGTTTTTAAACATTTTTTTTAACACAGAAAATTCAAATAAACTAATGCAGGTTTGCCAACAGATTCAGTCGTATAGAGACACTTCGTATTTAATAAAATTACATCAGAACGAGTCAAGACTTAAGACTTTTCAAGGTTACTGATTACGGTTTTGAAAGTCAATAAAAAAATTTAAAATGCCTTTCAGTAAAGTTTAAGAAAACTGTATTTTTGTGCTTTGTCTAATTAGATTTTTAATCGATTTTAAATTTTATTTTTTTTGAGAATAATATAAGCTTAAGTTTAAGAGTTTGAACTTTTAAAATTAAATTTTCTAAAAATATTTTCTTTCTAAAGCTTCATTACTTCATAACTTTTTATAAAATAAAAATTTATAAAAAAGTAGTCATGAATTTGTCTTATAATTATTTGTAATATTCAAACTAATGCTTTGTTGTTTTTTTTTAAATGTAAATCTATGTGGCAAAACTATTGACTAAAAATATATTTGAAGACACCATTATCTTTGCAATATTTGTGTTTTAAATGTGTATACTTTATTTTTTATTTAAAAAAATACCAATACCGCAATTTTATCTAAAATACAACTGACAACACTGGATGAAATTTGACATATAGGCGAAAACTTGTTCAGATTATGATTTTAAGACTTTGTGTAATAATTATATAAAATTGCTTTAAATGATCATAGTTGGGTACGTAAACATATGATTTTAAAAAAAATCTATTTTTGATTTAACTGATTAATTTAATAACAGTGAGCAAATAAAAAAACTAAGATAAAAACAGAAATGTTACACAACAAATTAAACAAAGAAACGATTTAAAAAATTAACAATACATAGAGAAAAAAGACCATCAAAACAACAAAGAGTGGGGCTATATTTTGTTCCAAAGCACAGTTACTGATTGATTTAGTAACTATATTTGTAACTGTATTCAGTAAGTTTTTCCATTTTCGTGGCAATTTAAAACAAATCAGATTAACAATTTTTAAATTAAATTGAAACTGTCAAAAATGAAGTCCGGGAAATTTTTTTGTCTGACTAACCACTTAAAACTAAATTTATTTCGTAAAATCTTGTTACTACCAACATAATTCAACAGGTGGTGGTTTTCAATTTCTAGACAAGATTTATCTTTAATAATAATCAAAATAGAAATTTTTGAATATATCACCATTTATTGTTTTTAAATTATAAACAAAAGTTGATATTTTATCTAATATTTGATAGTGTTATCATTTTTTGTTTTCAAGTTATAAACAAGAGTTAACGAAATGAGGTTTTCATTATTATTTTTTCAAAAAACGAACTGTAAAATGTGTCATTCGCTAGGCTTTATAGTTTTTGAAATATTCTATATGGACATTCAAATTGCATCACCCTGTATAATTATCATTTTATAAAAACAAACTTTTGTAACCAAACTTTTATGAAAAAAGCTACTCCGTCTAAACTGCTTATTAGTAAATAATATTTTGACTGATAATAACAAGGTGTGGTTAAAAAGTAGTAACTCAATGAAATTAATACTGTTACGAACATCTCGAAATTTTAAGAGAAAGAAAATTTCAAGTAAATAATTCGAGAAAATATTCGAAGGATATCGCGCTGAGCATAACGTGAAATTCCACGAAATTAATAATAGACACGTCTTCTGACTGATCGAGAAAATATGAGTCATCGCTTCGCACGAGTAGACGAAGACCGTGAAACATCCGGACACATTCTGGAAAGACGTTATTTATATAAGCAAGCAGGAACATTCCGGAAAGTTAGTAACTGTGGAACTTGACAGCGATTAAAGAGAGCGATATTCTCGAAAGCGACGTTATTAAGATGACTGCAATCGTAGTTATTACTGTCTGATTATGGAGTTATTTATTTGTTAAATTATTAAATTATAAAAATAAAAATTGGAAAAAGGATAACTAACTGCAGTTCTAAATTTTTTACTGCTTTTAACATCGTTTTCTCCGTACTGAAATTTGTGTAGAACTTTTTTTTAATTGCCTCCAGTTAGCTGATTATCGCTTAGCGTCATCTACTTCTTCTACATCACTTAGCCTATATTACATGCTTTCTATCCTTTTTAAGATTTTTTCTTTTAAGAATTTATCCTTTCTATTATTATTATTATTTATTGGCGTGGGCCCTGTTTCCGACTCTCCATTCGTGCAATGTGTTTCTGTCTGAAAATTTGACTTATATTCAATAAATCACTGACCATCTGCGCCCCAATCAATTATAATATCATGTAATTTGATAGATGGGCAACTGCATTGGATGCCAATTGCAAAATGACCCGTAAATCTTGAACCACATTACTGAAATCATTCTAAAATCACACTCGACTAACCTATCTCATAATTTTAAAATTCGTACAATAAAACTATCCCCGACATCATCAACATGCGAGAAATAACAAAAAGTCCGAATTTCGTATTGAAATCCAATCCGGCATGTAATCCAACACATGCGGGGTGAATTGCGTAACCACCCTCTTTACGCTTAGAAGGTTTTCTATACTAACTGGTTTAAGTCGACCCATAGTTTACTTAATTCGTCCAACAATCGATCTGATATCAATGCCAGATGCGAATTGTATTACAAGGTTTTTAATCAAGTGCCCTTTGTTTCATTTTTTATGCACGTGTCTGTATAAAAAAATTCGAAAAAGGTGGCCGATTCAGCTGCCCCCGATGGCCATCTTGACATTTATTTTGTGCAAGTGCAGCCACCGTGAAAGAAAAGTAAACACCCAAGATGGGGCTATTGTGCCTCGACGAGTTTCGGATAATTTGTTGCCAAATATTGACCGGCTTTTGATGGAAATAACTGACACGGTGACATTTACTAAAATCTAGTCTAAACCTGTCAGAGTTGACGAGATTGGTGGGTTGAAACTCATTCAAAAAGTTATTTACCTACCCACATACTTTAATTGATTTAAAATAGAAATTTTTACGATAATAAATTGTGACCAATGGGAATGCAATATTCAGTTAATTAAAAAATATGATAGTTTGTAACTGTTTGAAACAAAGTGAGTGAAAATTTAGGTAAAAATGTATTAATTTAACAAGAAAAACAAAAACTTGTCTCTACCAGTAAACGTGCATCAAGCCACAACTCCCACAGACAGTTTATTATATGCAAATAAATTACTTGAAACAGACATGAAATTTTACTTAGAATTATGGATCAGAGAGACAAAAATGAAGTTGGCACTTAGCACATAAAAAAAATTAATACACAAAATTATAAGCACATTACCCATTTTTAAATTTATTTATATTATTTATCTATTAAACATAAAGTGAATATATTGAGATTATTATGACTACCCTTAAGAAAAATGTTTATTACAACACTCGTCAAGACCAGTGTTTTAAAAGCCATCATTAAATACTTGTTTCTTAATATACTATTTTTGTGCATCTGTCCAAAATATTGTTCATTAGCTCGTTCATTACTGTACAGTTCTGGGGCCACAAAGTTCCGGATTGTGCTATATTATGCACCGTTTAAAAAGTCATGAATTACTGCGATATTATTTATTTTGAAACGCTCTATACCAAGGAGGTTAGATAGAAAGGAGAGAGTACGCCCTATACTTGCCGTGTAAACAATTTGGTATAACATACCAGCTTGGTACCAGTTTATGACAGGTTTCAAATGAAGCACAGAATCGACAGATCATGTTTGGCTGTAACAGATCATGTTTTTGTTTGGTTGTTTACAAACAAACGTTGTTTTGATTTTTTTTTACAATTTTTTTTGGTCTGTGTGAATTCATTGTTAATATTTTTTGTTATTGTTGTTATTTTGTTGTGTTTTTAACCTTTGTTTAAACTTTTTACACTACATTGTGTGACGCTACTGACTTCAACCTCGTGATGCGCCTGCTTTCAGTACCAGTTTATAGCTTTGCGCCGTGAAGGCGGCAAGTTCATTTTTTTCAAGTTGTATTCTCTCCTTCCTATCTAACCTTGCTCTATACATATTATTGCTCAACTATAAACCACAATTTGTTTAACGTTTTTCAAATAATTTGTTGAAATTGAGAAAAAATGTGTTAATTTTCGCGTCATTTAGCTAAAATGAAACTGTTATTAATTTGTGGTTTTTGAATAAATAATTGTAGTAAAGAAAATCTGGTGATTATTTTCGGTAATCAAAGTTTTGTGGCTTTGCGTTAAAACTCTAATCTGGTTTTTATTTAATTTTTTTGTGGTTGCGTAAAATTTTTCGAGCAGATATCCCGTTTTCAACAGTATTTGTGAAGAGTGCGTGTGTTTAAGAAGTGCAAATCAGCCTAATTTATTTAAATAAACTAATTTAATTTGTAGAAAACTGTTGCTGTTTTTAATAAGAAAATGTGCATCAATATATAAATAATTTAAATATAAAAACATATTTAAATACAAATAATTTTAGTAATTTTTTGTGCAAGAGTTAGAAATGAAAACACGCAAGGATTCTCTTTAAATAATTTTTAGTTTATTAATTGTTTATAGAATTCGAAATGGTTCATTTATCAAAATGATTTTTACAATTTCTTTATTAAGGACAAGGACGGTCTGACGTTATTGTCATATTAAAATTCTCAAAATTTTCAAATTAAAACTGGCTCTTGCAATATTTCTAGTAATAGTTTTAACGTATACTTTACATCTATTGGTAAGGATTTGAGTTCGGCACTACCTGTAAGTGATACTGACTCTATACAGTTGATGGCTACATCATTTCAGATACCTATCAGTAATAATGAATACTTCTGTTTTACCGAGGTATCTAGCACGTTGGTCAGAGAAGTATTATACAGTTTAAAAAATAACAATTCATATTATTATTACAACTTGAACGTTAACATTAAAAAAAGTGTAATTGACCTAATAGCGGTACCACTGACCAAATTGATTAATGAATGTATTAGAAGAACAGTGTTTCCTACAGGTCTAAAAAAGGTACAGTAATACCTCTTCATAAAAAAGGTGATACTAACAAAAACAGTAACTATAGACCTGTCTCACTTCTTCCTGTGTTCTTCAAAGTTTTAGAAAGAATCTTATACCAACAACTTTATGATTATTTTGAAAATAATGACTTGTTTACTAATAGTCAATTTGGTTTTAGGAAGGAACGTAGCACTTCTTTGGCAAATCTTGATTTTAATAATATGATCTGTAGTAAATTTGAGTCTAAAGAATTTAATATTTGTAACTTTTTTGATCTCACGAAAGCTTTTGACTGTGTGCCTCATACAGAGTTAATTAGGAAACTGTATTTCTATAATCTACATCCTATCACCTGCAAGCTAATAACATCTTTCTTATCTCATCGCACTCAAGTCGTTAAATGTAACAACGCCGTATCAGAAGAATTACCAGTAAATTTTGGTGTACCGCAAGGCTCAGTTCTAGGCCCCTTGTTATTTATTATATTTATAAATGATTTACCAACTTAATTTGGAAGAAAAAATAATACTTTTTGCAGATGATACAACTATTGTTTGCAGTGACAGAGACTTACATAAAGTTTCGAGTCAGTCGGAAGAAACACAAGCTAAAGCATCTAAATGGTTTTCAGTTAACAAACTCACTCTTAATAATGAAAAATCTAGTAAGGTTATTTTTACTTTAAGTCTTGAAAATATTTTAATGAGACTATTTCTAATTTGAATCTTGATCAATCTGTAAATTATTTAGGAATTCAATTAGATAAACAACTTAATTTTCAAAATCATCTAGAAATAATTGCCAAAAAAATTTGTAACGGGATATTTGCACTACGATGCTTGAGCGACAACTTCCCATGGAAACTCTAAAAACTGCTTATTTTTCTTTAGTCCACTGCTATATGCATTATGGTAATCTATTTTGGGGACATTCTAGTTCTAAAACTGTCATATTTAAATTACAACGTCGTGACATTAGAATTGTCTTTGGATTAAAGTATAGAGAGGATTGTAGTCATGCTTTCATTGCTCTTCAAATACTGATTTTACCTTACCAATACATTTATGCTGAATTACCTTATATAAAAACTAATATTTCAAACTATAAAACAAATAAAGACTTTTACAACTATAAAACTCGAAAAAAGAATATTTTTGTTTGAAGAATATTCGTCTAAATGTGTCTGACAATTGCACCGGTAACCTCGGAATAAATTTTTTTAATAAATTGCCATATAACGTAGTCTTTACCACTGGAAAACTTTAAATGCGTTGTGAAAAAAT
This sequence comes from Tribolium confusum, assembly GCA_029207805.1. Taxonomy (NCBI): domain Eukaryota; kingdom Metazoa; phylum Arthropoda; class Insecta; order Coleoptera; family Tenebrionidae; genus Tribolium; species Tribolium confusum. The sequence goes on from JALGAY010000005.1 coordinate 16,553,399, forward strand.
ATCTTGTTTGGAAGGCTTTTTAGTCCTTTGATGACTATTTAAATGCAGCTGATTTAAAAACCATGCTATAAACAAATGTGACATTTGTTGTTTTCATCATATTTGTTATTATTATTCATGTATTTTGTATCTTATATTTAATGTTGACTTGTGTTATAACGTAATTGTTTTTGAAACACTAATAAATGTTATTTATTTATTTATTACGCAAGTCATTTTTTACGTGTTTTTTTATTTTGATTATCGCTAACTATCGTTTTCTCTTTTCTTCACGTCAGTATTAGTTTAAATCGACGACAGGGCCAGACACATCAACTATTCTAAAGATAAGTAAATTTGTTTATTATTTATTAAACGAAATTTTTTGGATTTATTTAAATTATTTTAACCTACAAATATTTTGAAATGTATCTTAAATTTTAAATTAACAAAAATAACACAGGGATAAGCAATTTTATTATTATAATATTTGTCTGATACACACAATAATAAACTTTGTGTTTTATTTAATCACGCTACACTCTTAAAAAAATAAATGTTTTAAAAGTAAGTTTTTTCTGTTTTATTATTGGGGTTGAGGGGTTTAAGGACATCGCTAGAAATAAAAAAATAAAAGCATGATTTTGACACTCTTGGCTTTTACTTCTACTTCTAATGACTTTTTAAGTACTCCTAAGCTTTTTACTTCAATTATTACCATTTTGTTGTATTTTATTCTAAATTATTCATTTTTTCCTGCTTTTTTTAACTCTGTTTGTATATCTTATTTTTTGGTCTTCTTTTTTGCTTTTTTTGTAAATATATTGTCTGACACTTCACACACTTGACCAAACCGTCTAAATTGACCTTCTGATTTTTTTTTATTTTCTTGTACCGCTCTTCGTTAGTTTTATGTCTATTTTTTAATATTACCTCTACAATTTAATGGATTGATACGAAATCAGTAAAATGAAACACATACAATGTAGAAATAATTTTTCATGAGAAATAGAAAAAGTGACTTAAATTTTAAGTCTTATTAACAAGAATTTCTTACTTAAGCTATTGGCATTATTACGATTTACATTTCTAATCTTGTACTGGTAAAACCGAAAATAAACATCTATTGGCATTAGTCTTTTTTCTGTTTTGCCAATGCAAGATTCGAGATATCGTACGTAAATTGTTATAATGCCAGTAGCTCAAATAGGAGGTCTTTGTTAATAAGATTTTCTATTTAAATCACTGTTTCTAGTTTTTATAGAAAGATTTTACACAGAACTTGATATGTGGTTGCGTTTCAGGGTGTCACCAACTTAATTCAGTCAGTTGAAGCGAATTTAGTGTATAATCCGTAGTTATATTAAAGAGAATATTTTAATTTTTAAATACGATTTATTATAAAATTTAAATGTCTGGAAAACCTATAAATACTTTTAGTATTTTGGTCGTAGAAAAAATAGTGCTTGTTTATCTCTATAGTTCTTTGGATGACCAGAATTTTAGCAAAATTTCCGTTTTGATAAATTAATTCTCAAATCACAAAGATTTGTAATAAAACTAAATGTTTTTCTCGTAGCAAGACTAGTCATAATCCGAGTAATAACAATTTTTTTATAGTTTTTGCTGAAAAGATGAAGAAATCTTTTTGAATTTTTTTGTAATCCGTGTTAAAAAGTATAAAATCCGTTTCGATATTGGTAATAATTCAGGTCGGTGTGGGCGCTATATTGTGTAGAAGTAGCGCTACTAGTTTACAAGAAAGCTTTTGAGAGATCTCGCGTTCACTCATGAGTGGAGTTGAACGAGAAACGCAGGGTGCTCATATTGTGTAGATTCAACGTCGGAGTCGTCCATCTGCTTTCCCGGTCCGTTCCCTGTTATTTCCGCATCGTGAACTCGAAAAGTCCGCACCAAAAACTAAAAAGCAAGAAGCTGCCGCACCTACACACACATCCACCTCTCTTCGATATAGATTCTCTATCGCCAGAACAATACAAGATACGGGAATTATTCGCAGCACAACAAAAAATATACGGCCTTTCAGCGTCGGCCGACCATGCGACATGCAAAATTAAGACGTCTCTGTCAGTATAAAAAAATCTAACAAAGGACGTATTGTAGCCGCAACAAGAACAAAGCCAACAAAAAATATTACAAAAATTGCTGATGAAAGACGGGAATTCAACCCCTCTTGACCCAAATTTACTCTAATTAAAATCAGAAAAAAATTGGGTATTGATCCAGACATCTGGACACGATATTTACGATCAATCAGAATACGGAAGCCAAGCTATTTACTAGAGTGGACCCACATTTAAGTCGCAAATAGACCATGTCTGGTCCGGACGAATATTATAATTGATAGCGTAACAACCCATATATCTCATATTTCAATAACACATATTGCGCTAGGTGGAAGGGCGTTCTGCCATCAATCACTTACGGATGGTATAAAGTTCCACTACATTTAGCATCTGTTGGCAGTTTCCTCCAATGCCAGGACCACTATTGGACCCATGCCCAATTTTTATACACCTGTGACAACTCCTACATACTCAAAAAATCTCACAAATTTCAAAAAACTAAACTCTGAACTGATTTTTTCGAAATTTAAAAATTTTTCACTCTTTAGATCTAGTAAGCGAATTGTTGGCGCTACCTCGACGTCAATAGCCAAAACTAAAGTTACAGTTTAGCTGAGATTCAAACCTTAACAGCAACATTACTTTAACACCATCAACGCGTGTTTTGAGCCATGAGCGTTCTGTGTGGTTCTGTTAAAGCACAGCTTCAAACCACTTTATCTTGAGCTACAGCATCAGAGATGTCGCTACGCATATTAAAATATTATTTATATTTATAAAAAAATGTGATTTGTAGAAATAAATTAAGTCACTTTTTGTAATTAGGTATTTAAAAAATTAATAAACTATAAAAAAAATGTGAATTTGTAGGCGAGTTTTAAAAATACTTTTTTCATAATAAAAATTCTATTAATAATCATAAAGATGAGATATGTGTCGTAAGAGAAAATCAAAAATATTTTCATTTGATGCACCTGTTCTATCCTTGGAAGCAAGTCTATTTATGAACAGAGAACATTGTGAAGATGGCTATAAAAGTGAATTTATTGTTGCTTCTTCGTTAAATTGGAATTTTGAATAATCGAATAAAGGTAGAGAGGATTCAAAACGGGTTTTATGCACTTAACTCTGACATTTCAGAGCTTTTGTAGTGAAAATGTGTATGAAGTGAGGTTTTTACCGGCAATGGCAGGCTAAATGAGTGACTGCCGGTTGCTTTATTGCCGAGTAATTTTTAATTTAGTGAATAACTACAATTCTGCAAATGCTCCAAAATTTTAATTATGTAGTTAGTTGTAAACCCAAAGCAGTCATTTAAGAGTGCGATCACACTTGGACTAACGCTAATGACCGCCTTTTGTTATTTTACACTGAATTCCTGCTTCCCGTGGTAACAAATACGTATACATATACAATATGTTTTTTAATTTTTTTTTTGAATTTTTATTAATATTTTTAAATAAAAATCTACGGAGTGTATTTCGAAAATTATCGACATTTGTAGCAGACCCGGATACTATTACATCCTGTAAAATAGACCACCAAATATACATAAGTAGTGACGTCAAGGTCACTGCATTTCACCAATAGAAATCGGTCAGGTAACTAGAACCTGCTGTTTGTCGGCCATTTTCTGTGTTTTTTTTAAACTTTTTTTTGTTGTGTTTGCATCGAAATTAATTGTGTAAATGCTGGTCATTATAACCGCGTTTAATTAAGAAATTAAAGCACTTTCGTTTAAACAAGGATTAGTTGAGGGTCCAGAATTCGTCGTTGAATAGCGGATCAATTTATAAACCGAGAAAACTATCTTAATTAAAATACAGGATTAAAACAGCCAGGGGTCGACATTTTGCTTTGTTATGCTTGGGTTTTCTTGTAATAACCAAGTCCTCAGCTGCTAAAATTTTAAGTCTTTATAGAATATAGAATTGTCGGCGAGAAACATCAAAATTCTACTTACCTTATTTGAAAAATTAGGACATTGTACAATCACACGTTATAGTAATTTCGGTTAGATAATTGTCGCGATATTTGGCTTTCTATAATTTAGTTAAATGAGTTATCAACTCGATTGTTTATTTTAACTGTAATTCTGTAAATTGCCTTCAGCTCAACCGTTTAATTCAACTGTAATTTATTTTACTTGAGTCTTTAGCTTGGATAACTGTTTAATTGTTTGCAAATTATGTTATTTGAGCCTTCAGCTCGTTTAATTATTTCTCATTTGTTTATTTTAATTGTATTTTATTTATTTGATTTGAGAAACTGTAATTTGAAACCGAATCCTTAAATATTAAATAACTTAATTTTTATGTAAAATTAGTGTTTTTAGGTCAATTAGCCTCAATAATTTATTGGGCGCAAACCTATCAGTCATTAAAATTTGGGTTTTTTATCACTTAACATCGTTTTATAATCCTATCACCTGATAAAGTGTGAAAAGAATATTTTAAAATACCTGAAGAAAGGATTGTTATTAGTAAATATACGAGTTGGTCCTGTGTGAACAAAGATTTTTGACGTTAGTAGTAGAAATGTCTTTAATTTTTTTAAAAGAAACCAGGTTTCTAGAAGAATTCGTAAAACAATAACTTAAAGAACAATAATTAAAAAATTAAACAATAACAATAATTTAAAGAAAATAGAAAATTTTAGCAGAGTATAAGGAAAAATATTCTAGTAAAACTTGGAAATTGTCGACTGATGGAGAAAGAATAAGAAATACTGCGATAAGTAATTTAAAATAAAAAGAAAAGCAGATTTAAGAAGAAGAAAATTATTCTGATATAACATATTAGAAATAAAGATTGAAAAGAACTGAATTTAAAAAGGAACTGAAAAAGCTTTAGAGGATCTTGAAAATGTAAAAGAAAAAGAAGAATTTTAGAATAGTTACAAAACATTGACTAAAAGAGAAGGATTTACAAAGGAAACGCTGACATAAAGAAAGTGGGAGAGGTGAAAAAACAGAAGTGAATAGAGTGTCTGACAAAAGTTGAAAAAAAATCCAAAACGTACAGGCAGATAATTTCAGATTTTTATTAAAGTTCAACATAACCAAAAAAAGTTTACCTTTTCAAAGGTTAGACGCAAGGACTCTAATTTTTTTTTAGCGCAATCTATTTTTTTAGCGGATAATTTAAAAATTAAAATCGCCCACTTTCACATTATTATTACTATTAGGAATATTTTGTTAAAATACTTTTTGAAGTTTTAATTTTATGTTAAAACTCAGCTTTGTATTTTTTTAATTTTCTGTAGAAACGAAGATGCTGCTAGTAGTTTATATAAACTCAAATTGAAATTACTCTCTTCAAACTATTAGGTCGGCCATAGATTTTACTTAGACGGACACCTGTAATCTTTATATTTGCAACAAGTAAGAAAACTAATCCGTATTTTGGATCCTGTACCGAGAGTCGAGAGATTAATAAATATTAATTGAGTCTTGTTTGATAACCTCTCAAAACAATTTATCTCTTTAAAAAAATATAAATAACCCTTAAAAGATTATTATACATGTTAAAGGGGGATAAAAAACAGGGAAAAACTACCTAAAATAGTTTATCAACTAACAGTTATTGAGCACAATTTAGATGAGTTTGTTAATATTAATTACAACAAATTCGATAGCGATCTACCAGACTCAGTCAAAAATATTCGAAATAAAAAATTATAGACTTTTAGAACGTTTGGTTTTTTATTTCTTCGTTTTTTTTTTTTTTAATGTAATGTGGCTGTGCTTACTAAAGATAAATATAAGTGGTTATTCAACCAAATTTATTTTGAATTTAAAAAAAAATTTTTCTATGAAGTCTGAAAATTCTAAGGAACCCAAAACTTCTTATGAGTACTAACGCAAGACTTATACGCTTTCTAAATTTTTCTTAGGTACTAGGGTGCTAGTCCGAGCCTGACGCAATAATAGCAAGCGTTCATCTCTAAAATTATTATCGTAATTTCGGTTTTTTATCGTGACAATTTCGGCTGTTATATTTACAGATATTTAGCGAAATTTACGAAGGATTTAGTGTAGTAGCGCTGTGACCGCTGTGAGCTACAAAAAATTCTTAATTTGATGTACTGATTGTAGTTTACACTTTACTGTATTGTTTTTTTCTCTTGAAATTAGAACATTTGTATGATTAATTCTGGTAATTTCTATTTTTTATTATTTCTGTTTATACTTGGAGCAATTTAGGCACATTTTTTAAGTATTTCAAGTGATCTGCGTTTTTTGTATGCCGCTGCGGTAAATTATAAACTGCTTGAATTTTGATTCCAAGTTAATTTTTAGTCTTTTTGTGCTCGTTCTTGCTACAGTTGATTTTCGTGTTTTGATTATAAAATTTTTGATTTCTATTTAAGCTTATCTTTTGCTTAAAAAATTACCTAAAAAGCACAATATTTTTGTTTATAATTTAAACCTTCAAACATGTAGTGACTTAAAATTAATTCGAAAACTCTACTACTGGTATTAGACTGTGACGAAACTGATGAAAATACAAATAAGCTGTCTATAGGTATTTCTACATTTGACAAATTGAGTTTTTCTATATTTTTTTCTGTCAATTTTTATTAAGACACCAACTATGGTAGTGTCAAAAATTGCTTTTTTTTCGTTTTTTACTAAAATTTGTAATATATCTGAAGATGTTATCAGCAATAAATAACAATCGAACACATTTTGAAGAGCTGTATGGCAGAGTTTTAAAATTATTGTTTCTTATCTTTCCATGGCAAAATACGACGTTTTTTTAAGACAATCTCTTTTTAAAACAAGTTAAAATTACATTTATAATGCTAGTAAAAAAAATTACTGTCATCAGAGGGTTTTTTTTTATCGCGGAAGCGAGACTTCCTACCAAGTTTTTTATTCCTTACCAAACTAACAATAATTGGTGTAAACACTGTAAAAAATCAGTAACAGCTGCACAAAAATATGCTAAAAAACTAAAAATTGTCAAAAATATAGAAAAATATGTGGAATTACAAAGATTGAAAGCAAAAGAGACAAAGATTTGTCAACAACCTTCAAATACTACAAAAAAAAAAAAAAACAGTGTAAACAAAGCTATTAGTGCCTATTGTGTGTAACATTTTGAAACAGAACTAGAATTAAAATTTTATCTCAACAAATTAAAAAAAAACAGAACTTTTTGAGGGTTTATATTTAAATTGACAAAAATCTTGTTGGGCATAGATAAAGCTGCGAAAAACTGCAAAGAACTACTACTTTACTTTTAAATGTCTTTATTGCCTAATTCGCTTTACAGTCATAGGCAATGTTACAGTCTTACTAGGTACATAGGTAACAACAAACAAACAAACAAAAAGCAAAAATTTATACAAATTATCAAAAGATATGAAAAATAAATAAATAAAAATTTAATTCTTCTCCAATCTTCTTCTGGCACACGTAACTTCTTTCATCCATTCTTTCCCTTCTCCATTTTCGCTTAGAACTTTTATCCTTCCATTCTCACACATTCTTAACTCTGCACACTCTGACAAACAATGCTCTATCGTCTCTCTTTCTTCTCTACATAATCTACACATTCTTTCCCAATCTTCTCTGCAAAACTCATTTTCCCTTTCTTCATTCTCGCATCTGAATCTTGCAACCATTTTCTTATCTTTACTTTTCATTTTATGTAGATATTTTGATAGTTTGGTGGTAACAGTTAGGGCATATTTGGAATTGCACCTTGATTTTTTTATTCCCTCGATTCTTTCCTGTTTATCTATGTTAGCATCTCTTTGTTTTAGTTTTTTTCCATTGTTCTTCCTCCTTTTCTCATTCTTTCAATTTCTGCACACGCATACCCCTTTTTCTCATAGTAGTCATCTCGTTCTATCCACCTGACATTTTCATTTGCTCTTTTAATTTTAGCTTAGCATTATCGCAGTACTTTGCATTCTTGTCGCATTCTTAAATGATTCTCAAATCTCACCGCTCTTTTTCCTGTTTCTACTCTCAACTTTTCTCTCTTACTTTCTTCTCTTACTATATACCCTGGCGTTTGTTTATTTAAACCTAAAACCCTAATTTTATATATTTTTCTTGCACACGCTCAATTTCTTCATATTCTTTCTATCCCCATACTTCTGCTCTATACATTACGATGCTTTTCACCAAACTGTCAAACATCATCATTTTTCTTTTAAAATTTTCATCAATTTTACGTTCTCCCAAACTTCAGACACTTCCCATTACTTTGTTTGCTTTTTTGACTACTTCCTTTATTTGTTCTTTGTCTGTCATACAACTATTTAATACATATCCCAAAGAACTACTAGAAACTAACAAGGAATTTAAAGAACATCGAGAAACAACAAATTACCAGAAACTGTAAAAAAAAACTGGAAAGAAATTGTACAGAACTGCGAAGATTATATAAAAACTGAGGAAATCTGTGAAAAACTGAGCGAGATTGAACGAAACTGAAAGGAACTACAAGAACAAAATTAGGTAGAATTGTCGGAACATAAAAACTGACAAAAAATAAAATAAGAAATAAAAAGATTTTTTTGCGCGATTGGTTGTTTTTATCAGTTTACTGTGCCTGTTTCCACGACGGTAGGTTGCTGTTACTGGTTGCTACGTGTAACAAAACCGTTCAGTGAACGATAAGTAATTAAATTAAAAAAAAAAAACAATTTTGTGATTTATTTATTAAAATTAAATGTACAATTATTATAATTAATAGTAGTAATACCTCTCGCATTTGAGTTTCTAGTGTTAATAGACAAACTTTCCGACGTAGAAGTCCCAGATTGTTGTAATAGTCCACCAACATCGCTGTGTAAAATTTTATGAGCAAATTCAATTTTGTCTTGGAGGGAATCTTCCACGTAACTCTCGGCCACCGTTGATGAACGCCACCCACCATGTCTTTTTAGTCCCAACACATCAACTCCGCTATTCGCCAAAAGTGTAGCCGATGTGCGTCGAAACGAGTGTCCAGTAAAACCATCAGGGGCTTCAACTTTAAATACTTTGCAATTTTTGACGGCCAGCCTCCAATTGTGCATTTTCCTGTGACTTGTCTAGTGCATTTGCCATTTCGATAGTTCAGAAATAAATGATATGACGTTGGGTTGCTTGGTCGAATTCTTATGTATTTTCGAAGTATTTCCAAATAATGAACTGCTTCATTTTCTTTATTAATAACTGTGAACGTTCGCTGAATATTCGTTTTTGTATTTGGAATATTTACTATAAACATTTCTTCATGTTCTTCTATGTCACTTATTTTAATATTGTACAATTCTTCTCGTCTACAAGCGCCCGATACTCCCAATATCATTGCTACCTGCAAATATATTGTTTACTTAGAACTCAGATGTACCACCTCATCATCTACAACATACCTTTTGAATTAAAAATTGTTCGTCTGGTGCTTCATTCAAAAATTTTTCCATGTCTTCTTTGGTAAAAATTTTAGCCTTCTTAGGCCGATATCCAATATTTTTTCTGTTAAGATAAGCAATTAATGTGGCAAACTTAAAAATATCGATAGAATCATGGAGAAAAATTGTACTCTTCAGCATAGAATACTCCGCCCATAAACTGCCTGCGGCCTTCAAGTGTCCACTTCTCACCACAAAATACGCTAACAAGCTCTTTTCATTTACAGAAATCTTCTTTGCTTCACACCATTTCTTAAGCAACTTGTATGTCTGTTCATATCGGGCTTTAGATTTTTCTGGAATTATTGCCGAACATCCTTCTTGCCAAGCGTCTTCTAAATCATCCGCTATCGCTCATATTTGCTTCGAAAACGGAACCACAAAACAGAACTATGTAGGAATGATTGTATCAAAAAGACAATTTTACTTGTTTGGAACAAAATCATAGCAACCATGGAACAGCCACCCAAAGTTTTCAGTTTCAATCTTCTCGATTATCACAAATGTATTGATATAAATTATTATTATTATTATTCTAAAAACTCCAATCGCGCAAAAAACGTTATAAGCATGTCGAACGTTAAGGATTACCGTTCTCAGACAATAATTGGAGTCGTCGCTTCGCTCCTCGTCCAAACAATTGTCTTCGAACGGTAAGCAATCCTTACCGTTCTTCATACTTAATATACTATAAAAAACTAAAAACACATTTTGAAGGGCTGTACGGGAGAGTTTTGAAATTATTGTCGTTTCTCACCTTTCTCAAGACAAAATGCGTTTTTGTTTAAGACAATTTGTTTTTAAAACAAGCCAAAATTACATTTACAACGCTAGTAAAAAAACGCTAGTCATCAGGATTTTTTAGCCCGGAAGCGAAATCCCTTACCAAGTTTGTATTGTTGGTTGCCTAGATATTTATCTGTGTTCTGCTGAAAAATAATTTTCTCACGTCTCGTCTGTTATGATTAGTAGAAAAGTGAGTATTGAAAGAATCTTATTTATTTCAAACGGAATTTCTTTGCTTTTTAAGAAACGTCATACATTTTAATAATTGCAAGTCAAGAGTATTTATTTCTCCTAATTAAAATTTCTAAAGTTTGTTTTCATAGTTCTAAAGCAACTCATTAACTTTTCCGTCTGTTTAATAAAGTATTTAAACAAAAACGAAATCTCGGTATAATAAGAAAGAGAGAGAGAAAAAAATCAACAAATTCGAGTGTGGTTTTTTGTTTACTCAAATAACGACTTGTCATTTAATATTTTTTTAATGGTTGTTCATAAATCATATTCGTACGTGCAAACATTTTAATACAGCATTAATATAACAGTTTAATGACGTGTCTGGAAGACATATTATTATACGACATAAAGACTTGAAATCGTCTTATTTCATGTCATGGAGTTAGCACCGGGGGACTCACCCGAAACCAAATTAAAGATTGATTAATAACTTTAATTAGCGTAAATCGCTAAATGAATTATAAAGGAGTGAGTGTGGGAAAAAATGTAGGAATTCGATTGGCAGTTAAACGTCGTAAACGGAGGCGGCGCCGCCCTGAGCGTCGGATTGGGACGCTTTCGGACAATAGTGTATTGTTATCGAGGGCGCAGGCCCAGCAGGAACAATAGATCGGCAGACAACAGCAGGCGTGGCTTCCTGCTACAACGGTATTGTTCATTTGTCTGCATTGCAGGGCGGGCCCTGGATTAAGTGTCCTCGAACCAATTCGATTCCTGCTAATTGCAGGATTTTCCCTGGAATTTTAAATGCTTATTAAAAATCGCGATTTTATATAAATCGTTCCAATTTAACGAAAATTCTGACTCTAATAACAATAATTAATTAGCGAATGAATTTCACGCAGCGGGTTGGGTAATCGCGAGGATTTATCAATATTGTCGTCGAAATCCGCTTAGGTTTTTTATTGAATTGATTATTCGATGTGTTGGTTTTTTTTCTCTTTAATTAAAAATGTGTCATAAAAATGATGATCTACGAGCAGAATAATACTGGCCATTAATAAAAGAATTCTTAGAATTTTTCTCAGAGGATGACACGAAGAAATTATGAAATTCGACACTTCACGATCAACGAATAGCGGTTTTGGATCTACTAATATTACTCATGCATAGTTAAATGATCGAGAACCATTTTTTATTACAATTTTTTTTCGAACACTTCGTGCGAACAACCAAAATACAGTTGTTGCGCTAAAAAGCTTTCAACAAAAAAGCAAATTTATTTAAACACATCAAGATATCCAGCTAAGATACATTCCAACAACCATTTTAAAATTTTTATACACTTTAGTCAATGCAACTTATGCCTCAAGTCAAGTCAGACATCTTTTTCTTCAAAAATTGCTTTTTTTGAACTAGGTACCTACTTAATAGAAGACTAGCAATCAATAAACTGGCTTTTGGTGTAGGTAGTTAATTGTTTGTTGGAGTACAAATAAACATTATTGTTATTCATTATTATTACGAGTTTTTCTATTTATTTCTTTTTGTGTTATTTGTTTTACTTCTTTTACACGGTTTTTTTAGTAATTTACACTTTTTTATTATTTAGCCAAATTTGTTAATAAAATTGGTTTATAATTGATTAATAATAGATTTATTAATTGCTAGTATCTAACAAAAAAGTTGATTACAATATTTATACGTTGAACATTTTTTTATTGTGACAACTTTCGAAGTGGGACAGGAACTAGGCTTAAAAATTGGAAAAACGAAAACTTGATAATAGTTCAAATTAGATTTGAAGAAAATGTTGTCACAAATTGGAAGTTCATTAGCCTGCAAAGTCGAGAACCTTCTGGTGCGGATGGGCTATTACTCATATCGATTAAATTACCGTCGGTTAAAGTTGAGGCAATAGCTGGCTTAGCATTTGGGGAGTTTGCAAACTGGCGAGTGTTAACCTGAGAGTCGAGTGGTAGCTCTGGTAGAAAACAGTCAAGTGTCAAAGGTGTGACATATATCCAGACCCTTTCAGTTTGTCTCGATGTCAATGTAAATAGCTTTTATCTTATTTTGTATATTTTGTATTTATACGCAATTAAATGTATTTTTTTATAAAGACCTATTTTTAATGTCAACTCTACCTTACGAGGCAAAGCCCGTGACAATAGGTATAAGGAATTGCGAGAAAATGCAATCTGCAAAAATTCACTGTAGAAATTAGAAAATACTGCAAAGAACTACAAAAATCTGCGAGAAAGTACTTAGAAACTGCGAAACAACTGCCGAAGGACTACAAAGAACTACGAAGAACTCTAAAGAACTGAAAAAAATTGTGAAAAACTGAGCGAAAAACGAAACTGCAAAGAAAAATTGACAGAACCTGAAAACTGCAAAAAAATATAAATAATTTTAAAACATTAGAATTTTTTTTTAAATTGCTCGAGACTCTCAATGACCTGATACTGATCGTGTACAAGGACTTCTTAGAATTTTTTATTAGATTTGGGGATTACAAGAAATTTTTAAAGATTTCCAAGAGATTTCTTAAAGATTTTTGAGCAATTTCTTTGGTTAAAACAGTTTCTGGCGTTTTTAGGACGTATCTATTTCTCGAAACTGACAAATATTGAAAAAGTTTATAAAAATTAGAAACAAAATAGACAAAAATTTATTAAAAACTAAAAAAATCGGTAAAAGCAGAGCAATCAGTTTCCATTGTATGCAACTTCTCAAACAAAGACTAGAACTAAGATTGTACTTTAATAACTTGAACGAACCAAAACCTTATAACAGTTCGAATTCAAATTGACAAAAGTTGTAGGGCACAGCTAAGTTATTGGCTGCAAAAAATTGTGAGGAATTGCTAGGTACTGCAAGAAACTGCAAGAAACTGGGATGAACTGCAAAATACTACAAAGAAACTCCGAAAAAATTATGAGAGAACTGCGAAAGTCTTAGAAGAACTGGGAAATGAAACAAAATTAAGAAGAATAAAACTCAGAAACTAAAAAACACAATAATTGGTGTAAACACTATAAAAAATTAGTAAAAACTGCATCAAGATTTGCTAAAAAACTAAAAATTATTAGAAAAATAGAAAAATGTATAGAATCACAAAAATTGAAAACAAAAGAGACAAAGATTTGTCAACAGCCATCAAATACTATTAAAAAAAAAACCGTAATGACAAAGCTCATTCTAGCATGTTGAAGCAGAACTAGATCTAAAATCTTATCTCAAGAAATTAAAAAAGAACACAAATTTTTGAGGATTCATATTTAAACTGACAAAAATCTAAAGTTGTTAGACATAAACAAAGCTGCGAAAAGCTGCAAAGAACTACTAGGAACTGACAAGAAATTTAAAGAACATTGAGAAACAACAAGAAACTACGATAAACTTTAAGAAACTACGAAGAAACTGCAAAGAACTAGGAAGATTTTGTAAAAACTGAACGAAATTAAACGAAACTGAAAGAAATTATAAAGAACAAGATTAAGCAAAATTGTCAGACCATAATAACTGACAAAAAATGGAATAAAAAGGGAAAAGATTTTAAAAAACTAAGAACAAAACATTTATTAAGAACTGTCTAAAAGTGGAAAAACCGATAAAAGCAAATCTAATTGACGAAAATAGAGGAAAAACTGCAAAAGAGTGAAAACTTACACAAATTGGCACAAATAAAAAACTGTTAAAATTAAAAAATAAAACTGGTAAAAACTAAAAACAATATAAAATGTTGAAAAATAAACAAGACATGCCACATATTGTATACATTGGAAAAAAAAAGAAAAATTTTGTTAGAAAATTTAAAAAAATATATAAAAGAGTGACAATATAAATGACAATAAAATTTTCAAAATTCACAAATGAAAAAATTGACAAAAAACTGAAGCAAATAGCAAAAAAAACAAAAATTTTTGTTTTACATAAAAATAAGTTTCTTTTAATTATTTTTTATATATATATTTTGAACATGTTTATTGGTATTATATACGTAACAATTCATCGCCCTATTTATTTATTTTCCATTATTTTTTTTGTGTTTTTGAACAAAGAAATTTTGAACTTGAATTTAATTAAACTTGTCAAAAATGTCAAAAAACAACAAAAAAGTGAGAAACAATAAAAAAATTGGGAAATTTTGACAAGCAAAATTGTTAATAATTAAAAAAAAATCAGTTTTATCACAGTTTTCAGTAGTTTCTTGCTTTTTCTCGTACTTTCTTGGAATTACTCGCAGTTTCTTTGCAAGTTTTTTGTAATTTTTTTGCAGTTTATTGCGATTTTTTGAAATTTTATTTTGCAGTATCTTGCAGTTCCATGTTCCATCACAGTTTTTTGTAGTTTTTTGCAGTATCTTTTTTTAGTAAGCAGTGTACGCCAATGGATCTTTGGATCTATCGGGCTGCCAGTCGAATCTTTCTATTCTTTCTTAAGACCTTTACGTAGATGGCGTTTATTTCTTCATCTTTGAGGAGCTTTTGTAGGAATATTATTTTTAAATATACGAATTCAGTACTACTTCTGGCAAGATCTTGTTAGAGATTCGAGATTCTCGATTCTCGACTTTTTGTTTTTTCTGAAGTTTCTATACCTTTGTATGTTCTAAGAAGAAACTTCTTTCTAACTTCACTGTACAGTGTTATTTCCTGCAGCAATTAGGGTTCTGTGTGTGGTTCTGTGTGTCATCTATATAGAATCCACAAGTACTAAAGATTAATAATGGCTACTGCAGAGCCTTTTACACATAGAAGCTACATAGAATACTACGAGATGCGCTTGGTGCCCTGCGAACGATATTTATAAGTGGTGCTCTATCTACGAGTTCTGGGTAGTACGAGTGTCTAAGGACTTGGCGGAACTACACGAAAATCTTAGCTTCGCTAGAGATAAACAAAATTGTTTTCTTTAATAGATCTTAAGAACTTGGTGCCTTGCATCGTCGTTAAATACACCCCTATAATTTTAAATCTATTATTTTCTAAATACTGCGTTTTCTTTAATCAAATTAAATAAAATTTGTTGTAGAAACAATTGATCTTAAAAGTAAAAATTTGTGTCTCATTTGTCGGCGAAAGCAGTCATTTACACTCGCTTAAAAGCTTTCATTTGCGGCATAATTTCTCAGTCCGGGCGTATATTTAAATCCCATCAAGCGTTTGTAATTATATTATAATTACATTCGATGGGCGCACTTGTCTGGATATGGTAGCATCGTGACTCCCATAATACGAATTAAGAGAACGTGTGTTTCTTATATTCGTCCGTGGTAAATCGAAAAGTAAAAGGTTAAAAGCTGGTCAACGCTCCACACTACTAATCAATAGAGATTATTGGCCGTTCCTGTCAGGTCTAAAACATCAAAATTTAACTAAAATAAATATCTTTTTTTAAGAAAAATTAATTAATTAAGTCTCGTGATTGAAAGAAAAGTCGCAGAAGCGATAAATCACGGTCGGTGTCGAGCCACTGAACGGTAGAGATAAGTTACAGATGTAGAGCGGGACTAATTTGAATATAACTAGTGTCGTAGGCGCCCGCTTAGTTATGCCCGTGTCCGGCTGTCTTGTAAGTGCATGGCGCTCTGCCTCAATAAACAACATGGGGTTTGATAAATTGGACGAGAGCACCCCGGCCCGCACCCGAATCGTGAACTCATCAATTAACAGCGGGAACAAACAACGAACAACACGCGAACTGAGAACACTCATCTTCTTACAACAACAGCCAAAAGTATCACTTCGACTCATCTCACTACTCATATTTATAACGAGTGACTTAAAAAAAGACAATCTAAATAGGACTTAAAATAAAGGAATACATATTAGGGTGGGCCAAAAAAATGGAATATTTTTATTTTCACTTCCGGCACTGAAAAATTGGTACCTGGGCATTTTTACAAAATGCTTTTTAAAAATTAAAAATCTTAATTTTAATAGAAAAGATTCCCTTATCACAAGTTTTTATATTTTTTTTTAGTTTTATTTGTCAAAATCCACATCTCGTCACTACTTGATCGTAGGAAAAAAATTTATTTACATTTTTTATAGAAAATTAAACGCTCTGAAAAAGGTATTTTACAATTTTTTTAATAGCTATTAGCGTTTAGAAGATATCAGAGGTCAAAGTTTGAAAATTTTATACTGTTTTATAGGAAATTAAACGCCATGATAACTATAGAAAATACAAACATTATTACTTGTTATTATGACATCAAACTAATTTTATGATTAAATATTAATTAGAAACATTGAAAAGCATTATTCTAATACTAAATTATTAGATAGAGTGATTAGTAGATGAATGATTAATGGGCTGAGTTCAAGTTGAAATAATACCGGTAGTATCTTCTTTTCTAAGCAAAAATTTAAACAATTCGATGTTGTGATTGGTTGTTGCCATGGAAAAGTATTAAAATTTCTGATACTACCGGTATTATCTCAACTTGAAATCAGCCCATAAAACTATCGCATTTTAACATCCAGAATAAAAAAAAAATAATACAAAGCCGCGCAAGCGTAAAAGAACAACAGCAACGGTTCTTGTACTTGACTTCGAATTTTTAAATATCGATCCGGCGTGACATTAAACTCGAAAATTTTATTTTTTAAGTTTAGTTTATGATGTTTAGTTTAAACTTCAATATAATTTAGTGGCTCAACTAATTGTCTTGTGTAGATAAATACAAACGTAAGTAAAATAACAACAATGTAAGTAAAAATAAAAATGATTGAAAAATAATTTTAATAACTAGAAAGAACATAACTTCAAACTTAACACAAGTTCTCAATGTAGACACCATTATTCTCCAAACAACTGGCTGGAGACGTCTGGCGAAGGATTCTTTTACCCTATTTAACATATCTCTGTGGGGCCGAAAAATTTAGCCGCATTTTCTACCCGTTGTCGTAATTCCCTAGTTGTGGCAATTGGCGAAAAGTACAGAAGGCTTTTCATGTGACCCCATAAAAAAATTACAAGGATTTAAGTCGGGTGGCCTCGCTGGCCATGCAATGGGGTAATTGCGACCAATCTATCTTTCTGGGAGATTGTTGTCTAACCATCGTCTCACAATGTGTGACGTAGTGCTCTATCATGGTGGTACCACGTGCTAGCTCTAGTCTCCAACGTCACATCTTCACATAACTGGTATAGGATGTTGTTAAAAAAATTTAAATACTCCACCGCGTTTAATCGTGGAGGAAAAATGTATGGCCCAATTAATTGAATATTTAAAGAGTTTTTCAATAAGGATGGGTCGATGTTAAAATGCAATAAAACAAGCTGAGTGTGAGGTAATAAAAAAAATCTTTTTTTTTATATGAAAGGTCCATGTATGCCTTTATATATGGAAAATAACATCGTTCAAATGTCCGCCGCGGCTTCTAACTGTGGCACAGATCCGAGTGGACCAATTTTGAATGACTCTGTCGCATAGATCGGGCTGAATTTGAGCGATGGCATTGATTATGTTGACTTTAAGAGCATCGGTCGATTGCGGCTGATTGGTATAGACTTGCAATTTGAGAAAACCCCACAAGAAAAAATCTAGCGGGGACAAATCGCACGATATTGGTGGCCAAATCACGTTACCTTTGCAAGAAATATTCTTCTAAACGGTTCGAATGGTCATTAACTTTAAGGTCCTGAGTTAATTCGATTTTGTACGGGTATAGTCCTAAATCCCGACGCAAAATTCGCCAAACTGATGTCTGCGAAAGGCCGAGTTCTTGTGCACGGCCAAGAATTGACTGCCTCGGGATTTGCTGTACACTTTCACGTACGGCAGCAACATTTTCGGCCGATCTAGTATTTCTTTGACGACGGGGTGTTGGCTGATTGCTTACCAACCCCGTTGTTTCAAATTTGGTCACCAAACAATGAAGAGTCGATTTTGAAAGGTGGTTTCTATAAAATGGGCACAACGAGCGCAATGTTCGAACTAACGAACAGTCATTTTGATAATAAAGTTTTATCATTTGGACGTGTTGCTCAATTGTGTAATTTGCCATGGTAATTTGGCATCAGTGACTGAACAATAAACACCAGATTACACACACACTACCAAAAAAACATGGCCGCCACAAGGTGGCAACATCAACCCATCCTTATTGAAAAACCCTTTACAATACCAGTCCAAACATTTATTGAAAATTGCTGCTGAAAACAATGCTCTTTAATGGCGTGCGGATTTTTATCAGCCCATTTATGAGTATTGTGCATGTTAAAAATGCTTTCTCGTGTAAAATCAACTTCGTCCGTTATCATCAAAAAGTTTCGGAAGTTTCTTTGATGATCAATTTGCGTAAGCATCTATTCACAAAAGGAACGTCTTCGAGGTAAATCTTTTGGTTTTAGGAACTGTACCTTGAGTATGGGGTAACAATAGTTGTTCTTTCAATAATCTCCAAACTGTTGTAGAGGAAATACCGTGACGAAAAGCAAATCTGCGAGTACTGCACCCAGGTCTTGCAGCGACGTCTTCTAACACAGTCTCTTCTACATTCGCAATCGCTTCCGGACGTTGTCTACCTCAAACACGAGCTGCAGCTTGGTACGTTCCATAATCTCGAAGATGCTGGACAACGTTTGTGAAGCTTTATATAAGACTTTTTAGGTTAATCGATTACTTCAACCATTTAAAAAAAATTGAGGATTTATTCTCAAATTTTGGTTTTCAAAATGCGAATTTCTTCTAAGTGGTTAGAGTAATCGATTAACCACAAGAGACCTTTTTTGTAGAGCCTTTAATTTTCTATAAAATGATATATTTTGCATTTTTTAATATTTATTTATTTACGAATTATAAAATTTAGAAGTAAAAAAAAAATTGTTAAATTTTTAAAATTTTGAACTCTGATATCTTCTAAATGCTAATAGCTATAAAAAAATTTAAGATACTAAAATTTACATATATTTTTTTTTAAATCAAGTAAAGAAAATATAGAAAACTGAGATGAGGGAATCTCTCCAATTATAATTAAGAGCTCATCTTTAAAAAGCATTTTTTAAAGATGCTTAGGTACCAATTTTTCAGTGTCGGAAATTAAAAAAAATATATTCGATTTTTTTGACCCACCCTTATGTATATATATATATATATATTGTATATATGTTGGTACATGAGACATAAAAAAAACTTAAACGTACATTTAGTTTCTATTTTTAGCAGTTTATTTGTAAGATGCTAAGTTTAATTGAATCATGAGTAGGTATACAATAAACTGAAGAGGCGAGAGTATTTGGTGGAGGTGCCCATATCAATTCTTGCTACCCCAAAGATTCGCTCTGTGATGAGTTTGTTTACAATAAACTCAACAATGGCAAATATTTAGTTTTAACAATTTAGATTGACCTCAATTTTGAATTATCTCTGCCTGCCAAAATCGGCTAAAATTTAATTTTTTTGGATAACATGTTAGTTTAATAGAACTCCTAAAGTATTTTTTTAGACAAAATAATTACGTTTTTGGCTTCGTTTTAATTGAGAAGCGTCTAAAATTCTGATTGACACAAATCGTATAAATTCTCCGAGTTTCATTAATTTTCCTAGACATTGATAAGAAAATGAATTCCGAATAATAGTAATCTCGCATTTCAAGATTTAGCTCTGTATTTTTTTGAGTTTTTATTAATGATATACCATTAGAGTAACCACACGTGTCTCAAGACGTGTTGGATAAGAGTGTCGAATCCGAAATAATAAATATCCAACCGAGCATACCGTTGTGATATCTCACTTTTCCCATTTTTCCCCCTCAACAATTCCCTGCTTGAAAATATCAATTATCAACAAGCTTTCCTGACGACAGAATAAAGCAATTTCAGTAAAAAACTCCAGAAGCATTTATCACCGTTGCAGTGATTGATTTAGTGCAGCTCGTCTCAGTTGTAGGCAACATTGAAAACCCGCAACGCCTGCAATTGCATAAATCGGGGGGTTTTAGTGCTTATTAAATCCATTGTAGCTCGATATTATAATTAAAACGCTCTCCATTCATTCTAATCTCTTCGATCCGTTGTCCTGCAGCATTCCTTCAGGTCAACGGAGCGATAGCTTCGCTCTTTCTTCAACTCTCTGTTGCAGGATTTTCCATCGCGACTTGTCACACACGCTTATCTTCGAGGTGCTTAAGATTTAATGAATTCGAATCCTCGCTGTTATTTCAGGTAAATGTATTTCAAGTAAATTGATATTTAATTCTTAGACCGGCGACGATAGCCGACACGCACTAATATACAGGGTGGGAATCAAATCTTCTATAAAAAATTTTTTAACTAATAATCCTCGTTGTAAAGATGCTAAATACTTGCTTTTTACAAGTATTTATAATTTTTGAGATACCTACAGGATGTAGGAAAATGCAATTAAAATAAATTTGCTGAGGGGGCTGTAGTACGTCAAATTGTTTTTTTATTTTGTAAGTCAGCCGTATAAATAACACCTGATCGTTTTCGGGTGTGACAATTGTGATTCGTGTCGTGCTCTTTAATTATTGTTTATTGGTTCACAAGATTAAAGTCGCCAAATTTAAAATTAACCAGGACTTTAACTTTGGGCGCCAATGACCCTAGCTACGGCCCTGTTAATGTATACAGGGTGGTGCTAGAAGTTTTTTACTAAATAAATCATAACCCGCTTTCTATTCCTGATGTACCGGTTCGCACTGATACATTCCTCTAACAAAACTCGAACTGCATATACGACTCTCAAAGCTATTCTGTAAGCACTTAATGTTCCATTCAATAAATGCACGAAAACTGGTATCGAGACGATGATAAATAAAACTTTTCTCTTGAACAATGACGCTCTAACAGGTTATAAAGTGGACGAGGATAGCCAGATACCAGGATGGGTGTTAACGAGGTTTTTAGGATTTTTTCATTGTTCTATAAAAAAAATTAAAACGAGTCAAGTGTTTTGCTCGGAGATGATATTTACAAAAAGAACACAAGTATGTAAAGTGATAGGCGAGTGAAAGGAACAAATAAGAAAAAATTATTTAATAAACCTACTAGATTCAAAATAGGAAAAGATTATTAATTAGCAAGTCAGAAAAATACTTAAAACGACTACACGACTTTTAAATGTTTGCTTTTCAATTTTGTTGTTATGTAATCTTTTGTTGACGTTTATTGTTTCATTTATTTTATTGTTATTCAAATTTGAGGTCAAATCCCACATTGAATCAACAATTATTCAGCAAATATAACACATATCGATGCTGTCGTATTTAAAATTCGTAAATTTTAATTAATTAATATTCAAAAATCAAAATTAATTAGTCGGGACATGACAAAACTAAATCTTTTACATTTATGTATCTAAATTAATTTTGATAAAAACAAACAGATTAGCTTGTCAAAGCAGAATCAGTAGAAATTGATTAATTAATTATAGTAAGTAAGTGAAATTAATTAAAAATTACGGAAAAATATACCGAGTGTCTCAAGACTTACTTTCACTCTTAAAATAGCATTGAATACTCAATATAAAATTCTTTATTCTATTTAATTTTTGATTAACTAGCAACCATTAATTAATTGCAAAAATAGTAGGTAATGGCAATAACGAATTATGAAAAAACATTTTTAATCTGAGAAGAATGTCAAAATTTGCATTTTTTTTACTTTTTTCCGATTTGTATGGTATTTTTATCATGAAATGAGAATGCGACTAAAGTTAAAAATATTTTTAATAAAACTCAAAATTTATATAAGCTTAATTCGTTGAATAATTTATAGCTTTAATCATATTTTAATTTTTATTTTTTTAAATATAATACATAGTTCTGAGCATAGATATTAACCCAAACGTGTATTTTTACTTTTGATATAAAAACAGATATACAAATGAACACGGTTCTGCGACAGAAAGACATGAAGATGAAAAAAAATATTTTGTGATAAATAAATCAATGGTAATTTTTATACGACTCTGTAGTCTCTATGAGCACGTCTTTAAACTTATCTTTAGATCCGGCTCAAAGGACCACAATTTTTTTTATACAATTGGGGAATCAAAGCTGACAATTATTATTATACAAACAAATGTTTTTCTGATGTTTATAAAAAAGAACAACTGTTTTCTTCCGCTTAAGAAGTCTTAAAATCTATATTTTTAGAAGCCGGAAGCAAGAATTTGCTATATCCAGTCCAAAGCGCTATAGAATTTTTAATATACTTTTGGAGAAGCGACTATTATTATATAAAAAGATCATAATATTTTTAATTTTAGATGTCACTTGAATTGGGATTATTTAGGACATTAATTATTTATTTATGATAATAATGGATTACTGATAAACTAATCCCAATTGTTACCCTTAAAACATTAATAAAAATAATTGAGAGTGGTTAATCAATTTTTGTTATCAGAATATTTCTAATACAATTTGTAAGCTTATAGCAATAATTAATTAATAAAAAATGCAATATTTATATTTAAAAAATAATAAAAAACTGTCATTTGGGTTCCAAAATTCTATTAAAAACTTTAAAATATTTTCTATAAAATAAGTTTTGAGTAAGTAGTTTGAGAAAATAACAGAATTTTACAAAATCATGAGATCGAGAAAGAATAAGTCATCGCATTGCACGAGTCTAGAAAGCTGGTGAACTATCCGGACACGTCCTGCAAGTAGGTATGATTTCAGGTATACATATAAGCGAGCAGATTTTTAATTGCGATATTTTCGGGAATCGACGCTATTTAAGTGATGGCGATCGATGTTATTACTGTCTGATTAGCGAGTTATTTATTTGTTACATTATTGTTGTCTGTTTCTGTATATAGTAGAAACAAATTATCAATTATTAATCTAACTTCTTGAATTTAAAGAACCTCGATTTTGCAAAAATGTTGCAATATGCATTATTTAGCAATCATAAACAATAAAAAGTTCTTCTTTACATACCACTCAAAAGATCATAAATGTATTAATAGTGTTTGAAAGACAAAAGAAACATTTTTTTTTAAAAACCTAAATTTGTGCTATCTTATAGGAAGAAACTACAACCGGCAATTTGAAAATTGTGTTAAAATCTTAAAATGAGTATTATTTGGGGTTGAAAGTTAGAATTATTGTAAATTGGTCCTTCGATCTATACAAAGTTTTTTCCAAAAGCGTCCTTAAAATTGTCTTTCAAGGACGGAATTCGAGTTTTATTTCATCTAAAAGGAAAAATAAAAGGAAAGAGAAATTTTGGGTAAGTGTATGGGAGAGGATAATACTAAGAAAGATTTGTAGTGGCAAAACAATAGGGAGAAAGGACAATTGAAAAGATAATAATTAAAAAGATAATAAGATAAGAAGTGCACCTTGACATTGTAGAGATAATAAAAGCGCAGTTGTGGTGATAAAAAGACGATAAAACAAGTACTGACTGAAAGATCGACAGGAATAAAGAAAAAGAAGAGAACCAAGAATGAAATGGCTTGCAGCCAGAGAGAAAGACTTGAAGGCTGAAGGAGTTGGGAACAGGAAACTGAAGGAATCTGGCACAAAACAAGATGAAATTAAGAACTCTGTACAACAAAGACATGAGTCTTGATCAGGCTTGAGAAGCTGATTATTTACAGATATGTAGCTTTCCTGTTTCTTGTGGTTCAATGTTATTAAAGCAGTATTGATTTTTCAGAAAAGTAAACATCTAAGATGCTTAAGTCCGGAGTGCTAGAAAGACAGTTCCCTCTTATAATTTTTTAAATGCTGTTTTAAATTAAAGATTCTAAATTTGCTAAAGAAACTGTCGTCAGCGGCTCCAATTTTTAATAAAACTGTCGTCTGTGACTCTCAATTCTTTAATTAATTTTATTATTAATAATAATTAAAAGCTGCAAGTGACAGTTTCTTACAAATTTAACACTTTATTAAGAATTAGAAGCCGCAGGCGACAGCTTTTATAAAAATTAGAAGACACAGACGACAGTTTAATTTTTTTTTATTTTTTTAAAATAAAAAATTGTTTGCAGGGATTTATGAATTCTTTTGTTAGCTAATTCTCACATAGAAACCTTTATCGTAGGAAGAAACCATGATCATAGCAGTAATAGAAGAAACAGTACTACAGGTTTTTTGAAGTTATTATAGCACCTAAACCTATCATAGGAAGGAATTAGTAGAAATTTTGATTGAAATTTGTAGGATGATTGAGATACTTAATTTGCCGCACCAATGCTAAAAAAAACAACGACAAAAATGACGGGGTTTTGGCATACAAGCCTGGAATTGGACGGTAAAAGGAGAAGGAGACTTAAAGCTGCAATTGAATGTAAAACTGCCAATCAAATAATTTTTTTAAATTTGTACACTGGTTTTTAAGGTTAAATCTCTTCTGACGAATTTATGGTCTTCTTTTAAAATTTAACGCAGATAGCAAATACTACACGACTTAATCTTGGCATTGATACAAAAAAATCAAAGAATTTAAAATAAATTTTTCCACACGTAAACGTCTGTGGTGAACGTTAGAAGATCACTTCTACCCCTCTATGCTCTCTTCTTTCTTCACAATGTGTAGCCTTTAGGCTCTTACTAAATGAAATTTCAACAACAATAATTAAAATTTGTTTTTGGGTGATTTATTGTTTCAATGTTTGCATTATTTAGTTTTGAACTTAAATTATAGAAAAAAATAACAAAAACTATGTGCAGTTAGATTCTTAATCCAGTTATAGTAATTAATTATTTGTAGGTTACAAAGTAGATAATTTTAACAATGAAAATATAAAACAAAATTGAGACAGACAAATTAAATAAGAAGCTTAACATAATAATTGATAAAATTACAATTTCGACAAAATCATGTCAAATAAGTGATAATTATTTCAGTGAGGTCACAGTCAAAGTACCAATTACGTCAAAATTTAAATTAGTTTGTATATTTTAAACACAGTTTAATTAATTTTGATTCAGTATAATTTTTTCAAGAATTAATTAATTTTAAAACAAAAGTAAGTGATCTAAATTTGTTCAATAAAACAAAACACGAATTAATTGTTTTAATTACCTTTAATCAATTAAACGAACATCAAAATTGGTAAATCAGGTAAATAACTGATTTAATTAAGGAGGTAATAATTTAATTTAATTAGAAAAGTTAAATCGGGTATTAATTACTTAATTAGTGGGTACGAGTATATAAAAATATCTACGATCGCTTAGTAGGTACCTGGATTATTTATTCAAATTATCTATGCATCTTAATTAGAGACTTGGTTAAAATTTGTAATTATTGGTTTATGGGTCAGGACAGGTCAAGTTTCTAGGTTGGATTTCAACCGCTAATAGGTATTTGTATAACAAGATACTATAGTTTTTTTTTTTAATTACAACTGAGGTGTATTTTTCTACTACAGTAAATGTGCCACTTTAGAAAAACCCAGAAACTGATAGCGTGAACATTCAACAGAGTAAACCTTGTCACGGTGAGGTCTATACACAAAAATCTACCACATGGTTACTCCTGATAGGTCCTTATAGTCAGTGATTTTTATAAAACTTGAGACTTTAACTGGGAGATTCAAAACGCGATCAGAGAAAAAAAGAAAGGTAGAGCCAAAGGTGGCATTCTAGCTGGAGTAAAAAAAAACTGAAAGAAGAAAAAACAGAGGAGATAAAAGAAGAGGGTATTTTAAAACGGAAAATAAAAGTAAATGCAGAAGAATGGAGAATAATGACGGTATACAATAAACAAATGAAAGGAACAAAGCGAATACTAGAGGAAAATATAGAAGCTACAGAAGAAAAGTGTTTAAATATACGGGGGGATTTCAACGCGAGAGTAGGGACAAAAGGAGCAAAAACGGAGGACTATGAAAAAATAAAAAGAAGAACAGCAAAAGATAAAATAGAAAATAGAGAATGCTTATTACTAATTGAGATGATTGAAGAGAGGGGTTGGGGAGTTCTAAATGTAAACAAAGAAGATAATCGTAAAGAAAAATTCACATATATTGGACAGAATGGAACAACCACAATAGACTATGGAATTGCAAATAATGAAGCCTGGGAGAACAGTCAAATTCCATCTAGGTAATAGGGTCGAAGCAGACCACATGCTTCTGGAAATCACAATAAAAGGATCCCAAAAAGCGATAAAACCAAGAAGAAAAAAAGAAAAATAAATTTCAAGTAAGAACAAAATGGAACAAAGATACAATAGAAAAATACAGACAACAAATAAATAAAGAAAACTTCTGAGGTTTAGATATTGATAGTATGTATAAAGACTTAGTTAGTGAAATAAAAGCAGCAACGGCCAATTAAAAAATATATCTAAAAACAAGAAGAAATAAATGGTCGAATAAGGAATGCGGCAAACTAAAGAAAAAGCTTGCAGTAAACTTAAAAAATAGAAAAAAGAAAAAGCAACAAAAGCAGAGTATCTAGAAACAAGAAAAAAATACAAAGCAAAGTGTGAAGAGACAAAAATCCAACAAAAAGAAGAAGAAGAAAGAAAAATAAAAAAAATAAAAACAGAGGCAGAAATATGGAAATTTATAAACGAAGAAAGAAAAAGAAAAGTCAAAATAAGTGAGAATATAACTATGGATAAATGGAGGGAACACTTTATGGAGGTTTTAGGTGGAAGTAACAATAAAAGTATCTTGTCAAGACATCAGGAATTTTAAGTAAAAACAAATAATCTTTTTAAAGAAAAAATTGAGAAACAAATGTTTAGGTTAAAGAAAAAGAAAGCACCCGGAGAAGAAGGAATTCCCAATGAAGCGCTGTTGTTTGGTACAAAAGCTATGGGAAAGAGTATGGAAAGTGCTAAATGCAGTCTGGATGGAAGGAGGCTTTCCTATGGAGTGGAGAAAAGAGCTAATTGTACCAAAACATAAAAAATGAGATAAAGACCAAACTGAAAACTACCGTGGTATATCCTTCTTTAATACGACCTACAAAATGTATGCTATGGTTCTAGAGGAAACATTGAGAAAGCAATTGGACGAAAAAAGTATATTATCAGACGGACAGGCAGGGCTCAGAAAAGGAAGGGGAGCTATGGACAACGTATGCATTTTGAGACATCCGGCGAAGAAAGAAATAGACAAGGCGGGAGGACGTATGTATGCATTGTTCATGGATTTCAAAAAAACTTTTGATAGTTAGGTAGGGAAAAATATGGCAGTACCTAAATTATTTAGAGAGAAAGGAATGTGTAAGTGGTTGGTAAGCAAGATGGAAGAAATTTACGAGAAAACTATTAACCAAGTAAAAGTAGGCGAAGAAGTAAGTGAAAGTTTTTGGACAAATAAAGGTGTCAGACAAGGCTGTCCTTAAGTCCTGCACTATTCTTAGCATATATGAGAGATGTGGATGAAGTTTTAAGTAGAGCGCAAGTAGGAGGGATAGTTGTAGGCAGAGAGAAAGTGCGGTCCCTAGCGTTTGCAGATGATTTAGTAATTGTAGCAAAGAGCAAGAGTGAAACGAAAGAAATGATAAAAGTTATGGAAAAATATGTAAGAAACAAAAACTTCAAGTTAATGTAGATAAAACAAAAATGATGGTGTTTGGAAGGAAAGTAAGAATCGAAAAGAGGATGAATGTAAATGGGAAGGAAAAAATATAAGACAAGTGAAAGAGTTGAAATATTTGGGATATGTTTTAAATAGTAGTATGACAGACAAAGGATAAATAAAGGAAGTAGTCAAAAAAGCAAACAAAGTAATGGGAAGTGTCTGGAGTTTAAGAGAACGTACATTTGGTAAAAATTTCAAAAGAAGCATTATGATGTTTGACAGTTTAGTGAAAAGTATTGTGATGTATGGAGCAGAAGTGTGGGGATAGAAGGAATATGAAGAAATTGAGCGTGTGCAAGAAAGGTATATAAAATAGGTGTTAGGGTTAAATAAACAAACACCAGGGTACGAAGTAAGAGAAGAAAGAAAAGTTGAGAATGGAAACAAGAAAAAAAGCGGTGAGATTCGAGAAAAATCTAAGAATGCGACATGAATGCAGAATACTACAATAGTGCTGGGCTAAAATTAAAAGAGCAAATGGTAATGTTAAGTGGATAGAACGAGATGACTACTATGAGAAAAAGGATTATGCGTTTGCAGAAATTGAAAGGATGAGAGAAGGAAAAAGAACAATGGAAGAAGAACTAAAACAAAGAGATGCTGACATAGATAAACAGAAAAGAATTGCGAGTATAAAAGAATATGTTTTGGTTGTCACCACCAAACTGCCAAAATATCTAGATAAAATAAAAAGTAAAAGTAAAAAAATGGTTGCAAGATACAGATGTGGGAATGAAGCATGGAAAAGTGAATTTTGGAGAGAAGATTGGGAAAGATTGTGTAGATTATGTAGAGAAGAAAAGGAGACGATAGAGCATTGTTTGTTAGAATATGTAGAGAGCTAAGAATGTGTGAGAGTATGGAAGGATAAAAGTTCTAAACGATACTGGAAAAGGGAAAGAATGGATGAAAGAAGTTACGTGTGCTAGAAGAAGATTGGAGAAGAATTAAATTTTTTGTTAAATTAAAAAGATTGTAAACTTTAAAATACGTAGGACTGTAAAGCTAATTAAGCAATAAAGACAATACCACTTTTATAAAAGTGGTCAACCGTTCCGTGGTCGTCGTCTTCAGTGTGTTGACGAGCCGTCGCTGGAGGCATCGGCGCCAGCCGGCCCCCTTGTGCTCTTCCATATACAGCGGATAAATCGTATCGAGTTTTGATTTACATCCCGCATTCTTGGTGTGTAACAAACGCGTTTCGATTTTTCAGTTGAGAGCGGCAATTTCTGCCGGCGTGACCGCGAAGAGATGCGACTGGGCCGCACCCCGAGTGCAGCTAGTGCTGCTGGTGCTGCCGTCTCCTCGCTCGCCATTGATTGAGCCGATGGGAACAGCCGAACAGGTAGATACTGGACGACGACGGACGGACGGACGAACGGAGTCAATAAACCCGGTGCACCTGTTGGCCTCGGGTCACCAGCACCAACGGCCGGACGGACGGACGGCCGAGGAGCACGCACACCAAGCCCCCAGGAGCCGGAACCAGCCCTGAGCGCTTCCTAATACGAACCCTTCGTCATAAAATTCCAAAGATATTTACTTTAGAGAGAATTTTTCTGAATTTCGGCCAACTTTCGGCACCGCACGCAGACGATCAATTTTATTAGTTTATAAAAGTCATGATTAATATTTATCGTTGGGTGTTTAATTAAATTAATAGGTTCTGAAAAAGAGAAAATATCTCGACCGATCGCAGTTATATAAATATCGTACCAAAAATTTAATGGAAGGATAATTGTGACGGGTTTTCGATAATTTAATACATTTTTCGCGAGGCAACGAATTGAAAATTTTAAGAATTCCATTAAAACTGTCCGAAAGCAAATTTATTGATATTTTTAATAAAAGAAGGTTTTGAAGTTTCTAATTTTTTAATAGCAAAAAGGATGACGTAATTCAACTAACTGTGACCACTAAAACTATTAAATTTTAATCGCCTATTTATCGCCGAAATGCCTCGACGAATCAACGAGATGGAAACAGAGATAAACCTACGGACAAAGTCGAAACTAAATTCCATCATTTTTTTTTACTTTTAAATAATTCCTATAACAATTATGACTATATTTTAGAAAATCTCCTACTAAATCATCACTTCCTTGTTTATAAGTCAATGTACTCAAAAAAATATGTTAATAAATCTAATTAATTTTATTTGTTTTTCACTTACTCGGCTACTCTCCGCTTCCATGCACTAGGTCACTCCAACTTTTTTATGATGTGATGCAGTTCTTGCTTGGCGCCAATGTAGACCTAGGTTTTTCAGGATCTTGAAGACTGCTTCATTCCCATTCCAATATTCCAAAGTTTCTTACTAGCCTGGAGTATATTTTTCTAGCTTATATACTTTTTACCTCTTTTTTGCGAATTTATATGGAAGAATATAACAAACTCTTTGAAAGCTGAAGCAACGGAAATATTTAGTAGATGAAGCTTGGACATGAAAAATCGTTTTAAGACTGTCTATTTAACACTCTTAGATTTTTATCATGTATTGTACCTTCTGTACGATCAATGAAACAGAATCTTAGAATATTTTGTAAGTGTTTTAAAAATCTAAAAATTAGAGCAAAACATTGACAAATAATAAAGAAAAATTAAACACAAAGATGTTGACCCTACAAACCTCCCAAAATATAGTACATTATATATTAAAGAAGATAAGTGTATAATGATTTTTGAGATGCCAGAGAGCGAAGACTGAGGGCAATAAGCATTAAAAGAATTATATCATTTTTGTACGACCAGGAATAGAAATAGAGATAGAAATGATTGCTAAAGTGAGTTTCCATAGTGCAAAAGTTTAAATTTCGGTTAAATTTTATCGTTGTTTCAATAAAAGTTGTGCAAAAATAGTATATATACTACTAGAAACAAGTAATATTTTTTTATTTAATAATAATAAATTAATACCTATACAGAATGGCGTACTGAAGAGAATCTTTAATTTCTTCTCTGTTATTTAATTCAAGAGAAATCGCTTGGACAGGTTTAGTTTGTTTGCAAGGAGAACACTTGATGGCAATAAAAGTACTATAAAAAAATACCTCTGTTGTCAGAAATCTGTTGTCAGGGTGACATCCTATTGTCACGGGCTTTGCCTCGTGAGGTGGGGTTGAAATTAAAAACAGGGTTTTAATACAAAAGTTAATTTAATGATGATCGAGATATACATATTAGATAGCGAATAGAATACTTAAGGGGCCTTTCCCTAAATTCGGTATATGGAGAAATCAATGTAAAAGTTTATTACTCATAACTCAAAACCCCGTCCACATTTTTGAATGCGGTTTTTACAGTATTAAATTATTTACATTTCTAAAGCAGTGTGAAACAAAAAAATAAAAAATAACATTGTTGTTGTTAAAAATTATGATTTTTTTATTTAAATTTTTTTATAAATTTTTATTTAGTTGTATCTTGCGACTACATATTGGTCAAAAAAATGTGCAAAAAATTAGAAATTTAAATTTTGTGTAATAGTTTACGAGTAATTGGTTATCAACTTTTAAGATTCAATCCATTTTCTATCCTCTACAACTTGTCTTTCTCTTCATCGTAGTGGCTGAAGGGTAGGTCCAGGTAGTAGACCTTTTCTGAAGAGAGCTCTGCGGCAAAGCTATAAATAAAATGTATCTCACAATTGATAAACGAGAAGTAAAATTAAAAAATATTGGAAAGATTCATGATGGTGTAAAATTTACACTGAGGTGATAATGTTATACTTATTCAACTTTTGTGCTGGCAATTGTGTACATATAAGATTATTTGTATCTATTTCTAATTATTGCAGACAACTTTATAATGCAATTAGTTTTATAAAAAAAAATTCAATGCAGTACCAGTACAGAGAACCATTCTCAATTGCGGTAATCCGTTTTGTTTACCTGTTGTTTGCGGAAGAGTTTTGTTGACCCTTCATATGAATTTGGTCGTCGCAGTTCTTTTATCGTGTATCTAATAAAGTTTTTGGTTTAGATAAATTTAGCAAAGTATAAAGTACATACTTTCAGTTTTATTTCTAAGAAAATTGGAAAAACTCGGTCTTTCTGTATTATTGACAATTTATTATCTGTTATGCTAGTTTACCTGATACTAAACCAACGCGATATGAATGGGGTGGCTTGGTGGCTAATAAATTACAAAGTTTATCATCAAATACAATTTTTTTTTGAACAAATCTGTGTCTATTATTTTATTGTGTACCTAATATAGTTCTGGATTTAGATAAATTTAGCAAAGTATAAAGTACTTTCAGTTTTACTTCTGAGAAATT
Organism: Tribolium confusum; assembly: GCA_029207805.1. Classification (NCBI taxonomy): domain Eukaryota; kingdom Metazoa; phylum Arthropoda; class Insecta; order Coleoptera; family Tenebrionidae; genus Tribolium; species Tribolium confusum. The sequence continues at coordinate 16,585,662 of JALGAY010000005.1, forward strand.
TGGAAAAACCCGGTCTTTGTGGATTATTATGGACTGTTTGTTTTCTTTTATGCCAGTTTACCTGATATTAAACTAAGGCAACAAGAATGGGGTGGCTAATACGTTAGGTATTATTTTTGTTATCAAATACAAATTATTTTCTCTTTTTCCTTCTGAACAAATCTGTGTCTATTTTTTTATTGTGTATCTAATAAAGTTCTGAATTTAGATAAATTTAGCATTTTTACATTGAACACTAATGATGAATGAAAAATGAGATAAGCTGGCTAATAATGATTATCATCAAATAAAAGTTTGCTTGGAAAATAACAAATTTTAAAATTAGAAATTTATAAATTGTCATAATAGTTTTTCAACCAAAACAGTTTTTGTAATTTTTACGTTAGGTGTATATTAACGTTACGTCTTACAATTAATTGCCCAGTACGCAAAAAGTATATTTGCAATTTAGTAAGTTTTTAATTTTGATTTGTTTGCTTATATAGTAAGCTATTAAAAATAGATTTTATATGATGTAAAAGTCAGTGTAAAGTTTTTAGAGTTATGTACAAGCAGATATTACATTACTAATTATATAATATGCGACATAATATAACCAATGAAAAAAATTTTTTTGGAACTTGTATCATTTGCAAAACTTTTTCGTTTTGCTTCTATGTTTTGGCAAATATAATAATGATTAAAGTAAATCGGTTTTTTCGTAATTGGTTACGTAAATAACTATCATACTTACGATGTATAAAGACTGATAAATTTTTTAAAACTAAATTTCAATTTGAAGGTGTAAAGCAAACCGATTTTGTCGACCATACTCCACAACAAGAATTATCCCCACCCCCTTGTTTCATCTTGGGAAAAACCTAATTTCTTCTGTTACCCCGTTCTGTCTTTGTCTTGCCCTAGGTATAAATTTCGGTCAAAAACTTCAAAGACTTTATTTGAATAAAATTTCCAAAAGTGTCAAGTTGGTCTTTTATTTATATTATCGCTTAGCAAAACAGCAGAACAAATTACAGAATTACATAAAAAAACCTTAAATCAACGTACTTGTCACTTGTGGCGACAAGAACGATTAAAACGATTGACTGCATCCAATTTTGGAAAAGTTTGTAAGTTGCGTGATACAACTGATAGAATAAAAACTGTAAAAAATATTGTACAATCAAATTTTACTGGTAATAAATTTACTGATTATGGGGTACAAAATGAACAAAATGCAGTTCGATCTTTTGAAATTAACTTTAATAAAAATGTTCAACCTTCTGGTTTACTAATTTCGAAAGAATACCCGTTTTTGGCAGCAAGTCCAGATGGTTTTGTAGACGATGACGGACTAATAGAAATAAAATGTCCATACAATGCCAAAAATTTAACACCCCAAGAAGCCATTAGACAAAAAATTATAAAATATGCAAAGGTTGATGAAGCAAATAATTTAGTGTTAAAAGAAAATGATAATTATTATTATCAAGTTCAGGGTCAACTAAATATCAGCGATCGTAGTTATTGTTTTTTTGTAATATGGACACCACAAGGTATCCTTTGTCAAAAAATATTTAAAAATGTTGAATTTTGGGAAAAAAAAAATGCTTCCTAAACTTTCAAAATTTTATTATGACCATTTATTACCCGAATTAATAAGTAGTGAAGTATGATTTTAATTTTATAAAGTAGGCTAGGTCACCCCTTTTTTAAATCATTTTTACAAATTAAAAAATAAAACTTAAAAAAATTATTTTGTTGGGAACAAGATCAACTTTCACTGCTAAAAAATATTTTTTATTAATTTAAATATTAATTATTAAATAAAACCAAGGCAACAAATTCTCTAATTAAAAAATTCAGACGTGTAAAAAATTCAAAACCTATTGAATAAACGTTTTCTTAAATTTAGGGCTATAGCTGACTTCATAATGACAAGAATTTTAATCCTGTGAAAACTGGGTTTAAAAATAATAAACCGTTTTTGAGTTATTAGTGCTAAACTGTAACGTCGTTTCGCCTGTAAAGCGTGTCGAACCCTTTAATTTAATTTTTGTATAATTATTTTGTATTAGGTAAAAACTCTTTGTTTTATGTTGTCATGTTTATGTAAATAAATCATGTAAATGTTTATGTAAATAACTTCAATAAAAGCAATCATTTAATAAACGTTTTTTTTTTTGTATGATTTAACCTTATTTTTATTGAAATTTTTTATCAAAGTACTTTTTCAAATTTCTAAGAACACTATGTACTTAATGAAAAAGAAAGCATTTTGAAATGATTACCTACTAATAGCAAAAGAACAACTTTTACCCATACCAATAAACCAACCCAGGTCTACGATAATCGACCATCGACCTTCATTGTCGTGATGATTTTATGGCATCTGTCAATCATTTTAAAACCCATTCTATTTTCATAACACGTCGACTCAAACATTGGTTGAATTTTTCTTTACGTCAGCTCTTGATCCGAGGCGAGTTGAAATTTACCGTTACGATTTAGGGAAAGGGGCCTTAAGAGCTACTTACAGTGATATTCTGACACACTTCAAAGGGCTGGGCATATCTCACACTCTACCTAACTCAACTCTCTTCGTCGAACCCTACCAACCGACTCCCCTTAACGTAGCCCGCTAAATCGCCAACTCCCGAAATGCTGAGCCAGCTATTGCTTCAACCGACAGTAATTTAGTCGATATCAGCAATAACCCATCCGCACCGGCAGGTTTTTGACCTAGCAGGCTAACGAACTTTCGCTTCGTGACACTATTTGTAAATCATTATAGGGAACATGGGTTAGGTTATACATTGTTTAAAAGAAAATTAAATCTCCTTTTAGTCGTACCAAAATTTATTAATTTTAGCCAAACTAAACCATTTATTAAAACAATTTCTCTAAAAAAGAGTTGTCATTCTGGAATCAGGAATAGTTTTTTAAGTTGTACTTTTCCTACGATAAAGGGTTACCTTTAAGAAAAAGATTTATGTTCAATAGTTCTAATCTAATCAATAGTTTTTCAAAAAATATAGAGGGATTGGATTACTTTAATAAGAGGTTGAAGATGGTAAAAATTAACAAATTTTAATGCAATTTAATTCTGTTTAAACTAATTTATCACTTGATCCATACTCTCCATAATGATTTACGAAAGGGTTGTCACTCTGGCAACAGAAGTGTTTTTTACTTGTGTTTTTACTATAGTTAAGTGTCCTCTTCGCAAACAAAATCGACATGTTTGAGCAAATGTTTCTAAAGTAAATAACAGAGAATGAAATGTAGGTAGGACTAATTTAGTGGACCACCAGTATGTTGCTTTATAATTTTCTTTCGATGATCTTGTCGCTTCAATTCTTGTTTTTTTTTATTATTTTTTGTGTTTTTTTATTAAGTAATATACAAGCCTATTTAAGAGTGATGACGAATCCATATGCAACCAAATTTACGTATATTAAGCAACTTTCTTGACAAAATTTTTATTTCAATGAAAATATTTTTCTGCATAAAGTTTTAATGCAGCTAAAGCGTTTTTTCTACAGTCTCCATATATCAGGATTATGTCAGTCTTCTCGTTATCAGTGAACTTTTTGACTACATTTGCTCAAAGAAAGTCAAATTAATATAGAATGCTTTACAGTAATAAAATGATTGCAAAAATATTTTTTAAATTAAATTGTATCAGAGTCTTATGCAAAAATGTAAGAGTGGTTGCATAAATCTTTTGTCATTATTTGTGAATAACACTGTATATATTTGATACATTTTTTTATCAGTATAAATCTCATAATTTTTTAATTTCAGTTTAAACAATATGTTTTTTTCTTTATCAAATTTTGGAAAATTCGCACAGAATTGTTTTAAGATCGGTTTCTAATTTTATAGTCAATTTAGGTGCCAAATGGAAGGGCGCTTGCTACTTTTGTATTATCCGGGTCAGCAGGAATTGCTGGGCAGCTCAAAGGGCGCAAGAAGTTATGTCTTGGTTGAGATTTTGAGATTTAATGCAGAAAAATAGTACAAACACGTAAAAGATGAGAGAGAACAAATAAACTCTGATGATTTAGTTACGCATAGGTCAAGATTTAATAAATTTTTTGAAAATCTTGTATTTTGTATTGAATTTAAGTGAGTCATTCTATTTTGAGTTATTTTTTTTATTATGATTTCTTGTGTGTTTTGTCATTAATTAAATCGATTTGGGTTTGTCGGGGTATTATCGATGACACAACCGCGCGATCGAATAATAATTTATAATGGATTGGTGCAGATGTGGCACGACTGGCCTGCCGGCCGGCCGTCGTCCTTCGTGAAAGTATAATGCGTGTAAGATTTAATTAATAGCCGTCATCTAATGGGGACAGTTTTTGTTTATTTACGGTGACAAGACAATCGTTGGCGAGGTGTGGCAACACTAGACTATATAGCAGGTTCATTATTGCGCAACCTATCACCAAATCCAACAACAACAATCATCCAACGCACCTGATAACAATCTTAGAAAGTTTTAATGTCTCATTAATCCTTTACTCGTCTTTTATCAACAAAATAATAAAACTGAATTGTTCGTTTGCATTGCGAGGTCAATTAGGGCCCGTTCACACGCTTAAGATTCAACCGATGTCCGAGGGGCGGCATAATGGAACGGGACATGTAAAAACGAACGACTAATACAATAAATGTCGACACAATACCTCCTTCTTATCCTGACAATGCTCTCCATTGAGGGCGGCTCCAAACGATGAACAGACTTGTAAATTGACTAGCAAAAAAGAGAAGCGACTATTGTTACACGCTTATTATCATAGCCACGGCGACAATGCCGACCGACGGTACTCTTTCTTTACTCAGGGATGTGCTCAGATTATCAATGAACTCACACAAGCCCTTTACTTCAAACCATAATTAACTCGCATTGTCAACTAAACAAGCTAATCTCAATCAGAAAATTTCTTACAATTTTCTTACCTCTTTTCCTTGTTCTACTAAATAAAAAGACATGACTTTTTTATTTATTTTTTTTCTAATTTATTTTTCTAGTCTTTTTGTACATCTTTATGATATTTGTAGGCAAAGTAGGCAACAATTCACATTCTTTGAAACAGTCCTTATCCCGTCAACAAAAAAAAAAACATTTTAAGTAATTTTAATATGTAGCTAGTATATCTGACAATTAAAAAAACAAAAAAACATGCAATATAAAAAGACTTGTAGGATGTAAATCTAGAACGCTTTTTAAAACTAGAGAAGTACAAGACTACATGCTATAGAAGAATGCATATAGAGTATCTGTATAGTATCTGCTGACTGTTTATATATTATTTTTTTCTTCTGCGTTTGCTTCTCTTGTAGTATCTTCATGGTTTGATATTATTTCTTTTTATAAGATTTGCTGTTTTCGTTAACATCGAGATAACCAGTTATTACTTTTGTTCTAACTTTTTTTTTATTTTTTCTTCTTTTATTCTTTTCTCCATAATTTATCAGTTAAATTAAATCAGTAATAATTTGAAATATTATCTATCCACCAAAATTATTTCTAGATTTTAATAAACTTGAATGAACTAACTTCAACTATTATTTTTCTTATTGTTAAATTTGTATAGAGCTTTCCGATCCCACAGTGCCTTCTCTCCTCTCCGCAATTAATTCACGATTCTCTCGTTTGAAAACCGAAATTTTTTTCACATGTGCCCATCCACGCCATATATTAATAATTACTTCGGAATGTCCGAGAATGCGCGTCTTGCGCATCCACTGATTGTATTCATGTAATTACATATTCGTGGGTTATAATTAACCCAAGAAGCGGAGTCAATGATCCACGGAACCGTTGTCGGAGGCTCAAAACCTAGCGCTACTCTCCACTATTTTTCTTTCCCTTTCTGTATGAGAAAGTGTTTATGCAAATTGGATAAATTTGTCACTTGCCCCTCTACAACAATAGATCTGCTTTAATTTGAAACACCTGCTCAAAATTTGAAAGGAAAGTCACACTGTGATATAATCGAAGAAGAGCTATAATTTTTAATAAAAGTGAACGTTGAAAGTGGCCAAAATTACACCCACGAGAATTTTATATTTTTACGGTATTTGAAAGGAAGGCAATTATGTCAAGCGCACGAGCCATTCTTTTGTGACACGGAGAAAGGAACCAGAAGTCGAATTAAATAATCTTCGTTTGCGCAATTTTATCAATAAATTTTAGGTCAGGTATTTATAACAAGTGTTCATTTAAAAAAGTTGTCAAGAGTGCCATAACAAAACAAAAACATTTTTAAGTATTTCTTAGTTAAATCCAGCTATCGGACTGTCAGTGACTGTTGTCAGAAATGTCGGAATTGTTACATTAAATGTCGGATTAGTGACCTGAAATCTAACTCAGAAAATATTTTATAAAATCAGTAATATCCAAAGCTTTTTGTCAATAATTGTTTTTTGGACACGCTCCCAAAAACAGTTATTTTACGGACTATTTTGAGTCCGTAAAATGAGTCTTTTTCAGACTGAATTCCAAAAAGTTGCCATGGCAAATTTTGAGGATCACTTGGATAAATAAAGCATAATAGTTGAATATAAGATTTAAGAAACTTTATTAAACGTAATATCCAATAGTTACAACAAGATTAGGTTTGCAAGGTATGTACATTAATAACAAAAAAATCAGTTATAATATTTAATAGATACTTATTCCCCAAAATAAAAATAAAATGAACAATTTTGCGCACCTTCAAAGCAGTTCTACCTCCAAACGAAATACCCGAGCTTGAGGGTGTCGTGTTAATTTCTTTTAACGTTGCAACTTCGGTAGTAACAGATATTGTTACTCGATAATGATTTATTGGTTTCCTTCTCTCCTATTAACTTTCTGCACATCTTTTTCTTCTTCTCAATTGATTCTTCTATATATGACTCTGCTGTTTATGATGACCTGGAGTTAGTAATTATTTAGAATAAGAAGACAATGATTTTGTGAAAAACTGACCTCCACCCGCCTAGCCGTTTTAACGAAGTTAAATCAACGTCAGCATCTGCCGCCAGAGTCGCAAAACTTCTTCGATAGCAATGTCTTGTATATTCTGTCGACTTTAGTAGTTTCAGAAATTCAGCAAGAATAGAGGGCATTTTCTCAAAAGAATCGCTTCCTACACGTTGTACCGTACATTTTCCATTACGATATGAAATAAAAAAGTAACTTGCTCAATTTTTGCTGGTCGTAGTCGAACATATCTCTGGTATACTTCCAGAGAATTAACAGCCTCACCTTCCTCTACCACTGGAAAGATTCTCTTGATGTTGGTCTTCGTATCGCGGATTGTTATAAAAAAACATCTTGCGTCTTTTTGCACAATATCTAGTATTTTTAGTGAATGTAGCTCTTTGCGCCTACAAGCACCACACACGCCAATGAGAAGAGCAACTTACGTAATTAAATAAGAAACAGATACATGTCATTAAAGTATTATTTTAAACTTACTTTTATTAATAAATACTTTTCATCATCTGCATTTATCAAAAATGAATTGATTTCTTGACGCGTCAAAACTTTTGACTTTGTGGGCTCGTAGCCTTCTGAATTTATTTTCAAAAAAGCTATGACTCTGACGAACTTGTTTATTTCAATATTTTCTTTGACAGACAAAACAGCTTTTATTCTCGAATATTTTGACCAGAGTGTAGATGGTTTTACTTCTTGCGACTGTAATAGAAAAATATGAAAATAGTTTACAAAGATTATTATTACTAATAAAGTACCTATAGCGACACTTACCTTTACATATAAATAATTTAATATCGCATCTTTGTCTACAATTACAATGTTGTTTCTTTCCTTCAATTGAATGAATGCTTCATATTCTTTTACATAAATTTGACGAGATTTTACTGGTAGTAAATCTAATACAATTTTTTTCGCGTTGTCAGTAACTTTTTCTGGATTCTGCATTTTTGTTGAAACTATGTAAACAGTCCAGTTACTGTGATAATATGGAATAAATACGATGTTCACTAATTTCGAAAAATATTTGTTCTAATTACATCACTCATACGAATTTTTTGGGCGCTTTAACAAAAAAATATTGTTTGTAACACGTACCTAAAAAGTTATTTTGCGAACTCGTCTGCTAAAACTCTATTTTAGGTACTTGTTACAAAAATAACTCTATTAACTCTTATAGGGAAACAATCTCAGTGCAATATTTGCCGATTCCAAAATTTTAACATACTGTGAACAAAATCACTAACTTTTCTTCAATGATCTTGTTCTATGTTTCATCGAATAGATTCACTCGCCTTCAACCTTTCTACCCCTTCAAAAGTAACTTTTAAAAATTTTTTGTTCCCTAAAGTGTAATTACTCATCGCGACATTTAATTACTCGTACATCCAATAACAAGTAAAATTGAAATTTGAAGAAACAGAAAATGAACACAATAAAAGAAGGAACAGAATAAAACTGGAAATAGAAATGACACGAAATCTTGTAAACACACATTCAAAAATCAAAATCATTTATTTATTTATGTTTTTCATAGTTACAGTGTATCAAGTTCCGACATCCATTTTTTGCTACATTTTCTTTTATCAAAATCCCATGACAATCTTGCCAACTTTTTCAAAAGAACACCTTTTACATTTCTTGCAATTGGATAATTTTATAAATAAATTATAAATAAAAAATGGATAAAATTCAGTGAGATTCGAGTATTTAAATTTAAACTGTGTATTTCTACCTAAGAAAACCTGAGAAGTTCACTGGTAAAATTTTTATCCTTCTATCCTAGTGAGGTAATTTAATAATAAAAAAAAAACTTCAATTTAGTAAAAAACAGAAAACGGAAAGTGTTGAGTGGTTGAGTGTCCAGTTAGTGTTAAGATCGTATTGTTAGTGGTGTATAACGGAAACAGTATTGAGAAACGGCCTTTAGAAGTATGCACAAGTGACCTCAATCACACTTCGAAATATCTCAGGGCGCCACAACCAGTTTCCAGCCACAAAAAGCTTGCACATTCTAACATTGTTCATTTTGTATTGCATCACCCGAATTGTAGCAACAATCCTTATTGTCCATCATTAATCAATTGGTCGGCGGTTGCTGTTTTGAGCAATCTCTTCAGTTATTAATAATTTGCGATTGCCTCATACCTCCTGTGCACCTGACTCTCTCATTTCGACATTGGGACGATTCGGAGCACTTCCCGTTGCTATTAGCATATCTCAAACGGCCGCACATAAATCTAAAAGGCTATTTGAGCAATTATTGTGCTGCCATTTGATTGATTAACAATAAAACGGTGCATTAGAGTGAGGCGCAACCGGTTAAGTGGCCGCACAATCCCTCGATCACGACCACAAGAAAGTGGCACATCACTAAAACCATTGTGGTTATGAGAATTGGACGAAATCGGCCTTCTTGAGAACGGCCTTGCTCGATGCTGGACCGTGTTCCTATCGCATCGTATTATTCGGTCACAACGAACTGGTTTCGCCAGTTCAACAGGTGTACAGGCGCCCTCCGTTATACAACAATCACTTTGCCATTACAATAGGGAAATCAGCGGAAATTTATGAAAATTTAGAACTGAAATAACCAAACAAATCACTTTTTTCTTTGTAAAATGCTAATTAAGGGAGTTGTTCTAAAAGTAAAAAGGGATTTAAAGCAAAATTTTATAATATGTAATCTGGAAAAAAATTAGAAAATTAGATTAGGAACGAAAAATGAACATAAAAGTTATGTCTACAAAAAAGCTTAAAAAACAAAAAAAATTTCTAAAAAGATTTGAAGAGACTTTTAAGAAAAACGTTTTAGAAGTAAGAAAAAAAGATTTGAGGATTGAAAACCAAAATAAATTATTCTAGAAGCTCTATCAAAATGACAAAAGACATCTATTAGAAGGAAAAAAAATTAAGAAAAATTTTAAAAAAATTAAAAAAAAATGTAAAAGATCTTGAAAAAATGCCCTTGGTAAAACAAAAAGTTCTGAAATTATATTTAAATAACAAAAAAAATTGCTCTAGATAAAATTGAAATACGTCAGATAAAAAAAACAAATAGAAAAACTAACGAAAATTTTCTAGGAGAACTAAGAAAGATTCTTGAAGAACAAAAAAATCTAAGGAAAAAGAACAACAAATAGTTGTGTGGCGCTCTGGAAAAATAAAAAAAATCTGGAAGAGTTTAAAAATTGACATTTAGTAAAAAATTGAAAAACAACAAATAGTATAGATAAAGAGGATTTAAAGAAAATTATAAAAGTTTAAAATTGCTGGTTGGAAGCAAAAAAACAAAGAGAGTTTTTAGAACAATAAAAGAATATTCTAGAAAATTAAAAAAACTTCTAAATAAGTTGAAACATAACAACAACAAAAATAAAAAGTGAAGCTTGAAAAACGATTTTTAGAAAAAAAAGAACAGAAAAAGCTACGCCCAAATGAAAAAAACAAGCAAAAAACATTCTGCAAAAAAGAACATAGAAAACTACAGTTAGAAAGAAAAAAAAACAAAAAATCTTTTAAAAATATCCGACAGACGTTGCTAGTTAGTAAAAGGCTTTTATAAAAGTCGTTTGAAAGATAAAAAAGAATTTGAAACAAAGTTTTGTAAAGATCTATATTAAAAGCGAAAGTACATTTTTTCCGCCCGTGCTTGAAAATTGCTGCAAGAGGCGTAGCCGAACGCAGCAATCATGTGACAGCGGCAAAAATGCAGTCTGCTCGAAATATACACGCTATTTTTTAACGATTAAGCACACACTTAAATAACTATCAGAGACATCATAAGAGTTTTTAATTGATAACAATGAACAATCTGTGTTACTCCGTTGCCAACACAATCAATTTTTATTTATACCGTTGCCAGCCCAACCAATTTCTAACATCCAATCAAATTAAAGTAGAAAGCGAAAACGCTCTAGAGCGGCAATTTTGGTGATTGCGCTTCTTCGCAGCAAGTGTGAACTTTCGAATGTCAAATGACACTTAGAAAAGCTTACTTTCAAGTTCAGTCGTCGAAAAAGGATCTTAAAATTAGATTAGAAAGTAAAAAGGAATAAAAAAATTATGTCTAACAAAAAAAAACGAGCTAAAAAGAGACTGTAAAAATAAAAAAATGCTACTGGAAGAAAAGAAAAAAAATTAGTAGTCTATAAAAGTCTTTTAAAATAGACGTTGTAAAAAAGACAAAAGAAAATTTGACGTAAAGTTACAAGAAGATAAGAAAAGTGTACTAGAAAATTGGGAGACGTCCGTTGAAATAAAAAAAGAATTAAACACAATTTTTAAAAAACTAGATATAAAATTATAGAAAACTAAATTTTAAAGAAACTAAAATAAAAGAATTTAAAAAATTGCGTTGAAAAAAAGAAGATTTTAGAAGAAGAAAAAGATAATATTTAAAAAAACACTAAAACACTAAAAGAAATTGATATACGCCTAGTGGAAAAAAAGAAGAAGAAAGTGGTAGTTTGTAAAAGTTTTTTTTTAAAAAAAACGTAGAAAAGTTAAATAAAACTTTGAAGTAAAGTTACAAAATGAAAAGAAAAATATATTAGAAACTTAAAAGCAAAAATAGATTATTTAAAAATTAAGAAATTTTATCAAAGGGACAAAGACGTCTGCTGAAATAAAACGAAGAATCAAAGACAAAAACAGAAAACAAAATTTTAAAAAAACTAAAAAAAAAACCTCAGAAAACTTCGTTGAATAAGCAAGAAAAATTTAGAAAATAATATTTGAAATATAAATAAAGAATAAAACATTAACAGTTGAAATACGACTGGTGAAGAAAGAAGAACTAAAGAAAGTTTTAATAAACTTAAGAAACATTGTGAGAAAACATTAAAAATTCCTAAGAGAATTTAAATACATAACATAGTTGAAAACAAATAACAGCAAAAAAAGAGTTAAAAGGTTAATATGTGGCGTTCTAAAAAAAATAGAAGAAAATTTTGGATGAATGTATCAACTGGCGTTTGGAATAAAATGAGAAACAATGATTAGCAGATAGAAAACCAAAAAAAAACTCTTAAAAGTTAACGACTGCTGGAATCAAAAAAGCAAGAAAGATTTCAGAATAACAATAGAAGATTTTGGAGACCAACAAGAAATACATCAGCAGAAAGAAAAAAAGATGTTGAAAATTAACTTAATCAAAACAAGATAAGCCACGCAAAGGTGTTCCAATCGAACGACAACGTCGAAAAACTGTATACCGGTTTCGGGATTTTTGCCTCTCATTAATACAGTGTATCCTGGAGCGTTGTACTCGATTGGAACGGGTGGGAAAACTCGCTGATATCAAGCGAAGTTCGGCTAGTATTCGTATAGACAGACACAGTGTGCCATCTAACAAAGAGTGCTGGAAAGTAGCGAGAGTTGGTACTGATAAGGGGCAAAAACTCCGAAACCGGTATACAGTTTCTCGACGTTATTGTTCGATTGGAACACCTTTGCTAGTTCTGGTTACACTGCCTTTCAGTGTGTTGCTGGTTGGGCGATTAGGTGATGTAATTCCATGTCGGTTGGGTATTAGTTCGCGAAGTTGTTGTTTTTGCCTAATCGTGGAGGTAGGTTATGTTGGTGGCCGAGCGAGAGTCTAAGAGATAACTTTGTTATCCGCCAACATTATTATACCAACTCTCGCTACCTTCCAGCACTCTTCGTTAGATGGCACACTGTGTCTGTCTATACGACTACAAGATAAGCCACGTCTAAATAAAAAAAATATTTTTTTAAAAGATTTGTTAGTTTGTAAAATAAGTACTTTAAAGAAAGTCGTTTTAGAAAAATAAATGAATCAATTTTATAAAAATCTACAAAAAGACTATAAAAATAACTTAGGAAAAAAAGGTTATGTTTAGTAGAACAAAAAAAGCTAAGAAAATTGTAAAGAAGATTCTGATTGAGATTAGCTTGGTTTGTCCTCTTATGATTTTTGTAAACAAGCATTGCACGATTGCACGGAAGAAAAAGGAAATATGGTGGTATTAATTTAGTTTAAATTTGTTAAAAATTACCAAAAACTTTGACCTAGAAGTTTAGGAGTTGTTTTAATGATTTAACGTGACAACGCATAAAGAACATAGGCTTAAATTTTTTTAAAAATGTACTCCAGATTTTTCAAGGGTACGAACAAACAGAATTTTTACAATGACTGATTATCCAAATCTTCTAATTTTAGGAGCAGAAAGATAATAATATGATGGGATACGGAGCTTTACTCTTAAAAGTCCACTGTTTTAACAACTTTTGCTATTTTTTAAATTTTTTCATTGAGGTTTGTTTCTTTTTGGTAAACAATGTTAGCAATTTACCTATGACAAAATCTCGTGGTAATATCTAAGAATAGTATTAAAATAAAATTATGCAAAAATGTTGTTAATTTAGCAATTGATGTCTCCTTTGTTTGTTGCATATTTAAGAACCCGTTTGGTCGTATCTTCGCACTTTTCCGCTGCACTTGTGTTTGTTAAAACAAATTATAATGTTGTTGCTGTTATAAAAATGTTGAATAATTCATAAGCCGCCTCTCGATTATTATAATAATTTAGCTCATCTTTTTTCCCGATCTTGTATCTCAGTTTTTTATGATAAAGGTCTGTTCACAGTGAAAAATGCGTCATCAAGAACACGCATGTAACCAGTTGACACCGTCTGAAAAAGCAAAGATAATCGATTTTGTTTCCTGTGTTACAAGTCACAAAGCGTGAGAACGGCTTTATTATGGATCGATCGGTCCCGCTTCCACGCCGTTCCTCGTCCTACGTTAATTAATCCTCCGGATTACTGTTATTATTCGAAAACTTTTGTCTGGAAACTTAATAAAGATCACATCGTACGGTTCTTTAACCGGATTATTATCGGGCAATTTGCGTAAATTTGAAGGCTCCGGGTGACGACGATTTTCCGGAGGCTGAGAATTGCGTAATGTGGAAAAAGCTGGCTTTGTTCAGAGGCTGACATCACGATTTTCAAGTGCAAACAACGTAATTGGCGGCTGCTATTATGCGGATGCTAACAATGGAAGCGGTTAGAGCGGCTCTAATCGACGTGGCATTGAAAACACAAATAATCGGTTCTTGAACTGGACACGGAGTGATAATTGGAGGCGTTGGAGTGAGATGTTGGGAGTGACGGGCCCTCAGGGGGTCCTGATGTGATGTGGAAGCGAACAACCCCATATTATTGAGTTAAATGCCCTAAATTGAACACAAATTCGAACCATTTTTATATTAACTACTTGACTTCTTGCGTGCTTTCAACTTTGAGTAGATACTATTTTCAGATATTCTGGAAAACGATTCTTGAATTATCTTGAACAATTTCAGTGCCTTTATAAGGAGAAGGCGGCGCCTTCGAGAGAATAGAATTATTCAGATCTGAATAAGGTGCTGAAAGCAATTTTCACAGAATAGAGAATAATTTGCTACACGTTATTCAATAAATAAAAAATATTTTTAAACAATATTTTAGAGTCGAAACGGGTCAACTTGAACAAATTAGAACATACTATTTTCTTACATCACTGTGTTATCGAGCCCACTAAAAGGGAAGCTATGAGTTATTGATTGCTGAAAGATCAGGAACAGTAATTATCACGGGTAAATTTTTGGCGATTATTCAAAGCAATAGGAGTGTATAATTGAATTTTACTATTGTTGAAGATGTTGTTAAATATATTATTCGTTAAACAAATTTTCTTTTAAATTGCAGGAATCTGAATGATTTATTAGCGTAGATTCGATTGTAAAAAGTCAAACAAGAAGAATGGAAGAACGGATCAGGAAACTTCTGGAAAAGCTCTATTAAAAAGACAATTAAAAAGTCAAGAAAAGACCTAAAAAGGATTCTAGAAGAAGGTTTGGAAAAAGAAGAAGAATTTGAAAAGATTTGCTGGCTCAAGTAAAAAAAAAATTGTAGACGAAATTCAAAGACGTTGAGTGGAAAGAAGAATTAATAAGAATTGTGTGAAAACAAAAGCAAATTCTAGGAAAACAGATAAAAATTCTGAGTGTGTGAAACGCGGCGTTTGAAACAATTGATAAAAAAGAGCCACACAAGATTTTAGAAAAACAAAAAAAATTCTAGCAAATCTTGAAAAATATTGAATGAAAAAAGAAGAGCTACGATAATTTCCTGAAGTCAGCTCTAGATGTAAAATAACTTAAAAAAGCATATGAAAGCAAATAACATTAAAATAAAAGACAAAAAAGAAGCTTTAAAATCGTCAAAAATATTGTAGAAAAACAAAAGACGATATTAAAAGAGCTTAAAAACGACTCTTGGAAAAGAAAGAAAAACAATAAGAACAATGTCTAGAAGTAAATGAAGAGAAAAGTAAGATTAAAAAAAAGAAAAAAAAACGACAAACTACGACTAGAAGAATAGAAGAATGTCATTCGGAAAATTTCCAGATTGCAAAAAACTGAAGCAAAACGTTCTTGAAATGAAAAACCGTCTAGAAGTTGACAAAGATATAAAAAATAGCAACAGACATCATTTTATAAAAATTGGGAAAAACAGACGGCATTTTATAACAATAAAAATCGACAGCAATCGGCTTCCAATTTTTATAAAATGTCTTCTACAGTTTCCAGTCTTTACAGTATCTTTTTTTAGTTACAATTTTCGTAAAATGCTCCAAAATTGTCTTCTACAGCTGCAGTTGTTATAAACAATAAAAAAATGCCACTGGTTTACATCATTATAAAATGCCTCTTGCGGTTTTCATTTGAATATATTCTTGCCTGTAGTTCTCAGTTTGTATAAAAGTGCCCTGTTTTTTTAAATATATTAAATACCTTCTGCTGATTTGAGTCACATTCCCATAAATTAATTTTTTGCTGATCGGCAGTAAACACTACATTTTAGTTACAATTTAAGCAGCCTAAAGTATCTCACTTATTGACTAGGCAATTTGGAACTATTTGTATTGACTAAGCAGTAAAGCTTTTGGGCCGGTCAGGATTTTTCAGCTGTCACAAAGTTTCAGGTTAAATGCCAAACAGCAAAAAATGTAAATACAGCAATAAAGCAGATTTTAATGCCTTGCTTTAGAACGTCCAGCCACGGCATTAAATTATATGCTTTATTGCCTAAGAAACAAATAACTATCTGAGGTCCACAATCTAAAATGGCGATTTTTCACTACAATTTTTATAAATTACTTCTTAAGGTTTCATTTTGTGAGATATCTTGCTTAAGACTTTCTGTTTGTAATTTAAAAAAAATGTTTTTTATAAAATGTTGTCTTCAATTATCTTAAATTTTATAAAAAAGTTCTAGTATTCTTTTTATGACGTTTCAGTTTCTGAATACTTAAATCTGCTATAACTTTTAAAAAATGTTTTCTATGCCTTTAATATCGCAGTTTTCAAAATATTAATGTTATCTACGGCTAAAGTTTTTATATAATATGTAAAATGGTGTTGTGTGCTGGTTTCGATTTTTTTTTAAATATTTCTCTTTCAGTTTCTATATTTTTAATAAGAGGATTCTATATTTTAAAAAAAGATTATTGGACATTTTATAAACTTAGCTAATGCCTCACACTTTTGTAAAATGCTTCTTATAGTTTCCGTGTGTTTACAAAATCACGAATACGATTTTTCCTTTTGTTAAAAAAAATTAGTAGACATTTCATAAACTTAGAAGTCGTAAAATATATATAAAATGTTGATGCCTGGTGATTCCAAGTTTTGTAAAATATGCTTATCAGCGGCCATTTCTATAAATTTTTGCCTGCGGCTACCAGTTCTTATATATTTTTGTTGCTTTCGGTTTCTAGTTTTTATAAACTGTTACCTTCGTCTCCCAGTTTATGAAAATTGTCTAAATTTTGTTAAAAAAAATTGAACATTTTATAAAAATAGAAGCAGTAAGAAGCATGTTATAAAATAAAGAAATAAAATGTTAATGCCTGGTTTGGGGTGGTTTCAACTTTTATATAATTTGTTTTCTCTAGATTTTATTTGTATTACTTGTCGTCTGGAGCTTCCAATTTTTGGAAAATGTTTCTTCCAACTTTCAATTTTGTTTTAAAAAAAGATTATTGCGTTCTTTATAAACTTAGAAGCCGGATATAAGAAGCATATCATAAAATGTTGATGACTTCTTATTTCAATTTTTGTAAACTATGCAGTTTCTATATAATAATGTCTGAAGTTCTCAGTTTTTATAAATTGTCGCCTACGGCTATGTTATTTTGCTTTTTATTAAAATTCAAAGAATAAAGAAAGAGACACAAATAATAAATGAGTAAAGTATATTTAAAAATGTCTAAATGAGGATTTTGAGTAAATTAATCATAACTAATTGTTTAAATTTTTGGGTGATGGTTGATGAGATGGTAATAATCCTGAATCTGTATGGTCATTAAAGAGTGGTTGTATTGGGCGGTATAAGTCGGTTGTGTATCCGATGGGACACTTTATGGCATTCATTAGTCTGTAGGATCACGAATCGGCTATAAGACGGCGTTTATCTGCATCTAGCGGTTCTGTAGAAGGAATTTGCAGTACATGAATGATAACCGCTGTAAACAATTGTCAATTAGAAGACATCTAGTTAGGCCACAATGCAACAGGTCGACATGAGAGTAGGCTTTGTTTGGCTTTGGCTGCTGCTCCATTAGAGTCTGACGGGCCGAACAATTGTCCCGATCGAAACGAATGTCTCTCGATTTCTACGTTTATCACTCTGAGAAGTTATCAGATCGCAACGGCACGTTTTCGAAGAAATTTCGAGGAAATTTTGCGATTTTAATTAGTCTGCAGTTAAGACAAAAGGGGCCCGAGCAAGACTATTATAGTGTCTATATGGCAGAGCGCTAGCAATTTACCTACTCCAATTAAAGACTGATAAATGATTATTGTTCGGAAAACAATTCCAACTTTCACCGACTTGTCAATCTTGGAGTTTACAGCCAATTGTTTGGCTTGATATGGCAAAATTCATCGGTTTTCTATTGTCGTCAGATGAAATGTAAATGAAGTGAAAAGAATCCAAGGAAAACATCGGCCGGGATAACAAAGAGAAAGAGTCGTAATTAACAGGATTTCTGGCCGAGAAGCGGTCAGATAACATAAAGCGACTCTACTCGCCTGACTTTAGTGACTACTAAACTAACTTGTTTATTGTTTATTAAAATGAGGTTACGACGTTTACTTTTAGTACCTCCTGCGACTTTATACACTTATTTACGAACCGCACTACAATTATTATATTTCCCCCCCAAAAAACACTAATTACCCGAAAATATCCGTGTCATCTTTCGATTAGATCGAAAAATTTAATGAATATTAAGTGTTGGTTCAGCAAACGTTCACTTCGAACAAGGATGCGTGCTCAAAAACCACTTTTCAACAATTCCATAAGCAGAACGAGAGAAAAGCTTCCAGCAACATTTTTGTAACCCTATTTCAAATTCTAAACGGTCTGTAAAACGAGATTTTACATTTATCTTTTCTTGTATCATGACGATGTGAAATGCAACAGAGATGAATATCTACGAAAATATTTATTTGTCAACAGATTTTACCAAATTTATTACTGAAAAAATTATACACCTGAAAAAATTCACATTGATTAATTGAGAAATTTTATTACTGTTAAAGCTGATAAAAAATTGGGCAAATGTTATAATTTATTTACAAAAATAAATTTATGTCAAATTGAAATTCAAATGCTAGGTGTTTGCTACCTAGAAATTATGTACTACGAAATAAACAAGTCAAAATATAATTTATTTTGAGATTTCAGTTAAACCAATTAACACGAAAGCATTTTTTATTAAAATCTTACTCAATTTATATTCTCAAGTAATAAAAAAATTGTCTAAACATCTTGTTATGCTCAAAATCTTAACTAAATTCTACATCATTAAAAAAAAAAAACAACAATGAAGAAGTAGGTACACTAATTATCGCGACAGTTGGGGATTGTTGAGGTGAGAGCGAATCTCTTATTGTGTAAACCAGGTATTATACCTAAAGGCCATAATTTAAAGAAATACAACAACATGGCAAAATTCCAAAAAACCTGGTTTCTTGAAATGAAAATTTAAGAAAAAAAAATTGGGAAGAAACGAGAAATTTTCGTCATCGATTGTAAAATAAATAAAAAGAAATGCTCAAAAACTTAAGAATCTTGGAGAGAAGGTTATTCAGCTGTATCGAAATTTTTAAAATAAGTTGTTTTTATAAAAAAATGGGGCACTATTTTGAGCGCTACTTGCTCGCAATTTTTGCCAGATCTGTCGCTATCGGAATTATAAAAGAATCTATTTAACTCTGCTGATAATAAGTTATAAAAAATCAACATTTAAGCACAATTTAACTCCAGAAATCTGCAATACTTCTAGGTAGATAGAGTCTGTTGTGATTGCCTCATTGAAAGTTTGTACTAAAATCAGTAGATTAGAAGCCGGCCACATCAATTTATCAAGACAGAAGATAGCAATTTAGTGTACACCACGATTTTCAAACAATTTTGTATTAAAAGCTAATTGTAGTACTATTAAAATTAGTAAAATAACTACATAAACGTTGTCAACCAATGGGGAAACAATATTTTAGTAGATTTCAGGGCACCCATTTATGAAGTTTTGAAGGCAAAAAAGAGAGAGTAAGGATAGTAGGGTTCTACATAGTTCCTATACTATGTAGAACCTTTAAAGACGCATCAATGCCCTCAACACATATTTTTGCAATGTTAACGAAATAATAAAAACTGTGGCTTCCGATATCTCAATTTTATTAAAAAGTTTCAGATATTGAATTCGCTTAAAACATAGACTTTAGGTAAATTATTTCAGGTAAATGCTTCCAAAAAATTTTTGATAACATTACTACATAAACCTGATCAACCAATGGAGTAACAACATTTTTGTAGATTTTATAGAACCCATTGATGATTTTTTAGAGACATGTGCAGCTTAAAATAATAGATTGTCCTTTAGTCGCTCAAAACACAAAGTTTAGTTGAATTATCTCAGGTAAATGCTCCCAAAAATTTCTTGATAACATCACTATAGAAATCTGGTCGACGAATGGAAGAAAAACATTTTAGTAGATTTTACGGAACATATTATTTTTTTGGGAGATATCTGCAGCCTGAACAAGAAGATAACAGTTTAATCATTCCAAACACAAAGTTAAATAAGTTATTTTATGTCAATGCTTCCAAAATTTTTTGATAACATTAAGATGAATAGCATGATACTTTGGGGGAGATGAGTACCAAGTATAACCAAGATTTTAGAGCTAGAGAAAGTTACAAATGAGAAAAAAATGATGCAAGAAGAAGAAGCTTGTGAAGAAATTTTTGAAAAAAGTTCAATGAGGCAAAGATTTGATACAATTAAGAAAACCACTTATAAGACACTATTGCTACACAAAGGTCATTTTCAAAAAATCTAGCCAGCAATTAGAAGAAATAACTATCAATTTAACGAAGAAGCTTTATTCACAAAAATTTACATCTAAAATGTTAAACTAAACGATTAAACAAAATTTTTGAAGAATAATATAGCCTCTATAGCAGAACTCTTTAAAATGCTCTAAAATAGTTTTTCAATGTTTATAAAAAAAAATAAAAACTGTGGCTTTCGGTATCTCAATTTTATTAAAAACTTTCAAATATTGGAATATGGAAGCGAGAATTATTTTATATTGTTTTTTATTACAATTTAGCACAAAAGACTATACAATATGAAAGAGGAATTACGCAACAAATAATATTTTTTTAAAAATTTCGATATGTATTATCTATTAAAAAAATAGAAAATTTTGCTTTTAATCGAAAATTTTATTAAAAATTTTAAATCATAGCTTTTTGGAAATTCAAAGCAATAATTTTGTGAATTGTTTTTAAATTTTTTCAGCATTTGCTTTGAAAAAGTATAAAGTTTTTAATACAATTTAAGACCCGAAGGTGACAATTATAAAATAATCTAAAATTTGTTGTAAAAAGAAACGCTGAAAGATTCTACTATCTATTAAAGTCTTTGACTTTTTGATAATTATTGTAGAGTGTTTCTTTGATTTTTAAAATTTTGTCTGAATCTACATTTGAGCATTTGACTTAAAAAATCACGACATTGTATTTTTAAGTACAATATGGAAGCTGTAGGCGAAAATTTTATAAAAAATAAATTTTGCAATGCTTTAAAAAAATATATAATAAAACTGTGGTTTTTAGCACCAAAATTCTATTAAAAACTACTGTGGAAACTACCTGAAAGTGTGATTGAATTGTGCAAACAAATATTTTTGTTACTGAAGCAGTTGCATCTATCTAAAAGTTTTTTATAATACTTTGTATATCTCTTTTAACTTGTCTGAAATATCGCTTACTAATTTTTCATGTTTATTTTTGCAATATGCAGTTTTTGTACAAATTAGTACATTATCTGTTTCTCTATATTATCCTTAGTTCTTCTTTTCAGAATTATCTTTTCATTCTTCTACACATTTGTTTGATTATTTTCTGCTTTTTTTAAATAGTTGTCCAATTTCCTATCGTCATATAGCTCTATGTAATACAAACTGGGCTTTATTCTTTTTTTCTAATGCTTTTTTACATTTTGACATCATACCAATTCCGACTTTTTTTCGTAGCTATTTGCCAGCAACTTGATATATTTACATAGTTTTTTCAGATTTCTCTATTATTAATATTCAAAACTTTTTCAGGATCATTTGCAGACCTACTTCAAAACTTTTCATTTTATATCGGTTGTTTACTTTTCTATTGTAAGAATTATCATAAAATACTGATTTTAAGAAAGCAAACTTAATTTTTTTTATAATTTTTTTAAAGAATTAAACGGACACAAAGTGGTTCAAATAAACAGAAGCTTCTTTAGAAAAAGAGCCGATAAGCTATATTTGATTAATTCACCATAAAACCTAGACTACGTATTTGTGGTTTTTTAAAAAACTCTGTAATTTATGTTTTTGTGGAGCTAAGTTAATTCCTGTTAAAATTTTTGGGTAAAAGGTTTCAGAAGATAATTGCTCTGATTTCTTTTCAGGGTCCAGTTTCCGAGTGGTTAGGTGAGTATGATTGTAAAAGTAAAATTTTGGAGATGCGACTTGAACATCTCATGACCTAGAAACGAATTTGGTTTACGTTTAATAAGCGTTGTAATTTCCTTAGTCCTTAGGTTTTTTCGTTCGTCCACTCCTCGTTATTTCTTCCGATTAACTGTAGCGCGCCTGAAAAGGTATCTGAAGCTGGGCCGGTTGGTTCAGTGACTAGTTCTTGTATCAGACGCAGGAATACCAGTAATTTATAAGAAACACAATCTAGATAGTGCATCACAATATCTCGCTGTCTATGCGGCCTACACTGGCAGTGTCATCGACTTGTCGCCATATTAATATCGCGTGTCTTGAGGTGTACAGTGTCTTCATTCTTGACGAGGAAAAGTTGTTTTATAATACCGCTACTTATATAGAAGAGCAACAAATAAAAGGAAAAAACTGATAATGATTGGGATGCAAATTGTAAATTTTTTCGTAGGTGGTCTTTGGCAATTAGGGCCGGTAGCGGGAGCGCACGCAGGGCCGGACTCGTTGCGTGTCGTCGACTAATGAATGCGGTGGTCTCTCGCGTTGTTTTCCAGTTCAGCTGGCCTATAATTTTTATTGTCACGGCAAAGAAATATCAGCGGGATAGAGTTTTGCCTGTTTCGTCTTATTGTGTGGAAAGATTCAGTGTCATCGATCATCCCGTAGGTTCTTGCACCACGTCGGACGGACCGTTTCTCTCGGTAAACTGCAGGGGGCTACTCTGCCCCCGGTAGACGTGCACGACGACTCACCATGCTGCTTGTCTTTCTAATTTAATGTTCGTTCACGCATAACATATTTCCCAGCAAGACTCTAATGCCTACACACGTTTTAAATAATTGTTCCTTCACAATTTCAGCTCGGCACAAAACTGCCCCCAAACACGAAACATTTTTTTAATTGAGTACTGTCTGAATTGAATCAAACCGTTTAGTGAACAATTTCGTCCTGGAAATTGGTGTCTAATTCGGTTTAGGTGTTGATCGCCTTGGTGCAGAAGAATACAAATGTCAAATCAGGGGTTAGAACGAACCTCAACAAGGTAGTTTCCGCTCAATATCCTCATTGTGCGACCCTCGAAATACGTGCGTATTGTCGAGAGGAAACGGCCACGAGGGAGAGGTGACAAATTCGTCTTTTCCTCCGGCTCTTGTATATTTAATAGCATCGGGATTATGGTTTCAGACTGACATCTATTAATTATTGTCGAAGCTGGAGGAAAAGTTGTAATCGAATGTCTTCTTGTGGTATCGGTAGCGACGACGTCTGTCTTCAAGATAAAACGAGAGATCTCCGCTTGTCATTTCGAAACTTTGTCTAGAAGATAAATGCTTCAACGTAATTGAAACGTTGCTATAATTCGACACTTTTATCAATTCCAAAAGAGGATTAGGGTGAAATTGAACAGAGATAACAACCAATGTTGGATGGGACACTAGTCACTCTACGCTCTCTTAAACTTTTCAATATTTTTTTTAAATACAAAATTATAATTATATTTAAAAATATATAGGTTCAAGTTTTACAAATATCCTAAAATAAAAGTTCTTAAAAAATAAAACTTTTTTGTGGTAATCTTTTAAAATTTTGAGTAAAAAAAAGTTGTTATTGCACAAACTCCAAAAAAATCTTGTTTTACAAAAAGTTTTTCGCACATTCTATTTAAGACAGTTCCTTTCCTACTACAGAGATCATCAGCAACAATTTTTTATCTTCAAGAGGTTGAAAATCGCGCCTTTGTGTATCTCTATGCAAAAAATATATTACATTCATTCGATTTACTGAATATAACTATTCTTTTAAATATTTAAAATTATGTTCTAGGATCTAACACGAGTTGCCTTTGGGTATGAATGCAATAAATGACGTTTGTTAGTTGTCAAATGTCAAAATTAAAAAATAACGAGATTGGTAATGATTTAAATTAATAAAGGAGTTAATAAATTAATTAATATTAGTTAATATAATTAATAATATAATTAATAATTGATATTATTATTAATAAACTACGTTTATTTACCATCCTGAGAGAGTTTTATTTGGACATTTGCAGAATGTTTATGTTTTTTCGAATAGATATAGAAAAATATAGGCATGCTTAAATACCAAAACGACAATGCTACCTTCTTAAATCTGCCTAACTCTAATGAATATACAGGTCATTGTTTCTGGCATACATCAGCCACTATGTTAGCGAAAAATAGAGTTGACATTTCGGCTTTAAAAAGACATAGGGGTTGGCGATCCACGGCTGTCGCAGAAAGTTATATAAAAGAATCCATGGAGAATAAAAAACAAATAGCTATGAAAATTCTAGTACCTATAAATAATATTAATAATAACCAATCTAGTACACCAGATAACATAGAAAACGTAAATTTTAGTAATATTATTGAAGAAACTTCCAGTACTATGCATTTTGCGACTCCAAATATTAATAACATTGCAAAAAAAAGCAGAAATCACTAGTGCCTTAAAATTTGAAAATTGTAATTTTATTGTGTATACAAAAAAAATTAGTTTACGTTTAAATTTTTTTTATACTTTTTGCTTGAAGATAAAATAGTATATATCATTCAGAGTAGAAGGTCTTTTTGTGCTTCGTTCAGTTGTCGGTCTTGGCCTTCAATCTCTAAGCTAACTACAAAAGGACTAACTTCTACTCCTAATGATATAATCTACTATTCTTTTAACCGTCAAGAATATTTTTTACTTAGTTATAATTTGTTGTTTATAACATGGGTTTGTGTCATATTAAAATAACCATAACTAAAATCTATGTATGTAAAGTCAGGACGTAATTTTTTGAGTTGCAGTAGTCCAAATAATGGTTGAAATTAAGAGACTCCAAACCATACCTAGTAGACCAAATATTGCCGAATATTGAGATTATATTGTTATAATATTTAAATGTTAAAAGATTATAAAAAGTAAGCATAATTTTTTTGTGACACTGACGATGGATTTTGATTTTTGATAGTTCTGTTTATAACAGATGTTTCGCACTGAAAAGTATGCATAAAAAATATATTGACAATGTTGTTTGGATCTTTATAAAGTTAGCCTACTTAATTCCTCTCCGACTTTACAACCCCCGTATTTAGTAAATACATAATTTATTAACCTTTACTGCGACGTCACAATCATAATCAAAATGATAAAGCAAAGAAACAAAAAAATATCTGAAAAAAGTTTTAAATCAGATAAAGAATTCTGTATTGTAATAACTGTATTTACAAAAAAAAATTATAAAAATTAATGAAACATATTTAAATACAATACAAGATGATCCAACTAAAATTTGCATCCATTAAATGTCCGATATCATCCAAGTTTAAAAAAAAAATAATAAAACAGATCAATTTTAGCTTTAAAGTGGGACTAACATTTATCATAGTTTTAAAGTTATTACCTCAACCCTCTAGCCCTTAAAAACTCCTTCAAAAAATTTCAGTAAGCTTAAAACTATTTTGTAATTCTCAAAAAAAAATTGTTCAAAATTTTCAAAAAATAGTTGGTTGCAAAGACAATAAAGGCAGCTTTAAAATGATGTGTCACTCGATCCCACTTACTATTTAAATTTTTTGAAGAAGTGCTTTTGAACGTTAGAGGAATGTATTAATCACTTTAAAACTATAATAAAATTTGGTCCATCTTTTAGCGTTTTTTCGAATCTTGGAGGAAATCGGCGTATTTAGGGGGTGCAAATTTTAGTTTGGACATCTGATGTAGATGTTTTTCTTACATTATAAAATAAAGTGTTTTCTTTATTAACAATTTATTTTTCAATAAACAAAAATATTTTTAAATTGATATAGTTTATAACCTGACTCTGTTTTCTAGTTTTCATTCTTTATACTGATTTTTTTTATTTTAACATTCTTTGATGTTACTCTTGTAATAAAGATACTTATTGTTAATTGCTTTTATAATTAAAAATTTATGTGTGGATCAAATTTGGGTTGTAATATTGTAAGGTGTTTGTGTGTTTCTTGTGGTGGAGTAATTCATCTAATTGGGTCGTTGGGCGGGACAATAGAGTTGGTGGAGTGTTCGCGACAGTGTAATTACCTCCGGTGCTCCTGTCCGTATTTTTATTTACCCCCCGTCTGTGACACAATATACGCAATTTGTCGGACGGGAGGGCAAGAGAGTGGAAGCGGCGGCGGCGGCGGCTCATTATCTACCGTGCGCTATATACAAGGAATCCGAGCGCTCCTGATAAAAGGATACATGGAAAAATTCAAAAGGCAAATTTATTTCGTAGCGGACTCCGAATGAAAAAAGAAATTACGAACAGGAGGGTGATAATAGGAACGAAGACTCTTAAAAGAAAAATATAATTAGAAATATGGAACAAGGAAATCAAAGAGGGGCGGCGTATACCGCCTACGCCAGATTATTTTCTTTCAAAGAAAAGTTCGCGGAAATAGGAATGTGTCGGGACGAGTACGGATTGATTCCCGTATGACAACTTGATTAAGACGCTTAATTAAGTTATTTAATTGGCGCTCTAGCGGTAAAACGCCGCAACTGACGACGTACTTTATGAGGATTTTTATAGCTGCTCACACCTTGGATGGCGCAGGACCGGATTCATGATTCATCAACACTACTAATTGACAAAAGTACCTATAATCTATTGTTTTTTGTTTAGACTCAACGATAAGTACCCTCTCAGATCAGCTATTTACATATTTGTTGGTCTTATCAGGGTTAGAGAGGATTATAGTTACCTAATTAACCCGAAAAAAATATTTTTAACCGCCCAACTTTGTGGTTTATAAGATAATAAAATAGTACAAAATATTATTTAAAAAAATATATTGTGCAGTGCTTGCTTTATTTTAAAATGGTGCGCAAAAGGTCAAAGCTACAACAAATTTTAATAAAAATTTTTACGAAAATTATATTTTGTATCTGCAGTTGTTAAAACTGTGTTTTCTCTAATAGTTTAAGCTATAAAAATGCTTAAGAATAAAAAGCCTTGAATAATCATTCTCATGTTTCAATTCCTATTAAGCATTTATGTGATTAACCATTTATTTTTTCAATACACAGAAATATTTTTGAAATATATAGTAAATCGAAATAAAAACGACAAATTTTAAACAAAAAATAAACATTTAATTATATAACAAGAAATTACTTAAAAAAGATATAAATACTAATAAAGAGAGTAAGGAGACATGATTAATAGGATGGATTAAAAAAATCCAATATTTTTTTTAACTTCCGACACTAAAAAATTGGTAACTAGGCATCTTTAAAAAATGCTTTATAAAGATGAGCTCTTAGTTTTAATAGAAAGGACTCCCTCATCTTAGTTTTCTTTAGTTCTATTTGGCAAAAATTATATCTCGGCACTACTTGATCGTAGGAAAAAAAATTATGTACATTTTTTGTAGGTAATTAAAGGCTTTAAAAAAAGTATATTTAATTTTTTTGTAGCTATTAGTATTTAGAAGATATCAGAGGTCAAAGTTTGAAAAATTTAGCAAATTTTTTTTTATTTCTAAATTTTATAACTGGTAGATAAATAAATATTGAAAAATGCAACATATACAGTTCTATAGGAAATTAAACGCTCTACAAAAAAGGTTTCCTATGGTTAATCGGTTACTCTGACCACTTAGAATATATTCGCATTATAAAAACCAAAATTTGAGACTAAATCATCAATTTTTTTAAATGGTTAAAGTTTTCGATTAACTTCAAAAAACTTTTTTGGTAGAACATTTAATTTCCTACAAAATTGTATGTTGCACATTTTCTAATATTTATTTATCTACGAGTTATAAAATTTAAAAGTAAAAATTTTTTTTGTTAAATTCTTCAATCTTTGACCTCTGATATCTTCTAAAAAAATTGTAAAATACCTTTTTAAGAGCGTTCAATTTTATACAAAAAATGTAAATAAAATTTTTCTGTACAATTAAGTAGTGACGAGATATGGATTTTGCCAAATAAAACTTAAGAAAAAATAGAAAACTGAGATAATGGGAACCTTCCTATTAAAATTAATGAGCTTACCTTTAAAAAGCATTTTTTAAAGGTTTCTAGAAACCAATTTTTCAGTGTCGGAAGTTAAAAAAAAATTTTTTTTAGCTCACCCTAATAATTATAAACAAATATTCAAATAACTAATAAAGATTAAATTAGTGAAAATAAAATATTACAATCCAAATTCAGTTGGTTATTTGTAGAAAAGGTTCAGGGGCGAATTTGCGAGCTAAAGCATCTAAAAATTTTAAATAATTAACCTTTATTGCAAATGTAAAATATTTAAATTATAATTATTAGTAGGAGAAAGGAATGAATAGAAGGAAAAATATGAGAAGCAAAATCAAGATAAATTGTTGGTTATATCTGTGTTTTTGTACTTTTCTATTGTGCTTACATGTTCACGAATTCTGGTTATAATCCTTCGTCTTGTCTGACCAATATAAGCTGCAAGGCAGTTATTACAAGATAACTTGTAGACGCCTGAATGATGTAAAGGATCACTTTTGGATTCTTGTTGTGTATGAGACAGGTCGAGAGATTACTTTTAGAATTAAAAGCAACTTCTATATTATAGTTTTTTAAAATATGAGAGATAGAAAGAGAAATTTTCCCAATGAAGGTGATAGAAGAATAGAAAGGTTCTAAAAGAGAAAATGTAGAAGGAGAATTATATAATGTATTGCTTCTTTGAGAAGTCTTTGAGATAACAGTAAAATAAAGAAAATGTCTTGGATTTAGTCCTTGCTTTGGGTTGAGAATATAGAATGAGGTTGTATTTAGGTTTAGGTGTTAGTATTGGTGTTGGTAGTTGAATCCCTTGTAATTCTTGGAACAATGGGTGATTTGTGAGTCTTGACACGTGTGTGATGTGGGGCACAATACGAAATTCGGCATTTCGTCCGGAATAATCGGATTAGTCCGTGTGTCACCGGAATCAAGAGTGTGTTTATGTAGCGACATGCTCCGGGCCGCGAGCTGGAGTAATGACGAGTAATTCAATAAATACCGCGCCGAGTAGATAATAGCATCGCTCCGGCATTCTGTTTTGTCTCGAACAATGACACTTATAACGACAAATTATGAAACAACTTCGTTAAAATTCCGCTGTCAGAAACGGCCGTAATTTATGCCTCCCGTTTTTCTCCAACTTGTGCTATGGTACAATCATTAATTATGGTGGCTTCACTACAATATAATTCTTTTGAGATATATTGTAATTAAATTTTTATAGTGCTTCGCATTTATTACGCTCTCTAGAGAGGCGACAGTGCTTGAAACGCCATTGTTGAGGACACTCGAAACGAAATTTCTTAGGAAATCCATCCGAGAAAAATGTCCCGCATAAAGCGAGGCTGACGGCCGCTCTTGTAATGAAGGATCCATAAATTAACTTTTTCTGCAATACTCTTGCATCTGGTCTAATAGCTGAATGCGAACAAACCAGATTTTCAAACGATATTTCAGGTTTTAATAACTTAGATATACCGTTTTCTGTATTATAATGTAATCATTAATGATTTACGCAAAAAAATTACGAAAAACCGAGACTGGAATAATGATAATATAAGAATGTTGGCTAATACTTAAATGAGCAAATGGCGAGATATACCAATTTGTAATACCTGTCATCGAGCCATTTTCTATCAGCTAGCTGGTTACCATATGGCTAATTTTGTTGTTAAAGGTCTTCCCACGGTGACCAGCGACAATCGATTCCACTATCACTAATTATGCTAATTTTATTGCCCCACACAGGCCACATATCCATCATAAGAAGCCATTCCAACTCTCAACTCAACTAATTTACCACAACCACAAAATAAATCTTAAGCTATTTCCACGGAAACCCTTAACGAGAGACTTCACAAACTTTTTGAAAATATGTATTACGATACTGTGTTTACATGTGTACTACTAGTAATTTTCGCAATTAGCTGCTAATAGAGCCAACCTCGATGGATATAAAACAGAAGAAGCGCTAGAAAACATTGAGGTAGTTCGACTTAGCGAGACACAATTTTTATATCAAAAAAACACAAAACGTCAGTAGGAAGAGAAAAAGGCTAGAAGAGAATTAACCATCCAAGTGGTTTGGCCAGTATTTTTCTGAGATGGCGCTACAGAAACATGTGTTCATTCACGAAAATTTTAGAAGCGTTCAAAAAACTGCGTTTTGACGAACGAAACAATTTTGGGTCAAAAAACAGCAAATTAGAATTATAGAAGTATTTGAAAACCGTCGCCTAGAAGAAAAAAGAGTACAAAAAAGGTTTTAAGACAGCAAGAAAAGCTTAAGAAACGACTATTGGTAGAAAAAAAAAGAAGCAAAGAAGAATGCTAAAAAACAAAAAAAGCTTTCTAAAAGTTTGATAAACAATGACGGGAAGAAAAACAAAAATAATAAAAGATTCTAGAAAAATAATAGCAAATTTTAGAAGAGTTTTAATTTTGCCAAAAAGAAGAGAAAAAAAAAGAGAAGCTAAAAACACTTTTGAAGAACTAACGATGGATCTACAAGAGCTTGAAAAACGACGATTGGAAGCAATAGACGAGCAAAAAAGAGTTATATAAGATCAAACGATGATTCTACTAAATATACTTAAAACACTGCAATTGAAAAGCAAAAAACTAAAAAACTACGTTTAAAACAAATAGAAAAACTAAAAAAGAACCTAAAAAAACAAAGTGTAATTTCAAAAAAACAGTTTGACTAAGACAAAGTAAAAAAAATGAAAGAAGCTTTTAGAAAAGTTTCAAAAATGACAAGTAGCAAAACAAAAGTTTTGTGAAAATTTGACAATTTGTCAAACGCTTTAAAGATAAACATTTTTAAAACAAAGAAAAATTTGGGAAAAACTTTCTGGAAGTTAAAGAAGATTTAAAAATAGAGTAAATTAGTCGCTAATAAACTGACTATTCGGTCACTTTTCTAACTGACAACCAGTCGGCGAATAGTCGGTAAAAATAACAGACTAGTCAGCTTTAAATTCTTATTATAAAAACTCATTAAAAAAAGATACTTAAAAAATTTGAGACGACGATTAAAAGAAGAACAAGAACAATGTAAGATTTTAGAAAATAGTAGAAAATTTTAGAAGAGTTTAGATTATGGTAAAAAAAAAGAGTAAAAATTAAAAACTGAAAACACTCTTAAAGAACCAAAGATGGAGATCTACAAAAGCTTGAAAAACGTCTATTCGAAGCGATAGACAAGCAAAGAAAAATTCTGTAAAAACAAAAGATGATTTTAACTAAATGTACTTAAAAAAATATAATTGAAAATTGAAAAAAGTGGGGTTTATCCAATCACAGGAACAATGGAAACAAAATCACTTTACTCAACTAGTTTCGTTTGTATATTGAACATCTTCAGGACACAAAGCGAATTTTATTAAATCATTTGAACTTGAAAAATGTCAGAAACAATAATAATACCGGACATATCCTCGTGATGGCAAAGCAAGACTAGTATAAAGAATTTGTTTCTTATGTTATTCAAAAATTTGAAATCGTGCTACAAAACTGACTTTTAACATTTAATAGTTTTGATTAAAATTTTGAAGATTTCGATTTTTAATTTTACTTAGTTGTATATGAAACGTTATATGTATGTTATACGGACCTAATCTTCACTAATAACCCTCGGAAAATTATAAACTTTTCTAAGTCGAGCTTTAAACATTTTCTCGTGTGGTAATCTCTTTTTGATATGCCTTTAATACATAAATAACTATTATAAAACACGTCTATTAATGTACTAATTCAAAATTCGTTCTTTACGTACTATTCTGCAGCTGAAATATGCTTTCTTTTCTGTTTATAACAGAATGGTAAACTTATTAACAGCAGGATTGCTAAAATACTCAAAAATTTTAGAAATAATAAGCTTTCATTTTTGTTTATAACAGGAGGGTGAACTTATTATCTGCAGAATTGCTAAAATACTTAAAAATTGAGAAAATGATAGGCATATATAATTACACCGACTATTCGCCAACTAGTCGGTCGAAGTCTAGTCGGTACATCACTAATCAGAAAAAAATGAAGTTGTCGATAGTCAAAATTCTGATTTTGTTTTTTTATATTAGGTAAACTTTTTTATGTTTATATTTTATATATTTTTTTATTGAACTAAATGCAGATGTTGGTGTTTAATTAGAAGTCTATATTCTTTCTGGGACAACCTCAAAAATTTCAAAATTTTAGAACAAAAGTCACTTTCTATTTCTTTAAACGCATTTGAAGTCATCTTTAGGAGAAATTATGTAATCTATATCTTTTATATACAGGACAGGGTGATTTTTTGAAAAGTGTCTACCCCAATTTTTTCGGTAACGGTTTCGATTGCACTCTTGCACAATTTGCTGTCTCAAATCGTTCAAATCGTTCAAATCCACAGGTTGGGTTTTAAAAATTACTGATTTTAGAGCACAAAATCGAATTGGGAGAGTAACAATTTCAAAGAGACTGACTGGGGCTGCGTCACTTAGTCTTGAGCATTATTTAAGCTTTCTTCTAACCTTTTTTTATGGAACCATTTCTCATTCGTTCTTCTCATTTTACTCTTCCTAATTAGATCATATTGACACCATAAAATGTGCTCTACAATTTGGTAATCTTCCAGATCTTTTTTGTTAAAAATTTGTTTTGATTGCGGGGCAGCGAATCGTTGAACCCAGAATTGAAAAACGCTGGTATTTAATTTAGTTTGTGTGATGTGGCCGTTTACATTGCGACTACAAGCACTTCCTAAATAGTTTTGTGTGTTTTATGTCTCCGAAAACACTGAAGCAACAACAAGTTATCAGGATCTTTAATCTGGACCTTTCACGAAATATGTAAATTAAATTATAAACCAGTATCGATTCTCTCGTCGTCGAAATAAAAACAAAACATTCGGACGATCCACGATATCGTTTAGTATTAAAAGAATGTCAATTTAAATTATCTAAATGTATTTAGTAAAATTTAAAACCGGTTAACGGACAGTTATATTGATGGCCATTCTATTTCAGTTTCGGATTCCGATTATGGCCATATAAATTAAGATAATGGTGAAAGTTTTTTTTTCAGTATTTGGAAAAATTGAATTTAAAAAAATCTTGACGGAAGTACAATTATTGTAAAGAAGAAAATTACGCGTTCAACAAATTATAATTTAATATTCAGGTATAGAGAAATAAAATGCTGTTAATCCACGTCGTGAGAGATTTCCTAGACGTTTCAGCAAACGACGTGTTTTGCATGCAAATGAATCCGGTGAAAAAACTAGAACCATTATGATGTTATTTATTTTCAGTTCTATTCCTCTGAACGCAATTAAAGGCGACTTTTCAGTCCGCGTGTGTGTTATTGATTTGCTCCCCTTGTAGAAGGGTTCCAAATTGCGTATTGTTTCGTTGTAAAAATCAAGGCCCGGAAAAGTGTAAGATTTGTTGTCGAGTCTGCTAATGTAAATGTTTTAGATATTTGCAGAGGGTCGGGATGGTAAAACTCCTCACAGCCATTAGTACCCATCACACTCACAATGCCGTCCGGACATTCCCAACTAATAGACTGACCACCTAACAGATTGCGCCACTCGCATTCTTCTTATTTATGCGAGCCGACACACATTTGTTATTATCTTTGTCGGGGAGAAAAACAACGAAAACAAGTTATTGTTGAACGAAAAATTTTATTAAAATAAAGCGGCGATTAATTAAGATGTCGCCGATAAGTCAGACGTTACTGTAACAGAGCGACTGGCTGTCGATACACCTTCCGTTATTAGATTATTAATAATTTTTACAAAGATTGGCGGCAGCGTCTAGTCGATAAAACAGTTATCTAAGTGTTATAATTATTGTTACGTCAGTTGGGATGAGACAGTTACGCACAAATGCCCCCAGAACAAATTTACATCCAAAGGAATCGCTTGACATGTCTACTTATCTAGCGGCTAAAGAATGTCCTTTTACGTATTTAGATTGTGTAGCGACGCATGGAAGAATGGGTTCTATGCGACAAAGGATGCCGACGGATTTTTCTTGTTTTACAACAGACAATGTTACAGATATTGCAGGATTGAGGAGCGCTCGGAAATAAAATACATTGACACTTTTTATTTAAATGAAAATTTTATCAACGCTTCAAAGGATACAAAGGATAATACGTGACAGGCAGAAAAAATTCAGGATTTTCATGCGGTTTGACGTAATCTACATAAAACAAATAACGCTTAGGATTTTCATATTTTTTATGTACATATATTTAAAACCAAGTTCTAATTTTAGAAAAATAATTAAATTTAGTCAAAGGTGTTATGGCTGTTTTTAAAAAAATGATTAATAAAAATCCTGTAAAGTAGACAACTAATTAAATCAATTCGCTTTAATGTATGAATGTAAAGGTAGTGATTAGCAGATGACATTTCTATAACAACCTCAAAAATGTCAAAAATCTAGAACAAAAGTCGTTTTCGATCTCTTCAAACGTGTTTGAAGTCATCTTCAAGACTTCACAACATTTAAGATAAATCTTACGTAATTATTAATATTTTTTTAGCTATAAACCCGTGGTATATCGTGGTTTTCATGTGATGCCACTTAATGCCGCCATTTAAATCAAAGCACTTTTAAGCTTTTTTTTTTCCTTTTACCGGCAAATCGATGTTAGAATCTGATTGGAATTTCTTCCGTCTTTAGAGCAGAAAAGAGAATTGGGAGCCTATCAAGTTCAAAGAGGCGCTCACTGGGGCTGTGTCACAGACTCTTCAAAATTATTTGAGCTTTCTCGAAGCTTTCATTATGAAACTATGGCTAGATGGTTTAAACTTAAACTTAAGTAGTTATGCATGGTCAGTTCTGTCAAATTTCTTATAAAAATAGTAGCTACAATTTGTTAAAGTCTAAATAAAATGTAATGCAATGTCAGCGATTACACGCTTAATGCTTTGGCTAATGCAAATTCTCTCAATTTTCCGATATCTTCGAGGTTTTGCAATTGTGGCAGAAGATACACGTCAACGCAAAGACCATGTTTTGGATGCAGAAGACTCTATTCTTTTATTATAATGAAAGTCTAGTCTTTGGCTTCTCACACAGCATCAGGATTCTAGTTTTGTGTTAAAAATTTTGGAGACAGATGAATTTTTACTTAAAATATTTTGCTAAAGTTGCTGTAAAAACTCCAGATTTTTGTTATGTGCTTTTGCCAGAGCCATCTACAAACCAGAGTGGGCTTTGCAGCGTCACCATTTATAAAGTTTGAAGGATTAATCTAATCTGTTTATTATAAACCAAATATATCTTGTAACAACACTGGAAAGATACAAGAGAGGAGTTGTAAATTGGTTCATAACGTGTAGGACACTGTTGAAGATCTTTCTTCAACATTCCTTTATTATTATTATTATTATAAATTATTATTATTATAACTCATGCTGAGTTTAGTTTAAATAAGATAGAAAAATAATGTAGTTTTTTCTTCGATTAAGATGAAATTATACAAGTAAGGTATTTTTAATTACTTTTATTAAACATTATCTTTAGGGCTACTATTTCCTTAGCCCTAAAGATGTCTTCCAAGAAGGATTGTAACTAGTTAGCAATATATTATAATTTCTTTCGAGACCAAAAAAACTTATTTTTTCTTCTCTCTTTATTTATTAGTAAGAGTATGCTGTTGTCGTAATTTTTCTTCAAAGACTTTTCTTTCAGTTTTTAACTTATATTTAAGTATTTTTTGATATTTTTTTTGGTATTCTTCTTTCTCTAGTTTGCAGCCATTTTTTTAACTTATTTTTTCTATTTTTCTCTAACTCATCTATATTATTACTTAAGAGAGGTCACTTTCTATCTATGTTTTTTTTAAACTTTTTATATCTTTTATTTTGTACCTACTTGTTTT
This sequence comes from Tribolium confusum, assembly GCA_029207805.1. Lineage (NCBI taxonomy): Eukaryota > Metazoa > Arthropoda > Insecta > Coleoptera > Tenebrionidae > Tribolium > Tribolium confusum. The sequence goes on from JALGAY010000005.1 coordinate 16,621,614, forward strand.
TTATTCTTTACTTGAGCCTTCTAGTTTCTCACTATTCTTAATAAATCTCTATTATCTATTTGGTTTTGTGTCTTTTCGAAAAATTTATCTTTTTTCTTGTAATCTTAATTTTGCCGGTTGCCGTTAGTATTTTCTATTGCTAACCATTTTTCGTTTGTAAAGAATTCTTCTTGTTTGATGTCAAAAACACATTGTCGACTTTATCTTCACCCTACGTCTACGGACATAGGGCTTTTTACAAAAGTAAATATTTTTACTATTTTAGGTGTCTTTAGACAACATATCTTGGAGTTTTTTCAATCAGACTTAGATTAAGAGAGTTGGAAAATTTAATTTAATTTTTAGGAGTCCTATTGCAATATACCCTTTTAGCTAAGAAGATTTTGGGAAAAACTTATTCTGTTTAGAAGCTTAGACTGCTTTTTTCTTTTTTTATTTTGCTATTTTAATTTTTTGCGATTTTGCTCTGATTCTATTACAATTTAAAAGGTTTACTGCCCTCTTTCAGATAGTTGACAAAAAAATTCCCATTCAGTTAATTGAGAAGGTTTTTCCAGTAAATTCGTCTTGTTAATAAATTATAACTACTACTTTCTACTTCTAATATATTATTTTCTACCATACACCCCTAACTATTTTACAATTGAGAAGGTTTACTGCTCGTTCCCTTTCAATTTATAATAAGGTTTTCTTAGAAAACCATTTGGTATAGAAGCTTACTCTACTTTCAACGATTTTGTTGTAATTTTCTTACAATTCAGAAGGTTTATTTTTCGCCCTCTTTTAGTTTATTGGGAAGGTTCACCGCTGCCTTCTTGTAGTTTATTGGCAAAGTTTACTGAGCGCTCTCTTTCAGTTAATCTAGTTAAAAACGTTATGCTACTGTATTCTTCTTCTAATGTTCTAATTTTCTATTTCTATAATTTTGCTTTCTAATTTGATTCAGTACAGTTAAAAAAGTTTTCCAATAAACTTATCTAGTCTACAAGGTTTCGGGACCATTGGGGAATAGAGGAACTCTCAGTGGAATATATTTGTTATATAAGAAGTAGATTCTACATTCTACATTTATTCATAACAGTTTTCATTTCAAAATTATGTTTAGATCATTGCTGCGATGTTTTTATCAGCCAACTTTAGTCCACATGCACAATCCTCTAACAATTTTTCTTATAAACTTATCTAGTCTACAAGCTTTTAAGACTATTAAGGAATTGAGGCTTTGGGTGAGGATATATAAAATATTAGACATTGTACATTTTCAATTGATCTATTACATCTTCATTTTTTTTATTTAGATTATTTGATATTTGAATAATATATTCGAGGCGATTACTTACTAATCTCCTTCTTTCATTTATTCTTTTTCATTTATTCTTGAGCAAATTATTCAATATTTTTTCTGTATTTTCTTAAATCCTTGTCTGATCTGTCTTTTTCGAAATTCCAAGTGTTGCTATATTTTGTTTTATTATTTCTCTTACTTGCTTTTTTCTTTTCTAGCAGTACTTTTTACGTTCCATGTTTTTTAAATAATTTTTTCTTTTTTTATCTATTTTTTTATTTTATTTATCATGTCCGTTGTTTCAGTTAAGGTCATTTTTCAAATAATTCTGTTTCCTTTTTTGTTGTTTTATTTTCTTTTGTTGTTTTTGTTGATTGTTTCTTCTTAAAACTTTTTCTTTAATTGTGGACTTTTGGTAACCTATTCTCACAATTTAAAAAAAAACTACATTGAGGCGATGGAGTTCTGATCGCGATTTAAGCACTTAGCTTGACATCATAATCGAGATTCTTGGTATCCATAACCATTTCGGGACCCCCAGCATCACACAGGTAGACACTGATGACGAAAAAAAGCCTTCTTGGGCTTTTCGCCTTCTACAATCCGCAATTTCGTCTTGACTTGCATGAAAAAATTGTCTTTACTGCTAAAAAAAGAAAGAAGAAACTCATCAAAGTAAATCGATATTGAAGTCAAGATGACGGCGACACATGGCGTCACCTAAAAAAAACGATAAAATTGTAGATGCATTATAGCAGCTGCAAACATATTGTCAAAAATAGGGTCTATGATATCGGAAAAATTAAAAAGCATTTTTTATGTGTAACCCGATGTAAAGCTTTGTAAGTAATTTGTACATATAATGAAGGGTTTTAGACGTGCGTAAAAAATTAAATTATGTATTTAAATGGTTATTAATTTATGGCATTTTTTTAATTATAAGTATTACATCACTGTTAGTGTTGACAGGTGGAGATAAGTAGCAAAAGTGCTCCAATTTTCTTGTTAGTGATTATGATCGTTATATTTCAAGCGTCTCGTAATAAATCCGTCGTTTTTCTCTTCATCTGAAGAATGATAATTGTTGTTGTGGGTATTTGGAAAAAATCTGAATAGCTTTCGAATTTTCCTCGGTAGAACTGTTTCAACTTTCTTAAAAAAGTTTAACTGTGAAAGTCGTCAAAACAATTGAGCTTACATAAATTGGAGCCCGGAGGAATCCGGCGCGCCAATATCTCGTACAATAATAAAATAGAATAGAAATGTATGCAGGCCTGGGGCTTAATAATACGTTTACAAATTACGATCCAGATACAGTAGCATTCCGAGCGACGTGTAGAGGCGGTACTTAATTACTCATTTTATATGCTTCAGTCACTATTTGTTAATAGATTACGGTAACAACAGGTAGCGAGAAAGTTGGACGATTTTCGCCGAGTCGACGACCACCCTATAGCAAAAATCACAAATTATAGTCTTATGCAATTTTAATTATTACAACAATAGACAATTAAGAGAAACAATCGATGCTGGATTATAACCGGAGATTGTCCATCAGTTAGTAACATGTGCGATTGCGAAAAAATTCAAACAATACACAAGTGATTATTAATTGCAAACAAGTTCATAATTCCATTCGGTTTATGGCGCAATAAACAATTATTAACGGCAATTAAAAGAGTGAAAAATCGAATTTAATCGCTGATTTACATCTACAATGTTTCATCCCGGATGCACGCCGCTGATCAAAATAAACGACAAATTTCTAGCACTAATTTCAGGCAAGAAAACGATCGATTACCAGATAATTGCACGCCCAACATACCAACACTATATTTGGTCATAAAAAATTCTTTCTTTCACTTTTATTTTTCGAATTTATGAAAGATAACTGACCTGTTGTAAACTCACTAAATAAAATTTCATAATCCTAATACTAGATTATTGTATCAGGAGAAAGAGAGTGTAGCTTTTTGTGCTTAGAGCTTGTTAGTTAAACTTCTGACCATAGTCTACTAAGCACAAAAAGGTTTTTGATTCGGAATAGCATAGATATTTTATTTTAGTTTCCACATTGTGCAAATAACAACAAAAACAAAAATAGCTGACTGCTGCACGCAGGATGTAATCAAATGTAACGCAAACTTAACGAAATTTCCTAGAAAACAGCTGTTAGCTTCCAAACAAAACAAATGCGTAACCTCAACACGACCTCTTCTACGTTTGTTGTGTGCGCTTCAAAAGTGTTCTAAAACTTATAATTTATTATATTATTCGGTTCTTGTTGTAAGATGAATAATTTAAACCTTTTAATGAAAGTGAAACAGTTTCTAAAACTGTTCTATTGTTTTGTTTGGAATCGGAATTCTGACCAATCCAATATTTTAACGTCAGCACTTGTCTCTTTAAAAGTCCTTATTGAAAGGATATTTATCATATTAAATATTAAAACTGTTGTTACAAAACAAACTTTAGCAACACAGTTGCAATAGTAGTTTGTATAGCTATTTCTTCATCAATTATTTGTAATAGTACCGAGTAATAATTCACAGCTTTACCTATAAATATATTATATCGAGTGTTTATAAATGTCTGGGCATCAAGTTACCTCTGGAATTTTTGTTGAATTTGCCGCTTTGTTGTGATGACTATTATTATTATACACCATAATATGTTAATGGATTGACAATGTTGACCAATGTGTTGACTTCAAAAATCGGAAATTATAATTGTAGCGGCAAACAGTTGTCAAAAACATGTTAACAAAATTTGCAAAACCAACTTGATGCCCAGCCATTTATAAACACCCTGTATAATTTAGTGTTATAAGTGTTTGACCATCGACCTCACTGTTGGCATACTGGCTCTAATTGAAAAAAGCTGCGGCAAGAAAAAAATAATAATATAAGAAAAACAGAATGAGAGACAGAAAAAATATTGCTAAGAAAATTGCTAGGATGCAATATAAAAAAGAAAAAAATGTTACGTTTCCATGGAAATGCGTTGACATAAAAAAGCAACAAGTAGGCTAAGAGATAAAGAATAATTAGTAAAGAATCTTTTATCGATGACATTTTGTCCTAAAGTCATATTTACGGAGATAAACTGCCTATTCCATACTTTTGACTAACCCTGTATAAAGAAAATTAAACCATCATAAGAACAAACAATAAGAAATCGAAGAAATTTTTAAGAAAACAAAGCGTGAAATAAGCACTTATATTAATCCCTCTCTTATCTACATGAGGCAATCAAGAAAGCCAACAAAATTATGAAGAAACTGATCGTGGGGTATTGGAAAATAAAAAACAAAATAAAAGAATTGATGTTTACACACGACATAACATTAATAGAAACTACGAAAGAGAACCTGCAACTTAAAGTGATAGTAGTAAACAATAATCTTTAAAAAATAAATAATGAATTAATATTAAAAAAGCAAAACTGTGCTAGTTTTCAGCACAAAAAAAAGACAAAAACCCGATAACACGATAGAAATGAGGTTGCTACAAAAAATAGAAGACAAAATCAGAAACATGAGCTGCGGACAGAAACTTCATATACAATCAATTAAGAAAATAGTAATAGATAGTCAACTTAGATGGTTTTTATATTTGTATAGAATAGAGTCTATAGACTTAGAAAAAGAGTTTTTGAAACGCGAGTACTGGAGAAAAACAGAAAAGAAAGACCAAGAACGAGATGGCTATACAGTCTTTGAGAAAAAAATAACTTAAAAAAAAAATAAAAATACAATAAGTGAAACAAAAAAGCTTTACAGAATTAATGGTAGGAAGGCTTTAAGACCAAAATAACTAAAGTAAGCATTTCAATTTTGGCTAATATAGGTATAGTTGCGTTATTGATTGAATTTGAGTTCAGTTAGAATTAACTGTTGTAGATTTCTGTTTAAATTTTGATGGTACACTGAAGAAGAGGAGTACTATAACCAAGTCAGTGTGATCTATACAGTCCGCCATAAAATATTTAAAATGTAATTTAAAAAAATTGAAATTTTTTCTATGTGAACATAAATCGTGCTCCCTGTGGCGCCCATCCAGGCAAGATTTTTGATCGATGATTAATTCCCGTTGTTATAGTCGATATTTCCGAATTGGTTATTTGATTGCGTGGGTTGTGGCAGTTGGGCGTTTGAATTTATATCTTGGCGTATTAAATTAGACATTTAAGCATTTGGTCGTTAGTTTGTCGATATTTTTCCCAGTTTGGGTAGCTGTTTTCGGTAGTGACAAAACGTGTGAATCGTCCGAAACCCAATACGCGTTAACACCTGTGTCCGAATCATTAAAAAAGCTGAGTGTTTGGTAAATTTATGTATAGAAAAAGGCGAACGCGCGGTCAGTTCGACACAACAGGTGAGCGTGTAAACGGCGCATTAGCCTTTTAAATTTATATAGAATTTCATCATCACGGAAAATGCGGATCGACTACCTGTCAGATCGTTTACCTATTAGTTAGGTTCATTGTTCCCGAAACTAAATACGTGTTCGGAGAGGGACATCATGTTCCCAAATACCGATTTTAAAACTACCATGTAATTTACGAAGGATTCCACGCATACGTGAAGCCATTTTTACGTGCCGCTTATTAAAAACTATAAATAACGCGAGAGCTAATTTGTTTTAATAACGTGTAAATCCGATAAATTTTATTACGGACCGTTAACTTTCGAATAGATGAGACCAACAAGAACACAACTGGCCGAATTTTTTTTTAGATACGGACAAAATTTTGCATTCCAAGATTTCAAACGACATGGATTTAACATTATCAGACAATTACGCAACTGATACACGAGCTTTCATAAAGATACAAACGGATTTCTCACTTATATCACTACAAAAATAACAGTTTAAAACGAATTTCAAGTTTTTAAAAAATCCGAATTATTTCAAATTTTAAAAACTGTACTTAGATCGTCTCGTCCCTCTGCTTTTTAAGTATAAATTTTTAAGTGTAAATCTGTAAACTGAAATTTTTACTCCTGATTTTACAAATAGCAAAAAAATTAAAAAATATACTATTAGGCATGTATGTTGCTTAAAACTGTCTAAAACCTTTAATTTTTGCAAGATTTTAAAAATTTATTATTAACGGCTCTAATTTTCTAACATGGATGTCTACAAGTCCAGGAAAATTAGAGAATAACATGGCATCTTTTAAAATAAAACTTTTTTACAATTTATTTACTGTTACAAAATCATTTCTCTTTAAAACTATCATTGCAAGAAATAATGTTTTTATCAATTCGTTACCAGACACCTTTAAAAAGTGAATTAGCTTGTTAAAAAGTAATGAAGTCTTTACAAAGATTACATGATTTTTATAAAGTTTGTTTGGTGTTATTATTAGAATGTCTTAAAACTACAGTTTTAAGATGGCTTTAAAAAAATCTTGCTTCAAAATAAATACAAATTAACTCAAGGCGCAAAAATAAAATTTGTCAAATTTTAAAAACTGTCGATTCATATGTTTTCAAAACAGACAGTCTTCATACTCTTCTTGGTTATTTTGATCATTCAACTCTACTAATCAGTTATTTTCATCTTGTTCTTCATAATTATTTTTTTACAGAATCTCTGTCGACAACAATTGTTCTGTTTTTTTTCTTAATTAAAATTTTATTTTCAGTGTTTTTATAAAAGCAGGTTATTGACAAAATAAATTTTTGTAGTTCTAGAGACATTTTTACAATTACTCAGTGCTTTTAGGTAATTACGTTTCACTTGTCTCTTAAACTGCCCACTTTTTAAAAATTTTATTCTACTTTTCCAACAATGCCATGTTTTCTTCTAACTTCTATCAGAACTTTGGAGTTATAGGTTATAATAGTTTTAATAAAGCACTGATTAATAGTGACAGCAAAAATATGCTTAAAAATTTGTTCAGAGGGTGTTTCTTGGTTTTTAGGACAAAAAAGAAAAAAAATTTCTAAGAAAATGTCAACGTTTCGAACAAGTGGAGTGGTTTAAGCTCCTCTTTGTCTTCTTCAGAGCTAATTCTTAATTTAATTACATTACAAAGTAACATATTTTATTGTTTTAAATTAAGATTTAGCCCTGACAAAGAGGAGCCTAAACCACTCCACTTATTCGAAACGTTAACATTTTCTTAGAAATTTTTTTTCTTTTTTGTACTAAAAAGCAAGAAACACCCTCTAAACAAATTAATAAAAAAATATTAAAAATATTTTCAAAAATGCTGGTTTAAAACCTAGTATATTTCGGTTTTGTGATATGCGGTAAATACTACTTATAGGTTTTAAAATGCAATTCTACAAAATGTTTTTAAAAAACTTTCAGAAAGTTAAAATATTAAAACTGACATAAATTATTACTACATTTTGTAAAACTTTTATAAAACTGTTTATTCTTATTAATTAGAAAAAGAACAAAAGGATTTATAAGCGCACTGTTCTTGGCTTGTAAAACTGTTACAAGATTACCAGGTTTAAATTAAGTCTTAATATTGTTTTTAAAACTAAATTTTAAAACATATTTTTTAAAGAGTAAAACGTTTTAAATTTGACTCTTATAAAACATCAGCTTTGTTTAAAACCTAGATAAATTATTTATAAAACTAAAATAAATCTTTTAAATTGTTTCTTGGAATGGGACCATCTTGGAAGAGCAGTACATTCGCATAGACCTCAACCCGAAAGCATGAGGAAGCTCTCCCAGCTTTTACCCATTCTGTGGTTGCAAATTCGGGAAGTTTTACATATTAGAGGCCAAAATACTATCTATTGACATTAAAAATATTTTTTTATGCATTAGAATTTTTTTTTTATTTATTTATGTTATATTTAATTCCGAATTAATACGATTTTTTTTAATATCACTTTCTTTTTATACAGAGTGTAGCTAAGACATAAATAGCTAATTCAGTATCTTAAAGAAATTACAAAATATTATCTTTTCTAGATTTGTTAGTTTTTGTCTATTTTGAGGTGGTTTTGTCTTTGAAGTGTGCCTTTGTCGGTGTATAAAATTAGTGTTGGTCGTTTCGCGTAATGCTGTAAAGTTCATAAATAAATTTTACGATTTGTAAATGAAACAATTAGTATAAATGGTGTTACGTAATGTATATAACAGTTGGAATGAGTCTCACAGTCGGTAGCCCCTGATCCTTTTATTTCGGATGACTTGCTTTCTACAAAGCAAATAGATGAGCGAAATTGGTTTACCGTAATGTTTTGTTTTTAAACAGAGAGTGCTTTCGTTTCGAGCCTTTTTGGTGGCCTCCGGCCGTTTGGGAAAAAACACTCGCGAGTTTAAGATCGAAGAGGAGGAGTTGATGACGAATCAATCGGTGAGAGAGAGCTTCCTGGAAAAAAATCCGGAGGTTGATTGATGATGAACAGACAATGTTACGAGAAACAATCGAGTGTTTATCTGAGCAAACAAAAACTCGAGTGAACTGATTGTTTTACGAGTTGGTGTATATTTAGCTACCGGATTCAACAGAAATGAGCCAGAGTGGGACGCTTTAGTGGAAACGTAATGGTGATGTTGAAAGAGCTGCAAGCGGGGAAACAAAGCAGTTCATAAATCGTCCAGAACACATGGAATTGTTTAACTTTCGAGCGATGATTGAGTACATAAAACATCCGTGTAAATAAACACGCTTTTATGGAGTCTTTCTTTTAAGTAGCTTCGGAAAAATTTTCAGCTTTTCACTGAAATAAAAAGCAAACGGAATACGAGACGCTAAATAATCATTTTCGGATCGGCATTCTGCTTCTGTTTGGCCAAGACGACTCCAACAAACGCCTCTGAGGCTTTCCATTAACTTCTTTACGAAGCTCTTTGACGAACAACTCGTAATTTCTTTCTGTTTTCTTTTCATATTTTTACTAATGCAAAGACGGATACAGATTTTACCCAATCCAATATCCAATTCAAATCTTCTACCGCGTTTAGAACTGCAACCAACAATTATAAAAAAAATTCTGATCTCTTTTTTTTAACAGTTAGCCTTAAAAACCTATTTGAAATCGTTCTTGACCATCCCACACTTTTTCAGGTGATCCAATCCTCGTTACATAACTTTCGCCACTTCTGTGCTATAAATCAAGCTTAGTCTCTTAAAACCCATTTGGGTTAAATATTTGATTACACGTCGACTTGATGTGATCTTTTGTTTGTCGATTATATAAAAATCAATGGAGCTTTGACCGCACAAAACCGATCGCTTATAAATCATCCGATTTGAATTTTTCAACGAGCAAAACAAATCGATTACGAGCGGACGGCTTAGCGCGTAATCCTTGTGAGAAGAAGGTTTTTCTTCCAACCAACGCACAATTAAGATAAACATCTCGCACAAATTCAAATTTCGAATTGATTGAGTGCAATAACAGCGCAATAACTTTACAAAGAAAAAAAAAGATAATTGTGTAGAGCGTACGGCAATTAATGCTCTTCGCGCAAAGAAGAAACAAGTGGATCTCTGACAGATGCATTAACTTCACTGCTCGTAATCTCGGTTTCAATTGAGATGCAGATGGTGATAATACGCCTATTATATACCAACTGATTTGTGAACGGAAGACCGATTTTTATTTATTGCAAATTACAAAAGGAACGATTGTTTGATTTTTGGTGATGAGGCTCGATCCATTCCGAAGATTCCTCAACACCAAACTTACCTAATCCGACGAAGATTTTAATGTTGGAACGCTGTTTAGTGATAACAGCCATTAACAGTCGAGGATTCTCCAAATTTTTAGAAAAGTGAAAATTCACGCTCGAATTACCAAACAACTGAGAGGTTATGAACCTGTACCTCCAGACACAAGACACAAGATTGTTAGCTATTTTCGAGTAAATTGTTTCTGTGATAAATTGTATTTAGAAAGTCGCAGTGTGGAGGTACAGGACGTAAAACGCACTTATTACATACTCGTGCCTCTGCTGAATACATGTGTATTATATATTATATATGTATTACCTATAAAAAGCTGGAAGCAAATTTTACTAATTTTGTAGCCCGAGGAAATTATTTCGCTATAACTTTAGAAGTTAAACAAGATATTTGTTAACAATATCAATACAAAAAAGTTACAAAAGCTGGAGGTTCTAATTTTTAAGTTACTAAAGACTAAAGCCACAGTTATATCCAATATGTTTTACTATTGTGAACCGGAGTAGACAATTTACTAATTTTTAAAATTGGGGTAATAATTTTAATTTGAGAAGGTAGACACATTATTTCTATTAATTCTTAAATTAAAAAATTAGACAAGGACAACATTATTTTGGTAATTTCAGTAGCTGAAAGTAATACTTTACTAGGTTTGGAGACTAGTAAAGAATAATAACTAAGTAATAATTTTTAAAAATATTAATAAATAATTTAGCTCTGTAAAATATGTTTTTGTGTAAAAGGTATGTTATATAATACTCAGAATAAAAAAGAAATTTTATTTATTGCTCTTAAACACTGTAATTGCATCAAGTATAAAAATGAAAATTGCAATAGCATAATAACATTATTAATGTCTGATAGAAAATGAAATCTCTTGATAATAATCTGAAGAATGAGGTTAATTTCTCATTTGCGATGTACACTATAAGTGCTCAATTGGTGACAAATCAGGTAAGCGTGGAATCATCAACATCGCTATAAAATTTTCCCCGTCTATCTAATTAGCGCAAAATTTGCTTCATCCCTGTCGCTCTTTATTGTTCAAATAAAATTTCGTCGTTTGCTAATTAATAGAAGAAGATCAAAGGTAGATCTTCTCGACTTGTTAAACCGACCTCAAACCTCTACAACTCCCGTAAAAAGGCCGTTGTTTTAAAAGTGAACATTAATCATATTAGGCGGGTTGTTTACACAAGCAATTCCCTTTGTGCTCGACATTGAGGGGAAGGACTCATTTGTATTTGTTAGCAACGCAGAAAGCAGATTGCTCCTTGCCGGGGTCAGATGGCTTGATATGCAGATCAGGACTCAGGAGACCGGAGTCGACACTGTTCGCAAGGATTATGCATCAATTAATTTATAGATTCACCTAGAGGATAGACTATTCTTGTGCTTGCCGACTCTCCCTTGTCTATCTCTCTGTGTATATATTTTAAATAGCAACCTCAGGCGTATTTGCAAACTTTTGAATAAATGTTTATTCGAAAATCACATCAAAGAGAATTTACTGACAATGAAACCAAACCGAGTTTATTTTACTCTGTCATTGATAACAATCAAACTGAATTTTATTAATTAGAAAATCTATACAAAACTGTTTTGTTTGACAAGATTCATTAATTGACTACCTACTTTTTCCCTTCCTGTCATTTCTTAATTTACTACAATACAGTCAGGTAAAATCCAATGCTATTATTTCGAAATTACTCAATTGGGAAAGGTCAGGACCTAGAAAACACAACGAGCCAAAAATTTGTTCTGCATGAATGCTTGATGGCAAGTATTTTTACTGTTAAACGTCAACAGACAATTAATTATTATCTCAAATGATAGATACTGTATTTGCTTGTACTTTTGCCAAAATTAAATTATAAATCTTTTTCTTTAAAAAACAAATGAGTTTTAATCAAATCAGCAATTTTTAGAACAGGGATTTTTATGATCAGACAACAACCGCTAAATTAGAAGGTGCGAAAAAATGTTTTTTTTATTAAAACAGAGGAATTGAAAGAAATTTTATTTGGTAGGCCAAGTCGTCAAAAATAACAATAGAAATACAGTCCACAGCATTTTTCGAACAGTATTCAAACAAAAATTAGTCCCTCGAGCCGGATACAGTTTTAAATAACATCAGCGGTAACAACCAATAGGATATATTTGACTGTAAAATACTGAGAAAAGATATAAAGTCTAGCTTATAGAATTCGTAAAGCAACTTGACTTTTATGGTTATTAATATTGATAAAAAATTACCTTTATTACCTCCAAAGTTAGTAAAATATTGCCTCCTCATAAAATTGGTTACTATTAATTTCAGGTAAGACACTAGCAAAAATATTAAAATACTAGATTATTATTAGTGCTTTAAGGAGTGGACACAAAATTTTCTGGTGTACAAAGAGCAAGATTTCTCATGATTTCTCATGTTATTATGTAGATTTACGATTTACTAGATTTTTTTATGAGATCTAAGAATTTCTCTGAGAGGGTTTGCATAAGAAATTTTTAAGAAATTGCAAGAAGTTTTTTTAGTAAGATACATAATATATCAATATAAAACATTTTGGTGTACAAAGAGCGAGATTTTTTTGGATTTCTCATGTTATTACGTGGATTTCCTAGGATTTTCAAGATTTAAAGATTTGTGAAGGTTTACAGAAGATATCTAGGAATTTTCAAGAAAATTCAAAAAAATTTTTTAGTAACATTTTGCCTCTGACTTTAAAAATTATCAAAAAGTTACTTCCGTTTTTCTAAATTGAAAAAAATATTTTTATTTTTATTGATTTACCATAAAAACGGATACAAAATGTGGCGTCCTGCTTTTAAAATTAGTTAAATTACGTCTCTAGATTTCAGAAATAGTAAAATAGATAGTAAAATAAATAGTAAAGACGAAGAGAATATCCCTTTTATTATTAATTGAAAAATTGATAAGAAATGACGCCTCTAACTTCTAATAATTGAAAAAATGTAGCTTTTATCATTTCTAAAGTTGTTAATAGATAATGGCCGGCTTGCAAAATTAAGACATTTTCTCTTTGATTTTGAAAATTTGTAAAATCTTGTCTTTGGTTCGAATGGAGCGTAACCCGTAAAAATTTGTAAGGAAGCTTTCATTGACAACAGGTTTTACTTCCTATCTAGATGAATCTAAAACAATTTTTTTACTCTCTGAGGCTTTCCTTATAGAACTTGTTGGAAAGCATTTAAAACATTGAAGCTCTATCTTTACAAATTTACTATGGCCCAGTTGCTCAGTCCTTCAGATTATAAACAAAAAATTAGAATTTGTAATTAATTCAATAATGTTTTAAATGATGATAACCTTCTTAATAAAACTTTTTGTTCGGATAAAGCATGGTTTTATATATACTTTCAGAATTATCCTGTATAGCCAGCTGAAAATCCTCATGCCACTGTTAGACAAAATTTGCATCTAGTAAAATTTGGGGTAGCCACATCTAGACAGAGAATAATTGAACCCTACTTTTTTGACTTTACAGTAAATTTAGAACGTTATGTCAATTCCATTTTACAATTTTTTATACAAAAATTACAAGAAAACGATTTGCAAAGAGGTTACTTTCAGCAAAATTCTGCAACAGCTCACACCGCTGTTTAGAAGATTTAGAGCAATTTTTCTCAAATAGGATAATTACTAGAAGAATTTGGCTATTAAATTGTCTAACCTCACTCAATTAGATTTCTTCTTATTTGAAGAAATTAGTTGAAGAATTACAAGCTGCAATTATAGAAAAATTAAACAGTGTAACATTGAATACACAAATAATGTATTTAATGACCTAAAACTGGGAGTTAATTTATGCATTAAAAATAACGGTGCACACTTTAAATCTTACCTTTAAATATTGTTTCTGGTTTTTTATTTGCATTATTTTTTATTATATTATTTAATAAAGTTATTATTATTGTTGAAAATATATTAATTATAAAATTTTATTTGACACGGTCTTGACAGGTGTAAGACGAGGACTTGCAAAAAAATGTAGTAACTTTATTGCCAACTACTTAATCAGTATTTGTTGATCACGTTGTATATAAAAATAAAAACAATTGAGTAGAGTTGACAAAAATAAAACTCAGTATTTACCTTAAAAAACTTGTTTTTGTAACTTTTGGCAATGTTTTGAATTTTTTGTGTTGCGCTCTCCGGTTCTATTCGTCCTAGATTAACAAATTGTCGGCTTGACGTCCCCAATCCGATCACTTGTTACATCATTGATGTCAATGTAACAATAATGTTATAACAGCGTCTGGGGAAACAGATGTAGTCGCTGACATTTTTAAGTTTCTTCTAGTCTGCAATTATGTCTCAGTATTTGGCCGCTGGTCATACTGTCTAAGAACCCTTGGGTTATACAATAACTTTTTGATAAAATCATTAGGGTGCTAATGATGTCTAGGGTATGTCTCATCTCGTAAATATTCTCATGGGCGATGACAATGAGATATTTTTGTGGGATTGCGGCTTGAACGGCGATTACCTATAATTAATGACACGTCAGATCGTGAGCATTAAAGTGCATCCATCTGCTTTTGTTGTTGGCGATTCTTTTGAGCGAGAGGAGCTACCGTGGCCGGTTATAATGTCGGACTAATGCCTTTGTGTGCATCCCTTTATATAAAACAACTCGCTGTTCGTTTCCTCCGTAATATAAAGGATGAATAGCGCTGTAATCTTTCATTGTCTTTACGCCGAAATACCTCCATTGTAGGTTTGGGACCGCTGGCGAGACTCAACTCTTGAAAATATTTTAAGTTCCTGTTAATTGTGCTTTAGGAAACAATGATGGAGACTCGACACGAGTATTTTTAGACAAACATGTTTGTTTAGTTGATCGTAAAATGTTCCTTTTGTCTCGTGGCTTAGATTTTATTGTCCGTTTATTTGGAGGAAAGTCACGATGATATGTCAGATTAAGCGTACAAATAAACCACCGAAACACTCGTAAATTAAGCGGGCTTTTCAACCACTCGCTCATTTTCTTCTTTCTCAACTTTTATGCTATTCTAAATATTTTGGCTTCGGAATAATTAACTTCATGACCACAAACAATTTGCTACAACTCACAAAATGCGACGAAAGATATGCCAATTGCCAGACAAAACATGGCATTCTTGCAATTTGTTTCAATTCGCAAACACATTTTCTAAAAACAAAACTTCCCAAAATACAAATTAAGTAAAATCTACAAATTTAAGTAATACTTATAATCTGCTTTTAACATTTATATTGTTTTAACAATTTGCAACATAAAAAAAGCTTTGACTCCTAGCAAACTTCAGTGGAGATAGGAGTGGGTATTTATCAAGAAAGAAAACAAAAAATATAGTTTTAATAAATTTTAATAGACCTCACAAATTTTATTCTGAAGCAAATTTAGAAATCCTAAAAATTATTGTGACAAAACTTTAAATTAATTTTAATAACAAAAAAAATTGCATCTATTGATTGCGTGTAAGTAATCAGTAGTCGAAGCGATTGGTGGTAAAATAAATAAATAATTTCAAAATAATAAAGTATTAAAACGATTTCTTCTAAATGTTATTTGTAATTTTAGGTCTCAGGTTTTATTAGACATTGTTTTCGTTAATTTATTGAAGAATTTTTAAAATTTTAAAACATAATCTAACTAATTTGTTTAACTAAAATTACAATTTTTTCTAACTGAATCGCACAGAAGAGCTTAAAATAGATACTAAATCTAATTTAGAATCGTAGCTGTATGCAGGTATCTCCAAATCCAAAAAGCTATTTAAGCTTCGTTTCACCACCAATTGATTGACACTTGCACGCATCCTTTTGAAAGTCATTAATTTTTAAAAATTACTTTAAAACCGAATTATTAACTCACAAAACTTCTATCGATAAACTCAAAACTCGAAAAACAATAATTTAAAAATATTAAAAAGTATTGTTTGTGCTTTTCAGTTTTTTTTTATGTTATCTGTACTTTTGAAAAGACATTGCCAAAGGCGAATTTTAAAGATTCATTTTTAGGAAGCGGGGTGAGGGTTAAGCGGGGGAAGTAGAGGAGAATTGAGTTTGCACTTTTCTTATAGTCTTTAGAACTCTTTTTTTAAGTAGGCACTTGGTCTTTTTTTACATCCCGCTTTTTATGCAACAATTTAAGAGCTTTTCTACAAGGTTTATTATAAACAAATCGCCTGCCTAGAATAATAGTGTTCTAACTACACTTTCTTCCGAAATTGAGATTTTTATTTCATTACGGTCTTACTCCACTTTTACATGTTTTGAGTGATATAACAAATTTATTTCTTGCTTTAACACCCTAAAAACTACCTAGTATCTACAGTAGCAAATGCATTTGTTGGTTTTTCAATTTCCTGTAGCACATAAAATCTTTCCTGTAAAATTTGTTACAAATGGAGTTAGGACACTATTATTCTAGGCAGGCGATATGTCAACTGCTACTTTTGGTTCCTAAATTCTATTAAAAATTTTAAAATATACATTTTTGAAAGACGAAACCCAAAATAATTGTAAATTGCCTTTTATAATCTCAAATTTTCTTCAATATGTTGCTCAAAAGATTCCAATTATTAACACAACTTTTATATTAAAATAAAAAAATATACAAAAATATAAAGTGTCTCAAAATTCTATATTTTATGTTCGGTGTTTCCGTTTATTTGTTGTTCTTTTTAATGTTTCAGGGTTTATAAAGACTAAGAAGTCTTGAAACGTTAGTAATAAAGAAATAAAAACAAAAATAAAAGTTTAAAAAAAAGAGTGCAATAAATTATATATTGCAAAATGTCTCGTCTTATTCAAACCTTTTTTCTTCATCTCTCTCAAAGAAACGTATAGTTTTAAACACACTTTGTAAGCCGAAAAACAACTAATGTAGTAAAAAGTTTCTGCAGTGTTTATAAAAAAGGAAAATTAAACGCTCGCGAAATTTTTTTTTATACTAACAGTAAGCCGTGCTTCTTCATCTGGCTCAAAGTACCGTAAAATATTTTGGGACACTTTGGGAGCTAAAGTCGACGATTATTACAAATATAAATATTTACTGCAATTTTTATTAAAAAAAAAGATTACAAACTGTCTTCTCCAGCTCCTAAATTCTACGAAAAACTTTAATATAGATATCTAAAATAGAAATTTTTGGGGTTTGAAGTGAAAATGATTCTAATTGCTCTGTATTTACCAAGACTTTTTCTGTATCCGGCTCGAGGGATTATTCTTTTATTAATCTAGAATTTTTCTTGTTTTTTTACTATTCTAACTTTTTCAAATATTGCTGTTTAAATTCGCTTAGAATTTTGTTCCTCCAGGACCTCCCAATTGCCGTTTCTAACTTCTTAAATCTTCTTTTATCGTTTTTTTTTACTTGTATTTTCTTTGTCTTTTTTTCTAATTGTTGATTTTTAATTTTTTTCAATAGGCTTAGAATTTACAGTTCTTTTAGAATTGTCTAGACTTTATTTTTAAAATTTTTCTTTGTTTTTTTTTGTACAACATTAATCTTTCCAGTTTTTTTTTGTCATTAGATCATTTTTTCTACAAATTTTTTTAAAACCTACTTTTACAAATTCTTCTTAAATCTACTTCTGTTTTTTTTCTCTCCCACTAGTCACAATTATTCTTATTGTTCTTTTCTCTCAACATTAAATACCCTATTTACGTAGGTTTTATAACTCTGGAGGTCTGGATAGAACTCTCGTTTTTTATACGTACTTAAAATTTATTTTGGTGACTTAAAAAGACCTCTAAACAATCAATTTAAATTTGAAATCAACTAACTGTCAATAGGTAGTTCATTTTCTAACGCTTGCTTGTTTCTCTTTGGAAAAAAAAACTAGATAAAAGGACAAATTGTGTCGTTTAAGTAACTGTTAAAGACTAAAGGATTGTTTATAAAATTAAAAGACGGTTGGCAATCCTACATACGGACTACTTACTATTCGGAAACCGTCCACCAAATGGTAACAAAACCAGACTAGGACACTTGTCGTCTTCAGGTTCCAAAATTGTTGAAATATTGGTTTCAGCTTTAAAAATTAGTCAAATATTAACTCTGGCTTTCAAAATTAGTAAAACGTCTACTGCAACTTTAAGCATCAGGAATGTATGCCACCCTTACATTTTTCCGTTAAAAAATCTTCAAAATTAGTAAAATATTATTTCGGGTTGTCAAAATTGGTAAAATTTACAGCTAGGTTTTGATTAGTGACAGTCTTTGACTTTCACAATTGTTCAAATAATGGCTCGAGCTTTATAATAAGTAAAATGTTTATTATGGCTTTTAAAATTGTTAGTAAAGTTAAAATTAAATTTGCTTTTGTTTTATTAATGTCATTTATATTCGAGTTGTTTTATGTAGAGTAGAAACATTTTTTTTCTTTTTTGTTACACATAAAATTTTATTTTTAATTAATTTTAATTTTAGTAAATCATTAGTAAAATTTTAAAATCGCAAAACATTTTTGTTTTTATTGTTTTAAAAATTCTAGCTTTTAAAATTAGTAAAATTAGGTGTCTATAAAAGGTAATTTCAAGTTGAGATTCTGTTGGTAGTATCGCAAATTTTAATACTTTTCTATAGCAACAAATCAATGCCGGTATTATCTCAACTTGCAATTGGTTCATAAATTTTAAAAATTCTCAGGATTGTTAAATAGTTGTTACGCACTTTAAAAATTAATAAGATATTGACTCTTGGTTGTAAATTAGTAAAATTAAATCTCCGAGATTCATAGTTAAATTTTGTACTTCGTTTATCTTTTACACACATATATTTTTTTTAATTATAATTTTTTGCTGAGAACATTGAGAAACCTATCCGGATAACTAAAATTTTCAATTTTCTTGGTTTTGGTTGTGGCGTAATGAGTTAATTGGGTTTATTTTTGAGGAATTTGTAGTTGGTTTTGATAATGAGTCGAGGCCCCCCACGATCACACACCGGGGGTTAGCTCTGCGACCTCTGTCGGCCAACTAATCATCCAGCTAACTAACACAATTATTAATTTCCATGAAAAAGTGGCCACGATGATAGGTTCGTTAAACGGGCTGGTTTTGTTTGTTTGAAAAATGCTCACACACGAGCGACTAGCCTGTCATAATCATATATTATGACTGTTAGGTAACACTGCATAAAATATCGAAAAATTATATGTTTAAATTGGTTCCCCAGTGTGATTTGGGAAAATTAACTGGCTCTAAATTATCGTTTTTTTAGGGCTTTAGTCTTACCCCCACTTTTGGTAAATTTGCCAGTAAAAGGAGGATTTATAGTGTTAGGTGTGACATCGCTGTTTGGTAATCACTAATCACTTTCAAAATTAAACTCATAATTCAAATTATTTTTAATTATCTAACTAATGTGAGAATTAGATCATCTTTCACTGAATTTTGCGGATTTGCTTTTAGGAACTCGATGAAAATATTTCAGAAATGTTTAAATATAAATTTAAAAACGTAATTACCTAGATTATGTTTGTTGCTCCTAGATAGGATCAAAAGTAACTATCATAAATTTATGGATCCATAAAGATAATGCTAATCTTGAATTCTAATGAAGCAACAGCCACTCTAGCCACTTCTTAATATTTACAACAAATTTATTTATTTAATTGCTTTTTACAGGATTTTTTACTGTTCAATTTAATAATAAAAATACTTTGCCTAATATGAAATATTTTAAGAGAGTTGGGAAATAACAGATTTCTCTACGTTTCTAATACAAGACCTGACGTTTATGAGCAAAAAATTCTAAATTATTTTTCACTTAAAATCAGCAAAACAGTTATTCCAACAAAAATAATAATTCGAATTCATGTTGATGCTAATGTTCATATTATTTTTGAGATCAAATTTTGACTAAAAAACTAAACAAGACTATAGAACAGGACATTAACAAGACAAAATTTTTACATTTTTAACAGTTTTTAGCACGCCAAAAAATAAATTGAAAAATTTTATTAAGAAATTAGGAAACATTGATTGATTGTCTTTGCGAATGAAAATGGAATAAAGGACAAAGCTTTACAATGAGTAAAATCTTTCGATAAAAAATTCGAATTATAATAGTAGGTTCGAATATTGACAAAGCATTTATAATTACGTTGTCAACCGTCTTTTATTCTAAAGGATAGTCCTCTGATTTTATAAACTATCCTTTAGTTTTTAACGTGCATTTAAAAAACCCAATTTGTTCTGTTCTCTAGTTTTTTTGCCAAAGAGAAACAAGCAAGCGTTAAAAAAAAATACGTATACAACTAGTAAAAAAAGAAGAATATAAATTCTAAAAGAGTTTAAGAAAATTGATTCTACAAATATTTGTAGAAAGGATAACCTAATAACAAAAAAAACTCGGAAGATTAATATGTATGTTGTACAAAAAAAAAACGAAAAAAAAATTGAAAACGTAGTTTAGACAATTCTAAAAGAACTGTAAATTCTAAGTCTATAGAAAAATATAAAGAATTACAAAACCAACAATTGGAAGACAAAAAACAGTAAATACAACTAAAACAAACAATAAAAGAAGATTTAAGAAGTTGAAAATGTCAGTTGGCAGGTCCTGGAGAAACAAAATTGTAACAAATGTTGTAAAAAACAATATTGGAAAAAATAAGAATAACAAAAACGACTACTAAAAAAAAAGTTAAGAATAGTAAAAAACCAAGAAAAATTCTAAATTAATAAAAGAATAAACCTTCGAGCTAGATACTAAAAAATCTTGGAAGCTATGAAGCAATTACAATAATTTTCGCTTCAAAAACTCAAAAATTTTTATGTTAATTATCTAATTTAAAGTTTTAATAGAATTTAGGAGCTGAGGAAAACAGTTTATACTCTTTCTTTATAAAAATTGCAGTAAATATTTATTTTTTGTCGAGTCAGATAAAGAAAAACGTCTTATTGTTAGTATAAAAAAGAAAATTTTTCGCTAGCGTTTATTTTTACTTTTTTTATAAACACTGCGGTATCATTTTTTTTATATTAGTTGTTTTTCGGCTTTCAAAGTGTGTTTAAATCCGTATGGTCCTTTGAACGAACTGAAGAAAAAAAGTTTTAGTATAGACAAGACATTTTGCAATAGTCCTATTTATGGCACTCTTTTTTTAGACTCTTATTTTTGTTTTTGTTACTTTACTGCTTACGTCTCAGGGCTTTTTAGCGCTTATAAACCCTGAAACATTAAATAAGACATAATTTTTACAAACTAATAAACGGTAACAGCGAACATAAAACCTAGAATTTTGGGACACTTTATAATTTTTCTATTTTTATATAAAAGTTGTGTTAAAAATTGATGGTACTTTAAGCAAAATATTGAAAAAATCTGAGATTAGAAGAGGCAATTTATAATAATTTTTGTTTACGTCTTTTAAAAATATATATTTTAAAATTTTTAATAGAATTTAAGAATCAAAAGTAGCAGTTTTTATTTGTTTATAATAAACCTTGTAGAAACATTTGTAAACATTTCAAAATATTTGTAAAAATTTGTATTAATTTTTAAAGTACCGTTTTATGTTCAAAAAGATTTTGTTAATTTTTTTTCTTATTTTTTTTTACTTTTGAATGATTCAATCTACAACATAAATAAGAAAAAAAAAATAAATTGAAAAGTTATTTTTTTAATAATCATTTTTATATTCAAACGACAATAATATCTAAACTTGACTAGTTTCTTTCTGCATGTTTTTTTACTTTCACGAGACCAAAGCAAAATGAAGAAAACTTACTTTAGTTAATTGGTTTTTAAATTTCTCTTGAAGAAGGCGTTATTCCGTAAAATTTAGGTTTGGAATTTGTGTTTAGTAGGTTGGGCCAAAAAAATCAATTATTTTTTTAAATTCCGACACTGAAAAACGAATTTCTAAGCACGTTTAAAAAATGCTTTTTTAAGATAAGCTCTTAATTTTAATAGGAAAGACTTCCTTATTGCAGTTTTCCATTCTTTTTTTAGTTCTATGTGGTAAAATCTATATCTCGTTATTGCTTGATTGTACAGAAAATTTGCATTTACATTTTTTGTAGGAAATTAAACGCTCTACAAAAAATTATCTTACAATTTTTTTTATATCTTGTACCATTTAGAAGATATCAGAGGTCAAAATTTAAAGAATTTAACAAACATTCTTTTTCTACTTCTAAATTTTATAACTCAGAGATAAATGAATATTATAAAATGCGCAACATACAGCTTTGCAGGTAATTAAACGTTCTATAAAAAAGTTTTCTCGTAGTTAATTGAATATTCTAACCATTTAGAAAATATTCGCATTTTAAAAATCAAAATTTGATACTAAATCCCCATTTTTTTTTAAATGATTGAAGTAATCAATTAACTACAAACAACTTTTTTTGTAGAGCGTTTAATTTCCTACAAACCGTATGTTGTGCCCTTAAAAATATTTATATATCCACAGGTTATAAAATTTAGAAGTGAAAAAGCTATTTTTGCTAAATTCTTCAAATTTTGACCTCTGATATCTTCTAAACGATAAGATTTATAAAAAAACTGTAAGATACCATTTTTAGAGCATTCAATTTCCTACAAAAAATGTAAATATTTTTTTTCTGTACGATCAAGTAGTGACGAGATATGGATTTTGCCATATGGAACTGAAAAAAAAAAATGAAAAACTGTGATGAGGGAGTCTTTCTTAATAAAATTAAGAGCTCATCTTGAAACAACATGTTTTAAAAATGCCTAGGAACCAATTTTTCAGTGTCGGAAATTAAAAAAAAATAGTTGATTTTTTTGGCCCACCCTAGTGTTTTGACTACTCTGGTCCATTTTAACAAAATAATATTAAAAACGTATATTCTGGTTATATCTAATCTGGTTCTTGGTGGACTGGCACTACTTGAATATCACGTGACTAAAGTACCAAAATATACCAAATATACCAAAAGAGCGCGTTTCAGTTATTAAAAATAAAAATGTTTTTTGGTATAAATTGAAATTAAAAAATCTGTTTGTGGTGTTTAATTTGTCACATGTCAGTAATAAAAAATGACAAATTTTTTGTACGTTTTCCCCCTTGTAATATTTGATTAAACGGATTAAATCTGGCTGTTCTTAATGCGTGTCGTTGGCAAATGTCGCCATAAAGCCATTACATGCCAATTAATATTCTCTTGATTCGAATTTAATCCTTTCGGGGGTCGTCAGTGCTCAATGAAACTGCATTCGTCGTTCGGAAAGAAAAATCTTTGGAGCTTTAGAAATGGCTCTGAATCAAAGATAACTATTTTACGTTGGGAAAGTTTGACGAGGCTATCATTTTGTTTCGTTTGACAATGCGAGGTAATGAAAGGTCGGGAAATCACGGTGTATTGTGCCGGGAAACTCTTGCAATTAATGAATTTTTTTTTTCGGAAAATCTCGATCAGATTCCGGTTCTCGCCGCTATGAAATTCCAATCAATTTATATTATACACGGCAGACAAGGTAATAATATAATTTATGGTGGCATTATCCGAGTGCGAGCCGAGGCTACATGCTTTTGTTGGGAGTGCAGAAGAGGCGATTTTTGCTTGGTTAAGTGATTTGATCCGAGAAATGCACTGGAAACTCCTTAATATTCATGGAATGCCCGTCTTGGCAGCGACTAATGATGTAATTACCGGTCACTCATTGTTTGGCTTTTCGACCGACGCTATTTATCTTACGGTTTGTTTTGGGCTTCGCTTAATAACTGCTTAGAATTCAGCGGCGCTATTGTGCAAGGTTCCATCAAAACTAGACACATTTTTCAATGCTTTGTTCAACTACAATACAAAGATGATTGCTCAAAACACTAAATGCTGATTTCTTGATGTAGAAAAACACTTTGATATTTCTCCACTTGCAACACGAGGCAATAAAACATTGATTAGAAAACTTGAAAACGTATAAAATACACAGTTTCAATCTGCCCAAAACTATTAAAACAGAAAGGCAATTTGCCTAACGCGCAATTTTATATAACAAATATCGGATTCAAAGTGTTTATGTCGACCGGAGGAAAATCAAAAGTCGTAATGCGGCTGTTTAGTTCTACCAGACGCTGTAATAAAACTGGATTTAATCTTCATAAAATACGACTGATAGCCAATGACAATCATAAGAAAAAAACTTATACAAATCTAAAACACATGTGGGAAAAACACATATTACACCAAAAAAATAAATAAAAAATTTGGGTTAAGTTTACTTGTAATAACACTCTAATAACTAATCAAATTTTAAAAATTATAGTTAGTTATACTGTTTGTCAATCTATTTTTTAATGATACATAATAAAAAAAATTTTTTTGAAAATTATAGGGATTTTTTAAATTTTGTGACTCACTTAATTATGATTGCCAACCGTCTTTTATTTCAAAAAATAGTCTTTTAATTTTATAAACTGTCTTTTAGTCGTTAACATAAAAGATACAATTTGTCTTTTTATCTAGTTTTTTTTACCAAAGAGAAAGAGCAAGAAAGGCCTTTTTATCCTTTTATCTCTACTAATAGCTGAGATAAATTTAAAAATTTTTGTTCAAAGTTATAGAAAATTCAATATATTAAATTTCGAACAGAGCTATAAAATGAAAAATAAATTATGTATACGTAGTTCTGGAGACTTACGTATAACACCAGTAAAATTTTTATTCTTCTATCTCTACTAATAGCTGAGATAAATTAATATTTAATGGTAGAGAGAAAAGAACAATAAGAAAAATTACGACTAGTAAAAAAAAAGAACAAAAGTAGATTCTATAAAAATTGGTAGAAAAGATGACCTAATGGCTAAAAAACAAAACAAAAATTTTAAAAATGTAGTTTAGACAATTCTTAAAAACTGTAGATTTCAGGCCTATAGAAACAAATAAAAAATTACAAAATCAACAATTAAAAGAGAAGAAAAAAGATATACCTACAACTAAACCAAACGATAAAATAAGATTTAAGAAATTGAAAACGTCAATTGGGAGGTTCTGGGTAAACAAAATTCTAGGCGAAATTGAAAAACATTATTTGGAAAAATTGAGAATAAGAAAACAATTACTAAAGAAAAAAAGTTAGGAATAGTAAAAAATCAAGAAAAATTCTAGATTAATAAAAAAATAATCTTTCAAGTTAGATACAGAAAAAAGTCTTGATAGCTACGAAGCAGTTACAATTATCTTTGCTTTAAACACAATAAAATGGGACTTAGAAGGTGAAGAATGCAGTTTGTACTCTTTTTTTGTCAAAATTGCAGTAAATACTCGTATATATTTTTGTAATAATCGTTGCTTTTAGCTCCCAAAGTGTATATACTTTATGGTCCTTTGAGCCAAATAAAGAGAAACGTCTTATTGTTGGTATAAAAACGACAATCTCTCGCGAGCTTTTAATTTTTTTTCTAAACACTGTAGAAACATTTTTTATATTGGTTGTTTTTTGGCTCCCGAAATGCGTTTAAAACTTTATGGTTCTTCAAGCAAGATGAAGAAAAAAGATTTGAGAATAGACGAGACATTTTGTAGTAGTCCTATTTGTGACACTCTTCTTTTACACTTTTATTTTTGTTTTTTTTTTATTTTACTACTAACGTTTAAGGGCTTATTAGCTTTTATAAACCCTGAAACATTAAATAGTCATAATTTTTTATAAACAAATAAAGAGAAGTACCTAATATAAAACCCAGAATTTTGGAACACTTTATATTTTTTCTAATTTATTAGCAAAATTGTGTTAAAAATTGATAATCCTTCGAGCGAAATATTAAAAAAAGTTTGAGACTAGAAGAGGCAATTTACAATAATTCTCGTTTCCGTCTTTCAAAATTGTATATTTTAAAATTTTCAATAGAATTTAGAAACCAAAGGTAACATTTTTATTTGTTTATAATAAATCTTATAAAAACATTTGTTTTGAATTAATTATTGCCTTCGGCTCCTAAATTGTTGCTTGAAAAGTCCGATGCAAAAAATGTTCAAGAGCCTACCTAAGAGAAGACCAAAGACTATAGTAACATGGTAAAAAAAATTCAAACTCAATCTTCCTCGACTCCTCTCCTCACTTCGTAAAAAAGAAAACTAGATACGCTTTTGACAATGTGCTTTATTTCAATATCAAAAAGTTGGCAACTCTATGCATAAGTGCTACCTCTTTTAATTAGATAGATTTCTAATTTTGTTGAATTGTAGACTATTAAATTTGTAGATTTAAATATTTGTAAAACTACAGATCCGTAGATTTAAGGTAGATTTAAATTGTAGTTAATTTACAGATTCTAGATAAGTCTATTCGTTGATTCATGTAGTCGTATAGAATTGCGAACTTGTAGTTTTGTAAATAATATTTATGTTGCAGTTATTCATCACTCTGTAAATCTAGAAGTTAATTTTGTAGATGTAGTCTATTTTGTAGAAGATGTAAAATGCTTGAAGGCAGAGAATTTCTTGAAATTTCCGCGTTAAAACGGTATTCAACGTAGTTTATAGTTTCTCTTATTGTTATTTATATATTTGGTCTTTTCGTAATGTTGAAATATTAGATATTTGTGTTGTTTTGAGTGTAAGAGTGCCGGTTCGCGTGGCCCATTAGCATACGTCCGCTCTCTCATACTGAGAATACACCATACAAGTTTTTCCCACCATCGGTCATCGTATGGGCACTTTATTTCTATTTTCTCCCGATGATTTAATAGACAATCGCTTACGCAACACGAGCATCGGACATTATCGTCGACGAGCTTTTAATAATGTTAGTAGATGTTGTTGTAAGAAGTGGAAGTGCGATTGTCGCGATCAATCTTGTCATCTTTGGTAATTAACTAAGGGTTGGCACTCGTAAATATTTTGTACATCGTATTGTATAGTTTGGTTTATTGGGGGTC
Source organism: Tribolium confusum (assembly GCA_029207805.1). Lineage (NCBI taxonomy): Eukaryota > Metazoa > Arthropoda > Insecta > Coleoptera > Tenebrionidae > Tribolium > Tribolium confusum. The sequence goes on from JALGAY010000005.1 coordinate 16,648,435, forward strand.
CGATGATTGATGGACCGGACCGACTCGATATACCGACTAACGGCACGAATCAATCAACAGTGCTGCGTCTGCTGACTGCTTTTACTTTTAGTCACGCTTGCAGAACAGGTGCTTCAACACACTAGAGAGAGAAACTTTTGAGTGTTTAAAGATAAACGACGTTTAGAGAATCATCTTCACAGGGACTTGAACGGATAAACAAGAGCTTATTTTAGATAATCGCTTAAATTGTTCTCAGTGAAAGGATACTCAATACATTCGAGTGTCAGCCTATACAAAACAATAAATTATACAACACTTAAGGGCAAGCTATACTGAAAACATTTCAGCGAAAGTCATTAAAACTGTTATAATTTCGCTATAAATTCTAGAAGTTTTTGGTACAATAGAAACAGTTTAGTTTTTTGCAATTTGACACTTCAAATCAAACACCGATTTGCTCATGATGTAATGGTATTATTTCAATAAAATTTTGATATGTTTTTGTGACTCAAGTTTTATAATTTTGAGAATTAACGTAGCCTTAGACCTTGTTCGAAAAAAAATTATATTTTGTGTTTCAGAATCACATAAATTTTGATTGATTATACTCGTACCCGTATCAATCACAAAACCGAATTTGAGCAGGACAGTCAGGAAGATATAGACCTATTGAACCAGATAGATGTGTAGATTACGTGTTTTTTAAAAATGTTTTGTAGCTAGTAGCCTTAGGTAAGAAAAATTGTTGGTAGAAATGTTGGGAGATTAAATTTGAATTTTCTTTTACCATTTTACTATAGTCTTTTACACCCCTTCTCTTGGGTAGGCTCCTCGACTTTTGTTTACATCCGGCTTTTCAAACAACAATTTGAGAGACGAAGGAGATAATTATTCTAGAAACAAATATTTTTACAAAGTTTATTATAAACAAATAAAAACTGTTACCTTTAGTTTCTAAATTTTACTAAAAATTTTAAAATATACATTTTTGAAAGACGAAAACGAGAATTATTTATTGTCTATTGCTTGTTCTAAACTCACACTTTTTGTAATATTTTGCTCAAAGAATCATCAATTTATAACACAATTTTTATATTTAAAAAAAATAGAGAATGTCCTAAAATTCTGTCTCTTATTTGTTTTTTTGTTTCATAAGAGCTAATTAGTCTTGAAACGTTTGAAGTTACAAAAGTGATTATTTATGGCAATTTTTATAAAAAAAGAGTAGAAACTATCATATTCAGCTCCTAAATTTTAATAAAGATAACTAAAATATAGATTTTTAAGTGTTTGAAAGGAAAATTATTGTAATTTCTCGGTATCTACCAAGACTTTTTTCAGTATCCGGCTCAAAGAAATATTCTTTTATTAATCTAGAATTATTCCTGATTTTTTACTTTTCATATTTTTCTTTAGTACTCGTTTTTCTTGTTATTATGTTTTTTGAAATATTATTTTTCAAACTCGTCTAGAATTTTGTTACTCCAGGACCTCTTTAATGACGTTTTTCAACTTTTTAAATCTTCCTATATCCTTTGATTTAGTTGGAGTTTATTTTTCTTCTCTTCTAATCGTTGGTTTTGTAATTTTTTATTGTTTTCTAGAGGCGTAGAATCTACAGTTTTTTTATAATTGTCTAAACTACGTTTTTAAATTTTTTGTTTTAGTCATTCTTCGTCATTAGGTCACCTTTTCTACAAAATCTATTTCTGTTTTTTTTCTACTAGTCGTAATTCTCCTTCTTCTTTTCTCTCTATATACACCATTAAATATCTTATTTACATAGGTTTTATTACTTAAGTCTGGATAGAATTTTTGTTTGTTTATGCGAACCTAAAATTTAATTTTGTGACTTAAAAGAACATCAAAATTATTTATTTTTGAAATCAACTAATAACAAAGAGATCTGTCAATTTTCTAACGCTTGCTTGTTTCTCTTTGGAGAAAAACTAGATAAAAGAACAAATTGTGTCCTTTAAGTACATGTTAAAGTCTAAAAGACAGTTAATAAAATTAAAGGACTGTTCTTTGAAATAAAGAACGGTTGGCAACCCTAGTTAGGTATGGTTGTAGAAAAATAAATGTTTTTTAGAAGTGTTTTTTGAGCTCTTATAGCAGTTGCCCTAGATAAGAAAAAAATTTCGTACAAAAAATTGTATAAAAGACGGTCAGCTCTAAATAAAAATTTAGATAAACACAGTGATTCACGAAGAATAAAAAGCCTAACACAATAGTCTAAAGTAGAGATGTATATAAATAAGTGTATTTCAATAATGTTTTTTAAGTCTAATAGCAGTGATTCTAAAAAAAAATGTTGGTAGAAAAAATGGTAGGAAAGAGGGCTAACTTTAATTGTAAGTAAATTTAAATATACAGAGTGATTCACTAAGAATAAAGAGCCTAACATAGTAGTGTAGGGCAGAAGTTTAAATAAATAAGTGTGTTTTAAACATGTATCTTGAGGTCTTATAACAGTTGTCCTAGATAAGAAAAATTGATAGTAAAAAAATAGTATAAAAGAGGGCCAACTCTAATAAAAAATTTGAATATTCACAGTGATTCACGAAGAATAAAAAGTCCAACCTAATTGTCTACAGTAGGCAGTAGCGGTGTAGATAAATAAGTGTTTTTTCAAGCTGTTTTTTAAAGGCTTATCTTTAATACAGTCGACCAGTTTTGTTTTCGATGTAACAAAGCGTAAAATAATTAATCTTTGTCCAACTAGACAACTATGTCAACATTTTGTTACTAATTGATCACAGAAGTGCAGCTGTGCTTTTGAACCCTGTTTTGTGATCAATTAGTAACGAAATGTTGACCTAGTTGTCTAGTTGGACAATGATTAGTTATTTTACGCTTTGTTACATCGAAAACAAAGCTAGTCGACTGTATCAAGACCACGGCTACTTAATTTAATCACTGTTTACATAGTTTTTACGTCAATTTTACTTTTATGACTTAATTGGCGAGTCCGATATTTTTTGAATCAAGAATACATATTTAGATATACAGAGTGATTCACAAAGAATAAAAAGCCTAACATAGAAGGGTAGGGTAAGAGTGTAAATAAATAAGTGTTTTTTGAAAACGTTTTTTGAAATTTTATAGCAGTGGTCTTAAGAAACTTGTAGAAAAAAATAGTAGGAAAGAGGGTCAGCTCTATTTACAAATTTAGATATACAGAGTGATTAATAAAGAATAAAAAGCCTAACTTAATTATTAATGCAACCAACTAAGTTTAAAGTCTGCAAAACTGTTTTGAGGGCTTTGCTGTTTTAGAAACTTTTTGAAAAAATCAAAAAGATTGTTTATAGAATGAATACAGCTTAAACTTTTCGTTTTTTTACAGTGATTGCTTTTGACCTTCTGTATAACTGACACAAGAAACACTCTAAAATACTTTAGATGTTTAATAAAGTATTAAAAATGACCTACCAAGAAAAAAAAATGTTTAATTGTTTTTCCTAGGAGTTACAAAGCTTTAAACATTGTGAAAATTTTAGAGTGTTTCATTTTAATTGTTGACCATTGTATTTTATTAGTATCATTAGTTTTTATGAAGTTACTTTAAATATTTGACCAGATTTTTCAACTTTGTGTAGTTTTATAGCAAGTCGGTGTAGTCGCCTAGTTATCAAGTCAAACTTTTCAAAATAAATATTTCTTCTATTTTCTCAATTATTTATAAAAATGTCTTAAATCTGAGAAGATTTGTAATTATAATAAAAAAATTTGTGGTAGTGTATCTATTCGAAAATCCATTATCGGATAAAATAAATCAAAACGAGTTTTGTCACAAAAGATGTATTTTGTTATGGAAAGGAGTGCATTTTTTCGTTTAATATCGAATGATCTGAGAAAATGGTAACAATCTATCATATCATAAGTTGTCTTTTCCCTTAGTAAAGTTTTCTTAGTGTGGTGTGGTGTATTCATCAGTGAGCGTAAATCAAAGCTTGTATTCTATCGTATAGCGTATAGCGAACAAACAGCACTCGAATCGGCCTCGGACCGTATTCCATGATTAACGATTGAATGCACTTGAGCAAAGCTCCGGGCGAGAACACGGAAATTCTTTCTTGTAGGAATGGTAAAAAAGCAGCTTTGTGTAGTCGAGCGGTGTGCATTTGTCACTCGGAGTCAATACAGGGGTAATGTATTGTGGTTCCCATTAGAGTTCGTTCGCGATCCAAACAGACTCTCGATGTTCCTTCTCCGGAACGAAATAATTGTTCACATGCAATTTCCATTATCCGATGTGAAAAATCCGGTCAACAAGCGGCCACAAACGAACGAAGCTTTGTCAATTGTCACCTGGACCGTGTTCTAGAGGAACGCCTGTCCTTTTACACGGCCACATATCACGGTGGCCGGTGTTCACGCCGAGATATCAACAGTCGAGAGTACAAGACTCCGGAGTTATGAATTGCGCGCCAATTAGACGTCATCGAAAAGAGTCCGGAGGGTCCGGAATGGTCATTGTCTGGAAAGTAAAATACGAGCCGGTCGAGGGAATTAATAGTTGCGAGATTCCGCGACCGTTTACTGCCGGGCGCATCAGATTAGAGACATTAACGGGCCCAGGACCGGCATTAATTTCACTCTTTATGGATGCGAACGGACACTTGTTAGCCAACGAATGGCAACGAGATGCCATGAAGACAAAACGAACGTAAACGCATCGATGGGAATGACAAAATATTCGCTAAATTTTTAAAAAGAACAACTCAAATACTCCAAAACCAAAGTTCCTGCAAACACTAAAAGATATTTAATATTAATAAAAATTTCTACATAAACTTTATTAACATTCAACAGAAATATTTAGCATTGAAATGTACTCGATTTTCATATTCTATAAAACTACAAGTTCGTAAATTTATCTACGAATAGTTGCAATGATTATTAGGTACTGAGGTACTGTATTAACCATTGTAACAGCAGATTATTTACAAGCAATCAGTCTACAAATCTATAAATTTTTAAATTTAAATTAAAAGTTGTAAACACACTTCTACCGTCTTAAACAATCGTCAAAGATTTGCTCGTAATAATCGCTGTCTCTGAATAAATTATTCTTTTTTTAATTAAATCGCTCACTTATGCATATTATATACACTTAGAAATAGTAGCAAATATACAATAACTGGTCAGATACCAAAATGCCATTGTGTAAATAAATAATTTTTGTTATAAAGGCACACAGTTATAAATTTTTCATCAAAATGAATTTTCTTGATTATATAAAATGTCCCAGAGAAGTGTAACATCATGTTGATACATTTTTAAACAGTGTTTAATGTTTTTTGTGCCTTTTAAAAGTCTTTTTTATTCAATGTTTTTTAATCAATTAAAAAAAAATTAAAAGGGTAACCAATAAACTTGTTTTGTTAATTATTTTGATTACAGTTTTAATGAGTAAAAGTCAAAGATGGTCTTAATAAACTCTAATGTAGTAATTGTTTTTCAAACCAATTTTTTGGACTTTTAGTTATTAAAAGTATTATTAAAATATTTAATAGAACAAGTTTTTTTGGTTTATATTCGCTTTTTATGAAATTTTTTTTAACTAATATAATGCCAAAATTGGGGATGTAAATAACATAAAAGAAGTATATAGCTTGGTGAACAATCTGTGTAATCAAAAATTCTTTTCTGAAAAACGTCTTAGATTCTAAATAAATTATACAATATATCAAAATTCCAATTTAAGTAATAACTGAGCTACAGGAGATTGAAGCTGAGCTGAATCATCCTGTATATTTATAGAAACTAAAACATACATTTTATAGATATATTTTTTAAAATTCGAATTTATAAATAGCATTTTAAGAAAACAAAAAGCCACTTTTTTAAAAAAAAATATTTTAAAAATTGTAGCTTAGATTGGATAACAATTGACACAAAAAAGACAGTTTATAAAAATCAAAATTACCAAAAAACATTTTACAGAATTTTTTATTAAAACTAAAAGCCATAAGTGGCATTTTGTTAAAACTAAGAAACAGACAAATATTTGTAAGAATAGAAACTGCAAGAAGCATTTTATAAAAATTGTAATCAAAAATCTTGTTTTAAAAGCATTTTATACAAATTGAAATCAACAAGGGAGATTTTTTAGCTTATTTTTATAAAAACCACAAACTGTAGACGACATTTAATAAATTATATAAATATAGGTAAGTGTTATATTTAATATGTTTCATTCAATGACTAGACATTTTATGTATTACCCAATTTTACCAGTTGCTTATATTTTATTAGAAATTATACTCATTTTACTAAATGTAAAAAGAATACAAGGCTTTTCGAGAAAACCTTGTCTATTGGTCTTAAAACGAAAAATATTTGACATATACCAGCCTACTACGAGTACGTCAATAATAAAGTTATAAATCTACGACTTTCTAAGCTTACATATCTATCTGCAAGCCTATACATATATCAATCGAAGCCTATGATTAGAATTCAGAAAACTATTAATTGACTCTTAATACATTTTTATATAATATCTAAAACTTTGCAAAATAACAATAACCATTGGCTACTATCGGTTACTATCTAAAACCTATTTATTTGACTCTGTCCGGTAGGATCGTAAAAAAAGTGGGACCTTTTAACACGTGTTGAGTAAAAGTGCGGAACATAATTTCACGTAGGCGGAAAAGTACTGTTTAAAGAAATATGCTTTCAAGTATCATTTTGCGAAAATTGTAAGCCGCTCTTCAATGAAGCTGCACCGTCATCTGTTGGATGTGTTGTTCCCATGACTCCTAACGCACTTATATAAGGTTCATTTTTAAGTTGATTGAGTGGGTAGGATTTTCAGATTCACATTCATACTGGGTAAAACCAGTAGCCTCAATCTGTTTTGATTATCCATGGTAGAGTGCATGGCGCACGTTAAAATGTTTTAGAACTACTGACCTAGCAGAGCCAAAATGTTTACTTCGAGACGCCACTCACATTAACTGATTTAAGAACGACACATATTTCTAAGTGCGTTAGAGGTCTTGAAACAACACAACCAACGAACGACACATACCAATGCGCTACGTATTTTTACTATTTTTACAGAACGCGTGTTAAACGATACCACCCTTTTTAGATCTCACCAGAGTCATCAGACGGAGTCAAAAAATGCTTGAGTAGAAATTGAATCTGAAATTGGTTGCTTATCTCTCTTTCTTAATTTTAAATTTTACTAACTGTTTTTTTATTATCGATCTTTAGTTTAGATATACTGGGCTTGGTTAAGAAACTGAGGGTTTTGTAAATAGCCTGATTATTATTAAAGTCTTTAGAATTCGCAAAAGTTTTTGCAAGGTAACATCAATTGTACATTTGAACTGGTGTAAGGAGCTAAGGACCTTAGAATTCATGTGAGAGACGGTCTAGTTATGGGGCTACAAGAGCATCAGAAAGTACAGAGGTACTAATACTACACCTAACATCCACTTTTGTTAAGTAGTGTTTCTTATAGTGGTTGTCGTGTGCCGTCAAAATTAACAATTCGCTTTAAATTTAGTAACCAAACTCCCAAACTGCTCCGATATGCTAGTATTTTCTGTGAATTTCACTTGGATCTAACCCCAAATTTAATTTAGAGTACATTTTGAAGCGTTACGCAGCAGAATTTTTAAGGATTTTATTGCTTACTTAATTCGGACCACAAAGTCGCCTAAACCATGCTGTTTAAAATCCTTCCACAAATTTTATAACGGGGCTGTCATACACAATTTTTGATATCCATTTTTGTCTAGTTTACTATGTTGAAACCAATTTTTACCGTCTACAGATAATTCAGTCAAAGCGAGCATAATTTTCGTGTGTTCATGTTGATTTTTTTTCCAAATTAAAGACTTTGCCAAGTCTTGATTATTTTTCCACTTCTATCGCCTTCATCGTCTTAAAAAATATTTGTAAAAATAGCTATTTCTATCACTTGGAATTTAAGCAGACCGCTCCACAAGCATGATTCCGATTGTTGAATATGTTAGCTAAAGTTATCATTTGATTTTTGACTACAGTAGGTAGTAGTACTTAACAAACATAAGGTTCTATGAGAATCTATAAATTTAAAAATATAAAAATTTAAATAGTAAAATTACTAAAGTAAAAAATTTAGAAATATGCAATCAGAAAAAAATTTTTATTTAAGAATTATGATGTGTGGAGTATTGTTGCGGATATATTTTGTTGAAAGAGTTCCAGGTGAGACCCCTTTAAAACTCATTACTGAAAAGGAATAAGAAAATTGTGTACGTTCGGGGAAAGCCCCGAAGCATACGTAAATAAGTCTGAGATAAGAGAAGAATCCGGCAACCAATCGCAAGTAAGTCGGGTAATGAAACTCTGGTTTGGTATTGAACCAGACCAGGGAACTATTCAGTAAATGGAGCTGCTGATGGAAAATCAAAAGGAACGAAGAGGTTTGCCTAAACAGAAACAAACACCGTCAAGTTATAAAGAGCGCCTCCTTCATATCTCCCCTGCCGCAAATACAGAATAAACAGAACACCGCGGTTCTGTTCTTACGTGCCTCTATAATTAATTACGGAATTACTTGGAACTTTCGGCTATTATTGAAGTTAGCAAAATATACCCGAGACTATTCAAATAAATTCACATATTTTAACTATTCAGGTAGTGATTATTTTTCTTTGCATTTTCGCTTTTTCTGACGACGGGTGGCCGGTTTTATTACCACTCAAAAAACAATTTTTACGACCGCGACCATTTTCCAACATCTTACTATAAATTTCACCAAACTCATCCTAAATTAAACCCTTTCACTATAAAAATTAATCGATTTATGTAAAAATCTAGGGCACATTTGTCATTTATGCCGATTTATAATATTACGGACGATTTTACTAGTACACCAAGTGAAAGCTGTGATATAATACCAAATAAGGATTTAAAAACAAACTCTTTGAAAAATTATTTGATGTGACAGTCCTAAAATTATTGTCGAAAGTCACTCAAAAAAAAAACACAGGAATCAATTAATAACACTTTCAACACTTGCACCTCCTAAATTGACTTCCTGAGAAAGGATAGCAACCTTTAAATGTTGCTAGAATAATTACGAAGAAACCTTTGAAATTCATTAAAGTGGGCAAACGGGATTCAAGTATCTATTTTTATTATTTTATGATGATAATAAATACTGAGGAATTTTTTAAAGAATTGTTTCGCAATTGTTTATTGGGGTCGGGCTACTATTTAAATCCACGAAATGGAATTTGGCTCCTTTATTACATAATTACTGTAATTGGTAGCTACATTATTTTATGAGAAGATGAGATTTGATGAGAATGAGATAAGCGCCAAAGGCAAAATACATAAAGCTGTTCTAGAAACAGTTACAAAAAAAAACCAAAATATATACAATTATTGATTGAAATCCAATATACTTAAGATTGGCAAAAAAAAATAAAATAAATGACTTATACCTAATTTTTTTATAACGTTTTTTGAAGAACCCAAATTAAAGTTTTTAAAATATACAGAGCGTCTTTGAAATTTTTGTATAAATTTTAACATATGATAGTTCTCGTTAAAACGATGATAATACTATAAAATTTTCTTAATTTATACAAAAGCATATGGATATTGGTAAATTATTTTCCAGTCTCATGATGAAATATTCGGAAATAGTACAAGATAACCACGGCTTATCTTGTATCAAAAACAGCGAAATATATTTTCGGCACAATGAAACAAATATGGTCTTAAAGCGTGCGTTTTCATCGGCTGATATTCCATGTGCGATAAGAAACGACCATTACGCTTTAGAAGAATAGTCGTTTTTTATTTAGAGACGTCAGATTTTGCTCTACAAACCTTTGGTACATACATGGAGATTGGATGCCAAAGCACTTGTGAATACTTTGGGTAACCTCTTACGACAAAAAACAGGTGCGAGAGATGCTTAAAAAATTTTAACACAGAATATTAGTCTGGGAAAATGCTTGTAGAGTGCTTTATCAAAAGTAAAAACTCTAAGTTTACAGTTTTTTGTAGATTTTTATAGATTCTAATAGAGTTATACTATCATTTTACAGAATAATAAATTTTAATATTAGTTAATTTTTATTTATCTAAAAATACGTAGATTTAAATGATTAAGAATCGCAACATTGCTAGATTTGTACAAAAATTTGTGATTAAAAAAATATTCATAAACTAATATCCAATCAAACAGTTTAAAAATTTGTTAATTAATAGATATATTTATTTATATTTCTTTATATATTTGTAGATTTTCAATTAACTTGCTGATGTAAAGATCTGCTGATGTGCAACTTTGTAAACAAGTAAATACCTAAAGCGAGTGTGTTGATGTATAAAAAAAAGTTTTACAAATCAATTTTAATCTAAAAAGTGTTTGATTTCTAAAATTAAAAAAAACTACATACTAATATTTATACATAAAGTTTGCTTTTTATAATCAATTGTCAAAGTGTCGTTAGGTTGGTACTCCCGTTCGTAAATGACAAATGGTAATTTTACCTTATTAGGTTGCCAGTAGTAAATGTAAACTTACTAAACAAAAACTAAATTTGCGTCGTAAAATATTTGTTAACAGTTTAAAAAGTTAAAATAATGTTTGGATTTATAACTAAAGTAACTTCAGGACATTTTCAGTTTCGTAAATTGTACTTATAAATTCGCTTGTTCATAGATTTCTAAGCCCAAAAATTTTAAAAATTGTAGATTTATAGATGTATACAGATTTAGACTTTAGAAATAGGTAGATTTCTAGATTATTGTATTTGTAGCACAAACAGAAGTACAACTTATTACTTTATTGTGGTATTTGTATAATAGTAAAATCTTTATACAATTATAAACTTCTAGAAACATATAGATTCATTTTTATATAGATTAGTTTATTAGTAGATATATAATTCCTGTTCCATATTTTTAGTTTTTTAGATTTAAAGATTTATTTATCTGTCAATTAGTAAATTAGTTTATTCATAGATTGGTGAAATCGAAGATTTGTAAATTTGTAGATTTGTCGAAGAACAGATTCAGACTTTTGTAGATAGGATCTACTTACAGATTCTATTTGTTGATTTTTAAATTTGTAAATTAATGAAAGTATAGATTTTTGGTTTGGTAGATTCGTAAGTTAATTGTACTTTTTCTATGAGAAATAGAAGTTATGATTTAAATTATAAATTTTATAGAAAAGGACTTCTCACTAATGCTATACCAGTACAAGATTAGAGAGGTCATAAATCGTAAAAATGCTAATAGCTCAAGTAGGAGGTCTTTGTTAGTAAAATTTACAATTTAAATTATTATTTATATTTCTCAACAAAAAAATATAATTTACAAATTTTTAACAGTACAGATTTACACTCGAATATTAGTGGATTGTTGAATTACTAATTTGCCTCTAGATAGAATGGTAAATTTGTAAATAAATAGATTCAGACTATTGTAGATTACTAAACTAAACTGTTACACTATTGACAATTAACAAATATAATACGTGCTTTATCAGTGAGATTTTGAACTAGTAGACACGTGCGTTTTTAGACAAAAACTATAAAAATACCTAATATAAATTTTCTCCCTTAATAACGCACATGTTCACTAATTATAAATTTCATTAGAGTGTGTTAGTGTATTAGTACCATTTTTAAAATTTGTGGACTACATTTTACAAATTTGTAAGGCCACTAATTGACTAACTTATTTTCTGGATCTACACTTATGTAGACGGTAGACTATTATACTTTTTCGCAAAATTTTATATTTGCTTATTTATAGATTAGTAAATTTGTCAATTCACAGATTTATAAAATTATAGATTTATTAGTTAGATAAATTAAATTTGTAGTTTTGAAGTCTTATAGGAGCAAAGATTTGTACTTTTGTAGATCAGTAGATTATTACACATATTTTTGGTTTTGTAGGTTTAAAAATTTTTCTATTTGTGTACAGATTTGTAAAACAAAAAAATTATAAACCTGTAGATCTGTGAAAAAATAGATTTAAACTTTATAGATTGGTGAATTAGACTTTATAGAATTATTCTAAATGAATTATTTTTATTATTTGTAGCTTAGTAAATACTTACTAGTTTTCGCAGATTTAGAAAAGCAGAAATTTATAAATTTTTTGAGGTAGAGATTCATATTTTTGTAGATTGGTAGGCAGATATTTTTGTAGATTTATTACTTTTTTTATTTCTAGATTAATAAAATCGTGAATTCACAGATTTTTAAATTTATAGATTTCTTGATTAATTCATAGATTGCTATTTTTGTAGAATTGTAGTTTTCTACAGTTAGGATAATTTTCTACAGTTAGGATAAGTCATTGATTCACTTTTTAGTTAAATTGGAAATGATTATAAAGTGAAAATTAATTGATTTTTTATTGGACTTCTTAATTTTATAGATTTGTAGCTTCGTATTTAGTTGAAAATAGTTATAATTTTGTAATTTCTAGAATCAAGGACTTGAACCAAAATTTTGTTATTATGAAGACAGATTATTAATAAATTAAAAATTGCATAGAATTTTATTTAAAAAATTAACCAAATGTTGTGGAGCTTTCAGTTTCCGTGTTATTAAAAATTGCTCTAATTATGAAACAATATATGTTGTTGTATGTTTAGTAATTAAGTCCATAAATCGTATTCCGGTAGCTGTTCGGCTAATTTATACTAGCATCTCTAGCGCAATGTTGTGTCGCCCCAGGTCTGGGCGTAAGCGTTCGTTCAGCATGACTTGCAGATGGTTTAGGGCTAATCGGCCTGCTGCTACCGTAAAGCACCGACTTCAGTGGGTGACTCGAGCAGAGGCAGTGACTCGCAGGATTCATAAATCATCGTTGTTGCAACGGTTAACGAGCGAAATGGACGGATACGCGATGTTTGACACGCCGAAATTCATTCATCTTGCTACTGGTACCAATTCAACAATGGATATAAAGGTAGAATTCGAAAAGAGACAAGGATCCGCGAAGGACAATGCTTCGTTGAATATTCCGCGGCACGTCCGATTTCGATTTGGCGAGGGGAAAACTCGATAAAAATAACAATAGCGGTAAGACCAGACTTGGCAGATGCGAGGTCAAGATTACGGCACAATGCACACGTCCAAGGGGTGATTAATTAGATGGAGAACAGATCCAAAGAAATTTTCAAGATGCGCTATTTAATTGGACGTAATTGAGACAAGATCGATGGATTTAAACACGTTTATACACACTTTTAACAATTACTACTTATATTTATAAACAGAACACAAAAAATCTTATTAAAAGAATATTTTAGAAAACAAATTTTGATTACAAATTTTAATTACTTACTTATAATCATATGCTAATGATTTTGTAGTAATTACTTATATGAGCAAAAACTAAAAGAAAAGAAAATAATGATTTTAAATATTATAATTATTTCAAATAACAACAAGTGTAGATTGTTTATATAAAACAGAAACTAAAAATAGTTTTGAACACATTTTTTTATAGCCTCTATTAAATTTTCCAGAATAGGAATTTTGTCAAATTTAATTTATAAAAAAGCTATAGAAGTAGCTGAAACCAGCAATTAATAATTTATCTCAACCGTTTAATCTGACATTTATTCGAATAGATTTTTATATGTTTTTTGTTTGTTAAATACCTACAAAATCTCCTATTAATATTTTATTTAGACTTTCTTTTAATAATGTGACAAATGATAATAATTAATTAAGCACTTAGATCTAGAGAAATTTATTTTAAAACACTTTTTAATTTTTTTGTTTACAATTAGGATCGTTTAGATGGTGTCGTTTCTGGGTCATCCGATTGTTGGTTTTCTTGGTTGAAAAAAGACAGTGGCTTTGGTACAATAGCCCCTGCACAATAGTTCACCTCTGATGTATTTTTGTGATCGACCCTTCGCTATTTATTCAGAGACTGCTCTATTATTCCATCAACTGTTGTGTTGGGTATTGTGTTGAGAATCTGGGGGGCATTGTCGAGGCATATCCTGTTCGAGGAGTCACAGGTGAGACCCCTTTAAAACTCATTAATGAAAAGAAAGAAGAAAATTGTCTGCGATTGGGGAAAGCTCTGAAGAATACGTAAATATCTGATTATCTATCTCATTTTACGAATTAATCTACCAAATTTTTTAATTTGCAAAGCTTAGATTGAATAAGAACCTGTAAATTTATCTTTTGTCGTGTTTGTATAAATCTAGTGTGATCTATACAAATCTATCAATTTCTAGATGTTTGAACCTCATAATCTATATCTGTTTTAAATTGCTGTGATTTTTCAAGAGTTACAACAAATCAATTAATAAATCTATGCTCTTCTAAAGCAATAAATATTTTACTTTACCAATATATCAATCTATAAATGTAAAAATCTACACTTTTATAAATTTACCAAAATACAGATTTATAAAGTTGGAAATCTATAAATTTTTGCTTTTACAAATCAGCAAAAACATAAATTTCTTAATCTACAAATTCTATGAATCTAAAATTCTAAATCTATAAATTTTCACAAATCTACTAATTTAAAAACTAAAAATCTAGAATTTTCTAAAGATACAAATCTACAAAATACAAAACTAGAAATCTGGAAATGAATTAATGAATTTAGAAATCTAGAATTTTTTTTGTTTACTACAAAATATACAAACATTTTAATCTACAAATTAGAACATCTATGCTTTTACAAATCTACGGAAGTAACTATGTGCTTTAAAATGTTTATAAATTTACAATTCTATATCAAGCTAAAAATCTATAAAAAAATCAGCAAATCTATGCATTTACAAATCTACAAATCTCTGAATTTTTGCTTTTACAAATCTGCAAATACATAAATCTCTTAATATACAAATTATAAAATCTATACATCTACGAATTTTCTACGAATATAGTAATCTACAAATTCAAAGGAGTATCAATTTTTGCTTTTAAGAATCTATAAGGTTTAAGTCTACCAAACTAGAAATGTATAAAACAATCAATAGATTTACTCATTTATAAAATAGCAATTGTATACGAGTATAACAATCCAAAAAACTAAAAGTTTTGCGTTTTTATAAACTTTAAAAATTTACAAATCTAGAAATATAAGATGTACGACGAAGATAAAATTGCAAATTTGTAAAGGTTTGTCTTTACAAATCTACAAATGAACAAATCTTCTAATCTATAAGGAAAAATAATAATCAACAAAAAAACTATGCTGTTATAAGCCAAAAAATTAAAAAATCTAAATTTTTTTTAGAAATAAATCTATAAATCTAAATCTAATATTATAGAAATCTGACCATCTACGTATTTATAAAACCACAAAAAGATTCCAATCTACGAAACTAACAATCTACGAATCAATCGATGAATTTACATTTCTAAATCCTTGTCTTTACAAATCTGTAAATATAGTTTGTAGAATCTTTTATTCTATAAACTGTTAAACCATAAATCGATGTTTCTACACATCTACGAAGCTACAAATATAATAATCTACAAATTCTCAAAAATATTAATCTAGAAATCTATGTAAGAATCAAACGATAAATCTACCCATTTACAAAACTGCAAATGTACGAATATAACAATTTAAAAAACTAAAAATCTACATTAATAAGAACTTACAAATTTACAAAAATGGAAGTATAAAATGCTGTAGAAGATAAAACTACAAATCTATAAACTTTTGTCTTTAAAAATCTACAAATAAATAAATCTTTTTATCTACAAATTGGTAAATCTTATTCTAAATTAAATCTTCTACATCTAATAATATCTAAAGCTCTGAACCGTTTTTGCGCTTAGCGCTTCGCCAACGATCAAGAGCTCCTTCAAGAGTGACAGCTAGTTAGAGATGCAATTAACTGCGGCAGTCCTGAAGAAGGTATCTGCGATGGTTGGCGAAACGTCCAGTACAAGAATTCCATTGACACAGTCTAATCCCAGAAGAAGAAATTTACATAGACTCTGGCCATAGAAGCTGCCGCTCCAACTATAAAAATAGTAATCAGCAAATCACATAAAAGGGTGACTTTACAAATCTATAAAGCTACTCAATAAAAATCTACAATTCAATAAATAAATCCCTGTTTTTTTAAAGCAAAACACAAATATACGAGCTTACAGCAGTAGATAATTAGGAATCTATGCTTTTTTAAACTAAAAAATCTAGAAATCTACAAAACTATAATAAATTTATGTATTTATAAATCTATTAGGATTATTAGCATTTAAATACTAATTTACTATGCAATCTTAAACCTATAGAAATATAAGTCTAATAAACTAAAAAAATTAAGAATATACGCTTTTATAAATAGATTAAGGTAGATTCACAAACATGAATCAATCGATAAACCTATACGAAGCTATAAAGCCTTGCTTTACAAATTCTGCATTTAAATACATGAATTTTTTAATCTAAATTTCGATAAATTTTTGCTTCTACAAATCTAGAAAAACAAGGAATATCTTAACAAAGAAAGTATCTAGGCTTTTATAAATATACAAAAGTCTACATTTAGAAGCCTAGCAATCTACAAATCTATCACTAAACCTACAAATCTATAAAGCCTTAAACACGAGTCTTCAGTGATGTGCATCTACGTGTCGACTTTTATTGTCTACATTACGTCGTAGAAAAAGCGTAAACAATGTAGAGAATGTAAACAATGTAGACTTTGTATAGACATTGTATACAATAACTATTTTGAGGTTATGTTTTTATAACCTAACTCTTCATTTGATCATCTGAGATTTTTTATTTTTTATTGTATGTTGTATATTGTAACACATCAGTTAGGAATCGTTTGACTTTTGAACGTTCCAAAAAACTTATGCATATATATTATACTTTAAAAGTCTAAGATCAGAAGCAAGGATAATAATTTGGAAAAAGCATTTAATAAAATATATGAAGACTGATGAGGATAAAACAAAAAGAGATTTAATAGTTATTTTTGATATTACTGTTAAGAGTAAGATTTTATTTTGGGAGTGGAGATGATTAAAAAACGAGCTTAGCGAGTTTTTTAACTCCACGAACAAAATAAAATCACTTTTAACACTAATATTATACACTATTTTTTCCACAAAACAATAGGAAAAACTTTAAACTTAATAAAAATAAGAAATCAAAAAATAATACCACACAGATCGCAATGTTTATGAACCAAAATTTTCGACGCAACCAATAAACTTTGAATTACTTTTAACAATAGTGTTAAAAGTAACTTACTTTTACACAAGCGTGTCTAAAAATGACACTTTTAACATCAAAAATGACAATTAAAAAACCCACTTTTAACAGTTTTGTAGAAAAAATACTTTAGAATAAAAATAATTTTTATTATAGGTTTCAAAATTTAATCATAGATTTTTCTTGTTAATGTTGTTAGTTTGTTTTTAGATTATAACTATTGAATTTTTTAATAAAAGTTTTTTTATAATAAACTTTATAAAAATATAAAAAATTTATTTAATATTCTTATTGTTTACATTGTCTACATAGTCTAAGTCTAAGGTAAAACTTTTTCAAAGTTTACTTTACATACTTTACACGTAGACAACTAAATTGTTTACTCCAACGTAGTCTACGCGCCCATCACTGCGAGTTTTCTTATCTACAAATCGACAAATTCATGTTTTTACCAAAGCTACAAATACACTAATCTACAATTATGTAAAAGTACAAATCTACGCTAGATTTGTAGCATTTATCAAGCTTCAATCTACCAAACTAGAAATCTACAAAGCGACTGATGAATCTATGCATTTACAAAACTGTAAAAACAGAATCTACCAATTTAGACAATTAGAAACTGCCATGTAAAAAGAAACTAAGTCCCGCAGGCTGCAGAAGGGATGGGCTAAGAAGAAGAGGAAGAAGAAACTTACGTCGATGATGGTTAAAAATGAAGAAGAAACATAAACAAAAATTTGTCAATCGGGGTCACCAATTTTTTTTAAAAGCTATAATACATTATGAGTCATTTTAGATAAAAAACTATAATCAATATAGATAGAAGACTAGCTCAACAGCTGTTGGCAAGATCGTGTGATGGTAAATATCGAATTTCTTCTAAAAAACAGTCGCATCGCTAAAGTTACTAAATTCTGGTAATTGCTGCTGTGTCACAAATTGTAAAAAGCTCAAAGTTCTAAAAAAGTAAGATGTTGCTTTTTAAAAGTAAAGGTTTTGAAGATATAGAAGTCTTCTAGCAAGGCTGCGATTTTGTCAAAATACCTGACAAAATACGGCTACAAAATTTTGAAAGTTAAAATTATTTCATTTGCATAGGTCTAATTAAAACATAAACGTATTTTTCAAAAAAGTTTTTTAAAAAATAGATAACAATCAAGTTTTAGAAGAATTTCGGAATTTTAAGAGATAATATTTTTTTAAATAAATGAGAGATTTAACCCACTACCGTCCCATGTTACTTGAATGTAACACTGAGTTTAAAAATTTCTTTCTTATTTATTAAACTCGTTTTTTTCTTGAATACCCACTGTTTGTCTCAAGTAACAATATAGGAATCATTGTACATAAACCACAGTCGCTCCTTTTTGAGAATTTTTACAAATAAATACTTTGTATTTTCGCTCAGATGACTGTGATAGATCAAGTGTGTAAACGAACCAATGATCGCTTCCAACAGACAACGTGGACTAATAAAAACAATATTTAAAATCAAAACCGAAAAAATGTGAGTTTAAAGCTTTTGTTATGTGCGACTCGAAAGGGATAGTTTACAATTGGGAAAATCCACTTTAGCTTTTACTCTATGCTCTACTACAATTGATTCGAAAAAACGGGGTCGACCAAGTCAAAGCAGTGTAGAACAAGCTTTATAAGCTAAAAATAAGAGAAAAAAATTACTCCGGTGCCATCTCAAGGTACCACTTAGATACCAAGACAGACCAAATAGGACACTGGTCAAACTACACGGAAAAAAGGGGTAGATGCAAGTACCCAGGATGTCCTGGCCTAATAGATACAAACTATTTGTACCAAATGTAAGGTCTATTTGTGCTTTACTCCCGCTAAAAATTGTTTTGTTTCTTTTCGCGTTAATTAAACTTAAAAAAATGTTTCTATTGTTTTAATAAATTTTTATACGAAAATACCTAATGTTACTTCAAAGTAACAAACCTCTAGATTCTAAGAGGGTTGATAATTTACAAAATTTTGTGGCTTCCTAAATAGTTAATTCAAATATATATTAGAAAAAGTATTAATATATTTTTTTTAAATCACAATAAATTGAGCAGTGGAGGGTTAAACACTTGTTACAATCTCTATGAGGTACCTAAATGTGTATTTGTTTTTGTCGCTTATTCGCTCAATTCGCGTTTCTATACCTTAGTAAAATTCCCACATTTGCGTATTCCAAAGCGACTAAAACAACTTAAACTCAATTAGAAGCATGTTACCATGTTTTTAAAGCGTCTGAAAGCTTGCCTTCATCATCCGGAAGAAGTAGTAAGAGCGAGTTCGAAGGCCATTTAAAAGTGAATGACAGTTCGTTGATGAGTGTGTGATGTTAAAAATGTTTGGTTGCATGTGTATCGTGTTGGTGTTAGCTGATGAGGAGGCCTTTACATGCGTGTCGCATTTTTGCGTCGTATTTCAGCGGAGGTCTGAGGGGTGCTGTTGAGGTATACATCCAAGCTCGTCGTATGTTATTATAATACGACTCCAGCAAGGCAAGTACAACTGGTATGAATTATCGCATGGTAGAATTAACATAGCTCCAGCAGACAAAGACAGTTTTTTGTCGTCTTCGCTGGTGGCTATCTATCAAAGAGCTTTCGCACCGAGCGAGCGGCGGCGATTTCGAGTGTGGCTAGAAGTGTCCGATTATGGGGATTCACACTCCTAATAAATTACCGAAGATTTATTGGTAGTGTCGTACCGAGCTGAGGTTATGAAACACTGTTTATCTGTTTCGAGCCTCTTCGCTGATGCCTTTTTTTTATTATTAATTCCCGTCCTAAGCGTACACAATCTGTAATTTATACTCGAGGCCTGATGCCGCAACCACATATTATACTACGATTTTTTACCGGACCCGAATTATGACCGATTCGCTCGGACGACGATAAGTAATTGAATCTACTGAACTCAAAAAATACACACAGTGGCCCAAAACAATATTTTAGAACAGCCTGTATAACGAAGACACTTTATACTTGTATTCATGATTCAATGAGCAATTTTGCAATACGAATACAATACAAATA
Source organism: Tribolium confusum (assembly GCA_029207805.1). Taxonomy (NCBI): domain Eukaryota; kingdom Metazoa; phylum Arthropoda; class Insecta; order Coleoptera; family Tenebrionidae; genus Tribolium; species Tribolium confusum. The sequence continues at coordinate 16,668,675 of JALGAY010000005.1, forward strand.
TTATACACAAATCCAAGCCACAATCACTTGAATTACAAGAAGTTTTCTTTTCCACCTGTATCGACTTACAATTATAGGTTTTAATAAATCATTGAAAGCTGCCACTTAGACTATAATAACCCAAGAAATGACCTCTGTGGTTGCCGACGAACTCGACTCAATGCTTTATCTACTGCCGTGTTATTGTGTTCTTTTTTCATTTATTTTATGCAAAATGACCAATTACGATATTTATAAATCAGAGATTTGGACACTTTTTAAATTTGTTGCAATCAGCAGCTAAATATGTAAATTAGAATTTTGTTCTAACGATGAGAAAAAAAACTAATGATTGACCAAATATGGACAGGACGGGCTTCTAAATTTATTTTATTGTCTGGCAGTGGCGTTTTCAAGTACCTAAACTTAAAAATTAGGAAATGTGAAACTTGTTAATTATGACAAAAGCTATTTTTGGAGAAGAGATTGTAGGACATTTTAAAAATTTACAAAAATTGGTCCTTGATATATTCTCGTACTGTACTAACTTCTAGGAAAATACAAATAGAAAAAAGAGTCTACCAGCTAAAATAAACTCCTGAATTAAAAATCTAAGAATTTATCAGTGTAAAAATTAATCAAATTAAATTTACAACATGAAAAGCTACAAGCCTCTAAAACTACAAAGCTAAAAAATTTTTAAGAAGATACAAAATTCGAAAAAACTTAAATCTCAAAATACAAATTACTCTAAGAAGTTGCACCAAACGAGCAAAATTATTGTAAAAATTATTTAAATCAATGTGTACTTTTGCAAATAATTTGAAAACTCTGGCAAAAGTGATAGTACTGACTACTAAACTCAACCAAAAATGCTCTTTACTCTCAACTAAATTTTGGAGTAAGACTTCTATTGATGTATGAATTATAGATGATTGGAAACAGTGGCAAAATTTCTGCGACTTCAGAGACCAAATCAAAAGCTTCAGATGCTATGTTGCAGTTGCTCCCCGACTTTATTGCGATTTACAGGCTAATACTTGGATGTGATACTTCACTGGGTACTCGAATAGGAAAAACCAAAATACTGGAATTTTGAATAACTCATATAGAATATGAACCACTTGTTAACAATAATTATTATTTTATCCAACACTTCTTTATTATGACGTTATAAAAATGATGTTTTTGATTGAATTATGGGATCTATAAAATACAAATGGTTTTATGAATCAATAATAAAACTGTTTTTATATAATTGAACAGTTTACAGAAAATAGGACAATTTAATGAACATCAAAAAATACAATTCATAAAATTACAATTATAAGAAACAGGAATCTCAGATAAAATCATTTGTTGAGATTTACGTTAACATTTATATTAAAATATTGTTTGCACATTCATTCGATTTTTGCTTTTCAGTATTCACAATAACATTGTCTTCTGTTTCCGAATTTCCACCCAGTATCTTCTTAGCAATGTCTATTTTGCTCAAAATTGACTCTTTGACATACGCTTGTGCCACGGTTGTTGACATCCATCGGCCATGACGTTGGATGATTGGCTCCATGATTGGCTCCAGCGTTGGACAATAAACTCGCTGATGCGTGTCTCATACTGTGTCCTGTGTAAGACTCTGATTCTGGTAATTTTAAAAAATTAGCTACTACTGATGGTATTTTGGATAGCCTATTTATTTTTATTGGCTGTATTGTGCATTTCTCATTTCTATAGCACAAAAACAACCTATTGTGAGAAATATTCTTAGGTCGGAGAGACATATATTTTTTACAAATAATCAGCACATTAACTGCAAATCCTTCTTCCATAATCGTAAAGCTACGTGAAACATATGTTTTAGTATCTGGTACAGATACCAACATATAGGATCCTTTATCTTCTACGTTATTGATTGACATGTTCAATAATTCACAACATCGACACCTACCTAACCTGACACATCAAAAATTAGTGCGGATTGCCTTTAAATTTATTTGTTTTAAGAGGTGAATTTTTTATGTTGTGGATTTATTTAGATAGTTTAATTAAAATTAAAATCTAATTTTTTTACTGTAATGTAAAAAAATTAGATTTCATTCTCTAATAACAAAATCGACTTACCTTTAACATCAAATATTTTTTATTGGGTGCTTCTGCTAGAAACTGTTGATAAATATGCTTTCTTTCAAAATTTTTAATTTTTTACACTTGTAATTTTTTGATTCGTTCTTCAAAATAGCGATCAACTTGTCATATTGTGAAATATCTGTATTTTCGTGAAGCTTTAATGTCGATCTTAACATGCTGTATTTCGTCCACATTGAAGAGACTATTAATCTTTTTTTGGCGTTAAAGAATTAACTCAACAGCACGTTTTTGCTTACCTCACAAACATAGTTTTTCTGTTTCCAGTTATTGAACTCACTCAATTCTTTATAATAAGCGTCCCTGAATTTCTTGGGTAGCAAACTCGATGTGTCTTCTTCAACATCTTTCGCAATTTTTTCAGGAAGAGAACTACTTCTTTTCATTTCCAACAATATTACAAACGCCAAAACAGTTTTTTTGCAAAGTTTTTTCAAATAATAATTTTGTTGTCAACAACAACATGGCAACCAAATTATAGACTACTACTAATCTTTGTAAATATAAGATTTTTGGGTTTTGATGATTTTTTAAGAACTCTTACCGAGAGAGGTGTTGGATAAAACTATGTATTGTACTCATGTCTTAACAGCAAAAAAGTCACTTAAGAAAAATTAGGCCACTCGAGCAAGCTCTCGTGGCTAAACATTTCTTTCGTGACTTATTTGCCTTATAAGACACTTGTATAATAAATAGCTATTAAACTATAGAATTTATTAATAATGCAATTACTGATTGGGGGACAAATAAAGGTAATAAAAGTAGTAGGTACAACACAAAACTTCTTTTTTTGTGAATCTAAGAAATTTTTTTTATATTTTGGCGAAATTGAGTGAGAGATCGGACAACAATACATCATTTTTAAGTGTTAAAAATTTAATTTTTTAACCACTTGTTTGCACTAACAGCAACAGTTACTACTCATGTAATTCTTCCCATAATCCCATAGAAACGACGCCTATTATTACTATAGAAACAACATAAAAACATACAAAAACAGTATATAAACCTTAGGGCCGTTAGAATATAGAAGTTGTGCTTACTGCCATTTAGGTCTTAGATTTTATTTTCTTCTCTGTTTTTTTTAAGAAAGCTTCTACTTTAGGGTGGCAGCGACCACCACTGATCATTACGAACATATTTTAAATTCTTATTAATAAAACTAGATATAGATGTAAATCAGAAAACATTTTTTTTTAAATTTGTGATCTTTTATTTAAAAAAATTATGATGATTTGAGCCGGATTTGAGTAGCCAACGACCTATAGATATAAATCTGCAAATTTATCTGAGTATCAATTTATTAAACTATTAATCTACTAGTACCAATTTAGAGACCTTTTGTACTATCACAGACATAAGAAACGATGTTGCCTGCAATCAAAAACCAATTTAAACTTTCTGCCAATAGAAATACAAGCTATCCAGGAAAACTGTAGATTAACGTGATTGTACGCATTTTCTTAGAGTTAAGAGTTACTTCAAAAAAAATTTAAAAAATTCAGACCTTTTATTTTTCAAGACACAAGATTCCAAACATATACTTTTAGTTACTTCTGTTTTTACATCAAAAGAAAATTTTGACAATAAGGTCTTTGCATTAAAACTATTGGATAATTATAAGTCTCTTTAGAGCATTTTGTTTACAGTTTATTACCTTTTTAAAAATGGATTTGTTGTTAATTTTGTTTAAAAAATTATCTGACAACGTAACCATTTAAACTTTACCATTTTAGACATATTAATAAAGATGTCTATTATGTCAAATGACGTCATTATTATAACTGTCTAAAAAGTGATAGGTTTTTTAAACTTTTTTTGTGTTCCTTGGACTCTCGATTATCTTATCAAAAAGTTTGTTACTTGTAAAGAGTAGTCAGTAACATAAGTAATAATAAACCCTGCACAAAAAGATATAATTTGGTCCGGCAAGAAGTATCGTTACTTATGTGTACTTTACGATAACAATATACGATTTGATACGAGACATAAGAATTTACAAAGATACAAGATCATTAATCTATAAATCTACAGATCTATTAAACTACCCAGAACTGACAGACCAAAGCTTGCTCTGACTGAGTTTCTTTGTATTTACACGGTAAAATTATTTATTTTTTTAAACCAGTCTTGTAAATGTTGAGATTTACATTTTTGTACAAAGTATATCAAAATATATATATATAAAAATGCCATCCTTATAGATTAAATAATCTTTATGTCAAAAAGGTAAAATTCGCGTGTGTGAAGTGAAATTCTTAGCGCGCCTGACTGTACATTATTTTTGGTGTTATAACATCAACAGCACCTGTTTTGAGGAACTCGTCCTTTACAAAACATTTTCATGGTAGAACCCATTTAACTATGCCTGGACAATTACTAAGAATAGTAGTGCTTTATTGAAATCTTTTAACAGAAATAAAATTTGTAAAAAATATTTCAAAACCCAGTGATTCATTTTTTTGGAACCAAACCCGCGTCAGTTATGTACCTTAATTAGAATGTGAAATATTTATTTGAAAAACACATTTTTCACTCTATATTATTATGAAATTATTGTCAAATAAAAAAATTAAAAAATCGTTTTCTTAAAATTCTTTCATATTTCCATGTTCCTGTAGGTGGATAAATTTATATATGTGTCACACGTGTGTCTAATCTATTTACAATTTTTTGTACAAACCAATTTGGAAAATCCATTTACTGTATTAAAACGGTTTTTCCTGTATTAGTATAACAGAAAGAAAACTTTTTTTAGATAAAATTTTTGACTTGGTGTAGCTTCCTATTAGGGGGGCCGGTTATTTTACCCTTTTGATTAAAGTTTAAAAATAAACTTGGTAAAATTATCGATTTGCGTGTCCCTTTGAGCTAATAAGTATAATCAAGTGTCGTATTGTGCAAGGGTCGGTCCTTGCATCCCTCATCCCCGACCTTTGTCCATTATTCTCTTCGAGTTAACTAAGTTTGTAAGTTCTCGGTGTCGAGACAATGTAGCAATCAATAGGGTAATGAGAGGACAGTATATGAAATTATCGGTGCGGTTTGGTCCATCTTTGCCGCCAAGACGGCGTCTAATGGATGCGGCGTCCTTTATCACCGGCGGCGTCGTCTCCCAGCCACCTGGAGGAGCAGTCCGGACCGACGGAAGTCCGCTGCGGCCTACCTGCTTATATGTCCCCCCACCGGGCCATTCTTACCTTCATGAGTGTGTGATCAGTGTAAGAAGCGAGGTCTTCGGGAGAGCACGCGACTCGCATGACTCGCTGTCCATGAATGGAAAGCCCAAAAACAGGGATGCGACGGTGCCAGTGACAGTGACAGTGCCGCAAAACAAGTGCGAAATCACAGTGACAGTGGGATTTTCGGTGTAGTGATGATTGTCAACAAGGACGAAGCGCCGATCAACAGGTAAGAACACTGTAAACATATGTCACGTGCTTTCCAATGACATCTGGAGAGTGACGTAATGGAAGCTCACCGGAAAAGAGCTTTGTGAAATGTTGGGGAAGGTAAGGAGAGAATTCCTGCAAGGAGATACACACGGGGCTAAGATTTTTTTCTAAAATTACTTTCTCTCAGTTTTATTTGTTACTAGTTTCACTTTTATGCGTTTCCAAAAAAATCACGATGAGCGAAATAAATACAATAATTTTCTCTTTAGAAATTTAGAGCACTATTTAGCAGGTTTTATAACTTTTTACAAAAGCTTTTTGGTAATTAAAATTCTTAAATTTAGCTTAATACAGCTTTATTTACTTCTTCAGTCAATAAAAATTTGACATTTTTTTTTTCAAATTTTGAATCGGGTAATAATCTGAGGGTGTTAAGTCAGGTGATGCAGCAATGTGAACTCCAAATCACAAATTTTATTCTTCGCAATTTGCGATTTGAGTTCACTATATTTTGACGCAATTTGTGTTTTTTTTCTTTCTCAGTGAAGTAAGAAACTGAAGATGACACTATAGCTATTTAAAAAAAAATTTTCAGCAGATTCTTGAGATTTGAAATTCTTTCAGTTTTCTCTAATTTTTTCTTTTTTTTTGTAATGACAACTTCTAAATCGCGTTAAAGCATTATGGGAATCCATTTTGAAAAAAAATTCTCGTATCTCAAGATCAACTTTAACAATGAGATAAGCTCATTTAAACGAAATTTTTTGGGTCTCAGATATACGTTTTTGTCTGATTAAATAGATTCTTGGTTTGCATCGATATTTTCAGGGGTTGATACTGAAACCTGAAACGGATTTTCCGTCGTTTTGGATTGAAAATTTTGTCTTTTGACTAACGCAACCCAATTTTTCAGGATTCCATGTAATAAGGATTAATTATGAAGGGTTTTGACCATATCTTTGCAATCCTTCTAGATACAGGTAGTAATATGATAGTTCTGTATTCGAGTTTAGCCAATTTTCGACTGCCATGTGTTTTTTTTAATTTTTTTTTTAAACAAATAGTTAAAGAGATTTACCTATTTTTTGACAAAAAAGTTTGGAATATTTCATATTTTGTTACTAAAAAGACAATTTTTTTGTGCACTCCAGAGGGTCTGAACTAAGTAGATATCAGTATGCCTTCGTACAGTACATTTTTTAAATTCTATTCTGAAGTACTAATTTTGATTGCTTATTGAGAATGTCATTTTAAAAATTATTTTTATGCAAATTGTGTTTTTTTAGTTACATTAAAGTGTTGTTGGATTATTATTATTAAAAAAAATAGAGCCGAAGGTGAGAGTTTAGCTATTTTCTATTCGACACTGCCGCCTTCGGCTCCTATAACTGTCTTCTTAAAAAAATATTTAGCAAATTTTGAGAGCCCAAAGCGACAGACTTTTGTAGCTATTTTTTCGATAGTGTAGCTTTCGGCTCCTATATATATTACAAACTTGAGGTACAAATTTTTATCAGAAGGTCCTCATCATTTTTTTAACCCAGTAAAATATTAAATATTTTTAAAAACGTCATTTTGAGTTTAAATTTTAATTTCTTTTTAATTTGTACATAATTTTTATTTTTTTTTAATTTGTGAATATTACATTGGGTTACAAATGTAATATAGAGCTCTGGATTAAAATTTTTACTCCAAGTATAAAAACTAAATAATGATTCCCAAAATTTTGAATAAGCTGTTTTGTCTAGAACTTTTTCGTTTTTGAAGATTTAAAAAATAATCTTAGCTTCTCAAAATTGGTATTAAACATTATTATAAAAATATTTTAAAAGTATCTCTCTGATTTTATATGCAGCTGAAAATAAAAATGTAGACAACTGAAAAAAAATGCAATTATGTAAATATATAACGCAAATCATAAATAACAATTTTTATAATTTTACACCTACCTACCTACGCATTGATTAATACATTGATAGCAGTTGTTTCTATGGATATACTTTTTAAAAAAATTTATTGATAAATTAATGTAAAATTGCTTAGATTTAGAACTGTAACATTATATGAACCAACGTCAATAGAGTTTGTGGAGTGCAAATCAAAGCTTTTCAGTTCTTGAAGTCACACTTTTATCACTAATGTTTTGGCAGTCATAATCTTGTTTTGCAGTGAGTTTTCTACATATTCAGCTACTTGTTGAGCTGCCATCTACCTAATTATTTTAAATTCTTGTGTTACGAATTTTTTTATTAATAAATGTAATTGACCACATTTTTCCCACACCGCCGCACCGCTTGCAAAGCTTTTCTTATTGTTTCACACACAAGTCTTATCCTAACTTCAATACTATAAGAACTATTTTAAGAGAAATTTTAAATTGTTATAGTGTAACAGGTCGATAGATTAAACTATTTTAAATATCTTTTTATCAGAAATATTGTAAAAATTGACAAAATGGATTTAGGTTGGTGCGACTGATAAATTTTCCCGCCAAAGATCCGAATAGACGGATGACCACCGTTGACAGGATTGGCAGATGAGTTTTAGTAACTTGATTTTGGTAGAATATACGATTGGATACACTATAATTCTGTTTTATAAATTTAATTATTTTAATTTGTTTTTTTATTATAAAAAAAACTCGAGAATTGTGAAATAATAAAAATAATATAATGAAACATGTTGTTCCAATAATAATGTTTTATTATGAAATATCTTAGGAGAGATTATTAAAAATAAGAATAGCAAATGAATAAGCCTCAATTATATATTTTATTGCACTTTTAGAAACAATTTTGTTGTTAATTTTGTTTTAAAAAAATTATTTGTCGACATAGCTTTTTGAACTTTACTATTTTAGCTATTTTAATTAAGATTTCTATTGTTTCAAATGTCACCATTATTGTAACTGACAAAACAGAGATATTTTTTCAAACATTGTATTAATAATCTGGAACACTTTTTTGGGACACCCAGTACTAATATTTAAAAAAACTACAAAATTTAGTAAATGAAGGCATCAGTATTCTAATTGTTTTACAATATTTTTGGAAACAAATTAGCTTTGGCTTCCAAATTTTATTTTAAAAAAATCAATACATTGTCAGTGTTACTCGAGGAATTGTTGACAAACTGTGTTTGGAAAAGACATAAAAAAACTAGTAAAAAAAATATTATAACTAAAACTCTAGGTGTTTTGTAACAGAATTTGGGCAAGGGGTTGATCAAAAAACATTTTTTTTAAAGACTTTTTTGTTTTTGTTAAAGATGTTTTATTTTTACCATGATCAATATAACAAATTTACAATATTCTTTACAAACGACATGACACATATAGAGTGTGTCAAAAGGGCGCGAATTTCCTTTAGAGGGATATATGGGAGACCCTCAAAGAACACAAAAATTTATTTAAAAAATATTAAATACTTTTTTGTATTTTCTTGAGATTTTGGTATGTTTTTGAGATTTTTGAATACTTAATTTATTACAAATGCTTTATTGTTTTTTTTCGTTTTTTTTTTATTTTAATTAACTATATCAAGACAACTTAATTTTTTTTTTGCAAATTCAGATGCTCATAACTTTTCAAATTTTGAAGTTAGAATTTTTTTTAAGGTTTGGATTGTTTTAATTGTGGAAATCAGCCCACTAAAGGCAATTCGCGACTTTTAACACACCCTATATATTTATACATTATACTTATTATATAAAATATGCCGTAGATTTGGGATTTTAAAAGGAGGAATTTCTGTACACTTTTTGTAATTCTATAAATTCAAATCGCTTCTGTCTTATTATACGATATTAGACAGCTTATGAATTTTTTAGATGTTATATTATAATAATAATAAAGGTCTTTATTGTGCAAATAAAAAAATGATACATTAAGTACATTCTAAACATATATAATATTTGCACAAAAGCCGAAGATCAGGTGGATGTGTAGTGGCATAAGCAACCACATACCCTCTGTTTTTCATCTTATATGTTTAGATGTTTAAAAAAATATATATATATATATATATATATATATATATATATATATATAAAGCATCTAAAAGATAAGGCTTTTTATAGATTACTTGAGAAGTGACACAATTTTTAAATTACAAGTAACAAAGAACTTTCCAAAAAACTGCTACAACTTCTTATAAACATTGAGAGGTTTTATGATATTTTTTATTATTTTTGTTTCATGTGTTTTTTTATACTATTTTTTCAGCATTGGTATAAGTTTACGAAATATCTATTCTTAATCAGATTGTAAAAAAAAATGGTTGGGTGCTAACTTTTTGTCAAGATGTCGAATTACAATAAAATATAACTTTTAGGCTATACAAACAAAATATTTCAAGTACTTGCAAAGATTTGGAATAAAGAATTTAGATCTACTATAGAAAAAAACATTATTTTGGCTTTAGATATCAGTTGTCAAGAGTGATTTATTTCGAAATAACAATAAAAGAAAGAGAGTTTTAAGTAAATAGTTCGAGAAAATACCAGGATATTCAGACACATTCTGGTTGGACGTATGGTTATATAAGGGATCGGGCAGTTAGCTGGTTAGGGTGATACTCGACAGCGATTAAAGTGAGCGATATTTTCGGAAGCGACGTTATTAAAGCCCTGGTGATCATAGTTATTACTCTTTAATTATCAAGTTATTTATTTGTTAACTTCTTGTTGTATGTACTCGTATATGTTCCATCTTACTGGGGTGAGATGAAACAACTTCTAGGAAAACTTTGTATTTTCATGGAAACAACTCGTAATATTCGTCTTTTATTGATGCTTCTAATGTCATACGATCCTCCTCGAATTTTTTTCAGTTTAAAAACAAAATTTCCCACAAAGTTTGTTATTTCTGGTCATAAAACCATCACCCGTCTTTCATAAATCTTCGAAATCTCCATTTCAGGCCCGACAAATTGGCATCACGATCCAGTTCAGCCGTCATTTTCCCCTAACCATCATGAGTCACGCAATTCTGGTAATACCAAAAATCACACAAAAGAAATTACCGGTAATTACTTCTGTGAAAAATCGCGTTCGCGCCAAAAATTCTCCTCTAAATAATAAGTTCTCATCTTGCGTATTTGTCAAGCCATAAAGCTGTCACGATTACATCAAAGCGTCCGGATCGCGAAACTCGTCCACCTGCTCTTCCGTTTCAGAGCGTCCCGATTTCAGCATCCGGTGCATTTCAGGTGCAACGGAAAATTTCGATTTTCTCCCATTTGGAAAAATCCGAAATAATTGCTTCAACTTTTCATACATTAAAACGTACGAGTAATTTCGAAAGTGCGCCTCCGGCGCTTATTATTATACATCAGCGCCGACTTTTACAAAGAAACAAGATAGTAAATGCCTTACAATGCAGCAATCAATTATTGTACACATATTTAGATTTTTTTTAATCGAATACAGTTATGTAACAGTAAGCGTATGTGATTTATAAGAATTTCTCAATTGGATAATCGGACAATAGGAGGATTCTTAGTTCTTTTCACCCAATTAATCTCGAGTGCTAGTGCTGAAAAATTTACGGTTCCTTCACAAACCTATCGATTGTCTCATCCATCATCGAGATTTAATTGTGAAGAGACTTCATTAAGTTATGGAGATAATCCCAGAATTAATTGATTTGTTATAACTGTATTTCCAATTGAACAACTCGTTTCATAATCATTTTTAACCAATTATCTACAAATAAACATAATATTTTAATATTATCCTCTAATTTACGACGTCTTATTTTCACCAGTAAATGTGGTTCTGACCTCAGGCGGAAATTTAGGAGCTCTCAACTGCTCAAATTATTTTTGTAGTTATTGACTCTGACTTGGGAAAGTATCGCATTTATGAAATTACTTAAATTGGTAGGAAATAACACGCAGCTTATCAGAAATCCAATCGGGTAATTATTTGCAGGTATAAGCGAAATCAAATTCCGTTTCTTAAAAAAAAAAAAAACAAATTAATTACCTTTGAACATCTCAAAATTTAAGAAATCAATTTCGTTTATTCCGACAAATTCCATTCAAATCAGTTTATGCTCTATTTCCTTAGACACTCAAATTATACAATAATTGTACTCCAATTAACTGGTTAAAGCATTTATTCAATTCAGAATTCAGAAAACAGAAATTATTAGAATGGTGTCGAGACAAAATTTGAATACTTTGCAATGCTAAAAGTTTATTCTTGTGGCAAGTTATAAGGTCAGGTCAGGACATAACAATTTTTCTTCTCTTTTTGCTAATTCATTAAGTTATTAACAGACAGAGGGCGTGCAACGCACAGGCCGATAAGCTCAAACCCGAAAGACAGATCACTTGTATGTGTCTGAAGTGTAGGTGTAAAATCAATCACAAACTACTCGTAAAAACATACTAATAAATATTTAAATTGAAATTTCACTCTGTATTCGGTAGTTTATTTTTGCATTTTGTATATCATGACTTTGTTAAGCAATTCGCGAGAGTAAAAATAGAATTAACTTTACTACAAAACCACTTGCGCCCCTCTCCGACTATTAGCTGAATTTCAAAGAAAAACGCTTACACGAAATCAAGCGAGCTTTAGCATAATAAGTTTTTAAAGTAAAGTAAATTTAACAATAACTACACTCAAAATTCAATCGATAATGCAATTACTTTAGCGGAAATTTAAATAATTTAACTAAAAGTCAATGTCTGAAGCGATTCACTAGAGATCTAACTAGATAAACTAGATTTTTCTGTGTTAATAATTACCAACAATTTAAAAAAAAGAACTCTGTTACCTCCAAAATTGCGTCTGAAGGATACCACCGAAATACCAGAGAATAATAGAGAAGCGTCAAAAACTGCAATTTGCAAACGCACCTTTTAACGAAATGCAGATTCAGGTTCATCAAGGATTTATCTGTCATTTTAAATGTGAAATCTTTATGTTAATATAAAATATAAATGTTTTAAACTTACAAAACTCACTACAATCACTATATTCTCATAACCTGTGGACAGCTGATTCTGTAATTTCTCTCAAAGAGGTTGAATCAGAAAAGTACTACAGATTTTAAAAAATTGACCACTGCTAATATCTCTACACTGACTGGTGTCTACTACAGCTCCAGAAATTCTTCCTCTATGAAACAGGTCTAGGGAAATCAAGATTACCACTACAGTTTTATTTAAAAGATTTTTGTTGCCATTCCAACGGTTAAAAATATGTGTAACCATTGGATCATTTTGTCAATTTAAAAATATTAGACTATTACATCATTTGTACAATGTAAATTTTATAGAACAAAATCTATTCTTTTTTTTAATCTAAAAAAATAGAATCAAAGATTTTTGGTACTCACAGCCTTCTTGCAACTGTCCTTGGTATTTTCACCTAGAATAAAACTGAAGTCGACTCGTGGGCAACCATTCTATTGCTGCCAAAAGAGAGACAAGAAAAACGGAGAAAACAGGGAAGGAAGCTTGTAAGCGTGGATCGAAATGGCGGTGCTACATGGTGTCGCTTAGAAAACACGATAAAATTGTACATGCTTTATAACAATTGAAAAATATTGTCACAGAGGCTTTATTAAACAATAATTATTGAGTAAATTTATCTTGGATGACGTTCGATTCTAATCGCAGGCTTTGGGGCTAACCCAACCCTTTTTAAAGCTGTGCATCTCCCTCATTTCTCATATAATAAGAATACATGAGAGATTTGACATACCGAAGTTAACTTGATAAACTTTTCAATTGAAAAATTTTTAGTAACTACGAAGTAAAATAAAGAAAGGAGGATTTACTTATCGACTCTCTACAACTTTTTCCTTTAACTTTTTTTTGTATATTTGGTCGTTTGGGCAGCGTTTTTGATTAAAGACAGCGTTGCACACATTTTAAACTTTAAATACAAATTGTCCAAAAATTTCAGGACTAATGAAGTAGGGGGAGCTTCATAAAATATTCCTAAAGAAAATACCTCTTTTAAAAAAGCAAACTTTTTGACACTAATCAATGTGTTTTTTAAAAACAAAATATTTATTAACACTCATGGGTTAATTTCAAGTTGAGATAATACCGGTAGTATCTTCGTTTCCATGGAAAAATAAACAAATTCGAGACTGTGATTCGCTGTTGTCATGGAAAAGTATTAAAATTTTGCGATACTACCGGTATTATCTTAACTTGAAATTAACCCTACTAAATTGTATTTGTGGTCTTTCGAGGTGGATGCAGAAACATTGTAAAAAATTGATTTGTATTCAGGCGGTTTTTTATCTGCCGTTACTGACAGGGAGGTTACTTCCTAAAGGTTAAATTACTGTTAAGACTTGATGACTTCTATGGATTTTGTAGATGGTAACAACCAAAATTATTATTTTTTTAAAAATTTATGTTTTTGCATTTTCTTTTCGATTTGTGTTTGTTCCCCTATTGAAATCGTGCAATTCGGTCCAATCTTGTTCTATAACCCCCGACTAAAATCGTTATGTAAAGGAAAAATGAAAGTAATTTCCAATCGCAACGTAAAAAGAGCGAACAAAATGTAAATTTCTAATTTCCTTTCATCTCACAACAACTAATCAAACAAAATGACATAACTCCATTCGCAGAACCAGCCAGCCACACACGCACCATTTTCCCCGTGTGAATCCCCGAAAAACCAACATGATTATCCTGAACAGGTGGACGTGACCGAATCTCCGAAATCGAGTCGGCGTGTGTGATGCGTGATTGTTCGACCGCCTACCTGTCATGATCCACCGACCGTTAGGTATACACCTGATCGGCCAACCTGACCTCTGTGACGTCACTGTCCACTCTTCCGGGTGACCTTGGCCGTCATCTACCACCACCAAGGTTTTAACGAAAGATGAGGGTTTGACCTAAGACCCAGCGTCTGGGGCACACGTCATCCACACGTATTTTACACACGCTCATCTCGCGCCCATCAAAAACTAAGACAGCTACACTGATCGCGGCCTTTGATTGCGTTTTCATTATGTTCATTCTCACGAGGTTCTACACCGAAAACGTGACGGAGGGTTCAACGGCGAGGATAATTGGGCCGAAGAAACGAACCACAGGGGGCCAACATACAAGAATTAGAAGGTGCAATCATCATAATGCAAAAAATAATAATTTTCACCGTAAAAAAACTTCTAGCATGACATGAGAGTTGCTTAGTAACTGACCTAATTATTTAATAAATTGTTGGTTGTTTAAGTACTTCATCCCTCTTTGGGATGCGTTTTCGTCACTCTCATATGTTTGTTCTATAAGTTCCTAATTTTACCAACTTTGCAATGACAAACTAACAGCAAAAGTGTTGTTACAACTAGCCTTTTCCTAGCACCCATTGAGGATGATTTCTCCCATATGATAATTTTATATTCTATTTTACTACTTTGACCACGCGTCTGTCGCTTCTTGTGAATCTGGGTTTGTACTAATATAGGTTTTGCTTGGACCCATATAAAAGTATCCGAAAACGAGAGAGAAAAAAAGACCAACAGCTGCTTAACATTTAACACAAAATTACAAAAAAGACTGTTATGTAGAGATTAAATTCTTAGTGTTTAACGTTAAAAATTGGCGATGCGCTAACGTTATTTCAAAATGTTGCTAAATGTTTGTATAATAAAGAGGCAAAGCGATATTTGTATCTCCTAGAGACGCTTCAAGATGAGAAGGAATATAACAACTCGTGTTGAAACTGTTTTAATTATTGAAAAACGCTACTGCCCCGTCAATCAGCTGATTTATAAAAAAGTCGCTTCTTATAAAACTTATTACCATTTGATGCTTTTGTCTCCTATTTCTCATGCTTTTAAGTTTATGCAAGCTAAAATATTCTTGAAGAATCAATTTCAGACAGAGAATCCGAGTTGGACCGGTGCACTCAAGTGTGCCTGATCTAGGTTCGAGTTGGGCTGGATAATTTACATAATCCTCTACAGTCTTACCACTAGATAAAATCAGCTTGCACATTGGGTACTACAATTTTCCAACAGTTTTTTCAGTGTGTCTTCAGAAACAATCTCATTTTTTACTTTATGGACTTTTCATTGTGTTGAAATTTGTTTTTTATTTTTGGCAGGGGCAATGCTAATCTTTTAGTCTTGACAGGTCAAACTTCAAATCTGGTTAGATCAGGTTAGGTCAGGTCAATCAGGACAGGTCAAATCAAGTAAGTGAGTATAATAAAATTAAGAATTAAAGATAATGAATTATCTGGTTCACATGTGAATCAGATTTTCGGCTCAACTTGACCACTTAAAATGGTCAAGGATTATTATAAGTGTCTGGCCCAACTCGTATTCGCCTGTTTCAGGTGCGTGACCAGCTTATCGTATCTTTGGAGGTACAAAAACAATATTCTGCTGATGTTTATTGTATTTTAGTTGCTTTTTAAAATAAAATAGATGAATTTGACTCTTGTTGTAAGGAGACTGCAAAAATAATTTTTACAGCGCGCTCCTGGGTTAGTCCGGTTCTGTGTTGGGTTAATTTTGTTCATTGGTAGAAAGTAGTGTTGTAGAAGCTTATGCAGGTGAATATCTCGTAATTAAGAGCACATTGTGCGTTTCTCGATCCTGTTGGCAAGTGCATATACCAGTTTACATTAATTCCCGAGGTAAACACACGGTACAACATACTCGTCGGCAAAAACCGCAAAAACGCACATCCGCTCGCATTCTGCAGCAGCAATCCTGGCAGCTCAACATCAAAAAACAATAGAGAGTGAGTGCGGAGAGGAAATCTGCGAAGCTAAGCAGCACCGCTCTCTGTATCATACATAATGTATTTAGTAACGTGGCTCTTTAGAGAAGAATTGCATCAGGCCAGACCGGAACAGTGAGATTATTGGATTGCCATCCAATCGCCGGATCGTGACGAGAATGTACCAGACTTACCTTGCCCTTAGCTTGCCTCGACTCAGCTAATAAACGCTTCGTATCGGATTTAACCATCTGCACGTCCGACTCTAATCCATTACCAAATGATTTTATCAATTCAAAATTTTGGTGTGACCGCATTTGTTGCAATTGTACCATCTTGAATTTTAAAATCGCATTCCCTACCACACGCTCTTTAATCTCAGTAATGTATGTAATTCTTGGCGGAGCAATGCGCGTATTTTACACACTTATTGCGCTCTTCCGTGAAAGTAACAGAGCCGCTCTTTCAAAATAATCCCTAGATAAATTATTAGATTATTGCATGGACAGTTACCGGACACGCATATACCAGACTCTCAACAATACCCCATATCATAAATCAGGAATAATTAGCAAATATTTCGCATTTCCTAGACCACACCAACCCAGAAGCAGATTTTTTAATTTTATTTTTTATCAAGACTCAAGTGACGTAGCTAGAATTATTGCCACCAATAGCAAAATATTTATTTCGCGTTCTTTAAAATGACATAATCAACTGTTGTTCTATGGATTTAATAAGAAAAATATAAAAAATTTAGATAAGTATCTTTCTTGCTAGTCTCTATCTATAGTAACGGTAACATTCCATCAATAATTTTTGGAAACCGGAAGGCGAAGACGATGTTTTTTACTTTTTTTAAATTATAATCACTACAAAGATGATTTTTCCAGAAGCCAAAAGTAGCATTTTATTAATTTTGGAATAAAGAGATTCAATTTTAATAAATTTCTAAGTGGGGAAGGTACAAAGACTGCTTTGATCTGTGTAATTTTGGATTCAGAAGCATTATTTTACTATTTTTCAAAATAATATAGGGATGTAATGTTACTAATTTTAGAAACCGGGTGCAATATTTTACTAATTTTAGAAGCTAAACATGACATTTTAATAATTTTCGAAACTAGAAACCAGGGACGATGTTTTTACCGTTTTTAAAGTATTTTAAAACCGGAAGTAAAATTTTACTAACTTTGAACTTACGAGATGTAATTTTAAAAATTGGAAGCAACATTTTACTAAATTTGGAAGCCATATTTCACTAATTTTGAAGACAGAAGCGTTATTTTACTAATTTTGAAAAACAGTGATTTAATTTTATCTCTTTTAAGATCCGGTGATGATATTCTGCAATTTTAAAATAAATAATAGTAAACGCCATATTGTTTTTGTAATTTAAGAAATCGATAGCAATATTCTACTAATCTTTCAACCTGAATATAATGTTTTTTTTCTAATTAAGATATTATTTATACAAAGGTAACATTTTTTCAATTTTTTTAAACCCGAAGTGCCATTTTACTATTTCTAAAAGCCGGATGTGACACTTTCTTACTTTTTATTATCTATTAGATTCAGGAATTTAAAAATTTTCAATAAGTGGTCCTGGAAACAACAATTTTGGAAGTTAGAGACAGCGTTCTTGTTATTGCTTGCTTTCAGCAAAAGCTGAAAGTATTTTTTTACTTTTTTTATACAAATACACAGCCAACATTTTTTTGCTATAATGTAGGAGGGCGATTGTAATATTTTACTATTTTTGTGAGAAAAGTGAGTAATTTTAACGGAATTTTAGAAGTACGAAGAAACGTTTTACAACTTTTAGATGTCAAAAACAAAATTTTACTAATTATAAAGGCCAAATGTAATATTTTTACTTTCTTTTTGTAATTAGTGAATCCAAGTAAGACGTTTTGGAAGCCAGAGTCTCTATTTTAGCACTTTTAAAGCCAAAGTCAACATTTTACTAATTTGACAATAAGAAGTGACATTTTAAATTATTGAAGATGTTTATTATGTTTTTTACCATTTTCGATATCAGAAAATTACACAAAAATAACGGTTTTTTCTTCCATTTTTTAGAACCGGAAGCAAAATTGGACTAATTTTGTAAGCCAGAGACGCTATTTTACTAATTTTTAAATACAGAGATCTAATGTTACCAATTTTAGGTCGCAACATTTTACTAATTTTAGAAACTGAGGATCATATTTTTTCTTTCTATTACATTAATAAAACGAAATTGACATTTTTTCCAATTATGGAAGCCAAAAGCTGTATTTAACTAATTTTAAAAGTCGGAAAAAATATTTTACTAATAAAAAAACCAGATATAATTTTATTAATTTTAAAAACCGGAGACGATAATTTTGTAAATTTTTAAATCATTTAGGGCAAAAGCTGCTTTGTTTTTGTAATTTTAGCAGTAGGAGTAAATATACTAGTTTTGGATATCAAAAGTAAAATTTTGTTAATTATAGAGGTTAAATTGCATTAAGTGAATACAAGAATAAGGTTTTTTTTTAATTTTGGGTACTGAAAACAACATTTTTAATATTTTTGGAAGCCAGAAGCAAAAATTGAGTCATTTTTTAATACCAGAGCCGATATTTTACTAATATAAAAACAAAAGGTACCATTTTACTAATTTTGCAGCTGAATATGATGTTTTTTACCTTTTTTAGCTTATTTAAATTAGTAATGAAGTTTTTATACAGAGTTTTGGTCTATTTTTATTTTGTTCTTGCTGTTAAAACAGACAACCACAGCCTAAGGTATAACATAGACGTTTTTTGTATTTGCTGCTAATTTTTCTCAAGATCTCGTTAGTTAAGTAAAGCTTGCAAGGTATTATTGAGAGAAGTTTATTGAATTACCTTTGACAACAATAATTTACTAATCGTTCAATATAGAAACGTAATTTTACTAATTTTAGAAAGCGAAGATTACATTTTCAATTTTTAAATCTATAGAGGTATAGTTTAATTAGAGGCAAAAAGAATTTTAGAAGCTGTATGTGACAATTTTAACCTTTTTTATTTATTGGATCTAAGAGTGTCAATGTTCTTAATGATTGTACCGGAAACAATATTTTACTAATGTTGGAAACCAGGAATAGCAATTTACTAATTATAAAAGCTAGAAGTTATGTATTTTACCTTTTTAAATTAAGAGTAAACACAAATAATATACTGAGGTAACTTTTTTTTCAATTTGCGAAGCTAAGGACAAAATTTTACTAATTTCGAAAAACAGAGGTGTAATTGTACTAATTTTAGAAACCATAGGTGATATCTTGTTTCAATTTTTAAATTAATAAGGCGAAAATCAAGACGGGGACGACATTTTACTAATTTTTGAATCGTGAAAGCAATATTTTAACAATTTTGGGAGCCGAAGGCGATCTTTTTTATCATAAATTATAAATTAATAAATACAAGTGACTTTTCTTTCAAATTTTGTGTAATTTTTAATTGAATCTAATAACTGATTTAGTTTTCGTTAAAATTGTTGTTAATTTGGTGCATTGGAGTTGGCGATGCGCTGAGTTAGCGTTCGAACCTTGCTTCTAAAAATTGAATAATTCAAAAACCGTGTAGAGCAAAAGCGGTAGATGCAACAAAATTTAAAATGTATGACGAGTTGAAATTAGTGTTTTTCTGCCGTCGTTAAACACTGAATAATTAAATTTGTTGTCGGTTATACGATTTTTGCTATACATAAAACGAGTCGACTTTCTATCCATTAAAGCCGAGTAGATTAAATTATTGTTTCGTCCTCGTCGAGTCGGAGCATGTGGTCTTAGATGTCCCCAGGTGACGAGTGTCCGGTAAAAGTAGCTGTTTGAATTGTTTGAAATGAAAGTGAGGCAAAGAGGAGATTTTGTATGATGTAAGGTGGCCCAGATTGTTGGATTACTGAAGACAACACAGAAACAATTAAACGGTTTAGACGAGTGTGGAGGTCGCTTCCTGAATCATTAATCATAACATCTGACCATCCTAGTTAGGCTCTAACCCACTTGATGAGCATCTTAAATTTATATAAATTTCGTTTTAATGGAAATGTAATTTACAGACGTATGCAAGATGGAATTATCGTGAGGAATGCGTGAGGTCGGGCAATTTGCCGCAACTTCAACGCTCACGTGGACACTAAACAACCATTTTATACAACCCTAAAGCCAAAAAACAAACACCAGACGGAAAAAATGCAAAAACATCAAAGGATCATCAGCAAAATGATCAAACCTAAAACCTGTTTCAGGCTACGACCTCAAAAAAAAAACTTTTTACACTTAAACATAAACAAGAATATAATACTTTTATCCTGAATAAGCAAGGTTTCAGGTTTACGTTGTGGTCAGGCCAAAAACCTATATCGTGTTTCAGGTTGTAACTGATATTATAGTTTAGGTTTCAAAAAATGTCAGGCAAAACTTAAAAACCTGAAACCTGTTTTGGGTTACAATTAAAAAAGTGTTTCAGGCTTAAACCTAGACACAAATACAGGCTACACATAACAAACCAATTCAGGTTCTAGCCTGAGGACCTAAACAACTCTTCAGGTTTAGGTTGTGGTCAGACAAAAAACTTAAAACATGTTTTATGTTGTAGACAAAAAACAGTATAAAACTCAAATCTCATTTAAGCAGTTTTTTAAATTTAGGTTTAAAAAAATGTCATGTAAGGCTGAAAAACCTGAAACCTGTTTTTGCTTACAATTAAAACAGTGTTTCAGGCTTAAACCTGGACACGAATACAAGGAAGAGATAACAATACAATTCAGTTCTAAGCTGAGTACCTATGCAACGTTTCAGGTTTAGGTTGTGGTCGGGCCAAAAACCTAAAACAGGTTTCAGGTTGACCACAAACAAACCCAAATTTCATTAGTAAACAGTGTTTAAGTTTAGCTTAAAGTTCAAAAAACCTGAAAACTGTTTTGGCTTACACTTAAAATTGAATGTTCCAGGTTTAAACCTGGACACGGATACACGTCTAGACATAACAAACTACTTCAGGTTCTAACCTGAGTACCTAAGCAACGCTTCAGGTTTAGGTTTTAGTAAAATATTTATATACAACAAGTACAAAATCCTAAAACACCAGACGTAAATATCATAGAACCTATTTATACATATCAGGCTGCACCAAAAAATGTTTCAGACTTAAACCTGAGCAGGACTAAAAGATAGACATTATTTAAATCTCAACCTGAGTAAGCAACATTAAAGGTTTAGGTTTGAGTAATGAGTCAGATTACGTTAGCTTTAGCTAATGTAACGTATTTTAGCTTTAGCTTTAGCTAAAATACGTTAGCTAAAATATGTTTCAGGTTGCACTCTAAAAAAGTCAGTTCAGTTAAGATTTGAGTCTAGAGGTAGATCCGTTTCAGGTTTTAACTTTAAGACATGGTTTAGGTTTAAAACTGAACAATAATACAAAACAAACTTGATTAATCAACTTAGATTCCAACCTAAGAAAGCACCGTTTTAGGTTTAGTTTTGAAGAAAAAAGTCAGGTAAAAGCAAAATAAAGGATGTTTTAGGTTTACATTCTAAAAAAGTGTTTTAGGCTTAAACCTAGACAGAAAACTAGCTAAAACGTAACAAAAAATCTAGATTTAAATCTGAGAACGTAAGCAACAATTCAAATTTTTAACAACATGCGTAAAAATACAGCAATTATAGCAAAGCTATAACATGTTTCAGGTTGTATTCTGAAAAAAAGTTTCAGGATTAAACCCAAGCAAGAATACAATGTTTCAGGTTAAAGCTTTTACATGCTTTATGTTACATTCTAAGGCCCAGTTGTATAAAACTTAAGCACGGAGTTTAAACCGGTTTAAGTTAAATTTGCATTGTATAAAAATTAAGCACCCTTTAATTCCAGCTTAACTTTAAACCTAGTCATGAGATGGTTTAATTTTTTTAAGCGTGTGATTAATTATTGACATATTCTTAAATTGTCAAAAAAGTCATTTATTACAAAATGATAAATATAATCAACGATATTGAAGAAATAACTGACGACGAAGACTTTCAAGAGTTAATTGTTCAAGTAATAAGATCGCCTAGAATATTTAGGGAGAGAATCGATCATTTTACAAAATGGTCAGATGATGAATTTAGAAATCGTTTCAGATTATCCAAACCTGTTGTGCGATATGTTTTAAACAAAATTTTTGCTCAAATAGCTTCTCCAACTTTTAGGTATGTTTCACACAACATTTTTTTTATATTACATAAGTTGTTTAATAGAAATCAAGCTCTTTCACCAGAGCAAATGTTGCTGACGACTTTAAGATTTTTAGCCACAAATTCTATGCTTTTTGTAATAGGAGATCTAAATGGAGTTGATAAAGCCACGGTGAGTCGAGTGGTAACAAAAATTATCACAGTTCTGGCTCAACTAAAAAATGAGTTTATTGCAATGCCGCAGACGGATGATGAGATTAATAATGTTCGGCAAGGCTTCTACAATCTAGCACGATTTCCAAGATGCATTGGAGCTTTAGATTGTACTCACATAAAAATACAAAGTCCTGGTGGGGACCAAGCAGAAATTTACAGAAACAGAAAAGGCTTTTTTTCATACAACGTACAAGCTATTTGTGACCATAAATTACTTATTTGCAATATAGTATGCAGATGGCATGGATCTGCACATGATTCAATGATATTTAGACATTCTCGGCTTTGTGCAGATATGGAAGCGAATCGGTATGGACAAGAAAGTTTGCTTGTTGGTGATAGTGGTTATCCACTAACTAGATATTTAATAACGCCTTTGGGAAATCCTACAACAAGAGCGGAGCATCTTTTTAATGAAGCGCAAATTAGAACCAGAAATCCTATAGAACGGTGTTTTGGTGTTTGGAAACGTCGCTTTCCTATTCTTGCATTGGGCATAAGACTTAAGCAAGAGAAAGTGGAGGCTATAGTAGTAGCAACCGCAGTTCTGCACAATATTGCCACTTATATGAGGGACGAACTACCCGCCATCAACGAAGAAGAAGCAAATGCTATAGATTTAACGATGCATGTAAATGAGTATGCGCCAAGAAGACGTAACCCAAATATAAATGACAGAAATATTACAAGAAATATTTTAGTAAATGAATATTTTCAAGGTTTGTTATAGAGATACATTATCATAATCAATAATTTTTTCTGGTAAAGTTTTTGTATTTTATAATTTTTTTTCCAATTTCAAATTGTACAATAATTTGTAAAGTTATTTATTTGTTATGGGTTATGTTTTGTTGGATTTATACATTTTTATAGAAACGAAAGTTACAACTTTACAATTATTGTTAATGTATTGATATATTTTGAAGTTCTGAAAATGTTTTGAATAATAAAATTTGTTAGAAAAACGTTTTGTTTTGTCTATATACAAAAGTAAAACATTTGTTAAAAATATTTACATCTATTTAATATTTTAATATAAACATTATTAATAACAAAATTTTAGGAATACTTTTTACTCATAATACCCATTCGAGCATCGTGCTCTTTTTGTAGCAACTCCATACGCTGATTTGATTCTCTCTCCATTAGTTCTAATTCTTTTTCATGTTTTTTAATTAAGTGAGTCATTTTCAATTCATGTTCTTTTAAATAGTTTTCTTTTTGAAGTTGTGTTAGTTCAATTTTAGAACTAGCCCAGTTTCCAATTTTACATTTAAGTGACGTATCTTCTTTAGATTTACCTAGTAAGTATTTACAATTTAACGTTAAATAATACTTTTATTATTTTTTACATACGTTTGGTACTTTTTAATTCTGAAGACATAGGTGTTTGTAACTTTGAAGGAGTATATGTTTTCCATGTATAATCTGATGAAGTCTCACCTGCGTTGCATACTTTAAAAAATAAAATATTTTTTTAATCTTTTTATAATTTTTCTTACAAATATGTAACTAAACTAATAGATAATCAAAAATTATATATGCATACATACTGTTGCTGTTGATAACGTTTTCTTTTTCACCAGCTACATCTGTAATTTTTGAAGCATTTTCTAGAATAATTAGAGAGTGATCTCCTAATAAATCAGCATCTGGCAAAATTAAGTAAATCTTTATAAACCTATGTATAATATAATGTAGGTACCTTCTTCAAAGTCATCGTCATATCTACTTTTTGCACCAACAATTTGTGGTCCATGAATTTCTTTTATTGTTTCGTCTAATTCGGTAATTATTATTTTTTTTGGCGGACCACCACCTGTTTCTTTCGGTATTTTTTTGATATCTGCGAATTTTTTTGCCGAAGAAGTTCGAATGTTCTTATATTTGGTTTTTAGTACCTTTCCTGAGCGGAAAACTCCTCCCAACTTTGAATTAAATTCATTTGATATTCTTTCCCAAGTCTCTTTTCGGATTTCCTCTTTGTGAACATCGGTACTGTTGCAATTGATTCCTCTATTATGTTTTTTTACAAGTGCTACCAATGTTTCAATTTCGTTTGGCGTAAAATTCGCAGATCTTTCTTTTTTGCATTGTGCCATTAATAACGGCCGGTATTTTAGTCCAGTACTTGGTCGACAGCAAAATACGTGAAATATTTTTACGAAAACTTGACATAAACTTGACGTTAAATTTAATGTATTCAATACCAACTTAAGGATAAAATATTTAATCGCATGATTAATAAATCCAGTACATACTTTGGTTTATACAATTATCATAGCTTTTAAGCATGGTTTAAAATTAAGACCGCGTTTTAGTAAGCACAAGTTAAGACCGGTTTTATACAACTGGCCCTTAGGGGTTTTTTTACAAGTAGTTTTTTTTACTTACTTTTTAAGTTTTTTTACTGGCCCTTAGGGCCAGTTGTATAAAACCGGTCTTAACTTGTGCTTACTAAAACGCGGTCTTAATTTTAAACCATGCTTAAAAGCTATGATAATTGTATAAACCAAAGTATGTACTGGATTTATTAATCATGCGATTAAATATTTTATCCTTAAGTTGGTATTGAATACATTAAATTTAACGTCAAGTTTATGTCAAGTTTTCGTAAAAATATTTCACGTATTTTGCTGTCGACCAAGTACTGGACTAAAATACCGGCCGTTATTAATGGCACAATGCAAAAAAGAAAGATCTGCGAATTTTACGCCAAACGAAATTGAAACATTGGTAGCACTTGTAAAAAAACATAATAGAGGAATCAATTGCAACAGTACCGATGTTCACAAAGAGGAAATCCGAAAAGAGACTTGGGAAAGAATATCAAATGAATTTAATTCAAAGTTGGGAGGAGTTTTCCGCTCAGGAAAGGTACTAAAAACCAAATATAAGAACATTCGAACTTCTTCGGCAAAAAAATTCGCAGATATCAAAAAAATACCGAAAGAAACAGGTGGTGGTCCGCCAAAAAAAATAATAATTACCGAATTAGACGAAACAATAAAAGAAATTCATGGACCACAAATTGTTGGTGCAAAAAGTAGATATGACGATGACTTTGAAGAAGGTACCTACATTATATTATACATAGGTTTATAAAGATTTACTTAATTTTGCCAGATGCTGATTTATTAGGAGATCACTCTCTAATTATTCTAGAAAATGCTTCAAAAATTACAGATGTAGCTGGTGAAAAAGAAAACGTTATCAACAGCAACAGTATGTATGCATATATAATTTTTGATTATCTATTAGTTTAGTTACATATTTGTAAGAAAAATTATAAAAAGATTAAAAAAATATTTTATTTTTTAAAGTATGCAACGCAGGTGAGACTTCATCAGATTATACATGGAAAACATATACTCCTTCAAAGTTACAAACACCTATGTCTTCAGAATTAAAAAGTACCAAACGTATGTAAAAAATAATAAAAGTATTATTTAACGTTAAATTGTAAATACTTACTAGGTAAATCTAAAGAAGATACGTCACTTAAATGTAAAATTGGAAACTGGGCTAGTTCTAAAATTGAACTAACACAACTTCAAAAAGAAAACTATTTAAAAGAACATGAATTGAAAATGACTCACTTAATTAAAAAACATGAAAAAGAATTAGAACTAATGGAGAGAGAATCAAATCAGCGTATGGAGTTGCTACAAAAAGAGCACGATGCTCGAATGGGTATTATGAGTAAAAAGTATTCCTAAAATTTTGTTATTAATAATGTTTATATTAAAATATTAAATAGATGTAAATATTTTTAACAAATGTTTTACTTTTGTATATAGACAAAACAAAACGTTTTTCTAACAAATTTTATTATTCAAAACATTTTCAGAACTTCAAAATATATCAATACATTAACAATAATTGTAAAGTTGTAACTTTCGTTTCTATAAAAATGTATAAATCCAACAAAACATAACCCATAACAAATAAATAACTTTACAAATTATTGTACAATTTGAAATTGGAAAAAAAATTATAAAATACAAAAACTTTACCAGAAAAAATTATTGATTATGATAATGTATCTCTATAACAAACCTTGAAAATATTCATTTACTAAAATATTTCTTGTAATATTTCTGTCATTTATATTTGGGTTACGTCTTCTTGGCGCATACTCATTTACATGCATCGTTAAATCTATAGCATTTGCTTCTTCTTCGTTGATGGCGGGTAGTTCGTCCCTCATATAAGTGGCAATATTGTGCAGAACTGCGGTTGCTACTACTATAGCCTCCACTTTCTCTTGCTTAAGTCTTATGCCCAATGCAAGAATAGGAAAGCGACGTTTCCAAACACCAAAACACCGTTCTATAGGATTTCTGGTTCTAATTTGCGCTTCATTAAAAAGATGCTCCGCTCTTGTTGTAGGATTTCCCAAAGGCGTTATTAAATATCTAGTTAGTGGATAACCACTATCACCAACAAGCAAACTTTCTTGTCCATACCGATTCGCTTCCATATCTGCACAAAGCCGAGAATGTCTAAATATCATTGAATCATGTGCAGATCCATGCCATCTGCATACTATATTGCAAATAAGTAATTTATGGTCACAAATAGCTTGTACGTTGTATGAAAAAAAGCCTTTTCTGTTTCTGTAAATTTCTGCTTGGTCCCCACCAGGACTTTGTATTTTTATGTGAGTACAATCTAAAGCTCCAATGCATCTTGGAAATCGTGCTAGATTGTAGAAGCCTTGCCGAACATTATTAATCTCATCATCCGTCTGCGGCATTGCAATAAACTCATTTTTTAGTTGAGCCAGAACTGTGATAATTTTTGTTACCACTCGACTCACCGTGGCTTTATCAACTCCATTTAGATCTCCTATTACAAAAAGCATAGAATTTGTGGCTAAAAATCTTAAAGTCGTCAGCAACATTTGCTCTGGTGAAAGAGCTTGATTTCTATTAAACAACTTATGTAATATAAAAAAAATGTTGTGTGAAACATACCTAAAAGTTGGAGAAGCTATTTGAGCAAAAATTTTGTTTAAAACATATCGCACAACAGGTTTGGATAATCTGAAACGATTTCTAAATTCATCATCTGACCATTTTGTAAAATGATCGATTCTCTCCCTAAATATTCTAGGCGATCTTATTACTTGAACAATTAACTCTTGAAAGTCTTCGTCGTCAGTTATTTCTTCAATATCGTTGATTATATTTATCATTTTGTAATAAATGACTTTTTTGACAATTTAAGAATATGTCAATAATTAATCACACGCTTAAAAAAATTAAACCATCTCATGACTAGGTTTAAAGTTAAGCTGGAATTAAAGGGTGCTTAATTTTTATACAATGCAAATTTAACTTAAACCGGTTTAAACTCCGTGCTTAAGTTTTATACAACTGGGCCTAAAAGAGTAATTCTAGCTTAAACCTGGACTCGAATAATAGCTAAACGTGACGTGATTTTAATCTGAGTACTTAAGCAACGTTTTAGGTTTAGGTTTTAGTACATAATAAATATATAAGCATAAAAAAGTGCAAATTGCTCTTAAAAAATGTATCAGGCTTAAACTTGAGCAAGAATAAGATAAACCCATTCAGATTGTAATCTCAGTAAGCAGAATTATAAATTTGGTTTGAGAAAATGGGCAAGATTACGCTAAAACCTAAAACATGTTTTAGCTTAGAATAAAAAAGTTTTAGGTTTAATGATTTATAATACAAAGACGTGATTAAACAATTTAGGTTTTTTTTAAGAAAGCAGCGTTTCAGGTTTAGGCTGAAGAAAACGAGTCAGGTTTTTTCAATTTAAACCTGAAACTGCAGATCTTAGAAAATTAATTCACGTTGAAACGATTTGAATTTATTTAGGTTAATACCTAGGCAAAGAATGGTATAAGTTACTATTCAAAAAATTGTGTCAGACTTATACAAGAGCAAGAATAAAGATAAATCGATTTAAATTATAATCTGAGTAAGCAACATTATAGGTTTGAGAAAATGAGCTAGAACACGTTAAAACCTAAAACATGATTCAGTTTAAAATTTAAAAAAATGTTTTAGGTTGAATACTAAACAACATAAAAACTTGATTAAACAATTTAGAATTATCTTGAGCAAGTAGCAATTCAGGTTTAGATCGAAGTAAATGAGTCAGGTTTATTGTAAATTTAAAAATCAATTTAAACCTAAAACTGTAGATGTAAGCAAACAGGTTTACGTTGAAACGATCTAAAATAACTTAGGTTACAACCTAGCCAAAGAATGTTCTAGGTTTATTATCGCTTAAATATTCTAGGATGTTTAAATGTTGCAAAGGAGCATCAAATAGTGTTTCAAGTTTAAACCTGAGAAAATAAGTTAGAGTAAATTTAGAATTAAATTAGATTAAAGCCTGAACAAAAATTCAAGCACCGTTTCAGGTTTATGTTTAACAAAGTGTTTTATAATAATTCTAAACCTAAAACTGGAGATTTAATAAAATAGATTTGCGTTAAAGCAAGCCGATATTATTTAGTCTACAGCCTGGACAATGAATGTTTTAGGTTTACCTTGGTCTAAGTGAAACACCGTTTCAGGTTTAGGTTTAACAAAGTGTTTTATACTAAGTTCAAACTTAAAATTGCAGATTTAATAAAAAACATTTGCGTTAAAACGAACCGAAAATAGATTAGAGCTTGGACAAGGTTTTAGGTTTACTTTGGCCTAAATGTTTCAGGATGTTTCAAATTTAGAAAATTAATTGAAAGAAGAACGATTTTTAAGTAAAAATAAATATTAAGACTCGCCAATACCGAAATAAGATTCTTGGGTCACAAGATTGACAATATAAATGATATTTTTTAAAAAATGGGTTTAAAAAAACGTCTTTAACTCTTGACCTGCCCTAGGTGAAGGTTAAATCTAGCAAAATAAAAAAAATAAATAGTGAAGAAATTTGAATAATATTTATTTAAATTTTTGACAGTAGCTAATTGTTCTCTTTTAAACATGAATCATCTTTTGAAATATGACGCGAAACAAAACTTGAGTCATTTATTTTATTTATTTCTTCAAGGTATTTTAAGATAGTTGTTTTTGAATCATTATTAAATCTCTTAGAATCGAATCAACTGGGAATTTTCTTGGCTGTTGAGGCATTTAAAAATTTTTGTTTCTCTTGAATTATTATCATCTTTGAAGCAATAGGAAACGTATAAAGTTTTTATCTACAAAGTTACCGCTAGAACTGCTAGTAACGGCTTGATTATACGCATCGAATTTTTCAATTGTCGGGTTATAGGTTGTATGTAGTTGCATATGTAATAAATATTAGTAAAATATAAAACCCACACTCGGTGTCAGAATGTGCTTTCCCTCATGAATCTTTTTGACCATATGTGTTGAAAAAAGAGCTCTTTGAGTGAAAAATCGATTTTCGTGCTCTGAAACGAGAACAAAGTGCAACAGTGTGATGCAGCAAGTGCTTTATTCAAAATGCAGTGCTGTGTTATTGTCAGGTGAAGTGACTACAAAGACATCCATTGTTATCTTTTAATGAACATTTTTTAGAAGAATGGCAAGTGAGGAGGGTCGGGATGACCCCTCAAAACGACGCAAAACTGTTTGTTTTTATTAATAATAATGAGCATAACAAGTAATTAATGTAAAGCGATGGTTTTCGAGTTGATTAGTCTCGATAATTAATTATGCGTTCAACGGGACTCGATTAAATCTTGTTCTTGTTCGAGAATGTATCTATAAAATTTTTTGTCCGCATTTTAACTGTTTTCGGTTGATAATAACCCTAATTATGCATTGTTATTCAGCACCTGTACCAACAAACCTGACATTTCGAGATATTACGAAAAGCCGTGGTCCGCAAGCGGCGCCTTGAGGCACTCTCTCACTGCCCACTGCCAATTTCGTCAGTCGCTCGCGGCTTGCTCTTTCTAATCACCTAAAAAAATTTCGATCGATTTTCATTTAGCAAATGGTCTCGTATATGTCCAAACGGCACCGGTATTAGATAATTTTAAATTTATGTGTAGACCGGTTCGAGTAAAAAAGCCATCAAACAAAGTTATCAAACAAAAACAACCTATTTGCTGGGAGAACTCAATAAAGTAGGGTCTTTTTAAAAGGCCAGTCTGACCCCTGCGTTCATTAATTATTGATGCGATTGTGTGCAATGAATAAGTAAGGTGCATTATAAAACCTGGAAACCGAATCGACCGCTCAACGACGATTCCTGCAACATGCAGGACACGGATACTGAATTGTTACCAAAGACGAGATTACGAGGGTTAAGCCAAATTTTTGATGATTTAGACGCACGTGAACGATAAATAACACAAGAGGATGAGGCAAATTACCGCACCGGCGGCGAAATATTTTAGAAAATATAGAGAGAAATTGCTTTCACAAAGAAAATCTACAAGAAACCAATCAAACGTTATTTATTAGCCCAAATTATTTATTCAAAAACCTGAAACATTACTACATAATTTATCACCATTTTATACATCACTAAATTATTACTTATTTTTCCTGACATTTAACAACAATAAACTAAATTTTTTAATCAGAGATGAATACCTAAAACTTATTTTTCTAGGTTTTAATCTAAATTATTTCAGCTTGTTTAATGTTGCAGGTTTAAAATGAATTAATTTGCTATAAACTTGACTCATTACCTTCAACCTAAACCTGAAACGCTGCTTATTCAGGTTGAAATCTTATTTGCCTAATCAGGTTTGACTTATTTCTTATTTAGGTTTAAGCCCACAAAATACATTTACTAAAAACAATTTTGCCCTGGTTTTAATTTTAATTATTTCAGTTCGTTTTTAGGTAAATTTGTTCGCTTAAATGTACAATTTCAGGTCGGATGTGAATAAATCTTAATTTTTTTATAAACTAACTTCTATTTTTTAACCCTACAGATTTAAATTCAAATTAGAAACCGATTTTCCTTTTAATTTTTCTAGTATTTAAACAACCTGAAATATTTAAGCGAAGATAAACCTAAAACATAATTTGTCTAGGTTTTTAACCTAAATTTATGTTAATTGGTTTTACAACAAATTTATTTATTTGGATTTAAACTCAATTCTAAATTTACAAAAACCTGAGTTATCTTCTTTAGCCTAATCATGAAACGCTGCTGTTTCAGGTTAGGATTTAATTTCTTTAATCCTAGATTTAATTCTTCTGAGTGGCATCCTTGTTCAGGTTTAAACCAAAAAAATAATATTTATTACCTATTTTTTCTAATATTTAACATTTAAGTGAAGATAAACCTAAAACCTACTTTGTCTAGGTTTTATTCTAAATTATTTCAACTCATTTTAAAATAAATCTGTTTCCTTGGATCTATTTTCAGGTTTAAACTTAATACCAGATTTGCAATAAACCTGACATAACTTCTTAAATTTAAACCTGAAACGTTCCTTGTTCAGGTTGGAATCTAATTAGTTTATTTATGCCTTACTTTTATTTTTGTTCCGGTATAAAAAATATTTATCCATTACTCATTGATTCTAACATTTAAACAACCAGAAATATTTAAGGGAATATAAACCTAATCTACACGTTCTTTGTTTAGATTTTAATTCCAATTGTTTCAGTTTGTTTTTAGGCAAATTTGCAGAATTAGATCTACAGTTTTAGGTTTAAAATGAATTATAAATTTATTCACTAAGAGCACGAGTTATTTTCTTGAACCTAAAACGCTGTTAATTCAGGGAGAAACCAAATCACTTTATTTAATTAGGCATGACTTGTGTCCTGAAATATTTAGACGGAGGTAAACCTAAAACATGTTTGGCCCAGGATTTAATCTAACTAATTTTGTGCTACCCTAAAGCCACAAAACATCTGATGTAAAAATAAAAAATAAATCTACCAATGATTAGCAAAGTCATAAAACCTGTAACAGGTTCTGTTCAGGTTTCAATCTAACTAAAAAGTATTTTGGGTTTAAACTTGGGCACAAGTAGTTTCAGGTTTACATTTTATATTTTTACATGTTTTACGTTGTAATCTAAAAATTTGCTGTAAGTTTAGTTGAAACCTGAATAGAAACAACCTAGATCTGATTACATAATTTACATTTCAACACAATGTTTTAAGTTAAAGTTTGGGAGAATGAGTCAAATGGGTTTAAGGTATAAACCACATGTTTCAGGTTACATTCTAAAAGTGTTTTAGGCTTGGTTAAACAATTTTTTTTTAGAAACGCAACCTGAAACGATGTAGGTTTTATGACTTTGCTAGATTCCTGGAGGTTCTTCTATTTGTATGTTTTTTAGTTTTAGGTTAAAACCTGGTACGCCTCTAATTACTCAAGTTAAAATTTAAATTATTTATTAGTCATGTTTAGCCTGTATTTCGATCTAAATTTTTACTTTTTTAGATAGTAACCTTTAACATTTTTGTTGAGTTTTTGACTTTACTTAATCTGATCTACTTTATTTCTTCTAACTTTAACCTGAAATATTGATGCCTATATAGGTTGAAATGTAATTTATTTAATCACTTTTTTGGCTTGCAGCCTGAAACACGTTTCAGGTTTTTGCTTTTTCCTAACTTAAAACGCTGCTTACTCAGATTGGAATCTAAATTATTTACTCAGGTATAGCTTCTATTCTTGCTCAGGTCAAATTGATCCGGTGTTTTTTAATTTTAAGTTAAAGCAACAATTTATTAAAACTTAATTAAACCTGAAACGCTCTTTTCAAAAAATCTAAACTATTAGGTCACGTCTAATTTGTAATCGTGAGCAGGTTTAAACATGAAACACTTTTTTAGATTAGAATCTTAAAAATATTTTAGGATTTTGGCTTAACCTGATTAAAAATCCTAGGTTTTGGCGACTTGATAAAAATTTTAACTACTGTCAAAAAACATCTGAACCTGAGAGAATAATTTAGGCTCAAATCTGAATAAATAATCTTTCAGGTAATATTGTTGCGAACAATTCCAAAAAAAGAAAGTTTTCAAATAAATAGTCTGAGTAAATACCAGAAGGACATCATGCTACGAGTCACACTATAGCGCAAAATTCTAGCATTATCTTGCCTACGGACCTATTGAGTCGAGATGAGTGATGATTTATCGGTCCATCTCTAAAGAAATGTTGCGTAATCTCTCGGATAATTGCTAGAAGAACGTATCGTTGTATAAGCAGCGCGAGGACAATGTCCGTTTAGTTAGTGGAACTCGAGAAGCGATTGTGTTGAGTCGGTAGTCTATCAGATTATTGTTTTTATTTGTGTATACAGTAGAAATAAATTATCTGTTATTAAACCAACTTTTTAAATCAAAAGCACTTTGAACTTGCATATACCTTGCAATATTTTTATTTGAATTTATAAATAATAAATTAAATTTTGATTCATGATTTATAGGTTTGGTCCAATTGATTTATTGAAAATTTATTCTTATCAATATTTGCTAAAATACTCAAATTAACTAAAAAATTTTTATTAAGTTTTTGATAAACTATTATCACAATGTAAATTTGAAAACAATTTAAAAATTTTCCAAATTTATCAAATTAATTGATTTTTTAATAATATTTTTTTAGTAAACAAGGATGTTAATGATTGAGAATTAAAGTCGAGACTGTTTAAAACAAGAAAGGGTGAAGTTTCAAAATTATTTATTGATATAAAACTTTACATTATTCATATTAACAAATGTTTTTTTTCAAAAATGCAACATTTTAATGTTGTTATTAATAAATGGTCAAAAAAAAATATTTATAGAAACCTAGATCAGTATTTTGTTTTTAAAATAAAACTTTATAGCTTAATTGTGCATTATTTTTATCTATTGTATAACAGTAAAGCTTCTCGTTGCAGGAAAATCTCAAGGTTCGCGAAATCATATCAAAAAATAAACAAAAACACAGTCCTATATTCTTAATGATAATTGTGCGCAAAAATCAGCTAGTTCCTTTATCAGAAGGTGACTTTTAAGAAATTATTGACATTGTCACATTGCGATGTAATCAAACACGGAAAAGGTGTCAACGCCCTAATTCTGTTGTCCTTCTTGAGTCAGTGTCCTCTGGTCGTCCGGCGCCAGTTTCCACATTTAATTAGATCTTTGTAAAAATCCCGCTTATCCCTGATAAATAAATCGCAATCAGAGGCGCTCCAAGGCCGGAATAAGGCGGGAATGGCTGTCAAAGAGTGCGTTTTTTTTTTCGAGTGCTGCACTTCCAGACAGTGAGCAATGCAATCATACGATTCTAATCAAAGCCGATCTCAGGGGATCGCAGCTTTGTGGCTTGTGATGAGATGTGTTTCTTCCATTAGAGACTAATTCGGTATTATAAGGAAATTTGTTTGTTATTTTCCCTGAGACCCCCTTTCGCGATCCCATTTCCGGTTTTTCTCCAACAAAAAACTGGGCGAAAAATGAGGAAATGACAATCACTGGTCGTTCGATTCGAGATTAAAAATCGCCCCGGTATTATCAGAAGATAGGCACTCCCAATTTTCTGCAATAATTATATTGTCAACAATATTATCGAAAATATTTTATTTTTTCTAAGTAATTCCGGCTGATGTATACAGAAGTTGTTCAAACATAAGCTAAACGACACGATAACAAAATGGTACAATATCAAAATCTTGAAGAATTCTCTCTGACTGGTTTTTTTTTTTGGTTGCAGAAGTGGGCGGTTTTGAACAGGGAGTTCCCCGATGTCATGTCCCGGTAAGTCATAGTTTAATATCCGTAAAACGGGTAAATTTTCCCAAATGCGGCCGTAAAAGTGACCATTACCGTCCGGCGTGCTCATTTCGAATCTCGCATTTAACTTTATTTCTCCAGCAATATTCTTTAATGTGGCGGACTTGAAACCGGCACAGGTAAGTGCTGCTTTGATTGTTATTGCCCTACCGACGCTTCGATTCTCCATTAGTCCCGTTTCAACGCGCTAATGAGAATGGACAGAGCTTTCGCCCATAAACATCCGCCTCTTCGGATGACCCACAACCAATTCTCTAAATAAATAAAAACACTAAAAAAAATATTTGGAAATTTATGTAACGCACTTTAGATAAGCGCGAGGTGAATGCAGGAAACTAATTTGATGCATTGGAACAACTTAGAGATTAGTTAAGTATTGTTGAGAGGTGTTATGTAATCAACAATTATTTGATTGTGATACTGGGGCAATTTTTACTAATGACTACAAGGTTTATGACCGTAGCAAAATTGTAACAGGAAATGAATTCGGCTAAACGCAATTTTGGGTCATTAGATTCATTACTGGGTCTGTTTCAACAGAGGTGTCATAATTTCTTATTATTTAGTTATAGTTTCTGTTAGAAAAAGTTAATTTGACATACAACTGGCGAATTATCCGGCGAATTTCAAAGTTTATTATCAAATAACTAATAATAATAAAAACTAAGATGTAATTGGTCTAATCAACATCGCAAGTTCTAGTTGATAATTTTTCAATCAAACGCCAATCCAAAATCAACATTTATTGACAACGAAGGTCAATATGGCAACGTATTCAGATCACAGCAGAAAAATCTTAAAGACAAAAGTCGGAAAAACGAGGAAAAAGGTATCTTAAAGCGAACTGTTCTGGTCCTGTTGTTTAAACAACTAAAAATTTTAAAGAACTAATTTTTATTAGCAGTTAAGTCGTGTTTACAATCAGTTAAATTAACTTAAATTAGGAATTATCTCAATATAAAGAGCGATATGAAAAAATAAACATCATGTAATCTTTGTTTGCCTCACTTGGGACTAGGACGAATCCTACGATGCAGCAGTTGTGACGTCACAAGTGTGGTCAATGCGGTGAAAAAAAGAAAATAAACAATATAATCAAAAAGTTACTAAAACTTTTATTTTAATAAAACGTTGCCCAAACAGTTAAAGCTACAAAAAAATATTATCCGAAAAGGTCATTAAAAATTCTATGTATTTTTTGGGCTGATTTCAAGTTGAGATAGTACCGATAGTATCCAAATTATAATACTTTTCTATGGCAACAACCAATCACAACCTCGAATTGTTTAAATTTTGCTTAGAAACGAAGATACCACCGCTATTATCTCAACTTGAAATCAGCCCAAAAAATTTATAATATAAGCGCAGATAAATAAAAATCTTTACCTTAAATCAAAATAGAGATAGCCAATATGATAATTCTTGAGTATTTGCACATGAAAAACTGAACACTGCCACTAACTACCACTATTCAGGCTCATCAAGAACAAAAAAATTAAGAGATAAAGGAAAAGCGGGAGGATTGGTGTGGTTTAAGCCATTGTTTTTATTTGAAAATTTTGTGATAGCGCGATTGTGGTTTAATGTTTGTTTTCGTCGGAGATAAAAATAGTAATTTTTTTTTGACTTATTTTTCCCTCAAATAAAGCCATTTTTTCTAACATAATATGTGTTTAACTCATTATTTCAATTTTGTGGGTTAACCACATTGTTGCTTAACACTATCCACTAATAGTTTAAGTCTTAGAAACGCTTAAAAAAGACATTGAAAGTCCCTTAAAGAAGACAGTGAGATAAGTAAGTAAATTCGGTAGAGCTCTGAATCTTATCGGCCAGTTATCATCTCTATCTACTTAATTTTTCAAATTTGATTTAATTAAATTTTGAATGCAGATTTCAGAACAAAATTTTTTTCTGGTGGCATCAACAAAGAATTAAAATCTTGAACTGAATTATCGTTTTATGGGGTAATTAGCGGGATTTTGGTTATATTTGTGGTGTGATTCCGGTCCTTGCACCGTGAAGAGTTGCTGGTAATTAGAGCCGTGTGTCATGATGGGTGAGGGCAGAGCAGCGCGGCCTCGAGATATGATGAGTTCGGAAAAAGGACGATCTTGTGCACACCAGGCGCTGCCCGTTGGCCTTTGATCTCGACATAAAGAGATATAACCATTAGGTTTTCATCATGCTATGCGGCCGGTAGTGTGGCGGGCGGCCGGTCCGTTTGTGTGCTCTCAGGGATTAAGGAAATATAAGTGGTAGAGGAGTCTGCTCGTTCATTATGAATTAATGTCCGACCTTTCACATCAAACGCGAATGTTCATTTCTGCGATGGACTTCCGTCTGTCCATCCAATGTTGTTGTTGTTCCAATACCGCTCCAGCGAACGCATAAAGAAAATTTATTTCGTTCGAAATAAAGTCCTCAAACGAGCAACAAAGAGATAACGTTGCGTGTAAATGTAAAACAATCCGGTGGGCCGTAATAGAGATAGCCAACTCCGCAACAACACAACTACCGAATAAATACCCGAGATACAATCGTCTAGAAACAACATGCTCTCGATTGAAATTCTTAAGATCGCATCGGTGC
The DNA here is from genome assembly GCA_029207805.1 of Tribolium confusum. NCBI lineage: Eukaryota > Metazoa > Arthropoda > Insecta > Coleoptera > Tenebrionidae > Tribolium > Tribolium confusum. The sequence goes on from JALGAY010000005.1 coordinate 16,706,638, forward strand.
ACCTTCATTAACACTAATCCAACTCCTGATGCAACTTTCACCAACCAAATAAATTTCGGTTTTTTTTTTCTCAAATTCTATTATTATTAATGTGCGATTTTCGGACCATCCCCGGAGTTTTCCGGCCGAGATTGCATCGCGCCGGACCGGTCTCATTCCTCGTCCTTGTAAGTTTTAAATTACAGCACAATTGCACGAGATTGGCGAATACATCTGCATAAGTTAGCGGCCCGATCGCCGCCCGATATCATTGTCGCATGCCGTTTTTGCTCGTTATTTTTTCCGATGAACGGGTTTTCGACTAATGAATATTTCTCCGGGAGCGAGACAAATGGCTCCGATCTCCTTAAATAATCGCCGTCTGGGTGTCGGCGGGACACCGGAATGCCGCAACACCAAAAATTTAAATCTAATCGATTTTAGGAGTGGACGCGATCACGACATATCTATTAGATCGAATTTCTCGTGCGTGATGATTGGAGAAAACGCCCACCTTACAACTCATTTTTCAAACGCTCATTTCAATTTATGGACATGCCCAGCTTGTTCCCGACCAACAAAACGATTATTTAGCACCTTTTTAATAGCCACATGTGTGAAAACTGACAGAAACGTTTCACAAAAATTCACTCGTTTATAACACAACAAAAATCAATAAATTTTCTAATTAAAGCAATTAAAAATATTGAGAGGCTTGCTTAGAGTATTCTTCAAAACCACATCACAAAGTTAATAATAACTACAATTTAATTAAAAAAATGTAATGAATGGTTATATTTTTAGATTTTTAGCGATCTAAACGTCCTGGAATCTCAGTTAGCTACAGGAAAAAGACGTAGAGATGATTATATCTGAGATTTGTGCAATTTTCAAAATGTTAGAAGTGTCAGAATTGAATTTCAATTTTTTCTAATTTAGTTCGCTCCTGAAAAACTAAGATAAAATTATTCTTACTGCAACTGCTGCTACTATATCTGTTACACAAAACACCAAACTTGTTACCTTATTTTATAACAGAATTTTGAATTGTTATTTTATTTTATTAAATAATTACACTAAGAATTCAAATTCTTTAACATTTTTTGGATGTAAATCAGTCAGTATCCAAGAGATTGTGGTTTACTTATGAAAGATCTGGATTATTTTATTGTTCTTGAAACAGCTTTCGATTTTGTTATAGAGTCTTTTCTAGTTTCTAATTTTGAAATGTTTTCTTCTTTGCATACTCAGTGACATTAGAAGTGTTACACCCAGAAGAAATTTTTTGGACTAAATTCTTTTGGAAATCTGATAGATCTACATCAAGAATAAGATGATAAGATTTGCAAAGAATTGTAGTATCATTAACTTGAAAAAAAAATCATATTGTGTTTGGCGACTCTGTAAGTGAGTACACTTCTGTACACGTCAAGCAATGTCTGTTTGTGGCACTTTGTTTTAAGCAACTTGAACCTCATGGATTAACTGTGCTAGAGTCTATGGTAAACGGCACAAAACGGACAGTCTTCTTTCTATCATAATCCACAATAGGATTTAGATCCGGTGAACAGGGTGGCTAAGGCAAAACATTAACGACATCTTCTCGGAGTTTGACGAGCAATATGTGGACGTGCGTTGTCTTGCTGAAAAAGGACATGGTGACGGTTATCTAGATGTAAAAGCAGTAAAGTTGTTCTTAGGACGTTATCAACATAACGCACAGTTCTTATACTTCCTTGACTAAACATAAGAGGTGATCGGCTTCCTTGGCAGTAGCCTCCCAAACCATTATATCAAGAGTCCTGTATACATGTCTCTTAACAGCAAATCCAATATCACGTCGCTCTCCGCAACGGCGTCTTATTGTCCGACGGCCATCCTGTATGCCTAAACAGAATCGCGATTCGTCGCTGAATGTCACATTATGCTATTCTGCCTCTCAAAGCTGCCGTTTTCTCCACCAGACCACACGTTAACGACGAAGAAAAAAGTCCAGAAGCTTAATTGCGGCGATATAACGTTTGCATACTAACAAGTCAACTTTCTTCTCTAAACTATTAATTACCAAGTTGTTGCGTAGTAGCAAAACGGTCTCGAAAAGTTAGTTGTCTGAAGCGCCTGCCTTAAAGTTTTGCGGTACGTCTTGTTTGATCTGTTGGGCTGCTCTGTGTTCCTCTACCGTCTATTCTACTCAAAACACACACATTACCGTTAGTGTAGTACATAGAATCAACACGACGGGCAGTTTCACAATAGAACAAACCAACTTCTCAAAAGACTACAATTCTACTTCTGTCGAAATCGCTAAGATCATCATCTTAGATCGTTGATGACTTTGGCCTGGAGGCATTTTGTTACCTTTAAAAGAAATACTCGGAGACACAACAACTGCAAATACTTTGATAAGCGATAAGCCTTTTTCTTAAAATGAACTATGAGGTTAAACTTTTTTTGCAAAATCTGTCAAAGATAAACCTTTGCGATGGTTGCTGTAACTAGCATTAGGTCTACTCATTTTCTCTCTCAAAGCTGCCGTTTTCTCCACCAGTCCACACGTTAACGACGAAGAAAAAAGTCCAGAAGCTTAATTGCGGCGATATAACGTTTGCATACTAACAAGTCGACTTTCTTCTCTAAACTATTAATTACCAAGTTGTTGCGTAGTAGCAAAACGGTCTCGAAAAGTTAGTTGTCTGAAGCGCCTGCCTTAAAGTTTTGCGGTACGTCTTCTTTGATCTGTTGGGCTGCTCTGTGTTCCTCTACCGTCTATTCTACTCAAAACACACACATTACCGTTAGTGTAGTACATAGAATCAACACGGCGGGCAGTTTCACAATAGAACAAACCAACTTCTCAAAAGACCACAATTCTACTTCTGTCGAAATCGCTAAGATCATCATCTTAGATCGTTGATGACTTTGGCCTGGAGGCATTTTGTTACCTTTAAAAGAAATACTCGGAGACACAACAACTGCAAATACTTTGATAAGCCTTTTTCTTAAAATGAACTATGAGGTTAAACTTTTTTTGCAAAATCTGTCAAAGATAAACCTTTGCGATGGTTGCTGTAACTAGCATTAGGTCTACTCATTTTGTTGCCAAAAAATCACTTACAAAAAGTTATTTCTTCTGGGTGTAACACCTCTAATGCAACTCAATGTCTTACTACACCAAAAAGTGTAAAAAAAATAATTTTTAATCTTATTTTTCCAGCGTTTGTGATTATTTCTTTACTGTTTTTATTACTTATTTTTTCGTTTTGGTTATGAGCGTTACATCCTTTGCGAATGCACGGCATTGATATGCTTGGTGGAAAAGCAAAGCTTCTGTATATAATGTTACTTTCCTGTAGTATTTTTTTAAATGTTATTATAAATAAAGTAGAAGTGAATCTTTTTGTTTTAGACCATCAAACACTTCAAATTTTATAACATCATTCTGTTGAATGGATTTTTTTAATGAATTTTTTCAAAATTATTCTAACTTCTGTTACTATTTTTTCAGGTGTTTGTGTGCTATTTATATCTTCTTCAACACTTTTGGCTTATCTTTGTATTACTTTTTCTCCGCTCTTTACAGTTGACTACGTTTAATTTATATTGCTTAATTCTTTTGCACCTTTACTAAAAAAAATTTTTTTTTTGTATTTCTATTCAATGTTTTCTATTATTTTAGTGCTGTGTGGTATTATGGCGGCTTAGGGAATTAACAGTTAACTGAAAGACCATAACAGTGTCTCTCTAATAGTGAAATTTAGAACTGGTAGTCCAAGGGTTAAATAGTAGAAGTCAAACTCAAAAGTTATCGCCAGTCGGGGCTGTTGATGTTGATCAACATGTCAACAATTAGAGTTTTTACCCTCAATAACGCACTTGTCTACTAGTTCTAAACGTCAAATTTAGAGAACTTCTGGTTAATTGTCAATACTAAAGTCTAAGTGCATGTTCGGCAAATTAACTTCTTTTATTGCTTTCAGTGACTAGATGTTTCGTAAGTAAACGAGATGACGGTGAAAAATGTCAATTTTGACGTTTATACTGTGGCGTATGAAGTGTTTTAAGTGTTATTTCAAAATCTGTTCAAACCTAGACAAGGAATACGCGTAAGTCTTTTATACTATTTGCATATCAGTATATTAAAATATTTTTGGTCTGATTACATTATTTTTTCATTGAACTAACTTTACTTCTTGGACTTTTTTAAAAATATCTGTTATTGATTGAGTTGTTTGTGCATATTGTGTGAGTTAGTTTAATTCGTCATGTGCGTTCTCGTGTTGTCAGTGTGACAAAATTGGTAACAGCTTGATAAAAAACTTTGAATTTTCGTCGGTTGTCAGAGTGTTGTCACCTGGCGGTTTAGTGTGTCGTCTATATCCGTCTTATGTTGATTCGATTGTGTGTCCTGTGCTCTCCTCGGAGAGTTAATTAGGCCGGAGTCATGCTCATCAATTACTCGCTGACAGTCGGGAGCGCTCTTGTCGTGCTTTCAAAAAGCAATTTGTTCGGTGTGTGTATCGCAAGAAAGCGCAAAAAGCGGGGGGCGGCGTGGTGTCGGCAATCTTTATCAGTTAGCGTTGAGTTATCGTCTGTCAAATGAGCACATCCCGAATTTCGAATTTCAATAACGGCGAAGTGCTCGAGCGGCGGAGGAGTTATGCGCGGGATTGTTAGAACAAAACGATGTAAAACAAGCCGGAAGTGGTCCCTAAAGGCCCATACTCCCGCTCCGGCCGCCGCAAAATACGACTGTTCCGGGAACGGAACTCGCGGAGAAATGATGCACGCTGGGACGGCAATTTTTAAATAATTGACTGGAGTCCGGTGGAAAATGAATTACAGATCGGAGCCCCCATAATGTACGCGATCTTAGGTTTATGTAAGATGCAGGAGGAGTCTGCCGGGATGCCTCCTGTCAAATTCTTCCAACGGTTCTGCTTTGCAACGAGCCATGCATTATGGATTATGCCGAACACGGATGGATAATAAACCACCAACCAAACCAACATCGATCGATTTTTAACACACGATTATTGCCAAAAACTGAAATATTCACACCAGTTTGATTCACTACTTAAAAAACTTATGTCATAACTTTACAAACTACGTACATTTAGATACACTCTAATAGAAACACTTGGCAGGACTCTGCACTGCGTCACTGCTTCTGCTCCTGCTGCTGCATTTAATAACCAAACATCATTCATTTTTTCACGTTTTGACAACTTTTTAAAAATAGGAAAGACGACGAGCCAACTACTTTACGGTTTTGCGGTGAAAGTTTGATTAGACTTCAACGAATAAGAATCTCCAACTTTTCATAATTATACACAGATTTTAGTTTTACAGAAATAGTTTAATTACATCAATTTACTCTTTCAAATTTTAAAAAATTACAAAAATTGTATTATTAATCTACAAAACAATAAACAAAAAAAAATATATTCAAAATTTTAAAACTTCTGATAAAATTTGATTATTTTTGATCTTGAAAGTTTGTTATCCTAAATAAACGTTTTCCTTCAATTATTTGATTTTAGATCCTGACTCATCAGATAAAAAAATATACTTGGAATCAATAACCTGAATCATTTTCAGGGTCACAATTAAATTTTTCAAACCACTTTTAATCTGAAATACGATAATATTGATCCTGAGAGGTTGTCACCTGACTGAAAGCGCAGCTCGGGCTCAGTAAAACCTGAAAACTTTTTTTAAAATTTGTATTTATGTTTCAATTACATTTAACTATCTGAACGGGAAAATCATTTTTGTCCTCCCGTATTGTAAAGTAGGCTATCATAGTTGTGCATCCACCAATAGTAAGTCGCCTTTTGGAAACTGTGCGGTAAAAATGAGAAAAACACCGGGTCTCACATTGTACGGTTACAACTACCACAGGATATGCTTGAGGAAAAAACTAACCTTACAGTAATAAAGTTTATGTATCAAAGTGTACGTACCTAAAATATTACCACAAATAAAGCTATATTTAATAGAAAAATGGTGAATTGAAAAAATCGCTGAAACGTCACAGGTCCATAGACAACGCGTAGTGCAAGAGTTTTATTTAATTACTAACAATACAAAATTATAGGAATAAAAGTATATTTTGGAAAAAGTTACAGTTAATAAACTTAAAAAATAAAACGTATGTATTTAAAATAATTTTAAAAATAATTTGCAATTTTATATAGAATAAACCGCTACAGCGCCATCTATTCAAAACGTGTGTTCGTGTCTACTTAATAAATGTCATTATTCTATAATTATTCTTTTCTATGGTCATTATTATTGTTAAATTTTGAATCTCTTATAGTAATTATCAATTTAGAATTAAAAGTGTGAATAAAAGTACTGGAAAGACCTTTGAACATGTTTTAAAGAAAATTATGCAAGCAATGACAGAGTATTTAAGCCGCATTTGGGTACGTTTTATTGGTTTTTAGAATTTATTTGTACCTAACCTAACTTTTGATATGGCGCAAAAAAAGAGAATTTGACTCTTTCGGACAAAAAATATTATACAAATCTTATGCGTTAGTTAATTTTACAGGCTCCAACTAATCAGGCCCTCGCTTTCAGCTCGGGCCTGAAACAAAGCTGTCGCCTGTAAATTTAAGCCTACCACATACGAATGTAAATAGCTATTGTTCTATACTAGAATAATTAATTAATTAGTTAATTCCAGACTTTTTTAAAAGTGATAGTACAATTTTTTTTAACTTCAATGCTTAATGCGTTAGACAATTACTATCAAGAGTTTACGTAAAAAAACGCTTTTGAGTGCTTTGGAAATAAAAGCCATTTGTGAAGTATGCAGTTAGTGTGATCGGTTTCTGCAACAGCCAGTATCAGAACTGTCAGATTTTGAGGAGATCAATGACTCCAACCGAATTATTTCAGCAATGAGAACAGCTGATTTGTAATTATGAAAAACAGTAAACAAAACAAAAACTTGGACATCACCAAAAAAAAAAAAAAATAGAGTTTAGAGGTAATGTTTAGTCACAACATTCGAGTTACGACCTGCCTTTTTAATACGTCTTGTTTTAACAAGATTCCATAGCAATTTATAGCGTTTTTTACTTGAACACTTTATATTGTGTTATTACATCTATCTTAATGATATTCATTAGGGTATACAGTTTTAAATTAACAGTCAATTAAAAGAAAAATAATAAAATGCCACCACTGTTACAAAGAAAAACGGATTTAGTATAAAGCGCAACAGTGAAGAGCTTTGCATTGTCCATTTTAAGGGTTCTCTAAACGAAGTTGTGATTCTTACCCTGCTCGTTTTTTTTAACAAGCGACAATCCAAAGTAAAATAAAACAATTTCAAAAGAATTTTACCACATTTACAATGACATTACTAAGATTTAATGTCTCAACTGTCTCAAAAAACCGTCTTTCTCACTCTCAATGTGAGCTACTTTGTGAGGTCTCTACAAGCAAGTCGCTGCGCTATATATTTTGTTAAATTTGTACGGAGATAAAGCGAGACACGTGGCAAAGAGTAAGAACTAAAAAAATAATTTTTTATTTTGTTAAATAGTTAAAATAATTATAATACATTGTTTATTTCAATTTTTTTAAAGTTTATATAATTTATGAACACATTGTAAGCCTGTACACTTATTGCTGTTATGAAGGTACATTTTGTTTGTCTAAACAAGCGTCATTTATGAACGAACATTAATTGTAACTTTAGAAAAAATCACGGGAAAGTGATTTCTCTTTATCAATGCTTATAAAATTGTCCAAAAAAGTTATTCTTTCAAGGACCACTGACTTTCCAACAGTTTCCCAAAAGAGCTCAAAACGTTAGCTGTATAGCAAAGTCTTTATTGCTCCAGTCCACTTTGCCGTGATTTTTTCTAAATTTAAATGATGGACGTATCACACAACATAAATGAATTATAACAAAACAACAATACATTTTGAGCAATTTGACAACGCACCTTACACGACAAACTTAATTAACGACAGTAAGTGTCAAATTACTACACACTTCCTCGTTATTCAGTCCACTGTTTGTACTTCACTTTCTGACTTGTCTTGTTCTCATTTTCCCAACTGAAGGCCCGGTCTGTACCTCTCTTTATACACATAATAATTTGTGCATCTTCCAAAATCATCTGGAAGAAAACTATTCTAAAAGCGTGACGTTCAATCCGTTCCTACAAATGATGAATCATCCGATGCGCTTCAAATCTTTACGTAACTTGTCTCTCGATGTTTAGTTGTAACAAAAGGAAAAAATCAAATTTTTCGTGACCTTTAAATTAGAGAAAAGTGATAAAAAACATTTTTCCAATTTAAACATTTTTTTAACTGTAACAGACTTGCCTATATAATTAAAAAAAGTTTTTATTTTATGTATAATTCTAGGTGGAATATTTATCGTTAGAGGGTTATCTCTTACTGTCTGCTAATAAAATTATTAGCAACGTAACAATGAATAGCGCTTGCCTATTTCGATCAGGGAGTTTTGCAGTAAAAACTGTTTTTTCTAAGAGATTAGACAAATCCTAATTATGATAGAAATATCAATTTTTGTAGAGATTTCAATAATAGTGTTTAAAAAGTAAAAGTTTTGTAAAAATTTTAGACTATACAGTGTGCAATTAAATGTTTTACAGAAATGTTACCTGATGATAACAGATCAACATAGTCTTCGTTGACGGGATGCTAAATACCTAAGGTTAGCAGTCAATGCAAATGAGAATAAATTCTGGATGAAAATCGAGAGAGGGCAACAACTTCGATATAAACAATCAGAAAGTTTACAACGACCGATATCCAATCTTTAAAATTTCGGGAGCAAAGCGATAATAAAAACGATAAGTAGGTTAGAATTTTTGCAGTCTCACTCTAAAATATAGGAATATCTATATCACCTAGAAGAAATGTATTTCTGGTGTACTAATGATGTAGAATGACTACAAAAAATGTGCTACTGAAACACCAATGATTTAGAACAGCGGATATTTATTTTACTTTTAGGTATTCAAAACCATGTATTTATTGGTCAAAGTGAGTTGCGGATATAGCCAGAGTAAAAAATAATATTTTGCCTGAGTTCTGTAAAACAACTCTCGACTGTATCGGTGGGTCATCTAAAACAAGAGGCACTATTACTGAAATTTTTTACTAAAATAGATAATCTAGAAATACAGATTCTAGTGCACTGATGATGTTCAATAACTTTCAGAGAAATCTTATGTAAATATATCTCAGAGAGCTACAATATTGAAAAATGTAAGCAAGTGCAATAAAGCTGTGTTGATTTTTTGGTCGGAAATACTTTCCTCAATTCCCTCTTTTTGTAAATCAGCATTTAAGCCATCGCAATAAAGATGTCCATATCGCAATCTCCCCGTCGCCGTCTAAATAAACGAATTTTAAGTGCGCGACCGCAAAATACCTCATATAAAACTGAAACAACCACCAGTGTTTATTAAAAGAGCTGGGATATGAATTATGTTTCCCGCATTGTGAATGTATTTTTACACCGGGGGCTTTTAACAGCTCCCGCGTATGCCGGGATTCATATTTAGTATTTATGGCTTTTGTAGCCACTTAGTGCTGTTCCGAACAGCTGAAAGTGTCGAAGGATCCTGAAAATTAGACGCAGCCGGGAAATCCGTTGTAGTCTGAAAATCCGACACTAAACCTTTCAGTCGGCACTAAATCGACTGAAATAATTAACGCTTTCGACTAGATGCATTAACCAATTATAAGTGATGAAAATTTTAATTACCAAACACCTATCTTTTGCTCTTACATTGTTTTCAAAAATATTAATCGAAATAACGGGAGTTTACAAATAAATTACATTCGAGGCGGATTTACATAATTGAATGGTCGTTTCGTAAGAATTAGTTAACTGTAGTGTAGATAAAATAATTCTAGTAAGAGGGTTCCAAAAATAAATTTTTGGTTAAACAGGAAAAAGGGTTTAAATGTCATTAAACCCCTTAGTGCAGATTTATGTTTTATTTTGTTTTCTATATTTTTACCATATTTTTTTAAAACTATATTTAGACTAAGCTATTCTTATCTTATCTCATTTTGCACGTTTGTTTAAATTCTATTTAAGTGTTAACAAATAAAATATAAAATAAATAGTGCACTCCTGTTGTGTCGCAATTTCGCTTCATCTATGAATGATATTTGAGTAAAGAAAATAAAAAAAGTGTTAAAGTTCATTCATATGGCACTCCTGACTCGTTGCCAGAATATGCATAAAACGAAAAGCAACAATGATGAGCGGATTAACGAAGTATGCGTTCGAAAATAGCCGAAAATTCTTTGGTTGAAAGAGCGAATTGTTAGCGTTGCGGTAATTAAAATTCGTATAGGTTTATTTAATATTTAAACGGAGTGGTGTGTCCTTTGAGTCAAACTAAAAATTCATGTTTCCGACCGACAAGTTAATGAAGTTAGGACATTTTACATAAAAAAGGAAAAAGTCTTTTATGAAGCCTTTGGTTCTGGCCGAAAGCAAAAGTGTTACATTAACGGGGGAACCGGAGGATGATTATAAAAACATTAAAATCCATGCCGGCCTCGACGAACTCATTGCTATGCAAGACCGAGATTCGAAGCAGCGCACAAAAGGAAACTCACAAAGGGACAAGCTCTAACGACATGCGATCCAGAGGGACACTACGAAAAATTTAATAAACGCGATTTGCACTCCAGACAACACAATAAACAAGGTTCTCAACAAAATAATAGGTTTAAGGATAAGTGGCTCCCTCTAAATGTTTATCCTACAATTATAAACACATTTATCTAAATCTAATCTCAATAATAATGTATTTAATAAATTGATAATAACATCTTTCTAGACCTCAGATAGCAAAACAAAGTCGAGTTTTAAAAGGTAATATTATTTAGTTTGTTTAGAATGTGTGAAATTGGTCTTCTCTCCCAGTAGTCAATAATTATTATTATTAACTAAAGGAACTAAAACGCTTGAATTGGGTTGAAACCGATATTTAAGCCGTGGCGTAAGTCTTGTTGAATTTGTATGGCGATAAAGCGGCACTTGTGGCAAATGCTATAAACTAAAACAGTTTTCTTTAGTAGCATATAGTTATCTTATAAATAATTGTTTCAACTATTATAAGAAACTGCAAAAGTTTATTTAAAAAAATAATTTTACTTCCTATTTTATAGTGACTTCGAAACCCTTGCAAAGCATTATTTTTTATTGGTGAGTAGTCGGTAGGAAAGGTACGGATTCCTCTTAAATAAATTGAAAGATAGTACCTACTTAACAATTGTAGGAAAACATCACTTAAAATCGGATTATATCTAAATTTATTTTTGTCCTCCTGAATTGTAAAGTTGACTTTGACGTATTGTAAACGTTAACTCAAAGTGTCACTTTACGCACTAGTGCGACTAACACTGCAGTAAATTTTAAGCTTTAGAAGATGCTTAAAAAATAAGTTAAGTATTTGACGATAAAGTTAATTATACAAAACCTTACTTTACATAATAAGCAACAAATAAAAAGGGGAAATAAATTTATTATTTTATTTTTTATTTTATAAAATTATAGTGACATCTATGCGATTTTAAGTAAGTTTATAATTATCTGTATTACCGACATACCGACCAAATGTCAAATATTTTTATAGAGTATAAAAAATACAGTTACACGTGAAGTATTTTTTAGTTTATTCAGTTTATTAACTATAATAGTTATAGTTATAAGAAACACTGCTGTATAAAGAAAAACAATTTACAATGGCTGGGACTTGGTAGTTTTTAGGTTACCTACTTAAACCTAACTTAAAACTTGCTGTTTATTTTGTAGGACTGTTTTAAGTTATAGTAATGACCAGTTAATAAATCTTACACATTCAAGAAAAACTTTAAACTGTTTCATCCTGTTGCTTCCAAATCCATCCAGCAAGAATCAATGATATCTTATAACTTTTCAATTCAAAGTGACGTGACGAGGACCTGATCATGATTTTTCAATTTTACAAAAGGGGTAATTTTTCTGGAGACTGAAACATTTGTATTGATAATTTACCCATTTTTCTTTCTAGTATTTTGATAATTTTTTAAAAAATATGAAAGGTTTCCCATTTTGCTCTAAAATTTGAGATTATGTATGTTTATTAAATTTAATAAAATTTGAAAAAACTGTCGGACAAAAAATGTTATACAAATTTCGTGTGTTAAGTCATTGTACAGCGCTCCAGCTAATGAGAAACGAAGCTGTCGCGCTGTAAAAATATGACTTTAACACACTCTAATGTAAATAACTATTTTTTATTTTGTGTAGAGGTAATTATTTTTTATTCTTAGTTTTTACTGGTATACATTTGGGCCGGTTCAAGCGGCTAAGGAGCTTGAAATTTGTCTTTTACTGATTCAGTAACACATTGTATATATTTTAGGTCAGTTTGAGGAGCTACAAAACTTCATAAAAAATATGTACTGACGCAATAACACTTAGGCTTTATTTTCAGTCGGTATCAAAAGATTTTGGATCCTGGAATGTGCTTAAATACCAGTAAAATCTAAAATTATTATTAATATTATTGTAACTGTCGTATATATAGACGTCTAGCCGAAATATCGTATTGTCGTTCTAGGAGCTGCAAGCTCCAGAAGATTTTTAATTCGATGTACTGCTTATCGTATTGTTTTCGAAGTAAATTTATCGTATCGTATTGTAATTATAGTTAAATTCACATACGGTTACCGTTTGGTCGTATAACTGTCAAAATGTGTGTACCACCTCTAGATTTTGGTTGGTTAGTTTTGCACGTGGCAGCTGTGCTGAGAAAGAGCCAGTGGCGGCCTTCTGTTTTAACTGTTTTTTAAGAAAAATTTAGTTGATACAAGTAGATTATAGAAACAAAGTATGAATGCAGTAAATCGGTACAATTTTTTTTATTAATAATTTAGTAGTTAGAAATACTTTAATCACTAAAATACTTTAAATATTTAATTATCTCAAATTTTAATCTTGCGTAGTTAGGATACTGAACTACTCTTTCAGAAGACTGAAAACCCCATTTCTGATCTTAGACCCTGCTATTATTGAAGATTTCCAGCTTTATGAGCGACGACCTAAAATTATTTATTTAAATTTGATAAGAAATGTCGATATAGATTTCCAAAATTGTTAACCTATCTCTTTTGCCTTAAAAAATTGAGAAAATGTGCTTTTTGCGCTTTTGTCTTAACTGATTAATAAGAATTATCTCATCCATCTTCTAAATTTAGTAAAACTACGATTCCGGGTTCTAAAACTAGTAAAATGTTGCTTCTAGCTTTTACAATAATTGTTATGAAAAACATGTCGTCTTTGTTTTTATATAATACTGCCAATTTCGGCATCCAAAATTTTTAAAATGTAGGCTTTAAACTTATTCCAGAGTTTCAAAATTAGTAAAATAGCTGGCTTTCAAAATTGCTAAAATTGAGAGTTTGGATTTTATAATTAATAATTTGCAGTTAATTTATTAGATTCTTTTTTATTTTCACTTTTTTTATCGTATTGGAAAAACATAAATTATTTTAATAACAATTCTGTTTATAAACATAACCTTTTGAACTTTACACCTGTCAACAGTGTGGTCTTTAAAAATTCAAGTTTTTTATTTGTAGTTTATTAAAATCTGAAAAATTTGGCTACGTGAAGCAATTTTCGAATTATAGGACCACGAGGTCGTCGAAACCCCATAAAATTTTGACCTCTCCAATTTGAGGTAAAAATTTCAAGGTTAATTTAATTACATGCGATTTTTGACAAAATTGGGTGACAGTTCATGGTCAAAAGTGTCAAATTCAGACCTGTTATGATATTACGGACATAATTTGTGATTTACGGCCCACGGGTGTAATGTATGATTTACGAGCGTGGTAAGCAAGGTGTAAACAAGCAATTCCGATTCAATTGTGTAATATACTATTATAAAAGTGGTCGTAAATGTAACGGCAGTCATTTGGCTGAGAAGTAATTTTCAGAAATTTTTAAAGAAAAGCTTTGGAGATTACTAGCTGTATATATAATTTAATTTCTTTGTCGGAAAAAATTCGTTTAAGAAACCTGATACATAATTTAAAAATTCAGAGATTAAAATTCCGATTTTGTGATTATTTATTATGATTTTGCGTTGAGTAAAAAAGTGTTCCGTTACATTTTCGAGTTGACAAAAGCAAAACGCTCGAAATTCTTTGAGTTGAATAACAATAAATTTCCAGTTCCTCGGCGTTCCAGCTTGTTAATCGTCGTAATCTAATTAGAAATTCAAATGAGTCCGTTCTACACGTCCACAAATAGCTAATTAGCTTATCACCGTTGTAAAAAGTGTGTCGTTGTATTGGGGTAGCACGGGGATGTTCATTGAAAATAATAATTTTCAATGTGTAAAGGTCTCTTTGTGTATACTTTCGCACTAAATCAATCCGTCAGAAAACAGGGGCATTATGCGACCTGTAGTGTATTTTCCGAGCGGGCCTTTCTTCCTTTATCTGAGCTTTCAGTGCGCTTTCAGAAAGTTTTGCGTTTGTTCGGTTCGTTCATTAGCGCGCCATCAATGCAGCGGAAAAGTGAAAATCGTGAGCGCCTTTTCGTCTAATTAAAATATTGTTTTGGGATGAATCAAACGGAATAATTCAGGAGGTCAGCGATTGTCTCGGGGGAGGGCCCAATGAATAATTCAGCGATTATTTATGTAAAAAGGGCATTGATACGGCAGGAATTACGACGATCGCTTGAATGAGGGAGGCGAGATAGGGCTGTCTGTCAGGATGATTTATGCGAAACCCATTTCGGAACCGATACTCGTTTAGCGCGGGCATAAAGGGCCCGGAACTGATACACCACACCACCGGATTAAAGACGCACAATTCGGGCAACTTTTTGACCAGAAATTAGAGCTTAGCGAAAGCACTAAAGTATAGATTGGCTAACTTTGTAATGTCTTATCTCATTCAGACGGATCGTAAAACTCGCTTAATGGATGATATTCGACAACTTTCCAACACGTAAACCGCTACAAATCTCCTTAGTTTTCAACCAGGTCCGATGGGAGAAAACGGCTCAGGAAGTGCTAATGTTGCCTAAGACACCTATTAATAAAAGTATGCTTAAGGTGGGACGATAAGTTTTTTATTTCGGATTACAACGAACCTCTAATGAAACAGACACATTCAGGTTATAATGAGCTCATCGAGTTAGTTTATGTTTATAGGAACGACCACGAACTCAGATTTAATATCGACGACAGAAATAGAAGACATCAGATGCAACAGATATTAAACTGATTTATAATGAGCCCAAACATTTGATTCGTGTTTTTAAATTTTTTTAAATGAAATTCCAGATGACAGAATTACACAAATTGGTGTCCACCACTTACCAAATTTTAAATATTTCAACAAATTATTTTTTTAGATACTTAATTTGAGGACGATTATTTAGCAACTCAGTCAGGTTCGATTATAGTCTAGAAGTAGGAGAGCCGATAAAAGCAAGCCAGTCTAAGATAAAATTATACCAAACCCTTGGTGTGTTGAAAATCCAGGAAAATCATTTTACTATTTTTCTTTTAATTTTCTGCCAACATTTTACTATTTTCAGAAGTCAGGTACAATGTTTTTTATCAACTTTTAATTTAGTAAAGGCATATACGACACTGTTTTTGTTGTTTTAGAAACAGGAGGCTGTGTCTTACTAATTTTTATAAATTAAAAAATACAACAGTACCATTGTAACTTTTGAGCAGAGAGGCGACATTTAACTAAAACTGAATCCGACATTTTTAGAAATCAGAGCCTGTACTTTATTAATATTGTAAACCAGAAGTAATATTCTTTAGTAATTTTGAAATAAAAAAATACAAAAACAACATTTTTTTATATTGAGAGTCAGAGGGTACAGTTTATTGATTTTCCAACTCGACGAGGTTTTTTTATTAATTTTAAAAATTTTACAGAATATTTTTATTAATTTTTAAATCATTAAAGATTTTTTTGTAATTTCAAAACACCAGGTGAGATTTTACTAATTTTTAATTGTTACTAAATAATTTCATTTTTAAATTAAAATTGGGTTAGATTCTTGTAATCCTTTACTAAAAAATAAGTAGCTCTTTGATACAGTCTTTATTTTTGCCTATTCGTTTAAAAAATAATTGTATCGAAGGGAAACTTTAATTTATTTTTTTTGTGGAGGCTTCCGAGAATTGAAACTAATTTTATCTAAAAACTTAGAATGGTTAGAAAAAATAATTTTGATTCTTAGATTAATATATACAAAAGCACCTAATGAGTAGATACGTTATAAATAAGGTAGTTTGTAGAAAGCAGAATAATGTGAAATACGAAACACTCACCAAAACCGTAAGTTATAACCGAAGTAACGTTATAATCTTTGGAAGGCGGAGATATTTTTTATTAATTTTTACATTGATAAATAAAAAAACAACTCATTTTTCTAATATTGAAGGTTGGAGACGATATTTTAGTAATTTTGAAACCTACATCTTAATTTTATTAATTTCTGACACGCTTATTAAGAAATTATGTTTTCTAACAATCTTTACTTCGTAAAAAAACATAGCTACGACACTTTTACTAACACTAGAAACCAAAAATAACATTTTTGGAGAATCTGAGATACTTGAATATAATTTTACTAATTTTAGAAGTCTGAAGAGACATTTTACAAGATTAAATAGCCGAAAAAAGATCAGTCAGATAAGGAATATGAATTTACTAATTTAAAAAACCTGAAAGACATTTTACATAAAAAGTTTTAATAGTCGACAAGTGTTAATCACAGAATTTTTTTATTTGGTAATTTTTTGTTAATAGACCTGCAAAAAAGCGGGAAATTGGTAACATATAATATATAGTCAGGTAATGTATATCAAAAAAAAATCTCATTATTTACTCAATACAGGAAGGCGAAAATCTATGACTAACTAAAATTTTCTATAAATTTTTAAATCAAAAAGTACAAAAGCAATTACAATGTTTTAATATCGGGGGACGGAGGTGGCAGTTTTATCTAACATTGACGATCGGTAGCAATATTTTACTAATTTCAGAAACTAGAGATAAACTTTTTACAAATCTTAATTTTTTACAGACTTTGTTTTTGTAGGTACAAAAATGCCGGAGACATTTTTTTTACTAATTTTTAAATTAATAAATTTAAAAGTGACATTTTTTAATATAAAAAGAATTTTTGAAGCTAGGGGTAACATTTTACTAAATTTAAAGGCCGAAAATAATAAATTTTATATCAATAAATACAAAAGCAAAATTTTTTCAATATTAACAAGCGGTGGCCACTGTTGTCAAATTTTAATGTCTGGTGAAGTAATTTTGCTATCTTTAAAAGCTAGGCAACATATTTTTTTGCAGTTTTTAAAACCAGTAAAGACAAGTGTGGCATTGTTTTAGTACTTTTATTAGTCGCAGCCAAAAATATTTTACACGTTTAATTAATACAAAAGGAAATTTTTTTTCTAAAATTGGGAGCTGCTGAAAGCGACATTTTACCAATTTGTAATTTTGCTAGTTTTAAATACTGAAGGCAATAGTTTACTAATTTTAAAACCCGCAGATATATTAATTTAATTAGTAAGTTTTAATTAACTGGCTCAATTTTTAGGTAGAGAGATTTTCAGTATAAAAATTATATTATTGGTCTAACTAATTTTGACAAAAGCTACTGTTGCTTTGGAGGTGTGCTGAGACTCAGTGCTTGGTCCAGTAAAAATATAAAAAAAATTAAAATATTTTTGGTAGAATTTGAAAAGTAAAAGTTTATTGTTTCGTGTATATTTTACAAAATTGTTGGTTTGATGGAAGATTGAAGTGACACGCTTTAGGCATGAAAATTTGGTTTTGAAAAAAATTCAAGAAATGCTTGTAGATTGGTTAATTTCGGTTTTAATTTAGATAAAATCAGTAGTGTATGGTCGATCTGCGTTTATAGTCCCTTCATTGTGCAATTTCCCGGCATCTTTCCGGTTCTGTTTTAATTAAATAGTGCTCGGAATGTGTTTCTCGCGGAATAAAATAAAAAGCCGTCCCTGTTAATGAGATAAAATCCCCATTAATTTCTGCATTTAGTCTTGCGGACGACACAATGAATATATAGCATCCTCGAGCGTGATTGTAGCTCCTGTGCAGCATCCCTAATTGGATGAAGAAATAATTATTCTCGTTCTCGTTTACGAGAGAGCTTCAGCAAGTGAATAATCATTCCGACGGCGGGGCGGCCGAATTCGGCAGGAAAACAAACATTCCGAGAGGAAATTAAGTAGCAGCGATGCTCAACTCGGACCAATAATAAACAACTGTCAAGTGCCTTTAAATTTCTACTCGTTGCTTGGTGTGAGTTATGACAACCTGTCATGACATCACTCAAAATCTTGATCTAATTTACTTTAAATTTTCAATCACGACAACTACCTGGTTTAAATCGATCATCTAGAAAGCTATTAATGATGGTAAATTATACGATTAACTTCTGACTAACTATTTCAAATATTTTCACATAATTAAAAATATCATTAGTCTTTAAAACTTTTCTAATAAATTTCAAAAGTCGTTCCTATGTTAATTTGTCAAATAAAACAACTTAATAAAAATGAACTTTTGTCATAAAAATTTTTTTTGGAAAAATTTTATTCTCAGCAGGATTTTTTTTAATTGGATCTTTCAGCAGCAAGTATATAGCTTGAATTTCTAATTATTGTAGAAACTAAGCAATTAGCACAATTACATAACCACACGTGCGTATTACATGTTATTATAGTAATAGAAATTTTCATCCTACGCATTGTCATCGATAATAAATCGTTCATTTCTAGGGTGAGCTTTTAAAGCCACGACCCGTCATTGAGAAGACGGATCGGCCGAGTTTTATTGTCTCCGATTGAATAGAGACGTACGCCTAATCTATCATACTAATAACGCCTAATTTCGATGGGATTAATAGTCCGCAACGACAATTGATGAATGTCGCTTGAATTTTCCAAAATCGATTTTGCGACTCTAATGATCGCTAGTCACTTGCTGGTTAGAAAAGCCTTGAGTGCACTCCAAACCGAGCTCGCCGGAAATAATACCTAGCCTCCACTTCCACACGAGTGTCTTCCCAATCAAAAAAAAAATACAATAACATCCCTCTAATTAAAATTACACAATCAGATTTTCTTTATGCAGTAAAAGGATCGCTCCGCATTCCACGACAGGAAATGTACGCTGATGGTAATTAATTGAAACGAGTACATTATTATGCAATCTCATTTATTGCATTAAGCAAATGGGCTCGGACTAATATTTCCATTAAAACCAATGGAAATTATTGACAGGTGAAATAAATAAAACACAATGCCAACAACCAGTTCCAACACACTATAGCCGATCCTCAATCAAAAGGTTTTTAATTACCTTAATTGACCATTTGTTTACCACTAAAATTGGTATTTGCGACATTTTTAGCAAATTAGGCAAAGTTGCGCTCGGTTTTTATTATCTAGAAGAGATATCGCTGCCAGAATCGGCACAAATCTAGTTCTTCTTACGGACATTATAGACCTGTTTTTTGTAATACTCAGTAGATAAATAGATTGTTTGAGCAATTTTTGAGCAATAAACAAAACCATTTCTGGTTATTTGTTCAACTTTAGAGTAGTTTTAACTTTTTGAAAAATTTATCAATCTGTGTGTTTTAAAATCATAAAAAATACATCTCATGACTTGACGGAATAATCGATAATTTTTTACAAACGTTAGAGAAATTTGACATTAGTGAATATACGTGCTGTAGTTATTAAAGTTTTACTCCTCAGCCTAGGCTGAAAAGTAACAGCCCTGTCTGAGAAGTTCTCATTTTTTAGCTTCTTTTTCTACAGCTGAAAAATTCGGTTATTAAAAATTCTTTATGTGGCCGCGAAGTCACTGTATGTGTCTCATCTGTTTTAATTTTATGTCGAGGGGACTGCCAGAATGACTTGTCAATGTATGACAGTATGACATGAAAAAGACACTATTTTCAATTCTCTTGTGATATTATAACTGATAATAAAGTTTCATTAAAATAAAGTTTTATTTAATTTTATTAGATAATTTAATTTTAATTTTATTTTTTATTTTTATTTTTTATTATTTTTTTTAAGTTTTATTTAATATTAAAAATTAAAAATAAATGCTAATTAGATAAGTGGCCTTACGATACGAAAAAATAACATAGGAATAATTCCCAAAACATGAAAGTTATATGACATTTGTTTCAACAACACTTTAGAACCAGTTCAGAACGGTTCAGAACTCAATTGAGCATGTGCAGTAGAGATTTTGAACCGCTAAACAGCTGCTGTGCATGTGCAGTTTAATTCTGAGCCAGTTTGAGCTATTGTTGTAACAAATCTATTAATACCTGAAGCAGAATGATTTTAAAACCTGAAACAATAAAACTAATGAAATCTGAAAGAGAAAAATTATTAATGAAAAATTGTGACTAAAAACTTTAAAGTTTGTAAAACAGAATACTTATGAAAACCTGAAACAACTGAAAAAATGGTGAAATATGAAACAGTATCTGCTTAAAACGTAAATTGTATAAATTCAAGGACAACACAAACCAAACTTTTAGCAAAATTGTGGTATGTAGATAAATTACAAATACATAAACAAGAAGATAGACTTTTGTGGCATTTTCTCCTGATAAATTTCCTGACAACTGATGGGTGGCGAATCCCTCTTATTCTGGATCTTCTTTTTATTCTAATTTTGGTACATCTTCCTTTGCTATACGGGATGAATTGTATTTGATTCTTTTTTTTTTGACTTCCCTTTAATTCAGATTTCCAGCTATGTCGTTGAACTCCTCCCTGTTTCAACCAAACAAAAAGAACTACTTTTATAAATATTTACTTATTGTTTTTAAAGTAGAAGAAAACAAATTGAGTTATTGATATATTATCAATTTCAAAGTAAAAAGAATTGTCAAAATGTCAAAATTAAGAAAAAAACCATAACGAGCTGGCTTATTTGACCAACTGTATAAACACTTTATAATTTTTATACCAATTTTGACTACTCTGATTTTGACAAAAATTGAAATTAGGGTAAGATAAAGTGCTAATTTGTTGGTGTTTAGAGCTTTTACAGTAAAGAATAATGAAGCAGAAAAAAAGAAATTTTATTTAAAATCATATTTATTAAAGTAACATCTTGAATAGTTGTCACTAATTTTTAATTTTAAGTCAAAAAGACTAATTCATTTCTGCGTCCATTTTTAAGTTTAAACAGTCGAACAGTGTTGGAAAACACATTTAGTTTAACTTTCAAAAAGCTTTAATAAAACTGTTATGAGTTTATTTCAAGTTGAGATAATACCGGTAGTATCTTCGGTTCCATGGAAAATTAATAAAATTCGCTGATGTAGTGGTTATTGCTATAGAAAAGTATTAAAATTTGCGATACTACCAACAGTATCTCAACTTGAAATTAGCTCATTATTGATTAAGACAAAATCACCTTTTAAAATTTGCTGTTTCAATTTGGCGCTTAGTTCTTTGTTACTTCAAGAAATTCGTATTAATGGAAAATCAAAAAATTAATATTAAAAAAATTAACATTCGAATTGTTGCCAAAAAAATATCTGCAATGTTGCCAACAACTCTTTTTGAGGCTATTTAAAGGGGTTGTACACCAAAAAACAAAAATATGGTAAAACAAAATTTAAGAACAAATCTCCAAACGGCAGATACGTGCGATTTGCCGTTTTGGAATTATTAGAAACCAAAGTGTGAAAAACGTTGGCGTGACGTCATACCGACATATTCTGTTCGGTTTCATATGTATGTTGTGAGATTATTTATATCCTGTCATCTCCTGTCATTGTGTAGGTTGCAATGCGAAAACCAAAAAAAAAAATATGTTGTGTTGAGAATCAAATAGAGTTGAGAACAAATGTGAGATATAAAAACGACTCTAGTACATACCCCGAAGCATTTAAGAACATAGTTTAAAATTTCAACTCTTCTAAAAATTATTTAAAGTTTTTCTTTTTTGATAACTTTCAGTAACCACAAACAACAAAAAAAAAACACAAATGCTTGCTCGGTCCGATGTCGGTATGACGTCACGAATTCAATTGCTTCGCTGTTTAAAAACCAAAGGTCGTTGAGACTTTGATTTTTAATCTTAGGTATTTTTCAAGAATTTTTAGATACTTTTATGAAATTTTGGTTAACTGCCCTTTAAATGCGTAAATAAAGTTGCTGGTTATACGTAAAATGTTACTCGATGTGACGTCACATCGATAATCGAGGTAAATCTTAGTTTGAATCATCAAAAGTATTGATTTTTAAGTGAGATTATTTTAAAAAATTATCCTCTGTAAGTGATTCTTGTTTACTTACTGTTCTATGTTTAGTTTCTTCTGTAATACTTTTAGTAAATAAAGAAAAAAAAATCAGAAAATTGTTTTAATTTTTAATGAAAATTTTAAAAAATAAGTATTTATTCTCGCGCAATGATTTTGAAAGTTTTGAAACGTTATTATGAGTGTTATAAGCAAAGTAATAAAAAATCTGACTTTTACAGTAGGCGTTACTGGTGTATGTACACTCTGGTTTAGGTAATTTTTAAAACAGCATCTGAAACTGTAAAAGCAAATATAACATAACTAAGCTGAAACAACTAACACTTAGAAAAATAAAAATTAATAATTTTTATAACATAATATTACGATAACCAAGTCCTAATTAAGGCATCGTCTTCTGACACAACTGATGGGTGGCGAATCCTCTTCTTCTGCTTCTTTCGGATTTATTTTTGATCCAGATAATTAAAAAAAAAAATACGTTAAAACAGTTATTTAAAAAAAAAATGGCTAAAATGGCACTCTAAATAAACCACGTAAATTTCTTATTATTGTATATTTTTTTAAATTTGAGGGTACAATTTTATAATTAGTTGGTTATTCTTGCAGGATTTTAGTTGGGAAGAACATAAATTTGACTTACACCCATATTTGGTCAAAAAATTAGATTAAACAATCTCAGTCTTGTTTTCTCATTGTGTTTCAAAATCTAAATAGCCAAATTAATTCCTGTTTATTTATTAGCGTCGATTCTGCCTCTTTCCTCCTAATGAGTTGTCTTATTTGTGTCTCGTCGCTATTATTCTTAATTAAAACAGGCGTTTCAGCTTGTCCTCTTGATAAATTTCAAATTCGATTAAAAGTCTCAGTTTTTCGTCGAATCAAAACCTCTTGTCATCTGTTTATAAGCCGTTCTCTCGGTCGATTAGTCGAAGAATTCCCGCAGGCGTTATTTTTACCCGTACCCGAAAATATGCATCATGCAAACAAAACAATGAAAATAGGACACGGGAGACATCAATCCTGTTGCTAAATCTGGGAATAGTTGTGCCAGTCGTCCCATTCATAACTTCCTGTCTCAATGGCACCCACGCATTTTTTCCCCGATGTCCACTTGAGATTTTTCAGTGCCAAGAAAACTAATACCGACTTTCCATTCTGTAACATGTCTTCTTCCTAAGTCGCTTTTTGTAAAAGAGTTTCTAATTGAAACAGCGAGACAGTTGTTACACACACAAGGCCATGGTTTTAATCTCCCCATTCAAATTATAAAAGCTATTATAGCGAGCTAGAACGGAGCACATTGTGTTGCCCTCTCCAGATAAGAATAAGCTTTTCAGGATGTAAGAAAGAGCTTGCTCTATTTTTGCCTTTTGGAAAGGCCAAGAATTTGGTCAAGTGAGAGAGGTCGTTGCAGTTCTTGCTGCTTAATTTCCTGTTTATCGCTGGTTAATTGCTAGTTGCAGCTCGAAGATGATTGCTTATATTCTTCCTTTTGAAAAAAAGACGAAAATCTTGTCTTGGTACTTATAAACTGGTAATGCACGCTTGCCTCACGAACACTGTGTAATTCAAGCGATTCTGTATAATTTGTCTCTTATCGTGTAATTGTTTGAATAATTCATACTAATGGCTGAAACTAGCAGATTTATCGTCGTGAATACAACAAACGCTTCGTTATTTAATAAACCGTAAACACACAAATCATCAGAGGAATTTCTGTTTTAAAAAAATCCCAAAACATTTCCTTAATAATTTCGCCCTAAACAAATCTCTCTTTAATCCTCAATATTCCATACGATAATGTGTGCTTGCAGGATCAGTAGGTGTCTTGTAATGGAGTTTGAGGCGACAAAGCCTCGCAGGATTACACCGTGTGTACTCGCTTATCCCTCTCGAAGCGCCATTGAAGGACCACAATTACACACGAACGTAATATCTGTAATCCGCATCTTTGTTCGGTTCGACACCTTCTGGGGGCTTTATTGAACTCCATATTCGGGACAGAGGCGGCGCGGTATTGATTACTCACCCACCCCAAAACCCAACAATTTACACCCGCAAGGACTCTCAATAAACAGAAACCAAAATATTGCTACTTTTCCCGCAATTTTTCACTTAAGCGGTTACAATTGATTTATAGCGGCTTCCTCTTTTTGCCAAGTAGTATCTTCTAAATGAGATTTTTTATTTTAATATTTCTGTAATTTCTGGTTGAACATAGTTGAAAATTTCGTTTTAATAGAATTTATTTTTTTGGGAGAGAGTACGCCACTGGATTAATATCAGTGTCCGGCCTTTATTCCGATTTAATCTCGCGCCGGGGATTACCCGGAAACTCAGGAAAGCATCTTTGGCGTTATGATCTCGTACGAATAAAAGAAAATTAGTTCTTGCTGAGAGACGAGTATTATCTGCTTTATGAGTTTCGTTTCTTAATTGGAGTTTTATAACAACTGCTCGATATAATTTTTTGAAAAATCGATGTAGTAGCAGCTGCTTAAATTATTCAAACTATTTTCATATTTTATTACAAATTTATGGTAATTTATGCTCGCGAACAATTAACGAAGAAAGATGAGACTAAGCTGTTGTTTATAACTCGATGCGAAAAAAATTAATTAAAAATTAAGTAATTAGTATAAAGTTGACACGATTTTATGAGGCACCTGCACCAGGTTCAAATACCCCACAACCGGTTCAAATCAACTATTTGTCCACGGCTTTCGACATGCTTAATTAGAATTTCAATAGGAAATGTAATTTGAAAATTTGATCAATCTACATTGTCTTGGAACACAGAGTTTTATAAAATATCACAAAATTACCAATGATTCAGTATTATTTTTTTAAATTTTGGGTTTTTCCTTATGCATTTTTATTAAGACAAATATAATAGTCAGCTACAATATCACAAGAAATGCCCCAAGTCAGTTTTTTTTATCTTGTATCTAATCTTAATTGGCATTTTTTAATTTAATTAGTAAACGATGTTATAATGAAACACAACACCAGGAAGCTGTAGACCGGTACCCCTATTTTATTTTTGTTTTAGTTTTTTACCTTCAAGACAAATATTAGGTGAACTTGACTCCCAATTGTGTAGGACAGGTTATAATCTATTTTTCTGATAACCGCATTGGCTCTTCTAAGCTATTTCTCATGAATTACCTTTATTACAATACAGACAAATTAGAAATAAATTAAAGAAAATTAATCAAAACGTTAAGAAATAGTGTAGAACTACTGAAAAAGTTTGTGGAAAATGACAGCAGTTGTGTGCTGATCTCTAAAAAATGGAAAATAAAGTCCAAGTGCGTTCATATTGCTTTGACTTGTTAAGTAATATTGGCATTTTATTTCTGGTTGCACATTACCTTGTCTGGATTTTTTGACTCTTTGATTTTATTATAAACGTAAAAAGACCAAGTTTTTAATTTTTCTTTAACTTGTAATTGACGTGTAAAATGGCATTACTTAGCGTCTAAAACTCAAATTTTGCGCTGAATTCAAATTCATTCAAAGTGGCCGAAAATCTCGCTTGTCAATTCGCAGAAAAAAAATCTAAATAGCAGCAAAACTCGTTAATATGAAAATTGTTCAAATACATAAATAATATAAAAGCAAAACAATAATAATATACAGTAATACATACAAAAAACTGTTTGTAATTCGTAGCAAAAACATTTGGTAGAGAAAGCTTTGACACGAAAATTCGTTAGAATAACAATAACGGTTTTTTGTGAGAGCATTTTACAAAGTGAATATTGTATTTGTCCTTTGATATTCACCTAAGATTTGTTTCAATGATAATTTTTCAATTAGAACATTAAAGAACAAAAACTGTAGTATCGAAAGTTATGGTTCGAGAAAGTCTTGATGAGAGCTTAATTCTCACTGCTACAGTGTTGCAAAAATGGTTTCTTCTGTCTTCAGTACATAGAATATGCTATTTTTGAGAAACACTATAAAGCCGTAGTAGCGTGAAGATTAGGCAGACCAAATCTTGTTACTTGTTGAGATCTATACCATTAAAAATTTACCATATGGTTACTCTGCTTGCAGCTTCTGATGATAGTAAGAATTAGCACTCATCAAAGCACTAAAATCAATCATCTCCAACAGACAAATTATCCATGATTATTTATAAAAGTTTTTTAATTTTTAATGTTTTTTCGCCCCATTCCGATAATCTAAAAATCTTAGTTGTTTACATTTCCCAAACTCTATAACGTGTGTTCAATTAAAAAGTTTATCAAGCTACATTGTGTTTAAACCTTTGTCAGTTGAAAAAATTTGGACCCAAATGAATAAAGGTTCCGTTCGGATCTCGGTTCCAGATAAATGAAAGAATTTCTATTCTAATTCTGGTTAGAGATTTATGTCAATGGTAAGCACTGCCATTATTATTTTTTATTTAGTGACTGTGACTGATTATGCAATGCAGGCACCTGCTGGCTGCACCCAAATGAAAGAAAAGTTCTGTTACGGTTCGGGTTAGATTACTCAAAAATTTCGTTTCTAATTCGCTAGATCAAAAACTTCAATTTAAAATATAGGTTTGGCTTTCGATTCAAAATAAATCCGGTCCTGGTCAGGTCAGGTCACGTCAGGTAAAGTTAGGTCAGGTCCTAATTAACAGTTTTTCCCTGGACTTGTAAGTCATCTTCGTATAATTTTTGTTTGGAAGACACTTCTGCTAATTGAATACAGTGCAAGTGGTTTGGTTTGAGCTGACCTGACCTGACCTGATCTGATCTGATCTGACTTGACTTGATCTGACTTGACCTGACTTGACCCGAAATCACAGAAATGCTTCATAAAAATTTGACAGATTTAAAGGTAGTTATCACTTATAAAAGTGTTTCAAACAACTGTTTTTTAATTCTAAAGTTTTTTTTAATGAACACAAAGTATCAATACGAGTATTTATTATCAAATAATTTTGCGCAAAAAATTTTTAAAACAGCTTGTCTAAAGTTATATGTCACTAAATTGAAATTTAAGTAACTAAATAAAAATTGAAATTGGTAATGTTAAATAGTGAAAAAATATCTGTATAAAACTTATGCTGACACTGCAAATTCCTTAATCAGCGTTTTTAGAAAACATGCAGCTATCTTCAAAAATTTAAAATTAGGTCATTCCTTTACCAAAGTAACAACAAAAGGTTTTTTTGAGTGGTTTCACTACATTTTGACATTTGTATAATGTTAAAATTTGTTCGATTACTGTCTTAACTTTCACTGAGTGTAAAAAAAATCTCCTTGTTACACCTAATTTTTATTTACAGGATTTTGTGATTTCATTTTGTTTGTTTGTGATTGTAAAAGTCATACCTACATTAAAACATTAAAAAAGTAGCAATAACATTTAACAGAGCACTTAAGTAGTCCAAATTTAGTAGGATGCAATTATCGGTTTTAATAAAACTTGTCAGCATTCATTAATTTTTTCTAAATTTACGTTGAAAACATTTTTTTTTTTTAGATAAGTTTAATAAATTAGCGAATGGTGTTAAGATCCATCCGTGTCATGTTCTCTTGAGTGTTTTCATTGTTAGTATTATTTTAAGCTACACGTGGGGATTTCCATTGTCAGTGTTGGCAGTGCGCCTGCAGGAAGTGGTCTATTTCTGTCGTCTCAACTCTTCGTTATCATCTCTCGATAGTGGCACATCTTCTTGATCTTCATATGCATGTGTTGCATAATCACACGTTGACTTGGCGAATCAGTATACACAATGTGAATGCGGCTAATGCCTAAGGTCGTTAATCACAGCGAGTGACACCTCGAGATAGCACCCATCTGCCGATAATCACTTCCATGTTATCTGTGTGTGCCGAAAAAGTGCAAGGACCCATGCGCTAACGAGCGCCCGGAATTGATCCTGCAGGAGTAAAAAGTGAGCGTCATAAATGAAATATTGCCGATCTGCTGTCGAATTGAAATCTGCTCATATCGATCCGACGAATTAGATGGGTTTATGAAAGCGCATAAATTACGTTTGAATAATTGGTCCGAATCGCGTTATGAGAAGATTTAGGGGGGCATGACGGGATCGTAAAACAGTTACGAGACATCAAAGGGAACGTACAACATCGGTTTACAAATAATTAACTAAGGATTTATCGACGTGGGACCACCACTGCCACAGGTGGGACAAAATACAAACATTTACCAAAAAAATATTTAAAATGAACGTTTAATAATCATTTTAATAATAATCAACAAACAAAAAACGGTAACAAAGCATTATAGACATTGTGTGGTTGACCTACTGCAAGAAAGTCCGGATAAAACTTTCCTAAACCGCGTTTACAAACAAAGCAAAAATGATTATTTTTTTACATAAAACACTACAAAAATATTTAACAAGGTCAGCTACAACAACTTTAACACATTAAAATGTGTCCTGTTGTGTTATCGACGAAGGGATGTGTTCAAAAATATAAATATAAGATAAATTAGTTATTAACTCTTCCAGTAATAAAAATGCAAAACTTAATATTAGATATCAGAATTATTTCAGGCAATTCGGTAGTTATCCGAACAAAACATGTAAAACTAGTAGCAAAAACTTGTAGTAGAGGAAACCTTGAGACGAGATTTGGTAGAATAACACTCATTTCACAGGATCGCTGTTATAGTATAAATCTTTAACAACAAAAAGCAGCGTTTCAGGTCCTGAAATGAAAAATAATGCAAACTCAATCTTCCTCGACTACCCCACCCTTTCCCTAAAAAACAATATTAAATAGGCCTTTGATAATGTCCTTTATCTCGATATCAAAAGTTAGAAACCCTATGAACCTTATTTAAAATTTTTTTATTCAGGAGTTGGCTTTTCTTGATACAATTTGTTAAAAATTCAGTAAAAATTGTTTTTTTATTTCTAGTCTTCTTTTTCTTTTCTATTTTTTTTAGTGTGTGTATCCATTTCATTGTGGTGTCTCTTATGGGGCCAGCTGAGTTCACTTTATGCATCCATCTCGTTATTTTATTCGAGTTTTATGTCATCATTTTGGTCTTGTCGTAGCATCGTGGAGTTATGTCGACAATAAAGGAACAAGAAGAAGTTTTACAGTATTTGTCCGCTCCGTATATAAAATGTATGGAATAATTTATTCGGAGCGTTTGCGGCGTCGGATATTCGCGCAGAAAGGAGATGAAGGAAGACAGCGGCGTCGAGAGGTGGTGAGGGGGTCGCCCGGGCGGCGTATGAATAGCCCCATGCAGGAGGCTAAATCGGTCGCGCGATGTTCATTCATAATCGAGATGCACCCGGAAGGGACACCTTGCCAAAGTTCATTCACAGAATCGGAAAGTGCGGCCGAATTCTTTGGATATTCTTGGAGACGAGGCCCACAAACATCCGGCCGTTAATCACGCACCTGGAGGATTCGATCGAAGAGAACACCAGGAGGCGCCGATGGACATTACGTACCGGAAATTAGAGAAGCAACTTTAAAGACGTTTCGGGAATTCACCTCTGACACGACGCAGATTTGTCGAGTGGTTTGCACCGCATTCTCGCCTGATTGATGGACGGGTTGGCAACACGTCAAACTGGCCAAATGACAATTAACGACCACCGGGGTTAAGACGTTACTAGGTGTCCCAACTTCTTTTACATTTTTTTTTATATTGGGGGTTATTTTCGGAAGAAGTCTAAAAGCTTTATTAGAAGAAGAAATTAAATACTTTTATTCAATTTTACCACATAAACGGTTATTTATTGCGGTCTGGTACCCATGCTTCGCCCAAAAATTAATCGAAATATTTTTTCAAAAATATCTCTTTCAAAATAATGAATAGGTTTGATCTAGCAAAGCAGTGTTCGTAGAATGTTATAAAAATAATTAAAAAAATGGTTTAAAATATCAAGCTGACTTTTTTTGTTAAAAACAGGGCTTTAGTATAACACACCCAGATCCGCTAATTATTTACCAAAAAAAATTTTTTTCTGGCATCTCAAATTATACTAGCATTTTGTCATTTCTTACCATCCTCCTCTTTGTTATCAACTTTTAATTTTTAGTACAAAAAGCTTTGAAGTCGGTTTCTAATTAACGGCAAATTCAAAGTCTTGTTTTATTAAAAATTAAAAGTTTATAACAAAATCAAGATAGTAGGACATAAGGCAAAATGTCTAGTTTACAATTCCACAAACAGAATTTTTTTTGTAAATATTTAACAGATCTGCGTGTGTAACACTAATTATGTAGTAAAAAATTTTTAACAGCTTGTTATTCTAATTTTTTAACTCTTTCATTCTTTTTAAAATAATTTTTGAGGTACAAACCGTGTTAAGAAATTATTGTAAAATTGAAATTTTATTCTGATTGTGATTTAAGCAATTTATTTTGCTATTTTACTAATATCTATTCAAATATGACCACTACTACTTAGTAACTGGTTATCTTGCCATTTACGAACCCAAAAATTTTATTTAACTACTATCAAATTTGCCGTTTTTCGAATAAAAATTTAAAATTTCAAATTTGAATCAAAAATTTAGTATTTAAGGCTCTGGGGACAATATAGAATATAGTAACTTTGGTGGCCCTAATCTAATACTGTTTAGGAACCCCTTTCTAACGTTTCACAATTTTTATGATCATTTTGTCATAATTTTAGGGTGCTTTCAGGAATAATCACAAGCCACGTGACTAAATAAAAAAATTGTAATAAATCATTTGTTAAAATTGATATTTTAAAAGCAAGATGTCAATGTAATTGTTTAACAATATTTGCGTTAAATATTACCAATTGGGTGGTTAGATTTTTAAGGCAATTGGTCACGTGGGTTGAAATTATTTTTGAAAGCACTATTGAAAAGTAAAGTAAAATTTATAACAAAATAATAGTCTTGTAAAGAAACAGAAACACAAAAAACATTTTATACAAATTCAAAAAAGGGAACTGTAAGAAGAAGAAGAGTAACGAAATGTTCGTTTAGGAGAAATATAAGTAAAAAAAAAGATTCTAGAAGAACAAAATTATATTTTTAAAAACTAAGTTAAAAGTGACATTTAAAAAATTGATTGAATATTCACAACAACGTTTAGAAGAGGAAGAACATAAAACTTCAGAAGCATTTAAAAAACAACGACAGGAAGAGAAAGAAAATAAAAGAAACTGCTAAAAAAACAAAGATTCTGGAAGAGAAAAAAGTTTTAGAAAATCTTCAAAATTAAAAGAAAGAGAGCAAAAAAACTACGATTAAATGATAAAAAATTTATAGGTATTCAAAATAAAAAAGTAAAGATAGATTCTTGAAAAATAAAAGATAAGTCTTAAACAACTTAAAAGACGTTTGGAAGGAAAAGAGCAAACAAGGACTACGACTGAAAAAAACAACATATAGTTCAGAAAAACTTGAAAAAACAACAATTAATAGATAAAGAAAAATTTAGAAAAACTTGAAAAACAAAAATCTTTGTACTATCAGATGGTTTTCCCCTATTTTGGCTTCTGTAAAACTGGAAAAATTAACATTATTAAGTGAATAAAGGCCGGACACCATTATTGTTTAAACTAACTCATTGATGCTTTACAGGGTTGCCAACTCAAAATTTCTTTCTCTGCTGGTTTACATTTAGTTTATAAGATGTAACGAACTTCTCAAAGATTTTGTTTTAATCTTTACGTCGGTGTTTTTCTTGTTTATTTTTCTTTGTTTTGTCATTAGAAATCTACAAGTTTTTTATGGTAGACATTACTAGATAAAGGACTTGCAATGTCAGTAATTTTTTAATTTTATGTGGTTATTTTCTTCACATTTTCATCTTTTCCTAAGTTTTTTTCCTTTTCTCTGCCTTTTGACACACTTGGCCTTACTATCTAAATACGTTTAGATAATTTTGGCTAGTAAAATAGATGGAGCTGTTCAACATGTGTTGGACGAAAGTACGAAACATTTGGTAAGCGGTAACTATAAAGCTTCTTAACACACTTATAAATAAATTATAAGGCTGTTTCTTAATTTAGTTGGTTTTACGGTTTTTTACTTGTGGGGGTTCAAGAACTACCATCTGAGTTAAGAAAAAACCTTATTCATAAAAGCAAAAAAAGCCAATTTATTGCGGTATGGATTTATTAAAAAAGGTGTATCCTCACATTGTTAAAGAGCTCTACCTCTTTTATTCTTACACAGATCAAAGTCAGGACAATACTGAAACGTCTATGTTTTTGGGTTCTATTTGTAATTTCTGACTATTTCTGATTCAATCTCTCTCATTTTTGTTTTCTATTCCTCTCAAAAAATGTCATTTATTTCTGCTAACCTAGAAAGAGCTTGCTGATTTGAAATATTATTGGGTTTTACATCGGTTTTATGATGTTGCCTACATGGACTAATTTTCGTTCAGCTTCAGTCTCAAATTAACATCTTGGATTGGTAATGGTGTGTGGTATCAGTTCTGAAACTAATAGGTATAGAACACTGAACGCAAACACGATTTTTCACCGAGTTTGGAACAAATTATTATTATATATTATTAAATGGTTAAAGAAAAATATTACGAAAGCTAAAGAAACCACAATTCTTGCCCCATAAATTTTGAAATAATGCCTTCCTCCTTTTCATAACATTGCTTGAGATTAGAATCCTTCTTTCTGCCTATTAAGGTCAAGATTTAAAGTTGTTTTACAATGTACCATTCAATTATTCCTCTTTATTTTTTTAAATCTAGTTAATTTCTTTATTTAGCTTCATTTAGAAAGAATAATTAAAATTAAATTTAATTTAAATTAAATTAAAATGTATAATTCTAAAAAAATCCAACAAGTCTGGTTTTTAGGGTTGCTCATGTTAAATACCTTTATTAATTAATTATGAACTGTGGAAACCTCGTAATCCCTTCCTGCACTTAACCTCCCCCAAAATGCGTCCCTTATAAAAAATCGTAGCAATCATCGATACCCCTCCTGATCGAGTTATCGTCCGTCGTTTTCTCTCAAGATATTCAGGTAGGTAGGTAATCCGTGAACACGTTTTAGTCGTGACGCAACCCTTCATGTGAATTTCATGAGATTTAATGCACCGCCATATAATTGGGTTACCGTTCCGTGCTCATCCGTCCTCGTCTCCGAGGAGCCAACAAGTTAGTAAGCCATTTCCCGGGTCCCATCTTCGGCGCGTCATTTGTTCCAACTCAAACGGCTTCAAACAGAACCTCATTATAACTTGCCTGATGTTCATAAAATATACAGGAGGCGGCTCCGGCCGCAGATACGAATAATTCCCTGTTTGTTATACACTGTACAGCTCACTCTAGGATAATGTGGTTAACCGATGATCCTTTGCCAGGAAGATACCGACGCCATTAACTTACTCATTATTGTTTACAGACAAATTTTACTAAATACAATTAAAAACAGGGTTAGATAAAACAGGCGGGATGCCGAACATTAGCCCCATCGACAGGAGACAGGATTAAATTTTCGATTTTTTTATACTACAAATTATTTACAAATGGTTCTTAAAAATATAAAACAATAGAATTTAATGGAGAACTAGATAATGATTATCTTTGTTACTCATTTTTTGTGAAAATGTATAAAGAAAACCCAAAGAAGTAAATGTCGCCAATGAGGCCCCATTTCTTTTGGTTAAGAAAGAAATAGCTGTTTTTGCACAATTTCTCAAAAAAACTTTTCTTACGGTCTCAAAATTTAATTTTTCGGCCAGGATTGCCAAATCTTATTTAAGAACATTGCTACTAGAAGAGTTAAAAACCACTTTTCAAACCACAATCAAGAAAAAAATTTTTACTTAAGTTTTTATTTACTGTTTATATAATAAACAAAAATATAAAAATGTGTAATAAAATGGGCAAAATTAAGTGTAAGCCTGGATCCAGTAAATGAGCGTTTACTGTGACGTCACAAATCTTTTTTATTTAATTCTAGATTTGTCGTCTGTATATTTCGAGTTTATTAATTTTAGTTAATTTTAGGATAAATCAGACGCAAGTGATGTTTTTCGGTTTTTTATTTATGTCCGACGTTTTGCCTGTTTATTAAGCCTCAAAAATAATAAAGAGGCAAAACGTCGGCCATAAATAAAAAAACGAAAAACATCACTTGGGTCTGATTTATTCTGAAATTAACTAAAACAATAAAATCTTTTTTATATTACAAGATAAAGTGTTTACTTTATTTTAAATTAATATTTCAATTAAAATTATTGTATAATTAAACTAAATTATTGTAATTAGTTTGTTATCATTTTTATTAATTACGATATCACAAAAAAGACAAATTTTGATACGGTAGAACTACGAAGAGAATATAAGTGAAAATTAAATAAAAAATAAAATAAACAGCTTCTAACTTATTCAGTTTTAATATATTTCAAAAATATTTTTGTGTATTGCATAAATCAATGCTTAATAGGTATTGTAATATGAGAAGGATTGTTCAACTCATTGTCTCAACTTATTAAATATTTTAGCACCAAAACTATTAAAGATAAAAATATAGTTGAAGAAACTTTCTTATGTAAAATTTAATTTTCTAAACCTTTTTTTGAAATATTTTCTTGTAGCTTTGACCGTTTGTGCACCATTTTAAAATAAAGCCAGCACTGCACAACTTTTAAACTTTCAACAATTTTATAAAATATGTTCTAGTAGCTTTTTTAAAAAAATTTTTAGTCGGTACGCTAGTGGACCATTTTGGACGGTCCGTGGACGTCCATAGACCGTCGGTGTTACTTGGGCCGGTATAGTGTTCCATTGGGTACGTTGAATTTATTTATAAAATAAAACACAGTAAATAATTTATATTTGATTGATTCTAATTGATTTATAGACACGTTTAAAATAATAATTATGTAATCTGATGTCGGTCAAATGGCTGCCGTGGCTGTCCTGACAAACCGTGACTTTTTGATTTTTTTATATTTTTGCTTACTGACAGATTAATTTCAGCTTTATTACGTTGGATTTTTATTCTCACTGTAGAGACTGCTTCTGGTGGCTTTGAACTTTATAGAGCGTCATAAAGGAGGAGAATAAAATCGCATGGCGTCAAATCGCATGAGAACCTATAGATTTCTTAAGAACAATGTTTCTTTCTTAATTTTGTCTAATTTTGTCTCAGAAAATGCTTATTTATGAATTATGAGTAAGAATTGCTCAAGTATTTTTTTATAATAATGTGGTGAGACTATTTGATATTCAATAATTTTTTAGAGCCGGTTTGGAAGGCTCTATCCAACCCTGATTAAAAGTTACTTAACGAGGGCTTACTACAAATTACTAACATCTGAAACGTTTAAGGAACTAAATTAGTTAACGATTTACCTACTTATGTTAATTCCGTGTAATTAATTACGAACCGGAATTAAATTTATGGCGTCTGTGTAATAACAAGTCTTTTTCCTCATCAGACATCAGAAAGTGCAGACGACTCCAAAAGTGATGTCGTACGTTCAATAATTGATCATTAATTAATTAAGTTCATCAAACGGAATTTTCTAATTATTAATTACAAACACTATAATTTAGTTTAAACTTTATTCTAATTAAGATGTTTCCTTTTACAAGAGATTATTAGTTAATTTGTGGAAAAAGTGTGATGACCGATTATGTGGTATTTACAACATGATTTATTTATTAGTTGTACTATAATTAATTAAATATTAATAGGTCACGTCAAAAAATTTAATTTATGTTTTTACCTGTATATTTTGATCGTTGAAAATAAAAATATCTCATTGAAAAGCTCGCTCTTTCATATCGTTTTATATAAAAAAAGAATAATCATCAGACAAATAAAAAGTGCTTCCCCTCTGAGCCTAATTAGAAAGTATTTACCATCCATCCCAAAGATTCTCTCTCTCTGTTTTGTAAAAGGTTATTGTGAAATAAACATTCGAATTTTTAACAAGATAAAAGTCCATTTGAAGAGCGTTATTAATACAGTGAAGCTTTGAGTCGATGTCCTTTTCGATGTTTGCAAACAGAAAAACTGAAACTTGAGTTCGCTCGAAAGCTTTGTCAAAGCTCAGCTCCGTTTTGTTAATTCAAGCTGAAATAAAAACTGTAAAAGGTTTAGATAGTGTATTGTTGGGCGGAGCAAGAGTGCATTGTTTTGGCCTGGAGTCGATTCGGCGCAGGTGTTTTGTGGATTGTCCGTTGCGTAACCGCATGATTGTCATTGTGTTGTGGGAGTCGCATCGATCGCCCCGCCCCTCCCCTGTAACAATGCGAATCGCCGCGTCTTGGCCCGGCCGGGTCGCGAGCCGTAACAATTGGCGCGATGGGCGGGCCGCACACGTGAGCTGGCTGGGAGGGGCGGAGGCGGTGCCGCTGGAGGGGGTCGCGAGGCGCTAGACTCGGCAGACGCATCCTGGCACGCAGTGCATACGCACGCTTACGCGTTTTCGGTCGAGAAGTGTGCGTGGTCGTTGTGACAATAGCCGGTGGCGGGTGTGCTAACAGCGGCGGCAAAGAGGCCGACAGGTGCACCACCGCCCGGCCAATCGACAATACGGGGTGCGCATAGGGAGGACGAAGGTTCGGGGCGCGCATCCTCTTTGAGATATACAGTGCGGACAGTTGCTGATATAACCGTGGCTGCTGCACCGATACAAGAGGTTCGCTCCCAGGCGAATCTGCCGCCATGTGCTGATCGAGGCCTCTTGGCCCATCTCAGGTGAGTCAAGAGTTACGTAATACATGAGGGTTTAAACACCTACAAAAAACGGGTTTCTTGCTTAGGTTACTATATTGTTTACTATTTTGAACTCATCAGAGACAGTAGTAACACAAAAATATTCTTAATAGTGGTCATTCGAACCGATTTTTCTCAAAACCAAAAGTCAACTTTTGAAAATTTTGATTTTCCTCTTGTAACTCAAATTGGGGTAACCCTAACTTCTCTTGTAATTTTATATAAAGCAATTGGAGGGTTTAAACGGGACAAGTGTATTTTGGGGTAATTGTCAATCCTTGTGTTTATATTTTTGTTTGGAGGTAATCACCATTCAACCTTTAAATTCAAAAAAAATATGTTAAAAAAATTGCTACACACAGAACAAAATTGTTGCAATTACTATAATTATTATAATTTGAAATACGACAAAATTGTGTTTAGTATAGTACAATAATTATGCAGATCTAAACATTCTTTCTTAATAATTGTTGTACTCACAAGTTTCGTCTTCTGACTTGTTAACTTCTGTTGTAATTTTATACAAACCAATTGTAGTAATATCTTTTGGTAGTAATTTCAAGTATACCTATTCTGGGATAAATGTTAATCCTTGTTAGTTGTTAACAGAGTTGGTTTTGTTTTTGTTTGGAGGTAATTACAATTCTACCTTTAAATTTTAAAAAAAATTGTTGAAGAAAATTACTACAAACAGAAAATTTTTGTTACGATTACTACATATTTAATGTAGTTGAAAATACAACAAAATTGTGTTTATTATAGTATAATAATTGTGCAGTTTTCACCATTCTTTTTGTAGGGAAGTGTACAATAATTGTTGTACTCTCAACAATACTATTGATTTGAATTACGACATTTTAAATTTTCATTTTTGTAAAATTAAAAGCACATCTGTTCACTTTGTTTCATCTTCTCCTTCTTCTAATAATATTTAAATTTTGATAACTGGCAAATGGATTAAATCGGGAAATTTCTAATTGTTAAAAGAGCACTTTCCCCTTATTTAAGCACTACACATTAAATAGCGGAAGTTTAATAGTAACACTGTAATAGTCACTAACCTTTTTGTAACAAAATGGGATAAATGTATTTTTAGGGTAATTGGGCATCCCTAATTGGTAGCAGACTTGGTGTTTGTTTGATGGAATTACCTTTTTAGAGGGGATAATAATTGTTGAAATTGCACTCACTTTCCATAAAATTCGTCACTCTTTTTTCTTATGCCATATTCAGTTCTGCAGTAGTTGGAAATACAACAATTGTTGGCAATTTCGTAACTGTGCTGTGAGTACAACAATTGTGTATTTTCCGACAAGGAATACTGTTGAAAAGTGCACAATTGTTGTACTCAAACAACACAATTTTGTGAGTGTCAATAACTATTTTTGCGTGTGTATAACAAATAGGGTTTTAAAATTTAGACAACTCCACGGAAAAGTTGTTTGGGATGCTTCAAAACAATTTTTTTATTAATTTTTTAAGTCGTTAAAATAATAAAACAAAATAATTTTTTTGGAAAGGTGGGGTAAACAGTACAACAATTAGTAACAGTCACAAAATTGTGTTGTAGGTACAACAAAAGTGTTGAAGAATGTTATTATTATTGTAGGTACACAACACAGTTTTGTCGGTGTCATCAATTGTTTTATTGTTTTTTTAATAATTTTTTAAATAATTCTATAAAATATTAGGGGAAAATTCTCAAAATTTAAGAAGTAATTTCTAATTAAATTTGATTAGAATCGGATTTTTAGGTGCCTACTCTAAAGTTGCGATTTTCTTACTTATTCTCTTGTTCTTGTTACTACCTTTTTTTTGGTAAATTGGGGCAAGTGTTATTCTGGACAAAACATTATTACTGGTCTTGTTACTAAGTTTTTGGGGTAAAATGGAGCAAGTGTTACTCAGGACAAATTATTTTTACTGCACCACGTTTATGTTAATACTTTTCCTAAATAATTTTTTAAAAAATGTTGGAAAAATTGGGAAATTGTTAAAATTTCATTTTCCCCACATTAAACTAAACTAGGTGAACAATTTTAAATACTCTAAAATTGAGTTTTTTTTTAGAAGAAAATGTAGGGAATGTGGGGAAATTATTTTTTTCCAAATCATACTAAATTTGAAAATTATATTTTTCCCAAACTACACTAAATTAGAAGATCTCTATTATCTTTATTATTTCTTACTCAACTCTCGTTATTAACTTTTTAGGGTTAATATGGAGCAAGTGTTACTTTACGCAAATTGTCCTTACTGATTGTGAGATGTTTATGCTTATCCTTCTTTCGAATAAGTTTAGAAAATAATGTTAAGAAAATTGGGAAATTATTCGAATTACATTTTCCTCAAACTAAACTAAATTAAAAGAGCAGGGACTATCAGAAACTTCCAAATTGAGGTTATTATTATGATTCTACCTTTTGCTACTAACCTTTTTAGGGTAAATGGGACAAGCTTTATTTGGGGCAATTTTTTACTAAATCGGGTTTTATACTTATTCTTCTTTCAAGCAGCTTTTAAAAAAGTGTTAGTAAAATTTTTACACTGTCGCCTGCGGCTCCCAATTTTTATGAAATGGTCGCCTGCAGTTCTTAAGGCTTAAATAATAATAAAGAGCCACAGGCGACAATAAATTGAAAACTTTATTGTTAAATAAGAATTGGCAACCAGAGACGACGAGTTTATTAAAATTGGGAGCTACAAGCCGCAATTGCTAAAAAAATTGAAAATTTCATTAGATATTTTGGTGCATAATAATTGTGACAGTACTATTTTTAAAAAAATCTTAAAAATTGAGTTTTTACTTGGTTTTTACGTTAAATGGGGTAATTGTTATTTGGGGCAAATTGTTTGAGTCGTGTGTTCTTCTTTTGAATAATTTTAGAAAAAAAAAATATGGTAAAATTGTGAAATTATTTAAATTACGTTTTCCTCAAGTTAAACTAAATTAGAAAGTACTTTCAGCTACATTAAAATTAAGTTTTTTTATTACTTAGTCCACTTGTTACTAACCTTTTAGGGGTAAATGGCACAATTGTTGTTTAGGGAAAATTGTCCTGACTGAGTTGTGTTTTATATTCATTCTTCTATTGAATAATTTTCGAAAAAATGTTGGGAAAATCGCAAAATTGGTAAAATTGCATTTCCCCCATATTACCCTAAATTAAAAGGATACCTTCAGAAACAGTAAAATTGAGGTTTCTGTTATTATATCTACAGTTCGTTTATTACTATTTTTTTGGGAGTAAATACAGCAAATGTTTTTACTGGGTCTTGTATTCGTTCTTCTCTCAAATAATTATACAGAAAAATTGTTGAAAAAAATATTAAAATTGC
The DNA here is from genome assembly GCA_029207805.1 of Tribolium confusum. Classification (NCBI taxonomy): domain Eukaryota; kingdom Metazoa; phylum Arthropoda; class Insecta; order Coleoptera; family Tenebrionidae; genus Tribolium; species Tribolium confusum. The sequence continues at coordinate 16,747,037 of JALGAY010000005.1, forward strand.
ATTTTCCCCCAAATTAAACTAAATTGGATGAGCACTTTCAAACACTCTAAAACTGAGTTTTTTATTATTACTCAGTCTTTTTATTACTTATCTTTTTAAGGTAAACGAGAAGTTTTTTTTTGGGTGAATTGTCTGAGTTGCGTTTTGAATAATTAAAAAAAAATGTTGGTAAAATTGTTTAAATTGCATTTTCCTCAATTAAATTTTAAAGGTATTTTTAGGTACTCTAAAAATGAGTTGTGTATCTGTTATTTAACTCAAAACTAACCTTTTTGGGATAAATGGAACAAGTGGTAAAATGTTGAAAAAATTAGGAAATTGTTTGAATTACATTTACCCCAAATAACACTAAATTTAAGAGTCTTTTCAGAGACTTTTTCAGTTCTCTTGTTACTAACTTTTTTGGTGCAAACGGGGCAGGTTTTCTTTGGAGAATATTATCTTATCAGTCGTGCTTTGAATAATTTTAGAAAAAAATGTTGGAAAAATTGGGAAATTGTTTAATGGCATTTTCCCCACTTAAATTAGAAAAGTACTTTTAGGTACCCCAAAATCCAGTTTTTTCTTCATTTCTTACTAACTTTTTTGAGAAAAGTGAGACAAGTGTTATTTAGGGCTAATTGTCCTTAGTGAGTTGTGTTTTATGTTCTTCTACCTCTTGAATAACTTTAGAAAAAATACTGGGAGTACTCTCAGGTACTCTAATAAATTGTATGTTTTATTGTTTACTCAGTGTCCCTGTTACTAACTTTTTGGGGTAAATGTGGCAAGTGTTTTTGGGGCAAATCACTTTGGTTGTGTTTATAACTGACCATTCTTTTGAAATTTTTAAGGGAAATTGTTCAAATTCTTATTGTCCCAAAATGTTCTTGTCTTCTATTTTTTTTTTTTTTCAGGACGTATAGCTAGCTAATCCTGAAACTGATTCAGAGGAGTGGTTCCGGATCCGGATACTCCAAAATAGCTTTTTTTTTTGTTAGCCCACTTTTGGCAAAATGTATTTGCTTTTCAAAACACTTATAATCTGTGTAAATATTTCAAGTATGTATTTACCACTACAAGAATTCGAAACATTTTTTGTTTTTATTAATTGAAGAAATTTGTAATTAATTGATTGGACATGCTTAAAATTCTTAATTTACAAAACAAGTTTTTTGGATCGAAATTATTTCGTCTTATCTAAATTATATTGATTTGTAAGTGTTTTTTTCGGAAAATAAAACTAGATAATTGTGAAAATGTTGAAAGTTGTGTTTTCCTGTTTTCAATAATGGTTTGAATAAAGATTGAGAGAAGAGAAATCTCATCAATCCGACACCTTTGAACTGTTAAAAAATCTTATTATCATCTTTGCACTTGCCCCATAGCTCTTGTTACATCAAAACATAACAAAATATTATCTTTGGTGCACCAAACGTGTTCTAACTTTATTTCCAGTCTTATTATCAGAAATTTGAATTTTTAACCTAAATAAAGTTTGTTTATATTTTTACTTGTTCTTTATCTTTGAAATTGTGTTATAAATTGCTGAGTCAATTATATACAAGTCTCGTTGGTTAATAAAGTGAATAATTATGAAAATTTACAGTCAAGTAGCGGTTTATTTAAGGATAGATCGCTAAACGATCGCTTGGTTTTCGCACAATGGGACTTTGTAGTCTGTTTATGTAAACATTGCGATTTATCTGGAATCAAATCAGCTCTCACAGAGTGTTTATTTATCCTCTCGTGGAGTCATAATACGAACCTCCCTGACTCAGGTGTCGAACATTTCGAGTAATTAAAATTCGCTCGGTAATTGGAGCAGATGATGTTCGAAAATTCCGACGTTTTGGCTCCGTAATTACACAATTAACAGGTTGTTGGGTCCGAGGGGACAATTGTTATGGTAATTGCAGAACCGGTTCGACGCGATGTTGTCCAAAAGGTTGTTCACTTGACCAGCGGTTCTCGAACGAACGTCCCGATTTCCGGCCCGGGATAGCAGAAAGCCCGCTTTGTTCGAGATGCAAAGTGGCACATCTGGTTTAGCTCAAGATTAGGCACTCGACTAATGGCGCACATGTGCGGGTGGTGGGCATTGTTCCCATCAGTGTGACCCACAAACCGGGTCAGGAGTGCACCCTCGAATTTCGCCGACCGAATATAAATCATCTAGCCAAAGTAAGACGATACGCGGCCATATGGAGGTCTTTACAATGCGTTCGGAGTGATGGGATTTCGGAGACAAAGAACACACATCTGGATGCCATTAGCTTGGTGCAGGTTCGGTTTTTGAAACTGGTCCATAATATCTGCAACATCCGTTATGGAGGTCTAATTTTAAAAGCGACCGCACTGCAACAATTAATGAACACTTGACGAAAAAATCCACTGTTTACGAAGAATTATTTTTAAGGAAACTTGAGGCGATACAAAACATGCCAGACACGGTTAAGAGGAGGAAAAAACGATTGTTTTGGAACCTTGAAGGAGATTCGGAGAAGTTTTTTCTAACTGACAAGGTTTATCGGTTTGTTCGAGGGCAAACATGCAAAAAAATTACCACCATTGGGGGAGATACCTAAACATAAGAAAATCAAAAAAATTCTTGAAACGGTATATTAGTTTTTTATGTCAGTTTACTGACTATTGTTTCATTTCTTGTTTTAATTTTGTAGAACTGATTTGATCAATTCACATATTTTCGTTATTTTTGGACAAATAAAGGCAATCAAGAAAACAAAATTTGAAATAAATACATAAAGAAGAAAGCATTCTTTAAAAGAAAGAATTTGCTTTTTACAATATTTTTTAATTGATTCACACTTAACGGTTCATTACAATAGTAACCAGAATGAGATTGAAAAATCGTAGAAATCAATTTTTCTTGGCAATTTGGACTTTTGTTATTGTCATTGTGATTGTTTTCGTGCTTGAGCTTAATAGAAACAAAAGTTAAAGGGTGCTTTTAACAATTTTTTATGTCACTGTCAAAATCTTATGAGATCATCTAAAAGGGAGCATTTGCTTTATTAACAGATAGTTCTCTTAAAATTAATTGTTTCATCCATAATTATACATCAAATGAAAGCTTTTTTTAAGAGTCTAGACAAGTGCCTTATTGAAATATTTAAATTATGTTTTTTAGGACATTTTTCTAATTAGAACGTACATAAAAAATTTGATTTTTTAATATGTTATGTACATTATATTTTTTAAGGCAGGTGTATTATCAAATTACACAAAATGTATTTGTTTTTGTTATTATTAATGTTTTTAAAATAACGCTTGTTTAGACAAACGGACTGTACCTTCATAACATTTGCAGGCTTATATTTACTGCTGTTTATAAATTAGATACAACTTAAAGAAATTGAAATGAACAATGTATTATAATTACATATTTTAATTATTTAACAAAATGAAGAAATCTTTATTTAGTTCCCAGCATTTGCCTCGGGTGGCGCTTTATCGCCGTACGAATTAGGATCACTTGATATACGGGTAACGCCAATGGAAATCACTAGACGGGTTCAAATTAAAAGAGATAGCTATATACACGCATGAGTGAAACAAAGATAGAAATAGTTTTGAATGCATTTCTAGGGATTTTGGATTATTATGTTGCCTACATTGATAATTAGTTTAGTATAGCTTGAGTTCAAATTAAAAGAAAGGTCCAAGAGAGAGATAGAGAGTTGGCGCTACCCTTGATTATATCAAGTGACCCTAGTACGAATTCAACAAGACATGCGTCACGGCGGCCTATTTGTAGAGACCTATCAAGGTAACTCATGTTGAAAGTGAGTGAAACGGTTTTTTGAGACAGCGTAAAGACAGTACGTCTTAGTAATATCATTGTGAAATATTGTCATTGTATTTTGGGTTGTCGCTTATTAAAAAAGGAAAGGGCAGAGTTGGAATTTTGGCGTCGTTTAGAGGCCCTTCATGTTCAGATTTTGTTGGCACGTATAGGAAAATTAAAGTACAGTGGAACTTCGGTACCTAGAATTACGACCCGCCACTCAAAGTACACTGTGATTAAGAAATACTGATTAGGTTGGCAATACAATTTTTATAATTTTTGCATAATTTTGGTGCTTTAGTTGTTTCAATCATATTTTTAACAAATATCTTCATTTCAAATATTTTCAATAAAAAAAATTATCTGTTTAATACATTTTAAACAAACATTTTTAGTAACATTAATACCAACCTATTCAGTATTTGTTGATCACAGTGTAGTTCGAGTTATTGAGAATTTGATGTGTTAAAAATGTTTATTGAACCCTTTATGTTTTTGGAACCAGAATTTGGTTTGAGGCATTAAAAAGTTCGATTTATCGAGGTTTGAGTTTGAAATTTCACTGTAATATCAATTAAATGCTTAATTAAACTTAAAGAGAATTGGACTTAAACATTTTAAATACACTGGCCGTCAGTAAAAGGCAGCTCTTAGAAATATTATCCATAAAGAGTCAATTTGTTCTTCAAAATCTAGTATGTCATATTTGGCTGTGTAACTCAGGTTTATTACTTTAAATATCACTAAAAAATAATTTACAGTACTGTATAAGTTCGGTTATGTTGAGGTTATAACAAGTTTTTGACAAGTTGGCACTTCAAAATTACAAGCTGAAACAAATTAGTGACCTAATTAAATTTGAATTAATACCGGGGTATCGCAAATTTTTTCGTTGAATTGAATTTACGTCTTAGTTTAATACCAAAAAGTGCGATTTTGGTAAAATAGTAAAATGTCAAAAATGGCTGCAGCCCACAATTTTAGCCCGCTTTTGTAAACGATTTAATAGAAAACTCTAGTGAACGTGATAGTAATGACAAGAAAACCCAACTGTGCTTTTTACTATCAACGTAATTTCAGAGACTGTTATTATATGAAGTGAATATATGTAAACCTTATTTTTTTGACTTTGTCCGATGGGATTGTAAAAGGGATAGTACCGGTTAGCACGTGTTCTGTAAAACTACGTACCTCATTGAAATGGGTCGGCTGTTGGTTGTGTTGTTTCAACACCTCTAACGCATTGTAAATAAGGGTCGTTCTTAAATCAGTTAGTGTGGGTGGTGTCTCGGATTAAACGTTTAGACTCGGCTAGGTCAGTGGTTCTAAAACATTTCAACGTGCGCCATGCGTTTTAACATGCATAAACAAAACAGTTTGAGGCCACTGGTTTGTCCCAGTCTAAACGTGAACCAGAAAATCCCACCCACTCAACCTAGTTAAGAATGAACCATATATATAAATGCATTAGAGATCACGGAAAAAATACAACCAACTGACAACTGTACAGCATCTTCATAGAGCGGCTTACAGTTTTCGCAGAATGTTACTTAAAAGCGCATTTCTTCAAACAGTATTTTTCCGCTTACGTGAAATTATGTTCAGCACTTTTACTCACCACGTGCTAAACGGCACAACCCCTTTTGCGATCTCACCGGACTAAGTCAAAAAAATAACCTATATAAGTGATATCTACCACACAAGTCTCTCTTTATTTTGGAAATCTATCAAAAAATATCTATATCAGAATATGTCCATATTAGAAATCTAGAAAATTAGCAAACGCATTTTTCTGCGGCAAAAAGTGTTTTGTTGAAAAATGCTGCTAGAAGGTCTTGAAGGTCTAAATAAAAAGAATATCACCGAAATTAGTTAGGTCGTCCAAAACTAAATGTATTAGGTATTACAAAGCCCTAATCCTCAAAGAAAAATATCTACTAACTAAATAAAAAGGGTTTCAACGTATTATTATGTACAGGATGTCTCAAAACAGGCGTGCCAAATTGTTGATACGCTGTCAATTGGGGTCCAAGAAACACGAGAAAAAAATCAATTTTTTTAGTTTACAAGATACAAGCCCAAAACGTAATTTCTTGATTACTTTTTGTTAACATCTGAAGTAAATTTTGAGGTCTGAAAGACACTTTTCAAGATATATAAATCCTTAAAGCTATCACTTTGACATTCAAAATCAATTTTGACTAAAAGCTCATTGCATTTTGTTTAACTAAGACTTCTGAACAATTATAAGTTCATTTGCAGTAGTTGTTCTACATTTTGTAGCATTTCTTGTTCTTAATTTAAAAAAAAACACATATGACAATATAAGCCATTTTAATTAAAAGTATTATTTCAAATGTCATTATTATTGTAACTGTCAAAAGAGAAATGGATTTTTTTAAACATATTTTTTGTTTTTTTTGGACCTCAATTCACAGCGTTTCAACAACAATTTAACACTCTTGTTTTGGGCCATGCTGTATAACGACAAAATGTAATAAATTGCTTCTAGATATAGGGTAATGAAACATGCTGATACGCCATCTGGTTTGAACTAATCGAGGGCTATAAACAAATTACCAACATACCAATAATCCAACCTTTTTTATATACGTTTATAATTGTTTCATGTTAAAAATAGTATTTTTACGAAAAATCTGAAAAGCATGTAGAAAAAGAGTAACTGGGATTGTGTAGCTCGAAAAGAGTATGTTTTTTATTATTTTCTTTAAAAAAAAATGAATGAGTTATGATTGTTTTAACTAAGTCAAATTTGAAATTATTACTCTCTTCGAGTGGCGCCCTCATCAGTCATTTCAGTTGCAAATAAGAGTGACCAGTGTAATAAAAAAACTTTAAATTTTGAAAATCTTACAGAATGTATATTGGAAAGAGCTAAAATATTTTATTTGTTTTGGCAAGAATTTTTGTAATGATACATATATCCTGGAAGGTTTAGGAGCTTAGAAAATTCTTCCAAATTTTTTGAAAATTAATTTAATCCGACACCTTAACTCTTAAAAAAATACTAAAACTGGCTGATTTAGTGTGTTGGTAATTTAGAAAGTATTTTTTTGTAGACTGAACCGTTTATTTTTTTAAAGTGAAGTAAGGAAAACATCAAAAGTAAATAACTTTGATAGATGTTTGAAAAATATTTTCCCTGAATTTTTGGCTTTTGTTCTAAATTAAAACAATATGTGCCAGATTGTGTGAGTCGTTGAAATCCTCTCTTAAGTCGAGCTCACGTCAGAACCACTTTTCAACAACGCCACACAAATTCCCTCTCAATATTGTTTTTTGAGATTGGTTTATGTCGCATAAAAATAGCCTTTTTGTAAAAATTGAGCCATCTCTGTATGAAGAAAGCCGCCGTCGTCTGTTGTACGACCACAAAGCCGTGGAGATCCCTTTGAAATAAATCTTGTCTAGATTAGAAATATCGAAGTGATTATTTAAATGCGTGTATGACAATACAAACTCGTAAGGTTTCTGTCAGAGATTACGTCCGAGGGATTTGATTCAATTCTCGCCGGTCCATAATTGATAGAGATTTTTCAATGTTATGGTAATCCACATTGTGCTCATACAAATGCTAATTTCGGTTTAGAGCTCGCGCACAAAAAGTGGTCTTTTTGTGCCGGCAACAAGCTGAAAACATCCCCGACGCGACCGGAACACGGGGGAAATCGAATTGTCCGCGGATCGGAATTGGCAAATCGCTGAAATGACAGTAAATGTTTGAAAGGGGATATAGATGGCCACTATGCAAAGCATCCGATGGATTATGGAGAGTCGGGGGTGGTATAATAGACTCCGAACTGTCCCCGTTGTGTTTGTGCAGTGTTTTATGTTATGAGGTTTTCGATTCGTTGTATTCATTAGGAAATGTTTTCGACGGGAATACCGAGATCCGCTCAAGCACTAATTAAAATTAGATTCGAACAAATGGAGCTTTGTCGAACGAAAAAATGGGGGAAGATAAACGAGACACACGAGAAAAGAAAATTAACAAATTTTTTTACTCATTCATGGAAAAAAACAACATTTTTACTTAATAATTTAGGTATTAGGGGAGTGCACCCTCAAACTGACACATGTGCGGGTTAGTTTAGAAAAATTTTGTTTGCTTTCAATACCCTTATTTGAATAGTTGGGACCTGTTGAATTACAGGCACCCCACAATGGGGTTACTAGTTTTTTAAAGGGATGCAAGGCCATATAAATATCTGGCTCATTTTATTCACAAGAGGTCAAAACACATCTCTAATTTATTAAAAACAAGATCAACAATGATCAAATTAGCCTTAAAATAATGTGTAATACTATGAGTGACTCCTTTTAAGGCTTTGTCCATTCTAATACTGAACTACAATTTTTTTTTTAATTCAACACAGTTGGTAACATTTTAAGACTAAAGCAGTTAATACATCTCTCACAGTTTTCACGATACAGCTTTTTAAAGTTACGAAATTTAGAAGAAAATAGGGATTTTTTTTTATTATTTTATGGGTTTTCTCAATTTTAATCGTGAAGCACTAGTTTCACAGCAAAGATGGTTTATTACTTATAAACCTGTTTAATACCAAACTGGGTTTAATAATGAAGAAATTAATACCAAAACCAGTGACAGTGGCGTAGTAATATACTGGGCTTCTTTATACTTTCCCTGAACAATAAAACATTTTTATCTGGAATAACAAGTAGAGTTTTTATGAGCTTGCTCAAAAGGAGTATTTTTGAAAAAAAAATTACACCGTTTTTTGGAACAGCCTATATATTGTTTCTTTATTTTCAAAGTATTTTAAGGGCCTTAAACAATGTCGCGGTTTGCTCAACCATAACTACGCCACTGCTTCACACTATTGTACACATTTGATATCTTTATCGAAATCGGTTGTATTCGGTTAATCTAGATTTTTTTTAATAACTTGTAATTAATTTTTTAAAAAAACTGGTTAAAAAAGACTATAGAAATGAAAAAAGATACACTTTAATCTTATTGTATATGTATTATAATTCATAATAATACAGTACTATAACCCTGAAGAAAACTACAATAAAAATAAGTTTGTCGAAACGTCGGTAGAAACAAATAAAGTGTATATTTTTTATAGTTCACAAACTCCATCAAAAAGATAAGAGTTTTGTTTGTGGGTCAAATGGCAAATTAACATTGTATACAACACCATCTTCAACGATCAAAATGGAAACAGCTACTCGTGGAACATTTTTTGACTGATCTAAAGTTACGTTTAAAAAAAGTAAGTTTCTAAAATATATATCGAATGACAAAAAATTTGAGTCCAGCCTAAAAGGGTGATAATTTAGGATTGTCCTGTAAAAATTTAATTTGTGATTTAGGTTTAAACCTAATTTAGAAAACGATTTAATTTACATTCCTAAAACCTGATTCTAATTTTTAAGATTTAAAGTAAAAGGTTTAAATCCAATCTGAAAAATAATCTAAATAAAATATTCAGGTTGAAACTTGAAACACTGATCCAGGTTGAAACCTGAACCACTGATTCAGGTTGACACCTGAAACAATTATTCAGGTTGAAATTTGAAACAATGATTCAGGTTGAAACCTGAAACAATTATTCAGGTTGAAACCTAAAACAATGATTCAGGTTGAAACCTGAAACACTTATTCAAGTTAGGTTGAAGAAAATAAGTTTCTAAAATACATATCGAATAACAAAAATTTTGAAGTCCAACCTAAAAGAGTGATAATTTAGAACTGTTCTGTAAAAATCTGATTGGTGGTTCAGGTTTAAACCTAATTTAGAAAACGATTGAAATTACATTCCTAAAGCCTGATTATAAACATTGTTTGAAATAGGTTTTATTATTTATGAATTTATCAAAATTGAATCAGGTTCTAACACGAAAATATCCGTAATGCGAAAAGTACATGTTTCAGTCTGAAACTCTTGTTAAAATTTAGAGCTGAAAACGTTTTAGGTTGTAACACGATAAAATGAAAATTTGGCTAGTTGGATTTCAGCCTGAAACAGCGGAAATCTGTATAGATTATTCAGGTTAAAACCTGAAACACTAATTCGGGTTAAGATTGAAAAAAAATGGTTTGAACATATTTTTACATTCTTTAGTTCTTTAGAATAAAATAAAACGTTTGAATCACAACCTGAAACATTGATTATTTAGGCTTGGAATACTAAAAACTCTGATTTGGTTTTAAACCTAGTTCCGAACAGAACAAATACAGAAACCTGAATCTTATTCGAAACAGGTTTTATCAATCCTGCATTTATCAAGTTAAAATTTAACTTCAAGTATATTTGTAGAGGGTGGTAACGATAAACCTGAAACAATGGTTGTGCTTTACAATTCAAAGATGTGTTATGTTTTATCTGTAAAAATGAAGATTTTACTACTTTTTAGGTGAAATACAAAATGTGGATTTCAACCTGAAACAGCTGTCATTATAAACTATTCAGATCAAAACCTGAAACACTAATCTCAAGTCCAACCTAAAAGAGTGATAATTTAGGATTGTACTGTTAAAAAATTTGATTTGTGATTTAATTTTTTTATAATCGGGTTTAAACTTAATTTAGAAAACGATTCAAATTACACCCTATAAACCTCATTATGAACATCGTTTGAAATAGGTTTCATTCGTCGAAACGTCGGTAGAAACAAATAAAATGTAGGTTTTTTCATTTTTGTAGTTCAAGAACTCTACCAAAAAGATAACAATTTGTGGGTCGAATAGCAATTTAACATTTTATACAACACCACCATTAACGATTAAAATGGAAACAACAATTCGTGGAACATTCTTCGGCTGTTCAACCTCTGCGGCATTACGAGTAGCTACTAGAACTGCCAAAATGAAGTAATTCAATGCTTGTCAGGGTTTTTGAGTTTCAAAGTATATGGTTGTTTCAATTTTAGTCGTTGAGAACAACAAACAAATTAAATAAAAACTCGAAAATACAAAAAACTAAGGAGAACGTTTATTAATTTTTATTTTGCAAATTTTTCAATTAGGTTTGGAACTCTTATTGTTGTTTCTTTACTAATTTACAAAGAATGATAAGACCACTTTCAAATTTTGAATAAGATACATCAAAATATATTTGAGTCAGACAAGAGCCAAATGAGGGTTCGTTGATAGCTCTCAGAGTGACATAATGGGGTCACAATGTTACAACTGCGACCTACAATACAATTTCAGAGCTTACTTTTCGATTTATTTTTTTGTGAAGTACATTGCAGAGAGTTGTTTTGTTTGTAGTAGAAGAGTTTGTTGACAAAAGCTTTCTGTAGTCTTTGTAGGTATTTATTTCGAATAATTCTTTAATGAAGGTTTGGGGGTGATTATCGTCTGTCCCTGTCGTAGGTCGTTGTGAGGTCGGTGTAGCGATGGCAATAGATAAAAGAAGCTATTGTTCGGAAAGCATTACACGTATTCATGTATCATTGAGTTGGGGGGTGTCTACCCTCCAGTCTCTAGATAATAAAAGCTCTACCGTTTACATAATGACCGTCACAATGCGTGTCATCAACTCTGCTTGTTCATCTCGGAAGTCATTTTCGTCGGATATCGAAGATACTTGACCCGAGTTGAATTGTTGCGAAATTTCGCATTAAGTTATAAATCGGAGTTTTTGTTTCATTGATGGCTCGTCTCTGCCCATATATGACGACCTGTTCTGATAAACGACTTGAATAAAATGCGTTTTAGTTATTCCAGTAATTGGATTTCTTGTACGCGCTGTCCATTACGAGCGTTAGTCTCCTGTTATGTTTGTATTTTCTTAAGTTATGGATGCACTTGTGTTGTTGCTCTCTTCAACGTGAATGTCAAAGTATATCGCGCCGGAAAAAATGCTACAATAACTCAAAGGGTGCCTTATTTATTCTTTTCCTATATGCGGCCATCAAAGCCTATTTATTTTCCGCTGAGAATCCGGCCAACCGTTTTACTAACGCATCATCTAACTGGGGGTTGAGGACAAAAGTACGACTTGTTTAGGATTGTTCAGAGACAAGGCGATATTTCACCGAAAGGCGGATGTTCGCTTCCTTAGAATAACACACATGAGGCTTGTTTACGACCGACACACGCATCCATCATCTTCGTCAGGTCGTGCGAAAGTCACTCAAAACACCCCCTCGAAAACTAAAAAAATTTTTTTCTCTCATTCGACGGTTTCCTACTTTATTGGTAATTGTCGGGAAATCGCGTTTGCCTCTAAAGATGTAGAAATAATGGCGCATAAAGGCGCAGCATGAAAGAAAACGTCGCCGTCCTCGAACTGAAACAGAAATAATATAATGAAGCAAAGAAAATATTTATTTGAGAAATTAGATTTGTTTCCCTGCTGTGTCGCGTCTAAAATTGCTCGCGCGCTTCCAATCAATACCGGCGACTGCCATTTCTATATTTTCTATAGCCGAGACAAAAATTCAAAGTCCGTAAATGCGTTCATGTCCCCTCTTACATTATTCAAATAAAGCTCTTAAATATTCAATACAATACGCTGCTATAATTACGTATTAAGGTGAGAGAGGAACGATACTTTTAATTAGTTCCTTTTGAAGGGCCACGACGACTTGCCTGCCTTCATTTCCTACATTTACCGGCAAGGAGATGGAATTATTTCCTCCTCGGACCGGGAGGATGCAGCGTTGACCCCACCCAATAAAATAATAAAATACAACAGATCTCGGCTCAACTTCACTAATTATATTTGTCTTGTTTAATATTTTTTGCAGGAGGAGCCCTTCTAACAAATTTCATTAAATTCGGGAATTTTTAAGAGGTTTTCTCCAATAGGTACTTTCTCAAAAGCACAATAAACCTAGAGTCCTTAGTGCACTATTAAGGGATGTAATGTAATTAAGGTGACTACCTTGACTAACTTCAAAGAGTTCTCTAAGGTGACGTTTGGAACTAGTGGACACGTGCGTCAATGAGGGATAAATCACAAACTGTTGATACATTGTTGACAATTCGTCAAAAACATCCTCAATAACAACATGTTTCAAATTTATCAATAAATAGAGCGCCTATTAAATTTATTAATTGTTACTTGCATTTTTGAGAAAAATAACCTAGTTAAAACTACTTTTCTTTAAAGAATAAAGTGTTTATAGCCGAAATATTAAGACTCGGGCATTTTATATGCAATCCGCAACACTCTGGAGGACAAACAAAGTGAATTTAGATAGTTGTGACTGACACCAGCGATCTTCATCGACAACATGACATAATATGAATATAACCATAAAACAACTTTGTTGATTTGGGTTCATTTCGTTGTTGTTGTTTCAAGAATTTTGATCATTGTGATGTTGTTTCTAGTAGGGTTTTTAGTTTTAAAGTTTTTAGTTTTAGATTTAAATTCTAACCTGAAATAGCAAAATCGGAATAAACTACATATTTAGATTAAAACCTGAAGCACTGATTCAGATTGGGTATGGAAAACAAGATTTACAAATAAAATAAACTCGACATCTTTTGGAGACTACAACCTAAAACAGTAATAATTCAGGATATAAAAGAATTTTGATTTTTGATTTGAATTTTTTCTGATTTAGTTTTAAACTATATTCAGAACGGTTCAAAATTGAATCCTAAAAACCTGATTCTAACCTTCAATCTGACTAGTTTTTGAATGAAGTAAAAGGTTTAAATTTTAACTTCAAAATAATCTAAATAAAATATTCAGGTTAAAACATGAACCACTTATCCAGGTTAAAACCTGAAAAACTGATTCGGGTTGAAATCCGAAATACTGATCCAGGTCGAAACCTGAACCACTGATTCGAGTTGAAATCTGAAACACTGATCCAGGTTAAAACCTGAACCACTGATTCAAGTTAAAACCTAAAATACTGATTCAGATTAGGTTCCAACATCCTTCTGAACCACTGATCCAGGTTAAAATCTGAAAAACTGATTTGGGTTAAAACCTGAAACACTAATCCAGGCTGAAACCTGAACCACTGATTCAGGTTAAAACCTAAGAAACTGATTCGGGTTGAAACCTGAAACACTGATTCAGGTTGAAACCTGAACCACTGATTCAGGTTAAAATCTGAAAAACTGATTCGGATTGAAGCCTAAAACACTGATTCAGGTCAGGTTCAAACATGGTTTGAAATAGCCTTCATTAATTCTGATTTATCAAAATTAAATTAGGTTTTAACTCGAAAATATTTGTAAAGCGGGAAACATGTTTTAGCCAAAAACCATTGCCAAAAATTTAGAGCTGAAAAAATTTTGGTTTCAACACGATAAAATGAAAATTTGACTAGTTAGATATCAGCCTGCCACAGCGGTAATCTGTGTAAATTATTCAGGTTAAAACCTGAAACACTAATTCGGGTTAAGGTTGCAAAAAATGGTTGAAAATATTTTTACAATCTTTAGTTCTTTTAGAATAAAATAAAACGTTTGAATTTCAACCTGAAACAGTGATGATTTAGGCTTGGAGATACCAAAATATCTGATTTGGTTCTAAACCTAGTTCCGAACAGAACAGATACAGAAACCTGAATTTCATTCAACACCTGAAATAGGTTTTATCAATTCTGAATTTATCAAGTTAAAACTGAGTTAGGTTTGAGCTCAAGAATATTTGTAGAGGGTGGTAAGAATAAACCTGAAACAGTGTTTATGCTTTACAACTGAAAAATGTTTTAAGTTTTATCTCAAAAAATGAAGATTTGACTAGTTTTCAGGTGAAATACAAAAGCTGAATTTCAGCCTGAAATAGGTGTCATCTGAATAAACTTTTCAGATCGAAACTTGAAACACTGATCTCGACTCTAACCTAAAAGAGTAATAATTTAGGATTGCACTGCAAAAAAATTGTTTTGTGATTTAATTTTTTCATTTAATCAGGTTTAAACCTAATTTAGAAAACGATTCAAAAAACCTAATTTTAAACATCGTTTGGAATAGGTTTTAATAATTCTGAATTTATCAAAATTGAATCAGATGCTAACACGTAAATATTTGTAAGGTGGGAATAATTTTCAGCCTGAAACCGTTGGGAAAATTTAGAGCTAAAAAATATTTATGTTTTAATGAAGATTTGACTAGTTGGATTTCAGGCTGTAATACCGCTAATCGTAAATTATTCGGGTTAAAACCTGAAAGACTAATTCGGATTAAGTTTGGAAAAAATGGTTGAAAATATTTTCACATTCTTTAGTTCTTTAAGATGAAATAGAACGTTTGAATCTTTACCTGAAATATTGAAGACTTGGAGATCCGAAAACCCCTGCTTTTTAAACCTAGTATAGAACTGAGCAGATT
Source organism: Tribolium confusum (assembly GCA_029207805.1). Lineage (NCBI taxonomy): Eukaryota > Metazoa > Arthropoda > Insecta > Coleoptera > Tenebrionidae > Tribolium > Tribolium confusum. Next base: position 16,762,126 of record JALGAY010000005.1, read on the forward strand.
TTATCAGGTCAAAACTGAGTTAGGTTTTAGCTCAAAATATTTGCGGAGGGTGGTATGGATAAAGAAACAGAGCTTGTGGTTTACAACTGAAAAATGTTTTAAATTTTATCTGAAAAAATGAAGATTTTAGTTTTTGGATAAAATACAAAATTTGAATTTCAACCTGAAACAGCTGTCATCTGAATAAACTATTCAGATGGAAACCTGAAACGCTATTTCAGGTTAAGGTTGTAAAATATGTAGAATTTTAAATTGACTTTAAAAAGTCTGAAACACTCATTTAGAATAGTGTTTCAGGTTTTGAGTCGAAAAATGTTTTACGTTTTATTCGAATAAATACAAAATACGTGATCAAAAGGATTAGATTTCAACTTTAAAGAATGGTTCAGTGTTTATTCTATGACATTAACGATTAATGTATCAGCTTGAATCTGTTTATTTATAATCTAATAGTTATTGATTATGATTTCCAAGAAATTGGAAGGTATGACTAGATTTCGGTAACTGGCTTGTAATGATTTCCGTTCCGGAATTATCACTAATTACTTCCATTTGCTTATGAGATGGCCCGCGGCCGGCACATGTCGCGCGACAATCTCTTGATTTCTTAACACGATAATTAGATACGGCTGGAGGGTCATGACATCTTATATACTATAATACTGTAATCACAAAATTAATTTATCAGTTGTTGAATTATACCAAATGGACAACGTGCATGTGGCGTGAAAACAAATCACGATCATGTCATACAACAAAAGGACAACCTGATTAATGCGTTCTATTATTTATATTACGTAACACGACATCTGTGTCATACAAAAATACTACAACGTTATCGAAAAAAAAGAAACACGAAATGAAGCTAATTCAACGTAGTTGAGATTTTTTTAAGGAGAAAAAATGTGATTTAACGTTGGTTTGTTTTCGGAGGATTAGTGTTGTCGAGAAATAAGAATGTAAGAATTTGTGTAGAGTTTAGATGAAAGAGGAATTGTCTTGAAGACAAAACAGTGGGAATTAAAATAATACATTCAGCAAGGCGCGTCCGTGTACAAAAGAAGAGGCCTATTCTTGACTCCGGATCGCTGCCAACTAGATACACTGACGTATGAATTAGTCTTTAGCGCAAAAAAGAGAAATCCGGGCACTATATTTAACGGACAATTCGGCCGCAAAAATCATTTCACGATCGTCGGTTAATTATAGTTGAAGCAACGTCAGCAACACGGAAGACGTCTCCGTTGTGGAATTAATTATACAATTAGACAAATATAATTATCGAAGTCGAGCCGAGATACCGTTGCTGGCTGGGGTCAACCCTGCGTCCTCTCATCTCGATCAACAGTCCCTAAGAAGCTTAAATCAACAGTCAAGAAGTCGCAAAGAATTTGGCGAACTTACTCAGGAAGAATCCTATGACCGCGAAGAGTTTCAGTATTCGCCTACCGATTGGGGAGAACCTCTCAAAAGCTCCGATCAGTATTATTTTATAATTTCTTCTCACTCATGCTAATATAGCGTCAAAACTCCCACTTATAAAATCGTGTACAACCTCCTAGCCCCCAAAGTAAATTTTATAAACTGTTAAATAATTAATTGTGACGTCCTTTCTATTTTAAAAACTATATTTTTCTACCTTAATTGAATCCGTTTTTTAGGTTTTAACCTAAACAGTTTATCTAGATTAAAGTTGGTTTCAGGTTGGAATCTCAGCCTTTTATCTCATCAAAAAACTAGTTAAATTTTTGGTTTTTTTTAGAACAAAATCTACAATTAACTCTTTGAAATCTGCGAAAATTGCGAAATCTGTTTCAGGTTTACTGTAAAATTCAGAATAATTTTCTTTTTTAAAACCTGGGTCCTCTTTTAAGACTTAAACCTGAATTATTTTACCTCTGCCCAAAACCTGATACTGCAACTGCTGTTTCAGGTTTAGCTACGTTTTAGCACTCTTTCAGGTTTTATTAATTCTGAGTTATTTATTTCAGCGGCAAATTAGTTATTTCCTCGGCTCTGATCGAGAGAAAAATACTACGATTTGTTGTTTCAGGTTTGGTTATATTTTTGAGGCCTTTGAATCAACAACATCTACCTGCCTTTGGTTTCTGCTGTTTCAGGTTTATATCTTAAATCTGAATTGTTATGTGTCTTCAAAACCTGAATTTAAATCTGCTGTTTTAGGTTTTGTTCTGCTTCAAGTTTATAGTAATTCTGAATTACTGTTGTTTTGTAAAACCTGAATATTTTTCAGCAACAAATTACGATTTGCTGTTTCAGGTTTGGCTTTTTTTGGGGGCCAATAAATCAATGACATCTAAGGTTTCAGGAAAAATCGTTGTCTTTGTTTTTCAACTGCTTCAAGCTTACGTTTATATCTGAAATTTTTTTGTTGCGTCTCTGTTTGAAACCTGAACCTGCTGTTTCAGGTTTAACTATATTTTAACACAGTTTCAGGATTATAATAATTCTAAATTATTGTTGAGTTGTGAAACCTGAATTTTTTTTTCAGCAGCAAATCTATGTTTTTTTCTCCGTTTTTCAATACTACGCTTTACTGTTTTAAATTTGATCATGTTTTGGGGGCTTTTAATCAATGACATCTAAGGTTTCAGGATAAATTGTTGTCTTCAATGTTTCAGGTGTATGTCTTAAATCTGAATTGTTGTATCTCTCTTCAAAACCTAAACTTGAATCTGCTGTATCAGGTTTAATGACGTTTTAGCACAGTTTTAGGATTATACGTTCTAATAATTCTGAATTACATATACAAATTTCAGGGACAAATTATATGTCTTCAAAACCTGAACTTAAACTGCTGTTTCAGGTTTAGTTCTACTTCAGGTTTATATAATAATAATTATAAATTACTGTTGCTTTGTGAAACCTGACCTTTTTTTCAGCAACAAATTGGTACATTTCTTTCGCCTCTAATCGAGGAATTACGTTTTGCTGTTTCAGGTTTGTCTATACTTTTGTGGCCAATAAATCAATGACATCTAAGGTTTCAAGAAAAATGGTTGTATTTATTTTTCTACTGTTTCAGGTTTACGTTTATGTCGGAAATTTGAAGTATTATGTTTCTATCTAAAACCTGAACTCGCTGTTTCAGGTTTAGCTATGTTTTAACACAGTTTCAGGAATATACTCGTAGTTTATAATTCTAAATTATTGTTGAGTTGAGAAACCTGAATTCTTCAATACTACGATTTGCTGTTTCAGATTTGATCATGTTTAGGGAGCCTTTCATCAGTTTCAGATAAATTGTTGTCTTCAGTGTTTCAGGTTTATGTCTTAAATCTGAATTATTGAATCTCTCTCCAAAACCTAAATTGAATCTGCTGTTTCAGGTTTAATGATGTGTTAGCGCAGTTTCAGGATTATACGTTATATTAAGTAGATTCCTGAATTGTTGATTTATGAAACCTGAATATTTTTTCAGCAACAAATGGGTACTTATATTTGATTCCGTTCTGATCCTGGTGAAATACTTAAATTTGCTGTTTTAGATTTTGTTATGTTTTTGGAGGTCAATAAACATCTTATTTCCAATTTCCGGGTTAAAATCCGAATTTCGAGTTCATTATAGAGCTCAAAAATAAATTAAAAACTGGTAAACCTAATTTAGCTTCAGGTATAAAATGGTTGTTTTTGCAAAATTGTTTAAGAAATTCTATTGATGTGTTAGCAATTCTCGGAATCCCTTGTAGATAATAATCGTTCTAGTTTACGTTTCATCGTTTAAACACGATTGTAAAAAGTCAGTTAAAACAAATGCTAAATAAGTTAGTTATAATAAATTCGTCGTCAGGTTGTTAAGTCTGTTTAGGTTTCGGTATCTGTACACAATTTCGCGTTTTTATTACAAATTAAAGTCAAACAAGAATCGTATAATAACGTGTTGGAGGTCGCTTTAAAACGGTTTTGTTTGTTTCAGAAACATGTCTTCGAAGCGGAAGAGTCCTCCGACGAAGCTTCAAGAAGGCGAAGGCGGCGCCCCGCTGCCCCCGACCATCGTTGGCGGCGGCAGCGACGGCGGCGGCCTGACTGACCTCGACGAAACCAGTAGTAATAATCTAAGTGACGCGGGCGACGAAGACATCGGCGCCGGAGGCGGCACCATGGTCAATAACTCCAGCGCGTTTTATAAACTATCCGAATCGTCATCTCCGAGTGTTTCAGGGAGCGAACTAGACGACGACGATCGGACGCCGCCTCCAAACAAGACGGCGCGGATGTGCTCCGACGCTCCTAATCTCCTGATGCCGACGGGCATCTCGGCGCTCTCCCTGCACGCCGACCAAGAAAGGCGCAGAAACTCATCTGAGTGTAGTTCGCCCACTTCCGATTTAAAGACTTTACATTACAATAACAATAACAGTAGTTTGCACAATAATAATAGTTCCTCGCATCCGATGAAAAGATCGATGGACGACGTGCTCAAGAGGCTCACCTCCAAGATCAACAACAGTACCATCAAAGAAGAAAAAAGGCCGACGCCTTCATCAACCCCTAACTCCACCAACAACTCGTAAGTTATTTCTACTGCGTACTCTAACAATATCACTAACCTTGACCTTATGATAACACCACTACCCGATTAACCCAATTCTTTTCCGCTTTTTAAAACATATCGCCAATACATATGCACGACTTGTTGTTTGATTTTTTTCCCAACGCTTATCTACATATTATCCATTCATTATGTCTACTCTTCAGATCGAATCCACATAAATCAAACACACTTATCACAAAACGGAAACGACGATTTATGTAACAACTCTTAAAACAATTGGAAATTGTTACAATAGATTGCCGTTATCTCTGATTTAATGGGCTCAAAGTCGTTGGGTTGACACGATGGAATTCTTATTATGATTTTAAAATATAGACGCAGCTGCTTGTACACCTTTTCATAGTTTTTTTCAGTCATTTATCAAAAAAGACAAAGCAGCATCTTGCCAGACAACTTGATCTGGACGCGGAGAAAGACCAGATATCATAAAATTATGAGCTGGAAAATGAGATACATCACTATTTTTAAAACAACAAAGGAATACCAATGAGAATCAAATCATGCCGGATTTAACACAAATCACTCAAAGTAGGGCAGTTCAAACTCAATTAATTTTTTTGTAGATTCAAAAACCCTTTGATTTTATTTTAAATCAATACCTATTCATTCATCATCATTGAATAAAAAATATTATCCACAACTAATGTAATGCAAAATTACTGTTTAGTTTTAGGTAATATTCGCAATCCACAACCAGTTTTTCACTGACAAGGTTTTTGTACGTAACGTGTTAGCTCAAATTCTTCAGATATTAGAGCACCTTCATATTTTTTTTTTCTATCCATATTCAACTTTTTCCTAAATTTTAAATTAAATTATCTTACAATATTCTATTTTCATACATTATTCTATTATTATTCGGACCTACCATTCCGATTCTGTTTTATTTTGTTTCTAATACCTAATTATATTTTGCTCTACTAACTCTATATTGCTCTGGGTCTAATCTTGTATTGTTTTAGTTCTATTCTGTACAGATTTTTTAAATTTTTTATTCAATTTTAGTCTTCTCAGTTCTTCTAATCTTCTGATTCTATTCTTCTCAATATAATTTGATGCTAACTTTGTTGTTATCAAAGCTTGTTCTATTTTAACATATTCTGCTCTGCTCTTAGTATCTCCTGTTTTTTGTTCTAATTTAATTACATAATTTTACTTAAATGAAATCAGGAGTAGTAGAAAAGTACTAAAAAAAGTACTGAAAAAGCATTTTTAGACTATCAGCCCTTTCCATTCACTTTTAACAAATTTGAAAGTAAAGTTTTTGTAATTCTACTCTTTACTGTCCTATTTTATTCTGTGTTGATTTTACAGTATTTTATTCTATTTCTCTAGTTTTCTCCGTTCTAATTCTAATTCTGTTTTATCCTAGTTGTATTTTATACTAATTCTTTTCTATAAGGTTAATCGTATTTTACCTTATGTTGATTAACTATTTTATTCCAACTTTATTCTGCCCTGGTCATATTTTTTCGAGCTCCTATTTGATACTCATTTAATTTTATCTTCTTTTTTCTATTCTATTATTTTTTACTTTTTGATTTTATTCCGTTCTTTGATTTATTTCTTTTTAGTTCTGTTTTTTTCTGTACTTCAATGCTTATTTTATTCTGGTTCTACTTTATTCCTAACCCTATTTTACAATATGATTCCAGATTTATATTTTCTTTGCCTTAATTAATTCTATTTTCTTTCTGTTCTATTCAGCATTGATTCAAATTTTTTTATAAGTTTTTTTTTCACTCTGCTTGAATTTTCCTATTCTAATTTTACTCTTTATTTCTTTTCTTTCTCTTCTGAATTTGTTCTATTGCTTAAGTTTTATTTTACTCTCGTTTTATACGTTTATACTTCTACTTTAATTGTTTTGATTCTGTTTCATTCTGTCTTTTTAAGCTTATTTATTCTGTTTTATTTTATTTTACCTTTTTTCTGATTCTGTTTTAAAAATCTTGATTAGCTATATTTTATCAAAACTTACTTTATTTTGTTTACAGCTCTATTGCACTACTATATTATTGTGTTTTGATGCTTATATGCTATTCTAATTTCTATTCTAAATTCTATTTTATTTTGTCCTAAAATCTATTTTTCTTTTATATTTTAATTCCATTCAATTTAGATTCAATTCTTTCTATACGTCTTTATTTGATATTTTTTATTCTAATCTAATTATTTTCTGTTCTGTGACGTTTTTATCATATTTTATTCAAATTGTTCTCTCTCTAATGTTTTATCTTCTATTGGTACTCCTGCTTCAATTTCTTCTTTTTGATTTATTTCATATCTTTTTTCAGATGTTAAACTGATTCTGTTTTGTTTTACCCCTAATTCTAATTTACTCTAATTCTGTACTGTTCAGTTTCAAATTTGACCTTTCTTCTATCTTTTTTAAATTCTTTTACTATCTATTTTATTTTGATTTTATGTTGGTTCTATGCCATTCTGATTCCATAACTCTGTAGTGCTTTGACCCTAATTTTATTTTATTCTAATCCTCTTTTGTCTAGATTTCTCTGTTCTGTAGTTAATTGTATTCTACTTTAATTCTATTTTTTTCAGATGCTATTTAAATCAGATTTTGTTGGGATCAATTCTATTCTGTTATATCCGTTCTATACGTTTTTGCGATTCTAACTCTGTCTTTTACTGTTCTGATTCAAATGTTCTTCGCCAGATTATTTTTGATTCTATTTTAATTTCTCTCTCTCTCTTGGTTCTACACTATTTTGTTTTTAATTCTATTTGATTTTGATCCCATTCTTTCTATCAGAGTTTTCATGTAATGATACTCTTCTGCTCTTAGTTATAAATTCTGTCATATTCTATACTTCTACTCTCTCCAATCATTTCTATTCTGATTGTACTTCTTTTTTCTGTTTTTCTTCTATGTTGATACTTTTTGATTATAATCCTTCTTCTTCCTTTAATTCTATTTAACTATCATCCTGAACAGCTGTTATTTTTATTACAAAATCTAATTACATTTTGTATTAGACCTAAATTTAGTCTCTTTTGCTTCTGTGTTGTACTCCAATTATTTTGTGCTGATTTTGTCTTTAAATCTCTAATTGCAACTACTCTATTGGATAATTATCCAACGCAAATTTGATGGAAATTCATCTTATTCTGATTTTAGATATACTGTTTTGTATTGATTCTATCTTAGTCTATCCCGTTCTGATTCTAGTTATTTTACTCCGATTCTTTCATATTTTGGTTCTAATTTATTAAATAAGCTGATTAGCTGTATTGTGTTTTGATCCCATTTTATTGTTTCTAGATCTATTTTACTACGATCCTAATCTGTTCTAATTTTAATATGTTGTTCGTTTAATTCTGATTTTGATTTGTTTGATGTAAACTTTGGTTCTGATCTTATTTTGTTTAATTTACAACAATTCTGTTCAGTTTTGGTTTCTATTTGATCCTGTTGATATTCTGCATTCTATCCAGACTATACTTTCCCCAAATCTACTATTCTATTTCTATTCTGTTCTACTCTTCTACTCTGTCTTTATTTCTATTTTGTTCAAGTTCTATGCTGATTTGATTCTAATCACATCTTATTCGAGTTTCTTTGTATGCTGATTCTTTTTTGTTATAATTCTAGTTCAAATTTTTCTGATTCTATTCTATCTAACTTTTTTGATGCAGATTTTTTGCAGAATTCTTAGCAGAATACTTCTTGTTCCGCATTTCTCGTTTCAGCTTCTCTCTGAGTTATAAATTTCCTAAAGACATTATCATAATTTCTGTTAAGTAATTGTTAATTGGCTTTCTCATGGAATTGTCGTATAATTGTAGCTCCGATTCTCATATTGAGGTTGCTTTTATAATGTCTAATATCCGTGTAATCCGGTCGAAAAACAGCTCTAATCAGTTGTATATTATAAAATCACGCAAGCCACCGCAATTAAAAGCCTTGGTAGTGAAGTTTTCCGGTCGTGCAACACCCGTTTTACCCGTTTCTCATCATAATTATCTAAAAACCAACAAACAATTTAATCAAGTTTCTCGATCGAATCTCGATTAAAATTGCATTGAGTGGGGGTATCGGAATCGCATTGAAAATTTATATTAAATCTCCACTACTGTATTATGCATTGGCTTTATCCATGTTCAGCATTCAGATGGAAGAGTCCTGATGCAACTCAACTGCTTTGCTCCTTGACCGAGCGGTGCATCTAGCTTGCACCAGGTCAATGGAGTTTATTTGTAGTGTAATGCATTTCAATGATGAAATTAGTTCCAACGCGGACGCAGGACGGCTCCTGCATAATTCAGTGTTTTAGGAGAAGGGAGGGATCTAGTTCAATGGGGCTGTTTTGCATAAGATTTTTTTACTTTATGAGGTTTGGACTTTCAAGAGCAATCAATGGGTAAAAGCCTACGTCTGTTTTGAAATTATCACAATGTAGCCAGAAGCTATAACATAAATGCTCCGAAGCACACACTACAGATAAACTACACGATGAGAAGAATATAAATGAAACTGAAATACTTGTAGTTTTATCTTTATTACAATTTCAATCAAAATGGAGATTTTTTCTCGTAAATCCAAAAGTCGGAAATTTTTAAAACACTCACTTCATTAATAATAAAAAGAAGGGTTCCCAGAAACACTTTGAGGCAGTTAAAATCTGCTCCCCTTTTTATAGACTAAACAGGCTAAGTAATTAGATTTATTTTTATACATCTCATTATTTTTTGACAATTTTTAAGGGGGATCATGACAAGTGAATCTTACACAACGCTAAAAATGGAACTGATTGTAACTAAATAATTTTGTTTAGAACTTCTTTGTGATTTATTTGATTCGAAGTTATTTTCTCAGGTCAGAATCCGCATGAATCATTCAGGTCAGGGGTCAGAATCTCTAAGAATGTGCTTCTTTTTTGTTAAAGAAATTGCCGAATTTTTATTAATTTTTTGTTGCATTCTATTAATTTTAGTATCTATTTTTAGAAAGAAGTTTGTAAAATGAAACCTGTTTTTTTTCTATTTTAAGACAGAATTTTACTAAATCTATCTTATAATTAATCAATCTATTATTAAAAGTTATCTTTTTTTTAACAACTGGAACTAACCGCTTTTTTTTCAATAAACTTAAAAATGAGCTAATTTTGTAATAACTCAATTTTTCCTAATAAAACAAAATTATTATTTGTATGTACCGGTTTCTACCGGGTGGCCACATAAATTTTCAATAAAGGTAAGACGTGATTTTGTTATGAACAATTGCTTAATTTTAACCACACATCGGTAAAAGATTAACAACTATTTATAAAGAAGCATTTTCATCTTATCAATAATGGGCTATTTCCATTTACTTTTAACCAGTATTAACGTATAAAGTCTAATTATTATTTTTTTAGATTATACCTAAATTTATTTCATTTTGATTTTACTCTGAATTATACTCTATTATAGCCTGATTTATTCCTACTCATTCCAACAAGTTCGATTTTATTCTTATTCTTTTCTATCCCCTTTTAGTTCTTTCTCATTCTGTTTTATGCTTTTTATTCTGATCCTAACTGTTCCAATTCTATTTGATTCAGATTTTATTTTGTTCCATATTGACTACTCTATAACACTATTTTGATTCTATTTTCTATTTTGTTTTTAAATCTGATTTACTTATTAATTTCCAAATTCTATTCTGCTACTATTGTATTTTTTTCATAAGATTGTTCTGATTCTAATCACCTTTTATTTGAGTTTTATATTGATACTAATTTATTTTTTCTATTTTAATTCTATTTTTATCTGATTCTGGTTCTATAGTTAATGCTATTTTCGCTGATTCTATTCTTTTATATCGTACTTTGTTCTTACCTTTTCTGGTCTTTCCAATTCTATTTTATCTTAATTCTGTTCTATGTTTGAGTATACTCTACCTTAATTTAGGTTCTTTTTTAATTACATTCTCTTTTTATACTTTTCTATCCTGATTCTATTTTATTTAGATTTTGTTCTATATTAACTTCAATCTGATTCTATTCTATGCTTAACTTCATTCTATCTTGATTTTATTTTCTCGAAATTTCGTTCTGTTTAGATGCTCTTCTTCTTTGATCTTTTCTTCCGTTTCATGTCAATTCTTTTCTATTTTAACCTAATGCTACTCTACCCCATGCTGATTTTATTCAGATTCTGTTCATTTTTTCGAGATTTTATTTTGATCCCAATTTTATTTCATTTCATTTTTGTATTGCTCTGATCTTAATTGTATTGTACTGCTTTCTGATTCTGTTCTATACTTGATTCTATTCTATCCGAATCAATCGTTTCTAAATTTTGTTCTTTTCGTACTCTCTTCCATTCTAATTTTGATGTTCTTTTCCGCTTTCATTTTTTCTGATTCTAGGTTCTAGATTGTATCACGTATTTCGTTCTGTCTTATCTCTACACCATTATTTTCATTCTAATATATTTTGTCAATAATTCTATTTTACTTCAATTGTATTCAGCTCTGACTCAATTCAATTGTATTTATCATATTCTATTCAGATTATTCTATTATCTCCAATCGTTCTTATTCTTCTTTTTTATTATGTTCATTTTTTAATTTTATTTATTCTAATTATGTATTATCCTCTTCTGATTATGTTCAATGCTTAATTCATTCAATTCTGATTCTATTTTTCTAAATTTATTTTTTCTCTTTTTCGGTCTAATTTTAATATTCATTTCCAAATTTTTTTAATTGTCGTTTTATTTTGCTCCGTTTAGGCTTCAGTTTTTTGTTTTTTGTGTCAATATAGTGTTCTAAATTTATCATATTCTATCCAGATTAATACTCTCCCCAATGTTTTTCATTCTGATTTTAATTCTATTAATTTGTTTCTGATTTTGTTATATGCTGAATATTGATAATATTTTATTACTTTATTTCTATCTCATACTTTTTATTCTGATCCTGTTTCTATTCTGATTCTTTGCTCCATGTCAGTTTTATCCCATTCTGTTCTACCCTGATTCTATCTTTTCTAAATTATATTCTTTTTACATTATATTCTCTTCTATTTTGATTCTAATGTTCTAGTTCTCGATCTTTGATCTTGACTAAAATTTTCATTCTTACTGCTAAAAGACAGTCACTTCCCGCCGTTAATAGAAAAAATGCTATTTTTGCTTTACGTTTAATAAAAATGAATCATAACAGCTTTCAAAATATAACAGAAGAAAGTAAAAAATTGTATTAATTCCTCTCATTCTTTTTGGGACGTCATATACCTACTATTTGATTCTGATTTTATTTTGTTTTGTCTTGGCTGTTCACCGTTCTAATCCTATTTTATTTCACTTTTAAATCTGTAATACTCACATTCTCTACTGCTTTGATTCCAGTTTTATTTTATTCACTACTGATTCTGTACTATGCTTGTTTCTATTCTATTCAGTACCTACCTATTCTTATTCTATTTTGTCTATACCTATTTTATTATTTTTATACTGTCTTTTATTCTAATTTCATTTTCTCTCTACTATTTCCATTCTATGTTTATTCTGTTCTATTCTATAACCTAATGTTTCGTTTTTCAACCATTTCTGATTCTGTTTTATAGGCTAAATAACTTAGCAAAAAATGGCAAATATAGTAGCAGTATATCAACTGTGCAACCACATTAAACACATTCTGTAGTTTTATTCTGCTGTCTTCTACTTGTAACTATTATTTGTTAATTTGTTATTAACATTCTCTAAAAATTTTCAAAATGTTGTACTTCTATTCTCAAAATCTTATTGAAAAGTTAAAATCAGAACATCTATGAGGCATACAGACTCTCTGGAAGATACTGGAAGTTTCTACAAGTAGTTTTAATTTGTTTCATTTCAGGAATTTGGTTTACAACAAGCAATTCAAAAAAAACCTAACTTAATCAGGTTGTACCTATGTATCTCAATTAAATCTCAGTCAAAATCAATTTTTTTTCTCAATTTGAAATTTTGTTGTGGATGTAAAGATTAAAAAACCAAATAATTATCCAAATCTGGTTTTTTATTAGTAATTTTATTGTGTTGTGAATGGCTACAAATTTTTAATGAAACATAATATGAAAAATGGCTTTATAAACGTCGAACAAATGTGCAAGCTGCCATAAAACCTTATCTTGGAAAATAATCATGTTCAGCGAGTATTGTAAATATTCCCGTCATTATAACCCGTGTGCTAACATGAGAAAATAATTAAGAGTTGTATAAACATTTCCGCCATAATTAAAAAAAATCTGTTTTTGTTGTAGCGATGTCGAACCGACCGCAGCCATCCACCAGGCTCTATCCGGTGACAACTTCGTCGAAAAGGACCGTAAATTATCGGAACTGATCCTGCAGTTGCAGATGGTCCGCGAGCAGCTTATATCTCAGCAACAACAGCAGCAGGACAGCAAGGTCCGTATTTCCCCTTTATCCCGATGCAAATTTAATTCGGTCTAGAGAATCAAAACCTCGTCAAAGAAAGAGCAAACAACGCTTCTACAAAGGCCTTCGTTCTCCCTGTGTGTGTGCCGTGTTGCATATTTTATTTATATTAGGGCTTCGCCCTTTGATCCGATTTCGGTGCGTTGCGGACATATTTTCGTCTCGCCATTGTTCAGAAATGCTATTATCCCACCTGTCAGTCGACTCATCCGTCACTAGGTGACCAATGGCGATAGGTCGGATTTGTGCCAGCCAATGGGTGGGAGCGCGTGGGTCGAGCCTGAAACAATGCCCAACATTTTTCAGGACACTGAAATACGGCTTAAATTACATATTGCTTCGGTTTAATCCGGGATTTTATCGCCTTGACTTTATCGCTGTCCGATTGCGAATACTTTGTAATGATGGCTTGAATATTTTAATTTATGATTCGCTTTAACCTCGCTGATATAAAACTAAGAACGCCGCTGTTTTAATAGATCGTAATAAAACGAGGCTCAAAGTTCCGATGGACATCATTCGTTGAATTTATTGCGAAGAACGCGCTTTTAACTAGCCAAGTACACCTTTTACAAGCCGCAGCTCGAGCCGAAAATTCCGATAACAAAAACCAACGAAGATCAACGGTTATAACCCCATCCACACAAACAAAAAAGATTTTCTAACGTGACCAAAACTCGTGTAATTCATTTATTACAAGATGCATGTTATATTACATTGACTGCTTGCAAATTTATTCTACAGCTTGTAAATCTATAAGTGGCAGCTCAATTATGTAAATTTACATGTACTACTACTACTTTTTATCCGAGAAATTGTTGAGTAACAGAAGCTAATATTTTACTCAATTATTCTACAGAATTAATGGTTTTAATAAAAAAAAATATTACAGTCGCAGCCACAATTCAGTGCGTTGGCGTGACGTCATCAGAAATCCTTATTAGAATTCTGAAATAGTCTGAAAGTATTGTAAGTTTGAAATTTTTAATACCAACGCCCTGAATGTGGCCACAGCTATGTTTTCTAAGGACGAAAAAGTGCGTTTTGTGGTCTCTTTCTTTGACAAATGCTTAATTAATAAGTCTAAGATTTGCTATACCTGTCTAATTGCTTTTGGTATATTCCGAGTTAATAGGAAGTAAAACTCGTTTGCGATGAGAGTTTCTTCACAGATTTTCGCGCGTTTTGCTCCACTCGAACGCAGATGTCTTCGACAACATCTTCAGTGGAAGGTCGATCATGTATTGTTTTTGCAACATTAATTAAAAGACGTTCTACAACCCGCATGTAGTGTTGTTTAAATCACTTTGGGGTAAATTTGTTAAAATTGAACGTATATACTTTGAGTCCATTATTCCATTATTTAGGTATATTAATCCATATGTCATAATATTAATCCAAATTAAGCCTTTAATTTCATTGTAGACTCACTTTACTTTTGAAGTACGCTCTTACACTAAGAGTATCGTATTTTAATTCGAAAACCATTTTAACAAAATTTTAGCAACAACTAATGCCAAATTATTAACAAAATTTTTGAAATTTCAAATTTCAATTTAAAATTTGGTCAGAAAAGCCAATTTTAAGTCACATTTCAATGCTGCCAACCCAATCAGTACTTGTTCATCACGTTGTAAATATTGTTGCTTATGTTGTTAAATTGTTATAAAACTGTTATAAATATTACAAAAGTGATGACAGCGATTATTAAGACAAAGTTTATATTTTGTTTTATTACGTTTTTAATTTTTTATAGAATAAACTGTAAATCTCTCGTGGATTGTCAATTTATTTAACCTCAACAATTTAGTAACTAAAAAGATTACCAAATATAAGGAACTAACATAAATTAAGTATTACAAATACCAATGAAAGCTCTAAAATTTTGACATTGACAAATATTATAAAAAAATACTCTAAAAATATCTGAGCCTGTTGTCAATTCTGTAATTAAAAAATGTGTCCAATTTGACCTTTCCTATTTATTATTTTTTTATTATTTATTTTATATCAGGTGATTCAAAAGTAAGGAACAATATAATAATTTCATTTGACATTCGCAGTCAGTGTCATTTTTGACAAAACAGAAGATTTTTGACATATCAATTGTCTATTAAGTATGTATTATTAACAAGAAACGATATGCATTCTAGGGGCAAAATTTGAAACTTGTGAATTCATGTAGGTACTCATGCGTTATTGAGAGAGAAAACTGAACTTGTTGACTTGAATTTGACGTTTCTCTCTTAATAACGCACGTGTCTACTGGTTCTAAACCCTGTCGATAGAGCGCGTATTGCATTTGTTAATTATCATCGAGATTCAAGTTTTTATAAAATGATGTTTAAGGTTTAAAATTTTTAAGAAACTATCATGTCGCCTGTGACTCCCATTTTTTTATGAAACTCTCGCCAGTGACTTCCAGTCCTTATGTAGGAATACTTATGGACTGCAGCGGCAGTGTCTTACAAACTGAAAACATTATTAAATAAGAATTGGGAGCCGTAGGCGACAGTTTTATTGAAATTGGGAGCACCAAGTAACAGTTCCTTAAAAAAAATTTAAATCGTAGATACATATAATAATTATAGCAGTAGTAATGAAAAAACAGTTTGAAGGTTAAAACTAACAGTCACAGTTACAATCAGTACAGTCAGGTACCTCAAATATGTCACCAATATCGACTAAAAATCGTATTAAAAATGTAAAACTCCAAATGCATCATCAGTAAATTTCAAAAAGAATGACATCGCGGGAGGCTGTAAAAATTTAAATTTAAGTTGACAATTCAGTTTCTACTAACTGATGTTGGTATTGCAGTGTTGTGACACTTAAATTTGACAATCTGTCGTTTTTTGACAGGAATTAAATTTTTTTTTAGATATTCTTGTCTTTTCAACCATTTTTTTCTGTATTTGTGCATCGATTTGTTATTATCGATACTGTTTATACTGTTTTAATTTGGTACTCAAGTTTTTATTTCGACTTTGACAAATTAATATAGTTACTAGAGTGTCATTCATTTTGAAATGAACTTTATACCGCGTAAAATTTTTCCAGTCAATCTTTATTGAATTTTATTACATAAAAAGATTTAATTTATGTTTGCGGCTTCACCTAAGACGTTTATTATCTGCAACGGACTATATGGGACAATCTTAACGCACTTGACTGTACATAATAAAAAAATTTAGTGTAGACTATATATCTAGGCTTTTTAGAGTCTTTTCTTGGTGCTAAAAACTGTAGAAAAATTTTTAATTAACGCAGTTTCCTACGAAATAAAAAAATGTCTTTAATATACTTAAACGAGTCTGAAAAAAAAACGTATACTTACAGGTCTACACTAACATTTTTTTTACTGCATAGACAGTATGAGCCACATAAACAGAACGAACCTGACGAACACCAAAAGCGCCGAAACAGGTAACCCCAAAATTGTTACTAGTGGGAAAAGCCCTCAGGGAAATCTCGGGCTTTAAACATTCCCTTGTGCCATGATCTTCTTAATTATGCCCGAAATACATAAATAACTATTACTAGAGGAGAATAATGATTGAACATGCTTTTCTAAGATTATCTTGTGTTCCATTCTAATTCTATTTGAACGTTGTCTGTGTGGATTGATGCCTTTTGTTTTATTTTGATATTTGTATAATTGGGAGTTAATTTGTTATTTATTATTTGAATTCTATTTAATTGTGGCTCAAATAATGTCAAATATGAAAGTAATTTGAATGAGGTTTAAAGAGTCACCCGTTATTGCACTGAAAATCCTTTTTCTTGGTTTGTAACCTTCGCCTGAATTTTTTAAAAGCACGCAGCTTCAAGAGTTTTTAATTTTTATAGGTACCATCGCGCACATAAGTAACAATAGTCTCTTCTGGAAGACAGTCTAAGCCGAAATCACTATAAATAATATTTTATACCCTCTAAATTTTTTGCAGGCTAAGTATCGTTACTTATTTGCGCGATGTTCTAATTCAGCAGGAATTTTACCACTGAATAATTTGACCACAATGTTGAGCTCTTTATGCTTTTAACTAATTTGGCAAAATACGCAAAATGTGTAACACTATTTACCTACGTTCAGTAGGTAAATAGTGTTACATTGTTTTAACCACATTACTTTGGAGATCTCTCAAAAGCTCTTCTACAATCAGCAACAAATTTTCTATTTTTCGCCTCCTGAATTTGGCATGACAAAAGAATATTTTTTTGTAATTAGCTTAATTAAGTAAATTTTTTCAGGTCTACTTAGATTTAGATTAGATATATAATAAAAAATTCTTAATTTCGGGAAGTTTATTGCAGTTTTTGTCAATTTAGATTAAAATAGTATATTAGTATAGAAGAAATATTTTTGTGTTGAATAGATTCCTTTCTAGTGTCATCTTCCTGTATTTAAGTTTAGTTTCGAGTATATATTTCCGGTCGAATTCCTCATCTGTGTAAAAAGTGGCTTTGAGCCGTCTGTTAGCTTCGGAAGTGAGTCCGTATTTGCGCAAGATGTAATTGTACATAACCTCGTTATCATTAGGCGTGTGCATCTGATTTCGACCCCGCCATATCCCATCAAAGGATCCCGAACTAGCCCCTTTTGATTCATCGCGATTTGGCATTCCAGTTTCTGTGTAATTAAGTAATGGGAATCAAACTTGTGCCTTCTGATGTTCTGCTGCGCTGCTATTTGTTCAACAGTTCCGACCGATCTATTTGTCTGTTTGATTATTTCGACGAGCGCTCCCTCCGGTACAAGAAATCGTCCTTTATCCTGCCGCTCCCGACTTTATTATTCCCGACGTGTAATTTTGTTATTAATAACAATGTGTACACAACAGAGGTCAAAACGTCACCGGGTCACTCGTGTTGGACTTGCATTATGTAAACGCATGATAACACACACTCACACACGATGCAAATAATACACAAAACCGAAAATGATTGTTTCTTAAAGGTTATCAATCAGCGAAATGTGTCCTTTTTATTTTGGCTCATACAATACTCTTATCAATCGAGGTCAAAAAAATTCCGATTAGAGTAGATCTCTACAAGAATTTTCTATAGCATGTGATAGGAGGGTGAGTTTGATGGGTGCATTATGATTTGGTTTTAATAGACGTTATTATGTAACATTGGGGACATCAATGGCAAGCATGGAAATTAGTTGTTATTGTACATACATCACATATGGACTCATCACAAACGCAGTCGTTATTATACACATCCATATCAATATTTGACAAAGACCTTTGTGCTCGATTAAATTATTCCGGCTGGCATTCAACTAAAACGAACTCTAATTAACGTACCGACCACATATTAAATCGATCGCAGGGGAAATACGCAACCAACAATACCAATGTTTTACACAACAAATTTCAACTTCATAATACCGAAAATTTCATAAATGCGACCAAATACCAAATTTCGTAGAAATATTTATTACTTGAAATTCTGTCATTTCAATCTTCTATTAATTGAGTTCAAAAATTCAAAATTATTTTCACTTTTTACAATATAACTAGTACATTTAAGTAGGAACAGACCAGCCCGAATTACATAACTAGATAAGTTTAATTATCTACCTAAAATTTTTCTAAGATTAGGAAATATCTTATAAAACATTGAGATCAAGTTGTGTTGTGTTCACAAATTTTTTAACTAGATTCTTAAATTTCTTTGTAAATAAGTTTTTATATATTTTAGTCGTCAATCTGATTAAATTAACAGACATCATCTAGTTAAAATTGGAATTTTGGTACTCAACTTTTCGCCAACAATCGTAGGTAGCTTTGTCAGGAGTGGGATGAAAAAGGTACCTACGATGGTTAGCGAAATGTCGAATATCAAAACTTCATTCCAAGACTCTGGCCGTAGAACCCTCCACTTTATCTAGTTAAAATTAAAAATAAATAACTAGTTAAAAGGAATGAACCAAGCCATAAATTTTTTATAATAATTTTAGCTCTATGAGAATTTTAACAATTAATCTAATTAAATTTGATGAAAGCATCCTTTCTCAAAGTGGGGTGATTTTTATATAAATAGTGAGAACGATATTGATTTTTATCCTCGTTATTTATAATCTAGTTAAAGTAACAGTCATTATTTTGAAATTAAATTAGATTATGAAATTATATGTGTATTCCTAGGAATATGTGTATTCCTAGTTATACAAATACGAAAAAGTTAAACCGGTTTGAACTAGTTCAAATTTTAACTAGAAAAACTAGAATGGAAATTTTAACTAGAATGTATTGACATCATTTTCATTCTTTCAGAAAGTTTCATGTATTTAATTGTCGTTAACTGATCTCAAATTTTAGTGTGGATTCTAGACTTTTTTCAGCTAGATTTGTTATAAATTTTAACTATTAGAGTATATTTTTAAAAATTTTCTGTTAAATTATTCTAAGCTAGTTCAAATTTCAATTAGAAAGTCGTGTTAGTAATTTTTTTAAAAAACGTAATTACAACAGCTGAAAGAATAATTAATAATTAAGGGGGTTCAGTACCAAAAATTAATAACAACTTTTTTCCAAAATAATCGAAGCGTTTGCTTCATTAGTGTTCATAGAATGTTGAAAAAATAATTAAAAATTTTTTTTTTAAATAACAAGCTGTAAAAAAATTTTTTATTAAAAAAACAAGGCTTCATTATTTCACACCTACACGTATTATTCATTTACCCATAAAATTCTGCTTTTGCAATTGTAAAGTAAACATTTGATCTTCTGATTCAACATTAGATTTTTTGTTTTAAACTTTCAACTTTTGGTAATAAAAGGCTTGAAATTTGCCGTAAAACACGAACTTTTCTCTTACTCCTGTAAGACACATTCTTTTATAATGACACAAAAATCGTAAGTTAAAGCATCTAGTACTTTATTTTTTATAATTTAGTAACAAAAAAAAATTTTTTTTAGATATATTAACAAAATTGGAACTGAAAAACTGTGGATAATGCTTTAGGTTACCGCCCAATATTTGGTAACGCCTTGTTCTGTTGTTAGATCAAGGCCATGACCGCCCTACTTGCTAAATGTTTTGAAAACAAAACATAACAATTCTGGGAAAAAGAAAATGGAGATAGAAGCTTATATTCAATAATACTTGAATTTAACAAAATGTATTTTATCACAAACGGAACACTGATTTTTAACTTTTATTACAAATTGGTGATTAGGTAATTTTCCAAACTCTTGCACTCTGTAATTTTATTATACTCAACCAAACTGTAGCATGAATATAAAAAAGTGTACACTGATCCAATAATTAAGTTATTACGATTGGTCTAAAGAACTAAGGTACATATTGTTTAACTTTAACTGAATTTATAAACATCGATTTAATGCACAGATTCTTTTCTGCAGGATTGGTTTTTAGAGCTTCCATTCTTTATTTTTATAATCTTACACGTATTTATATTTACCAAATAAATAAATAATAACTACTATAATTCTTTATAAATTATAAATCAGAAAATGTAAAATGGAAAGAACTAAATTAATAAATTATGACCACATTGTTTAATGTAAAGAATAAAGATAAAATTTGTTTTTATAATCAAACGGACAATTAATTGATAAAACATTGTCAAAGTTTTTAGGAAAACATTACAGAAATTAAAAACCTTTCAATTGAAGGGACACTCTACTCCTCTTGCTATCTAGCATTTTTGAGATGGGGGTTGCTGAGGCTAGGAGGTTAGGGCGACAAGATTGAGTTTAGTTTTACAAGTTGGGGGGGGGGCTCTTTTAATTGAAAATTAACTTATCTCAAATTTTTGCAACAAATTATCAACAACAAGGTTATATAGGGTGCTTTATTTAAATGCGACATACTGTATCTAATATATATATATATACGTAAATAATTTTAAAAAATTACTGCACCAACGCCTAACCACTGGATATAATTAACAAAATGACTGTGAGCTGTGAGAGCAATATACTCATTGCTGACATTGCTAATAGTCAGGTACAGAAAGTCCTGGTGTTATAGTAGCTGATGCACTTTCAATAAATTCTCTGTTTTCATTTCTATTAATTGATTAAAAAATGTAAACAATAAAAATGATCAAATAATATGTAGCTTGTCTTATTCTTTTTTTTTTTAATTTTGAATCTGAGAAGTTCGTTTCGAATTCTTTCTTAATCGTGAAAAGCATTTTCTGGCTTTCGGCATGATTATTACCTCACACCTTAGACGCAAGCATAATAAATGCCTAAAATGTTTTTATACAATTTCATCGAAATTCGCTTGGTTTAGATTCTAAGTAAAAGAGTTTTTAGAGTGGGGTAGTCAAAACAATCGCAAATGTGGGACGAATCCGCTCAGCTAAGTGTTGCTAATATTTCACGCGATTAATGTCGAGTTCTTTATGTGACTCTCTCTATCGTCCAACCGGTAGGCGGTACAAGCAAAAATATTCTATTTGAAACTACTAGCGCCCCTATAGCGGATTTAGTTTGCGTAACTAACTACCGAACTTCCTTAAGTTAATAATGAAGAAACTGAAGTATTCTATTTAACCGGTTAACTAATAAATTCTAATTTGTATCTTAAAATTTTGTAAATAGATTTCTCATAAATTTTAACTAGAATAGAACTTCCAAAAATTATTATCTTTTAAATGGTTATGAGTATTACAGCTGTTAATCTAGTTAAAATAACAGTTATATTAGGGTGGGCCAAATAAATCGATTATTTTTTTTTAACTTCCGACACTGAAAAATTGATTCCTAGGCACGTTTAAAAAATGCTTTTTTAAGATGAACTCTTTAATTTTAATAGGAAAGGCTCTCTCATCGCAGTTTTTTTTTTCATTTCCATATGGTAAATTTCATATCTCGTTATTGCTTAATTGTACAGAAAATTTGTATTTACATTTTTTGTATAAAATTGAACGCTCTAAAAAAGGTATTTTACATTTTTTTATGTCTCTTACCATTTAGAAGATATTGGAAGTCAAAGTTTAAAGAATTTAACAAAAATTCCTTTTCTACTTCTAAATTTTATAACTCAGAGATAAATAAATATTTTAAAATGCCCAACATGTGGCCTTGTAGAAAATTAAACGCTCTATAAAAAAGGCCTCTTGTAGATAATTGATTATTCTAACCATTTAGAAGATATTCGCATTTTAAAAACCAAAATTTGATACTAAATCCCCAATTTTTCTAAAATGGTTGAAGTAATCAATTAACCACAAACGACTTTTTTTGTAGAGCGTTTAATTTTCTACAAAACCGTATGTTGCGCACATTATAATATTTATTTATCTACGAGTTATAAAATTTTGAAGTGAAAAAGAAATTTTTGCTAAAATTGTAAGATACCTTTTTTAGAGAGTTAAATTTCCTACAAAAAATGTAAATAAATGCTATTATTTAACCCAAATAATGCTAAGCGATTACTTTAATTAACTTTTTCTTTTATCAGAATCTTAATTTAATAAAAAAAATTAAACACAAACATTTTTTTATGGGTTTTATATTTTTATTTAGTCACGTGGCTTGGTGGAACTTATCACAATATTTGGTTAAATATTCTTGAATATTTTAACTGAAAGTCTAGTTAACGTAACAGGCATAGTTCAGTTAAGACTCACTGATTAATTCTTGCTACAATATAACTTCTCAGCTATAGAAATTATAAAATATAAACAAATTTAAATTTTAACCAGAAAGTACTTGGAACCAAAATTAAGAGTATTATAACTAGAATAAATTATATAACTTGACTCTCATTAGTTGTATCAAAAGAATAAAAGAAATGGTTCTACTGTTTTTAATTTATCACATGATTTTTGCATTTTATTGAATTTTCCTCTTTATTGGGTAGAAACTACCTACAACTTTTTTAGTGCAAAAGTACTTATTGAATTAACTCGTTTTAAAGATTTTAAAATAATCCTAGTAGCACAAAAAAAAACATTTGTATAAGAGAAATTCTGGTTTTCAGCATCTTTTCAACGAGAGCTATCACCTGTTAAAATGTTTAATTATACTTAAAAAACACCCTGTATATCAAATATTAAAAAATATTTTTTTTCAAACTAGCAGAAATATATGACAAATAGTCATTTAAAATATATAATAAAGACATAATATTTGAAAAAAATTTCTTTAATATTAGATAAATTTGGTGCTATTAGGGAAGAAATATAGCCCGCTATATATTTTTACAAATTGATATCTTTGAAATATAAAAAATTTGCAAAAATAGTATTCCTTACAAATTAAGAACATGCAGAGATTTTTTTCCGCTAAGAATGAAGATTTTCTATAAAAATCATTCAAATTGCTAAAAACCAGCTTCACGTCTATAAAACGATGTTTTTTCTCCAATTAAATATGCAGTTTTTTTACTAAAATAGTCAAAATTTTTTTACTAGAATATAACCTCTAAAAAAGACTGAAAGGCTAATTTCAAAATTTGTATATTATCGGTATTATCGCAAATTTTAATGCTTTTCTATGGCAACAACTAATCACAGCTCCAAATTTTTGTAATTTATTTGAGGTCATTATTAAGACTTCTGGTTTATTGTGCTCTCTATCACATTCAAAAAACATCCTTGGCTAGGCGGGATTCAAACCCACATCAGTTTTACTTTAGGTAGCTTGAATTTTTGGATTTTTTACATTTTTTTTTTGTCTAAGTCTGACCGAAAATTGAAAATATATGCCGACATCTTTTACTAAATCAGATTTTCTATCGTATCTAAAATTATATTACCCTTGAAATCGTTTTAATTTTTAATTGATTTAGTTGGCTTGAAATAATAAAAATCCTGAACAAATTTTGCTATAAAAATACATTTAAGTGTCCTTCCTGTTCCTCGTTGTCCCTATTCCCGATCCATCCAATCTAGAAAAAAGCCCGTGACGTCAAATATCTAAAAAAACTGTCGTTTTCAAATCGCTCTGAATTAATAATAATCGTATCCGCTCCAGTTGGCTCGTCACGGTCATCTTAAAATTCTTGATTCCTTTAAATAAACCGCGAATCTTCAGTCTTTAGATGCACTTTGCACTACAAATTGGTGTCTAACCGCCCTTAGTGCCCCATGACTTGCATTTATAATTGTGTTAAATTATCCGCACTCACCGATAAGACTTAATTTAATAATGCAGGTGGCGGCATCATCAATAACGCATTTATCTCCTGTCAAAATTCATTGTTAAATGGTGTGTGAGTCAATTCGATCAACCACGAATTTTTACTCCTAAATTTTAATTAACGACGAGACGTTTCCGACTGGTGAATGTACGTTTGCAGTTTTTTAGTTTTTTTCTCTAAGAAGGGTTGTAGAGGATGTTATGTCTGGCGAAAGGGTGGAAAGTGTTAAAAAATACATGCAGTGACAGATGAAATGCAGCAGTGATGAGTGGATCCGGTGTCAGATTTTGACATTTGGACCAGTTTTTGGCTGCAAGAGTGATAACAACAGAATAATACGTGATAAGTGACTTTGATTTCAAGGACACGGTTTAATAATGCACTAAATGTTATCACTTATTACCACGAACTATATTTTTGTGTTTATTAATAAATAAATTAAACAAGACGTCAAAAAACTTAAATTAACAGTTTGTAAAATATACAGGATTCGAATGACCAAATTGTTTGATTGCAGAAAATTACTCAAATGTTGTTTAGACAAAAATAAATAAATAAATTACGAGGATTTCAACCGATGACTAGTCAACTAGCAAATTTAAAATGTATTGTTCCCTCGGAATAAATTGGTCAGACCAAAAATTTCTGAGATAATATTTTTTAATTAAAAAAGTGATTACTTTGTCGTGGTAGTCCTTTGTGTTTGGTTTGTATGTAGCAATATGTTAGGATAAAGCAATCGTCTGTGCCCCAAGTTTTCGTAATGAATTCCCGTTTGTGTACTGAGTCTGTATGCAATATAATCAGAATGGAATATGGTATATAGAGACAGCTTGGGATCATTTGTTGACAAAGCCGTCCGTAATATTCCGTATCATTGTCGGCGGCAAAATCCGGAGAAAGGCCGATTATCGCTTTGGGTCTTTGTGGTATTAGTAGAGGGCAGGCAGAGAGGCGGCAAAAGCGTGCTATTAAAATAATAAACGGCCGCAATAAACCTAGGCATTACAAGCCTAGTATCGACAGCCCAGCAGGAGTCTGATTCTCGCGCATATTAATCGTCCGATAATTATGCTTTGGATTTTTTCGAAACGCCAGATCAGGCTCATGTTCCCCCGTCTCATATGCAAATCCCGAGCTGATTTAGCTCGTCTTATTTCTTTATCAAGATTGCAGCGCAAGAAGCGCCATTATCTCGATCATAATTATGAGGGATTTGCCCGTTTGGCCGGCTTTGTCTCTGCCAACTGAACCAATCAACGGTTCTTCGCCAACAATTCGCCAAGATAGAGCATAATACGGCGTACACAACCCTCTAAGACGTCTGATGGAATTGAGCGAAGCGAGCTCGCTTTGATACAAACTTTAAACAACATAAATACACACGGTTACAAAGAGATTGTAGCTATTGAAATGGCGATGCCGCCCCCGACCGCCGTCGACATCTCAATTATGATTATTTCCTTGCGGAAATTAAGACCCTCTTTCAACTAACACAAGATACTACATAATACCCAAACATACCAACTAAAAATCTACTTTGCAAACACCCAACCGAATACAATCAAATACATGAATCGAGACTTAATTAATTTAATACGTAATACCTAAATTACACGAGCACAAACTCATACAAAAACAACGTCTGCTCTCTCAACTATTCTTTGCTAAATTCAATCACAAAATTTTGATTTTACACAATTTTCTTTCAAATATAACTAACTAAACTAAATTTTCCGAATTTTCAACAAGAATGAATTTGTACAGTGGCACTAACGTTTTAGTGCGATTACGACTTAATTGGTCCGGTGAGGGTGGAATAAGAGGAGTGGGCATGACCTATTCCGGCAATGTTAGGTTCTTGGTTGAGGTACAAACACCTTTTATGGTCTTATTTTTGTCAGGACCTGTCATTTTAATCCTTATGCCCACTCCTGTTATTCCTCCCTCTACGAATTGGTCTTAAATATTTTACAATTTTTTATTACCTCGCACCAAAAAGGGATCGTTAAACGATTCGGTGCTTGTCACAACAGACCCTTATTATTGCTTTATTGCTTTTTTCTACGTATTGTGGTACTTAAAAAGGCTGTAATCGCTCTTTACCGCTTGCCGTACTATACTGTGGAACAATTAAACATTAGACTTTGAGGAAAAAAATAGTAATTTTTTTTAGTCTCTTTGGAGCGAGGACGTAAGGGACAAATTACACGATTTTTTTTTGTCAGATATGCACATCGTCAGATATTGAAATTAGGTGATTCGGGAGAAATAAACACTGAAAAGAGCAAGTCAGTGGTCATCTTAAAGATCTTATTTTTGAAAACTAAAAAAGTGTACTCGACCTGACCCCAAACACTCTTTCTTTTCAAATAAAGTTTGCGAAAAGATAATAACTATTATTTTCTCAATTCAGTACATTTTTTTTTTAGTTAAAATTTAATTTTCTATTTCTAAAGCTGAGACTGTTCGAAGTGTACGTGACATACGGGCATCACAGCTTTAGAGGTATTAAATTTTTCTAATTTTATGTAAATAAAAAACAACTGAATAAAGATAGAAAAAATCTAGAAAAATTTGAAGAGGAAATTAATATGAAATAAAACAATCATGTCCAATTCTACTTTTTCTCAAAAATATATGCTTAGCTCATGCAAAAACTGTCAAGTATTCTTGTCAACCGAGTTAGATGGCGCTAGTGCGTGCAGTTTTTGTCTAAACTTAGTAATCTTGGCTTCATTGGTTTCCATAATTCAGTAAACAGCAGTAATCACAGTAAACAGATTAACAATAAATAGGTGCTGGATTTTGTTATTTGACAGTCACAATAATACCGTCATGGACGGATTATGATAGTCAAGAGTCGGTAAAACAGGACGCTATAAGCGTTTTTAATTAAATTTTGGCATCGTTGATTAATAAAGATTTAATTTTTTTCTGAAGCATATTAACTGCGTTTTTCTACTAAAAAAAATTCATTTTATATAGTCCTTAAGATATTACGTAATCAACAACTACTGACGGGGTTGGCAGCATTGAAATGTTACTTAAAATTGGCTGTTCTGGCCAAATTTCAAATTCAAATATGACGTTTCTAAAATTTGTCATTAGTTGTTGCTAAAGTTTTGTTAAAATGATTTTCGAATTAGAACATGACATTTTTATTGCAATATGATACTTCAAGTGTGTAGTCTGCAATGAAATTAATAGTTGACAGTATTACTTGGACTCAACGTACGTCCAATTTTAATAAATTTACCCCAAAATGGTTGTAGATTTTACTATGTTTAAACAACACTGCATGCGGGTTGTAGAACATCTTTTAAATACAGGTTATGTTGCAAAAACAAAACCTGATTTTTTCCACTCTTACTCTTACTGAAGATGTTGTAGAAAAAAAATTGTGTTCGAATGGAGCGAAACACCCAAAAATCTGTGAAGCTCTCATTGTAAACAGGTTTTACTTCTGATTAACCCCGAATACACTAATTACTGTATTTAATACACTAAAACGACGAGTTAAATTATGAATTGAAAATAAGGGTGCAAACGTTGAAGCTGACGTTTTAATTTAGTTTCTGTTTTTC
The DNA here is from genome assembly GCA_029207805.1 of Tribolium confusum. Classification (NCBI taxonomy): domain Eukaryota; kingdom Metazoa; phylum Arthropoda; class Insecta; order Coleoptera; family Tenebrionidae; genus Tribolium; species Tribolium confusum. Next base: position 16,789,849 of record JALGAY010000005.1, read on the forward strand.
TATTTGCTTTATTTTCCATTGTATTATTTAATAAAATCATTATTCATCTTGAAAATAGTTTAATTATAAAATTTCATTTAGTATTTTCTTGACAGGAGGAAGACAACCTACATAGGAAAAATCTAACTTTCTTATTAACTTTTTTTTGCAAAAAAAATTCTGGTAATTGCATTGCCAACTCAATCATTTATTGATTACTGTGTATTACAAAACTACAAAAAAATCAATGCAACTTTTCTATTGTTTACACAATAAATAAATAAGAAATGTTTCTTCAAATTACTAAGAAATTATATAGAAACTAAAAGAAGAGCAGAATAAGGACCCTTTGCATTTTTTATCGATTACACATAGCAAAATTTGAGATTTTTTTTGATCTTGTAATGACCAAATTGTCTTCTGGCGACTGTGGAATACTTTAGAAATTTAAAATTTAATTTTGTATATCTGAATTTATGTCCAACTTTTCTCATAAGTTTGCCATTCTTGAATAATTGGTATATGAAAAAACAAATGACCGCAATTTAAAATTTTAGTCATGAAAGTGATTTGATGCCAAATGAATTTAGTTGATAGATGTGTTTCTCATTGAAACAATTAATATCGGAATAATTTTTGCAGCTGAGATCAAAGCGACAGTTTTATTTGTTCAGAATCTTTTATTTGGTAAAATAAATAAACGAAATTTATTATTAATAGATTTATGAGGTCATGATATCGATACAGAATTTATTAAGTTATTGATAGCATCCGTTTGTGTTTTGAGTATATTTTTTTCGAAAAAAATTTAAATAAGAGAAAAAATGGTGTTGTAAACGGCATGCGCTTGGTTGCCACTGTTATCCCATGTGGGCACGCGTAATTTATTAATTTCATGGGATAACGAAGCTGCTTGACGTCCGCGAACAGGTTCGAGCTTCTCTATGAACCAGTCAATGCCCCAGAATATTATTTAATTCCAACTTATTCACCATTTAAATTATCTGACAAGTGCAGTTTGTTTCTCTCCACTTGCAAATTTTTAAACAATTTCGAGCTTATTCAATCTGCATACATTTGTAGCTTTAAGATTGAAACTGTCCGAGTTAGATGCCATAAAAATTCATATTTACGACGGCGCATCTTGTTAACTAACGTGCTTACTATGGCAAACCAGATTAATCATAAATGTTAATCTCGATTTTACAAATTATGTGCAATAAAATATCAACGAGCCAGTGTCCTCGCCATATCGGGCTCTAGCCTCGTTAAAACGCTCAAATCCTTATTATCAAGGCGAAAAACTAAACAGGGAATCTCAGGAATTTCGACGACAACTTATCATAAAAATAAACGGACACACTCCCAGCGAAATAAACACTACGAACATCTGTTTTAACCATCTTTCAAAAATCCAATACTCTCCCTAATTATAGATTAAGTGCAAAATGCGTACGGTTCTATCACGTCACTACTGTTATTTTTGATATTAACCCCTCTATATTTACTCGGACGATCTATTAAAACATACTAGCGGTTCTATTTAAAAGTAAGAACCGAGAATTTTGTGCCAATCACTGACGTTAGGATAGTTGTTGTTTACTCATCGGAGATTTCCGACCTCGCTACATATCTAATTTTTCAAAAAAGAACCGCCAAATATTATTTTATAACATCTTGAGTTGTTCAACGCGGCTAGATGCCAATATTAAACGTTGCTAGGGCACTTTCCGAGACCTTTATGTCATGTTACATGCCTTCTATGAAGTCTTTCTCAAAAAAACTCAATTCTTCAACAATTTTATAAACTCAACATTAGCATTGACATGAAAGCAGCACCTATTTATTTTTTATTTGTATTTTTTTCTATTTGTTAACACTCTTAATTTTTTTCTTTTGTTGCTTATTAAATAAATGGAATTAAGGGATCCTAAATTTAAAAGTTCAACATTTTGAAGTCAGGACTACGCAAAAAACCATAGTAATGAGGATTTATAAAACTCCAGATTTGTGGAGAAACTAATTCTAAGCATATTTTCTGAGATTTTCAAAATTACAGAAATATGAATTTTTAGAAAAATTATTTTAAATGAGTTTGACATGTTTTTGATAGAATATAATCAGAAATTTCTGTTTATCTATAAAAGGACGAAATTACTTGGAGATCCTTACATACAAAAACTCAAAATTTTCAACTGATCTAGAAGTTCGGACTAGAACAAATCACATTTTATTAAATTTCGGATTTGTAGATAAATCTATTACAATTAGAGCATTTCATGAGAATTCAAGTATCACAGAAATCTTTTTTCTTCTTCAAAAAGCAAGTTTTGAAGACTAAAGAGAGACAGAAATCTTTATTCATCTAAAAAGGACGAAATTACTTAGAGATCCTTAAATGCAATAGCTCAAAATTTTAAAGGAATCTAGAAGTTCAGACTAGAACAAATCAGGATTTATTAAATTCCGGATATGTAAAAAAATCTGTTTCAATTAAAGCATTTTATGAAAATTCAAGAATCACAGAAATCTCAGAATTTTGAGGGGAATTATTTTGAAGCAGTCTACAGTCGTGTTCTTCTTTAAAAAGGAAGCTTTTAAAACTAAACAGAGACAGAAATTTTTTAAATTAAAAGTTTAAAAAATTTAAAGGATTTAGCTGTTCGGACTAGTAGTACAAATCAGAATTTATTGAGATTTGGATTTGGGGAAAATCTGTTTCAATTAGAGCATTTTCTGACAATTCAAGAAATCCAGAAATCTGAATTTTAAAAAGAAAGTTTTCAAAACCAAACATAGACAGAAATTTTTATATATCTACGAAAGGTCGAAATTGCTTAGAGATCCTTAGGTTCAAAAGCTCAAAGTTTTTAAAAAAATTTAGAAGTTCGGTCTAGAACATATCAGGCTTTATAAAAAAATCTGTTTCAATTAGAGCATTTTATGGAAATTCAAGGATTACAGAAATCTGAATTTTTAGGGAAATGGTTTTAAGTCGGTTTAATATTTGTTGCCTTCTTCAAAAAGAAAGTTTTTTAAACTAAAGAGACAGAAATTTTTATTTATCTATAAAAGAACGAAATTACTTAGAGATTCTTAGGTTCAAAATCTCAAAATTTTAAAGGAATCTAGAAGTTTGGACTATAACAAATCACGATTTATTAATTTCCGGATTTCTAGAAGAATCTATTTCAATTAGAGCATTTTATGAAAATTTATGAGTCACAGGAATCTGAATTTTTGCGAAATGATTTTCAATCGGTTTAACATTCGTTTTCTTCTTCAAAGAAAATTTCAAGACTAAATGAGACATTTTTATTTATCTAAAATCCAACGAAGTTACTTAAAAAAACCGCAAAATTTTTTAGGGGTCTAGAAGTTCGGACTAAACAAATCAGGATTTATCAAATACCGGATTTGTAAAAAAACTATTTCAATTAGGATATTTTCCAAAAATTCTAGAATCCCAGAAATGTGAATTTTTAGGGAAATGATTTTAAATTGGTTTAACATTAATTTTCTTCTTCAAAAAGAAAGTTTTCAAGACTAAACAAAGACAGAAATTTTAATTTATCTACAAAAGGACAGAATTACTTAGAGCTACTTACATTCAAAAGCGCAAAATTTTTCAAAGGATTTAGAAGTTCGGACTAGTCGGCTAGTACAAATCAGGATTTATTATATTTTGGATTTGTAAAATACTGATACTGAACTGATCGTATTATTTTGTTCGCGATGCCGGGTGAAGTAGACGGTTCGCAAACAACTCGCTGTAAAAAGTGTAAAAACAAATGTGCTAATGGCCCTAAATGCCTTAACTGTGGTTCGACTTATCATCCTAGCTGTGCTAGTCTTTCCCGAAAAGTTAAATCTGTCAGTGAAAATGTGATTGACTGCTGTTCGGCAAATTTGGTTTCCGAAGATGTTGAACTGGAATCTCCGTTTTATGAAAACGACCAGAAGCGGTTACTTCAAGAAATCAATTATTTGAAAGTAATTATTAATCTTAAGGATATGATTATTGCTGAATTACGAGAGGAAATTGGTCTTTTCAAAGAAAACGATCAATTGAAAAACGTGATAAAAGTCTTGCAAGGTGACGCTATCTTAATCAACGATAATTCAAAAAACAACCTTCACAAAACATTTAAATCGATAGCAGTCAATGAACCCCAAACATCAGCTGCTACTTCGGGCAAAATTCTTCCAAAAAAAAATGCCTCTCCCCGTTCAACTATGCCTGCTTCTTCGCCTCCTCCCGTCGAGGTATCGGACCTAAAAGAACATTCGCAACAACCCACACTAGTGCAACAGCCAGGCGATCGGGAAAATTTCAGTAATGTTTTTCTTCGTCAAAATCGTAATCGTCATGCAACAACGTACGCTCAGGTGACTAATGAATCATTGTTAAGGCCGGAACAACCTATCCAAGAGGAACATCAAAACATCAGGGATGATCTTCGTTCACGAAGACGTAATCGTCCTACGGTGAGCTACGGTACTAATAAAGATATGACTGATTTGGAAGCCTATATTCCATTGTCATATCTGCATGTTTCGAAACTGAATAACAAGTACAATCTTCAAGATATTATAGACTACGTCAAAAAAAACATTCCCGATAATGACATAAATGATGACATCACGTGTGAAGAACTATCTGTTAGATCAAAATCTTACAAAAGTTTTAAGCTAGGTATTCCAGTCTCACTAGTAAATACGGTTTTGGATCCAAGCTTTTGGCCTTCACATGTAGCCATTAAACGCTTTGTAGACTACAAAAAAAGGAATTTTCAGCCAGCAGTAGATGCAGCGCCTCCAACCTAAGAAAAAATGTAAAAAACTAATTTTGTCGCAAAAACTTTCTGCAATTGATCTTAGCAAATTTTAATCTGTTGTATTATTTTGTGTTATGTTTATTGTAAGTATATTTATTAGTATTTTATTATGTTTTAACTATTTCTCTAGGTTAAATTATAAAATCAGATTTGTGTCTGCCATTTAACCTTTTGTACATTTTTGTTTTAATGTGCAATAAACTTTATTATTATTATTATTATTAAAAAAATCTATTTCAATTAGAGCATTTTATGAAAATTCAAAAATCACAGAATATAAATTTTTAGAAAGTTGATATTTAATTAAATTGACAATTATTTTCTTTTTGAAAAAAAAAGGTTGCAAAACTAAACAGAGACAGAAGTTGTTATTCATTTGCAGAAGATTATAAAATTTTATTAATTGTTTTACCAAATTCTATATTATTTTAATTAATGAAATTAATTAAATTAAATTAAATCTTATAATTTTGCTATTTATAAGATTTCAAATATTGCAGAAAACAGAATTATTTTTTTTTTAATCACATGCACATGTTTTTCTTCTTGAATAATTGCAAAACTAAACAGAGACAGAAATTTTTATTTATTTACAAAAATGCAAAATTACTAAGGATCCATGATCCAAATCTAAATTTAAAAAAAATAATTTGAATCAGTGTGATACGATAATAATAATAAATAACAAGCGTTTATTAACGTCAAAATTATTTTTTTTTTCTTGAAAAAAACAGAAACAAAAAAGAACGAAATTAGATCAAGATACTAGATTCAAATGCTTCAAACTGTAAGGTATCTAGAAGTCCCGACTATTAGTTAGTAGTCAGGATTTATAACATTCTGGATTTGTAAAAAATTTATTTCATTTGATATACATATTTGAAAAAATCTGAATTTTTCAAAAAAATATTTTTATTTCGTTCAACATATTTTTCTTCATGAAAAAGAAAGAACTAAACTAAACTAAACTAAACTAAACAAAGAGAAAAATTAGTTTTTTTTTAAAGCACGAAACTAATAAGGAATCGTGGTTTCAAACCTCAGAATTTTCAAAATGTTTTGAAATCCGGACCAGTTGAAATGAAAATTTTTAAAATTCTGAATTTGCAGAAAAATCTATTTTTTCGAGTTCATTAGGATTTCAGTTCGAGTAGGTGCCAACAAAAAGGGTGCTATGGCTTATGGCACTGTACAAATCTCGTATGTCATTTAGACCTTTATGACGTCTATGTAAAAAAAAAATAGTAATTTATTTGAATTCTCGAACAATTTGGTAAACTCAGTACTAACATCGGTGTGAAGGAAGCTCACCTTTATTTTTAATTTATTATTCGCTTAACTTTCTTTGATTTTGATCTTATCGCTGTCTTCTTCTTTTAATTGTTAAAAAAATGAAACTGATTCTGATATATTTTTTATTTTTTATCGGGATCGCATTTGCAATGTTGCTTCTTAATTTTACTAATTCTGACGATGAAATCGTGTTTGAACTACTCATCAATTGGTCAAATAAATGGAAATAAACAAGGTATTCGATCGAATTGACGGCTGAAAAGCTGTCAAACAGTAACATTTCAACATTCATAACTATTGAAAGTAGAATTTTCCAGATATCAGTGATAAATAATTAGTTTCTAGTATTTCTAGTATTTTGATGAGCAGTGGACATAGAACGTTGTACGCGGCTCGCTTATAAAGTCCAATTGACTAGGCCTGCCCCGTAAATAACTATTTCCGCGCCATCTGCCGTGTTAAAATATCACTGGAACATCTTCCCCTTTCTCCAACAGCTGTGTGTTCCATTCATGTTGTTTAAAATTAGCTGTTCGACGATGTGTATCAAGATATTTCAAATTTAGTAATCCATAACTCTCGTAAAAAATTGTTAATTTTCTCAAGAATTATGTCCCTCTTCCATTCTAAACATAGCTGAAAATTTGAAGTACATCTAAAAATACATCCCGAATGTAACTCTACACTTTTTCCTCTCATTTCTCTTCCTAAAAATACACTGAACTTGACCAATCGATGTCTCAAACGAACCTCTTAACCAATAATTAAGATGGGATTTTTCTCCCAATTAAAAACGGACCGATTTTTAATAGCATTCGAATAGTCAAGTGGCCGACGAATGAAAGCCTTCTATTGTTCCCAACTAAACAAATGACTGCTCTTATAAAATAATACGCACTTGCCACTTATAATACGTTCGTTGAGCGTGTGATCTGATTCGGTGAGCTTTAAAAGCACAACTTGACGGAAATTGGGGATATAAAGAATGATTTGTTCAAAGGAAAAAATTCAAATGAATCAAACTACTTGTTTTACGTGCTGCCACCTGTATGCAATCCTAGCAGGTATTACAGGTTTCTGTGACTTGTTTATCACTTGTTTACGATTATGTAATACACTAATTTACATAAAAAACAAACCGATGCTGTTCATTGACCCAAACATGCCAAATTTCAATAATTACAGTTTTTAAAATACACAAAATTATGTCCACTCAAAAAATAAAAAATATATACAGAATTATTCACATTGAATAATGAACAACAGGGATACCTGCTAACACTTTGTTCTGTTTGACTCTAAAAATCTCTATTTCACTGTCAAAAGTATCAATACAGGCAGAGATACTGATTTTTTCTTTTCTTTTTTTTGATTATAGCTGCGTTTTTGATGCACATTTTAAAAATATTGCGGTTTATATACAGGCTGTTCCAATATTAAAAAACACTAAAGTTATGTTTTTTTTAATGGAATCTACTCAGTTTGATTTAATTTTTGGATTCTATGCTAAATTACAAATAACATTTATAGGTTGTTTTTATTTATCTGTTATCAATTTTGATTTGTGGCGCTTTTTTACCAGAATTTTTGAAATGCAGGGGTCTGTCTAAAAATTCGTACTGTCTAAATGCTTGCACACAAGTTAAAGTAAGAAACGCCGTTTGATTCCTGAATGGTTGTCGCATATTTTAAGTGTTTACTCAACAACCAACTCAGTGGCATGTGCCTACTGCGATTTTTTAAACATGACAAATTGAAAATATCAAAAACTCATTTTTTTCAAATGACACCTATTTATTATTGTACCAATCAAAGGATCTTTTGAGAAGCATTCCATCAATATAAGGTTTGTATAGTTTAGTGTAAAATTCTAAGTTGCTATTTTAAATTAACTATGTTTTGATAAACTTTTCTGTTTTGGACAATAAAAATCGAGTGGGGCTTATGGACAAAAAAAATAGCACAGAAAATAAACAAAAGTATGGAATTGGAAATTTTTTGTTGCAAGAAAATGTACAATATTGTGCACAATTGAATTACAGAGAAAATTAGGTAAAATCTAACATATCGCAAAGCAGTATTAACCCAATTTAGTCGAAAAATGTAAAAACATTATCAAATAAAAAAAACATTAAAGCTATTTTACAATTTTCTTTATAGCAGATGCTCAAAAATATTATCATTTTCTTCAATACAAGTATGCAGTCTTCGTCTAAAAGATAGTCTAACACGACTTAGCATATCTGCATTTATTAAATGGAATGGATCGCGTAATCTTTATTTCATATCCTCCGCAGTTGTTGGTCTCAGTTTATACACCTTTTTTTTCTCAAATCCCCAAAGGAAGAAATCAATCGGAGTAACGTCTTGAGAATGAGCAGGCCAACTGATTGCTCCTCCTCTGCCTATCAAACGATTTGGAAAAGTTTCGAAATTTCGTTTAAAAATTGTCGAACTACTCAATAATAATGTACAGGAGCTCCATCCTGCTGTAGCCACATGATCCTTCGCGTATGCAAAGCCAGATTTTACGTCAGAAGTGGCAGATCATTTTGAAGGAATTCTCGATACCTTACCCCATTTAAAACATCATCAAAAAAGAACGGACCGATCTCGTGGTCCTCAAGAATTCCGCTCCAGGCATTCAATGAATATCTATTTTGATGATCAATTGTCTGCATCCAATGAGGGTTTTCAGTCGCATAGTAATGCATGTTGTGTCGATTAACAGACCCGTTACTCTTAAATGTTGCTTCATCACTAAACAAAATTGTGTGCATAAAGTTCCAATCGTTATTAATCAAATCATCCATGGTTTCACAAAAATTTACTCGATTTTGAAAATCATCTCCAAAAAGTTCCTGATGTTTGGTAGGGATGAAACTTGTGTTTACTTGTGGTAATTCGATTAATACTGGTTCGCGGTATGTCAGTTTGTGACTCAATTTCTCTGCAACTCAGTTCTGGATTTTCTTGTAACATTAAAAGAACTTCCAACTCGAGGTTTTCGTCTATTTTTCGTGTTAATACTTATTTTTTCTGGCACGTAACGAACGCTTCCTGTAGCATCAAATCTATCCTTCAATTTTTTAAATGCAGCCCTTTCCGGCAGTCTTGCATTTGGGTGTTTTCATTTGTAGAGTCTTTGAGCCAATAAAATATTACGATCCGCTTCACCAAGACTGTATACCATGTTAATGAGTTCTTGAGTAAAATTCATTTTAGGACTTATAATCTTCACAATAAAATTGACAGATTGTAACAATGTCAGAAGCCTACTCGATTTTAGGATATCAACTTAGAATTTTACACTAGACTGTACAAACCTTATTTTGATGGTAAAAGGCTTGTCAAAAGGTCTTTGGATTGGTACAATAATAAATAGAGGGCGCCATTTGAAAAAAATGAGTTTTTTTCATTTTCAATTTGTCATGTTTAAAAAATCGCAGTAGGCACATGCCCCTGAGCAGGTTGTTGAGTAAACACTTAGAAGATACGACAACCATTCAGGAATCAAACGGCGTTACTTACTTTAACTTGTGTGCAAGCATTTAGAAAGTACAAATTTTTAGACAGACAGCATTTCAAAAATTCTGGTAAAAAAGTGCCACAAAAATTGATAACAGATAAATGAAAACAACCTCTGTAAAAGTTATTTGCAATTTAACATAGAATCCAAAAATAAAATCAAACTGACTAGATTCCATTTAAAAAAAAAAACATAACTTTAGTGTTTTTTTAATATTGGAACACTCGTATATTCGTCAGTAATTTGCAGGATGTTTTATTTTGTAGACACAAATAAAAGGCTAGTATTTTACTAGTTAATAATGAATAAATAATTTTAGGTTTTCGAAAGTATCTTTATCAGTAAGAAAAAAATGTTTTGGTAAAATGAATGAGCAGGGTCATAAAAAACTCATTTTTTTTCAATTTGATTTGAAATTCTGGATCGTATGGTTAATTCCATTGTGACAGAAATACAAGTGCAATATCTTAAGTGATTTTCTGTGAAGTTTATGATACGATATAAAAAATTGATCCTCCAGTGTAGTTGTAATTTTGTTTTTGTTTTTGAATCGTCTGTGATGCGATTAGTAGTATGAAAGGTAGAATAATTCGCATTTGGTGTAGAGTAATCCCTCGGGAGTTTACGTGTCGTTAATTGAGTGTGCTGGAACAATGTGTGAACACCCTCTCATCATGTCGTGTTCGTCGATGCGTTCTAAGTTCAAAGCATCCGTTTCTGATCGTGATTTTGATTCAGTGAATAATTCCGTCCCTTTCAAGACAATAACTCCGGTATTTCCGCGTTGACGTAAACAACAAATCCGGGGCTGTTGGGCGTCAGCCCCCCGATCGTGGGGCAATTGAACGTCGTAATTGGTAATCAGCGGTGGCGTGGAGACCGCGCCACGTGTCGCAAACAAGTGCCCACGTGATGAATACATACCCCTTTGAATCGCCCCCTCCCATTATGTTATTTTAGGATTTAACAAGGGTTTCTACTTGACATCAAAGGGGGAGCAAACGCCACCTAGTCAATATTTGAGCTGGACAAATATGTGGTTTATTAAAAACCGACGTGATTATCATAAAATTCACAGACTGGGGTAATTAGGGAGAAAACAAAAGGGGAGGGTTTACAGCTGGGTTAATTACCCCGAACACTGGGTTGGTTCATGACTTTGCGGACCATAAATCATAATTCATACGCAGGGGTTGGATGAATACAATATGCTAGCTCGCCCCACTCGATGATGTCTTCACGCCTTGCTCTGACACCATTCAAGGATTTATTGATTATACCAAACAAATTGACACCAAATTATTAAAGGGCCTAAAGGCTTTCATACACATATGCAATTTTAGCTCAAGATATATTCTATTGTTTGACTATTTCAAGTTTGACTTCTTTTAATAAAGTCCATTTAAATGATTTTGACACGTAAAGCAATAAAACAGGTGGAGCTTTTCAACACGTGCTTACGTTTTGCTTAAGTTTAATAACAAATAACAAGCGGAAAATAAAAAAAAAAAATTGACCGTGACCATCCATGTAAAAGCCAGAAACAAGCCTTTTTTTATCGGAAAGAACAAAAAATGGTTATTTTTGACCTTTTTAGTACAATGTATCAATGGTCTTAGATAAGACTTAGTGATGAAGATGTCAAAATCACATTTCTTAAAATTCATATTCTTCGATTCTTTAATTATTACAAAGCACGCTATTAGTAATAAATTTTTTTAGTAATCTCTAATTTTATAAATTCGGCTTTTAGTCCTTTTTACTTTCTATTAGTCCCGATTTCTAGATACCTTGACAATTTTGAGTTTTTGAATTTAGAATCTCTTAGATTTAGAAATTTTGTCCTTTTGTATATAAACCAAAATTTCTGTATCGTTTTGCAGCCTTTCTTTTTGAAAAGATAGACATGTCGAACTGATTCAAAATAATTTTTCTAATAATTCAGATTTCTGCAACTCCTGAATTTTTATAAAACACGCTAACTGTAAAATAGATTCTCTTGTAGATCCAGTTTTGTATAAATTCTGCTTTCTACTAATCCGGAAATCTAGACAGATTAGGATTTTTTTTTAATTCAGATTTCTGATATTCTTGACTTCTTATTAGAAAATACACGAATTAAAACAGATTTTTCTATAAATCCCAAAATAATTTAAATTCTGATTTCCACTAGTCCGGATTTCTAGATACTTTAAAATTTTTAAGCTTTTGAATTTAGGATCTCTTAGTAGTATCAGGAATTATTCTAATCATCCTTTTGTAACCAAACAGAAATTTCTGCCTGTGTTTCCTGTGTAGTTTTGCAATCTTCCTTTTTCAAGAAGAAACACATTTCAAAGTGATTCAAAATCATTTTTCCAATAATTCAGATTTCTGCGATTCTTGAAGTAATATAAAACGCACTAATAGTAATAAATTTTTCTACAATTCCTTATTTTTATAAAGTGTGGTTTCTACTAATCTAGGTACCTTGAAAATTAAGAGCTTTTAGTAATATAGTCCTTTTGTAGATAAATAAAAATTTCTGTTTTGCAATCTTCCTTTTTCAAACTAAGACTTTTGTTCTAAATAATTTTTGTTTCTTGAAAGTCAGGCAACGTCAGAATTTTTGGAAATCCCATAGAAAACGTCTCAACAAATAAATAGGCCCTTCTGTGACTTCATGCCATGCAATTTTAGATTCTAGGGTTCAATAAAATCGAACAGCGCTACAAATAGTCTCTGAATCAAAAACGGAAAGATGCAATTGATAAAATTAAACCAACTGTCTTGGCAAAAATCGAAAATTTGATCTAGATGGTCAGGATTTGCCAGCTTAGCCACAACATCCATTTGGCCGACATTAAATTAAATCCTGCGTATCTGTGTATAAATTTTACCTGGTAATAATATAATTCGCTAAAAAAATATCGTGTAACGATGAAATTGTTTATAACAAATATACAGGAAAGAGAAAATCTCGAATACGTTTCGTTGATCTAAATACGAGTTGTTTGTTTATGGCTGTTGTAATTTTAAAGAGTGTGTACCTGTCAGTGGTGATAAAATAGGTAAAACTTCTCGTTTTAGTGCCTCTCCATGTGTGGCTTTGAAAAAAAGTTCGTCAATAAAAATTGTGTAAATCCGTGTTAAAGCCTCGTTATAAAAAGCGTAATTTGTGTACTGTGTGTCATTCCGTAATGACAGTTGATTTGGTGTTTCTAAATATACTCTGTACTAAAAGTCTGTTCCAATTTGATATATTCCGGCTTAGTATCAAGCTTAGAGCCTAGAACACAGTGCTAATAAGTTTTATCGGGAAAGCACCTCGTCGAAGGCATAATCCCGTCATCCCCGCATTGTAGGTTGACATGACAAATCCCTCGGGACGCGCCTGTCTGAGGCTTATATTCCTTGTCACATCCACACTCTATTCTGGATTATTTCTTTTTATACCGGTGCTGCCTCAGGCCGTCACACCCGGTCTTAACCGCTTGAATATTCCTCTTCGTTGGCATCGAGTTTATGGACTGGGAACCGAGTCCGGGACTGATTTACAACACGAAAGCGGCTGAGTGATGGCCCGCGAGAAACAACAGCCTTCACGTGTTACATAAATTCTAAGTGCCAGCACGATGCCGCTGCTTTACGACTAGCACTTTCCTATTCAGATTCAGGACGAACAGACTTTAATCATTGGCGCCCAAACGGGCAGATTTGATTCACTGACGGAGGAGACAGAAGGCGTGTCGCAGCTCGAGCGTGAAATCGGGAACGACAAGGCGCCTGCATCGACGCCTCCACCGGGATACGACACGTCCACGATGCGGGTCCCACAGGAATTATACTAATCACAATCTTACCAACGGGATACGAAGTCATCAACGCTATATACAAACACACAAAAGATACTGACACAAACATTTCTTTCTTAACGTTTTCAAAAAAATCTTCAAAATGGTACAGGAAGTGACCATTTTCCAGTAAAATAACAACAAATGTTGAAAAATGAGGAAAAGAGTAAGAGGATCTAAATGATTATTGGACTTTGAGTTGGTCAACCCATGCAAGTAATTCGTTCTTTTGTAAATAAATAGAAACTTCTGTCTCTGCTTATTTTTGCAATCTTCCTTTTTCAAAAAGAAAAACCTAGGAAATTGATTAAATATCATTTCTCTATAATTTCAGTATTCTAAGGTTTAAAGTTTAAAACACTTAATTGAAACAGATTTTTTTTACTTTATAAATTTTGATCTCGACTAGTCAGGAATTTTAAATACAATGAAAATTTTGAGCTTTTGAATTTAGAATCTTTTAGTAATTTAATCCCTTGTAGATTAAATAGAAATTTCTCTGTTTAGATTCGCAAAGTTTTTTTAAAAAAAGAAAATCATGTCTACCTAATTCAAAATCACATTTCTAAAAATTCAACTTTTTGCAATTCTTTAATTATTACAAAACGCACTACTAATAATACATTATTTTACCAATCTGTAATTTCATAAATTCCGCTTTTAGTCCTTCTTACTTTCTATTTTTAATTCATATTTCTAGATACCTTAAGAATTTTGCGTTTTTAAAAAATATGGAATCTCTTTAATTAGATAATAATGTCTTTTAGTTTGACATTTTTCTTCTTGAAAAAAGGACGATTTCAAAAACGAAAATTTCTCTTTATCTGCATCTACCTAAATTACTATGAGATCTTAAATTCAAAAATTTATAAACCTAAAATTCCGGATTAGTAGAAATCCTAAAATTCAGTTATAATTCAAAAATCGCAAAAATCTGAATTATTAGAAAAATGACTCTGAATCAGTTTAACATGTGTATCTTTTTGAAAAATGAAAATTGCAAAACGAGTTGCAACCAACACAGGCAGAAATTTCTATTTATCTACAAATGCTATTACAAAGAGATCCTAAATTCAAGAACTTAAACTTTTCAAGGTATCTAGTCTGGACTAGTGGAAATAAGGGTTTATATAATTCTGGATTTATAGAATAATTTGTTTTAATTCGTGTATTTTCTAAAAAGTTAAGAATGTCAGAAGTGTCTAATTTTCTGGACTAGTAGAAAGCAGAAGTGGTACAAAACTGGATCTACAGGAAAATCTATTTCACAGTTAGCGTGATTTATAAAAATCCAAAAGTTCCAGAAATCTGAATTATTAGAAAAATTATTTTGAATCAATTAGATTTGTCTTTCAGAAAGAAAAATTTCAAAATTAAACAGAGTCAGAAATTTTGGTTTATATACAAAAGGACAAAATTTCTAAAAAATTCCAAATTCAAAAAACTCAAAATTCTCAAAGTATCTAGAAATCTGCACTAATAGAAAATAAAAAGAACCAAAAGCGGAATTTATAAAATTACAGATTGTTAAAAAAATATATTAGTAGTAGTGCGTTTTGTTAAAATTAAAGAATTGCAGAAATCTGAATTTTTAGAAATGCGATTTTGCTCTTCTAATTTGAAATTCAGTTTATATACAAAAAGACAAAATTTTTAAGAGATTTGAAATTAAAAAACTCAAATTTTTTAAAGAATCTACAAATCTGGACTAGTAGAAAGAACTAGATACCTACTAAAGAAATTAAAGAGCGGGATTATAAAATTATGGATTTGTAAAAAAAATTGTATTAGTGCGTTTATAACAAATTTCAAAATTGTAGAAATCTAAACTTATTGAAAAAAAAAAAAAAAATTTGCAGATCTGAAAAGGCAAAAATTTGAATTTATCTATAAAAGGATTACATTACCAAAGATCTTAAAATAAAAACTCAAAATTTTCAAGGTTTTTAAAAGTCCTAACTAGTGAAGCTCAAGACTGAAAAAAATCTGGATTTGTATAAAATCCGTTTCAATAAACGTGTTTTATAAAAATTTAAAAAGTTCGTAAGTCTGAATTTTTAGAGAAACGATGTTCAATCAGTTCAATATATTTTTTTTCTAAAAAAAGGAAGAATACAAACTAAAAAGAGACAGAAGATTCTACTTATTTACAAAAGACCGAAATTACTTAGGGATCCTGAATTTAAAAACTCAAAATTTTCAAGGTATTTAGAGGTCCGGACTAAAAAGAAATAGGGATTTGTAGAAAAATCTTAGTGTGTTTTAAGAGAATTCAAGAATCATAGAAAAATGAATGTTTAGAAAATTTATATTTAATACTTGGAAGTCTAACATGTTTTTCTTCTTAAAAAAGAGAAGATTGCAAATCTAAACAGTAAACAAAGAGATAAATTTCTATTCTTTTATTCTACCTTAAGAAAGAAGATATTAAAATTAACAAAGACAGAAATTCAAATTTATTTGAAAAAGATCGAAATTACTTTGAGAACTTAGAGATCCAAAAGCTCCAAATTATCAAGATATGTATTTATATAAAAGTCCAGACAATTAAAAGTCAGAATTTATAAAATTTTGGATTTGTAGATAAATGTAGACCCCCAAAATTAACTTCTGATAATGTCTGTTGTAAAATAATCCGAACTAATTTATGACAGCCCGGTTTTCAGTTGAAATTCTTTGCTTTAGCTTTACAGATGTTTGTGTCGACCGGATTGTTATAAATCACTTCAGATTATTTTATAACATTATCAAAATTTAATTTCTTTTAGTTCTTGATGATTTTACAGTTTTCATAATAAATTCTGTAACCAAATATAAAATTGAAGTATACTCTTGCCGGAGAGTATAAGGTCAAAAACAAAGAGAAGATAAAATTTGAAACATCCAGAACTTAATTATTAATAAAAAACACTGTGTAATAGGCAACCAAAAATATGCCAAAAATCCTGTCTGTCCGTATTAATGTTTAATTTTAATTTAGTCTTAAATTATAATTGCTATTTTGAAAATTCTATATCAGATGAAGAAAAAGACTTGTACTTTTGAGCCAGCCTGTTGTTGTTATGAAATATCTCGTGGTTGCATTCTAATTATCGAATTAATAACTGGCTTGTGTCCAAGTACATCTCTCGTTTTTTAAAAACTTCTCTAAATAGGATTTGTTGAAAGTGGGGTATGAGGCACTATGGTCGAATTGGTATGAAACGAAGCCATTATTTCGTTTTTCCGCTAATTATCAATTTGAAAAATTTCCAAAGAAATGGAACAGAACTGGAGTTCTGGCAAAGCCTACCCAACTCTTCCTCAATATATCATTCGCTTAATAAAATATTTTATTCTGGGACAAGAAACAACTTTAATAAGCAATTTAAAAAGAAATAAATTCTGGAGCTAAAACGCCCACTTAATCGTGCCTAATAAATTATTGTTTTTTCAGTATAAGCAAGATAATTCCTGTCAAATTTCCCCTGGATATAATAGCCACGCGCCTGTGACGTTATTTTCGATTTGTTTCTATTATTTGAGTCTGTTTCGAAACAGTCTCTCATAAATTTCCCCAACAATTTAATTCGAAGGCGCGAACCGTCTTTTTGACAGTAAAGAATTTGAAAATAAAGCCACGAGACACATCAAAAAGCGTCAAATCCGGGTTGGCTCGTCCGTATTCTGTTTTATCTTACAAAAGCCACTAAATAATGCAAAATTTCGGTCGGCAAAGAATCCCAAATCAAAAGTATTATTATTAGATCGAAGCGCTGAAGGAATAATAAACAATAGTCGGAAACAGAAGCGGAAATAATAAAAAGATCATAAATCCGCGCATTATGATTTATTCGACAATAAAGCAACGACAATCCAGGGCCGGTTTCGGGGGGCACCTGTGCCGCACGTTTTCTTCATCTTCCTCATTAAATCGGCGCATTGTCTTCTTGCGAAATCTGGTGAACAGATGTCGGGGGCGCGTCGCGCCTACTTGATTTAAACCAGATCTTTGAGCAACAATAACGTATTGTTTCGCCGGAACGTCCCGGATCATCAGTTAATGAATAAAATATTCACGTAACAATGTAGATCAAAGGGAGATCACTGCTGGAGATACTGTCCAAACAGGCCTTTATAATGTCAGTCGGAGGGCATAAAACAAATGAAAACGACTTTTGAATGTGTGTGCGTATTCAAAGAGAGCTTTTTGTGAGAGAAGGCGGACGATAACTCTGATTGGATTTTTTCTACGTTATTATTTTAAAAAAGTTGAGAAAACAAACGTGTTTATTTTAGAACGGTCTTTGATACAGTCGGAGGCTTTATTGTTTTAAGAGTTAATATCTGGCGATGCGAGGACCCACACACCAAAACTAAATCGAATATTTCCATTAGACTCATGTTGATGTACTTTTCGGAAACTTTGATCTCTCTACACTTCATTGGCGTACTTTATTCTTTATAGTTTTCTTCTGATACATTATAAACTCTTTCTGTTTCACGTCTATTCACAGTTGACGTCTGCACGAATTTTATGTGTCTCACGTGTATATACAAAGACACTCTATTTTTTTATACACCGGTCCGAAATACAAAGACCACTTCCGATCTAATTCTAACACAAATGGTAAAACGTTCATTACATGACACTTTTAGTTATTAACCATAAACACTTTAAACGATCTAACATAACATCAAAGGACGTTTCAAAATCCAACACAACAAAAAGTCATTCCTGCAGAGATGATCGACCTCCTGCTGTTTTCTCAACACCACCCGTTCTTGTTCTTAGCTGGTCGAGTAATTAACACGCACCGGAAGTGATACATCATGTCGTAATAATGACCGACACCAGAATATCCCACTTTCAATTGCTCTTATTCTCTAACTACAACGCCAACACAGAAACATACAAAATCTAATAAATTCTAAAGAAACACTTTATTCTCTTCCTTCTTCTTATTAAATTTATACCGCAAAAACTCTCAAACGGATCTTATACCAATTTTTTTGACCGGGGATGATTCTCTTGAAGATTCCAAAATATGCACAAGAACTGCAGTGAATGGAAGCTAAAATTGGCTTCTTGCCGATTGTATATTTAGTAATCGTAGGCGGCTTGGCAACCTGCGAATATTTGGAAAAAAGAAACATGAAGATTAACTTTCTTCATTTCAAAAAAAATACAATTTTTTTTTCTTCTTTTACAGCCTCAAGGCACGCCTCAATTAGTCAATGAAACTCATAAACAACTGGAGTTCCAAAGACGGCAGCAGGAACAAATGCTGCAACACCAACAAAAACTCCAAGAACTTCAAGGTCAAATCACGGCACAATATGCTGCCAGTGGAGTTAATCCTCAAGGTCTCATGTTCCTGCCGTTTCTGGAACAACTGCGTGGTCTTCAACCACCGAAATCGCTCGCAAATCACGTAAGGAACAACCCAAGTCAAGGGTGTACCCTCTGGGGGGCTTGAGTTATATTTTTTACAATGTCCCTGTAGCCCCTCTGGGTACGACCTGGGACTTGCCTTTAGATCCGGTTCGAAAGACCATACAATTTGGTAGCTGCAGGCGACAATTATTTAAAAAAATATTTTCTGGATGATTCTAAATAACAAGAAAAACTGTCGCCTTTGCCTCACAAATTCTACTAAAAACATTAAAATTTATATTTTTGTGACTCTGGAAGCGAGAATTATTGTAAATTGTCCTTTCTTTACTAATACTTTTTTCATATTTGGCTCTAAGGATCAATCCTGTATGATTATAGAATTTTCTTGTTTTTTTACTAGTCATAACATTCCTTGTTCTTTCAATACTTGTTTTTCTTGTTTTTCTTTTTCTTCCAAACGTTGTTTTTAGTTCGCCTGAAACTTCATTTGTTTCTCTAGAATTTTCCTTTGTTCTTATTTTTGTAGTATGTATGTTTTTCTTGTTTGTTTTGTCCTTATGTTGTCTTTTTTAAAACTTTTGTAAAACATTCTGTAAGATCCCACTGGAACTTTTCTTTGTTCTTCTTTTTCTACCAAACGTAATTTTCCTTGTCCTTTTTTCTTTTTCAATCGTTGTTGGTCTTGTTTTCCTGAAATCCTTCTTTGTTTTATCTTCTAAAGAATTTTTAGAATTTTTGCTGTTTCTTTTGTACTAGTTTTAATTTCTTGTGTCTTTTTTATTGTTACTGCCCTTTAAGTAGACTAGTAGAGGAAACTAGTCGCATTTCTCCTTGTCCTTCTTTCTTTTAAATTGTCGTTTTTCAAGTTCGTCTAGCATTTTTTTTGATCTTCCAAAACCTTCCAAATCCTTATAGAATTTTCATTGGTCCGTCTTTTCCTTCTAGTTGTACTGTTCCTTATACTTTTTCTCTTTCAATCTTCGTCGTTTTTCTCGTTTTTATTTCTCTCGCAGTCTTCTCTTCTTTTATGTTCTATTGGAATCGTTTTTTATTCTTCTAGAATCTTCTAAAACAACGTTTTTCAATGTTTTTAAGACTCCTTTATTTTTCTAGAATTTTTTTCTCTTTTTCAACCAGTCTTGAATCTCCTTGTTTTTCAATCGTTGTTCTTACTGTTTTTCTGGCATCTTCATCTGTTTTTTCTTCTTCTAAATCTTTTGTTATTCCGTTTTTTATTTACTAGTTGTAATTCTTCGTGTCTTTTTCTTTTAATTGTTATTGCTCTTTACTAGTTGCAATTTTCCCTGTTATCCTTTTTTTTTAATTTGTAAGTACAATTTGGGAGCCAAAGTCGCTAATTATTATAAAAAAATATATTTCTACAATTAGTTAGGCATTTACAGGATTAGGATAATTAAATACGCGAATAGAATTTTAGCCGAAGTTTTGTCTGTTTATTTGGGTCTCCTCAAGAATGGATCCCTCTGATTATCCTTTTACATTGTAGGTACTCCAAACTAATTTTTCCTTTTTTTTTTAGATGTTGCCGCCTCATCAGGTACCTAGTTGGATCTCGGCGACGGCCCATCTGGCCCATATGTCAGCCAGTACGGAGAAACGATCGCCCACCCCTCAACGGTCGCCGTCCCCGGCACCGCCACCGTCTGACCCAGACGCACCCCTCAACCTGTCAAAACCGAAATCGTCAAGTTCCGGATCGGCGGGTTCGAGTCCTCAAAGTGCTCCAGCCGGTCTACAGACTTTTAATGATCAACCGGTGGCGGCGACCGCTCCCAAATTACTACCTCCCAGTTTAGTTATGCCAAGGGCATTCTTGCCATATGCGGGATTACCGCCACAGTTTAGTCCATTGCCCCCAAGTGTTGACCGGAAAGGAAAAGATGAAAAACAACCGCATTTCCCAATGCATATGTACGGGTTGCCGGCGCCACCACATATGGGTGGCAGGCCCAAGGACGACGCGACTATCAAGGACGAAACCGATTTCATGGCGGCATGCCACAGTAAGTGACACACTTTTTCTAAGCAAAAATTTATCCTGAATTCAAATTAATTTGGTTCGTTTTCTTACCACTGCGAACCAGGAAGAGTTGGAAATTCAGAATTTCTGGATATTTAAAAAGCTGTTTTTACTAGATTTTTTTTGAGAATTATCAATGCGTATTGGTTTCCCTCTAGTAAAACTTAGTAGAAGTTTGATTTTGTAGAAAATTTTAATATTGTCCTCCGACTAGTAGAAATTAGACTCTATAGAATAATTCTAGTTAATGGAAAGCTGTTTTAACGGGATTTTTTGTTTTTACAGTGTGGGGCGGCCCCGACCCGAACTTCAAGCTCGACGAGAACTCCGAAAAGGCGAAGATAATCCGACAGCAAACCAAACGCGACACCGAGAACAAACCCCACATAAAGCGCCCCATGAACGCCTTCATGGTCTGGGCGAAGGACGAGCGCCGCAAAATCCTCAAAGCCTGCCCCGACATGCACAATTCCAACATATCTAAAATCCTCGGCGCTCGCTGGAAAGCCATGTCGAACGCCGAGAAGCAGCCCTACTACGAAGAGCAGTCCCGTCTTTCAAAACTCCACATGGAGAAACACCCCGACTACCGCTACCGCCCCCGGCCCAAACGCACCTGCATCGTCGACGGCAAGAAAATGCGCATCTCGGAGTACAAGATGCTGATGCGGCAGCGGCGCCAGGAGATGCGGCAGTTGTGGTGCCGCGATGGCGCCGCCGACATGAACTTCTCGCTGTCGGGCAACTCGGACATGGGGGCGGCGACGTCGACGAGGTCCACCATGTCGCCCCCGCTGGGTTTGATCAACGGGGCTGGGCCGAGTTCAGAGGGGTTTTACTATCCGCATGATACCGGCTCGCCCGACGCCTTGAATTTCTCCTCGCAGGACCACGCCATGACGTATGACTCCAGTCCGAGGAATGAGGATGAATGAGTCTGGCCGAACAGGGAAAATCATTTCCCTTGGTACTGAGCCTCTGTACAAAATTTGAGCTGGAGATTTAGCCGAAATGGTACTCACAGGCAGTCATTTCTCGTGCCATCGAATATGAAGCGACCTTAACGCACTCGAAGACTATTCGATTTATTTAAAAAAAAAGTTGGTGTTGTAGTTGTACCTATTGTTATGTAGATATATTACTTTAGAGATCTTCAAGTTATTTATTATACTAGTTTTTAATGTTTTTTTCTTTTTTTTTGTTTTTTATTTTGTAAATTAATGTAAAGTTTTATACATAGTTTATACATTGCATTGATGAGAATCAGCTTTACTTTTTATCGAATTGTTTTTTCTTTTTTGTTTTGTTATTTTTTTACGATTCTAGTCTTCTCATTACACAAGCTTTAAAAAAAATGACACAACTCTCTTTAATTTTGTTTCGAATACTAATAAGAGGACTAGAGTTGGACAAAAAAATTTAAATTAGTAAAAAAAAGTGCAATGTACCTATCATACAAAAACTAGATTTGTTCTCAACTGTTGATGTTTATATATTTTAATATAAGAGCCAGTACTTTAAGTAATTATTATTTATTTTCAACAGTTTTTTGTACTTGTACAGTGAAAACTCAATTATATTAAAATTTACAATTAGTATCAAGCTATGTACTTAGACATAAAAGTTATCCCTCATATACATAACATATTCAGAATGGTCAAAGTATAGTTAAGCCACAAAATTTGGTATTTACAGTGACCGTTGGTTATAAATGCATTTTTTTCTTTTCTCAATAGAAATTAATTTATGCAAGGTTTCGCAACTAGCGTGCCCGTGAATAATAAAATTACTTAATATTTTTTTTTCAACACAAAATGTGATACCTGTAATTAGGTATAGAATGTAAATTTTTAGTATTTACTCAGTTTTAAGTATGCACGAAAATTATGAAAGAGTTACGAGAATGTGTAGTGCATTTAAAATATTCCATAATGCATCATAGGGCTAGTGAGTGTTTGTAACAATACCATTCTCAGTGTAAAATTATATAATAAGTCATATATCGCATCAAATGGTTACAACTGAAATGTCTACTAGGAAATAGGCTCACTGTTCTTTTCTGTGCCAAATTCAAATAAAATTATAAACTGTAAAACGGCTTTTATTAATCCTTGACATTTTTGGCCATCCTGTATATAAATAATTTGACACTCAAGGTGAGTTTATCGACCTGTCTGCGCTGAAAAATATATCTAATAACCTTTCGTCATTTTTTTTTCTCATCCGTGAAAATATTTGAATTCTAAGAAAGCATCAAGGTCGGGACGTTCTTTGTCATAAATCACATAAATATCATGATGACATTAGTTACCTGCTGGTTTCATTCGTTCAAGTAAAAAATTTGTTATTGTTGATCGCGAGACTTTAGTCAGGCTTCAATGAACTTGGAAATTGCCGAGAGCCTTGATTGATGGTCTTAAATATTTGAATTGTTTTTACCGATTTCAGCGGCTTCGTGACCTTTTGGCACTCCCACTGAACTATGAATCGGGGCAGTGATTGCATTACGACAATGCGGCTTTTATTAGATCACCTGCATTGTGCATCTTGTTATTACAGCGGAAACGCACCCAGAATTTTTATTCGTCAAAGAGATAATGCTTATTCAAACTATTTTTTTTATTTTTCCTCCCACGAATTGTTTATACCAGCTAGATAAATAATAAGGTACACATAATTTCCACCTGTCGCCAAAAATCGTCACAACAACCAAAATTTTATTACAAGTGTCCGAAAAGACAGATTAAAAGGTTAAAGTGATAATAATAATGAGGTAATAATATACAGGATGTATTACATAAACGTTGAAGCTCGAAAAATTTTAAATGCACCTGAAGAGGGTTCACATAAGTAACTTCAAAATATATTATGAAGTCGCTTAAAAGTCGCTCTCATAAGAACGGACTTCACAGTGCATTTAAAGTTTGGTAATTTTTTATGTGAATTTCTCTGTAGGTATATGCTGTTTTTTTAAATAACGAAAATAAAGTTTATAATATATCAAACATCCAAAAAAATGTCACATATTTTAAAAAAGTTTAAAGTAGTAACTGTTGTAATTCAATCAACAGCACTTGTAATTCGGATTAATATTTCAGAAGATATCAATTGTAATCCAGAAGGATCAACTGTATTTTTTTAAATAGTAATTCAATAATTATCAATTGTATCTAATCTACTTGACTCAGTATAGGTAAGATGGGCAGTAAATTACATTCAATTTTAGTAGGTAATAATAAAATTAGTCAATTTTGTTTCAGAATATCAAATCAACTAAATAATTTTAATAATAATAATAATTTATTTCGTCCCAAAAATACAATTAAATCGTATAAGACAAGTCACAAAAAGAAAGAAAAACATAATAATTATAACAAACAAGACAGGAATTCATTGACAGTGTAAGCACAGTGAACATGAAGAAGTTCCACAGCCATTTTCTTAAATACACCTGAGTTTCTAGCTTGTTTGATCTCGGCTGGAAGAATATTAAAAAATTTTTGACCTATGTACAGTGGGTTTTCTTTAAAAGTTTTTGTATTGGGTTTAGGCAAGTGAAAATTTGGCAACCACGGGTGGGGTAATGGTGTATATCACTATTTTGTGTAAAGTGGTTTTTAGATTTATATACTAACATTAGTAAATTGAGAATATAAATTCAGGCAACCGTTAAAATTTTATTTTTTTTTTAATATACCTCTACACGAATGTTTAGAGGAAACCCTAAATATGCAACGTATGACTCTCTTCTGACTTTTGAAAACTGCTCCAGACATGCGAGATGCTCCCCAAAAGGAAATGCCGTAGCAGAATATGGAATAAATATTAGCGTAATAAAACATAATTAGCTGATCGGTAGTTAAAAATATTCTTAGTTGGCAGACGAGATAACAAAGTTTATGAACCTTGTTAATTGTTAGCTCACATTGTTGAGTCCACTCTATTTTTTCCTGAAGGCCCAAAAACCTAGTTTGTTCATTAAAGACTATTTCTCTTGAATTGAGTTTAATAGAATTAGATAATTTGTTTTGCCTAAGGTGGAAACATAGAAAATTAGTTTTATTTTCAGTTTATTAGAATTAAACCATTTGGTTAAATTATTTATGATAGGGCACTTAGGGCACTTTCGAGAGAGTTTGGCGTTTTAATAGAGAACAATAGCGAAGTATCGTCAGCATACATTACCACTTTGTTTCTTGTTAAAGCACGTGGTAAATCATTAATGTAAAGGGCAAACAAAATAGGACCTAAAATTGTTCCTTGTAGAACTCCACTTTTTACGGCTAATGATTCTGAACGTGCAAATTTGCTTATTCCATCTTCAGAATAGCAAAGTTCAACATACTGAGTCCTGTCACTAATGTAGGATGAAAACCATTTGTTGACATTTTCTCTAATACCATAATTATGTAGCTTACTAAGTAAAATACCGTGATCTACACAATCAAATGCTTTAGACAGATCGACGGGATATTCACCAATGTTAATATAGTTCATTAATTTATTGTAAAATAATTCAATTGCACTCATTGTCGAATGATTTGGTCTGAAACCATGTTGGCATTTGGTCAGTATGCAGTACTTTGTAATGAATGACTCTAATCTATTTAACATAGCATATTCAAAGATTTTCGAAAAGGATGAAGTGATAGTTATAGGTCCATAGTTGTTTGCTTCATGAGGATTAGCTTTTTTAAATACAGGAATTACTCGAGCGGTTTTTAATATGTTGGGAAAAATACCTTTTTCAAATGACTGGTTAATTAAATGTGTTATTGATGAGACTACAGAATGTGCAACTTTTTTTAATAAGAACACAGGTATATGATCAGGACCAGAAGTTTTTTTGTTTTTTAATTTATTAAATAACAAAAGTACTTCATTATTATCAAATGGAAACAAAATCATGGTGTTTGACAACGAAACAATATTATTTTTATGCTGAGTATTGGGAATCTGCTTCTGTATTATCTGAGGAGCATCCACAAAATATTTATTAAAATATGAACATACTTCTATTGGATTTTCAATGTAAGTTGTGTCTACTTTTAAGGTTATTTTATTATTGTTATTTTTACTTTTGTTTTTTACTGAATTTATGACTTGCCAAGTAGCTTTGACTTGATTATCCGAGTTAATAATTTTGTTTTGATAGTATTTCGATTTTGAAGAGTTTATTAAATCTTTGTGCAGTTTTTTATTAATTTTATATGATTCTATAAGTTGTGGATATGTCCGACATAGCTGAAATAAATCCTTCAGTTTTTCTGAAGATTCTCTGATTTTACTAAAAATCCAAGTTTTTATTAGAGCACGTAGTAATTTTTTTTAATGGAAAACAAAAATTAAAATCGGTGAAAAATTCTTTGGGTGAAGGTAATTTCTTGAGGGTTATCATAAAAAAATCCCAATAAAATGAAGTAAATTGACGTTTCAATGGTTTATTACCATCTTCTTCAGGATAAAGTGTCTCAAAACAGTGAGACACAGGAAGACAGTCTTCCTTCCATCACGCACGTGGCTGTGTCTCACTGTTTTGAGACACTTTATTCTGAAGAAGATGGTAATAAACCATTGAAACGTCAATTTACTTCATTTTATTGGGATTTTTTTATGATAACCCTCAAGAAAAAATTAAAATGATAGAGAAAATTTCAAACTTCTTATTTGTATGGCGTTCGTTATAAACAGGATCCCAATTCTCATTTTCTAAGGCATCCTTAAAAAGAGCTATCTCATTATGGCCAAAGCACCTTTTAAAAGAATAACAATTACTAGACAGGGTTTTCCCTAATTTTGATGATATGTGATAGACCTATGATCTGAGATGATATTGTCTTCTATGTTAATGGTTTCTGTTGAGACAATAATTTACGTAATCGTCATTTACTGTAATTTAAAAATTATTAATTGTAATTCAATTGATAAAACACTGATCAGGTGAAAGAGTGTGCATTGTAAATGAACTTTGAGTCGGTAAGTCCATACAATTGAAGCAATTTCGAGGGAATATTAGGTTTGGCTGGTTAAAGTGGTACTAATTCTCACCACAATTGTCAAACGTTTTTCATTATAGTGAAAAACGTTTGTTTATATTAGTATTAAAAACTTTATTCTTCATTATGTAACTAGTGATAGAAACAAGTGAAATTAATACAATCAAGAAAATAACTGTTTTTTATTTTTTTAAATAGTTGCTTTTCGTAGATGAATTGGGAAAATAATTTATATAAAACACCGATTGAAATCGGTTCTTATTTTAATAAGGTAACTTCAAAAATTTTTTTTAATTAAAAATTGATAATAAAAAGCAGGATGATAAGCCCTGAGAAAAAGTGTCTAATATACGATACGAAAAGCAGAATTTTTTTGGTAAATACATAACAGATCTGGGTGTGTATTACTGAAGCTCTGTTTTGAACAAAAAATTATTTGTTAGCTTGATATTATAAACATTTTTTTTAAATATTTATTTAACATTCTATGAACATTTTAACACAATACCGTACTGAAATTCTGATCTATGATGATATAGATTATAAAATAATTTGATTTGATTTATTTATTTACGCCATAGACATTTTACAAATACAAAGACAAGACATAAATTACAAAACTTTATTATTTAGAAAGTACTAACTGCAATTTAAAAAACAGTTTAATTACATATTTTACAATTGTAATTTACAAAAATTGTAATTCCGACATAATTATTGTATTTCAGATTATATCAGTTATGATTCAGAAGATTGTAACTCAGGAGATAACATAATAAGAAAGCATCAGATTTTATTTAAATAACTATAAATCAAATTTTTCTACTTTACGTCGGTAACAGAGTCCGATTTGGGTGCGGTAATAGCCAATTCCGCACCAAAATTACGTGCGGCAACAGCTAGTGCAATTTACTGTTTTCGGATTGGTAACACCGTGTAACACGCTATCGCTGAAATGAAACATCACGTTTCTGTGGGCGATGAGATTACAATAATTATATTCGAATAAATTTTGTTGCACTTGATGACCAGCAGTATTCCTCAAGTGTTTTTGTGTATGTGGGTCGCAATTAATCTATAAAATATTTGAAAATAGGGTGGACACTGGACAACGGTGGTAGACGTCACAAATTTTTCTTTTGAGGTTAGAACAGCGTTAAAGTAAAACTTGAAACTAAAATGGAGCTTTTGGCCTTTATTTTGACCATTTACAACCCCCATAGCATTCGATAATTTACAATTTATTTGCTAGATGAGTGTATAAATCTGTTTGATTGAAATAACGATGAAATGAAAAGAGTCGCTGAGAACCGCAAATGGAGTGAGAATTTAGAGATAAATGAAGATTTTCCTTACTGTATTAATGCCAATTGGATTATTCAATCAATAACCGATACGGTAGGTAAAATAGAACCATTTGTGAGTTACTTACACAGAATTTTAGACTTTGAAAATATTTCAAAGTTCAATGACTTCATTGACACTTTAGTAACATTTTTATTACCAACTGTTTCGTATTAACGCAAAAGTCCCTAAAGATTAAATAATTAACTTTTTTACCT
This sequence comes from Tribolium confusum, assembly GCA_029207805.1. Lineage (NCBI taxonomy): Eukaryota > Metazoa > Arthropoda > Insecta > Coleoptera > Tenebrionidae > Tribolium > Tribolium confusum. The sequence continues at coordinate 16,818,297 of JALGAY010000005.1, forward strand.
AAAAATTACGTAAAACACGTAAAGTAAAAAAAATAGCATAAAGAACTTGTTTTTTAAAGTCATTGTGGCACTCATTCTTTATAAAAACTCGCGCTCGCGCTCGTTTTATAAACTTGAATTCGTGCCACAAAGATGACTTTTCAAAACGCGTTCTTTAATATACTATAGCAATTGCATTTCAGAATGTATCATTTGTATTTTAAATTAATCAGAATGTATTAATTGTAGAACCTACAACATAGACTACATCGTTTTAAATTGTAATTTAAAAAGAAACAAATATATTTCAGAAAGTATAATTGTAATTGAAATTTAGTTAACTGGATTTGAGAAAGAAATGTAAATAGTTCAGATTAATTAACTGTCTTTCAGAAAACGACAATGATGATTCATAATATTATTTTAATTATGTAACTATATATAAATCAGATTGAAATTTGTAGAAGTTGTAATTTAGATTAATCAGAAACTTCTAATTTCGAAAATAGCAGAAACTGTACCTTTTTCAATTGTAATTTAGAAAGTACCTAGAAAAATGTAATTCATTGTAAGTCCGTTGTAATTCAAAAGAAACAAACCTAGTTTAAATTAATTAATTTTATTCCGGGAATTGTTAGCTGCAATTCAGAAAACCCCAACTATAATTGTAAAATATACTTGGACCTTAAATTTTATTTAAAACATAAGTACCGAGGTAAGTATAAATTAAATTACATAGTGAATCGTATTCCAAAATGTGATAAATCAAAAGTACGTATTTACGTAATCGTTAATTGTAATTCAATAATGACCTATTGTAACTCAGTGAAAAATAATGGGTATTTGGGCTTCATTTATATAATAATTAGGTATATTCTAAATTATTGTGTTACTGAAATATACATGATTCATTTTTAATTACATTATGAAGTACATTTGATTAATCAAAATTATAATTTATTTGTTCTTAATTGCAATTAGAAAGGTCTACACAGAATGTAAAATCAAATCAATTAACTGGCTTAGATTAAATTATATACTAAAAGTCATCAATAAATCTGGACAGTTTGTAATTATTAATTTCCAGTTTTAACTCAGACAATGTAACTTGTAATTTAAATCCGACAAGTGCATGTCAAAATTGAACATTGTAATTCAAATTAATCAGTTGTATTTAATTCAGAAAAAAAATAGTTTGGATTTTTCAATTGTACATGTTTCAAAAATGGCTAATTGTAATTCACATTTTATCAGTTGTAATTCAATAGAAAAAATAATGAGTACGTATTATATACATAATTTTTATTAAAAAGAACATTTTCTAAATTACAAATCCTGTAATAATTTAAGTTACAACTGAACTGATGCGTTATGGAATAGTTACAACTGGTTGATGCAAATTGCAGATTACAATCTTCTTTTTTTCTGAAATATACTTTGAAACTGAAATACCTACCTTGAAAAGATGTAGAAAAATGTAATTCAGACAATATTGCTTGTCCTAATTTATATTGGTCAATTATATTTTACATGATTATTTAGGCACTGATGAGAGATAGCTCTCGAATGCGCTCTGCAACTTTTATATAATAATTTATTTGATTTAACTTGGATTGATTTGGATTTTTAATTCTTCCATCATTTACATTAATAAAACACCCTACTTTGAGAAAAAGGAATGCTTTCATCGAATTTGTTCTGTTTTCAATATGAATAACATATATCTGTTTTACCATGGTTACATTTTCCACAGTAGTATGATGATAAGATAATAATCAAAATCAGAGAAGTCTCACTACAGTTACAGTAGATTAGTTATAGTTAGAGTAGTCCCATCATGGTCACAATGGTCTCGTTATAGTTACTGTAGGTTAATATACAGTATAATAGTTACGGAAATTTTGTATGTAGTATAGTTACATCAATAGTCTCGTTATAGTTACTAGTTTGGTGATAGACACAGTAGTCTGATGATAGATACAGTATCTGGTAATAGATGCAGTAATCTGGTGACAAATGCAGCAGTCTAGGGACAGATACTGATAGTCGAGAACAAAATGACCAGGTGTCTCTAATGCATTGATAATCTGATGGGCAATCATTTGTCAATCACTAAGTGAACGGTGTTAATGGTTTAACCCACACACAGGTGTTTTTAAGATAATTAAGTTAGAAGTTTAACACTGGCAATTAAAATTCGCTTTGCAATTTATAAGCAATCTATTTTAATTATAAAATTATAAATGAATGTAAACAGGTAAGTCTTTAAATAATTAATTTTTCTATTTTTATTTGTTTTATATTTACAGATTAACTCTGATAATTTGTTACACAACACTCTAGAATCGTCAATTTTGCTTGTTACAAAAAACTTTTAAAGTAAATCTATTTTTTTTTGAAAATAACAGTTATATAGGTAGACGATTTTTACATAACATCCATGTAATCTTTGTATTCGGTGGTAATCTTTGTAATCGGTGGTAATCTTTGAAAAAATTATGGTACTCTATAGATATATGATTTTTTTGTGATAATCATTTAATTTGTTAATTTGATGGTAACTAAAAAATAATCCGAATAGTAAAAATGTTTTTAGAAATCGGTGGTAAACAATATTCGAAATGATACAATGGTAATATCTAAGTAAAATAAATAAAAAGATTGCCAATGTGATGGTCTCGCGGTAATCTAAAGTTTTCCTAATGGTAGTTTAGTTCCAGTGGCGTTCTTTCCCTTAAGACTTCTTGGCATCGCCAATTTATAGGTTTTTGAAAACCGTTGTAATCTGAGGTAATCTTAAAAAACTTGGAATTCTTTGATAAACTCCTTATTCTCTGCTTGTAATTTAACCCTCGCTTGAACTCCGATAGTCATAATTATAATTAGTACTCTGGTGGTAGTCAGTAGTTTGGTGCCGTCTGGTGATAGTTACAGTACCTAGGTCTGGAGATAGTTACAGAACTCTTGTCTGATGATAGTTACAGTAGTCTACTCTGGTGATAGTTAGTAGTTACAGTAGTTTAATCTGGTGATAGTTACAGTAGTCTTGTCTGGTGATAGTGACAGTAGTCTAGTCTAGTTATAGTTACAGTAATTTGGTGATATATACAATAAACTGCTCCTAGTTACGGTGTAGTTTAGTTGTAATTACAGTTAGGTAAAGACAATCTTTATAAATATAATTAAAAACGTCGGTTATATTAGGTATATAAAGGTTCTTTTATGAATAGAAATAAAACACTTTGTATAATTCGCATCTTGTTTATTGTGTCTTTAATTTGCGAAGTTGTGTACCATCTGTAGTGTCCCTGAAGCGTCCATCAAAGTTTATTACCCTCTTCAACACCTAATGGAATGTGAAGAAGCATCTCAAAGGCATGAATTTGCATGATCATCTGTTGTCAGAGTGTGGTTTATTGGCATCCGGTCCACTATATCAACTGGATAATGGCCCCCACGATCAGTGTCTCTGAGGTGTTGATGCGAAAGGACGTGTTGGAGCGTAGGCCTGCACTTTTACCTTCACTAGCTCTAGAAAAGGTAATCCTTTGTCTCCGTCACCGCTTCCAAGGTAACAATTAGGCGCCGCTTACGGATTTCAAAACAAAATCTTGGGTGAAAAAGCGTGTCTTCGTGTGCCGTTATTTCGTGAGCACGAATAACCAGTTTCGTGTGCGAAAATAGGGCAATGGGTGAAAGTGAGGCCGGTGCAGGTGGTGCAAAAAAGGAAGTGGTAGAGCAGAGCAGCGGCTCGAACCGAGAACCGAGCCAGTTGTTGGGTGTCTTTCCTCGACTCAACATCTTTCAAATTCAAAAATGTGTCATTGAGAGTGAAGTGTCATTTTTTTAGGTTATATTTACATGTCAAATTGTGAAATGTGTCAAAAATGTCAATTCGGAATTTTGGTGTTTTGCCTTATTAACGGAGTTATTTCACTCGAAAATGGACTGGCGAGGACTCCCCCGATGGGCTGGCTGGCTTGGGAGCGCTTCCGGTGCAATACCGACTGCAAAAATGATCCCGAGAACTGCATCAGGTACTTTATATTTTATACTTACCCAAATCCAAAGTGGTTTTTATGACACGAAATTATTCTATTAAAGATAACGATAGTAACAAAAGAAAGCTGAAGCTGGGCAATAAAACTATTAAATATAAAATAATAAATATATATTATATAATATATAAATATATATATTATAAATAGGCTGTCCCAACGGTCCGTAAAAGCTTTATAACTTGTTTATGTTAGGAGATACTAACTTTTTCTTTTTTTTAAGATTATAGAATTTTACACTAGACTATACAAACCTAATATTGATGGAAAGCTTGTCAAAATATCTTTTGATTGGTACAATAAATAGAGGGTGCCATTTGAAAAAAAATGAATTTTTGACATTTTTAATTTGTCACGTTTAAAAAATCGCAGTAGGCACATGCACTGAGCAGGTTATTGAGTAAACACTTAAAAGATGCAGCAAACATTCAGGAATCAAACAACGTTACTTACTTTAACTTGTGTGCAAGCATTTAGAAGATATGAATTTTTAGGCAGACCCCTGCATTTCAAAAATATTGGTAAAAAAGCGCCACAAATCAAAATTGGTAGCAGATGAATGAAACCAACTTTTATAAAAGTTATTTGTAATTTAGCATAGAATCCAAAAATAAAATAAAACTGAGTAAATTCCATTTAAAAAAACATAACTTTAGTGTTTTTTTAATATTGGGACACCTGTATATAAACAGCAATATTTTTAAAATGTGCAGCTATAATCTAAAAAAAAAAGAAAAATCAATATCTCTTAAAATAAACAAGTTATGGAGCTTTTGCGGACCGTTGAGACAGCCTGTATAAGAAAGATAAATCTTCTTACTATTACTAGCTGGGCCTCGACTCAAGCAAGCGAATTTGATTTAGAACAGACTTCGACAACCCTTTTAATAGCATCATTAAGGTCCTAATGACAATTTCAGTGTCATAAAAACCACTTTGAACTTGGATAAGTATAAGTCAAGGTAGGGCCCTTGTGTCATACAGCCCTTATTTCTAGTGAAAACCTCTTTCGGACAATGGCGGATATTGTGATTTCTGAGGGATACGCGGCCGCGGGGTATGAATACATCAACGTTGATGACTGCTGGCTTGAAAAAGAACGGGATAGATATGGGCAACTTGTCCCAGATCGGCAGAGGTTCCCTCGGGGGATAAAAGCGCTCGCCGACTATGTAAACAACAACAACAACACACCTTTCATAAATAATCCTGAATTCGTAGGTGCATTCAAAAGGACTCAAATTCGGTATTTACGAGGATTTCGGGAATTACACGTGTGCGGGATATCCGGGAGTTTTGGGGTACTTGAGGACAGACGCTGAGACTTTTGCCTCTTGGGATGTTGATTATGTTAAATTAGACGGTTGTTATGCACATCCCAGTGAAATGGATCGGGGATATCCCGAATTTGGGTTTTATTTAAATCAAACAGGAAGGGCAATGATGTATTCATGTAGTTGGCCTGTTTATCAAATTTATGCCGGAATGCAACCAAATTTTACCTCAATCATTGAACATTGTAATTTATGGAGGAATTTTGACGATATTCAGGACTCCTGGGCCAGTGTTGAGAGTATTATTGATTATTATGGGAATAATCAGGACGTTATTGTTGCCAATGCTGGTCCAGGACACTGGAATGACCCAGACATGGTAAGTTAGAAAAGTAGATTATAATAATATAATAAGCAACCAAAAAACCCAGATTTTATACATTCAAGGCTAGTCTTAAAAAATTAAATTTTTCCGATTTTTTTTACACTATTCTAATTAGATGAAACTGGCATTTAACTCGAACATGTGTTACATCATTGTATCAAAATTTCTCTACATAACGCTTCGCAGATTTCACTTCCGATTATGCCGATGGCTTACCGTGTAAATATAAATTAATAAGGTGTATACAGGCTGGTCCGAAATTCGTAATCGGTCAGATAGACTGAAATTTTTCCAAATAATCTAGATTATTTTTCTCATCTAACTAATTACATTTTTTAACGTATTAAGGCTACTATATAGGATGTCCTTGAAATGATTTAAAAGTAAATGACAATTATGATGAACGATACATTGTGGAACTTCTTAAAAAATTATAATTCTCTATAAAAAAATTGTATCTCTTTCAAATAGCTCAGAAAATTGCTTCAAAGTTTATTTCTTAGAAGCTCCATATTCTCGATTACGAATGTTTCTAAGGTTTTTTACCAGTGAGTCCTTGATATATGTCTAAACTGATTTTGTAGATAGCATTTTCCAAATAAGCTAATTTTGTAGTTATATTTTCCTGATATACAGGGTGTTATGGAAGGTATTGCAAAAATTTTAACAGGTGTTTTAATTTGTTGTGAAGATGTAAGTTTCACAAATTTTATTTGTGATATCAAAAATTAAATTTTACAATTTTGTAACCCTTAATTTAACACTGCGCTCATGATGGCATTTTCAAGTTCAAGCGAAGGGATAAAAAATTTAATTTCTTGTAAAAACTTGAGCGTTTTTTCTAGAAAAAAACACTGATAACGGCAACCGGCTATAACCTTATTTCACATTGTGTCGTTGTGATCAACAGTATTCTAATAATAAATTGCGATAGTGCAACAATAAGTTTATATCAATAGTGCTTTTTTCTAATATGGATATGGTCCTATGTCGCGGTAATGCGTCTGCAGCTCGACGTTTGTCCCAACGTTTTTCGGAAGTGTAATTGCCATGATGCCAACGTTCACAAGTATTGTAACAACCTCAAATCATCGAGAAGGATGCCGAAGAAGCGATCACAATCTTGAAATGGAGCCGAAAATTTTTTATGTGATTGAAGATGAATCAGATCTAAGTATTCGTAGATTAGCGCTATAATACGTGAAGGTGTTTCTGTCCTTAGTGTGTATCGTACCCTTTATGAACAGGGTTAATAAAGTTTCTTTTTGCCCTACTAACCTACCTAAAATCAGCTGTGCTTACACTTTTCTTTTGTAAGTTTTTGTTTTGAATTTTTTCTGGTGTGTTTTGATCGCTGCGTTAACACATAGGCGGGTATGGTTTTTCGTGGTCTACTTACTTTTAATTTTAACTCGATAAGGGTGCGTTTTTGACAAAAATGCTAAATAAATATTTTGTTTATTTTTGTGAGTTCTATCTGTGATTAAATTTTTTGCATTCACTTCCATAACAGTCTGTATATTTTTTTGTTTAAGCGAGTTGGAAGTTCTTTATGTCTGTGCATTTTAGGACACTCAATTATCAGTGGCGGCCGGTGATTTTTTTAAAACTCTGTGTTTTGAAAATGGAGCATGGGATCCAAATTCTGTTATAAAGGATTATTATTGAGACCACACTGAGGGCAACTGCTAAAAAAAAATTGATCGAAATTTTATTTTTAAAAATGGTGGGCCTCACCTGATATTTCCGAAACGGCTTATATTAGAGCGGTGGCGTTTTTTTTTTCAGCATTATGAGACAATTAATGACTAGAATTTTTGGTTTTTTTCCAAAATTTTAATTATAGAAAAAGTTATGAGCATTTGAAATTTTTTTTCGAAAAATATTTTTCCTCTAAAATTTCATTACCTTATATCTTTTTTCTTAAATTTAAAATTTTGAACAAAACTTAGATAAACTAGTCATTAATTTGTTTCATAATGCTGAAAAAATCGGCACTGGCCTAACATAAGCCGTTTTGGAAATAACCAGGTGAGGCCCACCAGTTTTAAAAATCAAATTTCGCAAATTTTGATTAATTTTTTTTGTAGCAGTTGTTTTTATTCTGGTTTCAGTAGTAACGCTTTATAACAGAATTTGGATCCCATGCCCCATTTTCAAAAAAAGAGTTTTAAAAAAGTCACCGGCCGCCACTGCTCTGTATATGAGCGTATTTTATGCCAAATTGACCTAAGAAATACCTTGACACCTGCAATACTTTTGAAATTTTCTATTCTCTTAATAGCTATTGAATGAAGTTTTTAGGCAAATTTTTGAAAAAATGGTGTCTTGTTTTTTTTGGCTATTTGGCAAAATCTATCTGGCAAATTAAATTTAAATTAACAATTTAAAGAAAAATAATATAGTTTATAAATTGTAATAAAGAACTATTTACTTTGAGAGCGAACCGCTTGCTTGTTTTTGAGAAAAACCCCTTTAGCAATGAAACTTAAAAATTATTATTAACTATAATACTATAACTATAATATATACTATAATATAATTATATTAATTATAATTAATTAATATAATTTTTTGTTGAAATGGTTTCAAAACGAATAAAAAATACCAAAATAGTTATTTGAACATATTTACTTAAAAATGAACATTGCTTTAAAATTTGTTTATCTGGGTTTATCTAAAAACGTTACGCAAACGGTCAAAGCTACAAAACTTTTTGAAGAAACAAGTTCTGAACAAAAAACAAGATTTTGCAAATATTTTTATCTCTTACAATTTATACAGTAGAAATAAGAAAGGGAATAATCCGGGTGGCTTGACTCTCTTTAAGCGGTTCTCGAGACAAAATTATTACTTATTAGTCATTAGAAATAAAAAACATTGCTTGGCGGACGTTATTATATAAAATTTAATTCTCTTCAACTTTTTTTACATTTTTTGTAGCTTCTGATCTCCACAAATTTTAAACTGGCAATAGTTTTTTTTTAATATATTCCAGCAAGTTTTGGTTACTAAATATTACGAATTTTGTTCTCCATATGACAGATTTTTTTATGGTAATTAGTTATGCAATATTTAATTCAAAGCACATTCTCTCGCAGATTTTTTTATTGTGAGTTTTGGTCGGCGAGTTAATTAATTAATTGCTCTAATACTAATAATTGTTAGTGATGAGCGAATGAATGACAAAAATGTGCAACCTGTGAGGTAGAATCAAAATTACATCTTTTTTTTGATATTGTCTACATTAAAAAATTAGAAATAACAAATCTGTTGCGATATGTGAAATGACACTAACTGATTCTAGCAGAAAATACAGAAAAAAATAAGAAAAATATGAAATCGTGTAAAAAAAGTGTGTTGTGTTCGGCTAGCACCTCGTGTTTGCATTTTTCGCACTCATTACGTAAATAACGATTATTATTTAAGCTTGACGAGTCACTACAAAGCCATGATTTCCACTGTAACTTTAACCACAGTTTGAATGAAAATAAATGTCTTGCTTCAAATGGAAAAATGTCTAATCACTCGTTATCAATATAAAAAACGAAAATACATTCAACATGATGCATTTCCTTTCTAGTCATTCAAGGAAATTCCGTATTTATCACGTGGGACATCCTACATGTGTTCTGCGATAATTTTGTTAAAAATAATCTCAGAATGCTCGATTTCTTGAAGGTTATTTGTTATAAACAAGTTCTTATTGCAGTAAAATTAATGATATAATAAACCTAATTGTACCGCAAAAAATTCAACGCGACTGGAAAAAGCCTTGAACCCGATATCAAACTTTTGAATTCAACTATATTTGACATTTCTTAATACCAACAAGCACGGATACAAATTTTTCAAATACTTGTTATTCAAATTACAAAAATTTATGTAACTTTTAAATTTTGTTTTATTCTGAATTATGTCATGAATAAACGGAACTCGAAACTCGTGAAAGTTTTGCTTAGAGTTATACAAATTTCGTCGGAAATGGCAAAACAATCCAGATTAAATAACAAATTCATTTTTCATTGCCTACTCAAATTTGGCGAAAATTAATCACGTGACCTGGAAATCACTGCTGCGGCCAATCACTGAAGTAATGGAGTGTTACGTCATGAAGCTTCAAGGACGGTTAAATCAGGGTACCATCATAGGCGATTTTGTAAAATTCAGAGAAAGTTTGAATTTTAAAATTATAAAATGTCAAAATTTTTTTGTTGTGATTTTGAAAAAATTAAATTCCTATTCGCATGTTTGAATTACTTCGTCCGTTATTCGAACTAGATTGTGAAACTGCACGATTAAAGACATGACCGGACTAGCACTTCACATATTATACCAATTCCTTGCCCTCTCTTGTTATCAGAATCGTATTTAGGAACGGAAACGGTGAAAGTCGTTCGTATAAATTCGTATTTATATCCAATAGAATTTTTTTTCAATTCTGTATTGACAAAAATTCTCATGGGATAAATATGGGTTTTTTCTTCATTCGATAACACACAGGAAACCAATTGTTTATTTAAGAATACAGTCATGCAATTTGGACAATTAAACTTTGTAAATAGCGTTTTTATTAGGGCCTTATCTCGTCCGGTTACGATAACTTTCTCACTTTTGTTGTAACATGGGAATAAAAATATCGACACTTTCATTTTCGAATATAAGCGACCTGAATTGTTCACTAAATGAATCTTTGACATGCTTTTAAAACAACAAGAAACAAATTTGTCGACATTTAACTGTGTCAGAATTAATTGTCTGACTCGTTAGGAAAAGACTTTCACTATTGTGTGGTTAAAAATACGTAAAAGAAGCGCAAAAAGGTCAGATAAGGCGAATTATGCAAGATTATTGCATTATTTTGAAATTCAAAAAAAGCCAAATCGAGATTTTTACGTCATGGTACCAAAGAAGAGTGGCTCACTATTATAGCAATCGTAAATATCAACCAAATTTAAATTTTTTGATACAGTTTCAAAGCAATTGAAACATTTCGTATCATTGCGCCAAATTGCTAGCTTTCTAAATAGTCACAGAAAAATTACCGGCGTGTAATCTGTGTTGACTGTCTTTGTCATTATTTTTTATAAAGTAATTATTAATTTATTTTGTCTGTGAAACTGAAAAATTAAAATTAATTTCATCCTGGACCTTGTAATTAGGTTGTTTATCTTAAAATTAGACACAATTATTTGTTGTCAAAATTTTGTAAATCAAAAACCTATGATATTAAATCATAAACAACAAGAATAATTATGTTAAATTTCAAGCGTAAAATACAGTAATTGTTTCATACAGAATATGGATTCGCTTCGTTTATCCAGAAAATATGAGTGAGAGCTTCAATTAGGCCCAATTGTCTTTGCTATTTAAAAAAAAAAAAAATACATTTTCAGTCTATTCGTGAAGGCTCAATAAAGCACAACTGAAAGAATGCGTTTATTAAAAATATTTATTTCAGAAAAAAATGAAAGTATTTTTGTGTTAAATTTATTGAAATTTTTTAACATTAATTTTGTTGAATTTTTGACATACGATTATGCTGGGTTAGTCAAGTTTTTTCCGCACCACCAAAATAGTCTTAAAACGCGCAAAAAATTATATTACACTAAATATCTAGCTTTACTTGAAAAAAAAAAAAAGTTTTCTTCTATCAATTTACTTGACCTATAAAACATAAAAAAGCAATTTTAGAAAAAATCTAATTGCCTGTTTTTACACCAATTGATCAAAAATTCGTACCAAAATTTTGAATTGAAAAAAACTTAAAATTTGACTAAACAGTTATTTACGTAACCAGTTACGAAAAGACCGATTTTGTTTAACAAGGATATTTACCAAAACGAGTCAGTGAAGCGAACGAATTTTGAAAATTATGCAAGCTATACAATAATATTTTTTTTTTAATAACGTACAAACATTGATAAAGGAAATTTATTTTTAATAAAAGCCACACTTTGCGTAACTAGTGATGTAACGAGAGCTATTACATAACGCTAAAAATTGATGTAAAATTAAGTATTTCATAACGGAGTGAGAAAAAAATTTATTTTTATATTATTTATCGAGAACTTACGAAAATTTACCGAGTTTGAGAAAGCAACGAGGAAAAACCTGTCTGGCAAACAGTTTTTCGAAAAACATTGGCAGAACCAGGAAAATCCGTTTTTTAATTTAGCAACATTCTGTGCACCCCCTAAATCGCTATTTTCTAACAATTAAAAACACGTTTTTTGATATATTTTTTTAATAAATCGGCGTCTATTGGCTCCAATAAATTTGAAACAAATGACAGTTTAAAATTTAAGTTTATTTTACAAATTTATTATCTAAGATACCTATTTAATATTTAGCATATTTAAGAACTTGCTAATTTGGTGGTAAGACAAAACTTTTCCTATTTTTTTAGAAGAGTTTCTTTGTAAAAAAATTACGATTTTGTAATCACTCATACAAAAATAAGTGCTTCAATATCAAAATAATAATCAAAAGAAAAAATATGACACAAAATTCTTTAGGTTAAATTTTACAACTAATTAAGCAAAAATAAAAAGTAAAAATGATGTTTTATTTGAAAAATAAAACACCTACAATTTTTTTGTTTAATTAAAAAGAGGTGTTTTGGGGGTGCGGATAAAACTTTTGACTTTTGGATTTTTTGTTCAATTTAACATAATTAAAATTCGTTTTTTATTAATAACATTATAACCTTGGCGTACTCTGTTCGTATTTTTTTTTTAATCATTCGTTATGATTAAGAGAGAGGACTAGGATGGTATTTTGAGTTTGTCATTCCCTTTTCAGTTAATTATCGGTAACTTTGGGTTGAGTTACGAGCAAAGCAAGACCCAGATGGCAATCTGGGCAATTTTGGCAGCCCCTTTGTTGATGTCAGTGGATCTACGTTCGATCCGACCTGAGTATAAAGCGATTTTACAAAATAAAAAAATCATAGCTGTTGATCAAGACCCGTTGGGCATTCAAGGAAGGCGTATATACAAGGTGAACAACAAACCGTTGTGTCTAACTGTAAACTATTTTGAAATCGGATGTTTCAGCATAAAGGTATCGAAATTTGGTCGAGACCGATCACTCCACTCTATCAGAATTATTTTTCGTACGCGATTGCTTTTCTCAACAGGAGAACGGACGGAACGCCTTCAGACGTAGCGGTCACTCTTAAAGAATTAGGTCTGACGTCACCGACAGGATATCGAGTTGAGGTGAGCGACATCTATCAAATGTGTGAAAGTTGCTATTTCCGGTGATTTTCAGGATCTTTATGAAGATGTTGATTATGGAGTTTTGTCTCCACAAACGAAAATCAAAGTGAAAGTTAATCCATCCGGTAAGTGGCCTTAAAACTAGGAGTTTTTATTAACGTTTCGTGTTTTATAGGTGTTGTAATTTTAAGAGCCGATGTACAAAATGATTTTAAACGAAGAATTCCCTATTATACGACACAACGAACTGTTTATAATCCATTAAGTCAAGTCTTTAGAATACGAAATAACGGATTTTAATGTAAATACGAATTAAATTATAATTTTGAGTGACTTGAATTTTTTTTGTTTAGAGTAAGCCATGATTTGCCTGTGGCTAAGTCATGCCTTGCTCTAATCACAAACATTTCTAGTCACTCGATACTTGTAGGTACAGGTTTTTTATGATATTTTTTAATTTAATAAAAAACACAAAATGTTAGTCCAAAACATAACTGTATTTATTTTTACCCAAAACTACAGTCACCGATAATCCTCGGATATTTTTTGTGAGCCGGGAACAAGTCAAAGACCCCTCAATCACATCACCTGGAACAAAACTTTCACACGAGGACAATACAACCTTTTTTTTACCTTTATTCATTTGAATTGTGTCTTTTAGGAAGAAAACAGTTTGTTGCCAATGAGTTTTTGTAGATTGTGGTCCAGTAGAAAATTGAACACTGTTTGGTAAATCAAAAAACGTATCAAAATATCCAACTAAACAAGTCAAGAGTGCAGTTTTTGTAGCTTTTAGGCTAAATGACGTACTAAAATCACAAGTACCAACTGTACAAGTCTCTAAATCAATCTCCTTAAGTACAATTGGCTCAGTCATCACACTTTCTGGAGGTACTGTTTCAATGACAGCCTCTGATATAACGTCATTTTTCATACATTTCATCGAAAACCCATAAACATTGTCCCAGAAATTAATAAGTTTGTCGTAACATCCTAAAAGAGATTACAGTTTCCTGCAATTAAAAATTTTGCAATACCTTTATCTGAACAACCAATCAGGTTCAAACTACATCTGTTTGGTAGAATTAAGCCTCCAGGGGCTAAATACCGATCTCTCGCGTGAATAAAACTATCTAACATGCCTTCAAACAGCAAAAAATAACCCATCCACTCAGATACAATTATGTCAACTTTTTCAACTGGGAGATTAGTGTCCTCGATTCGGCCTTTCATCAACTGAATTGTTTCGTAATAATTGTTTTCTCTATTTAAGACAATAAAAAATATATAAAAAAGACGTGTTTTCACAAACCTGATTATATCCATTGCTTTGTACACAACCTCAGATTGGTCAATACCAAACACTCGAGACGCACCAGCTTTGGCCGAAAATAAAGACAAAATTCCTGTACCACAACCAACATCAAGGACTACTTTTCCTGCGAAATCGCCCGAATTTTTCAATATTGCGTCCATGTAACTCTCCGTCCTGACCTTATCCTGCAATGATAACCACCAATCACGACGTTGTTGCCATAGCAACCACCAAACATAACTATGTTGTCATGGAAACTATTGCCGTGACAACTACCAATCGTAGGCTATGCTATCATGGAAACGAAATATATTGCCATGACAACTAGGGTTGCCAATCGTCCTTTACTTTGAAGGATAGTCCTTTAATTTTTAACATCTACTTAAAGGACAATTTGTCCTTTTTTCTAGTTTTTTTTTCTACCAAAGAGAAACGAGTAACAGTTAGAAAAATAAATTAATTGTCTAGACGTACTTCTAAGTCACCAAAATAAATTTTTAGTACGTATAAAGAATCAAAAGTTCTATCCAGACTTGAGTTATGAAAACTATATAAATAGGGTATTTAATGGTAAAAAAAGAAAAGAACAATAAGGAGAATTACGACTAGTGGAAAAAGATGAACAGAAGAAGATTCTAGAATAATTTGAAAAAGATTCTATAAAAATTTGTAGAAGAGATGACTTAATGACAAAAAACCTATGAAATGAATATGACCTAATGAAAAATTAATATGTTGTACAAGAAAAAAATAAAATAAAGAAAAATAAAAACGTAGTTTAAGACGATTCTAAAAAAACTGTAGATTCTAGGCCTATGAAAAAAATAATAATAAACAATCACAAAACCAACAATTGCAAGAGTTGAATTGAGTGAAGAATTTTGAAGTTGAATCAAGTTGAAAACGTCAATTGACGTCCTGGCGGAAAAAAATTCAAAGCAAATTTGAAAAACAATATTTGAAAAAAATAAGAATAAAAAACAACTACAAAAAAAGTTAAGAATATAAAACCCCCCCAAAAAAAACTAGATTACAAAAAAATAATCCTTCAAGCCTAATACTGAGAAAAGTCTTTGTAGATACAGAGCAATTACAATAATTTTCCCTTCAAACACCCAAAAATCTCTATTTTAATTATCTACATATTATATTAAAGTTTTTAATAAAATTTAGGGGCTAGAGAAGACAGTTTGTATTCTTTTTTTTTTTATAAAAATTGCAGTATATATTTATTTTTGTAATAATCGTCGCCTTTGGCTTCCAAAGTGTATACCGAGTGTAAACGAAATTAGGCTCACCCCTTTTTTTAAATAAAACAAAGAGATTTAAGAGGCATATTATATTAGAAAATCCCCATTAAAGTGAATGAAAAATAAACTTTTTATCACTTCGGGTTTTACCGGAAACGACGGTAACTGTGGCTTTTTAAATGGAATACTATGTATGTTTTTATATTTTTGGAATCTACAGTAAATTCCGAGTCTAATACACTACTTTTTATAACTTTTGTAAAATATTTTTTTTGTAATTTTTATTGATTTATTTAGAAAGCTGTGATAGTTGAAAAACTAATTTATTCTAATTTAAATTCGTGTATTTTCTAAATTAGATTATTTATGGGATTGGTTTTATTTTTTATTGGTTTTCTACATTATTTAGATTTTTTTACCATCACAGCCTTCTAGATAAAAAAAACAAAAATTACAAAAAAAATATTATTTCACAATTTTTTTTAAGTAGTCTATTAGACTCAGAATCTAAATAAATTCTAAAAATATAAAAATATACATGGTGTTCCATTTAAAAATCAAAAGTTATGGTTGTTTCCGGTAAAACCGGAAGTGGTAGAAAGTTCATTTTTTACTCAAGTGTCGTTTTTCTATTTAAAAAAGTACTATTAAAAAAAGGGGTGAGCCTAATCTCATTTACACCTGTTATGTTTTATGCTTTACTACTAACATTTCAGGGCTTATTACACCTTATAAACACTAAAACATTTAAAAATTGATGGTCTTTCGAGCAAGATATTGAAAAGTCTGAATTAAAAGAGGCAATTTCCAATAATTCTCGTTTCGAATTTAGGAACCAAAGATAGCTGTTTTTATTTGTTCATAATAAACCTTGTAAGAACATTTGTTTTTGGGATAATTATCGGCTTCGGTTTCTCAATTGTTGCTTGAAAAGCCGGATTTTTAAGAAAAGAGTTCTAAAGACTATACTAAGATGGTACAAAAAATGCAAACTAAATCCTCGACTCCCTCTTCCGCTTTGACTAAAAAAAAAATTCTAGATACGCCTTTGACAATGTCCTTTATCATGACATCGAAAAGTTGGCAACCCTAATGACAACTATATTGCCCTATAGATGAAAATATTGCTTTGGCAACCTACGTTCAGCATTTCGTGATGAATTCCAAAATGTGAATACGAGTTGAAATAATATGAATCACAGCTTAAATTTTTGACAGTGCCTTTACAGGGCGCATCACCACTTTCGACAAAAGTTCGTGTAATTTCCTTCATTTTATCAATGTCTTTCATTGCAATTTCCAGTAATTCTCGTTTGTGCTTCAACTGTAAATTCAAATCCTCGATTTGCCTCTGTAAATCTGAAAAATTTAAATTACTGATGGGTGTTTTGCCGTCGATTGCGTAATGTGGTGTCGAGGGGGCGCTTCCCAAGTCCTCAAAGTCTGCAAAAAAAATTCCTGAGACTCCCTTTTAGGAGATTTTGGATCTACCTTACCATACATCAACCAGGACTCCATTTCGCCCGTTTTTAAATATGCATCATCATCCCATAACGCTACTGACGATCCTGTTAATATTTTAGGATCTGGCTTTTGTATTCTTATATAATTAATCAACTTAATGTAGGAATAACAATCCATGTTGTACTTATTTTTGAGTTCTAGTAAATCAAAATTGTGTTCGGTTCGACAATGATCTAACGCTACAGCTATTGTTAAGAATTGAAGGGGGCAAAAAAGACAAGTTGTTTGTTCCCCAGCGACTTCCATTTCGTCCCAATCATCAGAATCGTCGTTTTCGTCGCCGTAACAATCTTGACCGGCTAAATATCAAATTAAAAAGTACTAATAATATTTATTAACACTTACTTTCGTTGTTATCCATAGTTTCTTTGTTTGAAACACTTCGAGAGAGTATTATAAACACAAAACACGTGCAAGGGGGCTACTTTGAGGTTAGTTTTACCAAACACGCTAATATCACCAGAATTTGGCACAAATTGAGTTCTAATCGCACTTTTATGTGAAAATAAAGCTTTAATCTTGAATTTTAATGATTATAAATTGAAATTATTGATTAAATTGGTCGCGCCACGAATGACAGCTGCGTCTTTTTTGACAGCTGACAGCATTGACAGAAGATTTGAGGTTATGTTGACATTGACATAGCACACGTGGGGCTAAAAAGACTCCCAATTTCGGTTTAATTAGGTTGTAGGGCTTCAGTGGGTCAGTATGGGGCGTCATCGTAAGTATTGCGCCTTTATAACGATTTGAGGTTATGTTGATTTTGCAGCCCCCAAGAAGCCACAAAAAGAGAAAATCTCAACCAAAGACAAGTTGAAGCAGATTAAGAAGGAGCGTAAATTAAAGTTGAAGGAGAAACGGGCCAGGTTGGTTATTAGAAACTTGCCATTTCAAGCCAATGAAGAAAATCTGAAAGAGCATTTTGAAAAGTTTGGTGAAATACTCGATGTGAAAGTTTTGAAGAAAGAAGATGGGAAATTGGTTGGTTGTGGCTTTGTTCAGTTTAAATTAGTGCAAAAAGCAGCGAAAGCGCGTCATCATTTAAATGGCAAACCTTTTTTGGGGCGTGAAATTGAAGTGGATTTTGCGTTGGCTAAAAATAAGTTTGAGTCGGAAGCAAAGGAAGAAACTGAAGTGAAGGTTAAAGAAGAACCTGTTGGTGATGAAGAAATTAAGGAGGAGCCAGTTGAAGTTGATGAAATTAAGGACGAAACTGAGGAAGAAGTTCTTAAAGAAGAACAAGAAGGAGAAGAAAGTGACAATGATGACGTTAAAGAGATTGAAGTTGAAGAAAGTGATGAATCTGAAGACGAAAAAGAAGAAGAACCTGTTAAGAAACCCAAATTTGAATCAAATGATGTAACAGAGGGAAAAACAATTTTTATAAAAAATGTTCCTTTCAGTGCTACAAATGAAGATTTGAAGCAGTGTATGAGTCAGTTTGGCCCTCTGTATTACGCCCTAATTTGCATTGATAAATATACAGAACATTCTAAAGGAACAGCTTTTGTTAAATTCAGAAATGCTGAAGATGCACAAAAAGCACTTGAAGCAGGGACTGAATTAACTCTTCTTGGAAATATTTTAGACTGTCATAGAGCTTTAGGTCGAGATGAATTAAGGAAGAAAGATCAAGCGAAAAAAGAAGAAAAATCAGCTCCGAAAGACTCGAGAAATTTATATTTGGTCAAAGAAGGAGGTAAGTATCGAGTGACCAAAAATATTTCCCTTCCAAGTAATCCACGACTTTCATTATAACTTTAGCCACAATTTTGTTGATATCAGGTGTTAATTTAATTTTTTTGTAGTGATTTTGGCCGGCAGTAAGGCTGCTGAAGGCGTCTCAGCAAGTGATATGGCAAAAAGGCTCCAATTGGAACAATACAAAACCCAAATGTTACGTAATCTTAACATGTTTATATCACGGGAACGTCTGGTAGTTCATAATTTGCCTCCAAGTTGGGATGATAACAAATTCAGAAGTTTAATTATAAATAACAGTCCGAAAAATTCAGTGATAAGAGAGGCCCGAATTATGCGAGATTTAAAAAATGTTGACGCTAATGGAGTCGGAAGGTCAAAAGAATTCGGTTTTGTCACATTTGCACGACATGACGACGCTTTAGCCACTCTTAGAGCACTAAATAACAACCCGAATGTTTTTTCGAGTAATAAAAGACCAATTGTTGCCTTTTCTATAGAAAATCGAGCAATGATCAAAGCTAAACAGAAACGGCTTGAGAAATCACGTCTGAAAAATCCAAAATGTAAACAATTTGATCCTAAATTAGTCAAAGAAGATGAAGAGAAGAAACGGAAAAGGATAAGTGAAGTTGAAGCTGAGGGTGATTTTGTTGGTGTCACTGCTAAGCCCGGTACTAAACAGAAAATGAGGAGTAGATATAATTTAAAAACGCAGTCGAAATTACATCTTGAGAATTTGAAGAAGGAAAAGAAGAAAGCCAAGTTTGCAAAGAAGACACTCAAGGAGAAAAAACAAGATTTTACTAAACAACCTAAACAGAAAGTGAATAAAAAGAAAGAAACGGGAGATAATTTTTCAAAGTTGGTTTCTGATTACAAGAAAAAACTTTTAGGGGGGCCTGAAGTTAAAAGAACAAAGTGGTATGAGTGATTGTTATTTATTAATTTGTAATTAAATAAATTTGTTACGCCACTGGTTTATTTTATTGCGACCTACTAAATTTATTATTATTATTACCGCCCTGTTCAATGGGAGCTTCTCTACAATTGCTGACGTCGCAACAGCGCAAACTTATTAAATTGACGTTTTAAACATGTTGGAGCTTTGTAATTGTACATTTGTAACTATCTTAAATTATATAACAATATTATAGATAAGGCTTAATTACTCATTAACAGAAATTTAATACGTAAAATGATAAGGAACAAAGAAATTTAGTAGTAAATTACAAATCATTAGTGATCTTTAAATCAGTAAACAATAAGCAAAATTTAAAATCACAAGAGTTACTTTGTTAAAAACTATTTTATTGTGATACTGAATTTTTAATGCCTAAACATTATCGGGTTATTTCTTGATAATGTCTACATTTGGACAAACAAAAAAATATTTAAAGGAATAGTTTAGGATAATTTATGACTTTTTGAAAAATATAATACATAAATTAGCAAAAAAAAAGAATTTTAGTTTTTGTCCGGGTGTAATTGTATCAGCTGTTACCGTAGAAAATCAATGTTTTTTATCTGGTTGTGACGTCATCAGTGTTTTAAATATAGATTTTAAAAATATATTAATAGTCGCACTTTATGTACGGTTAAATGCCTATGATTTGATAAAAATGACATTTTTAATTTACTGATAATAACACGAATAATGTCAATTTGGGAATTTGTACAGGCCGGGGAATTTAGCCATGTAATCTAGAAGGTCCCTTGTTTTATTCCCTTAGTTCCAATGTCTGCCGCTTGACACCGCTGTAGTCGGGCGGCCACGTAAGATTGACAATAATGACAACCAGAAATTGCACTGTAAAGAAATTATTGTCTAATTTTGATAAAAACGTTGTGAATTGAATAGAAAATAGTCAATGAATCCATTGTAAGTATTACATAATTTCTGTTTGTTGTGTTTACATCACTTTGAGATAATTTTTTGCACCAAAAAGTGATAATTTCGTACTAAACTCAAGTTCAAAGGTTGCCCATTTATTGCTGCGTTAATTACCAATAAAATTTGGGTGTCTTCAGTGTACTTAAAAATCTCGTGTGTTTTTCCCCCATTTCGTAACGTTTTAACCCAATTCTGGCCGAGTTTTACTCTCCGTTCTACTTACCTTGACACTGTTCCAAAACTTGGCCAGTTATAAAATATTAATAATGTTATTGGCTTTTTTTAGTCTGTACTTAACGTGTTTGTTTCCCACAGAGATTGAATAAAAATGGCTCAACCGAATCAGCCTAACGGCATGCCTCCACAAATGAACGTTAAGGCCCAATACAATGGAGTGCATTCGTCCCATTCATCACGAGATTCTTCCCCACACAGCCTCCACGCCAAACAAATTCCATTCTCACAGCTGCCCCCACGATCTGCCATTCCGTCATCACAACTACCGCCATCTAGATCCCCAAATATAACTCAACAGATGAGTCAACTCAACATCAACAAAATCAACACGTCAACACCCAATCAGACGTTGCAAACTCAAAGTGGGCTAGTCAATAGTGCTTTTTCACCAATAAGCACTACCCAAGCTCCGCCCAGGATTTCACAAGCACCGCCCCCTTCAGGATACAACTACAACCAAATCTCCAGGCCACCGGTAAACCCACCTAATAAACCGACCCCAATAGTTAACAATCAAAACAATGCGCCGCCCCCAACGAAAAACCAAGGCCAAGTTATACCCTCAACGCAAAATCAAGGCCAAGTTATACCCCCAACGCAAAATCAAGGACAGAATATGTTCTCTAAGCAAAATCAGGCTCAAGTTATGCCTCCTACGCAAAACCAAGGACAGACTATGCCTCCATTAAGTAGCAGTCAAAGTCATGCACAGCCTCCAACGCAAAACCAAGGTCATGTTACACCTCCAACGCAAAATCAAGGCCAGGCTATGTTTCCTAAGCAAAGTCAGGCTCAAGTTATGCCTCCTACGCAAAATCAAGGACATTTGCCACCCCAAATTCAAAACCAAACGCCTCCATTAACTAGCAGTCAAGGTCATGCACCGCCTCCAACGCAAAATCAAGGTCAGACTATGTTTCCTAAGCAAAATCAGGCCCAAGTTATGCCTCCTACGCAAAATCAAGGCCAGACTATGCCTCCAACCCAAAATCAAGGTCATTTAGCACCCCAAATGCCACCATTACCTAGCAGTCAAGGTCATGCACCGCTTCCAATGCAAAATCAAGGCCACATGCCACCTCAAATTCGGAATCAAATGCCTCCATTAATTAACAATCAAGGTAATGCACCGCCTCCAACGCAAAATCAAATTAGGCCGCCAAATATTAACAGTCAAGGTCACGTGCCGCCCCCAATGCAAAACCAACTAGTTAACAGTCAAGCAACGCAAAGTAAAATGCCCACTATGTTTAATAATCAAGGTCATGTGCCGCCTCCAACGCAACATCAACCTCCCGTCAAGAATCAAGGTTACGTGCCGCCCCCAAATCAAGTCCCCCAATATAATAATTTCAGTGCAAATCAGCCGCCTCCTGGTCAGCCTAGAACTAATTTACATTCAAATAGATATCCTCAAGCTCCGCCCTCTCAACAACCTGGATATCCTCAAGCTCCGCCCTCTCAACAACCTGGATATCCCCAAGCTCCGCCTCCCCAACAACCAGGATATCCCCAAGGTGCGCCTAATTTTTCTCAACAAAATTTTCAAGGACAACAGTTCTACCAACAAAATAGTGTGACTCATTCTGGTTTTAATAAATTATGGGGCCAGGATCATTTTGATCTTCTTCAGAATCCTAACGTTCTACCTCGAGAGAAAGTGGCGCCGCCTAAAGTCTACTTAGGGAACGAATTACTCGATTCGGCTAATTGTAGTCCTGAAGTTTTTCGATGTACGATGACGAAGATTCCTGAAAGTAGTTCTTTGTTGCAAAAATCCCGATTACCTTTAGGGATTTTAATACATCCGTTTAAAGACTTAACACACTTACCAGTAATACAATGTAATGTCATTGTAAGATGTCGTGCATGTCGCACTTACATAAATCCATTTGTGTTTTTCGTTGATACGAAACGATGGAAATGTAATTTGTGTTATCGTGTAAATGAATTACCGGAAGAATTTCAATTTGATCCGGTGAGTAAAACATACGGAGATCCGACGAGAAGACCCGAAATCAAATCGAGTACTATCGAGTATATAGCACCCGCGGAGTACATGCTAAGACCACCACAACCAGCAGTATATCTTTTCTTATTTGACATCTCGCGATTGGCTATCGAGAGTGGTTATTTGCAAAGTGCATGTGCTGTACTCTTAGAAGAACTAAAAAATTTACCAGGAGATGCCCGTACACAAGTTGGGATTCTTGCCTATGACTCTGCTTTGCATTTCTTTGGATTAGGAGACGGTTTGAGTCAACCACACGAAATGACAGTTCTTGATATAGACGACGTATTTTTGCCTTGTCCTGACAACCTTCTAGTGAATTTAAAAGACCGAATTGATCTATTGACAGATTTGTTGACTCAACTTCCGACTCGGTATAATAACAGTTACGATAATAGTTCAGCATTAGGTGCTGCTTTACAAGCAGCTCATAAAATGATGGGTGCGACTGGAGGTCGTGTTAGTGTATTTCAAGCCTCGTTGCCTAATATCGGACCAGGAGCATTAAATCCAAGAGAAGATCCGTCACAAAGAGCCTCAACTGAAGTCCAACACTTAAATCCGGCAAATGATTTTTATAAAAGATTAGCTTTGGAGTGTAGTGGACAACAAATAGCTGTTGATCTTTTCGTTCTTAATTCACAGTATGTTGATATGGCGACGATATCAGGAATTAGTAGATTTAGTGGTGGGTGTATTCATCACTTCCCGTTGTTTAAAGCATCTCGTGTTTTACAAAATGAGAGGTTTGAGAGATGTTTCCGGAGGTATCTTGTGAGGAAAATCGGGTTTGAGGCTGTGATGAGGATTCGTTGTACCCGAGGCTTGTCAATACATACTTTCCATGGGAATTTCTTTGTTAGATCAACAGATTTGTTATCGTTGCCGAATGTGAGTCCAGATGCAGCATTTGGAATGCAAGTTTCTATTGATGAAACTCTGTCTGACGTTCAATCAGTTTGTTTCCAAGCTGCTCTTTTGTATACTTCAAGTAAAGGCGAAAGAAGGATAAGAGTACACACTTTATGTCTACCGGTATGTTCGACTTTACCAGATGTTATAAACGCAGCTGATCAACAATGCATCGTTGGACTTTTAGCTAAAATGGCGGTTGATAGATCGATGCAATCTAGTCTTTCAGATGCACGAGAAGCTTTTATAAATGTGGCCATTGATATCCTTTCTAGTTATAAAATGTCACTGAATATGGGTGAAGGAACAAGTGGATTACTTGCACCTCAATGTTTGCGTTTATTGCCTTTGTACATATCGGCCTTGTTGAAATCTTCAGCTTTTCGTACAGGAACATGTACGAGACTTGATGATAGAGTCAAAGCAATGATTGATATGAAAACTAAGCCTTTGAGTCATTTAATCCAAACAATATATCCTGACTTGTACCCGGTGCATAATTTAGACGAACAGCAGATTGTTTTAAACAGTGAGGAAGAACCAATTCCCCAACCGCCACATTTGCAATTAACTGCAAGGTGTTTGGATACCAAAGGGGCGTTTCTTTTAGATACTGGTGAGCATATGATCCTTTTGGTATGTCCTGGGGTGTCACCGGTTTTCCTGAATGAGTGTCTTGGGGTTAGAGATTACGTTTCGATTTCTGATGAAATGTATGAATTGCCCGTTTTGGATAATTTAAATAACCAAAGACTGCATCAATTTATAAATTTTTTGAATGATGAAAAACCAGCGGTAGCTACGTTGCATGTCATTAGAGATAATAGTCCGAATAGAATAGAATTTTTCGAGAGGTTAATTGAAGATAGGGTAGAGAATGCACTGAGTTATCACGAGTTTATGCAACATCTTAAAACTCAAGTTAAATGAAAATAGGTTTTAATGGAAATTGATGCAAAATTATTGCTCAAAGGGGGACGGGAATTGGAGGAAAAAACGTGTCTAAGGTTTTATTTTTAAGGTTGACTTTTATTTTTTTTGTTTTTTTGATATTTATATATTGTGATATGTACCTATCTTTATATTCACTAAAATGTATAGCAATATTTTTGCATTAATCTCATGCTTCGTTTATTATTATTATATGCCGTCAAGACTCATTCTTTCATTCTGTTTTGATGTCTATTCTATGCAAATTCATTAGTTGTTAGTTTCATCATATTCGCGTTACTTTGTCCTATGGTATATGAAATTGTCTGTTGATATCATTATAAGTTGTAAAAATAAACATGTATATAATGTATTTATACCTTTTACTTCTTTCCTTAAAACATTATGCAACGTCTTTCACCTGTATTCATATATGCATTTGGAACTTATTACTGAAAACTGTTTGTTCACAAATTAATTTTATATTCATTTATGATGGTAATTAATTACGATAGTAATGATTAATGATAGAGATAAGCAACTGTTATCTATACTTTCACCAGTACGTTCAAATTTAGCTGTTACAACTTAAAAATTCAACTTCTGTGAATCTGACCAAGTTTGTAGATGTGCAAAAGAGAGTAAATCTTTCTTTAATTTATAGGTTTTTACAGAAACCTCGGCATTTCGAGAATATTGTTTTCTTTTCTTGTTCTTCCAGCCAGCATCTTTCAAAATCTCTTAGAATATTCTGTTGCTCTTTTCTTTCCAATTGTTTCCAGTTTGTGTATTTTTTTTTATTATTATTTTGCTTTGTTTCCCAGAATATTTTTTTTCTACACGTACTTTTTTCTACAATTCTCAATCGTTTTTTAAGTTTATTCAGATTTCTTTTTTGTTCATCAATCTCGTCTCATTGTCGTGTTTAATTTTTTCTGGGAACTTTTTTGTGGTTCTACATGTTGTGTTTTAGCTTTATAAGAACCATTTTTTTCTATAGAATTTTTCTTAGCTCTTCTTTATTTTCTAATGGTCCTTTTTCAAGCTCTTCTAGAGACTTCAATCCACGTTTTTTAACTTCTAGCCTAGCATCTTCTGTTGCTTTTTTCCCGCAAAATGTAAATTTCTTTATTTTTGTATTTGGTTTTAAAATTTTTCTTTGCTCTTCTTTTTCTTACAGACAGCATTTTTTTGCTTCTAGAATTTTCTTTTGCTCTTCTTTACTAATCGTCGTTTTTCAAACTCTTCTAGAATTTTTAATCGAATTTTGAACTTCTTTTAAAATTTTGTGGATCCCTGTTTTGGCAAAATCGGTTTTAAAAATTTTCTAGAAACTATTATCCTAGAATATTCCACTGCTTCTTTTTTTATACAGAATCTTTCTATTTTTTCTAGAATTTCATTGCTCTTTTTTTTGTACAAATTTCTCGAATTTCCTGTTGCTGTTTTTTCACAAAATGTTTTTTCCGCCTTTTTTTAAAAAAACCTTTGTAGTTCATCTAAAATCTTCTTTTGCTTTACTTTTTAGAATTTGCTCTTCCTTTCCTACCAATAGTCGTTTTTCAAGGTCTTCTAGGAAAATTAGTCGACATCTTTTAACTTCTAGAATTTTGAGGTGTTTTTTTCGCCAAAAACGTTTTTAAATTCTTCTAGAAACTTATGTTATCCTATAATTTTTTTTGCTTTTTTTTCTTTCAGACAATCTTTTTATTTTTTCTAAAAAAATTTTTTGCTTTTACTTTTCTGTCAATCGCCGTTTTTCAAACTTTTCTAGAAACTTTAATCGGCCTCTTTCAACTTCTTCTTTTAAAAACCTGTGTAGTGCTTCAAAAATTTTTCTTTACTTTTCTTTTTCTTTCAGACAGCATATTTACACTTCTAGGATTGTCTTTTATTCTTTCTTTTCTACCAATCGTTTTACACCTTCTTCTAAAATTTTTAGTCGATGTCCTTTAATTTCTTCTAGAAATCTAATATAGAATTTTTCCAAATTTTTTAGAAACTTTTGTTATTCAAAAATTTTCTTTTGTTTTTTTTCCTTCAGACAGAATCTTTCTATTTCTTCCAGAATTTTTGTTTTGTTTTAAATTTTCTAACAATCGTTCTTCAAACTTTTCTAGAAACTTTAATTGATTTTTTGATTTAATTGATTGAAGTTCTAGAATTTCATATCGCTGTGTTTTCACAAAATGTTTTTTTTTGACATTCTTCTAATAACTTCTGCAGTGCTTGTAAAATTTTCCATTGCTTTTCTTTTTCTTTCAGACAGCATACTTCTACTTTTAGGATTATTTTTGCTCTTCCTTTTTAATTAGTCGTTTTTCAAACTCTTTTAAAAACTTTAGTCGACGTCTTTTAATGAATTTTAGAATTTTGTGGTGCCCTTTCTTCTTCTAAATTATTCATATTCTTTAGAAGCTTCTGTTATCCAGAAATTCTACTTTGATTTTTTTCTTTTGGCGCTTCTTAACGCTTCCCGTTTTTCAAGCTCTTCTAGCAACTTTTGGAATTTCATATTGACTTTTTTCACAAGATATCGTTTTTCAAATTCTTCTAAAAAAGCTCTATACTTTTCTAAAATCTTCCTTTTCTTTAATTTTTTTCCAGAGAACATTTTATCACTTCTACTAAATTTTTTGGCTCTTTTTTCCTACCAATCGCTGCTTTTCAAGCATTTCTCTAGAAAATTCAGACGACGGCTTTTATCTTCTAGAATTTTCTGACTTTCTTGTTTTGCCAAAATTGCTCTACAAATTTTTATAGAAACCTCTGTTGTAAAATAAAAAAAAAATCCCTCTGCTTTTTATTTTTTCCACTTCTACTAGAATTTTCTTTTGCTTTTTTTTCTTCTAATTGTCGTTTTTCAATTTCTTCTAGAATTTTCTTGTGTTTTTTACGTAAACACCTCGTTATCCTAAAATCTTCTTTTGCTTTTCTTTTTCTTACAGACAACTTGACCCCATTTTTGAGAATTTTTTTGCTTTTTGTTTTCTACCAATCCTTTTTCTTCCAATCTTTTCTTGCTTTTTTATAGTCTTCTTTTGTTTTTCTGTTTCTCTAACAATAAGCTTAGACTTTTTAATTTTTTCCAAGTATTTGTATTACATATTTTGTTTTTTTTTGTACCAATTTTTTGACTCAAAATCTTTTTTAAATGACTCACGAACATTATTTAAAGACGCGCAATGCAGTTGATATATTAGTGTCACCAACGTGACATGGGCTGGAGAAGTGTGTCGTAATTTTAGCGCGAACGTTTGAAGCACTGTCATTCTGAAAACATACCTTAAAAAAGTCGCCCTTATTGCACTAATACATAAGGTTGAAATTATAACAGCTAAACTTTGACCGAATAAAAATCACATATGGAAACACAAATAAGGCATAAAAACACTCAACTCCAATACTCTAAATATCCTAGTTTTAATCCAGTCAGAAGTTACAAATAATTCTCGTATATTTGAGAAATTAATCGAAAATAGAAATTACCGTACAAGCTTCGTGCTCTCAAAGTGATCCGAACAGCTGTAAACAACTACCGAAGTTGGCCGAGTACATAACATTTGCATCTACACCGATAAAATGGGAGAGGCATCGTTCACATTCGGCATGGTTCGCTGGAATTCGCTCATGTTGGACCTGCGTTAAAGCTTAGAAATGAATGAAATCTGTGCATCGAACGTTTTATTTTCCATTAATTTCTTTATTAAGTGTAAATTTGTTGTAATTCGTAACTTATCAATAAATGAAATGTTTAGGCTATCGAATGTCGACATTTTCAGGTCTTATTTATTTTATTTAGTGTATTTATTCATCGCTTGAAATTTGGTCTTTGTAAATTCAACCTTATTTACATGTGCAATAAGGTCGACTTTTTCAAGGTATTTTTAACGAATGACAGTGTTTCAAAATTCGCGCATTTTTGACGTCATGGCTTCTGGAGCCCATTGTGAAACTTATCATTTTTAACAAGTGTACCAACATGACAACACTTTAACAACAATGGATTACAATTTTTTTTGTTTTAAACAACTGATAAAAAATTAAATTATCTAGTTCAGGGCGTTCAGGGTATGCGATTTCTTCAAAAAAAATATGTAATATTTTTGAGCAACTGTAAGTTTCGCTCATATGTGCAATTTATGAAATTTAAATTGATTAACGATATTTAATGAAAAACATTGCAGTTATTTAAACTGCAACTAGTACTTTAAGTAAATGTTAATTTTGTATTTTATTAATTTAAATTATTACAAAATTTTGTATTTTTTGTGATTTTAGGCTTTGTGATACTTCGACTGTGTGCACATATGTCAAAAATTTATTCGACCTTGTGTGTTTTCCTTCAACCTATTTTATTTATTTGTCTGTCTGTCAATTCCAATTAACCATATTTTTAATAAATAAATAAAAAACTAAATGAAATAACTGTGAAACAAGATGCCTAAATTGTAATAATGTGTTTATGTGTCGAAAATTTCGCTTAGTGTCAATTCAGGTAAATCGATTTTTTATGGTATTGTAATTAGCATGCAACAATTCCGTCTTTTACAGTTACCTCATAAAAAATGTCCCTCACAATTCAGCAAATAATCACTGACGCAAAACGTTTAGCAGGTCGTTTAAAAGAACGTGATACAATAGCTGATAGTCTATTAAACGAAACAAACGCAATAACAAAAAAAATTGATGCAATGAAGCAGTTTCAAGAAGAAGTAGATGTCTTAAATGAGGTAGCCAATCAAAAACCCCATTCTCAGCTGATTGCAAATATCCAGAAGGAAAATAGACACTTGAGGGAGATCCAGCAGGAAAATAGGGAACTAAGAGCAGCTTTAGAAGATTATCAGACTACTTTGGAACATATTATGACCAAATATAGGGAACACACAACTGAAAAAATTTACAGAACGAGAATAGATTTCAGTGCTGTGCAGAATAAACAGTATGATGAAATAATCAAACAGCAGGCTGAAAAAATCCAAGAAATGGCTGCAGTTATGGAAAAAGCTGCTCTGATTGATGAGGATAGGATGGTTGGTAATGAGGAAGTAATTGCTAGACTTAGAGCTGAAAATCAAGGCCTCAAAGAAATGTTAAACATTGCATTTAAATATGGAAATTTAATCAACAAAATGGAGGATAAAACCATCCAAACTGAAAACACTACTTGAATTTTCTGATTTTATCAATGTATTGTTCTATGTTTATATACTTTTGCACTGTTAATAAAATTAAATTACTAAAAAAGCCCCTATGCACATTTTGCTTTTCTTAAATATTTTGCCCTGTTTTTGAAGGTCTATTTAAAAAGCAAATATTTAAATGATTTTACAAGGTACAAATAAGTTAAAAGTTGATAGATTTTTCCGACAAATAAAACATCTATAGTCTATGAAATTGATGTAAAGCTGTATTTATTAATGAATTAGGATTGCAGGTGATTTTTTATTAGCTCCCGCCCGAAATTTCTAAAAACAGGACAAAATCGTTAAAAAAAGCAAAGTGTACATAGGGGCTTTCTTAGTAGTAATTAACATTATCTCACACGTTTTATTACAACAAAAATAACAAAATTTATTACATTCTAGAAGTTGTATATTCTTCTGGAAACTTGAAGGAGTGAGAGCCATGGGCAAAAACATTAGGTAGAAGTCCTGCATTTGGTATAATATTCCAGGATAACGTCAAGGTGATATTTTTATTCGCTTTAAGACCATTACCATCATCCCAGAAGTAATATTTCGTGTTGATATTCTTGAAATCAAGAACAGCATTTTCGCCACGTAATATAATCTTGTCCCAGAGTACAACCTGAAAACAGTTATTACAACGCTAAGTAGAGATTTTTACACCAAAACCTGATTCAATTTATTATTTCCAGTCTCATATTCAGCTGTGAGATACAAAAACAGCTGTTTAACATTCCAGTTGAAAAGATGAGTCAAATTCGTTTGGAGATCAAAAGTTAGGAAACCCAAGTCGTTTTTTTCGCGTGATGCACTATAATCTGGTACGTTTTTCCTGTAATTACACGAATAAGTACCGATTTGAGACAGATTTTTACTTACACTACAACTTTGACTGTGTTCATTGCCGCATTTGTGCGGTAATCGAGAAATACAGTCGATATAAAACAAGCAAAGGTTAAACAAGCTAAAACGCTTAAAGCGTAAGCTAAAATTGCGTTTCCGCGCTGTAAAACCGAATGCATTTTTGATATTACACGTAATTATTTAAATCTAACCTAAAAAAGTGACAAGGGACACGTCAAAATCAAATTTTTAGGGGGACAACCTGAAGAAACTAAAAGTGAAAGTCACTAGGTTAGTAGGGGAGGCCGACAGAAGATGACGCTACGGAACAAATATTTGATACAGTTGAAGCCAACCCGTTGACAATAATTCCTCCATATGATGGGTTAAAACCCCTAAATTTAAACCAAATACTCTCAAAACAAAACGTACTTTATTTTAAAAAAGACTACAATTACAAAGTGAAAAATATAGTTTTTTACAACATACAATTTTTAATTTATTTCTGATGAATAGATTAAAATAGATAATAGATTAATAATCAACTTTTAAATAAATGATAAATGTGGAATTACGCTATGATCAAAAATACTATTAATTTGGCACAAAATTAACAGTGTAACTACAGTATAGAAATGAATCAGTATGGACAGCTGATAACAGCTAAAAATTTATCAAAAAATTAGCATCTCTTCACGTTATATGTGTAAGATGGAGCCACTAATTTATAGATATGCTATAGTCAACTAATAATACACAATTTAAATTTAAAGGGTTATAACTGCAAATAGAATATAAAAAAATATTTAACCTTTGTCTGATTCTTGTCTATGTACTATTTATTTTATTATTTACAGTTATAGGCTTTTAGATTTAAATTGTGTATTATTAGTTGCCTATAGTAAATCTAAAAATTAGTGGCTCCATCTTACACATTTAACTTCAAAGAATACTAGCTTTTTGACAAGTTTTCAGTTTTTATCAGATGTCTATACTTATTCATTTCTATACTGTGGTGTAACATTTTTTTTGGTAATTTAGTAGTAGTAGTAAAATACCCTTAAAAATCCCTTGAAAAACGTTATCTCCTAAATATTTTCCTCTTTTTTATAAAAAACCTTAAATTTAGGGAAAAATCTTCCGAGTTGGAGACACTTTTCTGAAACTAGTCATTGGTTTATTATTATTATGCGTAATTTATCATAATTTTTCAATAAATGTGGGTGTACTTTCTGTAATTTTTATAAAAAGCAATTATTCAATCAATTTTTCATATTTATGTCAATAATAATTTATAATTCTTACTACGAGAGAGTTATTAATGCATAAAAGTTTGTGATTTATGAATGTCATGATAGGATTATTTATTATTTATTCAGACGGTGACAGTCACTATAGGTATTATTGAATTTGATTACTGTTTAGTTATTACTTAGATACTAAGGGCAACTTATAATAAAAATGAAATAAAAATGATATTTTTAAAGGATCGGCTCATATTCTTGAAAGTTTTTCAAAGAACGTAATAGGCTTCGGCTTCAGCTCGAATTATTATAGCAACAAATAGCAATTTTGTAGTTTATTTACTATGTTTTTGAATTATTCTTTTAAATGGTTTTTTAATGCAGGCAAAAAATAACAAATTTATCTTAAATTTAGTTTTTTGCCATTCTGTTATTGGTTTACAGCGAGGACTGGACAAAACCTTCCAAAATCGTATCTATAAACAAAGCTGAAGTATATTTTACAATAACACAATTCACAAATATTAAACAAACTTAACCACAATTATTTTAAAACATCTTAAAATTAAATGTGGGAGAAACATGTTTGATTAATTTATTAATGTATAGTGTTAAAAAATTTTTGACGTGAGAGATGCGTAGACGAGGAATAAAAAAACCTCGAACTAGAGTTAGTCCTGTTACATCGCACTTCGTCTAAAATGAATCTCCTTGTCACCATTTAGACACTCTAACAGTCTCTATCAATTGCACCAAGAAAATTTTGACAAGGTGTAGACGTTTTTAAGCTTTGTTTATTTTTCAAGCCTTAAATTCTTACCTAATCTAGTAAATTTAACAATTTTTAACACATTTTTGGAGTTTGTTTGATTCAAAGAGTTGGATGAATAACGAATAATTTATTTCCATTGTGTAGGTACACCAATACAACAACAACAAACTACTAATTATTTCTATTATTTAATTCAATCACGTCGCTTTTGAGAATTACTACTTTTTACTCGCTTCTCTAGTTTTCGCTAACTGAATGCTTCCGTCCCGGTCTGTTTCTCTCTTTATATAATCGAATGTACTTGCTAGAATGTGCCAGACGTTTCGTGATTTTTCTAGATTCAATTTTTCTTGTTCGGTCCATAAACTGGTCTATTAATCACTCAAACTTTCTTTCTCATATTGTTATTTTGAATTGGTTGTAACAATTTGTATTTATTGGATTAATAAAAGAGTTAATGCCTGGGAACAAGGTTTCAAAACGCCTCGCCAAAAAATTCAAGTGTATTCTTTACTGCTCTGCTTAGACTACCTAAAGTTGGAAAATGTTGAGAAACGGGGCGATTCTTCAATATTTCAACCATAAATTAAACAGTCAAAATCTTACTTAAAAAAATACTAAACTGAAGAAATTAAAATTAAATTGAGTGAAATTGTGGAAAAGGACCTGTAGAAAATTTACGCTGACGCTGCAAGCTGCAAATCAGTCTTATAATCTGTTTAATTTACTTCTTTGTCATTCATGCCCCACGTTGGGCGCCACTTTGTAATCGGTTTATTCAGAAAATAGTTTATTTACATTAATTAAAGATTACACTACAAACAGTTTATGTACAATAAATGGGTTAATGTTATTTCGCACTCAAGTCGAGATCGTTGTGTTAAGTTCGAACGCGGATGTACCGAGAGTCTGACCAGATAGGGACCCCTAGGATGCCTTGTTGGTGCAGAATGTCACGAAGGAGAGCTTTCAATACCAGGTGGGACCCCGCGGATGCCCGGTTGATGCAAGAAAAGGTCTCTATAACGGTGCAGAAGAGTATGAGTAGCTCACAAGACCAGTTGGGACCCCCAGGATGCCCGGTTGATGCAAGCAAGCAACTCAGCGTTCGGTTGCGGGTGGATGCCTTTTAGTACGGTTTGTCGGTACCCTTCGGTCAAGGGTGGTTCCTTCCGGACTTCTGGAGAGGGTTGAAGCGATCTTAGGCTACTCTGGTTGGGCGCTCGGATTATTAGAATTCACGCGGTTACAGTCTTAAAATATTGTTAAAATTTATGATTTACCATTTGTTTAATACGGTAATAACAAAAGTTTTGTTAAATGTTTACAAAGTAGAAAATGCGATTTTTTAGATCATTAAAAACCATTTTTTCTCAAATTTTCTCTAACTTCTAGAATCTTTTTCTAATCGTAGTTTTTTATATGCCTTTTTCATAATGTTTATTTGTTTTTTCTTTTAGTTTTCTTTTTTCTCCAATCGTCATTTTATACGCTTTCTAGGAAACGTCTTTTTTTAAAATTCTTTATTGCTTTACATTCTCGAATCATTGTAGTTTTCTCTGCTATTTTAAAGTTTTAGAAACTTTGTTTGGTTTTCTTTAGTTATTTGGCTGCTTAAACAGAGGGTGAAGTCAAGAGTTTTCTCTAGAGTCTAGATTGTATCCCAAAATTTTTTAGAATTTCCTAATATGTATTTCTGTTAGAAACAAACATAAATTTGCGTGAATTAAAAGTAATAAAATAAAAGAAACAATATAAAAATACATAAAACAAATCTTCTAGCATATTGTTACAAACAGTTTTAAAGAAAGCGAGTTTTGAGTAAATAGTTCGAGTAAATACCAATGCGTCATGAACATTGCGTCATGAGTCATGCTATAGCGTTAAATTCTGCAAAATAATTAGTTATGCAAATGAATCGTTTTTTTTCTAGCTTTGTGGTATTTTGGTGTTAGGTTATGGAACGATTATTAAAAATAATGAAAATTTTTGACTGTTTCAAATTAAACAATGATGTTATAAATTAAACAATTACATAAACAAAAACAAAACTAAAGAACAAAAATGAATATTAATAATGAATAATAGCTCTGACTGTGGAGAATGGTCTCGAAAATTTCCAGACTTTTTCTAGGACATATTGTTATATAAGCGGGCGGAGACTATGACTGACTTAGTGTTTGTTCAATTTGACACTGTTATTAAAAATTTAAAAATTCTTTTAATAAAATAGAAAATTTTCTGTTATCGCTTTTTATAATTTTTTTTTCTAGAACTACTATTCACGAGACTATTCCAGACGTTTTCTAGCACGCTTCGAGAACAGGATGACGTAGTGCGCTCAGTAGATGACGTCAGTATTTAAATTTTTCGGAGGATAATACCTTCAGCTGCTAAAAGAGTTTTAAAAATAATGCATGACAAATTTTTCTCATATTTACACACTCCTTGATTATCCGAGATTGATAAATTATCAGTTTCCTTCGATTCTTATCAAACTTCTTATCAGTAATTTTTTTTTGTAAACGAAACGCAACCATGAATTTTCTCACACTTTTTTCGGCTTGTTTCATTTATTTTATTCTAGTTTCAAGTAAGTAATTATTTTCACCAATAATTTACTATTCAAACATTTCCAGGTCAAGATACAACAATAAGCCCTAATCCAAATAATAATGATACTGCACTGGACCCTAATGATACTTATTGTTTCGAATTCACCTGGATAGGGCCTCGTTATAGCAAGAATTTTATGTATAATGGTACTTGTACGGATTATTTGGATGAAACTCGTGCTAAACATGTCCCTTGTAGTCCTCCAATGGTAATATCAGGTATTTAAGTGATTAGTTATTTAAATTGTGGTAGTATAGTGATTTTGGTAGATGATGGTACTCCTCCTGATATTGATTGGATGTTTGAAAATAAGCGAAATAGTGTTTTATGTCGTAGAAGTCCAAATCAAGTTTGTGCAACTTATACTTACAAATATGACGGGGCAGGTACATATTTTTTTTGATTTCCTATATGTAATTTTTTTTTTGTTAACTGTTTATTAATATTAACATTAATGCATGATTTTTGAAAGAAATCGTTTATTAATGTGGTTATTAATTGCTTGTGTGTTAAGGGACGATTAATAATCTTGAGAATAGAACAGACTCACTCGCTAACACTCGTTTTTGCTTTAAATACTATCGATTATTGTTCGTCTTTTATATAAAGTGTTTAATTAAAAAAACGCTCTGTTAAAACAATACGGTATTAAAGAGTCAGGTCGTAACTCAAATGTTATGACTAAACAAAGTCTGATAGTTCTGACAATGACTGGTGCAGAAGCTAATCGCACCAACGACATACTTCACAAATTGCTTTTATTTACAAAACACTCTAGAGCGTTTTTTTACTTGAAAACTTGATAATTATATTATGTTAACATTCTTGTTTATTAAATGACTATTTTTTTAGTAAATAATGCGACTTATATGTGTACAAAGGTCCAGGAAGTAGGAGGAAGTGCAATAACTTCCGGTTGTTACACCCAAACAGTCGACGGTTACGAAGTAGAAATTTGTATTTGTAAATCAAATCCAGGTCTTTGGAAGCCATGCAATGGCAATTTCTGATTCTTGAATAAAGTGATTCGTTTTATTTGCGATCTAATATTTTTTGAAAAATTGTACTTGTGTACGCAGGTGAATGGAAAAATGTGTAAAAGCCGGCTTATAAACTCAATCAGTCGTGTGAGTAGTTCCCTTTAGAAATCATGCTTTTTGATATTCCATGATAAGCGTAGAAGCTCTTTAGGGAATAAGGCCACCCCCTTAAAACCGCACTTGCGAATACAAACCGGTGCACAGGCCACAGAAATACTGCTCTTTTATTTTGCAAAATACGCCCGAGAGACTCAACTTTTAATGGACGAAGAACGACTATGAATAACAAAATAAGATAATATAATTTTCTCTTTTTATTGCTTTGATACATTCAACCAACAACGGACCGATCTCTAAGTACATGCTCCCAACCTAGTTTGCATTCTTTTATTTCACGACCGACATTAGACACGCCACTGGGGCTTTTATGATGAGAACTTACAAGAAATTTACACGAATATTGACCTCAATTTAAAAAAAAAGACACTTTTTATAGAATGCAGCGCAACTTCAGTTGGGAATTATTCAGCAGGAAGCAGAGCCGGACTGTCCAATTCTGATAATAGATTTTATTTCAAATTTTAAGGGCTCAAACTGTTTAATTTGTGAATTAGAAAGTTATATAGAAATATAATTTTTGAATTTTTTTTTCTAAATTGTATCGTTAATATATAAAATACTATGATGTCTTCAGAAATAACTTCAAGCCACGTGACTAGATAAATACAAAAGTCGCAATAAAACATTTAAGTGATCGTTTAGCAACTCAACTATACTAATTTTTCAAAAATACGAACAAAAAATAAAATTTTTGATTAAGTTTTTATTTTTGAAGTACTTACCTATCTAATTTTTAGTTTTTTTAGTATCAAAACCTATTTTTTGTAAATACAAAACTATTGAAAAAGTTTTTTTTGAAAAAAATTAATTCTGACTATGAATAGTAATCTAATAATGGTTATTTATGTATTAAGAGCATAATCAGGGGGATTATTACACGAGGGATTGTTTAAATTATAATTTTAATTTTTGGAGGGCCATTAGTGACGATTGTGTCCGTGGTATATACAAAGTTTTATTTTATTTTACATTTCTTTAGTTGTTTTTTTTTAAATCAAAATAAGATTCAAAATTCTGGTCAATTAAACCAAAAACTGATATAAAAATAGTTATTTTACTGTTAATAAAACGTTACTAAAAGTAAAGCATCTGACGAATGAATCTTTTAGTCTCTACTACTTTGAAAACATAATTACTTTATTTGTCTATAGGAGCAGTCAGGCTCGGATCTTTTGTTGACAAGTCTCTCGTTTTTTCAGTTTTTATTAATTAAGTATAGTCAATTCAGAAATAGATAATAAACAAACAAGAGGTCTTAAAATTAAGACAATTCGAGTACAGAGCGTTGTATAAAAAATTACAAAAAAGAAAAATAGAGATCTGAAAATGCAGACTTTACATCAAGTTGTCTTCAAATAAAGACTATGAATGTTGACGTTTATTTTTTTAAATTATTACTTTTATTACAGATGATAACAATAAAAAATTTTGATTTTTTTAAAAGAAAACTAAAAAAATAGTAAAATTTATGTTCTGAAAAATGTTATCAATGGATTACATCTATCAAATGCAAAGTCCTAAAAAAAATTTGAACGGTATTAGCAAAAATTAAGGTTGTTATTAAGCAAATTTAATAAAATTTGGTTTAAATGTCTTGCTTAATAATGTAAACACGCTGTTCAAATTTCGTTGCGATAGCTAAAAAATTTGGGACATAAAAAAGAAGATTTTGCAATGGTCAATCTTTGCCAGTTATAACTTCTTACAGAAGCGCTACAGAACAATAATTTTACCGGTTCTTATCTGCTATTGGGCTAGGGTAAATTTGTGTCAAATAATTCTGGAACATCCTGCTTAAAAAATAAAAATAAATCAGTTTATAAAAAATAAAATCTGTTACGTCTCATATATTTATAATTTTAACAATATTGTTTTTGATAAGATTTTTAGATAACTGTTCTAGATTGACATATAAATAAATAAAATTTTTAACATTAATAAACGTTTGCAATCAAAAGTAATTACTGGGCTTCGGTGCAAGCGAGTCTTGGTTAAACGACCAGGTAATTAATCAGTGTAATCCAGTGGGCTGCATGTTATTCATTCAACTGATCTACACCAGTTGACCAGTAGACCAGATGAATGAATAACGTGCAGCCCAGTGGATTACACTGATTAATTACCTGGTCGTTTAGCCAAGACTCGCTTGCACCGAAGCCTAGTAATTACATATTTAAAAATATATTTTATTTATATATTTTTATAAGTTGAAATTTTATAAGAATGGAAATCGGTAGTAGACAATTTACATATTTTTTATAATATGCCTAAGAGGTTTATAAAGGGGCTCATTATCGCTGGACAGAGTTTAGTTTCTTTTTCTAAAGGGTTCAAGTGACTACTAGGTTTCAAATTGGGTTTTCTGGGTCTCCTAGAGTCTTATTTGAGGTAAAGTTGTGTCAGTTGGTTTCTGTTGTGCCCCCAAAGGAAAGATGAAAGTTACTCTTCTACTATTTTGTCTAACGACCGGAGAAAATCTCTCAGAAACTTCGATCAAAATAGTTGGCAGCATTATTAGAACTCACTATTTCTTGCCTTCGACTTCCAAATGTTAAAAATTAAAGAAATTAAAAATAGATTTAAGAATAATAATAATCATATATTTGAGCATATGTAAATTACATTGGACACTGCTTAATGTGATTACGGTCAATGTTATCAAACGCTTAATGTGATCAAAATGATTGAGAATGACCTGCTTTTTAAAGTTTTTTTAAAATTGTCTTGTGTTTTTTTAGAATCTTTTATAAATAGCTTTTTTATCGTCGTTTTTGGAATTTTACTTTTTCTTTTAATTGTCGTCTCTTATGAAACGTAAAAGACACCCAAATTTATTGGTGCTATTGGTGTTTTTTACTTTTCACTCTACACACCAAGGAAATCCAACAAGAAGTCGTTTTTTATATTTTTTTTCTTCCAAACGCTGCTTTTCAATCTTTTTCAAAAAAAATTTTGTTTTTTAGAGTTGCATTTTTAGAACCTTTTTTTGTTACTTTTTATCTTTTAACCGAAGTCTATCAACATTTCCCAGAATTTTTTTTGCTTCTTTATTTGTTGTATCTTATTTTTGTTTTCTAAACGCCGTTTATTAAGCTCTTTCAAAATTTGAATTGGTTTTTGAGAATTGTCTCTTGCATTTTTATAACTTTCTTTTGTTCTTTTTCTTCTTCTAAAAGTAGTTTACCGATATTTTCTAGAATTTTCTCACGCAACCTTTATTCAGGCGGAATGATGACTCAGTTTTCTCGTATCTAGCCAATGAGTGTGACGAATATTTCACAGAATTACGCACTATAGTGTGATTCATAATTCTGAAAATGTTCGGCATCTTTTTGAAATAGTTTGTAACAGTATTATGTAACTACACTATATCTGATATTTTTTTAGTATTTTATTATAACTTTCTATTTTTCTTTTATATCAAAGGTATATATTTCTTGTAACTACTACTGTCTATATATTTTTTAGTTTTTTGTAGCTTATGTGAATTGTAATGTAACAGACCCAGCTTTTTCATTAGATTATTTTTGTTTTTAATAACTTTTCTGGTGGCTTTAGTTATTGTTATTTGTCAGTTAATGAGATCTCTTTGTCTGTTTGGGTCTCAAAGTAGTCACACAAATCGGTTTCCACTGTATGTATTTGATGCAATTCGTGTGTTTTAGTGTGTAACCAAAAAATCTTTTAAACAGATTTACTTTGCATGTAGAACATACTGATACAAAAGTCTCTAATTTTTATGAAATGGCACTTAGAATCTTTGAAATTTCTAATTTTTAAATATCAAAATACAGCGAATCTATTTAAGAAACTTTTGTCGTTATTAATATAATTTGCAATTTTTTCTGAAAGCACGTAATATTCTGACGCTGATTAAAAGACTTGCAAAGTCAGCATAAGTTTTCTACATGTATTTTTTAAATTATATAAATTCGTTTTTTACAATAAACTGATTTTTTCATACTTTTTTTCATTAATGTATAAATTACAAGGAAAATATTCGTGTCCGGCACTGAAGACGCCTCTGAAAAATTGCAGGTACAACGAGCCGGTATATTATTAAAATTAATTAGATTTTTAATTAGCATAATATTTGAACAGTTTTAGCGCAAATCTTTTTCGTTGAAGTTTTAGTAGTGCTCTTAAATTTCGCTCAAGTCAAGCGAATTTTGCGAACCAGTGAGAAAATGAAACAATAAATTAATTATTTTGTTGAAATGTAAAAGTTGTCTTCACTTCTTTGCTGTGGGTATACGTTACGTGTGGGTATTATAAACCTCGCGGGAGTTATTTATCTTTATGACTATCATAATCTCTCCAAGTTGACAGCAATATTGATAAAAACCTAGATACACAATATGTATAATATCGTGTTAATAATTGACGTCATTGAAACGGCGCGGCGTGTTATTTAATTTTTAAGTGCGCTAGTATTTAGCCCCCATTTGATAGGTTGTCAAGGCTAGATAGAGGAGAAAAGTAGTTAGGAAAAAATATCGATCAGGGGAAATAATTTATATACAGGATTTGAGTGACGTGACACTTCCTCATATTGTAAATTTTTGTCTTAAGATTTACTGTAGGTTGAAATCGAGAGTTTTATTGTTTTAATGGCCTCGTCGTGCCTGGGTCACACCTAAGTTCAACTCTTAATTTAAATTTCTACCCTAAGTACTATCATTATTGTCTTTGCAAAGGTAGATTTCTGACATCTACATAATTGCACTCTGATTGAAGATCAATATGAACACGACCTGATTTATCAAGGTTCTATTAAAATGTCATCATTGGATTGGATGGACGATTCAAACAATGCATGATAATTTAAACCTTGCCACAATTTCACCTTTTTTATTTCCAAAATGATTGACAGGATTATTCCAAGGCTAGAAAAACATTCTCGCATTCTCCACAATGACAAAATTAAAATAGTAAAAAGTTTTATTGGGGGCGGCTGGATTGCACCAAATTGATGTCCTGGGGTTCGTCACAACGTTTCCATGACTCCATAAAATAAGACAAGATCAATGAACCCTCGTGAGACAGCGGTGTAGTTTTGGGTGTCCTTTAATCAAATATTAAAGGACCAAATTTTTCTTGAGGGACTTTGGGAACGATCTAAAGTCACAGTCAAGAGATTTAATGTCAATACATCAAAGACCATTTAAGAGCAATTCGCTCTTTGAATTTCAGTTTGATGCCAAAATACGATTCTACCAATGGACGAATTAATTCAAGCACAAACATTAAAGCGGGTTTCAGGAACCGGAAAAATCTAAACTACTTGGAATTAATCAAATTTACAGCAAACTAAGCTGTTATTTGTGTATAATACTATGTATTTTTAGCACAAATACTTAATTAAGAGAAAATAATTAATTAAAAAAAATCAATCAGATATGAACTCGGAATTAAAATATAGTTTCCACAAACTTTTTTGTGGTCCAAACATAGTTTTGTTTATATAGTGAAATATCAAAAACGTTAAAATAACATAATTATTTGATTGAAACATTATAAACGAATTAAAATATTTATCTAACACCTCTTTATTATGACGTTATAAAAATGATGTTTTTGATTGGATTATGGGGTCCATAAAACACAAGTGCTTTTATGAATCAATAATAAAACTGTTTTTATATAATTGAACAGTTTACAGAAAATAGAACAATTTATTGAACATCAAAAATACAGTACATAAAATTACAATTATAAGAAACAGGAATCTCAGATGAAATCATTTTGATGAGATTTACGTTAACATTTAAATTAAAAGATATAACTTTTTTTGTCTCATTTTTTGTCACTTCAATGGTGTTTCCACATTCATTCGATTTTTGCTTCTCAGTTTTCACAATTACATTGCTTTCTGTTTCCGAATTTCTACCCAGTATCTTCTTAGCAATGTCTATTTTGCTCAAAATGGACTCTTCGACATAGGCTTGTGCTACGGTTGTCGATTTCTATGGGCCATGTCGTTGAACCATACCAAGATCGGCTCCAGCGTTGGACAATAAACTCACTGATGTACTGTGTGCTGTGTAAGACTCTGATTCTGGTAATTTCAAAAAGATAGCTACTACTGATGGTATTTTGGACTGACTATTTATTTCCACTGGCTGTATTGTGCATTTCTTATCTCTGTAGCACAAAAACAACCTGTTGTGAACAATATTCTTAGGGCGGAGAGACATATATTTTCTACAAATAGGTATCCAGCATATTAACAGCAAATCCTTCTTCTATAATCGTAAAGCTACGTGAAACATGTTTTTGTATTTGGTACAGATACCAACATATAGTATCTTTTATCTTCTACGTTATTGATTGACATGTTCAATAATTCACAACATCGACAACCACCTGACACACCAAAAATTAGTGCGACCTGTACTTAATGTAAAAAAAATTAAATTTCATTCTCTAAGCCTAACTTCAACATCAAATATTTTTTATTGGGTGCTTCTGCTAGAAACTGTTGAATATGCTCTTTTTCAAGAATTGTTGATTTTTTGCACTTGTAATTTTTTGATTCGTTTTTCAAAAAAGCGATCAACTTGCTATATTGTGAAATATGTATCTGTATTTTCGTGAAGCTTTGATGTCGATCTTAACATGCTGTATTTCGTCCACACTGAAGAGGCTGCGAATCTTTTTTGGCATTGAAGAAGTAACCCAACAGCACGTCTTTGCTTACCCCACAAACATTGTTTTCTTGTTTTCAGTTATTCCAGAACTCACTCAATTCTTTGTCATAAGCGTCTCTGGATTTCTTGGGTAGCAAACTCGATATGACTTCTTCAACATTTTTCGCAATTTTTTCAGGAAGAGAACTACTTCTTTTTATTTCCAACAATGTTACAAGCGCCGAAACAGTTTGTTTTCAAAATTTTTTTCAAATAATAATTTTGTTGTCAACAACAACATGGCAACCAAATCAAAGACTACTACTAATCTTTGTAGATATAAAATTTTTTGGTTTCGATGATTTTTTAAGAGCTCTTACAGAGAGAGATATTGCATAAAACTATGTATTGTACTTAACAGCAAATAAGTCACTTAAGAAAAAATAGGCAACTCGAGCAAGCTCTCGTGGCTAAACATTTATTTCGTGACTTATTTGCCTTATAAGACACTTGTATAATAAATAGCTATTAAAGGGCACTCAATTTTTATTGTTACAAATTTTCTAAAAAAAAAAGAAAATAAAAATCCTTTTCTAAAGATGAAATAACAGGCAAAACAATGCGACTCAAAAAACGATGTACATTTTAACTCAAACTACTCTTATAACTACATATTAATTCTATTCAATATTGTCAATTAATTTGACATACTTTGAAGGAAAACGTTTTTATCCAAGTTTCACATCTATAATAATTGAAGTTTTTATTTTTTTGGTGATTAAAATGGCTCTAGTTTTGCTTGAGATTGAATGGATAGACTTGGAATAACTGTCAATCAACGCATTGCTTGTTTTTATAGTTACTTTTATAAATTTTGGGAGCTGTGAAAAGTGA
Source organism: Tribolium confusum (assembly GCA_029207805.1). NCBI lineage: Eukaryota > Metazoa > Arthropoda > Insecta > Coleoptera > Tenebrionidae > Tribolium > Tribolium confusum. The sequence continues at coordinate 16,862,343 of JALGAY010000005.1, forward strand.
AGTGTTACTTTTGAGAAAAAAAAGGCAGTTCTAAGCTCTTTTTTACGTATTTTATCTTAAATAAACAGCAAATTCGACAAATTCAATTGACAGGAGTCAATACTGAGTGAATACTGAGAAATAAGGCAGTTTTATTTTAAAATTGAGTTAGATAGTGCATATGTCAAAAAGTGGTACAGCTGGCTTAAAAAAAACGGTAATTGTCAGAAGAAATTCTGTCAGATTTTACAAAATTTTTATATTTTGAAACGGTCTTTTAGAATTTATATTAAAAAACTGCACTTATGTGATTGACAGATTGACACTAATTGATAAATTAAATTTTCAATTCACATTAGGTCAAATTTTATATACCGATTTTTTTGGAGCCAACTGTACCTATATATTTGTAATAAATTTAGAAGTAACTAACTGGTTTTCGGTTTCTAAATTCTATTAACAAAAGCTCTGAAATCATTTTAAAGCCAATTTTAATAAATTTTTTTGTCAATGATAGCTTTGTTAAACCCCAATGTTAGTACTTAAATTGTTTTCCAAGCAAATTTTCCTTAAAGTAATTGACAAAATAGGCTTTTCTGGTTTGTTAATTTTTGTTTTTTTTTTGAAAAATTTGTTGAGCTGATTTGAAAATTATTTTAGGGAAATGTAAGTAGCTAAAAAGACATTCCAACAAACGCAAAAAATATTTACATTGTATCTAAAAAAATGTTGCTCATGATGCTAGACTTTTTTGAGACATTCTATAAAAGCAAAAATGTTTTTTTAAAATACTCTTTAAAATCTACAAAATATTAAAATTTTAATTGAGCTACAGAAGACAGGAACTGAGTTAAAGTACCCTGTATATACCAGGTGGACCAAATGTTTGAATCGGGGCGTTTTTTGACTAAACAATAAAGAATTAAAGAATTTTGAATAAACAAAATATAGGCATTAAATGGTTATAAAAATGCTATCCGAAGCCATGTTTAGAAAAATTTTATTCGTTTATATTTTTAAGATAACTATAGCAGCACTTTTGTTTTTTTTGTGAAGTTTATCTCTATTTTTTTTATAAAACAAACCTTTTCAAGTAAATGTTGTTGTACCAATTTCTCTTATAAAATGCAAAGTTTTTTGTTAAAATAAATAAATTAATCAGGAACACTTAATTTCAATCAAAATTTTTTTCTTTTTCATAATACCAGTAGTGAGTGGTAACTTATCGCAATAGATAGCACTCAAAATGGTGGTAATAAGTAGGGATAGTTCTTGTTTTGGATAATTTGATCATTTTTGACATTATCAACAGTTTTAATAACATTTTTTTAATAATTAATTTAATTTATTTATTTAAATAAAAATTTGTGCTTTTTTAATATGTACTATTTACATTTTATTTGTTTATTTATACCAAGTATACATACAAACTACTACTACAACATACAAAATAATAAAAAACACATTAAGTTTTATTGTTAAATTATTAATTATTTAAATAACTTAATTTTTAAACTTTCTTAAAGAACTGTTATTACCTTTTCAACATGCATTAGGTATGTACATACTTGAATTAACCAAACATTTTGTAGGTTTAGCGATATCAAAGATAATATTCGGTAATGTTCAATTTTTTTTATTAAAAATTTATAAGGTCAGTATTAAAACAATTTAATACTGCATAATTTTTTAAAAGGCTTGTTTTAAACAAAAAAGCCGAAGGCAACAGTTTGACAATACTTTCTTACTACTACCAGGTTTTTTGCTAAAATACGCGAATTCTTATTTTGATTCATAGAATGGTTAGATTTTGGAGCTTTTTTGTCTATAGGAGCGGTCAGGCTCAGATCTTTTACTGTCCAAAAGAGTGGCTAAGCTTGGATCTTTTATCCACATGTTTTTTTTTTCAATTTATGTTAGTTATGTATAGTTAAGTTCTGTTGTCTGCTAAATAAAGAAATATCAGTCTTTATCAGAGAAAATTTTTTTATGGACTATTTTGAATTACTCTGTTGACTATTTCGTCCACTTTATTCGTAAATAATTTTAGGAAGAAAAAAATATGTCGACTTAATATTTCTCGATAAGAAAAACTTGCGTGCCAACATGCATTAGTCTCATGTGTAAAAAAATTAATAAGCAAAAAGGTGTTATTAGCACCTGGAAAATCGCGTTTATGAAAAAATTGCAAAGTATTATCTCGAATTTTTATTTGTCTCTTGTGTGTAATAAAATTTGAAATAAAAAAGTGAATATCTCTGAAATCGTGGTATAATAAAGAACTTAACAATTGCTACTCCTACTGTGAGGCAATAATGGAAAGGAACTGGAACAAGATACATCTTCGCAACATCTTGTGAGACAATAGTAAAAATCGAGTCTTTATGGGCTTCAATATGTCTACATGCAATGTCTTACGACGACATAAATTTAAAAACACACATGATTACCTACTATAACCAACTCGTGACTCATCCTACTCTCTCATCTAGCCTTCAATAAAAAGAAAAACCATCTAATTTTTTATTTTACACTAACCAAAAATAGGAGGTATATAATTTAATGCAAAGAATTTTTTTCCTTGATCAGTTCAAGGCTTTTACAAGATTTCTATCTCATATAACTCTACATCATACTACAAAGATCCTTTCCGAGATATACGATATAAAGAGACTCCTTTTCTATGACATAAATAAGATAAAATAAAGACGGCCAAAATAATACGTTCCAGTAGGCGTTGAGACCGGATTTGGCACAAGCCACCCTATTTCAAACTGAAAATCTGTCATAATTAGGGAGTTTTTCTACCACCACTCCATAAACAAAAAAATCTCTAAATTACACCAGATTGAATTGAAAGTGCCAACAGAAAAAAGTCCCTATTGGTTCAAACGTTCCGTTTCAGGGATATATGTGTGTAATTTCCGGTTTTAAAGTATCATTTTGTGTAAATAATCTTCCAAAGGTTTTAAATTTGAGCTTATCTCTGTCGTACAATTGGTGAAATATTTCGCAAGTGTTTTAACTTTTGTTAAACATCGTCGTGATTTATTTTTGTTGTGTTGGCATTACGCTGCCGTAAAATTAATGAAGTTAGGTTTGAATGTATAGCAGTCACACTTATTCCAACACACAAAGAATCCAGAATATTGTGCTACGAGCCGGGAGACTACCGGTATTTGCATAATATCACTATATGCATACCATTTTGCACAGAGATTTACATACGTTTTTAGATGTCGTAATCACGCTTGGGGTGACTCTTTCAGCTCCCTGGGACTTAATTTCAACAACTCGAGCACACACTGCTCTTAATTTATACTACGAAACACTATTTTTGACCAAACTAACGCAAATGTCACCAGCAAATTAATTACACCTTCGGCATAGCTTTACTTTGGAAAATAGAGAATCAAAGGTAGAGGTTTCCAAGGATTCCAGATCTCTGGTTTGAGCTTATATGATAAGCATTAATTTGCTAAAAATAGCTCTGATGTTTTGTCTCACATACCAAAAACAACACCTAAATGTCGTTATCTAAAGGATTAATAAAAAACTTAAAGGTTACATTCAATACTAAAGCCTATTAACGAATTATTTACATTTACAAAATTAAATTACAAGCTGAATTGGTCATTATTCATTTATTATAGTAATCATTCTAAAACAATGATGTACTTGTATCACCCAAAACCCTTGCTAGAATATTTATTTAAATCTATTTATTCATGTTTGGTTGTTGCTCGCTAATCTGTTGATATTACGGAAATGTAATATAAGCCTGACCGCTTCTTTTGACACTAAAAGATCTGAGCCTGACCAGTTCTGTAGGCATGAAAAGACACTGACTGGCATAAAGATTTCAAATTTTTTTCTATTCATGATAAACATGAGCATAATGTATGTGCAAATTCGGTGTTCTTTTGATTCAAAGAGTTAAATTATTAACGAATATTTTACTTTTACTGTACACACGGATACACGTAACAATTATTTGATTAATAAATACTTTGATGTTCATAGAGAAATAATAATGTCGCTTTTAATGAATCCTCTTCTTTAATTGTTGTGGAGTTAAAATTCTCGGTCATTGTCTTCTTCCGCTTATATAACGATACGTTGCTTCTCGAAGTTACCCAGAAGTTTACGCAAACAATTTTTATTCAGACGAGACAATGACTTAGCTTCTCGTATCCAGTCAATGACTGTGACAAATATTTCTCGGAATTACGCGCTCTAGTATGCATTTTCAGAACTTTTTTTTGTTATTCTTTACCTTTTAACTGAAGTCTTTATATAGAATTTTTTTCTGCTTCTCTAATTGTCGTTTCTTGTATTCTTTTTTTTTAATCTTAAAAGTTTTTCCATAATTATTTCTTGCATTTTTAGAACATTTTTTGTCCTTATTTTTCTCCTAAAAGTAGTTCTCCGAGTTTTTCCAGAATTTTCTCACGCGAAGAATCTTCAATCAGGCAGAACGATGACTCAGCTTTCTCGTGTGATTCATAATTCTGGAAATGTTCAGCATCTCTCTGGACTAGTTCGTAACATTATTCTCCTCTAAAAGACTTTGGTTCTCAACAATCCGCTTTAAGTCTACTTTTTTTTTTTAATAACTTTGTCTTTCTTTGGTCTCCTCTGAGTTTGTGAACAACATGTGTTTTTGGGTCTCTGAAGTTGTTTTTTATTAAAGGCAGTCTCTTTTTTGATGTTTTCTTCTATCACAGTTAAAACACTTAGGCTTTCCTTCAGTGTAAATTCAGTGTGTTGCAACTCTGTCAACACAGCCTTAAGTTCTTTTCACAGCTCAACATTTTCAGATAAAGCCAGTCTTCTTTGCTACAACAGCTTCCACGAGTATATTTTGTATTCCAAGGCGTGTAGGATACTTTGGAAAGCGTCTGGTAATTCTGCTTTTTTAGAAAACGTCGTAACTTTTTATCTTGCAAGAAACGTAAAACGCCCACCACATTTATCACACTAAGAAGATTATTTACCTTGCAGTCTGTCAATAAAAGCACCCGTTTCTAACTGGTAACAAACATTCACGGGTACGATACGGTAGGCTAAATTAAGAAATCTCTGAATCTCTCTATGTCTGCTCCATATTTTTGTAAGTTCTTATTGTGTTTTTGGACTCTCCTGTTCAACAGCATCTAATATACTACTTTTGTATGCTGATTTCTATGTCGTTGTGCTAATACATCGATAACAACAAAGTGGTAGTTTTTCTGATCTTATTTTGATATGCTCTCTAATAGCTGAAGAGCTAGGTCTCGTAGTGCCAAGTTTTTATCAACCATTATTTTAATTTTGTTTTTGAACTTTTAGAACCTTTTAAAAAATATTTTTGCGCGATTGGTTGTTTTTATCAGTTTACTGTGCCTGTTTTCACGACGGTAGGTTGCTGTTACTGGTTGCTACGTCTAACAAAACGGTAAGTAATTCACTTACCGTTTAGTGAACTTAAGCAATTAAATCTAAAAAAAATTTTGCGATTTATTTATTAAAATTAAATGTACAATTATTGTAATTAATAGTTGTAAAACCACTCGCATTTGAGTTTCTAGTGTTAATATACAAACTTTCCGACGTAGAAGTCCCAGGTTGTTGCAATAGTCCACCAACATCACTGTGTAAAATTTTATGAGCAAATTCAATTTTGTTTTGGAGGGAATCTTCCACGTAACTCTCGGCCACCGTTGATGAACGCCACCCACCATGTCTTTTTAGTCCCAACACATCAACTCCGTTTTTCGCCAAAAGTGTAGCCGATGTGCGTCGAAACGAGTGTCCAGTAAAACCTTCAGGGGCTTGCAACTTTAAATACTTTGAAATTTTTGACGGCCAGCCTCCACTTGTGCCTTTTCTTGTGACTTGCCTAGTGCATTTGCCATTTCGATAGTTCAGAAATAAATGATCTGACGTTGGGTTGCTTGGTCGAATTCTTATGTATTTTCCAGGTATTTCCAAATAATGAACTACTTCATTTTTTTATTAATAACTGTGAACGTTCGCTGAATATTCGTTTTTGTATTTGGAATATTTACTATAAACATTTCTTCATGTTCTTCTATGTCACTTATTTTAATATTGTACAATTCCTCTCGTCTACAAGCGCCCGATACTCCCAATATCATTGCTACCTGCAAATATATTGTTTCCTTAGAACTCAGATGTACCACCTCATCATCTACAACAAACCTTTTGAATTAAAAATTGTTCGTCTGGTGCTTCATTCAAGAATTTTTCCATGTCTTCTTTGGTAAAAATTTTAGCCTTCTTAAGCCGATATCCAATATTATTTCTCTCAGGATAAGCAATTAATGTAGCAAACTTAGAAATATCGATAGCATCATGGAGAAAAAATGTACTCTTCAGCATAGAATACTCCGCCCATAAACTGCCTGGGGCCTTCAAGTGTCCACTTCTCACCACAAAATACGCTAACAAGCTCTTTTCATTTACAGAAATCTTCTTTGCTTTACGCCATTCCTTAAAAAACTTGTATGTCTGTTCATATCGGGCTTTAGATTTTTCTGGAATTATTGCCGAACATCCTTTTTGCCAAGCGTCTTCTAAATCATCCGGTAGATCATCACTATCGCTCATATTTGCTTCAAAAACGGAACCACAGAACAGAACTATGTAGGAATGATTGTATCAAAAAGACAATTTTACTTGTTTGGAACAAAACCATAGCAACCATGGAACAGCCTCCCGAAGATTTCACTTTTAATCTTCCCGATTATCACAAATGTATTGATATAAACTATTATTATTATTATTCTAGAAACTCCAATCGCGCAAAAACGTTATAAGCATGTCGAACGTTAAGGATTACCGTTCTCAGACAATAATTGGAGTCGTCGCTTCGCTCCTCCTCCAAACAATTGTCTTCGAACGGTAAGCATTCCTTACCGTTCTCCATACTTAATATACTATTTCTTTGGTACATATTTTTGAAAAGCATCTTGCAAAGAGTTAAATTTTTCAAAATTACTTTTTTTCTTTTTTTATTTTTAGTTGTAGTTTTGCATTTTTTCAAAAGAAATTTTTTTGATACTTTTTTTTCAGTATCTTCTTACTTTTTCTCTTCTTCTTTTTTATGGATTTGTTATTTTTCAAGCTTTTTTAAAATAATCTTTTTATGTTCTATTAGAACCTATTTTAGCTCTTGTTTTTCTTCTATTTGTCGTCTCTCTTTTAAACGTTGTTTTTCAAGTCTTTTTAAAACAATTTTTGATTTTTGTATTTTCAAAACCTTCTTTTGTTGTTTTTTATCTTCTAACCGACGTTTTTCAATTTCTTCTAGAATTCAATCGTTGTTTTTCAAGCTCTTTTAGAATAATAGTTTTTGTTTTTGTAGAATTTTATTTAGTTTTTATTTTTCTTCTAATTATCGTTTCTCGTATTTTTTTCTAAGCGCTGTTTTTCAAGCTCTTCAAAAATTTTTTTTGTTTTTCCAGAATTGTCTTTTGCATTCATACAATCTTCTTTTGCTGTTTTTTATCTTCTAACCGAGGTCTTTTAACTTCTTTTAGAATTTTTTTAGCTTTTCTAATGGTAGGTATTTCTTATATTCTTTTTCTTCCAAACACTGTTTATAAAACTTTTTCAAAATTTTTTTTGTTATTCCAAAATTATTTTTTGCACTTTTAAAATCTTTTTGTGTTTTTCTTTTTTTTTGTTTCTAAAAGTAGATTTCTGAGATCTTTCAGAACTTTCTTTAAGTCTTCCTTTTTCCATTTCTTCTAGATTCTGGAAGTGTTCGGCATTTTCTCAATAAATTCAGACATGTTTCTACGTTTTTTAGCAATTGACCTAGTAGTATCTTTTTTTACTTCTACGGCAATCATTTTAGAGTTTAGTTTAAATTAGTGTCTGACATATTAACACATTTTAAAAATATGTATGAAAGAATATTAGAACTTCAATATTAGAACTTCAGCTCTCTGGGTTTATAAATAACATTCCAAAGCTGCTCTTAATACAATTTGAGGGCTGATGGAGTTAGTTGCTTCCAAAATTATGTTAAAAATAAAAACAGACATTTGTAAAGGATGAAAACTGAGAAAATACGAACTGACTATGAATCTTTTTGACATATAAAAAAGAAAACAAGAATTTATAGAGAGAGGAAAGTGGAATGAAGAAATAAGAAATTAAGAAGAAAATATTGGATTTGAATTGAAGAATTTAAGGAGAGATTGAATAATTATTAAATTATTTGTCAAATTGTTTAAGTACAAAGTTTTTTTGTTAGTATTAATTACAATAATTAGCAATAATAAAAGTCAGATAAAAACTTTAATTAGTTTTATTTAGCTGACTCACCCTAGAACTACCTCTCTTGACCTTAAATTGCCTAAAAATAAAAACAATCCGTTCACTGAAATAATTTTAATTGAAAAAGAGCTTTGAAACAATTTACCCAAGAAAGTGAAGGTTTAAAATTGATAATTTTCGTTTAGAATTAAAATTCGCTCAATTTCCATATCCCCCGTCTCTTCATCTGAATGTTTAGGCGTTTGAATACTAATTCGTTGGCACTTTGAGTCTGATGCAAATACTTGTAGTAATTTGCGATTCAGAGATTTACCACTTCTTTGATTTTCACAGAGGAAAAAAAATTGGTATCTAGGTGAGATAATAGACGCGCTTTGAAGTCTAATTCCGAAGTGATTTGTATGTCAAGTACTTAGATTTAAATGATTGAATTTTAGCCGAGTTGCTTTTAGTAAAATTACAAAATAAAAACCAACTGTTAAATAAATATCGTTGGAGGAGACACGAATATTTATTTACACTCGTAAAATAAACACACGGCTTTAGGTAGTGTATTTATTAAACATTAAAACATCGCACTGAGTTCAAAGAAACGTAAATTTACTACAATTATTACACTAAACGCTCCTCTGACTCGATTTTAATACCCACCAAAACAAACGTTTCTCATCACAATATATACGAGACGTTTCAACTTTATCGCAAATCTAAATCTAAATAAGTTTTTTGCTCCAATTCACTACAATCACCAGTTTTTATCTGTCGAGGGTGTTTTCTTGGCCTGTTATACGACCCTACATGGCGCCACCATCAAATTTAATTAGAGCAATAGCAAGGAAAATTCGCTCGTTCCCTTAAAATAATCGCAAATCGGTTTAAAGCCCCAAACTTAATTTGTAATAAAACTCATGAATTTATTACATTCAGCGCAAACTACTTAGCTAAACTTTTGAAAAATTGGTACTTTGGGCAAGCTCTTCATAATTTCGCTTAAGAAAAAACAGTCTTAAGAGTTTCCTCAATCTAAGCAAAAAAAGCATTAAACTGTTGTCTATTGACTACGAGTTTTCCGCTGAGGCAAATTTGGAGGTTGAAATAATAAAATTTTTAGTATTAGAAGAAGTGGATTTATTGCGTCGAAGGCGCTACGCGTGGTGGTAAACAAAATGGTGTCTAACTTATTCACATTGAGAAAAAAAATTTGGCAAAATACGTCGAGCAACAATATATTAGGCTAAAAAACTAAAACTCGGTGTTCTTTCTTAGAAGCTAAAATACGTCCAATAAAAAAATTTATCTACAATTTCCTTATAATTAAAGTTTTTTCCACACTTACGAACCGTATAAAGTAACACTTTATCCACTAGTGGATTAATGAAATCACTTTATTACACTAGTGGAATAATGAAAAAATACAATCTTAAATAAATCGCATTCTATTTATTACTAATATTGACATTAACATTTACATTAATAGACATTTCGTTTTTTGTTTTATCATATTTCACTTCGTTTCCGTTAATAAGAAGCTTGTAGTTGTTATCGGTTCCAAACCGAATAGTAGTAGTTGTAGGAATAATGGGCGTCTCCTCTAGTAAAAAACGACTAGTACCAGGAGAACCTTGGATTTTCCTTGCGATATCAAGCTTATTAGATACAGAATCTTGGATATAAGTTTTTGCTATGGCAGAGCTCCTTCACCAACCATGTCGTTTAATTCTTGTAAGATTAGCACCTCCATTGGCAAGTAAAGTAAAGTTGTTGAAGTGCGCCTTATACAATGGCCGGTATAAGTTTCTGCGTTCGCCAGATTCAAAAACGAAGCAACTTTAGAAGCAACTTTCGATAAAGTGTTGATTCTAACAGGTTTTGATTAGCGTATCGTAAAAAGGATCTCTCAATAGATAACTTCTTCGGACGTAAGTACATGTATTTCCTACACTTTTCCACATTGTTGATAGAGGATCCTTCTTCTGTAATTGTGAATTTTTGTGAAACGTCTATCTTGGTATCTAGTATCGAAACAATCAGGTATGCGCCTTTGTCTTCTACATCACTGATTTTCAAATTTGTCAGTTCACAGCATCGACAGCCACCAGACACCCTCATTATTAATGCAACCTAAAATATTCTAAAATTTATTATCTACAATGTCTGTGTAATGACAGAGGTTACCTTAATCATCAAATATTTTTTATCGCAGGCCCTTCTCAAAAACTCTTCTACGTGTGCTCATTCCAATACTGCAGCTTTCTTCGGCCTGTATCCTCTTGACTGATTTTTCAGATAGGCCATGAGCTTACTATATATTCCAATGTCTATGTTTTTATAGACCATTATAGTGGCCTTCAGCATGGAGTACTTCGACCACATAGATGAAATTGCATACCTCTTCTTCAAATTTAAGACATACGATAGCAGAACTTTTTTATTTATTGTCATTACCTCCCGTTCTTCTTTCACTCATTAAATTCTAAAAATACTTTTTCATAATGTTCCTTGGACTTCGCATGCAATAGCTGGCGAGTCGCTTCTTCAGCTTTCTCAAGAATTGTCTCAGGAGCAGTATCACTTTCTTCCATTTTCACCAACTTGCACAGCGTTTTGTACAAATGGAGTCGATAAACAATCAAAAATAAATAGCAACGATTCAGCACCTCTCATGTTTCTTAGTTAATTTCAATGATTTTTGAGGTGACATCCGCTGTCAGAGTGTAATGTCAAATCATTTTTTGATGACATGAAATGAAATTTTGGCGATTCCGATTTTAAATCGCTGTAATTGTGGATAAAACGTTATATTGAATTTGTGTTTTAGTCGCGTTTTATCCACTTAAGAATATTAAGACTGCGTTTCGGGCTTAAACATTCTTGCGTGGATATAACGCTGTCTCAAACACTTATACAATAAATAACTGTTGTTGTATTTTTAGCAAATTATTTTTGGTTGGTTTTCTTGCCAAATCCTTTAGTACTGGATGTATTTCAGCAATTTTTTTCTTTCAGTGCACGCTTCTAGTATTCCAATTTTGATCTTTCACATAATTCCATAATCCGGTAAACGAATTATATGACAAAATGAATTTATTTCTGACGAATGAACATTCTAACGCCGGTTAAGAAAATTGCAGTGTTAGCTTAAGGTTTTCAGGTGTTAGCCACCTGACTGATTTCTATTAGTCAATCAAAATCACGTGATATTTAACGTTGCTCTGCAATACTGGTTGTCTATGTTGGAAAACGTAATAGGACCTAATCTTACATAGCTAGAACTGAAGTTTTTGGTTTAGTTTGCAGGGCGAACTGATTCATACGAATCTCATATTAGGATACTTTCTAGTGAATACCACTTAGCCCTCTTATCTTCCAGTTAAGACTCTCCACAATAAGTAGTTAACTGGTGCTTTTTACAAACATTCTTCATAAAACTGATCTCTAAAATAAAGTTTTTCAGAGAGCTACAAAATTTGCAACTATATTCTGTAACTCGTTTTACTTTGTACATTATTTGTTTATTTGAAATTTGTTTAAACAAATTTATTAAATAAACTTCCAAAGTGTTAGTAATCGAACTTTTCTTGTCTCTACTGTTTAAAAGTTGGATTTAACCTCAGTTTAAAGATTAAGGAAGAGTAGCTACTGCTGCTATCTTAATAACATCGTCTTAAAATTTTTGTAGCAAATATTTTTGCTACTACTAGTTTTTAATAGATTTGGTTGATCTCCCAATTGTCTATATAATTATTTATTGTAGAGTAGAGAGATCTGGATAATAAGGTTGCAATACACTACTTACCTTAATAATTCGGGTCTTTCTAGTACTGTGTTTATTTAATAAATCTTTCTAGGAGAGTAAATTGAGAAGAGAGAGAAGGATAAATAGTAACAATAACGGTGGTGGTATCTTAATAAACATTAGGTAAGCTCATGCACAATTATAATAAAAATTCGGATAAAGAGATAAATAGCAACCAACTTTTGTGCTAAGGCTTTTTTTACTAAATGTTTTTGCTACCAGCATTACATGGCTTTGTCAAACCAGTAATTCAAAATTTTGAAAATAATAAAAAGGAATGTAAATTGTTCATCTTCTCTCTTTCAAAATTAAGCTTTGCGGTTTAGGTAAATTTTATCTATTTTTTCTTGTAGGAAACCAATCAGAAAATGCTACTTGTACTTTATTACTTATTAATTTGTCTTGGTTTATCTGTTTCTGTCTTATAACATATCTTTTATCTGTTGTGTAACGTCTATTTTGTTTTGGTTCTGTCAAGGTTTGTATTATTGCCAGATGATTTACTTTGTTTTATTCATTTTACAATTTATAAAAGACAAGATACAAGGTCCCAAAAAAAGATTTTTATCTAGTTACCTTTGAAATAATTTTACATGTTAATTTTTTTGTGCCGCTCTACTCTTTAAGTTTGAACTAATTTATTCTGTCACCTATCAATCAAATGTCAATTCAGATTTGAAGTTTGGCAAGGGGACTTTGACCTTTAATGAACATCCAAAGCAGAAAAACTTTTTCTTTAAAAATTGCCGCTTGTAGAGAGTCCGAATATTTGGGGTTTTTCATTTTTCTTGTTACAGCCTTAGTGACATTACTAGGTTTACTCGTTACCCCTATTTGCTAAAGCGGTATTTTTTATTTTACATGGGAAATTCACAACCGACTAGATGAAAATCTTTTTTTGGGGCGTTGCGTTGTACAAATGTTTTTATATTTAAGCACTTATGGGCTGATTTCAAGTTTGAAATAATACCAGTAGTATCTTCGTTTCCATGGAAAATTAACAAAATTTATTGTTGTGATTGGTTGTTGTCATGGAAAAGTATTAAAATTTGCGATACTACCGGTATTAACTTCAACTTGAAATCAGCCCATTACTTTCTTATAATTTATAAGAGTGCGTAAATTTTATTTAAAAAAGGACCTCATCAGAGTGGTGGTTTTTGAATATTATAGTGTTTATTCTAAAATAGCACAGACTATTGTGGAAACTTGAAGGTTGAACAGCTGGTAACACATTTCCAAGTTATAAATCTATTTCAATTGTTAGGGTGTTATGCCAGGGATTTATTTCTACTCCAACTATCAAGTCATAAATTGGACTAAAATATTTGATAAATAATATAAAAATGCGTTTTAATTACAGTCTGACATTTTTTTTTAATTTGTTATTTTCCAAATTGATTTTGTTAGACATTTTTGATCAGCTGATGAAAAAAAAGGCGTAAGATTTTTTCCCGAAATGAATTTTCTTCAGTTTTATAGGTCAAATAAATTGAAATAAAATTTTTTTTTGAAAGTAGATTAGATACTTTTGGTGTGCGGATATAACTTGATTCACTATGTTATATTACAGACTTGCATTTGTTATTGCCCTTGGGTAATAAATCTGTTTGGTTATAAAAATGGTTTTATATTATTATCATCCTAGACCTTTATATCAGGCAAAAAACTAAGGGCACAACCTTTTGTTCAACTAGTAGTTTCTAATTTTTTTTTAGTTGGTTTAAGAGCAAGCGTTACATAGTTCCAGTACTTAAAAAAATTGTTTTAGTAACAAACACTATTAAAATCCACCATTAATCGCCTACGAACCAGATATAAGCCTCGTTGCTGCCACAGATAAAGTTTGAAGGTTAGCAGAATAATTAAATTCTCAATTTAAGGAAGTTTGATTTCCATTTTTATTTATAATAAAAGAACGTATCTTAACACTTTGGAAAGCATTTTTGTGTTTAAAGTACAATGAACTATTTAATTGGGAATCCTAAAATTTGGTGCAGTGCAATTTGCATCGGTCATAACTAATTTGAAATTAGCTCTTTTTCCACAATTCTTTCAGAAATTACGAGTACGATAAATTATGTTCATGAGGTTACACTGCGTTACAAAGCATGAACTTCTCGAAAAAACTTTTGAAAAAATGGTTCCACTTTAGTTTTATTGTCAAATCGTCTGTCAGAGGAATTAGCTGCGAACACATCATTTGGGAAAGTTTTGCAAAAGATCAATACTCGAACTGAATTCTCCCTAAGAAAATTACGGAAAAGATCCAGTCGCTGGCTTCCCAATTTTGTACAGTCGACTAAATAAGAAATTGTAGAATTTAGCAAAAAACGAATAATGTTTCGTAAAATAAATGAATGCATGTAAAAATTGGCGATAAATAAAGCGTCGCGACCGTAACTCGCGTTTAAGTTAGAATTTAAATATGAATAATAGGACATTTATGTTGTCGTATATCTCTCGCGTTGTGAATTTTTAAAGTTTGAGATTAGAAAGGTGATGCGGTGGTGTTCGGTAATTAAATTTCTGGCAATATTCTGGAAGTTTCCTTTGTGATAAATCAATTTCGAGGATGCCTTTAAGAAGAAATTCGATCGTTTGGCTCCAGGCTGCTGTGAAACAGTGTCGGCTTACCTGGAGGTTCAGTATAAAAAAATCTCTCGCTTCCTAGTTAGTTGTTAATGATAAAAGCCGAACAAAAAGATTACCGCATAACGAATAAGCATGTAAAGCTTTACAAATTGCATGCGGATAGAATTACGCACGGGCGGAATAGAGAAAGGAAGAAAAATGAGTATTTTGTGTGTGGAGTGGAGCTAACATACTGCACAGCGGTTGTAATTCTTACAACAAAAACAAAACCTAAATGTGGATTCTACGGATTTTACCAAATATATGAAACGTAATTACCATTAAATAAACACTGAATAAATTTTAAAGAAAACGAGCTTTTAATGAAAACTCACTTTTTTACCGGTTAAAACCCTACAAACAACCGATAATACATCATGGAATTAAAGGGATATAATTACCTGAAGCCGTTTTATACATAAACTGATTAAAGCGAAACCTGTGTACAACTGAATTATACTTGACTCTGACAACCAGAAAAAATTTTCACCTATTACAGTGATACTCGCGGAAATTAGCAGCTTCAGAAGGCTACAAACCGACTATAAAATTATCGTAATTACTGCTTAAGCCACTCTAAGCCTCAAAGTTGGACGGGTTTGCCAAGTATATTCAATTAGCTCAGTTTTTTGTAACTGATCTGTCGTTTCCTGGATTTTACATCATTTACACAACAAGAAATTACACTTTGAGTCATACTGTTATACAGAGAATTAAATTCTTAATATTTGGATTAAATGAGAGAAAATTAGAATTTAAAATATCGCTTTGCAGACTTTATTAAAAAATTATTTTACAACTGTTTTCTATGGCAATTTTTTGTAATTTTACCCGCTTGTGCAGTGCTTTAAAATAAAAATTAAACTTTAAGTATAAATAACATTTTGTATTCTTTTTAATTTGATTTAAAACTTTTTTGACAGTTTTTTGCTTTACTATCTTTTTGTTTCTTTTAATTTCGAGTCAGATATTGTTCTCGCTTGCTTACTAGTTTTTCTACGCGCATTTAAGAATAATTTAAAGATTTAAAAAGATACATAATTTGTAGAAAGAATAGAGCTTAGCTATGGAGACATAAAAGAAACTAAAGGCTTAGTGACAAAATGTAGAAGAGCAATGGATGAGAAGAACAATTATTGAAATGTGTAGAGATTCTGGTGTTCTAGAAATAATAAGGATGCAAAGAATGACATGGTTGGGCCATGTAGTGCCAATAGGTGTTCAAATACCGAGTAAAGACCGGAAGAAGAAGAAAAAAAAAAAAAGAGAAGAGGAGAAACAAGATCAAAGCGACTTTTAACCGAAAATAAAAGACGGTATGTAACAAAGCTATTATGACTCTATTAGGCTTGCCGAACTGAATATACATATAACATATATGTTGCAGTTTGTTGCACTATGTGTGTAATTCATGTTACATCCATGTTTGTCAGTGACATTGTGTAATTCACTATTTTAATCAAAAAAATGTCTTTTCGTGTAAAACTTAGAAAATAAAAGACTGATTTTATAAAAATTGGTTGTCACAAAAAGCAATTTGTAAAAATCAAAAACAACAAAAGAAAGTAGGTTATTTATTAAAATTAAAATCAAAAATTGTTTTTTTTTAATATATAAAATGTAGGGTTTATTTTATCAAAACTAAGCGACAATTTATAGAAATGGGAAGTGCTAGAAACAATTTATAAAAATTGCAATTAGAAATTGCTTTTTTGTAACAAATGTTTTAGAAATTGTGGACCACATTTTATAAAAATGTCTGACACTAAACTCACTAAAGGCATTTTATAAAGATGGAATTAACAGTTTTTTGAAAGAAATAAAATATTTACTTATTTAGAAATAATAGGCTACATTTTATAAAAATTGGGCGTCAGATAAGACATTTTTGAAAAATTGAAATCAACAACTTTTTTACCAAAACTAGAAGCTATAAGCATTTTATAAAAACAGAGATTCAAAGCTAAAAATATAAAAGTGGAGCCCAAAAAAGGGCATTTTACAAAGATTGCAATATTTTTTTTGTAAATTAGAAATTGTAGGCAACATTCTATAAAAATTATTTTTCACTGAACTCACGAAAGGCATTTTATAAAAATCGGAATTAACAGATCTTTGAAAAAAGATATATATAATTATTGGAAATAATAGGCCACATTTTATAAAAATGATTTGTCTTAAAAGATATTTTAGAAAAATTGAAATCAACAACTTTTTTACCAAAACTAGAAGCTGTAAGTATTTTAAAAAGTTTTATAAAAGCTAAGATCTAAGGCGACAATTTATACAAATAGAAACTGCAAGGGGCATTTTATCAAAATAAAGATTACAATCAAAATTGCTTTTTTGTAAAAAAACAGAAATTATAAGTCTCATTTTATAGAAATTGGTTGCTAAAAAAGGCATTCTAAAAAACAGGATCAATAAGAGAAATTTGAAATTTGTAGCTTGTTTTATCAAAATGAGAAGACCTAAATGTAACACGAAAACGAAAATTTTTAAAAATGATAACCACAAGCGGCATTTTATAAAGATTGCAATTAAAAATCGCTTTTTGTAACAAAATATGGTTTATAAATTGGAGGGCATATTATATAAAAAATATATATATTGCTAAACTTTGTACAGGCATTTTATAAAAATCGGAATTAACAGCTTTTTTTTATTAAAAAAAAAAAAAAATTAGAAAAATCAGGAGCTTTTTAGTCAATATTAAAATTTGTAAGGATTTTATAAAAGCTGAGCTCTGAGGCAACAATGTAAAAAACTGGAAACTGCAAGTGCCATTTTATAAAAATTGCAGTCAAAAGTCGCTTTTTTGTAAAATAATATGTATTAGAATAGTAGGCTATATTCTATAAAAATTATCTACAGAGTGTTTCACGAGTGATAATGAGCCTGCGAAACTGAAAATGCAATCAGCAATACAACTCCAAAGGTAACGTAGTTATTTTTTTTACAAATACATTAAATAAAAAATTATTTAATCTAAGACAAACTGATGCCACTTGCTTGTGAAATCATTCTTTGACTTACATGTGAACAGGACCAGTAGCCGTTCTTGCCTTTGGCTTTTTCAAAGGTGGTCAATTTTTCCTTAAGGTAGTTTCAAGTCGTTCGAATACGGTGTCAGCAAGAGTTCTTCTCTACCCGGAAAACGACGTTGTCTATACAAACTCATCGCGGCAGAGACATTTTTTTCTATATATCATCATCATGTCGGTTTTTTCATCGTTTGAATACGTTTTTTTTATAAGTGACAGATTTGACAAATAAAATTTGAAATCAATCTCATCTACGTTAACTCTGGAATTGTATTGCTGGTGGTATTTTTAGCTTCGCAGGCACATTATTACTCGTGAAACAGTCTGTATAACTAAACTCATTAAAGGCATTTTACAAAAATCAAAAACAGCAGTTTTTTTTTAAATATATATATTAGAAATAATAGGTTACATTTTATAGAAATTATCATAAAAAACATTTTAGGAAAATCGAAATTCACAGTTTTTTTAGGAAAACCAGAAGCTAAAATAAAATATTTTATAAAAACTGAGATTCGCAGGAGACAATTTATAAAAATGGAAACAGCAAAAGAATTTTTTTTTATAAATATTGAAATTACACTCAAAAATTGCTTTTTTGTAAAAAACTTAAATTGCAAGGCATATTTTATAAAAATTGGCTGTTTCAAAAGCCATTGTGGAAAAATTAGGATTAGTAAGAGAAATTTGTTGCATGTTATATTAAAACCAAAAGACCTAGATGTAACACACAAACGACAATTTATAAAGTGCCAACTGCTAGGAGTATTTTAGAAAAAAAATATGTATTACTGTATTAGAAATTGTAGATCACATTCTATTAAAATTATTTGTTGTTAAACTTACTGAAAGCATTTTATAACAATCAAAATCAACAGCTTTTTGAACAAAAACCTAATATTAAAGTTTGTAGGCCACTTTTTATAAAAATTATCGAAGAAGCATTTTAGAAAAATCAATAGCTTTTATATCAAAATAAAAGTTGTAAGCATTTTGTAAAAGCTCAGATCTAAGGCAACAATGTATAAAAATGGAAACTGCAAGTGGGATTTTATAAAAATTGCAGTCAAAATTGACTTTTTTGTAAAATAATATGTATTAGTATAGTAGGCTACATTTTATAAAAATTATCTATAACTAAACTTACTAAAAGCGTTTTATAGAAATAAAAAACAGCAATTTAAAAAAAAAACATATTATTAGAAATAATAGGTTACTTTTTATAAAAATTATCTGTTATAAAAAGCATTTTAAAAAAGTCGAAATCAACAGGTTTTTTTTAGAAAACCAGAAGCTGTAAGCGTTTTATAAAAGCTGAGATTCGCAGGCAACAATTTAGAAAAATGGACACAACAAAAGAAGTTTTTTTATAAATATTAAAATTACACTCAAAAATTGCTTGTTTGTAAAAAAAAACATAAATTTTTGGGAATTATTTTATAAAAATTGGCTGTTCCACAAGTCATTGTGGATAAATTGGAATTGGTAAGAGAAATTTGTAGCTTCTTACATAAAAACCAGAAGACCTAAATGTGACACTCAAGCAACAATTTATAAAAATGACAACTGCTAGGGGCATTTTATAAAAAAAATATTTATTAGGAATTGTAGACCACATTCTATAAAAATTATTTATTACTAAAGTTACTAAAGGCATGTTATAAAAATTAAAATAAACAGCTTTTTCGAAAAAACCAAATATTTGAGTTTGTAGGCGACATTTTATAAGATTATTAACAAACAAATTAAATATGTAAGTATTAGAAATTGTAGGTCACATTCTATGAAAATTGCCTGTCATAAAAATTTGCTTGACGTGACAATTTCTTTATTTTTTTAAAAACTTATATTAATAGTTTTACGAAAATTTTATGTATTTCTGTAAGACTGTTGTGTTTTTCTGTGTTTAAAAATGACAAAATTTGGAAACTGTGACAAATCGGGCTTGCAGTTGCTTTATTTAGATCAGTTGGTAAAACTTTTGGCAAGTTTATTTAAAAAAACAAAATTCTTTCTGTTTATCGCACGATCTGAAAGTAATTTTAAATTGCGTACCTATCGATATCAAAACATTTCATTTGAAACAATCTGATAGAAAGCTTGACACATATGTAATACGTTAAGGTCAGCAATGATGATTGTGCGTTTTATCCAAGAAAATATTTTCATAAAAATAAATCACCGGTCCAATTTCACCGTCACAAGGAATCTAATAACGTTATAATTATAGTGATATATCAGTTCGTTTCAATATGAGCTGCCAACGTTCATTACCTAACTTTCCCGACTTTATAATTTAAACTTTTTGGAAGAAAAAATCCCGGAACCGATGGACCTAAAAATTGACCCACATCGCCTGCTTCAATTTAACTTCGAGAAGGCTAGAATCTAGGCGTTGTATAAAGAATTCGCGTTTACACCTGGATATAATGTCCAAGATCTGATTCAAATCGGAGATATCATGCGTGGAAAATGTCAAAGTAAAGGCCATTCTCTGTGGATAAATCACAGCAAAATTGCTTGTCGGATTTGATCGGCGGATTAATTAATCGTCGCCTATTCATCGTATTTTGATCAGAAAACCTTGAGGAAAATGGAGTGAAAACACGGTAGATAAGAAAAGTGTAACTTGTCCAAAGCCAGCAGTGTGCAATTAATTTCGCGTGAAAACGTATCAATAAATAATAAGCGCAACTCGCATTTACCACTAGTTTCCATAAATAAATTACCACCAGAGGAATTATTTATCGAATGTGTGCATAGGACTGTAATTACACGACGCTTTTACACAGTCTATGAAAAACAACGACAAATTTTCTCTTTCGTAACTTAAGTAATTTCAGCGAAATTGGCGGCTTTGAATAAGACGAGACAACAAAGGAAGACGTGATTGGAAGTCTCAACACTGAAATAGGCATAGCTAATAGACAAAACAGACAACTCTAAGCCGGGATTAAACGAAAAGTTTCGGAGGGATTTTTAAGATTTAATTAATTATCGGTTGTTGATATTTGTCCAAGATGGAATCCCTTGTAAGTCGTCCTTTAAGGTCCTGGCATTATCTTGTAAACACAGGATCGTCAAACCCTCCCTTGTAAGGAACCCAAACATGTACAAAACCATTCGCCGTCTAATTCGTTGTGATACACTTGACACTTTGTTAATTCGACAAGTCATTTTAAATATCGATCAAAAGTTCGTCTTTTACTTTGAATTACCACCAGACAAAATCGATTATACTGTTTTTGTGTTAAAATTACGAAATAAGATCGTGAGAATAAAAAAAAGGAGTCGCTTTTTTCGTTGGTGTCTTGCGATTGTGACCGTTTTTTGCTTAATTAAATCGAATTACTTAAAACGCTTTTAATTTTATAATGAGAAAGGATTTGAAAAGTACAAAAATTGAAAATTTTAATAAATTAATTTCTAAGAAGTCTAAGAAATTTACAAAATAATGAAAACCTGGAAGCTTTGTAGCAAAGAATTTAAAAAATGGGAGGAAGCTATGGAAGAGAATATATAGAAGCTTTGTAATTTCTTTTATGTGCTTTATTTTTTATTTATTGTCATTAGAATATAACAACTAACTATCTGAAAAATCAATTAATTTAATATAATTATTAATTATCGGAAAAATCAATTAATTTTTTTGATCAATTTATGGAAAATGGAAATTGCTCAGCCTTAAATGTAATAAAAATATCAAATATAGAAAACATAGAAAGGCAAAAGAAGCAGTTGTTTTTTCTCTTGTCATGTCAGTCTAGACAAGCTTAGGAAGAATCCCAGGAATTTAAAAAAATTACAGACATGGACTTCTAAAAATTAAAGAAGATTTATTTATAACTACAAAACGGAAATTTATAAAGTAAAATAAAAATTAAAACATATTTTGAAAAATGTAGCATATAAAATTCTAGAAATTAAAAAAGACAAGAAAATTTAAAATAATCTAGAAAAAAAAAACAGTAATATAAAATGAAAAGCTTCAATTTGGTTGTTGAAATTTGGCTAAGTCAGTCGATGCAATCAAAGCAATTGAAAGAAAATGAATACCGCTGACTGAGCCAAAAAAGAAAATAGAAACAAAACGAGGTGTAAATGGGTTCTTTTGAAAAGTGAAAAAAAATATAGAGGATAAAAGAAAAAAAACAGAAAAGACTGCAAGTGATTAAGTGGAAAGCCTGATCTCTTAACAGTAGTGTAGTGCAAGTCTTAAATTTATTCTAGATTCTAGAACATTGCCATAATCTAGAAGATGTAATAAGAACCTAGAATATGGAAAATATAAAAAGTTAAAAGCCGCAATCTACTTCTCTCAGCAA
This sequence comes from Tribolium confusum, assembly GCA_029207805.1. NCBI lineage: Eukaryota > Metazoa > Arthropoda > Insecta > Coleoptera > Tenebrionidae > Tribolium > Tribolium confusum. The sequence goes on from JALGAY010000005.1 coordinate 16,884,410, forward strand.
AAATATATAGAACGTGTACAAAAATGCGAGATTTAAAAACTATAGAATATAAAAAAAGCAATTATTCCTTCTCGTGGACAAAAAATATTAATAAAATGTAATAAAATAAAATAAGGAACAGTCATAACAAAAAGAAGATGTAACAAAATTCTAGAAAATATAGAATGTTAAAAATTTTTTTTGTAGGTAACAATATAAAGCAAATGTGATAAAAATATTTTTTTTTAAATTTAAGATGTAATAAAAGTTAGAAAATTTAAAAGACAATTGAGAAAATATACAAAATATTAAAAAATTACAGAATCTAGATGTAACAAAAATACAAAATTTAAAAATTATAGAAAATAACAAGGAGCAATTATTTTCTTTTTAAAAGATGAAGAAGATGTATTAAAATAAAATAAAGTACACAAATTTAGAATATAAAATTCTAGAAATTTAAACAAGAAAATCTAGAACAGTTTAAAAAATCTACTGCAAGGAAAAGTGAAATTATATACATGGTTGTTAGACTTTGGCTCAGTTAGTAGATGCAGTCAAAGCAATTGACAGGAAATGTAAAGCTGTCTGTACAAAATAGGTTGATGAAAATGAAAGAATGTGCTAGTAAGACCAGCTATAAGAGATGTGGGGAAAATAATTAAATTCGAAAGAAACAGAAAAAACTGTAAGTAACGTAATAAGAATCGGTTCAACAATAACTGCAGTAAAATAATCAAATTATTCAAAATGCAAGCCTATAAAAAAAGTTTTCAGTCAAAAACTGTATAAGGTTATGGAAGATAGACAGCAAATTTTAAAAGTCGTTAAAGGTACTTAAGAATTTATTACTAAAATTGGGTTTATATAGAGTGTTCGAAAACATCTAGTTTTTAGGTATATCTAATCATTTTCTCAAAAAATATTCGAACAGGTCGATTTTGTTTAGAAGAGAGGCAAATACCTAGCATAATGTAAACACCGATAATTTATCTGTATGGCGGGCGCGGCTACCACTCTCAGAATTTTAAATGACAATGATTATTTAAATTTTTAAATACATAAGTAGATGTCGAGTTTAGTAGATTATCTGCTTTTTTTTGAGAACCCAACGAAGTTGTCGTATGTTTGACTTTGAAATAAGTACGAAACAAAATCGATTAGAATTATTTTGTAATTACACTAGTTATTGCATTGTCTTAAATAATAAAATTACGAAACAAGATCGTGAGAATAAGAAAAAAGGCGTCGCTTTCTTTCGTTGGTGTCTTGTGACGCTCTCTTGCTTAATTAAATTGAACTACTCGAAACGCTTTTAATTTCATAATGAGGAACGGTATTGTTAGTACAAACATTTGAGTTGAAATTACATGAAACAATTAAAAAACAATTATTTAAACATTTGCGTGTGTACAAGCTCGAGTTGTTTAAAAACAGAGACTAATTACTATCGGATTGGGATAGACTCCCTTGGGAACTTGTCTGGGAAGCTTTAACCAAGTTTCTCAGACATCCTGTGGTCTTTCGTTTCGTGTTTGGCGACTGGGAAGTATCCAAAGGGAACTTTACGATTATGTGCAAAGTCGCATCGAACTATCGTATGTTATTATACCTAGATGGTTCGAACATATGCTCAACCTATTTATAAACAAAACTTTGTACAAGACTTGGTATAATATTTTTCAGTCATTAATTAAATTTATTATTAGTAATAGAACGTAATGAAAGATATTTACAATTAGAAAAAATTAATTACAAGCTTACTCTCTTATTTAATGAATAAATTAATTTTAATTACAATTGCTATAATAAAATATTTCATTGTAAGTAATAATAAATTGTGTGAAAGAAATTTTTTTGCCTTTGGCTGATTTTTCTTGGATAAAGTTTTGCCCGTATTTAGTCGTTCTAATTGCATTTCGAGTGCTAAACCTCTTTCCATTCTTTAATAACCATTTTCGTTTCGATTTATGTCCTCGTTTAGTTCATGATTTATATCTTAGTGTTTTGATATCACTTCCACTCGCTGTGATAGAGAAGGTTGAAATGTTAAAATTGTTAATAAAAAATGATTGAAAAGTGCATTGTTGAAGGCGGTCGCGCCACAACAAAACGTGATCGATATTGTTTATGTCACCTGTTAAGAATGCGAGTCAGGCGAGTCTGCACGTGAGAGACTCTTGTACGTCTATGGTATCCCGCGGGGGCATTTTGTTGTTGATCTTACCGCAGCAGGTGAAATAATAACGGTGAAGAGATGTTTATCAAGAAAAAAAATATATTTTGCGTATATTAGATGAAATATCGCGGCGTTTATTGGAAAAAATAAGCAACAGAATGGGGATTGTAGCGGGTAATAAGTCACAGTAGGCAAGATTGTAATATGTATGGTAATGAGATGGTGGTACTCAAGGTTTTAGCGTTTTTTTACATTTTTACTAGGTTTAGTCAGAACGCGCGAGATTAAAGCTGGCTTTACACGTGATTTGAATTTTTACAACACTTACGCCAATGTCAAGAAAAAAAACTCGGTTTTAACGAAACTTTTTCTTACTTTCAACAATAATTATTATCAATTAATGAATGAACATAAACAGGAATTACAAAAAACTAGAAAACAAGAAACTTTTAAAATCTGTAAGCTATAAAGTTTTAAGAAACTAAATAACAATATTCTAAAAGCAACAATTAAAAGATGTTGGTCATTTTTCAAATAAAAGTAGACGATTTTTTAATTAAAATATAAAGAAAGTGTAATAAAATAATCTATAATTCCTGATGGAGCTATCAGCAAAATCATTGAAAAATTAACTCTACGTAGAATCATGGAAATAATCGATGAAAAAGAACTTATACCTTCAGAACAATACGGACTTAGACAAGGACATTCAACTACCCAACAGTTAACAAAAATTACTGAACTTATCCTAAAAATTTTTCAAAAAGGTCAAAAAACAGGTATGGTGCTTTTAGACATAAGCAAAGTCTTTGATAAAGTATGCTTAGACGGACAGCTTTATAAATTAATAAAATTAAAAATTTCCACCGCATACGTGAAAGTCATCCAATCTTACCTCCGAAATAGATCTTTTTTTGTTAAAGTCCAAAACGCAACGTCCACAACAACCCAAACAGAAGCAGGAGTCTCTCAGGGTTCAGTCTTGGGCCCCATCCTCTATAATCTTTATAGACAAGATGTTCCCAAGACCGACAATACAGAAATTGCGATCTATGCCGATGATACCGCAATCTTAGCACATTCCAAAAAAGAAAAAAGAAAAAAGAATAACCGAAAAACTCCAGAATCACCTAATAGAAATTCAAAAATGGGCCAGTAAGTGGCGTATAAAGATAAATGTGACAAAAGCCAAAATACAATCTTCTCTCACCGAAATAAAAAACTGAATCCTGAAGAAAACACCCTGAAAATAGACAACAAAATAATCCCGAGAACCAACACGGTCAAGTACTTAGTTCAACTCAGGACCGAAACCTTAAATTCCATAAACATGTCTCAGAAACCACTAGAAAAACAAAAGGACTTAAAAACTATCTTCAGTTCCTCTTTAACAGCAAAAAACTTAACTTACAAACCAAACTTCTACTGTACAAAATGATAATAAGACCAGCTATGACATATGCAACTCCAATCACGATTCAACAAGACCAAAAAAGATTCCGACAACTACAAATACTGCAAAATAAAACCTTGAGACAAATGACCAACGCCTCCTGGTATATGACTAATAAACAACTACATAAAGACCTTAACATAGAATACATTTACAACTACATGAAACAAATGGTAAAAAGCTACTACGAAAAACTAACCGACCACCCAAATCCGACCATAAAAGATGCCATCGACTATAATAAAGATGAACAAAGAAGAACTAAAAGACCGAAATATACCCTTTAATCCCCACTGTCCAAGTAATGAAAACAAAATAACCAATCAACAAAGAATGAAATAACTTCAATAACCATAAAAAATGACTGAAAAATGCAGGATGATTCTTGGGAAAAGAGATTAATCTCGTCCAAGTAAAAATAGATGTCAAGTCAAGATAATATAAACAATTTTCTTTTTTTTTTGACAAGAGGGGCCCGAAGCGCGAGCCGCACACCGAGGTCTACGCCCATTGTATGCTACCTCTCGGAATAGTACTACTGTAGTAGCCCTGTGCCTCTGATGAAGCTCAGTACCTTGTTTGCAGGAGCCTTTTCGATAGCATTGGGCTTCAGATATCGAGAGCCCAGGTATAAATCTCTGCAAATGCAGGGCTGTAATAGAGAATATGAAGAGGAGTTTCCTCATCTTCAGTACAATTTCTGCAAATCTCGTTCTCGCTGAGTCCGATGACGTGCAGGTGTCATTTTAGTAGGCAATGTCTTGTGTACATGCCTACCACTAACTGAAGGTCTCTACGATTGAGATGCATCAGGTTTTCACTGCGTGCCTTGTCCGGTTCTTTCATAAAAAGCCTGGATTGCCGCATGATGCATATATACAAATTAGAAACCACAGAGTTTATAAATTTTTCAGGAAACTGAAAACTGCAAAATGCATTTCATAAAAGAAAATCAGTGGGCATCATATTTTATTATACCTACTTATAAAAACTGAATCTGTACAATATTTGAGAAAAATTTAAAGCTTCAAGAAGCATTTTATATAAATTATGAGCATCAAACTACAGAAAACATTTTTTTAAAATTGGAAAACGCAGTATTGGGCATTTTGCAAATTTATTAGTAGCTCTAAGAGCAATAATTTATACAAATTAAAAACCACAAATATAAAATTATTAAAAAATTGCTGCATGAGGCATTTTTAGAATGGGCATCATATTATTGTATTCTATACAACCCTTTAACAGTTTATAAGAATTGAAAGCTCTAAGAGGCATTTTATATAAACTGTAAGCAGCAAACCACAGAAGACATTGCATAAATTTTGGAAGACGTATTTTTAGACATCTTATAAATTTAGTAGCAGCTCTAAGAGGCATATTATATTAAAACGTTTATTTCTGATTTTTATTTTTATAAAATACATTTCTAATGATACTTTTTCTTCTTTTTAAATTTTTTTTTTGATTTCATTTCTGGAATTTTGTTATTTTGTTAATCTGTTATAACAAAATTCAGCAGTAGTAATATTTTATGTTTTAAACAATTGTCAGTAATTTTGATAATAAAAGTAATAAATACAATGTTTAAATAAAAAATAGGAGCTAGAAAGAACAAGTAAACAACAAAAAGTAAAAATCAAACCAAAACTTAAAGCTAGAAGCTAGGAAGAAAATGTCTTGTATATTTTATTAAGCTTCGTTTGGTCGCCTTTTGCCTGTAGGAATAAAATTCTGTGATTTCCATTGTTTGCGAATAGAATTTTCCTTTCCGAGTCCGTTTCGCATCTCATAAAATTTATCTTTCCTTTGTTATTCTTGACCAATTCCGTCTCTAATAACCCACTTCCGTCCTCCATCAGAAAGTAAACAGTCCCATCAGGAGATAATCCCTTCGGCAATATAAATGCCTTCGTCCCATCAATTTCCCCATTTAGATTAGTTTCGTCCGTCCCATTTTCCTAAGATGCTATCCTCGGCAAAATGACCGTTTTCATCAGACTCCGACCGGCAATATTGGGACAATTCTCGCTCTATCTCTTCCTATGTTGTCTTATTATTTTCCTCACGGACAATATGACCGGCTTACAATCGACGTCGTGTGATAACAGACAGCCCGATCCAAGTGCAAATTCCTGAACGTCTCACTTAAAGTGGACTAACACCATTAAGCTGGCAATTTACTCACAAATTAGAGCACGTCCATGCAAATTTAACGATGTGTTGTGTTCATTTGGGGGGCACAAACTATTATCAAAATAGATTTTAACAAGATACGAATTTTTCCAAGTTTATTGCAGACTGGATTATTCGCTTGGAAATATATAACAGAGATCGTATCTTTGCCAAGACAGTTCTTGCGGTTTTACGCTACAAATAAACCGCTGTTCAGATGAAATCTATTACAATATTCAACAGAGTAATTCCCTTTTGTTCGTATTAATTAAATTATAATTAGATAAAGGAATTTTACAAAAAATATGATTTGTGACGAAATTCACTCGAAACCTTGATGGAATTAATTTTCCATAAACCTCGAGAGGATCATAAATTTTTAATTAAAACTTAATTGAGCACCAAAATTGTATTTAATTGCAGATAATTATCACTAATTTTGCTTGCTCTGTCAACGGTTTTTTCACTAATTTGAGCACTCACTTAAAGAGTTTTCAACATACATAACGACTCTTTATTAAAAAACATTTAGAGAGCCACAAAATTGTAAAACAATTGATTTTTGTATTATTGATACGTTGTCTGGGTTGATTGACAGTTATGTCAAGTCGGTCCATTTAATCTCAGCGCAACTAGAGGTTTCTAGCTATAGTTACAAAAATACCTGTAAGAAGTAGTTGTCGTAGCTAGATTTGCTCTGTTGAATGTTTCTACTACCACTTATATATGTTTTATTTTGACAAGTACCTAAATAAACAAATTTTTATATTAAAAACAATAAGCTTTCATTTTGTTCTTTTATTAAGTCTGTGTCTTAAACTTTGTCAATAAAATTGTGTTAGCGTTTGTCAGGAGATATCGAGTCTGAAATTTCAATTAGGTTGACATGATAGGAAACGTCTAAGATTCATTACTTGATGTTTCTGTGGGATTTTATGGTAGTCGTGATCGTCCTGTTGAAACGAAATGTCGACAACGTGTCTGGAAGAAATGGTGGAGTCGAGGCTGGAGTTTCTAATGAACAAATTTGACCAGAGTTGGCCTAACAATGTCCGTGTCTTCGCTACTCGTGTAACGACACGCCAGAAAAACCCGAACAAAAGGGATTCAACAAGTAAAAGTCTCGAACCTACGAAAATAATCAACTAAGGGGCTTCCTGCTCGACGGACTCACGTACGACTTTGATTTGTTCACCAAGTCCGGGCAAATCCGATTATTGCTTTTATTATTAACCTTCGGATATTGCGAAGCGAATGAGAACACTAATTCATTAAAATACAACGGAAATACACAATTATTTTTCTTGTTGATATTAAAAAAGAAAATTCTAAACCAAACGAAATTAGGAAGAACCATAAATTAAATAATTTAATTTAGAGAATAAATAATAAATTAAAAAAAAGAGTTTTGTAACGTATGATAGTTTTCTGTATGAGCTGATTATAGACTGAGTCGGTTGCATGTCTGGCTGGTTCGGGAAAAAACGTCCTTTTTCTTCGTTTATTGACCTCGACAGAACATTATAAATTTGGTTGTGCAATTTATTATAATCTGGTGACTTTTCGTCAAATTGTAAAATAGTTACTTTGGCTTTTTTTTTCATATAACTAAGCAAAAACAGTAATCTAAAGGCGGCTATCTAAATCAAATTGAAAGTCATACCAATATTCTTTTACTTAAAATAGCTATTAAAAACAATTTTTTTGTTGTTATAGCAAGAGGTCTTATACCCGTCGATAATTTCAAGAAACGCCAGTTGTAATTTTTTTGTTACACGGTTGGATTTTGGATTCCATGTCGAGCAGAAAAAGTAACTTCTAGCCTGAGACCTCGTTGATGAGAGCACTCTCAAAAATCACATTGTTTTTTTATTTGTTGTTACCCGTTGAAGCTATTGGCACTTTTTAGCTCAATTTTAGCACCACTGTTTCTAATTTTTTATGTGTTATCTTCAAATAAAATTAATTGATATTTTTTTATCTCAAAATTTAAAGTTTGTAATGGTTTTTCAGGACTTAATTGTTGTTAATTGTTTTTGATATAACTTTTTGAATTGTAGCTAGTGCATATTTTATCTTTTATTTTTAGATTTTGATTTTGGTTTTCGTCTTGGTATTTTTACCAAATTCGACTTTTTACAACTGTGTTCTGAGATTCTCTTATTAGTAAAATCTACAAGAATTTATTTCTGCTTTTTTACTTTGATTTTACAATAATTCTGTGTCCACTTAGCAATTAAATTACAGGATTTTTGCAATTGTTGTACTGATCTATTTTGATTTTGTCTAGCTATCAATAGCGCAGTAACTATTATCATCAGCAAATGTAGCTATTACTGTTGGATCTCTCGATGGGATACAACAAATATAGCATAGGTCCTAGTCCTAAGACGCTGCCTTGAGGTATGCCTGCTTCTGTTTCTTTTAGATTTATATCAAAATATTTATCTTTTTCGTCAATCTTAAATAGCCTATTGAAGATCTATTATGCCAATATTTCAACGTATTGCTTTAGTAACATCGTATTTAGTTTGGATATTAAGCTTTCATACCAAATTTTTTTTGTCGAAATTTAAATTGATAGTCTGGGTTAAATTTTTTGTTTTTTATTATCGGTCGCAATCTTTTTAATAACAATTTTTCAAGAAGTTTTGGTATACATGGAAGTAACAAAATCGGTTTGCAGGATTTTAGATTGTTTGCTGGTTTAAATGGTTTTGGTTTCATCATCAGATTTGCAACCTTCTAGCTGCCATACACATGTTTTTTAATCTAAATGCTGCGTTGAAAAGGTAGGTAGGTAGGTAACACTAAACCTTTTCATGGTAGTTGTTTAAGTGTTTTCCCAGTGATCAAATCGTAATCTGATGCTTTTTTACGTTCAAATTTCTCTTAATTTTATTTGCTACTTTTTTAGATATTACTAAGTCAATATTTTGTAGTCTTGGATTATTTATTTCTTCTAGACTATTTCTTGCATATTTATCGTTGGGTTTAAAGTTATCTGCCAAATACTTTGCAAATAAGTCAGCTTACCGTTCATTATCTTTGCCCTGTGATTTCATATCTCTTCTAATAGGAGAAATAGGCTTCTTAGACTTTTTAATTTTTTATCGCTTTCTAAAAAGAGAATCTGTTGTCTCATCTGCGGTTATGTTTTACATATTTAACGGATTTTTCTTTAATTTTTATTATTTTATTATATACTTTTAAGTCTCTCTGTCTTGTCATTCAGTATTGTTTTATCTGCAGGATAATATCTACTTTTCTATCAATAACATCAATGCTTTGCATTTGTAGACGACCTAACACTTATAACAAGAACTGAAGAAGAGCTATCAAGAGTAACAAGGAGACTTACTATAAACGGGGAAAAAATGGGACTGAAAATAAATAAAGAAAAAACTAAATTTATGATATGGGAAGATAAAGTACTTAAAGAAGACAGATATCTGGAAGTAAAATTAAACAAAATAAAAAGACACAAATTAAAAAAAATTAAAAACTTCTCTATCTAAGAAGTGTAACAGAAAAGAAACCAACAAATACAGAAAAGATAAAAGCGAGAATAGCAGCTGGAAACAAAAGCGTCTATGCATTACACTCAGATGCCGTGGCAAGAGCAACAAAACTTTATGTCTACAAGATCATAATACGATCGGTGGTAACATACGCTTGCGAGGGATAGACACTAAGAAAGCAAGAACTGTCCAAGCTGCAGATATGGAAAAGAAACGTTATAAAGAAAATTTAGGGAGGGAAAAAAGTAGAAGAAACTAGGATTAGAAGAACAAACGAAGAATTAAGAGCATTATACAAAGACACAGATATAATAGAAGTAGTTAAATCACAAATAATTAGATGGATAAGCTACGAAACAGGAATGAAAGAAATCAAATTACCAAAAAAAAATATTAGAAACAGGACTAAGACTCAAAAGACGAAGATGCAGAGCAAAGACAGAGTAGAAAAAGAAAGTAGAGAACGACCTTCAAAGTTACAAATAAAACAGTGGAAGAAGAGGGCTCTAAATAAAAAAATAATGGTCGCCCACCAAGCCATAAGCTTACAAGGGTTGTAGAACCTATATATATTTGTAGACAGTACGCTGCACCAATTTTTAATTACTGTTTAATGAATTGAATACAAAGCGCAGTTAGTTGTATTTGTGGCATTTGGATAGATTGCTCTTTGTAATGTTTGATAGTATCTTTAATGATGATCGTACTTCCACCTTTGGTTGATTGTCTGGTTGGATCGTATAATAAACTTTGTATACTTTTTTTTAAGTAAGACTGCAACGTTAGATGAGTCACTGATAATAAACAAACATCTATAGAATTGGTGTTTAAGAATATTTCTAGTTCCTGTCTTTTGTTAAGAATGCCATTAGCAATCCTAGCAGCTATTCTTAAGTCTTGTTTCATTATTTCTTTTGAGGTATTGTACCACTGGCTTTAGCTTCCAGTCTCTCTAATTTATCATTTGCATCACGTCTGGTTCTTGTTTTGATGTTGAAATTTTTTAGGTTTTTGATTGAGCACTATTTGTTATATTTACATAAGTTATTTCTTCTTAGACTTATTATTAGGTTATTATAATAAATATATCAGGGTTAATTTTTATTGAGCATTTGATAATAATTTTGCGTTAATAATTTTGTGCTCTTGATGTCTTCTCGTGAATGAAAATAAATATTAATTTGTAGATTGGCTTAAGCCATTAAGAAGCGTTGTTTAGGTAAAATAATTTAAAAAATATTTCAGGAGTGTGGTTATAAACGGGCGTTAAAAGTGGCCGTTAATTCTTGAGGAAATGAAGAAGAGTAGGTTTAAGGGTATAAAAAATTCAATTAGTATTTAAGACGGGCTTAGTGTTAAGCAGTACTTTGTAGCAAATTGAAGTAATTATTTTGGTTTTATTTGATGTGTTGTATTAGAGTTTGAAATATGAGTGTGGTTATTTGATGTGGGTTAAAAAATCGCTTGGATAAAGTATACGGCACGTAGCATTTAAAAGCGTATATAAACTTGTAGCCGGCTATAAATATAAAAGGTACGTAGAGTGTGTATTTGGTGTTTTTATGAAATAAAAAAATTGCCTCAAGGAAGGTATATCTAAGTTATAAATTGAAGCCTTGACATCGTAGTAAAAAAAAATTTCCAAAGACTGGTAAAATGAAGTTTGCGATTATAAAAGAATACGAGTCCTGATATGAAAAATACGATGATGCTATAAGATTTTAAAGGACACCCAACGGGTTTAGTATTTCGTCGAGCAATATGCGTGCCTGGAGAGCGGCAAGATGAAGCTATATTAGCATTGCAAATGTAAAGACATATTTATAGAGCGGTCTCGGAGACTGTAATCCTTTTGTCACCATCGTGTTATAAATTTAAACCTCATTTAAACTTGAATAGAAACAGTTACACTTGCGAAAGTTTATACTTAATATTGCGCGTCTTTTATATCAGGAAACTTGATAAACTTTTAAAAGGATGTAAGGGATTAGCAAATACTACCCTTCCACCTCATCCATCAGGACAACATTGCAAGATTGCTGAATGTGATAGTTAGAAATTTACGACGACGCTATGTCAAGGAAATAAGAAACTGTGAGGAAGATAAAGCACGATCTGGCACTATGTCCCCACGTGGATTTATTATTTTTAACACTCTTTACTTTTTCACACAAAAAAGACAAACCCAATAAATCGATTACAAATTAAATTTAAGTTTATTCACTTTTCTTATAAACAGCCAAATAAAGGCTTTTATCTATGTCTGCCTTGATTACTTACTGCATATGATATTGAATATTTGAGTGAAGTAAAGAGACATATTACTTCACCAGTAAAGTAATAAAATAAAAATCCACTCTTTAAAATAATTCGTTTTAATTTCAAACTCAATCTTAATTACATGCTATTATTGTTATAAATATTAATAACACAATTTTTATACCTATTTATAGTAGGACAAGCCATTTCTGATACATTTTTTTCGATAACAGCTGTTTGTTTTAACTGTTATAGTATTTTTGACACCCAAAATTTTTGAAACAATTTGTTTTTTATTTTCTTTTGCCGTGTCTATATACCCCTCCGTCACTGTATTCGAGCGCCATCCCTCATGACGCTTTACTGTTAAAAGATCAGCTCTCGAATTAGCAAGCAACGAAGTAGATGAGCGTCTATAACAATGTCCCGTAAATCCTGCTGGATTAGGTAACTGAAGAAAAGTAGCAATATTCTTGGGACAAGCAGCAAATGTGTTCATACCAACAGGTAACTTTATACACCTCTGGTTTCTGTATACTAAAAACCGTCCACTACTTACGTTATTAGGGCGAAGTGCAGCATATTTTTGAATTAAATTTCATCAATTCTGACTGACGTATTAAAAAATTCTCTGGATATTTTTGTTTTAGTGTTTGGTATTAGAACATGGACGCATGTCTCTGATTATTGACGTCTTCCAAAAGCATGTTGGTAAGTTCTTGGATCCTACAAGCTCCACCAACTCCAATAATTAAAGCAACCTTGAAATTAACATTACTTAGTAAGAATAATTTATGCATAAAAAGGGTATAGTACCTTCATTGATAAAAATTTATCATTTGCTTCTTGTCAAAATTTGCAAATATCTTGTTTAGCAAAAATTTGCAATTTTTTAGTACAATATTCTTCCGATTTCTTTTTTTTAGAAAGGCAATTAACTGCACGTACTTACTCATGTCAACATTCTTCTTCATTTTCATTATTGTTCTAATCATAGAATAAAAAGTCCAGAGACTCGATGATTTATACTGTTTTGATAAATGTTCAAAATATGCAAGTAGAACCATCTCATGGGTAATATTTTAAACATTTTTTTCATCGCGCCATGAACTGAACCGTTGAAAAGCCATCTCGTACTTTTCTTTGGACTTCTTTGGCACCAGGCAAGAAGCAGCATTTGTCGCCGCTTCTTTGATATCAAAAGGTAAACTTTCTGAGTCACTCATGTTTACAATTTTCTTATTTTTACCACAAAGCACAATTTTTACTGATTATCTCAAAATGGCGCGTTTTGTTTGAAAAATTGTAAGCGGTTGCCATAGTGCTAACTGAACATATTCCTAGGTCACCTTACTTTTAATATAAAAAAATAGGAGTTATCATTGAAGTTAACAGTTAACATTGAATTTTCGATTTTCTTAATTTTTTGCAGTCATAGATAAAGTTTTGTATATTATACGTGGGCTAGAGCACATTGTAATAACTCGTGTGTTACAGATACTCGGGCTAGCGCCCTCGTTATCTGTAATCTACACACTTGTTGTGTAATGATGCTTCTATCCCACTAATAATATAAATAACTTAATTATTAAGGAATTGTTTGATTATCAATTTGTTTGACAATTTTTAAAATGATGTTTTGGGGCTCAAAATTGAATAAAATTCTGAATTACCTACACTCTATCTCGAGGATATGAAATCTTTCGAGGCCCACGGCCGCTCAATATCCGCTCATTAAATGCTCATATTAACAGCTTGAGTAATAAATAACTATTTTTTGAATTGCGTCCATTTATGACGGTTTATGAGGGGTTTATTGCGTTTACTACCTTACAAAAGCTTATCTTTCGTTTTATTATAGTTTTATTATAATTTATCACACACAATCTCATTTCTCTTGCATGTTTACTCTTGCATTTTACAATGTATATGTGAATCTAGATTTTAAATAAATTACACTGACGAGGCTATATAAAATTCTAGAAAAAGTTGATTGTGTTATGAAAATTGTCACTTTAAAAATTTTTATAAAACACGATTTTATCACGGAAATGACCCTCTATAAATACAACACAACGATATTTAAAACTTCTAGTTTTAGTAAAAGTAATTTTATTAAACGAAATGACTGGAAATATGTTCCTCTTGACAGAGGAAATAGTTTTTTGTGTTTTAGTTTATACAGAGATTTTGTACGGTAATGCATCTCACGTTTCTTACAATTTAAACGTTATAACAAAGAAATATTTAACACAAATAACTCGGGAATTTAAACAACTTAGTAATACACTTTTATCGTCTTTGAATAATCACTGTAGGTTTGCAAGTAACCTCGCGCTTGTTTATATCGCGGCAAGGTCAAACTCGATAAGTCGATAATATTTCTGATATTTTCTAGGGGGCTTTAAAAACAGAGTAACGTAATGCTGTTGGAGCACGCGGTCAATAGAAGGAACTCAATAATTAATTATAAATTAAAGCTGTTTCTATTTAAAAATTTATATATGTATATCTATATAATTGTTCTACGATGTTATCAGTAGCTGCTTGCTACTAAGGTCAACGGCGACAAAACCAGTAAGTAAGCCACTAGAAAAGCTCCCTAACGAAATTCAGTGAAAAGCCCTAAACAATTAGATTTAATGATTTTTAATGATTAGTTGTTTTTTCAATAAAATAATAATTGATTTGCCTTATTATAATTTGGATTAGTAAAATTACCTCTACGGACTTTAAAATTAGTACAGTGAAGCAAATCTAATAGTGAATTTTGACTGAAATTGTAAATTTAATAACACTGTCATTTAGGGCAGAGATTAATTGTACTGCAGCAAATTTCTAAAGATGCAAAGTACAAAGTACAAAGTACAAAGAAACGGATTTAATGGGACAGGTAAAGATCAAGAAACAATTTAGCACTATAAACAGCCTAAACAGTTACTAGAGTGCAATAAAACTTGTTGTAAGATTTACAATTAAGATAAAATTTACTATTAAGTTTGTTAGGATGTATATATTATCGTTTCTAGTTTCTAATAATAAAAAATGCTTTTTTATTAACCAAAAATTAGTTAAAAATTATCTCTGATTACTAAAATTAGTAAAATATCGCTTTTATATAAAAAAATTACTACGACAGTGTTCTTCTTGTCTATATTAGTTCAAATATTGAGAAGAAATATTATGTCTAACTTCTAAAATAACCAAAATTATTTGGCCAGACTTTAAAACTATCTATTGTTTCTTGGTTTCTATATTGAAAGAGTATTTTGTACATTTATTAACTTAAAAATTAGTAAAAAACATTGGACACAATATTTTTTATTAATGTTCAAGCTAATAAAGACAGATATATCACTGTTTTAGTAATTTTAGTAAATAGAAACGATATTTTACTAATTAGTTTTATATATTGCGAGCAGGAGGCAACAGTATACTAATTTTATAGTTAGGAGAAGTAATTGTACTAACTTGAAAAGCTAGACAGGATATTTCTTATTAATTTTAATTTTCTTAAATTTCTAATTAATAAAAAAAGAAAAATAGAAAAAATAAAAAATGGTCTTTGAATTCTTATTTTATTTTTGTCTTTTTTCTACTACAGCTGTTTTAGCTAATGAACTTTGTCATCCTCAGAGAGCATCATTGCAATGTATTCTTTTCTGTATTTTTATATATGTGGAAAAGATATTTCTTTTGCATTTATCAATATAAAAATTAGTAAAAAATGTCTTTGGCTTCTAACATCAGTAAAATTTAAAATTATTTTTCTAGACTTCAAAATTAATAAAAGTCCAGGTAAGTAAGAACAGTGTCTCCAGCACCTAATATTTACAAAATGTCATTTTTGGCTTACAAAACTATAAAAATATTTTTTTTGTTATTATTGATTTAAAATGTGACAAAAACATTATCTGGTTTCTAAAATAGTAATATTATGTGTTTTTATTTTAAAATTGATAAAATTTAGTCTCTGGATCGTAATATTCGAAAAAATGCTGGTTTTCTATTTATTAATTTAAAAATTAGTAAAAAAATAATATTTTTAGCTTTTGAATTAGTCAAATAGTCTGGCAGATTAAGAAAATACGACCTAATTAGCGATTGTAACAATCAACAACTTCTTGTTTTGTCTAAATAGAACAATATTTATTTTCTGTAATAATAATATTTTTGTTGTACACTTGATGTTTTTGTGT
Organism: Tribolium confusum; assembly: GCA_029207805.1. Classification (NCBI taxonomy): domain Eukaryota; kingdom Metazoa; phylum Arthropoda; class Insecta; order Coleoptera; family Tenebrionidae; genus Tribolium; species Tribolium confusum. The sequence goes on from JALGAY010000005.1 coordinate 16,900,175, forward strand.
TAATACCCATGCAAATTGTAAAACCTCAGGTTTTCTTGGAGCAGCTCAAACGTATACTTGGTGACATTGCGATAATTCTAAAACTTTAGCTTTTGTAAAGTGTAAAATAAAAAACGAAAATAAAAAATAATGACTGGGAGACTGAGACAGAAAACTAGAAATAAACTCAGATAGACAATCAGCAATACAGTTTTAATTTTTTTGTATAGTAACCTATGGTTATTAGTAAGCTTCGGTGCAAAGGAGTCCTCCTTAAACGACCAGGTAATTATCCGGTGTAATCCAGTGAGTTGCATGTGATTCCTTCTACTGGTCTACTAGTCAACCAGGTGTAGACCAGTTGAATGAATAACATGCAGCCTCTGGATTACACCGGATAATTACCTGGTCGTTTAAACAAAACTTTTTTGCCACGAAGCTTAATTATTAGACATAAAAGAGATTTAGGCCTTATAGAAAAATTTTATTTCTACGAGTACTTGCATCTTGTAGCTACATAGTTCTTTCATAATTGATAGATATTTAAAGCATTTTCGTATCTATTTTGTGATTCCCTAGAGCTGAATAGATATCTGATATACTTTTTATTTTGGAAGTCAATTTATTTTTTATTAAAATTTTTAGTGTCTTTCAAGACTGATAACTACTAAACCTACTTTTTTTCGTGTGTTTGTTAATCCTCTCAATATTTTAATAAATTTCTGATAGTTCTTCAAAAAAATTGATTTAGTTTTCAAGGAGTAATGTCTTGTGATTTGACTATATAAAAAAATTTGATTTTGATACAAAATTTGTTTTTATTTATCGATTTAGTCCTTGTTTTTGACTTTGTAATCTATTGGAACAACACACGTTTTGTATTTTATCTTTTCATCTTCTTCATCTTTAACATATTTCTTTTAACATCTTTAACTCAATTTTGTCCTTAATTTTTATCTTTCTTTTTAGTTTTGTTTGTGTTACTTTTTTGTGTATAATATTTTCTTTCCTATTTTCTTACTTTCTTAGTTTCTTATTTAAAACCAAAATTTGATCCTTAGTCGTTTTTTTGACTAACTTTTAGATTCTAGTTTTTGATATTGTGGATTCTTATCACTTGGTGAATTTTAAAAACTTTTATTAGGGATTTTTTCCAAATACAACTTTCCACAACTGAGCAATTCGTCTGTTGATTGTATTAGGTACGGCTACTTAGGTTTCTTTAACGATGAAATGATCTAATAACGTTTTACATAAATTAAAACGTTAAAAAGTAAAAAAATATATATTTCAGATATTTTAAATAGGCAAACAATAATAAAAGCTTAAATAGTTAAATGAAAATTATAAAAGTAGAAATGAATTTATAATTTAAACTTCTGCAACTACTTAAAACTATAAAAGTAAAACTCGAAATTTGTGAATTTAAAATTGAAAAAGTTATGTGATTGAAAGTTTTGGTTGTTTTCTAATTTGGTTATTGTTGTAGTCAATCGAGTAATTTTTTGGTGTAAGTAGTAAAGGGTGTCGTTTCATTATGAACGAATTGCGTTAATGGGCAAAGCATGTTCTGGAATTAGATTGAATTGTTAGTGGAATCAGTGAAAAAACTCTTCACCTATCCTTGAATAATTCTATTGGCGGCAAGTAATCTAATGAGAAACGATCGGATCGCTTTGTTGTCAGGATAAAACATCATTCAAGGTGAAACTCTGAAAGCTCTCTTCTCTCCCTCATGTGAGTTTCCTTCGACTTGGAAATTTCGTAGAGGTAACAATGAGTGCTCGATTACAATGTCTCCAATCAAATTTCGGTCTAGTATTAGCGATTACGCCAACAATAAAGGACCAAGTAATTAATTTGAATTATGTTCGGTTGTGTAATTGTTGGAAAAGTTTAACGACGGCATAAATTCGACTCGCTATCTCTGCTCTGCTTCCGAAGATCTACACTCGTGATATGTGTTTTAGGGAATTTTCGACGTTATTATACTAAATAATTTAGGGCTTCGCACCTTTAATGGACCAGAAACTATACATTATTCCAAGTACAGTTATTGCATGTCGCACTCGACTAGTTTATTGTGTAATACTCGGTATATTTCGACCTGAATTCAACCAATCAATTCCCCCTTTTGTTACATTTTATGTTATTATTGTTTTTGTTGAAACTCTTCACCAACAAACTTTCAAACACAATGAAACAACACAATGATCAAACTTTTTTCCATAATTAGAGAGAATTTCTTGCCGACAGCGATGCTTACTATACTGGGTGTGTAATAAATTTTCATCGTTTCCACTTTACTTACGTTGGAAATTATCTGTCATATGCCACGGAAAGATTCTGTTTATGTCGTTCAACAGGTGAAATAATAACTTCTTGTGCACATTTATCAACGCCGACAGCAGTTTGCAATATTACAAATGTTAGGAATCAACTGCAAACATGCACAAATTACGTTAGACGCTAAAAGAGGTACAAATTGCTTGCTGAATAAATTTAGACGCATTTTTGACGGAAATTCAAATTTTAGAGGGAGATGCGAGGGTGTGCGACTCATACAAGCAGGATTAAATATTACCTGCAAATCCAAAACGACTTCAAAGAAATTATTTATTGATTAGGTTTTATACCTTTGTTTTCGCAAATTACAAGGTATTTTCTGAAAAAAATGTTCATGTCGTGATTTTACACAAACAAGCACAGTAGGTAGAACCATAATACCATACATGGTCATGGGCGGCTGAGACTACAACATTTTATGGGTTTTTAAGTTTCATCAAAATAATTTAAATTTTAATGACTCTATTTCACAGAAGCAAGAAAATTACACAGCTGGAAAAGGGTTTTCTATAATTTAATGTTGGGACAAATGCAGAAAATTGAGAATAGAAATATTTTAGAAAAATAGTATGCAAATGAAGCATTTTCAGCATTTTTTAATGATCAAATTGTGTTTTTGTGTGTTTTTTTGGAATATTTCATTCTACAAACAGCTTTCTGATTTTGACGAAATACAGTATTTTTAAAATTTCTCGTTGTTTGTCAAAACTTGTCTAAAAAATCTGAAAAAAGTCAGCAAGATAGGTTTAGATGTGCTGCTTCAAAAACACTAAAGTATCCCAAATGCAGCGTGAATTCAAAATGGCGGAAAATCTCTTCGCAGTACGTTGTCTAATTGTCTATTGTAGGAAACTGTAAACAAAAATCCGGCAAAAATACGTAATAAAAAAATCCCACTTGTCTATTCTTCTAGATATAAAGAGGTTGATGATTCAAATCAAAAGTTGATGATTCAACTTTTTGTTTTTTCGAAAACTTGAAATTTGCAAAATGTTTTGTTAACTGTTGTATGTCTTAAATCATGTTATGGCAAATTTATTTTCAAAAATTTCTTACCAACTGTCAAATTTAACTTTTAAAAGTGTTTAATTGTTATTAACTTTTTAACAAATTACCTACTCGACTTCATTTTATAATCACCGCCAGCAACGTTGCCAAATTGCTGAGAATTTTTTTTAAATTTTATTAGAAAAGACGGTATTTAGCAAGCACCCAATAGCATCAAACAATTTCGTAAATTAAGTGAAATTGTTTGGTGTTGGTGGGTGCTTGCTACATTTCATTCTACACATGTAGATCCAACACGAAGAGAAAAGAAGTTCCAAACTTTTTTTATTATTGTTGTTAGGGCTCTATTTTGTACTCATTCCGTATACCTAATATGTAAAAAAATCATTTGGGCTGTAACTTTTTTATTATATATTTTTTGTATCCAAAATTTTTTTTTTGTAATGAGCACACTGAGACTTATTTTGATGAATTTTCTCAGAATTTTTATGAAATGTTTTTCTGATTTTTTTTTAATGCCAATTTAAAAAAAACTATAAAAACAGTGTACCTAAACTGGACAATAAAAAAATTACAGCACAAATTACAACATGCAGTGCCTTCACAAATGATCCCAGCCCACGTGACCAATTTGCTTAAAAAATTTGACCATACGATTGATATTGCTGTGTGCCATGTCACTAAACGATTACCTTGGTGATATTTTGCTTGTATTAACCACTTTAACGTCAAAGAAAATGTGATACACATACGTTTTATTACAATTTTTATCTTTATTTAGTCACGTGGTTTGTAGTTATTTCTGAAGGTACCGTATTACAAAAATATTTTAAAGCTTTTCCAAATTATAACACATTAAAAAATGGGCTGTAACTCGCTTATTACTCGTTGTTGGTACCAAAAACTATAGTTTATTTTTAATCAGCAGAGCGAGTTCTATCTTTCTGAATTTCTTCTCAATTTTTTGCAAACTTTGAGATTTAACAAAAATTCTGCAAACTTTGCCGATTTTTAGTTATAATATCATAAAATTTTGATTCTTTTCAAAAGTTTTTTTTGAGTGCATTTTAAAAACGTTATCAATAATTAGCCTGAGCGGAACGCAAGGACTAACTAGACATTAAAAGCTGAAAAAATTTAGCAGATATGTTTCGACGTGCTGATTCAGACAAACTATTGGTTTAGATACTATTACAAACCTAAATTGTAAAAAACCGGTAGTTTTGCAATTGATAATTTTTTTGAAATAGTTGTAATGAAAAATACAATTTGTCTTCAAAAACTAGTTATAGTAGTAGACAAATAAAGCGGGTTTTAGACCACTAGTTTCAGATTTCGTTAGAGAGAGCGCTACCGCTTGGGACGACCTTAATCTTCGTCAATTTCCATAATATTTAATACAATTATTAACCGAAGTAACTGACGGAGATACCGACCGTTTAATTCCAAATTTACTTTAAAAACGTTTTAACATAGATATCACTTGCCTGATTCGCCATTTTTGTTAAACCTGCGGTGGAAACCCTGAACAAATATTCAGTTGTTCATTTTCAGGTAGGTAGTATTCTTAGTAAATTAGGATTTAAGCTAAACATTTAGGGAAATGTAACTACAAAATGACACTCACTGCATTTGGTGAATATTTTAATTTTATTGGTTGGGAGTTCAGAGTCAGTGAAAACTTCTATAATACAAAAACTGTAAGATAATATTATGTTGCGCAAATTGGCAACCTCGCTTGACGTCACTCAGAGAGGAATTTTCGCGTTGTTTACTGGTGTAAATTTGAAAACTCAGAGAGTTGTGTTGCCAATGTTACTTACCATCAAACCTGATCAGTCATTTTACCATAACCGATATTTTATGGGGCGATGGTTGCTAAATCCTTAGTCAAAATCTAAAATTAGTTGTCCAGAATCTGCTTTATATACTCATATTGCATTGTGCAAGTTGCAAGTTGCGTTACAAATTACAATTTATCTAACCAAATAAATAAGAAACAGATGAAACAACTAATTGAGCTGAAGACTCAATTGATTACATTATAAATAAAACAAACAACCGAGTTTTTTGCTTAGGTATGACAATTTAAACCGACCCAAATCCAATGTAGTTTTTATGACAGGGTTCTATTGTATTAAAGGTAATGATAGTAGCAAAGGAAAGGTGCTGCTGGGCAATAAAACTATAAACATAAATCTTCTTACTGGTATAAGAGAATAAGTTATACTAGCTACTAGAATAAGTTTATACTAGCCGGACCTCGACTCAGGCAAACAAATTTTATTAACAACAGACTTCAACAACTTTTTGAACAGCATCATTATGACAGTCCTAATGACAATTGCAGTGTCAAAAGAAACCACATTGAATTTGGATAGGTTTATAAACAAATTAAATAGTTAACCGAGCTGAAGAATCAAACAAAAGAAGTTACAGTTGTAATTTTGCTGTTGAGCTGAAGACAAAATTTATAAGTTTGGAGTTAAAATAAATAATTGATTAATCAGAGGAATCATTAAATTAATTAAATTAAATTATAAAGAGCAAAATTAGCACAGTAGTTATTAAATATTAAATTAGTACAAACTAGTGATGGTCCTGTATCCTTTAAATTTTTAGAATGTGATAATTAGAGTGTTTTTACTGATGCTGTTAATGTGAATTACTGTTGTATTCAGAAGTAAATTGTTTTTGTAAAAGCTTTTTTTTGTATAATAATGAAAACAGTTGTGTCCGGCCATTTTGATTCTGTATTCTAATTTTATTTAATTTTGACGGTTCGTTTGATAATCCGGTGTACAGCGACGAATTCTGAACAGTCAATAATAATTGGTCTAAATCCCTTCTCTAAATACTTATTTAAGATTGATAATAAAAATTTATTCTATAAAATATTCTCAATATTCTATTTAAAAAAACTCTCAGACGATTCAGCATAATTTTATGCTTCTTAATTACTTAAAAAAATTTTTTTTATAATTTATGTGAGACAAGAGTGGTTATGTCTTCCAACATATTTTTTCTAGACAATTTAATCACGCGTTGGTTCTAAAAGAAACCATCAATTTTTGTTTGAAAATTATGTGTATTTTCCGTTTTTTTGTCATTTTTATGCCCCCAATTTCGCTAAAAATATGTAGGAAAAGTGTATGGGATTTAGGTTTTGAGATGGGAGATGTTGATATATAAGTAAGAGGAATAAACGTCAGGTAGATAAGTTATAGATTCGGAAAGAGTAAAGTGCGCACAAAAAGAGTGAATTCTAGGTCGGAATAAGTCCCCGAATGTGATATATTCGGAATAATTCTGGAAAATATTTCCTGTGAAGAAAAGAGACATGTAAACATGCCTTTTTATAACTCTCCGTTCCGATCGATGTTCAACATCTTTATGCTGCTTCACTTGACATTCCGCTCGAATAACTTCGAATAGGCATAAAACTTGCTACGGAAGAGGATTTCGTCTCAATATAACAAAAAATTCTTAATTAATAGTAGAGGAAAAATAAAATGAGAGAGTTTAGTATGACAAAGTCTTGCTTCGTAATTGTAAACATAGTCGGGTAAAATTAATTACGTGGGGCTTTCGCTGATTTGGCTTCCGTCGATATCAAGAGGTTGCAGGCCAGTTTTACCACCGACGCAATTAAGACAGTCAACTTATAACAATAACGCGCTGGAATTAGAGTCGAGGGCGCACATTACATGGAAATTAGAGCGAGTGTGTTGACGCTTCTCGAGGAATTTAAATTGTAACTCTGTTTTACCCTCGAAAGTAACGAGCGGCTTTTCTCTTTTAGTTGGGTGTGGGTGTGCGCAAAGTTCATCTATTATTGCACAGATTTAGATTAGATATTCACCTCGGGCGACTTTATTCAACGACCTTCACGTATTTCCCAGAAAATCATATTTCTGAATATTATGCAGACAAAGCTCGGACTGAACCGCTTCCACTTTAATTTTGTTAAGTCTCTAACCAGGACTTCTCGACATTTATTACTTTGCTTATTTGTAATCTTAGAAATGCAACAGAAAGCAACAGAGCCGGACCAGACGCCCACCGGGGCCTCTTTTTAAAAGAAAATTTAATTACATTTCTAATAATGTATCATCATAGTCAAATTCTATGTAGGCAATAGGGTCGAAGCTGACCACATGCCTCTAGAAATCACCATAAAAGGACCCGAGAAAGCCATAAAACCTAGAAGCAAAAAGAGAAAAATAAATTTCAAGTAAGAACAAAATGTAACGAAGATACAATTGAAAAATACAGACAACAAATAAATAAAAAAAACTTTTGAGGTTTAGATATTGACAGTATGTATAAAAACCTAGTTAGTAAAATGAAAACAGCAATGGCTAAAGAAAAAATATATCTAAAAACAAGAAGAAATAAATGGTGGAATAAGGAATGCGGCAAACTAAAGAAAGAAGCTTGCATTAAACATAAAAAATGGAAAAAAGGAAAAGGTATAAAAGCAGAGTATCTAGAAACAAGTAAAAAGTACAAAGCAAAGCGTGAAGTGAGAAAAATACAACAAAGAGAAGAAGAAAGAAAAATAAAAGAAGTAACAACAGAAGCAGAAGTTTGAAAATTTATAAACAAAGAAAGAAAAAAAAAGACAAAATAAGTGAGAATATAAGTATGCATAAATGGTGGGAACACTTTATGGAGGTTTTAGGAGAAAGTAACAATGAAAGTAATTTGTTAAGACATAAAGAATTTCAAGTGGAAATAAACAATCTTTCTAAAGAGGAAATTGAGAAACAAATGTTTAGGTTAAAAAAAAAGAAAGCACCAGGAGAAGATGGAATTCCGAATGAAGAGCTGTTCTTTGATACAAAAAAGCTATGGGAAAGGGTATGGGAAGTGCAGTGTGAATAGAAAAAGGATTTTCTATGGAGTGGAGAAAAGGGCTAATGTACCAATACATAAAAAAAAGTATAAAGACCACACTGAAAACTACCGTGGTATATTTTTACTTAAAACGACCTACAAGATATATGCGATGGTTCTAGAGGAAAGATTGAGAAAGAAAATGGACGAAAAAAGTATGTTACCAGACGGATAGGCAGGGTTCAGAAAAGGAAGGGAGCTATGGACAATGTATGCATTTTGAGACATCTTGCGAAGAAAGAAATAAACAAGGCGGGTGGACGTATATATATTGTTCATGGATTTCAGAACAGTTTTTGACAATGTAGATAGGGAAAAATTATCGCAGTATCTTAGAGAGAAAAGAGTGTGTAAGTGGTTGGTAAGCAAGATGGAAAAAATTTACAAGAAAACTATTAACCAAGTAAAAGTAGGCGAAGAAGGAAATGTAAGTTTTTGGACAAATAAAGGTGTCAGACAAGGTTGTTCATTAAGTCCTGCACTATTCTTAGCACATATGGGAGATGTGGATGAAGTTTTAAGTAGAGCGCAAGTAGGAGGGATAGTTGTAGGCAGAGAGAAAGTGTGGCTCCTGGTGTTTGCAGATGATTTAGTAATTATAGCAAAGAGCAAGAGTAAAATGAAAGAAATGATAAAAGTTATGGAAAAATATGTAAGAAACAAAAAACTCCAAGTTAATGTAGATAAAACAAAAATGATGGTATTTGGAAAGAAAGGAAGAATCGAAAAAGAAGATGAATGGAAATGTGAAGGAAAAAATATAGAACAAGTAAATGGGTTGAAATATTTGGGATATGTAGGTATTAAATAGTAGTATGACAGTCAAAGGACAAATAAAAGAAGTAGTCAAAAAAACAAACAAAGTAATGGAAAGTGTCTGAAGTTTGGGAGAACGTAAATTTGGTGAAAATTTTGAAAGAAGAATGATGATGTTTGACAGTTTGGTGAAAAGTATTGTAATGTATAAAGCAGAAGTATGGGGATGGAAGGAATATGAAGAAATTGAGCGTGTGCAAGAAAAGTATATAAAACAGATGTTAGGGTTAAATAAACAGACGCCAGGGTTCATAGTAAGAAAAGAAAGTAAGAGAAAAGTTGAAAAGTAAGAAAAGAAAGTAAGAGAAAAGTTGAGAGTGAAAACACGAGAAAAAGCGGTGAGATTCGAGGAAAATCTAAGAATGCGACATGAATGCAGAATACTACAACAGTGCTGGGCTAAAATTAAAACAGCAAATGGTAATGATAGGTGGATAGAACGAGATGATTACTATGAGAAAAAGGAGGATGCGTGTGCAGTAATTGAAAGAATGAGAGAAAGAGGAAGAACAATGGAAGAATAACTAAAACAAAGAGATGCTGACATAGATAAACAGGAAAGAATTTCGAGTATAAAAGAATCAAGGTACAATTTAAAATATGCCCTGATTGTTACCACCAAACTGCTAAAATATCGAAATAAAGTAAAAAGTAAAAATAAAAAAATGGTTACAAGATACAGATGTGGGAATGAAGAAATGGAAAATAAATTTTGAAGAGAAGATTGGATAAGATTGTGTAGATTACGTAGAGAATTATATTGTTTGTCAGAGTGTGGAGAGTAGAGAATGTGCAGTATGGAAGGATACATTTCTAAACGAAAATGGAAAATGGAAAGAATGGATACAAGTAGATACGAGAAGTAGAAGAGATAGAAGAAGATTAGAGAAGAATTTAATTTTTTGTTAAATTAAAGTGATTGTATAAAAATGATATATAAATTTTCAAATACATAAGACTGTAAAGCCAATTAGACAATAAGGACAGTAATGTATGTCTAATAATGTATCATTTGACCCTATTTGTTATTTAAAATCTTGATGATCGTAGTCACTTCCGCCAGGGGGATAAAAATCTGACCTGCTTTTTGAGAAAAATAACAAGAAATATCCAAAAACTTGCTTTTGTAGGTGAATCTGGGGTTTTTTGATTCAATGAGTTGGATTAATAACGAATAATTTATTTCTACTATACACACGATAACAATAATTGATAAATAAATAACACACTGATAACGCCTTCGATTTAATTCAATCAGGTCGCTTCTGAGAATATCGTTTACTTTTCACTCGTTTGTCTGGTTTTCACTAACTGACTAACTGCTCGGTTATCTCTTCTCCTTATATAACCATACGTTTTTCGAAAACGTGTTTGAAAGTTTCATAACCTTTCTTCAATCGTGTGGGGCAATAATATAATTTGAAATAAAAAATGGATTTTTTAATATTTTCTTCAAAGAATTAATATTAATTAATTAATATTCATTAGAAGAAATATTAGAAAAATTCTGAAAAAATCACATGCGTAGAGAAAAAAACAAAGTTCTTAATGGCAAACTATGAAGTTGATGTGATAACTAGTTCTTGCGAAAAGATGTGATAAACTCTTAACAGACTCACCTTGTCTAATTCTCGTCGCGAGATCTTTCTGTTATTTTCTTGAACTATTTATTAGAAACTTACTTTATTTGAAGTTTGAAGCTAGAGCTATCTACTGAAAAATTTTCAGTGTGCTAATCCGGTACTGGAAAGCAGGAAGCAGTAATATTCCAAGCTAAGTGAAAATCTTCATTTATTTTATTCGACGAGCAAATTTATCCAAATATTTTAAATCCGACCATTTGCAACATTTTTTCTCCTCTCCCCAATTTCGTAAAAAGCCTCAAGCTATACAAAAACACAGATCGAGTCAAGTGATAATTCTTTCAAAAATGATTTTTTTTTCAAGCCTCGGGAAATGAAATAATATTTCTGTTTCAAATTTCAAAGTTTAAAAATGATACCAATAAAGTATTGCTTTGATTTCGAAACATTCTTTATTCTTTTAACAACCGACAAAAAGTTTGAATCTAATCGATAATACGCGGATAAAAAATGTTTCAAAGCAATGGGGATTGTTGGGGAGTCCTCTCTTGTTAAAATTATTTTACTCAAGTGGAAATTTTTTTTATAATTTTTCAGACGTCTGCAAATTGTTTTAATGAAGACACTCTAAGCCAATTTCTTATATTTAATTACAAACGAAATTTATATTTTTTTTGTAAATACATTAACAATGTGTCCGATTACAAAATATATTTTCCAGCATATTTTCAGTTGATTTAGAAAAAACATTTTTTTATATAACACTTTAAAATAAGAGAAAAACATTATTACTTGTTCAAAATTTAGTTATAAACTAATTAGTTATAAATTTATAGCAGTCATGAAGACTACAGACAGTCAACATTATCTTCATCAGCTTCAAAGTTGCCAAAAAGTCGTTTCCGGCTTTTAAAATTAGTAATATATGTTGTTTCTGGCTTTAAAATTAGTAAAATATTGCCTCCATTTTCGCAAATTACAAAAAAACTATCTTTGTCTTTATTGCCCTCTTGCTGCCAAGATTGTCTAAGTTGTCTACAATAATTAAAAACAATATTACTTTTATTGTTACTAATTTAAAAACTGATTAGGGTGACACGAAATGTCTTAATGAAATATATGAAGTACATCACGAAATGTTCAAAATTAGTAAAATGTTACCTTACCTTTGAAAATTACAAAAAATGTTGTTTTTGTTTCTATTAATTCAAAAACTGGTAACACGAAATATCGCCTCTGTCTTCTAAAATTAGAAAAGTACATTTTCAACTTAGTACCACGTGGCCTCGTACTCCTAAAATTGTGTTTAGTTTTTAAAATAGGAAGAAAATATTGTTTTTGTTGTTATTAATTAAAAAATTGATAAGAATAAATGTCGGCTTCGACTTCAATAATAAGACGAAATGTCATCTTTATCAGCTTCTTTAGCTTTCCAAATTAGTAAAATGTTGTCTCTAGTATCATCTCCAGATTTTGTAAATTAGTAAAATTAAGTCAGTGGATTTCAGAATAAGTAAAATGTTGCTTTCAACTCTTAAAGTTAGAAAAAAAAAATTGCATCTCTTATCCAATTTTTTAGCATACCACTGAGAAGAACTCTTAATTTTTAAAATAAGGTGTGAGACAAACACAAAGTCAATCCTATGTGGACTCAACGTCTATAAAGGAGAATGAAGAATAAGAAACTACCTTTAAAAAAAAAGTAATTAGTGGTAAATGTTGGAGCAAAAAATTCATTTAAGAAACAACGTTTAAAAAAATTCAAAAAAGGTTTATAAGAACTTAAAAAAAACAAAGAAAAATTGAGAAAAAAAATTAAAAAATCTAAAATAAAGAACTGAAATAGGTACAGAAAAATTCTTAGATGATTAAAAAATGTTCTACAAAACTTAAAAAAAAACTACTTCTAGTAAACTTTGAGGATTGAAAGATAACAAAAAGAATAAAAAAAATTATCTAAAATAAAAAAAAAGAAAAATGTCTAAAAGGTAATTTAATAAATTTGAATAACAAGGTTTAAAAAGCAACTACGATCAGAAGAAAAACAAACTTAATGAAGCTTCAAAAGAACTTGAAAAATGACCGAAAAAAAGAAAATTGCTGACTGCATTTCAAATTGTCCTACCAAATCATACCTATCACTGAAGTTTTAAGATGGCGCTAAGCCAACATTTAACAGAAAAATTGTAAGACAAACTTTTAAAAAACAAGGAAATGTTCCAGAATAGTCTTATAAAATTTGTCGCTAATAATTTCCAAAAGAATTATTTCTAAAAATTTTTGTAAAAACAGCATTTAGAAGAAAAACAAGACTAATAAAGCTCCAAAAAAACTTAAACAGAATCAGAGAAAGATTCTGGAAAAACAATAAAAGTGAAAAGGCGATTGATTTTAGGGTTGTTTTAGTAGTTGCCCAAAAAAGTTTTGAAATGGCGCTACAGCATTATCTTATCTATATTATACCTTTATAGAAAAAAAATACGGCTGAAAAAAACTGAAGAAGCATTTATAATGTCTTAAAAAACAGTATAATAACTAGAATTAAAAGATAAAATATGCATAAAAACGACTAGAAGAGAAAGAAGAACAAAAAAAATGCTGATATAAACAACAGATGAAATTATTCGGTAGTTTGTAAATGGTTTTTAATAGACACATTTTGAGAGTGAAAATGTGGAAAAAGTAATGAGTAAAAGTTAAAATTAAAGAATAAGATAAGAAAAACAAGAATAAAGGGACAAATTATGGTGGGAAGACTGTTATTACAATGAGTAAAATGCCTAATAGCGGTTCAAGTTTGAGTTATTTTGTATAATTTTTTTAAATGAGTTTTATTTTTAAGTTTTAAAGATCCGTAATTTTGTTACTACTCGGAATAAGACAAAATTTGTTTGCAGATTTTTATCATTTGTAGTGCTATATGTCAGGTTAAATTTTTGCTTCATATTTTTGAATCGTCCCATATATTTAAAAAAAATATCTTTATTCTTTCTACATCAATTTTAAATTAAAAATAAAATATTTAGGATGTGAACTCCAAGACCAGAGGCTCTTTGTTTAGCTAATATTTAATTATTAAAAAATAGATTTTGTTTTTATTCCGAATAGTCCCACTTTTGAAAGCCGTCGCCGCTTCGCCTATTAGATTAGGTCGGCAATATTTAAATTATTTCTGAATTGTTTAAACTAGTTTCAACTATTGAGAATTTTTTTTAATTACGTAGAATTACTGGAATTTGTTAGAATTGAAATTGTTTATTACAAATTATTTTCGAGTTAACAGCTCTTTGTTTCAGACTTTTCAAATGTTTATTTGTGACTAAGTTCAATAAATAATTTAGGTTTTTTTTGAAAAATAAATAACTGTTTAAAAAAAGTGATAATAGGATAATGATTTAAAAAAATTAGAGGTTCCAATTATAAATGGCCATAAATAAGCACCCATGTACCAGCTTCTAATTTTCTGCTACCATAGTTGAACTACCATATAATTAAGGTCCAGTCTAACAATAGCGTTTGAAAATTTAAAAAATCCTTAATTAAAACTTTTGATTTATGAAGGTAAATACCGGACAAGCCCTCATCTAGAAACCGATCAAAATAAATCCCGCATTTGTGACCTTCCTGCCATCTCACTAAATCCGTTTATTTATTTAGGAAGTGTAAAAACTGTAATCTCGCAGAGGTCACGCCTATCCAATAATAATTAATGAAAAAGAAACAAACGTTATAATATCATAAACTAAGATTATAATAATTATTCCTGATTTACGAGCGCGTGTAGGTCATATTTAATAAATAACATTAAGCAATTGTTCTTAAACTGTCGCAATAATTTAATTTTTTAATATCTTGGCGTCCGCTTGCGATGCAAATGTAATTGTGGCCGACATCAATTCCAGGCCCGGCTTCCGAATTATTTCCGACAATTATCTCTTTATTGTTCCGTTTAGGCAAGCACCATGAGAATTGATCGTGATTGGTTAACTTGGTTGAATAAAAGCGACGTTTAATATCATTTATCCCTAGATTAACTTCGTTCCTTTCGCTCGGAAGGTCACTTGCTAATGGCCGAAACTGATCAAAATTAATTCGGGTAAATTAGCCGATTGATGGAGAGTATCAATCATTGTATGGCATAGGTGAGGTAATTAATGGAGCGAAGCTGTCGGCTGACAAATTCCGATGCATAATTTTACTCTCTCGACTTTCAACACTTTTCACAATAAGCTTTTACGAGACATAAACCGGGAAATATCTCGGAAAATACAAGAAATTGTGTTTCTCTAGCGTCTTCCCAATTATTTTTATAATAAATAAGGTCCTGTTTTTTGCCAAAGCGATAAATATCGGGAGAATAAAGTAATATATGTTGGGTCATAATTATTTTATCAAAGTTATGTAGGGTTCAGGTAACAACACCGGTGGGAAATTTTTATTTTCGTCCTGCGGTATTTTCTCTGAAGGGTTTTTTGCGCTTTCAAAGGACATAACTTTATTAAAACTTTCTTATTCGTTTATGTAAGTGCGGCTTTATTGAGAAGCAGTTACATATTTTTTTGTATGGAAGTATTTCGCGAAAATGATTTGATAAAAACTTGACTGAAAAGTAGAGAGAGTTTTACAGTATTTTACGTTTCCACTGAATCTGGGACTAAGTAATTCACCAAAGTAGAAATGTGCTTCTAAAAATATTGTTACAAGATCACTGAAAAAAACGAGACTCACTTACCTTTGACAGAAACTATACAAATTATTTTTTTTACAAGAAGAAGCCCTAAACGTAATTTTTTTTGGTTACAATGGTTTGATAGATTTTATGACGTGTAACACTGTAAAAACATTGTTAAAAAGACCAAATACAGGGTGTTTTAAAATTCATAAACCAACGAATTGCTAGACATTTTTTTTGGGGGGTTAGAGGAGCTCCAAAAAAATTCTAAAAATATACATTTTTTTTAGATTTAAAAATCTTCAATATATAATTTTGGATACTTTTATTTTTATGTACATCTTAAAGAAATTTTTACTAAAACATTTTGGCATTTTGTTTAATTAACACTCTTGAACGATTACAAATTTTTTTGCGGTACTTAGTCTACAGTTTATTACATTTTTAAAAATTATTTTGTAGCTAATTTTGTTCAAAAATACATTTAACAACATAACCTCTTAAACTTCACATTTTAGAAATTTTAATTAAAATTTCTATAATTCGAAAAATGATAAATTGTTTGAACATTAACAAAGTTTTCTAGACAATAATTTCTTTTCTCGCTAGAGCGATAATTAAACAATTTTAGTAACTACTCAGAATTCAGAAGACAGAGACATTGTTTTACTATTTTTTAAAGTTGAAGTTGTAATTTGACTAACTTTAGAAGCTAAAAGCAATATTTTTTATCAATTGTTAAATCAGTGAACACAAAAATGACATTTTTATAATTTTGAGAACATGTAACAGCAATAACAGCATGTACTTTTATTAACTTCAAACACTTAAAGACGTAATATTCCTTTTAGAAGCCGAAAACAATATTTTGATTAATTTTTAAATTTATAGATTTAGAGTTATTTTGTGATAATTTATAAAGTAATTAATAAAAAAGACAATGCAGTTTTTGTAATTTTAACTGTATAAAGAAATATTGTACTAGTTTTAAAAGCCAGTGACTTTTACTAATTTTAGATATTAGAAGACATATTTCTTATTAATTTTTAAACCAAAAAGTGCGTTTAAACAAGAGCGATACAGTTTTAGAAGTAAATATTTTTTTAGAAACATCATTTTACGAATTTTGGAATTTGAAAGTAATGTTTAAAAAAAAATGTTTTAAAAGCTAAATACAATATTTTCAAAAAACAAAACAGACAAAATTCTTTTTTATCCTCCTCGACTTCAAAGTTAGTTAATTTTAACCACTTGACAGGTCAGAAAATCGCTCTTGTTTCTCTAGTGAAACAAGCATGTTGCAATTTGTGGCCGTTAGATGGCGCTGAGTTAAACGTCAACTAAAGTCTCAAGTTCTTTTTAAATCTACGTAATAATATGGTTTCTACTGTTGGAATACGAGATCTAATACAAAAAATTACGAGTGCTGTAAATACGAAAGACGAAAATCATGTTAAAGTATTAATTGAATTTCAATACTTGTCACGACACATAACCTCAAAATATTTAAAGAAGAGAAAAAATAATAGTAATTCATCACCATCTAATATTGAGATATAATAATAGTAATAATAATAATAGTAATAATAATAATAGAAGTAATAATAGAAATCTATACTCTAATATTGAGATATTTTGGCTGCAATCAACGTAATTAGTGTCGGTCAATTATCTAAGTTTGACACCCTTCAATTTTAAATTTTTTGTCAGCTATTGTATTTGTTGGAAAAATGTGATTTTTACACAGTAACTGCCTCAACATACAACATGTTTAACAACAATCAGGTAAAAATATAAAAACTCTGCGACTTCTTGTTATTACAGTCAATTATTACAAAATATTTTGAGGTTAGGTCACATATCCGTCAGCTTATTTTAAAAGTTAAAAGTTTTTCATTTTAGTAGGATAAAAAATAATGTGTGTACCTCACCAATAAAGAGGTTTTCCAAGCCTCATCTCTTCCTTCGGCTTGGAAACTGCCTCTTTCTAGCTAAGGTGCACAATATACTATTTTAATTTTAAGACTAAACACAGTGTATTGTAGTTTTTGTAGTTTTAAAAGTCCGAAAGAGCATTTTACTAATTTTAGAAGCTAAAGCAACAATATACTAATTTCAGTAATTTTGATAACCGAAGACGTAAGTTTACTAATTTTAGAAAAATAAAAGATATTTTTTTTAAATTTTAAATTTTTAAGTACAAAAGTAATACAATTTTTTTAATTTTATATAACAGAGACAACATTTTACTAATTGTAAAAGCCAAAAACAATATTTCAACAATTTTCTAACTCAAAGACTAAACTTATTATAAATTTTTAAATTAATGTCTCTAAAAATATATTTCTGTTTCAACAATTTTAAAAAGCAGAATCAACATTTCTAATATTTTTTGTAGATTTAAACTGGCGACATAATTTTGCTAATTCTATAAGCTAAAATTATTATTTTACTAATTTTGAAAACCAAAGAGAATGTTTTAACAATTTTAGAGACCGAAAATGACATTTCTTATCAATTTTTAAATTAATGACTGCAAAGACTATAGTATTTATAATATTTTAGAAACCAGAAACAACATTTTACCAATTTTAAAAGCCAAAAACAATATTTTACTAATTTTAAAGGATGGAAAGTGATATTTTAACAACTATTATTGGGAGCTAAAGACGACATTTTATATAAAGTTTAATTTAATTAAAACCAAGTCTATATTTTTGTCTTATTTTACAAAGCTAGGCATAAACAATATTTTACAAATTTGGAGAACCTGGAAACGAAATATTACTAATTTTAAAAGCTAGAAGCAAACTTCATTGTAAATTTTTAAATTAATAAAAAAAAGGCGAGACAGTTTTTTTTTATTTTGAAGGCGGTAAGCAACATTTAAACATTTTTGAAGCTAAAAACAACGTTTTACTAATTATTAAAGCCAAAGCAATACTGTAAAAATCTTGGCAGCCGGAAATAACATTTTTTGTCAATTTTTAAATTAATAACGACTTAGGCACTATTTTCCTCTTATTTTAATAATCCGGAATTATTGAGGAAGTCAGGTCAGGTCAGGTCAGGTCAGGTCAGGTCAAGCCAGGCATTATTTTTCTATTCTTTTTTCAATATAGTGATAGTTTATTAATTCTAAAAGCTGGAGGCAATGTTTTTTATTAATTTTTAGTATAAAACTGGCAAATTTCTAGAATATAATACAGATATAAAAAGCTAAGAAACTAACTGTAAATTATCCCCTAGAAAGGGAATGAGAAAATCGGAGAAAACATCTCAAAAACTGCGATCAGAACAGCCTGCGTGCTACGATTATTGAACGGTTTGGCAAAACAAAGATAATTTATTACCTTTGGTGGCAACTTAATGGATAAATAAGAAACCTGTAATACTCTGTCTTAAACAAACAGTTAAAAGGATTATTGAGTTAATTTAAAATGTATTAGCTGGTAGCAATGCGGAACTAGTTAGCATTTAGTTAAGTGAGTTTCATGAAATGTCGTTGTAATGGTTTTTAGTCATGTTTTTAGCTAATTAAAGTTACATGAAGAAAGAAAACCTGTCAGGTGTTATAAATACTAGAATTAAACTAAGATTAGTTAAGTGAGTCAGATTTTGTTAAATTGATTGAAGTATTTACTTATGTTGGTATTATCAGTCATGGTTGTTAATCACAGCCATCATTATCAATTTCTCTGAATTAGTTTGCAATTAATGAAGCAAACAGTCGAAATGACCCAGTTGTGCTATTAGTGTATCTCAAGAAACGACTTTGAAAATAGCATTTCCATTACAATTTGCAATAAATTAATTAGTTAATAGGTCTCCACATGCGTTTGAGTTATTATTCCATGTATGAACTTTCCGTATAAAGCAAAATGTCAGTTTGGTGTTGTTAAAAAATCGGCTTTTGCTTAGATTGATCGATGAAACAACAGCTCCGCCCGAATATCATCGGCACTATTTCTTGGCTGTCAATTATTTGAAGGTGCGCTATAAATCGCGGTTTAAGGTGACGTTTCCATGAATTTTACATCAGGCCAACGGCCGAGCCACAATTACGTCCGCCGCCACCGCCACCGCCGCCGGGGGAAGGGCACCCTTTTCCCTTTCGGATTTACTTCGCGCTAGATTTGCAATCGCACGGATCTGTTATTCATAGCGTTCCTTTGATTTTCCGGCGCTTACCAACCAATATGTATCGCGAATGAAGGGAAGAACATAAAGCCCCCTTAGATTGCGGACATCAAAGGACTCTCACAGCCTTATGAAATCTTTGTTTTTATGAAGCCAGACTGTTTGATGGAGACTCTTCCTTCACTATTGAATCTCCGCACCTAGACGACGAGATATATCGTCAAAGAAACGACGAAACAAAATACACAAACGGTTCAAATCTAGCTCACTTTGTAGATTTTTTACAATTTTGAGGAAATTAAATGAGAAGAAAGAAAGGAGGAAACTAGAAATAAACAAAAAAAAGAATGAAATAATAAAATAAAGAATACAACTGACTTTAATGTAAAAAATAAAAATTGGAAACATTATTACAGAAAAAGTAAGGAAACAGTAAGAGTGTAATACTTTTTTCTATTAGATTGACTAGCATTTAAAGCCAAAACAGAACTGAGGCTACTACATCACTCGCCACCAGCTTCAGCAAAAAATTGTGAACAAATTTACGAAAAATAACTAACTTAATTAAGAATGTGTTTAAACATGATCTTTGGGAGGATGGATCTAGAGCACTTTTTGAGGCCAAAACAGTAAAATGTCGGTATCTATTTAAATTAAAGAATAATAAAAAATATCAAAGCTTGACCGTCAAAAATTGGCAGTTGATTAATGAGAATTTCAGTTGGTATGGTTGATATCTTTGTTTTATGATTTTTGTTTTATATTAGCTTTTACATGTTTTCCAGATTGTCTAAAATTTTCACTTTTAATTTTTTTTTCACTTTTAGAACGTTTCTATTAAAAACATTGTACTAAGTCAACAGAGATACTTATCACACAAAACTCTAAATAACACCGTAAATTACAAGTGAAAAAGTAAAACAAAACATACGCTATAAGTCAAAAAAACATAAATCAATAAAAAGCATTTTTTTGAGATTTTATGCTTACTGCAAAAAGATCCGGATAAAACTTTCCTAAATCATGTGTACAAACGAAGTATAAATAAATACATCTTCAAGTAAAATTCAACAAAATCAATTACAACAACTTTAAAACATTTTACATGTAAACGTCGTGAAACGTGTCATTTTATTCTATTACTATTAAAATAACTGAAATGTGGGATGCTGTGAACAGACGTGTTTAGAAATATAGCTACATGTATTGCAAAGTTTAAAATTGGCACAATAAAACTATTTAAAACTGATAGCAAAAACATTTAGTCGATGAAACATTGAAAAGAAAGTTTGTTAGAATAGCAATAACAATAGTTTTTTTATTATCTAACTCTTCTATTTACACCAATGTTCGTTTTAATGGTAACACTTTTTCTCTTTTTCATCTATCTGGAATTTTCTCAGATTGATAGTGTCCAGTTTTTCAAGAAAATTAAAGCAAATAATAACAAATTTATCAAAAAATGTAGCGTTAAAATTTCGTACAACAGCTCATCTAAAATTTGGTAGTTACCACAAAAATTTTAATTTAAGCATTCAAAAACGTAAATTATTCAATATAACAATTTCTAGTTTACGTCCCTACATTAAAAAATACAAATACATATTTTACTTAATTTTCGTTTTGTCATTCTTAAGTTTCTCGGAAACATCTTTGGTTTTTCCAGTCGTAATTTTTTAATATTCTTTTTCTAAACGTTGATTTTTACGTTGTTCAAAAACTTTTTTTTACTTGTCAAGAAGCTATATTTACTTCGTTTTTTAATACTTACAGCTTTTTTATCATTCATCAAATTTTAATTATTTGTTTTTTTCTTTTAATTATTGATTTTTCAAATTTTCTGAAACTTTTGTCTTTTTAGAATATTTCTTTGTTATTGTTTCAAAACGTAGTTTTTCTTTAATTTTCTATCTCTTACAGTTGCCATTTTTTACGTGCTTTCAAGTTTCTTGTCCTTTTTTTCTGAATCGGATAAACTGTACCTCTACTTATCAAAAAATTCTTTTAGAATTATTGTAGAATTTCTTGTTTTTTTAATTTTTGTTTTTTAGGTTTTTTAAATATGCTTTTTTTTCTAGAACATGTCTTCCTACTGTTATTTTTCCTAATCGTAATTTTTGTTAATCTTTTTTTTAGTTACCGTTTTCTGAATTTGTTTAAAAACTTTTTTTATGCTTATATTATTTGCTAAAGGAGTTTTTAAATAAATCTTTTTTTTAGAATTATCGTAGACTTTCTTGTTGTTTTAGTTGTTAATTTTCAAGTTTTCTAAAATATACTTTTGATCTAAAATCCTTCTTCCTATTTTTATTTCTGCTAAATGTAATTTTTGTTAAACTATTTTTTCTTTTAGTGACCGGTTTCTGAATTTGTTTAAAAACTACTTTTATGCTTATATGTTGTTAAAAAAGTTATAACAAAGTTTTTTTCTCTTAAAATTATTGTAGATTTTCTTGTTTTTTCAATTGCGGTTTTTCGGGTTTATTAAATATACTTTTTCTTTCAAGATTTTTTTTTCTTATTGTTATTTCTTCTATACGTTATTTTTGGTAATCTTCTTTTTTCTTTATGCTTATAGGTATTGTGTTGTGTTGTAAAGATTTTAAACCAAGCTTTTTTCTTAGAATTATTTTGGATTTACTTGTTCCAATTTTTTGATTTTCAAGTTTTTTAAAATATACCTTTCTTCTTCTAAATCTTTCTTCCTACTTTTATTTCTTTTAAACGTAATTTTTTAATTTTTTTTTTCTGTCAATCAACATTTTCTGAATGTGTTTAAATACTTGTTTTCGGTTTATATGTTGTTAAATAGTTATTTTTGTATCAAGGAAATTATAAGGATGTTAGTTACCGAAGACAACTACTTGTCCAGAGGGCCGTTAGGCCCAAAGGACAGTAAGTTGCCTAAGGTAATTAACATCTAATAATTCACGTGATTTATAAATAATTTTATTTCTTACTTAATAAACGTATTTTCTGTGAATAAATAGAATTTTGTGGACGATTTACTTAGTTAACTGTGCATGATTGCTATGGAAAATATTTGTTGCCAATTTTTTTTTCTGAATGTCGATTGTAAATATGAATAAAAATAGTAAAATTCTAAAAGAATTCCAAAAAAACCAAAATTTAAGCAAAAATTGTTATTTAATAGCATTTCTTCTCTTCTTCTAACTCTAAAGCGCCATCTTTGTAGCTTTTTTTTATATGCAAATTAGAGGGAATTAAAAATTCTTAACTCACTTCTATAACTCCCTCAAGAGTCATAATAGTAAATTAAGTATGGAGAACGGTAAGGAATGCTTACCGTTCGAAGACAATTGTTTGGAGGAGGAGCGAAGCGACGACTCCAATTATTGTCTGAGAACGGTAATCCTTAACGTTCGACATGCTTATAACGTTTTTTGCGCGATTGGAGTTTCTAGAATAATAATAATAATAATTTATATCAATACATTTGTGATAATCGGGAAGATTGAAACTGAAAACTTTGGGTGGCTGTTCCGTGGTTGCTATGGTTTTGTTCCAAACAAGTAAAATTGTCATTTTGATACAATCATTCCTACATAGTTCTGTTTTGTGGTTCCGTTTTCGAAGCAAATATGAGCGATAGTGATGATCTACCGGATGATTTAGAAAACGCTTGGCAAGAAGGATGTTGGGCAATAATTTCAGAAAAATCTAAAGCTCGATATGAACAGACATACAAGTTGTTTAAGGAATGGCGTGAAGCAAAGAAGATTTCTGTAAATGAAAAGAGCTTGTTAGCGTATTTTGTGGTGAGAAGTGGACACTTGAAGGCCCCTGGCAGTTTATGGGCGGAGTATTCTATGCTGAAGAGTACAATTTTTCTCCATGATGCTATCGATATTTCTAAGTTTGCTACATTAATTGCTTATCTTAAGAGAAAAAATATTGGATATCGGCCTAAGAAGACTAAAATTTTTACCAAAAAAGACATGGAAAAATTCTTGAATGAAGCACCAGACGAACAATTTTTAATTCAAAAGGTATGTCGTAGATGATGAGATGGTATGTACATCTGAGTTCTAAGGAAACAATATATTTGCAGGTAGCAATGATATTAGGAGTATCGGGCGCTTGTAGACGAGAGGAATTGTACAATATTAAAATGAGTGATATAGAAGAACATGAAGAAATGTTTATAGTAAATATTCCAAATACAAAAACGAATATTTAGCGAACTTTCACAGTTACTAATAAAGAAAATGAAGCAGTTCATTATTTGGAAATACTTCGAAAATACATAAGAATTCGACCAGGCAACCCAACGTCAGATCATTTATTTCTGAACTATCGAAATGGCAAATGCACTTGGCAAGTCACAGGAAAAGCACAATTAGAGGCTGGCCGTCAAAAATTGCAAAGTATTTAAAGTTGCAAGCCCCTGAAGGTTTTACTGGACACTCGTTTCGACGCACACCGGCTACACTTTTGGCGAATAACGGAGTTGATGTGTTGGGACTAAAAAGACATAGTGGGTGGCGTTCATCAACGGTGGCCGAGAGTTACGTGGAAGATTTCCTCCAAAACAAAATTGAGTTTGCTCATAAAATTTTACACAGCGATGTTGGTGGACTATTACAACAACCTGGGACTTCTACGTCGGAAAGTTTGTCTATTAACACTAGAAACTTAAATGCGAGTGGTATTACTACTATTAATTATAATAATTGTACATTTAATTTTAATAAATAAATCGCAAAATTGTTTTTTTTTAGATTTAATTGCTTACCGTTCACTGAACGGTAAGTGAATTACTTACCGTTTTGTTACACGTAGCAACCAGTAACAGCAACCTACCGTCGTGGAAACAGGCACAGTAAATTGATAAAAACAACAATCGCGCAAAAATGTCATAATGGTTACCGTAACTAAGTTAATATTTGGCTATATTGATGTAGTAAGAAATAAAAACTTTTAATTTCTTGTAATTTTAGATTTTTAAGTTCCTTAAAATATACTTTTTCTTAAATCTTCCTACTTTTATTTCTTATAAACGTAATTTCTGTTAATCTTTGCTTTTCTATCAGTCACCGTTTCTAGAATTTGTTTTAAAAAATTTTTTGTTAAAAATTATGGGAGATTTGACAAAAAAATAATATGAGCCCAAGACCACCAAGGTTAGATGTTCCTCTCTGAACATATTCCGCGACTTTGGTGCCTCAGACGAAAAGTTCTCTCTCCTTCTTGAGGATGCTAATTTGTCTAACAGCAATATATTTGTAAAACTAAATCAAGGTTATAAAAGCTTGAAGATGTTATAATAAATGAATAAATTTTGATTATTTTCTAATAAAACCTCGAGTAGTAAAAACCGTGAAAACAGAAACAATCTGACAGATAATTTCCAGGAAATTAAATTTCTTGATAAATCACTTGTTGAAAGTGTCATTTAGTAGAAATAAATGCTTGTAATATTTCCACCTCAATAATTTGTTTTACTTTACGACCCTTGTATGAAATGGGAAAAAAATGAATAAAAATCTTATTTTTAGTAGGGAAACAAATATTTTAATAGTGTGGCATTCATTAAGACATTGAGTTAAATTCCTTTTATTTACATTTAATTTGCATGTTTTACATTAAAGTCTCGACAAAGTAAAATATTCATTATATCTGAGTGTTTATTTAAT
Source organism: Tribolium confusum (assembly GCA_029207805.1). Classification (NCBI taxonomy): domain Eukaryota; kingdom Metazoa; phylum Arthropoda; class Insecta; order Coleoptera; family Tenebrionidae; genus Tribolium; species Tribolium confusum. Next base: position 16,925,275 of record JALGAY010000005.1, read on the forward strand.
TTAATGAGTGTCATATATTACAATATAATGAGAGAAAGTATAAATCAATATCAGTAATTTGTATAATTTTTTTGAGTGTCATTAAGGTGGCAGTTGTTGCAAATTCCTCATCTCAGCATTATTCCAGCCTTAAGACACTGTAAATACGCGTTTGCATCTGCCGTTGAATGGCTCATTTCGTCCTTTATCTCCCTCTTTAATGACGAAAAAGCAACCAATTAATAATATTTCGAAAAAGCTTCATATCCTGAGCGTAATTAAAACAAGGCAACAATACGAGATCGTAACTCCTTAAGCCGCTTACATTAATTATTTCGTGTGTTAAAAAACACGCTGAAAATTAATTTTTCTTTCAGATTGTGGACGTTAAAGAATCGTAAACATGCCGCCTTTTATGAATAACTTATTCCCGAGGTTTTTTAATTAAAAATTTTTCTCCCTCTGAAATTGTCACGTGAGAATTGTGATTTATTGTTTATAAGGGGTGCATATGTTTAAAGGGAATGCATATAAGGGATTTACGCTATAATACAATATCAGAATTCAGTGAGATACGCTTAGAATTACCATATCGTGGATTTGCTTTCAATCGCAAAAAATAATAAAACGGAGGACGATACGTTTAATGGCCGAGCAAACAGACACACGGAATTTATCAGACGACATGAATTTAAATTGCACGATTTATTCCTTACCAGATATTCGAAAAATTCTAATTAGAAAAACACCGTTTTAGAGTGGGCGTATTTGTTACGATCAAAATTTATAAAAAATCTAATTATGTGTCAGATTCTTGATTTTTGCTTTATAACAGCCGGCAGGTTAATTGCTGAAGAAATTAGCACGTAATTACGCTGAAATTTTAAGCGTAACCTGTCAAAAATTGATACTTTAATTAATACATCGAGAGTTGTTTGCCGGCTAAGTTAAATTAACTAATGACCGATGAATTATTTTTATTGTTTCAGTTAATGAAACTTTCCTACTTTATGCCTCGATTTGGGACAAGGAATTACTGATCTTAAATTATTTATTGTAAGACTCTAAACCTTCTTTCTTAGTCCTATTACGTTAAATACACTGTGCATAAAAAGTTAGGGCTATTATAAAGTTTGCAGAAAAGTTATTCTTTAAAAGTTGTTTTACATTACGATTTATTTATTATCTTTGGGTTGCAGCACAATTTATTTATGATAAGTTTTTAAATTTAATGTTTAGATAGTTGAATCAGTTTCGCTTTTGTCGTCGTCGAATATTCATTATTGCACAAAATTTAGTGAATTTTGGGCAACACGTAGAAAGACGAAGAATTTTGTCTGAAGCTAAAGGCAATAAAACTGTTGGGATGTTGCAGGCTGGCCGTACTCAATCAAATTTGGAGTGAGTCAAAGTGCTGCACATGGAGGAATAAATAAATAAGACTTATTTATTAAGACTTATAAGTCTTATTTATTTATTCCTCCATGGTGCTGCAAGTCGGTTATGGTATTGATACCTGGAGACAGGATCTTTTCGACAAAGACCTAGAAGAAGACCTCGGTCTACAACTCAAAATCAAGACCGTTATATCCGCGCAGTGGTAAGAAAAAGAAATGCTCTTCATGCTGCGAATAAAGATTAAGTGTCTAAGCCATTCGAAATCGGTTTGGGAAATTTGGGTTGAAAAGTCATCTACCATATCAAGGTCTTCGATTGTCACACTAAGACCATGTGGCACGTGTGAGATGGGCCACCCAATATGAAAATTGAGATCTGGAATAAAACTCGGTTTTGTTTGCTGACGAATCTAGATTTGGCCTCAGAAGTGGCAGTAAACGTTTTCGAGTATGGAGAATAGCTGGTGAACGGTGTCAGCAACAATTTATCCGAGGAACTATTCTATTCCAAGGGAGACTCAATTATGGTATTGGGAGGAATCTGTGTTGGGAGTTGCACTGACTTGTACATTTGCCATGGAAAGATCCCCAGCCACATATACGCTACTGAAATTATAAGCAACATTGTTGTCAATTTTTAAGCCGTTATTGGTAAAAATTTTGTTATTATTGACGATAATTGTCGGCCTCACCGTACCCCAGAATTGTTAAATGCATTTGATTTCTATAGAATTGAAAAATCTGCTTTTCCTCCAGGTTCACCGAATTTAAGTCCAATAGAGAATGATGGGATCTTTTTGAAAGAGCATTATATTCGCGTAGACCTCAACCCGAAAAGATGAGGAAGCTTGCTCAGTTTTTACTCATTTTGTGGTTGCAAATTTCACAGAAACAAATTGATACTCCCATAGAGAGCATACCCCGTAATTTTTTTTTTGCTTTTATGCACTGAAAATTTATTTTTTATTTCTTTTATGTATGGACTTATGGGCTGATTTCAAGTAGAGATAATACCGGTAGCATCGCAAATTTTCATACGTTTTTATCACAACACCGAATCACAGTCCCGAATTTGTTTATTTTTTCATGGAAACGAAGATACTACCGCTATTATCTCAACTTGAAATCAGCTCATTAATTTTTAATTTATTTTTATAACACTATTAAATTATGTTTTAAAATTAGTAAATAAAATATTTTGTTGTGTTATTTATTAATTGTTTTCCAGTTTAATACAATTTTTTTTAACTTTTTGTGCACAATGTACATATCTATCTCTGTCTGTTTGTCACTACTGCTTTTTATTTTGAGACCATTCTAAGTAATTTTTGTTTCTTCTAATTCTGTTTCCTTATTTTTTCCGAATACTCATGTTTCTTCTAATTAAATTTTTTTACAGTTTTTTTAGGTTCTATCATCTAATTTCTGACAGAACCATTGCTTTTTATTTTGGAACCTTTCTAAGTCATATTATTTTTTTTTCTCTGATTCTGTTTCCTTATTTTTTACAAATCTCACGTTTCTTCTTACATAAAGTTTTTTTATTTTTTTAGGTTCTATCATCTAATTTCTCTCCGAACATCTTTCATTTTATCTGTTAGCTACCTGTAAAAATTTATGCTGATATGCTGTTCTTTAACAGGTGTTGAAATGTCTATTTTTCAATAATATATGTCGTGTCAAACCTTGTTTTATTTTCTATTGTTCACAAAATCGTCATTTCTATTGTATAAATTTAGAGCATTTGGGAATTTATCCTGTTATTAATTATTTGTATTAGCCAATACAATAATTATTTACGTAACTAGTTATCAAAAATCGATCTTGTTTAGCAAGCATAACGTTTGCTAAAATAGGTAAGCCAATTGAACAATTATATATTATGTAAAAAATTTTTTTTTACGTAACAAAAATAGTTCTTTGAGTTGTTTCACTATATTTTGGTATTTGTAGAAAATTAAAAATGGAGAAATCAGCTTTAATAACTGTTAAAGAAATACGGGTTTGTTTACGTTGTCTTGTTGCTCAAACACTGCGGTAGTTGCACCTAGCAGGGTTGCTAAGTAAAAATTTCTTGCTCTGTTGTTGTTCTCTGTTCTTGCTCTGTGTAATCACGAAAAGTTTTAATTTATAATTCGTTATTTATTTCGACATATTAAATTATTGAAAGAAAGAATTATGGTCTTTGTCTTGGACAAGGTAAAACTTTATACAAAATTTCGACTTCTAGGTACAAAATTTTATATAAATTAATTGATGTTTTCCAAATTAATAAATAGCTTTTTATGTATCAAGTACGCAAAATGTAGTTTTAGGGGACTAATCGTAATTAAGGACAAGGCGACGTAGGAACCGAGTCTTTAATAAGATGAGTTGCCTAAAACTATTTTGCGGACGTCGTGCATACAAGATTTTTTTGCATGATTTCTCTAAATTACCAAATTGATTCTTAAGAGAATTGATAATTGATATGCGGCATAATAGAATACGTTTTTAAATATCACAGTTAGTTTGGCATTTGGCTGTTATTACAACATCATAATAAAAAAACTAAAATTAAAATGAATCCAAGCGCAATCGCTTAAAACGCAAAAAGTATTGTGTTGAATTTACTTTCTACTAAATCTCGTGAACAATATGAGAAAGATTATACCTTGTTTTGTAAGTGGAAAGCAAAAAATAAAGTAACAACGGTAAATAAAGATGCAATTGTTACTTATCTTCATGAAAAAGTAAGTACATCTGCATGTGTGTTTTTCGTTTTGCCTTTTCAATTTTTCAATTCATCACATCAAATACCTGCTGTAAATGAGAAACAAAATGGTTTTTCATTTAGCGGTAATAGTTTCCCATATGCTCAAAACTGTGACTTTCATTTTCATGTATCTAAATACAAAGTTCTTTGAAGGTTATCGACTTTTCAATAAAAATAATCCTATAAAGTTTCAATTACAATTTTAGGGACCTAGACCGCTAAAGATTTATTTTTCGGCGTTTTTTGAGTTTGCAAAATTCTAATTTTAGAGATCGAATGCAATAAATGTTGTTTTCCGCTTCCAAAATTGTAAAAACAATGTCGTTTTTGTGTTTATTGATCTAAAACTGATAAAGTATTTGTACATTGCTTCACCACCAAAAACAAAATATTGTGCAGTTGACAATTCTGATCAGAGTTTTTGAGCGGTTTTCTCTGATCGGTAGGCGAATTTGGAGCAGTAATTTTATCTCAACGACAATGTTCTTTTATCAATTGAGTCTAATAAAATAAATAAACGTGCTTTTTGTATAGCTATTTCTGGGAGATTACAACTATTAGTTTATTAGCTTTTGATTTCTGTATTATATCATGGAAGTTGTTTGTTTTTGCCGATGTAATAAAGCCATCAACATTCTTAATTTTTTTCCAACCTCCTGTGTTATGAATACCTAATCTAATATTTGTTTGACTAAAGTTTAATTATGGTTTATTCATTACTGATCGAAGCTAATTATAAAGAAATGACTGGCAACTTTCAATCACCACTTCATTGAATTTTTTTCCAATGGAAAGCTATTTATTACGTCCTTCCAACAATTTGTGACTATAAGAATTCAATTAAATGCACTCTTGTTAAAATCACATTCGCAAAGTTATGATTGACATTTCATATCTCAGCATGACAGAAATAAGAAACCTACTTTAATTATTCTTGAGGGATAAAAAAGAAAATATTTTCCGATTCTTTTCCAATACGTTGATATTTTTCCAAATACGAAAAAATTTCTCGAGGCTAATCCTCTTAACAAGTTTCTTTGAAGTTATTATTCCTACACTCATGAAAAACATGTTTTGATTTTTTTAAAAGTAAACCCTCAAAAACAAGCAATTTCAGCAATGGCAAAAAACCTTTATGAAATCTCCCGTATCTTAATTACGGGCATGTAAGCAGTCTAGGTGTGCCCCCAGCTGCAATTTTTCACTTGAAATTAGCATATTATCTCTTGCATTTTCGTTTGGTTATTCCTCCCAGCCGCCCCCGAAATGTCAATCAGCCGAGACAAAGTTATTGTTTTGGGGTGTGCTGGTGTCAGCTCATCCCCTTGTATTGCTCTCGGGGGAGTCGGGGCGTGAGTAACGAGGCGTGACGAAACTGTACTCCGGGTATCTGACTTACAGGCCGACAATTATTTTACCTCACGATATCCGCCGGAGGAATCAGAATGGTTAAATGTTAGATCACGCAACGGCACGTCTTTGCTGTGTAATCGATGAGGATTTCCTTTTTTTTTTCTTGAAAGATGATGTGGGGTATTGCGACCTCCAGAGATGGGTGCTGCCTCACGATGCAGAGACAAAAACGCGCCGCATTCCGGAGAAGACAATCAAATGCCAAACCAAATTGGAGGTGTGCCGGCTAAGCCCTGCCACGACGGGGAATTGAGAGCGCAATTTCATAAAGTTGAACTGATTTTAATGAGCTGAACGACTCGAACGGCCGGTTAAGTGATTCAAACGATTCGTATTATTAACTATTTTAAATGGAAGACAAATTCACAGAAACAGAATCTATTTTAACAAAACTTTTAAAGATTTTTTAGAAGTTTTGTCGCTTTTAACTTAACAAAATTTTTAGTGTGTAGCGTTTGTCCTTCAAAATTAGTAACTTCTTGATTTTGGTTTTCAAAATTAGTAAAATGTTACCTCTGATTTTTGAAGCTCTGAAATATTATTCTTGCAGTTATCAACTTAAAAGCTAATAATAGTTGTTGCTTCTGGCTCAAAAAATCAGTAAAATGTCGTCTCAAGCTATCAAGATATTCAAGAGTTTCTAAAATTAATAAAAAATATTGCTGTGAGCTTTTAAAGGTAGTAAATTTATGTCCCTAAATTAAAAAAAATTACAGTTAGGCAAACCTCTGACTTTTCAAATTGTCTCGGAATCTAAAGATGTAAAAAAATATTGACTTGTGTAGTTATTAATTTATAGATTAAAATTCATTGCCGTCTTCAACTTCTAGAATTCTAAAATTGTTAAATTATTGCTTCCCGTTTTTAAAATTAGTAAAACGCTGTTTTTGGTTTAAAAATTAGAAAAACATTTTCACATGCTTCTAAAACTATAAACTGTCGTATGTATTTGTCTTTATTTATATAAAAATTAATAATAAATATTGCTTCTAGTTTTTAAAATAGTAAAATTAGTAAAAAGTCAAAATAGTTAAAAATCTTTGAATTACAAAAAATGGTATAATAAATTCTCTTACTTTCAAATTGCTTCGTATTCCTAAAAATGATAAAGAAATATTGTATTTTGTCGTTAATAATTTAAAAATTGAAAATAAATGTTGTTTTCACTTTTTAAGATTGTTAAAATAATGCTTCCTGTTATAATAATTAGTAAAATGTTGTTTCTGGTTTCAAATATTAGTAAAATATTTTTACATGCTTCTAAAATTACAAAGTGTCGTATTTGCCTTTATTTATATAAGAATTAATGAGAAATATTCTCTCTAGTTTTCATAATAATAAAACTAGTAAAAAGTCTTTGAATTACAAAAATGCTAAAATGAATCCCTTTACTTTCAAAATTGCTTCGGATTCCTAAAAATGGTAAAAAAATATTGAATTTTGTGGTTAATATTTTAAAAATAGAAACTGAATGTTGTTTTTACCTTTAAAGATTGATAAATTAATGCCTTTCGTTTTAAAAATTAGTAAAACGTTGTTTTTAGTTTCAAATATTAATAATATATTTTTACAAGCTTTTAAAATTCTAAAATGTCGTCTATGCTTTATTTATATTTATAAGAATTAATCAGAGAGATGGTCTCTATTTTCCAAAAATAGTTAAATTACGTTTTCGCGCGATTGGTTGTTTTTATCAGTTTACTGTGCCTGTTTCCACGACGGTAGGTTGCTGTTACTGGTTGCTACGTGTAACAAAACGGTAAGTAATTCACTTACCGTTCAGTGAACGGTAAGCAATTAAATCTAAAAAAAACAATTTTGCGATTTATTTATTAAATTAAATGTACAATTATTATAATTAATAGTAGTAATACCACTCGCATTTGAGTTTCTAGTTTTAATAGACAAACTTTCCGACGTAGAAGTCCCAGGTTGTTGTAATAGTCCAACAACATCGCTGTGTAAAATTTTATAAACAAATTCAATTTTGTTTTGGAGGGAATCTTCCACGTAACTCTCGGCCACCGTTGATGAACGCCACCCACCATGTCTTTTTAGTCCCAACACATCAACTCCGTTATTTGCCAAAAGTGTAGCCGATGTGCGTCGAAACCAGTGTCCAGTAAAACCTTCAGGAGCTTGCAACTTTAAATACTTTGCAATTTTTGACGGCCAGCCTCCAATTGTGCCTTTTCCTGTGACTTGCCTAGTGCATTTGCCATTTCGATAGTTCAGAAATAAATAATCTGACGTTGGGTTGCTTGGTCGAATTCTTATGTATTTTCGATGTATTTCCAAATAATGAACTGCTTTAATTTCTTTATTAATAACTGTGAACATTCGCTGAATATTCGTTTTTGTATTTGGAATATTTACTATAAACATTTCTTCATGTTCTTCTATGTCACTCATTTTAATATTGTACAATTCCTCTCGTCTACAAGCGCCCGATACTCCCAATATCATTGCTACCAGCAAATGTATTGTTTCCTTAGAACTCAGATGTACCACCTCATCATCTACAACATACCTTTTGAATTAAAAATTGTTCGTCTGGTGCTTCATTCAAGAATTTTTCCATGTCTTCTTTGGTAAAAATTTTAGCCTTCTTAGGCCGATATCCAATATTTTTTCTCTTAAGATAAGCAATTAATGTAGCAAACTTAGAAATATCGATAGCATCATGGAGAAAAATTGTACTCTTCAGCATAGAATACTTCGCCCATAAACTGTCTGGGGCCTTCAAGTGTCCACTTCTCACCACAAAATACGCTAACAAGCTCTTTTCATTTACAGAAATCTTCTTTGCTTCACGCCATTCCTTAAGCAACTTGTATGTCTGTTCATATCGGGCTTTACATTTTTCTGGAATTATTGCCGAACATCCTTCTTGCCAAGCGTCTTCTAAATCATCCGGTAGATTATCTCTATGGCTCATATTTGCTTCGAAAACGGAACCACAAAACAGAACTATTTAGGAATGATTGTATCACAAAGACAATTTTACTTGTTTGGAACAAAACCATAGCAACCATGGAACAGACTTTTCAGTTTCAATCTTCCCGATTATCACAAATGTATTGATATAAATTATTATTATTATTATTCTAGAAACTCCAATCGCACAAAAAACGTTATAAGCATGTCGAACGTTAAGTATTACCGTTCTCAGACAATAATTGGAGTCGTCGCTTCGCTCCTCCTCCAAACAATTGTCTTTGAACGGTAAGCATTCCTTACCGTTCTCCATACTTAATATACTATTTTGAATTTAAAATAATGATAAAATTAATCTTCTGACTTTTGAAATTGCCTGGGATCTCTAAAATGTAAAAAAATATTGAATTTTGTTGTTATTAATTATTACTGTCTTTTTATATTGTCATTTAATTAGATTTTTCTGTTTAACAATAAATCAATCATTCGTATTATTACTATTATTATAATTAATTTAAAAATTGAAACCAAATGTCGTCTTGAGCTTTTACAATTGTTAAATTATTATCTCTTTTATGCAAAATTAGTAAAATGTTGTTTTAGTTCAAAAATTAGTTGAATATTTTCACATCCTTCTAAATTATAAACAACTGTCGTAATTGTTTTTGTTGATATAAAAATTAATAAGAAATATTACTCCTAGTTTTTAAAAATAGTAGAATTACGTCTCTAAATTAAAAAAAAACTGGTAAAATAAAACATCTAGCTTCTAAAATTGTCTTTTAAATGTAAAAAATATTGAGTTTTGTTGTAAATAATTTAAAAATTAAAACTGAACGTCATCTTTAGCTTCTAAAATTGTTAAATTATTGCCTCTCCCATTTAAAATTAGTAAAAAAAATTGTTCGGTTTCAATCATTAGTAAAATATTTTTAAAAATTATAAAAAATGTCGTAATTGCTTTTATTGATATAAAAATTGTCTCTAATTGTCAAAAATAGTAAAATTACGTCTCTAAATTAGAAAGCAATGCTTTTCTTGTTGTTATTAATTCAAAATCTGTTTATTTTTATTTTCTTTGACTTCCAAAATTAGTAAAATTTGTCTTTCTATTTTCAAAGATAGTAAAATGTCATCTTCGGCTTCCAAAATGTAGAAAAAAATGATAACTTTGCCGTTATTAATTAAAAAACTATTATAAACAGAAACATTGCCTTTAAATATTAGAAAAATATTGCCACCGTCAGTTTCTAAATTTATATAGTAAAATATAGAGCGAAGCTTAATTTAGTTGGTATGTTAAAGATCAATTTAAATGAACATGTGTTAAAAAATTTTGCTTTCGGCGCCAATGCTCTTGGTACGGCACTAAATTCAATAAATTCCGGATTAACGAATCGTTTAAACAATCCTTTAATAAAAAAGAAACACGAGATGTTTTAATCAAATTTACGAGCGAAATTAAAAAGTTGGATCTGTTCCAAAATCATTAACGACTGTAATAAATTAGGCAAAAAAATTTAAAACAGATTTTAAATCAGGAAAACTAAATTTTACATGCGTATATAGAGTATTGGAGCTTTAATTTAAACTTGGTTTGATGTTAAAACTTTTCAAATAAAATCATTTTACGTCCCAATTCGAGTAGTTGTTGTAATAACAGAAAGCTTCTTCTTCGGTTATATTTTTACTTTAGATTTGTCCACTTTATGATCGAACCTTTGTTAAAAGTTTTCTCGGTTTATTATTATTGCTGCAAGTTGAGAGAATGCAATACAAACTTTGTTACATTTACAAAACCGACCTACACTTGTAAATAATTCAAAAACAGCTGACCTGTAATTACTAAAACACAATTGTATTTCTCGATTATTATTTTTCGTACAAACTGACAGGATTTCAGTGCTTAAAACTTTATTATTAATTTAAAACTCGTTTTAACTAAAAATAGAAGACAGTTTGTAGTCTCTACCTACGTAAATGACTTCTGACAGCCAGCTTGTTGTTGTTTCAGATAATTAATATAAAATTCCATTTGTTCTATTACAAGAGGAAAATTTGTAAACAAATAAATGAATATTTTAAAAGCTTTATCGGCTAATAATAAAACAAAAGGTTAATTATCTCATTTGACACAAGCATCTATTTTCCAGGTCAATGATTTTTATTTCTTCAAGACAAATTATTATTAAATTTCTTTGTTTTCTATATTTGAGGTCCAGATAAACCTTTTATAACGTCCTCTAAATTAATTGGTTTTACACAAAAACTCGTCGATTGAAATATTTTATTGTCAGTTTTGATAGAATTATTGTTATTTGAATAATTTAATGGAAACTGTATCGTAATCAAATCGCGTTCCATTCATTTCGACAGAAAGACAAAAATCAATATTTCCCGAATCGTTTTCTTCTTGTATAATAAGAAAAACCGCTGCTGTTGCATTTCCCATAAATCGCAAGCTTTGTCTGCTTTAAATTTCGGACGCACAAATGGAAAATCCACATCAGCGGGAGGTTTTTCTTTCGCTAATGAATTACACAATTTGCTATTTCGACAAAATTTAATGATCGTTTACGCATTATATGCATTCAAACACTTCATTAAAAAGTGAAGTACCTCATGTTTGGATGAATAACATTCACTCAATTGTAATTCTAATTTAAACTGGAATAATATCTCAATTACTAATCGCTCACTGACAAAACAAGCAAAATTTTCAAATTTTCTAATTTCATTCAGATACTAAGTAAATTGAAGCATTTTGCTAAAACTGACCTGAATAATTCACTTTGAACAGAACGTGACAAATGCCGAATGTGAATTTAATTACCACAGAAATTGATTCGGTTTGTTTGAACAGTACAGGATTATTTAATTAGAAGCCGGACCCAATCTGAATTATTAAATTTGACAAAACTTGATTGAAGGTTTAACTTAAAAATTTTTTAACTACTGTCAGTTACAATGTAAAAAGACATTTTTATACCTACTGAATTCCTGAAACATATCCCCCCGCCACAACAAGTATAACCAATCAGATTTGTTCAATCAAACTTGCTTTTGAGTAAAGTTTTAATTATTATCATCGGAAGCGATATTTCTTTACAATTTTTAATTCAATAAAGGCAAAAAGAAAACTTGAAACACTTTGAGAGTCAAAGATATTATTTTACTATTTTTTAAATCCAAACATGAAATTTTAATAATTTTAGAAACCGAAGACATATTTTTTATAATTTTTAAAACTTATAAAGTGAGTTGGCAGTACAGTTTTATAACTTAAGTAGCTGCAGTTGTAGACAAGATTTTATTAATTTTCTAATGGTTTTTAAATAAAGCAGGTAACATTTCTTAGCAATTTTTAAGTTATAATAACGAGACAGGCATTTTTTTATTGTTTATTTGATTTACCTGAGACTATCTGAAAGCTCAGGACATCATTTTACGTTTTTTAAATCCGGAGGCTCATTTTATTAATCTTTTTATTTATTTTCTTTCTATTTTTATACATCTACTTTCTATTTACGATTCTATTAATCTAAAAACTGGAGGCAATATTTCTTTAGGCAATAGGCAATATTTTAGAAGCCGAATGAAAGATTTTATTTATTTTAGAAGCCAGAGACAACATTTTAATAATTTTAGAAACCGGAAACAATTATGTAATAATTCTGAATAAAGGCTACACTAATTATTTTATTTTTAAATTAGTAACAAGACTAGCAGTAAATATTTTTTTTTATTTTATGTACCCAAAACTATTTGAAAGGTTAGAAACATTATTAATTTTAAAAACTGGAGAAGCTACTTTTGCTATTTTATAAAACCGAAGATGTAATTTTACTAGTTATAAAAAAGGGACAATATTGTTCATTATTTTATTTCTAATTAAGATAAATGCAATGAGAGAAATAGGTTTTTATAATTTTAGTAAACAAAAATAACATTTTACTAATTTTGAAAGCTAAAAGCAACATTTTAGCTTTACCAATTTCGAAATCCGGAGACTATACGTAAGAACTTTAGATGCAGAATTTTAGAATCAACTTTTGCATCAATAAGAACTAAGGCGATATTTTTTGTAATCAGAGGGTAATAGTTTACTAATTTTGTAAGCCAACAGCTACACTTAATTGTAATAGTAGCAATTTTTTCGAATTTTTAATTATAAATGAACGTCGACAAAAGTCTTTTTTTTTAATTTAAAAACAGAAATAAAAATTCTACTGATTCTGAAAACTAGAAATAGTATATTAAGTATGGAGAACGGTAAGAAATGCTTACTTCGAAGACAATTGTTTGGAGGAGGAGCGAAGCGACGACTCCAATTATTGTCTGAGAACGGTAATCCTTAACGTTCGACATGCTTATAACGTTTTTTGCGCGATTGGAGTTTCTAGAATAATAATAATAATAATAATTTATATCAATACATTTGTGATAATCGGAAAGATTGAAACTGAAAACTTTGAGTGGCTGTTCCATGGTTGCTATAGTTTTGATCCAAACAAGTAAAATTGTCTTTTTGATACAATCATTCCTACATAGTTCTGTTTTGTGGTTTCGTTTTCGAAGCAAATATGAGCGATAGTGATGATCTACCGGATGATTTAGAAGACGCTTGGCAAGAAGGATGTTCAGCAATAATTCCAGAAAAATCTAAAGCCCGATATGAACAGACATACAAGTTGTTTAAGGAATGGCGTAAAGCAAAGAAGATTTCTGTAAATGAAAAGAGCTTGTTAGCGTATTTTGTGGTGAGAAGTGGACACTTGAAGGCCCCAGGCAGTTTATGGGCGGAGTATTCTATGCTGAAGAGTACAATTTTTCTCCATGATGCTATCGATATTTCTAAGTTTGCTACATTAATTGCTTATCTTAAGAGAAAAAATATTGGATATCGGCCTAAGAAGGCTAAAATTTTTACCAAAGAAGACATGGAAAAATTCTTGAATGAAGCACCAGACGAACAATTTTTAATTCAAAAGGTATGTTGTAGATGATGAGGTGGTACATCTGAGTTCTAAGGAAACAATATATTTGCAGGTAGCAATGATATTGGGAGTATCGGGCGCTTATAGAGTGAGGAATTGTACAATATTAAAATGAGTGACATAGAAGAACATGAAGAAAAGTTTATAGTAAATATTCTAAATACAAAAACGAATATTCAACGAACGTTCACAGTTATTAATAAAGAAAATGAAGCAGTTCATTATTTGGAAATACTTCGAAAATACATAAGAATTCGACCAAGCAACCCAACGTCAGATCATTTATTTCTGAACTATTGAAATGGCAAATGCACTGGGCAAGTAACAGGAAAAGGCACAATTGGAGGCTGGCCGTCAAAAATTGCAAAGTATTTAAAGTTGCAAGCCCCTGAAAGTTTTACTGGACACTCGTTTCGACGCACATCGGCTACACTTTTGGCGAATAACGGAGTTGATGTGTTGGGACTAAAAAGACATGGTGGGTGGCGTTCATCAACGGTGGCCGAGAGTTACGTGGAAGATTCCCTCCAAAACAAAATTGAATTTGCTCATAAAATTTTACACAGCGATGTTGGTGGACTATTACAACAACCTGGGACTTCTACGTCGGAAAGTTTGTCTATTAACACTAGAAACTCAAATGCGAGTGGTATTACTACTATTAATTACAATAATTGTATATTTAATTTTAATAAATAAATCGCAAAATTGTTTTGTTAGATTTAATTGCTCACCGTTCTCTGAACGATAAGTGAATTACTTACCGTTTTGTTACACGTAGCAACCAGTAACAGCAACCTACCGTCGTGGAAACAGACACAGTAAACTGATAAAAACAACCAATCGCACAAAAAAACATTTTATTAACTCTTGAAAGCCAAATGCAATTTCTTAATAATTTAGTAAATTAAAAAAAAACATTTGCTATGAAATCTTGAATTTATAACTGCAAGGACAATTTTGTTTTTGTAATTTCAAAACCAAAGGGCAACATTTTACTAATTTTAGATTTGGGAAACACAGTAACGTAAAATTACAAGTTTTGGAAACCGAAAGACATATTTTTTATAGATTTTTAAATTACTTAAGACAGTTTTTAAACTTTTGCACATCAGATGCAACGTTTTATTACGCCTCTGTTTTTCGTTATGTAAAAATTATTTTTCAAATTTCCAAAATTAGAGAAAATTGTTGCCTTACTGAGAAATGTAACCTTCGGCTTCCAAAGTTGCTTAATTACTACTAACACTTCTTAAAATTAGTAAAATGTTGCTTTGACCTTTAAAAATTAGTAAAATAACATAAATATTGATTTTTTCGTTTTTGTTGTTGCAAAAATATATGAAAAATATGGCTTTTGGTTCCAAAAAATAGATAAAGTTTAACTCATAGTTTTTAAAATTAGTAAATGTTGGTGTGGTTTAAGTGGTTCAAGCTTATAAAATTAGAAAAAAGATGTTGTTTTTATCTATTTAAAATTTGATATGAAATTGCTCTTTTGGCTTCTAAAGTTTGTGGAATTTTACTTTCGGTCTTTAAAATTAGTAAAATGTTAGCGTTGATTAAAATTAGGAAAGTGTTGCCTCCGACTTTTAAAATTGCTAAAAAATCATATCCATTTTTTAAAATTAGTAAAATATTGTCTCTGGTGCCTAAAATTTAAAAAAAATAATAGTGTTCTTGTTTTTGTCGTTATCAAAATTAATAAAAAAATAATGTTGACTTTGACTTTGGAAACAAGTTATGAGGGTTTCGGCTTAAAATATTAGTAAAGTAAAGCTTCTTGCTTTCAAAGTATGTAAAATAACGACGACATTGTTAATCTTCTTTTTTTTATTTATTCAAAATTTTAAAAATTACTCTCAGAATTGTTAAAATGTTATTTTTATTTTCTAAAATTAGACAAAACTGTCATTTTTGTCGTTATTGGTTTAAAATTTAGGTAAAGAATACTGTCTTTGGTTTCTAAAATTTGTAGAATTTTGTCTCATGCTTTCGAAATAATACCAAATTTTACATTTTAGTATTCCAAAATTGATCAGAAACATTGCTTCCGGCTTCCAAAGTATCACTTCTAATTTCTAAAATTAGAAAAAAATGTTTTTTCCGTCGTTCAAAATTGTAAATAAATGCTATTTCTATTTATTCTGCTATAAAAATTAATAAAAAATATTGGTTTTAGCAGTCAAAACAGAAAACCGATGTCAATTTTGTTTTAATAAACTCAAAATCTGCTCACAGATATCGCATCTAGCTTCTAAAATTAGTAAAACTTTATCTCTCGTTTTAAAAATAAGTAAAATATTATCTTTGTGTTTCAAATTAAAAAACAGTGTTCTCTTCATTTTAATTAGTTTAAAAATTTAGTCAAAAAATATGATCTTTGGATTCTAGAATTAGTAAAATTTTGTCTCCTTTGCTTTCAATATTACACAACCTTACTAAATGTTATTTTTGGCACCTAAAGCTGACCAGAAACTAAAAAAAAGATAATTTAACATTATTAATTTAAAATTGATCAGAAATGTTATTTTTGTTTCCCAAAGTTCCTTGAATATATTACCTTCAGTTTTAAAAATTAATAAAATGTTGCTTTAAGCTTCTAAATTTGAATGAAAAATGTCATTAAATTAATACAAAAAGGGGCCTTTGGCTTCAAAACTGGGTAAAGTATCGCCACCGGCTTTTAAAACTGGTGAATGTTGGTTCTGACTCTCAAAATTAGTTAATAAATAAAAATGATATTTTAGTAATTGTAAAATCAGATTTAAAAGTTTACTAATTATACGAGCAAAGGTAATATTTCTTTCTTTAATTAATAAAAAGCAAGACATCATTTTTCTATTATGAGAGCCGGAGGCGATATTTTACTATTTTACTAGTTTTAAAAATTAAAGGCGATATTTTTTTAAAATTTTTATAACAATAGAAACAAAGTTCATAGTTTTTCCTGATTTAGGAAACGCCAGTTTACTAATTTGTAGCCGAATGAAAGATTTCTTATAAATTTTTAAATTAATAATCCAGTATGTGATAGGTTTACAGCTTGCACCTCTGACAGGTGTCTCTGTTGCTAGCCTTTGCTACAGCAACAGCACTGTTAAAATTAAAAAAAATTGGGAAAGGAAACAATAGTTTTTTATTCTGCTCGATTCATACCCAATTTCCTTTCTTTTCATTTACGATTGTATGGCGTGCAAACTCATCGCAGGTTGGCACATTGTCGTAATTTCCGCGTTGTGATTAAAGTAAAAATCGGGTGAATTTCAAGAACGCTTCCTGGTCACACCCGCACAATTTTCGCCTCGAAATGATTTTGCGAAAATGTGTTGACAAGGTTACCAATTTTTAAGACACCAATAAATCACGATTAAACAATTTATGAACGCAATTATGAATTTGGCGACTTTATAATGAAACTTCTTTAGATTTATTAGATGGAATTTTCAGAAGTGGAAATTTCGGGAATTCTTCTTTAGCAGTTGATGGTAACACACGCTGTTAGGTAACTTCGATATAATTACAGTCGTGCCCGTTAACATATTCTCGCTTCAGTTTTAGAGAAACAGAATAATTATGCTTAAGCAATTTTACGTAATTAAAACGAAAATTCACATTGTTTACATTTCTCACGTAATCGTCAACGTGGAATGGGAAATGGGACGACCGAATTTTACATTCATTATTGTAATCAATCGAAAACAATAAATGAGAAGAAAAACAATATTTATTTTGTAATATCTCGTTATTACAACCAAAAGCACTAAACCAATCGTTGGCGACATTATACTGCTAATTTTGTGTGTTAAACTAAAAAAAAATGGCGATTAGAAATTGAATTGTAATTTAATTACAAGAATTATTAGAATTATTAAAAGCAAGTACCTATAAGATAATTTCATGGAACTTAACTGTATAAATGTCATTGCTATACAACCTAATAAACGTGAAATTAACTAAGTAACTTTTAAGATGAAAATTTTAATATGGAAAATGCTAAAAAACATAAAATTTATAAGTTAACGCTCCAACTTTTACTGTTTTTCTGGTTAATGATAAGTACCTACCACAAAACTTTAGAAAAAACAGTAGAAACAGTAGCGGTTTTCACAAAGAACTTCTAAGAATTGGTCACAAATGTGAGTTCACAAACCCTGTTTAAAGCAATTTCTAGTTCCTTCAAGGAACATTAATTCAATAATAAAGAAAAAAATCAGTCAAATCAGTTTTATGTACTGCAACGTATGTACGTATTTGGGTTCTTTAGATTCAAAGATTGTGATTAACAACAAATAATTAATGTCTATGTACCCTAATACAACAATAAATAAACAACTTGATATTTACACTAAAATCGCCGTCGCTTTAATTATATCGCTCACTTTATTTGTTTGTCTGACTCCTATTAACTGACTGACTAACTCCCAGCTAATTTATCTCTTATATAGTCGAACTTTTTTCCAGAATATGCCGGATGTTTTGCAGCCTTATCTTCACTCAATTGAAAGCCATGACTAATTCTTCTCGATCTGTCTATAAACGGGTGAATTAAAAATCTCAAAAAATTTTACGCTTCGTTGCGCTTCCGGCGCGATATCTTTCTAGTATTTTCTGCTATTTACTCAAACTTTCTTTTATTGCTTATTGTTATTTTAAATTGTTCTGAACAGTACGTATACTTACTGTACTGGAATACACAAGAGCTTCTTGAAAATGTTATTCTTTTGGAGTGTCTGGAGAAACATAAGTTACTTTGAGTAAATATTAAATTTGTTGATAAATTTGTTATTTTGTTAAGTCTAGCTTTTTAAATTGAATAGAGCCCTACAAGTTCATCCTACATTAGTGTCAGGAGAAAGATTTGAAGAAGCTTGAACAGGAAACTTAAATATTTAGGTTTTCAGGTTTGACTATAAAGAGTTAGATGAGAAGAAAACAAAATATTCAAAAAACTTAACCAAAAAAAATCTAACTAACGTCATTTTAAAAAAAATGGAGAACAAATGACGCATATAACTAAAGGAGTAGATACAACTGAAAGAAAAAAAAATTGTTTGAAAAGTAAAAAATAAGTAAAGCTTCTATAAGAACATTCTATAAAAACTTAAAAATTAAAAATTGGAATAAAAAAACATAAAAAACTACGTTTAAAAGGAAGGAAGAACAAGAAAGTTTTAGAAAAACTTAAGAAACAACTAGAGCATTAAAATAAACAGAATAATCCATAAAAACTTGAACAATGACGACTGAAAGCAAAGAAGAAAATAGAAAATGAACAAGAAAAAATTTCTAAAAAATATAATACAAATATTAAAAAAAACATTCAATAAAAAAATAAAATTGTTAAAAATTGTTAAAAATTTTATGTTAAATTACATTGTAACTATCCACTCAAAACTTAGATAATTCATAAGGGAATAAATACATAGTAGTTATGCGATAGTTACGGTTACAGCAAACCTTGGTGTAAAAATTAAAGATAGATAGTATAACCATTGGTGCTATTCTAAAAGTCTAGTGTTAAGGCTTCTTTTACCAAATGTTCAAACCACCAGTTCTAAATCCAAATGGTTCTGTTAGGTTAGACCAATACCTTCAACTACAAAATTTTACCCACTTTTACCAAATTTAAGCTTGGTATTTATAATAATTCTACAAGAGTCGATGAGCTTAGCTCATTTTGTATCACTGAACATATTTGTTTACAGCTTCCTACATCTATCTTTTGTAAATTTTAACGAGTTAATTAGCATTATTTATATTAAAATAAGAAATGTTTTAAAGTTATTGCACCTCATCTTTCTGTAATTTGTTTTTTGAAAATATGTTTAAATTTGCTTATGGACACGATTTAGGAAAGTTTTATCTGGTCGTTTTTGCAATAAGTTAATTACAGTATGCCTCAACAGAATTTCAACGGTGGTTTATTGTCAATTTACATATTTTGAGCTTGTGATGTAATAATATAATGATATTTCTGTATGATGTACATTGTTTCTGTTTGCTTGCTTTTTTATATTGCAGTTTTATTACACTCTTTTATCTTCACTCTTTAGATTTTAACAAACTTGCCCATTTTGTCAAACACAACTTAGGGCTTCAATTTTTTCACAATTTTCGGTCGTTTTGTATGAAGTTGAATTTTGTCGCAATTTTGGATTTTGGACGGAAAGTACTGGAGATATAATACAACATTTATTTTAATTTTATTTGTTAAAATGTATATCAATAAAGTAGGTTAAAAATTTGAATCTACATAAAAAGCAGCTTTATTTTTATCTCAATATCAAATTGTTTTTATGTAAATAAATGCATGAAGAAAAAAAAACCTTGCGGTTTTTATTTCAACTCCACCTGACCTCTCCTTGCAATTTAAAATAGAGTAAAAATTTAAAAAATGTGAAATTCATTTTATAAAATAGCGACATTACATCTTGTACGACAGTTCAATTGAGCGAAACCAATTTTGATTTAATACCCAACCTACATTTGTTATTGCAAGCCTTCTATTTATATACAAATTGAAAAATGTACTCTATTTCTTGCAAGTTCATAGAAAAATTTCAATGAGTATTATATAAAAAATTAAATTAACTTTGGCAATGTGATCGATTAGTCAAGTTTGGAATTGAACGTCAGAGGAATATTTTTCTTCTTGAATTGTCTTTTCTATTAAAAGAGTTTCGAGCAAAAAGATAGTTGAATCCGAATGGTCAAAGTTAGATAGCAGGCATGAATGTCGATCACACTGTCGAAACTAGCAGCGAGTTCATGCTAGAGATCTCTTCTATAGCTCCAATGAAATTACACGCTGATTTCACATCAACTATTTTTCCCTCGTTTCTGAACGATTTGTTCTGTTTGCTTTGAGTTACAACCCAGTGGAAATTTTTTTACTTCAGGTGAGAATGCTAGAAAGAACGGACGATAACCTAAGGAAAACGTCAAGTTTAAAGCCCGGATCTAATTTAATGTGACCAGGAGGAATCCTCTTTTCTAAATCTCTTGCCTTGATGTTATTGGCTCCACGGGCCGAGTCAATCAGGATCAACGGAAAAAACAGCACGTGGAAAATTAACGGTCTTGGATCATTAAGACGATGCCTACTAAACTGTTCAGGAATTGAATCAGACGTTGCTTTTCCTCTCTTAATTATTCATTAAGCAAAAAAAACTTCTTTTACTACTAGTTCGCAGAATTCAATTTGTATGTAAATTATTCAGTTGACAAGTAGCGTGATTGCGTGCTTTATTATTTTACAATCTTTTTTTTCTTTAATTAAGCATTTTTCTCAAAACTTGATTGACTTTAAATAAACAAGTTATACACTACGAAAGCTTTTAAATAAAAGCTCCCAGTTCATTAAACTAGATTAAAATAGATCGAGCTTTTATAAAGCAAAATCTTGTTTATCTTACTAAAGCTGCTTTAGTTTTGTTTGGCAAAATGTATTGTCAGTTTGTCGGATTAAACTTTGATATAGATGCTATACATTAAATTATTTAATATATTCGTCACCACGACTTAATCAAGCTCAAAGTAATTTCACAAGTTTGATAAAAATGTCAACCTAATAGGATCACTCTGCTTTGTTTGACGTTCAATTAAGATTGTTAAAATAATAACATCACGAATATTATTAAAATTATCTTTTTCTAAATGTGGCCAAGATACGTCAAGTAAAGATTTTATTTAGGTGTGGTTTCTTAGTTAGAGTAGGTCGCCAGTTCACGGTCTGCCATTCAATATTGCTACAAAAGAGCAGCGTTCCGTTTTCAGCACCACCCGAGGAAAAGAACAAAAAATTTACAAAACGAAACAAATATAAATTTGTTAGTTATTATACTGGAAATATATTAATAATAAAAATTTTCTAACAAACTGAAAATTTATATTTATGATCTCTTTAGCAAGTTTTTGTTACTCAACGCCCATCTGACAAAATCTGCTTTATTAATTATGAAACGTCATGACACACAAAAACACCACCGTAGTGGAAAGGTAGCTGCAGTTTTTAATAAAATATTGTCGTTAAGTCTTCACTAATAATTTAATAAGATTGTTGCAGATTAGACGCGCTAAATGCAGCTATTTTATATATACTTAAAAAATCGATCTTTAATTTTTCTGTTTTCAGCTGACCTGAAACATATTTACAGTAATGTTTAAGCTTTCGTTCAATAGATTTATTTTTAGTAAGTTTAGCGACTTTATTTTAGACTTCTTACCAAAATAACAATTTAAAATTTAATTTAGTAATGTTAAATGGTGGAAAAACACCCGTAGAAAACTTATGCTGACACTGCAAGTCTTTCAACAGGCGTTGCAATGTCTGATGTGGTCTTGCTTTTAAGAAAAATTGCGAAATATCTTTAAAAATTTTTTAGTGCAAAATGATTCTAGTCTTAGATAAATAAATAACTGCATATTATCAAAAACTTGTTGAAATAAAAAATTAAATAATCGTACATAATAATGTTTCTATAAAAATGAATGTGTTTCTTGAAAGTTCAAGCATAATTTATAGCAGCTTGATAATATTATAAATAGTGTTTGGTATTTTTGAAAAATTAAATCCTGCTTGGAATCCTGCTCTGCCATTAATCCCTGGTTGATTTTCCCTCATCCAGCCCACAAATGTGATCTAGGGGCAATCCTTCAAACATAAACCAGCAATTTTATGCTAATGACGCGTAAAGTATAGGCAATAAACACAAAGTTGCAAACTGCTTCATAATTCAAAAGCTTTTATCGTATCCCAAGTATCGGTAATATGCTTATGGATTTTATTGACAATTTCACTGACCATAAAAGGTGTCAATTGCGATTTTTCCTTTAAAAGCAGCTAACCAGATATCGAACAATAAACACGAATTTTATAACATTGCAGAAAAAATTATTAATAAGAAAAAATTAAGTCGCTGTATTAACGTTAATTAACTTATTTCTGCGGAGTCCGGAGCGAGTCTTCAAATATTTGCTCATCATTACAACTCGATGTTTAACTTAACCGCAATTAATTTGAATTAGGCAAATTCTTGATCAGATCGGTGCAGTTTTTTGAGTCAACAGTAGCAGGAATGGTATTTTTTGCCCTCGCCCGACTTAATCTGCATACATGCAATACTCTTACGTCACAAGTGGAACAATAAGTTCGCGTGCCGGTCGTAATAATCCAACTTTATTGCCCTATTATCTTATTTTGTTTACGTTTTCGACGAATCAACAAAAGAAGTCGTTGATCATGACTCTGTCAATTATCCAAACAAAATGATTTATTATTTAAACCCGCCCGAATCAAATCCGAATTATTTTAATTGGTTGAGGCAATAAATTAGCCGTTTGTGTATTTTATCAAATTGGATGCATAAATCTGGACCGAATTAATTACATCGATTTTATTTACAACTTTTATTTGTTTTACTAATTTAAACGGCGTCGTAAATTGCTGATTCTATTGATCGCGGAAAAAATATTTTTGTTTAAAGAGTTGCATGAAATTCCTGCAAGAATGTATTTAGATTAAAGCTGATTTATTTACCATCTTGCTGTCCGAAGGAAGTAATTCCATTAACGGTCTCAGTTATATAGAATAAACTGCACTAGTGCCATTAAAAAGATTAAACTCCGGTTTGATAAACTTCCAAGTTTGGAAGCAAAAATTTCAACAATTTTTTGAATTTCTTTTGATACTTTCTAGTGAGAATTTTAATTAGTGCAACACTTTATTTACAAAATTGCATTTCAACCGGAACTAGATCAAGTCAAGCTTTTTCTTTTCAAGATTTATATCAGTACATTACTCGTAATTTTCTTACGTAAGGAATCATAAAAGTAACTCTCTACTTATGCAATTTCATAATTTTTCACTGGACAGATGCCTCCCTCTGCGCTAAAAAATGACCGAGTTATTTACTCCAAGGAAACAAACGAAGCGTTAAACGTTTATTGTTCTAAGTAGTCGTTTAGGTCATTTGTCTGTTTCTCGCCTAGAATTTTTCGAAAATTTAAATCGATTTGTCGAGAACAAATTCCTTCGCATTTCACAGTGTTTTTATTGTCAGTATCTTTGAAATTATTTCCGTGACATTGAGCTGTAAGTGTATAAAAGTGATAAATCACTGGGTAGAGTCATGTCGCGGACGCCACATAAGATTTTATTGTAACAGGGAAAAGTAGATTAAGAGCAAGGATATTCATGTACATCAAGAAAACCTACGAGAATGCCCTCGCATACCTCTCTTAATGCCTGATGTTTAGATGAGATAGAATTACTCGAAAAAAATAGACAGGAGAGGAAAATGTGGCAATGATATTGCGCCGATGGGGTTTTACACACTGAAATGCTTCCATTAAAGAAAAAAAATATTGTTTTGAAATAATGTATTAAGTACCCAATTACTGATTTTATTATTATTTGCAAAATTATGTCCAATCAACTTTCACCAAGTTTTTCTCCTGATTGTTTTAGTGTGCTCAAATAAATTAGGAAGTAATTTTATATTCAAGCATGAGAATCGCGGTTATGTAAGACTATTAAATCAACAATCTAAGTTACTACAAACAACCTAATAAAATTGTTTTGATAATTGACTCTATTCATTAACAAATACCTGAATTAATCGATCTTTCAGTTATAAACAATGTCTGATTTTTTAAACTACTGTTTCAGCTGAAGTTACTCCTATTACCTGAAGTCTCTAGGGTATTACAGCGTAAGGCGTAACCTAATAATTAAAATATACCATATACAGGATGAAGCCAAATAAGTTAAACTAAATTAGAGCGTTTTCTGATCAGGGGCGTATTTACCGTCGGTGCACGATGGGCTCCAACTTCAGCAAGTCTTAAAAATTTAGCTTAGTTATTATAACTCTCAAAAAATTAGTTATACAGTCGCGGGGAGAAATCTTGATCCTCACATTGCTTTTTAACACGGAAATTGTTTAGTTGTGAGCATTCTTAACCTTTTGGCATTGAGCTGTCAGTTACCGTCACTACTTTTTTAGCAATTAGCTCTGCTGCTACTAGAAAAATTCCGATACTTTTTTAACATTTTGACGACTAAGATTTGCAACACATTTGCTACAGATGAGGCACAAACAGTGAATTTGAGGCCGCATGAAGTACATTACATCTTTTTGAATAGACTGTATATAATAGATAACAAAATCTCATTTTTGCTGTCTCCGGAAGAAAACTTACTTTAACGAATTTCTTTCTGTTGGCCAATTGCTCGATTTGCGGCCTAGGCTGAGAATTGAAATTTTACAATGTGAGAACTTGGTTTAATGTCAAATTTCTCTAGTGTTAAAAAAAATTGATCAAACAAGTCACTCTCAGTTTTTTATGTAATCCTGAAATAACAACATTAGAAAAGATATATTGAGAAAAATAGAGTAGCGGAGCAAAGCCTACAATAAACCTATAACAGTTCAAGCACAGTATAGAAATGAAACAGTATGGACAGCTGATAAAAACTTGTCAAAAGCTGGCATTCTTTCACGTAAAGTGTGTAAGATGGAGCTACTAATTTTTAGATTTTTTGGCAACTAATAATACACAATTTTAATCTAATGGGCTATAACTATAAATTATGTAATAAATAATCAAAAGACAAGAGTAAAACAACGATTAAAATATTTTTTATAGTATTTTATTTACAGTTATAGCCCTTTAGATTTAAATTGTGTATTATCAGTTGCCTAAAAATCTAAAAATTAGTGTTTCCATCTTACACTTTTTACGTGAAGGGATGATTTGACAAGTTTTTATCAGCTGTTCATACTAATTTATTTATATACTGTGGTTCAAGTTTTTATGTAAACATCGTGACGTCACAACTTTGACAAAATGAAAAATAAAAAGCAAAAATTTTTGATTAAAATACGAAGTGGCTGTTAAAGACTGAATCTGTTGGCAAACCTGCGTTGGCACATTTGCTTTTCTGTGAAAAAAAAAGTTTAAATTTTTGCAAATATCTATGTTATGTTCAAGCAAGATTGAGGCTTGCACTAATTTAAATTATTGAAAACGTCAGAAATTTATTAAAAGTTAAAATTACTAATAAAGGGTTGCTACTACTTTGCTAGACTCAACTACACATTTACGACCACTTTGTAGTATTAAAACAAATAAAAAGTACTGTCATATGGAAAACTAAAATCTCAATGTTTGTACTAAAAATTTTCAAAAAATTATTGAAAAACATTTATTTTAAAATGCGGTGTAAACGGTTAGAGCTAAGAAAATATTAAACATAAAATACCGTTTCTATTTTTAGCTTTTTTAAAGTTCTAAGTATATTTGCAAACATTCTATATTTTAAGAAGCCTAATGATAATAATCTGATCCTAAACGATTTAAAGATCAACCTAAAAACACAACTGAACGGCTATTTTTTACTAAAATTGACCAAATTTGTCAAGATTGGAGACCGTTATTTTGTTGACCAACGCACTATTTTTATAAATGATAGCAATTACAACAAAAAATTAAAAAATTAGTGTTTCATTTGTAAATATTGTTATTGGAGATAGTTGATGCAATTGTTAGTTATTAATTAAATAAATTAGGTTGCTTTTTTTGCTGGACTCTTTATATTAAAGTAAAACTAAATAAATATATATGTAGCTGTTTATTTATTTATAAAATTATGTTTTACTTACATTTTCTTGATAGTTCTAGAAAGAATTTTTTTTATAATACTGTCTTTATTAAAATAATAACAAACTATTTACAATAATTTAATTTAACATTTTATTACGATAATATATATTTTTAAAGTATTTTTTAAAATTTTATTGAAAAAACTGGATCTGTTTTATTAATTTTAGTGTGTGAAGTTACTTTTTTTCATTAAAAAAAGTAAAAATTTTGTGAAAAAATAGCACTTTTCGTCTCTCAGTAAAAAAAGTGAAAATTCAGTGAAAAAACTGGACAAAAAATTCCATTTTTAACACTTGTTGCCTAAATAACTATTTGCTTATTGAAAAACTAAATTTCTAATTAAATTAGAATATGCAAAAGGTTGTTCAATTCTTTTATTATATCATACTTAAGTGCCTCTAAGACTCAAACTGTTGGAGATTAAAATTTTACATCGCAAACTTTAATATATAAAATTTAGTTTTCCACAACCTTTTTTTCCTCATAATTTTTTTTCATCGCTTTGTGAAAGTTTGTGACGTTTTAGTCAAGATCACAAGCTGGATCCAGGTCTATTCTATCTTATACTTTAGGTGCAGAGAGATTTATTTTAGATTTCAACCTCCATTGAAACGTGTTGTAAAAGATTTTAATTTCCTGAAGATTTCTAAGGGTTTCTCACTTTTTTTGGACATTTCTTTAAACAACTTCAAAAGAACTTTTTTCAAGGTAACACTTGTGGGACTTTTCGAAGATTTTTTGTAGGTTTATTCTGAAGGACATCATTTTCTAGATGGCAGCTTTTTTTAGAGTATTTTTCAAAGGACTTTTCATTAGCAGTTTTTCATTCTTTAGAGATCGTGATTTAAGGAGATCTCTAAAGAATCTATAGGAACAAGTAAATTGTAGAGGAAAACTGACAAGAGCGTAAAAAAGGTAGAAACTGTACAAGAGTTAACTCACTGTTCTAAAACCACCAATTATACTAAGATTGTTGACACAATTATTTTTATACCTTTTTAAACTTTAGAAATAACTAAGTTAAAATAAATAATTTGAAATTTTACTCAGTAAGTGTCAAAAAATTTCATTATTTAAGAGTCTGGATAGCTAAACAAAAAATGTGTTAATCACAAACTAGCGATTCTGTGGTGAATACCACACGTCTCTTGATTTATTTGAGGGATCTAAGAAAATAATTGGGTGCTATTATGCTCTGGCTTTCTAAAGCAGATTTAAAAAGTGTTATTTCGCTAATTTGATGTTTTGCTGATTTGCTGTGATTTGAAAAAAAAACAGAAAATAAGAAAGGGCCAGAGGGTATGATTGCTCATTAGACTAGGAGTCGATCAGATCATCCAATCACAGCAAATTAACATGTTAAAAAATACATTTGTAGGTAAGTAATTTTTGTTACTTGTAATTACTAACGCCAAGATTTGCTAATACTGTTCAACTATTTTATTTTTATATTATTTTTAGTTTCTGTTTTGTCTTTTCTGAGATATTTTTACCATAGAATTTCTTTTTAAAACAAAAGGTTATGTAATCAAAGGAATTCAACATGTTAAAAAAAAGTTGTAGTCAAATATTTCTCGTTTCATAAGACGCCAAGATTTGCTTATACTGTTCTACTACTTTATTCTTTTCTCATTTGTTTTGTTATTTTTTATTTTCTACTATAGAAATTTAAAAAAGAAATAGATTTTTACAAAATGTAGTTTAATTTATATTTTAATTGTTTTATTTTTTGTTTTCGTAAATATTTTGTTGTATTATTGTTTTTGCTTTCTATTAATTTATATTTGTCTCTAATCCCTTTTGCGACCTGCTCTGAACTTTCAGGTGTTCGCCGGCAGATAGCGTCGCACATCTGCTCACTCACACGACTATCAATGCAAATTTCGGCTTATATTTGCTTTGCTAATAAAGTGCGGGAATCAAGCTATATGTGTGTCACTGATTTGAGATCTCGGATCAAATTAATTTGATATTTGTGTAGCTATAGCATAGCAATGGCGGCGGTTCCACCATGTGTGTGTTCCCTTTCGGCAACCGTTGTGTGTGCCTCCCTTGATCCCAATTTGCTTCTAGCGTGATTAGTCGATTTCATGCCTCACCAACCCCCTTGCCGTACGCCGCTGCTAATGGCAAGTGTTGTTAACTATATAGTGGCAATATTTGTCTACATCCTAATTACCGTCTTTGTGGATTAATTCCAAATGCATTGTTTTACGATTTGACCCCAAACACAAACTTGAAAATTATCCTTAAAGGATGTGAAGAAATTAAGTGTTTTTAAACTCGAGATTGGCATAGACCTCAATGAGGTTTTAACACTTAAATTTTGCAATTTATTTTTAGATACAAAGCGTATAAACATTGCTTATATCATCTTAAACACGTTTTCTTAAAGTGACGAGGTCATATCTACAAGAAAAAAGTTTGAAATAAAGGAAGATAATTGTTTAGTGAATGTAATTATAGTTTTTAAGTTTTGGAATGTTTGCAAAGTCATGACAGATTTTTTTGTGTGATATTAATCAGTAATTGTAAATTTTCCGGAAGAATTTTTTTTGTAAAAAATTTGTTCGTGCTTTCGATTTGTTCTTTTGTAATTTTGATTGTTGATAAAGCAGTGAACATTAAGAAATTAAGGATGATTCAACAATTGCAAAACGTATCAGTAGTTTCATCTATTGACCTTGCATATAGAGTTTTATTGCAAAATGATATCGACAATTACTCAATAAAATTTATTTCAAAATATCTACAAACTGATAAGATCTCTACAATTTCCAAAAATTTACCTAGATTTCCGGAATTTGCCATTTCACTCGCACTTTTCACACACTGGGGCCAAAAATTTGGGGGTGCGGTCAACCTTGCTCTTCGTAAAATTCGGTTTGAAAATTGCGCAAATCTTGAGCACTCGACGGTTCCAAAGACAATAGCTGTGTATGACCTAGAGAGGAAATCAAACGTTGGGATTGGATCGCCTCTTGTGAGCTTCTGGAGGTATGGTGTTGTTCAGTCGACCAGTAGACTTCAAGACGTTCACTTCTCCCGTTGGTTTTTGCTGATTCCCCCGTGCTCCTCCACCCGGTGAGTAATGACATTTTACCCCCCGATGACAACACCCTCGCGCATTTTTTGACACGCGACCGAGTGACATTGCCATCAAGGTGAACGGACGGAAAAGTGTGCGGACGATCCGGAAGAACGGAGACATCAATACGCGATCAAGACACCAACACTGTTTATAAAATTATTTTTAAAAATGTGCTAAAAATTTAGACGATAAATCAAAAAACTTTTTTTTGAGTAAAATTGAAGACATTAATAAGCAGCCAAGACACTAATTAATTTACTTAATTATTTTTTGAAAGTGTGTTGAGACTTAGACAATAAATCAAGACACTCAAGAATTTTTAAATTTTTTTATTTTTAAAGATTTCAATAATAAATCAAGACACGAGTCCATTTTTTCATTTTTAAGTGTTTTTAACAAAATTTATTTTATTATTTCTTAGTTTCTTGATAAAGCAAGACACTCAACAATTTTTATAATTTTTTTTTGGAGATTTCAATAAGCGGTCAAGACACTAACCCCATTTTTCATTTTTAAGTGTTGTTAATAAAATTTATTTTATTATTTTTTGATTTGATGAGCACGTGTGTGTGTGTAAAGCCGACTCATCCGAGATAATCTCTAAATAGCTGTCGGCCATAAAATTGTCTGGTGTTGGCGGAGAAAAGTTAACAGTTCTTGAAGTGTATCAGACGAAGCGAAACCGTTTTAACTGTTAAACTTCCAAGGCCATTTCACTTAATTATTCTACATTCCGGTTAATTTAAATAAGTTTATTTTTTCACACATAGAAATTAAGAGTTTTTCTAGTGACCTAATTAAGTGCTATATGAGAGGAATCAAGGAAGTTATTTTAATTAACAGGTTTTAACACCATAATAATGTAATAATTACATATACAAAAAAAGAGAAAATATTATAAACAATATGCAAACCTAGTAGCTACTGCAGTTTAGTAGTAAAACTTAGCCTCTAAGTAAAGAAATTTAATCACTATAAGTTTTATGATTATCTTTAATTAGGATTGTCTATTGTAAAAATATTAATAGGAAAATTTTAAAAATAAACCGGTAAATTTTGAATTTGGAGCTTGACACTTTAAATTGGCGCTTATCTCCAACTGTTAGCTTGTAGATCTTCGCTGAGTATTCGAACTTTTTGATTTCTCAATTCGAGAATATTTAGATTAATTGGAACAAATTTTTGATTATTTTGTATAACCGAAACGACTCGTTAATTCGAAAAAATCAACAAAACATGAATTACATTTTATCTTATTAGCACTACTAGTTACAGATAACAATTTCGGCAAGTTCCTCTGTAAAAAGTTGTTTCATATCGTTTAAATTTTGATAATTTTTTTAAGTGCATCAACAATTTTTTTGCGTTTTTACAATAATTTACATTTATTGCTTCTGTAGTTATTAATTTAAAATTTAATAACAAAATAAATGTCTTCTTCGGTTCACGGAATTATTGAAATATTTCTAACAGCTTCCAATATTATATTAGTAAAATGTTGTCTCTGTTTTCATAATTCGTAAAATTGTGCTACTGCTTCTGAAATTTTACAAAATTTTACTTTAGTTAATATTTACCTAAAAACTGATATTTTAACTCACTAAAAATTTTAAAAAATGTCACTCTAATTTTAATTCTAAGCAGGTATTGCCGTTAGGTTTTAAAATTAGTAAAACGTCAAGTAAAACGTTGCTTTCAACTTTTAAAATCTCAAGAAACGACACTTTTGACGTTATTGAATTAAAAATTGATGAGCGATGTCGTCTACAATTCCCAAAATTATTAAAAAAATGTGTCTTTTAAACTTAGTAAAGTGTTGATTTTATTTCTCAAAATTTGTAAAATGTTGTTTTTAGTTTCTAAAATTAGTAAAAGTTTGACTCCGGTTCTCAAATTACAAAGCCTCTACGGCTTTGGTCCTTATTAATTTACAGAATTATTAAAAATATATTTTCAGAATTTATAATTAGTAAAATTACGTCTAACAAAATAACAAATGAAGTCTTTTACACCACCAATGTTCAGGAGTTCCTAAAATAAATAATGAATTTTGTTTGTATCGCCACAAATTTAAAAACTGATAGAAAAATTGCCTCCAGCTCCCACGATTGCTATACAATTGTTTCTGTTTTTTTAATTAGTAAAATGGTGCTTTTAGCTTCAAAAATTATTAAAATGATACCCCCGGCATTTTTAATTCTAATAAAAATATTTTAATGATGTTTAAAGACTGGTAACTGTTACTTTTACCTTTATTCTTAGAAACAAAATATTGCCGTTGTTTTTAAAAATTAGTAAAATGTAAAAACTTTTTTTTAAATTAACAAATGACGTTTTGTTTTTATTTATTTCAAAATTAATAAGAAATGGCACTCGAAATTACTAAAATACTGGCCCCGTTTTTCAAACTTAGTATAATTTTAATTTCAGTTTTCAAAATTAGTAAATTCTTGCTTTTCGCTTTTATGATTAGTAAATCGTTGCTAAAATTAAAAAACTATGACGGTTAAAGCTCACTTTATTATTTTAAAATTTGATAAACAGTACTGTCTCTAGCATCTAGGAGTGCTATAAAATTGTTTCTAGTTTTTAAATTAAGAAAATGGTGCTTTCAGCTGAAAAAATTAGTAAAATAATTTCGCTAGCTTCTATAATTACAAAAAAATAATTTTGATCAATCTTTGTTTAAAAGTTGATTACTTTTACTCTTACCTTTATTCTTGAAAAATGAATGTTGTAGTTGCCTTCCAAAATTAGTAAAATCTAACCTTTTGCTTCTGTAATTAATATATAATGTTTTTGTTTAAATTTTATTAAAAAATTAGTATACAGTGCCGCTCTTGGCTTTCAAAGTTATCAAAGTATTTGATTCGTTTTTCAAACTTAGTATAATGTTGCATTTATCTTTCAAAATTAGTAAAATTTTGTTTTTAAAATTAGTTAAATGTTGCATCTGGTTTTCAGAATTACTAAAACGTTCTAAAAATAAAACACTGTAACAGTTTTATTTTTATTAATTTAGAAATTGATAGGCAATATCGCGTCTAGCTTCCAGAATTGCTTTAAAATTGTCTTCGGTTTTTTAAATTAGTATAATTGCGTTTTCAGTTTTAAAAATTAGTAATATAATTTCTTCGATTCTTACAATTACAAAAAAATAATTTTTGTCACTATTTATTTAAAAGTTTATTATTGCCACTTTTACCTTTATTATTGAAAAGTAAATATTGCAGTTGTGTTTTAAAAATAGTAAAACGTTATTTTGTATTTAATATGTGACGCTTTTCTTTTAATTTCATTTAAAATTTAATAAGAAATATTGCTTCTGGCTCTCAAAATTCTTAAAATATTGGCTCCGTTTTTTAAACTTATTAGTGTAATGTTGTTTTCAGCTTTCAAAATTAGTAAAATTTGACTTCTGGTTTTTCAGAGTTGTAAAACGTTCTCAAAATTAAAAAAACTCTAATAGTTTTATTTTTATTAATTTCAAAATTGATAAGAAATATGGCGTCTGACTTTTAAAATTAGTAAAATAACATCTCCGGATTTATAAAATAGCAAAATAATTTTTTTATTTCTTGTGCCGTTTTATAGGGTCCAAAAAAAGTTTCCAAAAATGAAGAAACATTTTTATTGTATTTGCTGTTTCTCTCTTCCAAATTGTAGTAAAAATTTAATGATCTTTTGAGCCGGATATTACGAAAAATCTAATTATTGTAGAAAATAATTTTTGTTTTTGACTTCAGAAAATATGTAAATTGAGGTTTTTTATAAAATTTAGAAATAAAAACTTTTTTATAACAATAAGCGTCTTTGGTCAATTGGGTGCTCAAGAGAATAGATCTATAGGACCTGGAAGTACATTGTAAATAAAAAAAAATGTTTGAGAAATATTTTAGTTATTTTTTTTCGCTTAAATAAATATTTAAAGTTTCACTTAACAGGAAGTGGTTTAGGCCAAACTCCTTGTTCATTTTTCGTTTATTTTTTCTTGTTTTCTTACTTTCTCCTTCTATCCTCTCTATAAAAAAATTCAATTACACAATCTGCGCAAAAAAATCGGAAGTTTTCTTGTCCTTGAGTGAAGTAGCGACAATCATTAAACATTTCCGCAATTGTTAAATCTCATCCGTGTTTACCGTCTTAAGTACATTACGTAAGCACTGTCCGTTGTGCAAACAATTTCCAGCCACTGAATTGTATTTTTACCGAATTTTCTTTCGACACGGAAGATTCAAGCGCGTTGGAAAGTGTTGAGCCTTTGTATCAGGCCTCACTTCCGACATCTCAGAAATATGTGCAGCATCTCTTATTCGAGTCACGGTCCACTTTCTATCTGAGCATCTGTTGTCGGTTTTTCTTATATCTCTGTCACAAGCGATCGCCTTATTTCACGTGTTATCAAACTATAATCGGATGTCATCGTTTCGATTCTCGATAAATTTCAAAAGCAGACATTTAAATTCAAGCCTCTATCAAATATCACGAGCGCGAATGTATACTAGCGAAATCTCGATCGTTTTATCAAATTGAAATATCCAGTTTTGCGACTTGAAAATCTATAAATCAAATTTGCGAACATTGAAAGGTTAGATGAGAATCTACCGAGAAAATTCGATTTTTTTCACCCAAAAAAGCGACAACGTTCCAAATTAAATCCGAGGGGCAATAGACGATGTTTGTGACAGAATCATTTATATTTCTTAAGAGATATAAATCTTGAAACATGTAGCGTGAAATGCCTTCATGGAGAAATAATACACCAAATCTGAAACCTTTATGGTCAAGGCTTGATCCCATTTCTGAAATTTTTGTTACAATCGATATTCAAATTCGTTAATTAAAAACGCCCCCAAATTTTGATTAATCCGTTGACACTGAAATACCTCCGGTCCGGACCAGGCCAAGCCGCAATAAATTCACATTTCAAATTAATGATATAATTTCCAAATTCCTCATTTTAAATAGTGATTAATTAAAATGGTCGCTTTCACAACCATAAATATCCGAACAATGTGTAAACGATCAAATGTGTGTTCTTGTATGGGTTTGTGAAATTTTTTTATTATTTAAATAAGGTCGCTCGAGACCAAACGATATGATTAATACTTTGGAGACAATCACTGGGAACATTTGTCACAATCCGAGGGATAAAATTGAAATCGTGACAATAAAAAATGGAAATCCAACGGCATTTTAGGTGTCAATCCGCATTTAACGCCGCTTGTGGCAAAATAAATGAACAAAACGACTAAAAAATATTTAAATTGGTTCAGGAAATGACACAATATTCTACCTAATTCACAGTTTTAACTATCTTTAAGGCTCTCGAAATGAGATACCTAACAAAGAAAATGTTATTAGCAACACTGTTATTAAACAACATTAACAAATAATTTTTTTATATAAACCTAAAGACTTAAAACTACAATTTTTTATTATTATTATTTTTAGGTTTTTAAAAAATTTTGTAGCAACAAATTCAGCAATGTTTCGACACAATAACCTAGTTTTAAGAATTTTAAGAAAACAGTTTTTTTTGTATGTTTTTATGTTAACTCAAAATGCCCTAAAAACATTTTCCTTTATTTTTAAAATCTCTGACCGGTTAGTGACGCTCTAGCTGATGATATACGCATGGGATGTGGCTTGCGATAGCGGACGTATTAAGGAAGAACTTAAAGTGGGCTCAAGTTTACATTAGCTTACTATGTAAAGTCATTGAAATGCACAAATTGTAACAACAGTGCAATATAATAAATTATTAGTCGCGTCAAAAAAGTTTTAATTTAGAACTACATATTTTGCTATTTCAACGACTTATTACTGTCGGAGTTATTTTGTACTATTGTGTGTTTTTATTTTGTCTTAAATTAGGGTATACAAATCCAATAGATTAAAGCAAAGATGTTTTTCTTTCATAAATTTTAATAAAACTTGACCTAAACAAAGGTTAAACATTATTTTAAAAAAATTGCGATATTAAAATTATAAATTTAGCAGCTATTTATATTATTAGTGAAATAGAAGCATCATTACACAACGAGTGTGTATATAACAGAAAACGAGAGCGTTAGCCCGAGTTACTATTCACGTATGATATACAGAAAATTTTATCTATGACTGCATAAAATTAAGAAAATTCAAAATTTAATGCTGCCGATAACTCCAATTTTTTTACATCAAAAGTAAAGTCACCTGTGGATATGTTCAGTAAGTACTATTGCAACCGCTTACAATTTTTCAAACAAAGCTCGCTATTTTGAGATAGTCAGTAAAAATTGTGCTTTGTGGTAAAAATTAAAAAATTGTTAACATGAGTGACTCAGAAAGTTTACCTTCTGATATCGAAAAAGAGGAGACAAATGCTGCTTCTTGCTTGGTGCCAGAAAAGTTCAAAGAAAAGCACTAGATGGCTTTTCAACGGTTCAGTTCATGGTGCGACGAAAAAAATGTTAAAAATTTTACGCATGAGAAGGTTCTACTTGCATATTTTGGTTATTTATCAAAACGGTATAAATCATCGTGTCTCTGGAGGGCTTTTTATTCTATGACTAGAATAATAACAAAAATGAAGAAGAATGTTGACATCAGTAAATACGTGCATTTAATCGCTTTTCTGATAAGAAAATCTGAAGGATATCGTGCTAAAATTTACAAATTTTTACTAAACAAAATAGGAGCAAATTTTCACAAGAAGCAAATGATGATAAATTTTTGTTAATAAAGGTCTGCACCTTTTTTATGCATAAATTATTCTTACTAAGTAATGTTAATTTTAATGTTGCTTTAATTATTGGGGTTGGTGGAGCTTCTAGGATCTAGGAACTTAGCAACAAGCTTTTGGAAGATGTCAACGATCACGGACAATGCTTCCATGTTCTAATTCCAAACACTAAAACAAAAATATCCAGAGAATTTTTTATTACGTCTGGCAGAATTGATGGAGTCAACGTGTTAGAATTAATTCAAAAATATGGTGCACTTCACCCTAATAACGCCAGTAGTAGACGTTTCTTTTAGGATACAAAAACTAGAGGTGCATAAAATTATCTGTTGGTATAAACACATTTGCTGCTTTCCCCAAGAATATTGCTACTTTTCTTCAGTTACCTAATCCAGCAGAATTTACGGAACATTGTTACAGGCGCTCATCTACTTCGTTGCTTGCTAATTCGGGAGCTGATCTTTTAACAGTAAAGCGTCATGGGAGCTGGCGCTGGAGTACAGTAGCGGAGGGGTATATAAACATGCCAGAAGAATATAAAAAATAAATTGCTTCAAAAATTCTGGGTGACAAAAATACTATGACAGTTATAACTACTGCATCAACAGCTATAATCAAAAAAAATGTATCAGAAATGGCTTGTCTTACTATAAATAAGTGTGAAAATTGTGCTATTGACATATATAAGAATAATAGAATGTAATTAAGATTGAGTTTAAAATTAAAACGAATTACTTTAAAGAGTGGGTTTTTATTTTATTATTTCACTAGTGAAGTAATATGTCACTTTACTTTACTCAAATATTCAATATAATGTGCAGTTATCGAAGCAGTCATAGATAAACTATTTAAATCATAAGCTCCGATATAATCAAAAACAAACTTATTGTAAAATACTATTTTAAATCTTTAAAATTAAATTGCAAATTACTGAAATCGGTGACATCAAATAAAATGTTTTTTTCGACAGAATTTGAATCTGACTTTAGTCATTTCAGATAGTTTACAATGCAATTTTATACTGTATAAGTACACGACCCCTCGCCGCGATATTAATTTATACAAATTGTGGGAAACTATTGCGAGAGCATCTATTAGAGCGGGCCCAAAAAGCGAGTCAGTCCCTAAAAAAATCCACGAAAACGGCTGCAAAAATTCAGCGTTTTAACTTCGTAAGCTCCTCCGACTATTTCAACGGTCTAGGAGTAAAAAAATAATATCCAATTTAATTTTTTTAAAAATAATATAAAATGCGCAATTTTTCAACTTGTGTGTTCTTAAATCAGTGCTACACTTTGTTTTTGTGACCACTTTCAGGCAGCTTGTGATGAAACTGGTCGTGCTTTAAATTTCAATTTAGTGGTGTTTCTGTCCCCAATTATCGCAGTGATGGCATTCAAATTGTGGTTTCGTCAGCTTCCTACGTGTCCCTCCATGTTCCCCGCATACAATATCGTCAATTTTCTTAATTTACGTGCAGCGAATTCAGCGTCGCATCGGTTTCATCAGTCGGCATTTTGGCGTAATTGTGTTAGAATACCAGAATGTCAACAATCCAATTAAAGAGCCTTCCTTTCGACACTCTCTGTTGTTTCGTTTGACATTATTCTCCTATCCCTTGCGGTGCACTTTTAATTGTTTCCGATCTCGGGGTTTTAACCACACATTATTATTTTTTTCTCCTCTCTCTAAGTAGAAAATCCTCGAGTAAATATTTTATCATCATCGTAATTTATCGTAAATGTTTTATATCTGTTAAACCAGGCAAATGCGCTTTTGAACATTAAAAAGCAATTTACAGTAATGTAATCATCAACGCGCTAACGCTATACGGATCGAGCTTTCGCAATCGCCCTCTAACGAAAAATTTTATTATTTTCTACGGGACGTAACGTAATAGTTAATGGGCCGGAGACGAGTTAAGAATTAAGACTAAGAAGGAAGAAAGGAACTTGATGGGTTCAGAGAGGTGATTTTAAAAGACGGCAAACCATCAAAGAAAAAAACATCACCAGAAACAATTTTATTTTACGCTTTAGCAAAACGCAACAATATACTTAAGCAATAAAACTTATTATCATTATTATTATGAAATGTGTTGAACCCGGTAAAAGAATAGGAATCATTTCAACAATTAATTTTTTCATTCAAAAATCAATTGATAAATAATTCCTACGTCTTTTATTATTATTATTATTATTTTAAATAACAGTAATGTTGTCTCTGCACAAACTTAATAGATAACACTAATTGATTGAAAAAATTCACAATGAAAGCAACGGCTGCAAAACTGAATTTTGCGATCGGTTTTTAAAAACTACAAATCCCACTTCTGATAATTATTATATGTACATATTGAAGTAGAAAAAACGTAAAATTGACCACAATAATTACATCACTTTTTTATAAAACAAGAAATTTTGTAATAAAATGCCCCAGTAGTGAAGTGATGCTGGTTCTGGCTCAATTCGTCCGCACATGTGGAAGGTCAAGGTCAAAGATCAAGGCTAAAATATAACAGCTTTAAACTGGTCTAAAAAATGGTTTAAAAAGCTTCGAACTTGCCGAGCTGCTTGAACCAGTTTTCAAACACGTTTCGAGCGGTTTAAACTAGTTTGAACTTTGGTTTTAATCTGACGCATGTGCAGTCTAATTAAGGTTTATTTTTTCACCTCACCACACTTTGAAAACATTTGACAAGGGCATTTGGCACAAGATTCTAAATTGATAAGAGATGCTTCTGCTTTTTATAATTCGTAAAATACTATATTTGATTTTTAAATTTGGATATAAGAACAAAAATATCGTTATTTTTGGTTCTTAAAGTAAAACAAATAGTAGTTTTGTCTTTTTTAATAAAAAAAAAAACGAATAAGTGACAACAAATATGTAGTGTTCGGCTTCAAATATTCTTAAATATTCACTCTTCTTTCCAAAATTTGTAAAATTGCGTTTCTAGATTTAAAAATAATAAAAAAATGCCAGCCTTGATTTATTCTTACAAAAATTAATAAGAAATGTTATTTTTGGCTTCAAAAATTGTTGCAGTAGTCAGTGTTGCCAACACATTGACGATGATTTCCCCCATAAAATGGGTCAAAATCCCCTAAATCCAAGCTAAATTCTCCCAAAACATACTTTATTTTAAAAAGGACTACAACCACACAGTAAAAAGAAAAAATAGTTTTTTACAACATACAATTTTTAATTTATTTTTAATAAACAGAAAATAAATCACTTTTCAAATAAGTGATAAATGCGAATTACACTGTAATCGAGAAATACTGATTAAGTTGGCAACAAGAAACTAACAGTTTAACATTTTTTTGGTAATTTGTAGCAGTAGTTAAAAATCCCCTGAAAATTCCCCTACAGAACTTTCCCCCTAAATATTCCCCTCTTCTTCAAAAAATACTCTAAATTTTGAAGGAAATCTTCCAAGTTGGCAACACTAGCAGTAGTGCCCTCGTTGTTTAAAACTATAAAAATGTTGTTTCTGGCTTTTACAGATAGAACAGTTTTTCTTTCGGCTTTTAAGATAAGTAAAATATATTTTTGAGTTTTAAAATTAAAAGACAATGTTTTTTTTTGTCTCTATTAATTTAAAACATAATTACAAATATCGCTTCCAATTTCCAAAATTAGATAAAATAGCATTTTTGTTGTTATTGATTAGAAAACAATAAATGTTTCTTTGATTTTTAAAAGTGTCGTTTTCAGTTTCTAAAATTAGTAAAATGGCGTCTTCTGGTGCTTAAATTAGAAAAAATATTTTTTTTCTATTTTGCGTTAACAATATTGCCGTTGTTAAACGCAAACGCATTTAACAATAATGACACTAAATTTATATTATAGCACGCAAAACAGTAACTTTTTCATTGGTTATATTGGCACCCTAAGCGTAAAAATAAGTCTACCGCCTACGCAATGGAGATGAGATGGAATAATTGATAAAATCATAAGCGAGGTGTCGAAAATATTGAAGCAAAATATCAGTTAATTAGTAAATCAGTTGAAAACCTTAATAAACTTGACAAATGTCATTACTTCATTAGTGCCAACCAAATTTTCCATAAATCCCAAGTTATGATAATTGTTCAAAAAAGACTATTGCAACGCAAAGTAGAAAAAATAGTATATTACACTCGTATCATAAGACGACTTATGGCACTCATTCTATTTGAGCACTCCTCGCTTCGCTCGTCGTTCTCAAAACTCATTCGTGTCACAATAATCGTCTTATGAAACACACATATAATAAGTACTATTATTGTAATAAAAAGTAGTAGGAAATGTCACCTTCGGCTTCAAAAATTGGTAAAGTTTCTGGTTTCTACATCAGGCAAGTATTGGTTTTGACTTTCAAAATTATAACAATGTCCTTTTACTTTTTATTAATTTAAAATTTAAAGACATGCTTCTGCCTCTTACAATTTTTAAAATTTTATCTACGACTTTCAAAATTACTAAAACATTATTTTCGGCTTTTACAATTGGATATCAAAACAAAAATATTGTCATATTTTTGGTTTTTGGTTTTTAAAAAGAGTAAAAAAATGACTCCTTTGTCGTTTTTAATATAAAAAAAAACGAATTAGTGATACCAAATGTAGCCTTTGTCATTAAAATTTCTTAAATATACTTTTTATTGTTTTTAAAATTAGTAAAATAGCGTCTTTACTTTTCAAAATTATAAAAAAATCTTAGTCTTGTGTTTACTTTTATAAACATTAATAATATATGTTATTTCTGGCTTCAAAAATTGCTGCAGTAGTGCCTTTGATGTTTAAAACTATAAAAATGTTGTTTCTGGCTTTTGAAGTCAGCATTTTCTTTCGGCTTTTAAAACAAGTAAAATATATCTTTGGGTTCCAAAATTAATAAACAATGTCTTTTTGTCTTTATTAATTTAAAATTTAATTACAAATATCGCTTCCAATTTCCAAAATTAGATAAAATAGTATTTTTATTATTATTGATTAGAAAACAATAAATGTTTTTTTGATGTTTAAAAGTGCTTAAACGTCGTTTTCAATTTCTAAAATTTATTAAAATGTTGTCTCTGGTTGTAAAAATTAGAACAAAATATAACCTCTGTCTTAATTGTTATAAAAAATTAGTAAAAAATGCTGCCTTCAACTCCAAAAATTAGTGAAATTTGCTCAAACAAGCAAATATTAGTTTTGGCTTCTAAAATTAGTAACAAGTACACTTTGGCTTGGCTTCCAAATTATAAAAGCAATGTCGTCTTTCTTTTTATTAGTATAAAATTTGACAAAAAAATTTTTCTAATTAGTAAAATTGTATCTACAACTTTCAAAATTACTAAAACATTATTTGCGGCTCTCAAAATTAGATAAAAGAGCAAAAATATCGTCATTTTAGGTTATTAAATCCTTGCCGTTTTTAATAAAAAAATAAAAATAAAGAACAAACGGGTAAGTTACATCTTGTAGTCTTTAGCTTCAAAAATTCTTCAACATTTACCCTTGTTTCCAAAATTAGTAAAATGATGTTTCCGGTGTCTACAATTTTATATAATTATAAAATAGTTCTAGCCCTGTGTTTATTCATAAAAAAAATAATAAGAAATGCCATTCTTGGCTTTAAAAATTACTAAAGTAGCGCCCCGATGTTTGAAATTATAAAAATGTTGTTTTTGGTTTTCATAATTAGTACAGTTTTAGGATCGGCTTTAAAAATTAGTATAATATGTCTTTGGTTTTCAAAATTAGAAACGTTTTTTTTTTGTTTTTATTAATGTAAAACTTGATAACAAATATCTCCTGCAGTTTTCAAAATTAGAAAAATTTTAACTTGGATTTTAAAACTAGTTAAATGTCATGAACATACCAATTAAAAGACTGTAAGAAATGTCGTTTTCGGCTCTAGGTATTAGTAAAATGTTGAGAAATTTATTTAGGACGTTGAGGATCGGAAAATAGAAATTTTGCCTTGATCACCGTTAATCCTTGCTCTAGCAATGACCATGAATAAAAATTTAAACAAAATAATCTGAAGTGGTTTTCTAGTACCGAAATAAAAATCATCTCTAATTGAGACAATGACTAGTCCAAACATAAAAATGTAATAAATGAATGTTGATTTTAATAACGAGCAAACAAGTTAATAAATTAGCGCTTGTCTCAGTGCTTCAACAAATTTAAATACTTGAAAAAATTTTGCTCTGATTGGTTCATCTTTTCCCATAAAAACAATGTTTAAATTTTTCTCATTGAAAATAAACTGTGGGAGTGTTAAAACGTGTCAAAATGCAAATGTGGTAACATAATGTGGGATACCTTATAATTAGTAAAAGCTCACATTAAAATGGAATAAAATTGTGTAATTTATAACGTATCTAATGATAGGTTCCTCTCAATAACAAAAAGAAAAACGTTGTCCTTGTTCCCACATCGCGACAATTTATTTATCCTCTCTCATTGTAGAAATTCACGCTGTTAGCCACGAGATTATCGATATCATGTCGATTAAGACCTTCAACTTTAAACCGCGCATTTTCTTCTTCGAGTTGGAAAAATTCGATCGACATCGACCCAGTTCTCAACTCACGCGTTACTCGAACAAAGCTCACGTGCTCTTTACCTTATTTACATTTCCCGGAGCGACAAAAAGTCTTTCATTTAACATCCCACCAGCTGACACTACTTCACTTAATGCACGGTTTAAACCTCGTCTCGAGTCTAGGTTTCGACAGAATAAACACTGTTGA
This sequence comes from Tribolium confusum, assembly GCA_029207805.1. NCBI lineage: Eukaryota > Metazoa > Arthropoda > Insecta > Coleoptera > Tenebrionidae > Tribolium > Tribolium confusum. Next base: position 16,967,973 of record JALGAY010000005.1, read on the forward strand.
AAAGGGATTTTTCGACGGTTTTAAGTAGATTACCAAAGGGGAAACAGACTTGAGTAATTATTTGCGGTTAGACCAAACTCGAAAAATTGCTACAATTTGTTATACAAAGTAACCCAGAAATGTCAAATCAACCATTAATTACTCATTTTTTTAAAAAGTTTTGACGATTTTTTCAAATACACACTGGAGCTTCTGTTCAATGCATGTGTCGTAGACTAATTACAAAGTCAGTCGTTTCATAAAATGCCTAGTCTTTTTTAAAAATTTTATGGAAGTATCCTTTCTTGCTTGAAGTGGGGTGGTTTTCATATATGTAAATAATGACAATAAAAATCAATGTTGAATCCACAAGTTTAATCAGAATTCTAATACAATAGTGGCAAAACGCTTTTGGAAGCTAAAGTTACATTATCAGTGTTTGAGTTATAATGTAAAAAGAAATTCGAATTAAAACATTAAAATACGTATTTTGTTGATTTTACTAATAAATTAATGGTCTAGAGGTTCCTTTAACTCACCAAAATAAATTTAAAGTCTGTATACACATACAAAAGTTTTATCTAGATCTGAGTTATGAAATCTACGTAAATGGAGTATTTAAGAGTACTTAGAAAAAGTGAAAATTGTTTACACAATTTTAAAAGAACTACGTTTTTAGAAAGAAATACAGAATCATAAAACCAAGAAATGGAAAAGAAGAAGAAGAAAATACAAGGAAAACAATCGATAAAGGAAGATTTAAGATGTTGAAAAACGTTATTTGGAAGATCCTGGAGAATCAAAATTTTAGGCGAATTTGAAAAACAATATTTAAAAAAAATAAAGATAAGAAAAACGACTACTAAAGAAGAAAAAGAAAAGGAAAGTTAAGAGTAGTAAACAATCAAGTAAAATTCTGGATTAATAAAAGAATAATACTTCTAGCCGAATACTGAGAAAACTCTTGATAGATGCGGAGCAATTACAATAATTTTTGTTTTAAACACTTAAACATCTATATTTTAGTTACCTATATAAACATTTTCAACTGAATTTAGGAGCTGGAGACGACAGTTTGTATTTTTTTTATACAAAAATTGCAGTAAATATTTATTTTTGTAAAAATCATCGTCTTTGGCTCTCAAAGTCTATGTATTTTATAGTCCTTTGAGCTACAAAACAAAAACGTCTTTTTGTTAGTATAAAAAGAACATAACGCATAGAATTTTGGGATACTTTCTACTATTTTTTTAAATATAAAAATTGTGTTATAAATAAATGGCTATTTGAACAAGACATTCACAAAGATCTGAGTTTAGAAGAGGCAATTTACAATAATTCTCGTTTGCGTCTTTCAAAAGTCTATATTTTAAAATTTTTAATAGAATTTACAAACCAAAAATAGCAGTTTTTATTTGTTTATAACACATTTTGTAGAAACATTTGTTTTTGAAATAATTATCGTTTTAAGCTTCCAAATTCTTTTTTGAAAAGTCGGATGTAAAAATAGTTTAAGAGTCTACCCAATAGAAGAGTTCTAAAGACTGTGAGCTGGTAAAAAAAAATGCAAACTCAATTTTCTTTAATTCCTTTTTCTTCAAAAACAATGCTGTATACGCCTTTGACAGCATCGTTTATTTCGAAATCGAAAAGTTGGGAATCCTAGTTATAACTGTACGGCTGATTTGCCAGTTTTGGTGCTGCCTGTATAACTCCCTCATTTTGCACTAAAACAGGCAACCTTGACCGAACTAATTGACGGAAACACAATTATCCTGGCGCAGGACTCTCTGAAATTGTCCGGATGTTTGCCCCTAAAAAAACTCTAATTGCACAAGAGTGAAAGGAACGATTATGTCATTAGAAAAATCAACACCCAATCACGACGAAAAAAGGACGAAATTGTTTACTTATTTTAAATAAGGGAGAAAAAAATTAATGAAATTTTAAAGAAAGTGTTAAACGCTTCCTGAATTTTTAATTCGGAAAGTTTCTAATCGCTGATTAGACCTCGTAAAAAATTAAGGAATTTTGACGATTTCTGACTTAAAACGCAGGGAAAGTCTAATTAAAAGCCTTGATGCAACTTTAATGGCATTTATGGCGAACTTTGGGAATGAAAAGATATTCGGTATTGAAATCTCAATGACATTTAACGAAATTGTTATTTCATTGTCTTCTTCTCGAGACAAGAATTATTAAAAGTAAGTTAAAGTTATTTAGAATACAGTTAAACCTACACAAAACGGACGCAAAAATAAAAATATTTTTTTAATTAATATATTCTAAATAATAATAATTTAATTTGTAAACAAGAAACATCCTTGAGTGTTATAATACTTACATAATTTTCAGTTATAATTGGTAAAGTGTCAAGTTTAACTATTGTATTTATAAATATTGTATTATTAAACACTCTTAACAGTGTTTTTACAATGTCACACGTCGTAAAACGCCACTTTTTTAATTTCTAATGACAGAAACAATAATGCAGCTTTAGTATTCTTTTTTATGCAATTTTTTCTTTTAAAATTAAATTGAATTATGTTGGTAATAACAATGTCTTACTATAGTATATTAAAGAACGCGTTTTAAAAAGTCAATTTTGTGGCACGAATTCAAGTTTATAAAACGAGCGCGAGCGCGAGTTATTATAATAGTGCCACAGTGACTTCTAAAAACGAGTTTTTTATCCTATTTTTTCTACTTTACGCGTTTTACATGATTTTTAAGTAAAAAATTAATTATTTAATCTTTAGGGACTTTTGCGTTAATACGAGATAATTGGTAATACATGTCATTAAAGTGTCAATGAAGTTATTGAACTTCCAAATGTTTTCAAATTTGTCAAAAATTCTGTGTAAGTAACTCATAAATGTTTCTTTTTATCTACCGTATCGGTTATTGATTGAATACTCCAATTGGCATTAACACAGTAAGGAAAATATCCAAAAACTTTGTAAAATTATTCCTAAATTACCACACTAATTGCGTGACTCAGCGACTCCTTTCATCGTTAATTCAGACCAAGCAGTAATATACACTCATCTAGCAAATAACTTGTAAATTATCAAATTCTGTGAGTGTTGTAAATCGCCAAATAAAGGCCAAAGCTTCGTTTTAGTTTCAAGTTTCATTTTAAAGCTGTTCGTTCTACCCTCTAAAGTTTGTTGCTTTTCCACTGTCGCTTGTCCGCCCGCCCTATTTTCGAATATTTTATAGATTAATTGCGACATACACACTCAAAAACACTTTGTTGAGGAATTCTGCTGGTCATTGAGTTTTATTCCAGCGACAGCGTGTCACCCAGTGTTACCAATCCGAAAACAGTAAATTGCACTAGTACTTGGCGCACGCAATTTGAGTGCGGAATTGGCTATTACCGCACCCAAAGCGGACTCTGTTACGACGGCGACGTAAAGTAGAAAAAATCAATTTGGTTTTAAGTAGTTGGGCCGGCAAAAAAATTACTTTTCTCACTCTTGACAGTCTATATTAATTTAAAATTAAAACGCCAAATTTTTTTAGTTTTATTGTTATAAAATACCTCGAAAAACAAAAAACTTACTGAATGCAGCAATGAAGCAAGCTGTTATACGGTATTTATCAGTTGGTAAAGCAAATTTCGTCTAATATTAGCCACACATTTTAGCAACATTTAGAAGTTTTTTTTGATACTTTTATATATTTATTTACTATCTATATAGGTACCACGTTTCACCGTAATAAACATTTTATATCTACATGTGTTGTCAGTTGTGTTTTGGGATAAATTTTGGTGTTAGTGCTTTATTAATTTGTGGACAAACAACAATCATTAGATTCATTTTTATTCTTTTATTCTAATTATACTTTATTATTTAAATTGATTATCATTACCAGTAAGGACCGTACAAATAGCTATTTTAAACTGCTGGCTTGTGTATTTAATGTCAAATGTAAATGTTAATAAATTTAAAGTATGCTTTTCTTTGTTGTTTTTATTGAAAGTGATAATAGCATGACAATAGCTACAATTCTTGTATAAAAGCGTTATTTACAAAATAATTATTACGTTACAAGATGCAGAAATGCATTGTCATAACGAGTGAGAAGTTCAATTTATGAGCACGCCAGTGTGAGTGGATTAATTTTCACGAAGTTAAAAGGCTAATCGATCACGTGATACATAAGAAATTTGATTTAATAAGGTTGACCTACCATTCTAAATCACGTAAAAACAAAGTGGTGTCAAATTTTGTCATAATGTTCTCTTGTAAAATTTAGTTTTACTGTATCAAAATGCACGATTTAGCTGTCACTGGAACAATAAGTACTTCCCGTGTTACATGTCTTAATGTACATTGTACAAGTCCGAAAGCATCTCATGTTCTTTACCGTGACGTCACAAATGTGCTCAAAGTGGAAAAAAACGAAGATATAAAATGTTGACTATATTCCTTGTACTCAGCGTATGTCCAATTTTAACAAATTTACTCCTAAGTGAAAGGTTTTATTTTTTATTTTAATTACATTTTTTATTTTAAATACAAGTAATGTTGCAAAAACAAAATTTGGTCGATTTTTTACTCTTATTTAAAATTTAATATACATTTGCGTTCGAATAGAGCGAAGCCTGCAAGAATCTGTGAAGAAGCTCTCATTGCAAAGAGGTTTGCTTTCTATTAACATCGAATTTACTAATTACAGTATTTAATAACTTAAAACGACGAGTTAAGTTATGGATTGAACATAACGGTGCACACTTTAAATCTTACTTTAAATTTGGTTTCTGTTTTTTTTTATTTGCTTTATTTTTTATTGTACATAATATTATTGTTGTAGATGATAAATCAATTATAAAATTTTGTTTAATACTTTCTTGACAGATGTACGACATAACCTATACAGGTAGACTTAACAAACCGACAACTTGCAAGAACAAAATTCTAGTAACTTTATTGCCAACTTAATCAGTTTTTGTTGATCTCGGTGTAGTTAAAGTGTTGCAGTTAGTTATAAAACATTAACGACATTTGGCAGTTTACATAATGAAGCCGATTTAGTTAAAATATTTGACACTAAGTGTAGATGTGAACTGAGATTAAAAATTTTTGTATTTGGCTGTAAAACATAAATGACTTGACCAGACCTGAGTTGATTTGGCTTGATCTGACCTGACCTAACCTGACAGTTATCCGTTTACAGTTAGCTTGATTTATTAAACAATTTAAGTTATAAATAATTACTGATAAAATTACAGATAATAATTGATCAAAAATTAAGTAAATCAAAACAACTACCATGTTTATCTGTGATTTTTTTCTTATTTTACACAAGCTTTTTTTTCATTTTTAGTAATGAGAGACTAAAATTAAAAACCTAACGTAACATGACAGACATTTGACGAAAATTGTAGAGGTCTGGTGTAAGCCAAGACAAAAGTTTTTTGAGTCACAAGCACTAGAATCTATTTAATGTTTGATCTCACGTGACTTAAGCTGATTAATTACTGTCACATCCTTGTTGTTGACTTTTGTTTTTTATTTTGAAAACCAAAATCTTGTACGTCCTTTGGTTGCTATGTTTCAAGACGCCAAATTCAAAAATAATCTATGCAATTTGGCTTCTACTAGGAGAAATTTGAATAATAATCTCAGTCTTCCTCTGTTTGTATTTTTTGTTGCTTGTTTGTTGAGTCATTGATTGGCTTTTCCTATTTTTGTTTGTGATCATCTTTGTTTATTCATAGCCGCCTACGCAAATGCATACCCACATTCATTCAATAACTCGAGTGGGAATAGAAAAATACGGATTTTGTATGCAAGATCTAGTCAATTATAATTTCTGCCATATTTAATCCTGGTAGTGTTCGGTCTGGTTTCTTATTAATATTTCATGTAAGCTCTTTGTGCTGATTTTTGTCCGTAACAAGATGTTTTTCATGAAATTCCAAGAAGCCAATTTAAGACGAGTAGTGAATGAGATGCTATAACTCGATATTTTACTAGCGCAAGAATATGAAAACAATTCAATAGATAGTGAGTGGTGGCGTCTTGTTAGCGTTCCAGGCTCGAATTAAAATATAAAATGTATAAAAGTAAAAAACGGTCTAGATCGCTAGGAAATTTTGTTAAAGAAAGACGGTATTAAAAAAACAGGTCAAAACTCGAATGTTATGACTAAATTCAAATTTTTTTTAGTGCTTTCCAAGTTTTTGTTTGGTTTACTGTTTCTTATAAATACAAATCAGCTGTTCTCGCGGATACACATTTTTAATATTGCTTAAATAACTCTCAAATTCTGACAGTTCGGACAGTTGTTGCAGAAGCCGATCGCACCAACGACATACTGCACAAATTGCTTTTGTTTTCAAAGCACTGTAGAGCGTTTTTTTACTTGAACACTTGATACTGTAATAAGAATAAAAGTGAATGAAATTCCAGAGCGAACCCACCCTGAATTAACGATGTCACGAACCTTCAATTAGTCAAGAGTCTTGTTGTCTCATTATGTGCTAGAAAATCCCATAAATACTAAATATCATTTAAGCTGGCAAGTTTCCATGCATGTGTATAACATAATGTTTAATTATTTGTCACGAGAATATATTTAGGGTAAAATACGAGTTGAATAAGCCGCATAACATGGGACAAAGTCCTACTTTTTGACACAAATTACGATTTAATCTGTTCGTTTTTCGAGTTATTACCAGCGACGTTTATCCCGTTCTTTGTGCCTCAGAATGTAATTTTATAATTCCACAAATTCAATACCTCTCGCCCAATTAAATTCATTCCGAAATAAACACTTATTAATGAACTCCTCTTGTAAAATTTTCATTAAACTTTCATTGGAATTATAGCAAGGCCTCGGCCGTTATTAACAGTAATTTGAGACGTCGTCGTCGAGGCTTGTATTTCACAACGAGTGCTATCAATAAGAGGCGCTGTCGGCACCAGAGCTCGGCTTCTTGTGACTTTTCGTAATATTAACTCTCTAGCCAAGCTCGGCTTGAAATTACGGCCGTCATATAGAAGTAATACAACTCTTATGGTGCGAATGACACTCTTTAATATAAGGAAACGTTCCAGTTTTATTATTGTACACTTTACCAGATAAAAGGCCACGCATCTCCAAAAAAAATCGTTTTAGACCGCTCGTTTCCGGTCTTATCTCTCCAAAATGTTCACGATTTTGAACTCAACATCAGCATTGGCGTGAAATCAGCATTCAAAATAGCAACGGCAAATTCAATAGAACAAAATCTATTTTTATTAAAGTTAATAATATTTTACTAGAAAACGAAATTTTCTACAATTCTACAATGTATGTACAACGTGGTCAACATATTCGAAACTATAACCACAGCGTCAAAAATTTTTATTTTTTGTTTTTTAAACCAGATTATCCAAGATATTCTACTGATATTGTCTAAAATCTTTTTTTATTAAAGTACAGAGGGTCTCTTTGTAATGGACACTGCACTAGTAATAGATACTAGTCCTACATGTATTTAGCTGTTTTTATCTGTCTCAAAAGTTAAGTTAGTACCTGGTTTGACGTTAATTAAAAAATTGTAGATTGTTTTGGTGATAATGACTTTACTAGTGCGTTAATCTGATATTAGATAAGCCTTAAATATTATTCTATAACAATGTAATTCTAGAATTATTCTGGAAAAATTTTGCAGAAGTTTGTAAGACAGTGAATCACCATTTTTGTTAAACTATGGCATCACTCTATTGTCGGAATTCCTAGTAGCCTTACGCATCGATTTCAATTACTTGAAAATATACTCAAAGACAGCCTGGCTGTATCTAATGCAAGGAGAGTACTGAGAGGAGCAAATTGGCGATTGTGAGCAATAATCTAAAGCGATAAAGAAGTGTGTTTTAGTTAGTTTATTTTATAGTGGATTTTACTCGGCCTGACTACTATTGACAGTCTTACATTAGTAATAGACATCAGGGTTGTCTATTGCTGCTTATGGAGTGCTCAGTAATAGACACGTATAAAAAAATGACTAATTAAAACACACCAAAACTAATTGCTAGTCTTTATTATAGATATTATAGGAATGTTATTAGTTAATAATAAAAAATATAAAGCTAGACAATTTTTCTCGTATTTAGAAGATGATATGCTAAATGCCACGAAGACTGTAAAAATGGCTGTTAAGTAAAATACAAACAAACAGCTCGTTTTTTTAAAAAAAGATTTTAAGTTTGGTTTGCTTCGTCTAAAAATGAAACTGTCTGCAGAATTATCTGAAGCAGAAGAGAAGATGTGAGCTACATAGATACTTAATGTGGCTCAAAAGGGATTTCTGGTGCATAAATCTAAATTACAGTTATCTGAAAATATTTTAAATACAGCAAAAAAGACTTGTTTTTGCAGTTTTCGAAATAGCGAGCTGTTTTCTTTTAATAGAAGTAGGTACTTTAGATTCAGAAACTGAATAAGACAAAATTACGGCGACTTTCAAAGAAACATACGAAGTTTTTGAACAAAGATAACTAAAATAATTGTAGCAATTTCCGGAAAGTTGTGAATTCAATTCGAAATTTCAATTCTTGCAATACAATAACATTTGATTCCTGCGACAATCCCGATTCTGGAACTTATCCAATTGCCACCAAACTGAAATTTTCTGATTAAAACTAAAAATTCGTATTCTCATTATAGGACAGAAAAACAGATGAGCTTTGTAATTTAAGGAAATATTTAACTAAAGTAGAGAAATGTGGTGGAAATATTGGTAACCTTTTGAATTTTATAAACTTTGATACAATTTAAAACCAGACTTTGATAGACATTAACGTGTTAATTATGTAGATAATTTTATAATTTAGACAGAGATTAAAAAAGACCCTAGTGAGTGAAATTCAATAGAAGAATGTTGATAAAAACAGACAATTGGACGTAGCCAAGAGTAGGGAAAAGAAGTTCAGAAGAAAACCTAATAAACAGTTTCTGTCAAACTCCAAGAAAGGGATTACATTATTTTTTTGCCATGTTGGGAAATCTATGCCAGGAAGAAAGAGCAAAAGAATTGAAAAGTTTTAACTTTTTTCAAAAAGTGTTTAGCTTTTCTTAAACACCTGAAAATAAAACATCAAATCAAAAAAAAATTATTTTCTTAGAAATAGTTTTTAGTGAAAAATATAGAAAATATTATGATAATAAAGTAAGAAAGATATTCACCTCCAAAGTAAAAAAAAATAACAAAATTAAAAGTTGTAGAAAAATGTTCTGAAATGTCCTGAAGAGTTCTGAAATAAATTACATTTAAAACGAAAGGAAGTTTAGAAGAAAATCCAATAAGCAGTTTCTGTAAAACTCCAAGAAAGGGATTAAACTATTTTTTTTGCCACGTCTGGAAATCTATGCCAAGAAGAAAGAGAGTAAAAGGATTAAAAAGTGTTTAATTTTTCTTAGAACACCTGAAAGTAAAACACCAAAACAGCAAAGACTAATTTTCTTAGCAGTAGTTTTTAGTGAAAAATATAGAAAGTATTACGATAATAAAGTAAAAAAAAATAGTTACTTCCAAAGTAAAAAAAAATGCCAAAATGAAAAGTTGTAGAGAAGAGTTCTGAATCTGATACAAATCTGGATTTAATGATGACAACGAGCAAACATTACAACTATAGTGACAACAAGCGCAAGATTTTGGAAGCTCTAAGAAGTATTAATTGAAAAATAGAATCTTATTTAGTACCTAAAATGTTTAAAAATAAATAAAAAAATACACTTCTAAATGTGTTTATTACTAACTTTAGGCTTGTTCATTACTAGCTCATCAGTGTCTGTTTTTATAAATTAATTATTTATGATTCCCCAATTGTATTGATTATTTCCGGAAATTTTTTGAGTGTAATTTCTGCCACGTCTTAATTACACATCACGCAATGAACTGCAATTACGTTGCAGAGATTGCACGAAAATAAAATTTTAGGGATCATAAATGCACGAAGGCAAATTCGGTAAGAAAATCGAACAGCAAAATAGAAAAATTTTAATTTAAAATTTTTTAGATTAAAAAATTAAGAACAAATTATGTTAATAGAGAGAGAAAAATAATTCAATTAATCAATAATTTGAAAAAAATGGTTCAACAATATTAAGGTTTGATAACAAATAAGTAGAAAAGCGTACTACTGAATACTGGTAGTTTTAATAATGTAAAATACCGAAAATCTTTGATTCTGCAGCAGCTTTTACTGTTTAGAAAAGTAAGAAAATGTTATTAAAAAAATTTCTAATTAACTTCCACTTATTACTTTTGTCTTGTAGCATATATATGTTAAAAATCTAATAACGAACCTATCTTTTGACAAACAAGTACTAAGTAGTGTAAGCTGCGATGTCTCAATGCCGAGTGCTTTCCTTACTCCGGTTAGTTCAGATCCATGGCTGTTTCTGTATCCTATATGCCTTTCTGTCTTTTTATTTTCATAATTTTACCTATTTTTTAAATCCTAATTACGCCCCTGATGGTTTTGGACAGTTTATTTTGATAAAATTTAATTATCAATTGCTAAAAAAGTGTAATTTTGTACACTTTATAGGTAAAAGCCCTCGTACACACTTAAAAAATCATTTCACTGGCTTTGCCTTGAACCTGACCGCTCGATCTGCAGCGGCTACTTTCTCTCTCCTGCTGTTCCACTGCTAAAGACTGGTTCGGCCGGCCTCAGCCGTGACCTCAGCAGGATTTCGCCAAACTCGAAAATGTAAACAAAACCGTGTTTACAGATTTGATCCAATTAAACAATGTATTCATCTGATCCCCGCAAGGCTTTTCTATGTTACACTGATCTGATTCGCATTGATTTTTGCAAATTTTATTCAGCGTCTGTCGTTATGGTCAATGATCCCTGGCATACGGAAGCACACACCATTTATATCCCCAATTTCCCTCCCACGCGTCCGCCCCTGTATTGATCCAGCTCACATGCGCTCTCTTATCAATCGGTGACTGTAACGACTCTTTGATATTCCTTCCATCAATTCATCAGCGACTCTATCGGTACAAGAACCGACGCCGAACATTTATCTCAATCTTCTTCGACTCTCTCTTTCGGTTTTCATTTTACCTTTCTCTGAGATGTGGGACGCACGCAACTAATTACTTATTTAAAATGAAAATACGATGAGTCGATGACAATTTTTATTGAGGGAATTTCAGGCGGTGGCAATTGGATAAGTTCCAGAATCGGGATTGTCGCAGGAATCAAATGTTATTGTATTGCAGGAATTGAAATTTCGAATTGAATTCACAACTTTCCGGAAATTGCTACAATTATTTTAGTTATTTTTGTTCAAAAACTTCGATTTGTAGAAAGTGATAAAACGAAAAAATTTATATCACTTGGAGAAAGCAAAAATTAAAATTCTTGACTGAAATGTTTCAGTTATGAAATTCATAAATCTTACTAAAACCTTACTGAAAAAATTGTTTCACGAAATTTTATTAATAATAAACTTAACATAATTAGCTATTCATGCAAATAAATTTCACACCGTGATACAATTATTAAAAAAAAAATGTTATGTAAGTTTTTATCAAATATTAGTTTCTCTATTATTTTCGTAATATATTTTAGATTACAAACAAGTTTTTCTATTGTAAAAATAAAACAAAAGTTTGGTGTTTAGTTACTCTAATCGATTCGACAATTTCAAGTTTCACTAGTTTTGAAATTTTGACAAACTAAAATTAGTTCACCTTTTGTTTATTTTTTGTGGTTAAAAATAAAACTTCTATTTGTTATTTATGTAAGTGCATTAATTTTAAATCAATATTCTGGCCATTTGTTTTATTTAGTGTTTATATTATAGCGTTTCTACTCTGTATATTCACTGTTTTAAATTATTGTTTTTTAATTATTTTATAAACTTAGAAACAAAAAAAAAAATTAGCAGTGCTAAATTGGAATACACTGTATAACTAAAATACTTTTTTAGTGAAAGACTTATTAATTTATAATATATAGGATTAGCCAAAAGTATGGAACCAAGCAATGGTCAACTAAACTATATTTTTTAAAAATTATTTTATAAATTTAGAAACAAAAAAAATTAGTATTGTTGAACTGGAATACAAAAGACTATAAAACTAAAATATTGTTTTAGGAAAAAATCTATTAATTTATAATATATAGGATTGGCCAGAAGTATGGAACTAAACAATTTTCGAATAAAATATAATTTTTTTAAATTATTTAATAAATTCAGAAAAAAAATTTAGCAGCACTGAACTGGAATGCAGAAGTCTGTATAACTAACATATTTTTTAGGAAAAGACCTATTAATTTATAATACATAGGATTGGCCAAAATTATGGAACCAAACATTTTTTGACTAAACAACTATTTTTTTCAAAAAAATAAATTTATTTATAACAACATTTTTTCTAAATGGAATTCTATCTTAATTTATTAATTTTATTATTAATTATTAATTAATTTATCTTCTATGAAACACCTTTTAATTTGTTAAAAAAAAGTGTTTTATGAGATTTTTTGTAGAATGATGTAAGAGACGAAAACCATTATAGATCCAATCTTTTTAAATATTTTTTTAATAATATGTAGAAACTAAAGATGATAGTTAAATAAAAGTGTTAAAAAATTTACTGTTAATAAATTTGAGGTATGAATGTGGAAGTTAATAATTGTAGAATATTTTTTAGATTACTTTTTGGCTTCTTTAAGGCAGTTTAGTACTCATTACTTGGCCAAAAATGAATCGAGATATTATTTAAAACAACAAAGAAATCTGATCTAGTACTGTTTCTAGAATATTACAAAAATGTATTTAAAAAAAATGTTTAAAATATTAATCTGCTAAATTGTTTTTGTTGAAAACAAGGCTGTAATACCACCCAGATTTGTTACTTATTTACCAGAAGAGTTTTATTTTTGGCATTGTAAATTAAATATCTTTTCTTATGTCTTACCATCCTGCTTTTTGTTATAAACTTTTAATTTTTAATAATAAAAGCTGTGAATTTGCTTTTGATTGTACAGTAACTACAAAGTTTTTTTCAGTGAAATACTAAAACTTCGTTTTTAACAAGAGAATTGTTTGTTAATTTGATAATTTTAATTTATTTTATAATTTTTCTAACATTCTATGAATACCGCTTGATTAGATTTCTTTATTATTAATTTGGTAATAAATGTAAAAGAGAGTAATACTTAGTTATTATTACTACAGCGCCGTCAATTGAAAAAAAATCAATTAAAAATCGTTTAAAGTTTGTCAACTAAAAAATTTTCTTTGTTATAATTATTAGGTTATTTTACAGTGTACCAACCAATAAGGCAGGCGCCCTATAAACTTGTACCTTAAATAAAGTTGTCGTAGAGTAAAATTAACTTACCGCACTTTAATTTAGGAATTTAGTTATTTAAAAAATTTAGCTATTTAGGAACATTTTTTTAAAATTAAAAATAAATTTAAATATATTCAAAAACAATATTTACGTCTGAGTCACTGACCAAATTCTTTACAACATACCTACTCGTATAGTAAAATTATTTAAATAAGGATGACGATAGAAGAATAAATAAATGTACATTTTGCTAAAACAGGTTGAAATCTAAAACCGTATAGATTGTTTACAAATTTTTGTATTTCGGAAAAAAATTGACAAAAATGTATAAAACCTAGATTACTTATTGTAAATCGATTTTTACCTTGTAAACCAATGCAACAAAATTTTTTTTGTAATTTGATTTTGAATCGATTTTTTGCAATGATCTGTACGTTTCTCTATTCTAGCATAATCAACAAGTACTGATTAAGTTGGCAGTATTGAACTGTCACAAAAAATTGACTATTCTGACCAACATCAAATTCAAATTTGACATTTTTTAATTTAATAATATTGTTTGTCTCTGTTTAACACATAATCTATATTACATACATAGAAACATATACAACATTGTGTTAAATAGAGACAGACAACGGCATGTAAATTCAAAATAGAGTGTAAGTTATCACTAGTTGTTCCTAAAATTTTGTTAAAATAGTTTTTAAATTAGAACATGACAATTTTTTGCAATGGGGTACTTTAAAAAGTCTACAATAAAATTAATAGATGGCAATATTCCCTGGACTCAACGTACATCTAATTTTAACAAATTTATCCTGAAGTTGTTGTAGATTTTATATGTTTAAACAACACTGCATTCGGGTTGTGGAACGTCTTTTAAATACAGATAATGTTGCAAAAACAAAACCTGATCAACTTTTCACTCTTACTAAAGATGTGGAAAATATTTGTAAAGAAGCTTTTTTTGCAGAGAGGTTTTACTTCTTATTAATTCTGAATACACTTAGTGCTGTATTTAATAACCTAAAACAACGAGTTAAGGAATGAATTGAAAATAAAAGTGTATATTTTGAATCAAATCTTTACATTTTGTTTCTGGTTGTCTATTTGCATTATGTTCTTTTGTATTATTTAATAAAATTAATGTTGTTGAAAATGAATTAATTATAAAATTTGATTTGGTATTTTTTTGACAGGTGTAAGACGTAATCTAAATAGGTAACTATAAATCGACAACATAATGACAAAAAAAATTCTAGTAACTTTATTGCCAACTCAATCAGTACTCGTTGATCACAGTTTTTTGTAATTCGATTTTGAATCGATTTTTGGAAACGATCTGTACGTTTCTCCGTTATAATATATAACGTTATTTAAAGAATTTGACTTTTTATTGCAAATTCAGGCAATAATTATAAACTTGGTAACATTGTTAAAGAAAAAAAATGAAAAAGCACTCATTTTTTCGATTTTTAAAGTTTTAAATTTGAGAGACTTGCCTTAAGTTTGTGCATTTAGCCATTTGGTGTTTAGTTCCGTGTAAGTTTAATGTGCCATTAACCTAATATTCAAATTAGCGCAGGTAGTGAGTTGACGGCACCATGTGTAACAAGAAAACTTGTCTATTTTGCTTTCGCTATAATTAAACAAAAATCCCCTTCAGGTAAGCCGAGTACATTTCTCTATGGTAGCATCTGTCGTCGCAATTTGTCGGAAACGCGGTCTGTTCAACAATCAGACCGAAAACACAAATAAAACCGAAATTTCACCTAAATCACTCGTATCAGACTTTTCGGTGATTTCGAAGTAAAAGTTTCGATCGATTGCGAAAGCTGATAACAATTCCAAGCGTCTTTTTTTAACTTAATGACAATTTCTCAATTGAATCCCAAACGCTCGTTCTTTTGTAACATTTTAATACAATTGCACCGATTTATGGATCGTCAATCAACAATGCAACTCTCCAATTAACTCTAATGGCTTTCGAATAAATTATTCGTTGCCACATGCCGATTTTCTGATCGGGGGATTTACATACAATGTCAAAGTCGGCCACTGGACCTGGGATCTATTTACATTACCTTAATTAATTGAAACGAATTCTTCCAAATTAATTTCACTCAACACGATATAACAATGATTGATGATGAATTTTATTCACGAATTCGTTTACTAATTTTCTGTTTTTTTTTTAGGTAGGGACGGAAATAATTCAATTTCTTTTGATTTATTATTGGAAGCACACTAATTGGTAAGTAAACTTTTTTCTTTTGTAAATATTTACTTTTCCTACGCACAATGAAACAATAGAAAATAATCGATTATTATGGGAAACTTTCATTCAATTTCTTCCTTTGTTGGTAACTACAAAACCTATAATTTTTTATTATACTTGTTGTTTTATTTATTAACAGTTGTAAGGACCTGTGTAAAGTTTGTCTCACAAAGTTGTTCTCAAATATTTATTTAGGATGATACACAAAAAAGTTAGTTTATTTTTAAAGAGTCGCTCCATATATAGTTATATAGAACACTATAAATAGAACTCAAATCTCGGGTTAAGGTACAATAAATAACAATCAATAATAAGTTTTATATTTGACATTTGTGACAATAAACAATGATAATTTTTGTTTTTTATATTAATTTTAAATTATTAAAGTATAATAGACTTTAACCTAAAATATACATAAAATATTAGTTGATGAAAACGCACTATTTAAGATCATATTTATTTCATTGTGTTGAGAAGATCATCTACTGCTTTTGATACAAGATAAACTGTGGTGACCTAAGCAATCGACAATTGCGCTACAAATACAAGAATATGGATGCCAAGTTTCCCAAAAGAGGCGTAAGCAAACAAAAATTTGTGCAAAGTTGTTAAGATGGTAAAGCTTCTGACTTTGTACCAGATTCGTGTGGAGAAGCAGCTAATAAAGTTGCTCGTTTTCGGGGCTGTGGGGATTCTAGCAAAGCATTAAATTTCTCTCTCTATGCCAAAATGTCTTAATTACGTTGAAATTTGTTATTTACAACTGTAGAAAAACGTTTTGTCTATAAAGTCAAAACTTTGCATGTATTCAATCTCACAGGCATCTACAGTCATAGACGGAAGAAAAATACAAGATCTGAAATGCACGAAATTGAATCTAGAAAAGTTGACAATAAACAGTTCTGCAACAGAACGAACACTTTCTATGGGGTTGAGTGGTCTGACTCAATCCCATAGGTTTCAAGTTTCAAGTGAAGTCAAAAGATAGTGCTGGAAAACCAATATCTAGGAGTTTTTATAGTGTGGGTTTACTTGGTTATCAAAATCTTTGCATATGTTTTTGTGTCTTTAGAATGGATAGTTTATATGCAAAAACAGAAGGGGATACAATTTGTAAAAAATTTCTGATAAAAGCAAAAATTTTTCTAAAAGTTCAATGGCAAAAAAAAAGAAATTCATTTTTATGTAATGGAAAACTAAGAAGATGCAAGTTTTTAAATCTAAGAAAATTAATACCAGGAGCAAGAGATTGAAACAGTTTTTAAAAAAAGGTTAATGTCTCATCTGAATCGGGTGTAGAATAACTAACTTTTTATTTAGAAAAATTGAGCAACAATTCAAGAGGTTTCAATTTGTTGACAGGTGCTACAAAGTTTGCAGAAACTTTATCAAAAACGAATCAGCAAAAATACAATTTTTTAAGTACTAAATGTTGAGTTTAGGGGCAGCTTGTTAATGACGAGCTGAATCGAGAGACTGAAGACTGTTGGACCAAGTGGATCTTCTTGTTTGCAACCAACTAAGAAAGAGATCTGATGTTTCTTATAGAAAAAATTTGAAGAACCAATGTAACATTAAGAAAGATTAGGAAATAATTTATAAATTGCTTTTTTAATCTTTTTAGAAGCACATCTTTTTCAAGTGTGTTAAAAGCATTATTAATATCGACTTTGAATAATACTATTTCAAAACCGTAGTTCTTAACAAAATATGTTTTGGTAGCTTGAACTGTAGCTTTAGAGCCACTTTTAACAC
Source organism: Tribolium confusum (assembly GCA_029207805.1). Taxonomy (NCBI): domain Eukaryota; kingdom Metazoa; phylum Arthropoda; class Insecta; order Coleoptera; family Tenebrionidae; genus Tribolium; species Tribolium confusum. The sequence continues at coordinate 16,985,309 of JALGAY010000005.1, forward strand.
CAACTTCAAGCTGAATAGGTTTTGAATAATCAGCAAACTTCTTTGAAATACGATGACAACCAAGTTTTGAAACCAAACGATAAAAGTTATAACCAACAGCAATTAGACTACAGCCACTATCTTTTTTGGATAAGGCACATAAAGATGCTTCATACAAAAAAAATTATTTTACGATTTGCTTTATCGGAGAACAAGAGGTTACAAAGGCTGTAACAATAATTGTTGGTCTTCTTCTTCTATAGACTTGTGTTTCTTCTTTTTGCAAGTCTTTTAGAAGTTGCGGTCTTAAGCACCTTCAGGCAGCTGCTAAACTATTAAGAAATGACAAATTTCGAAAAAACTTTATAAAGACTCTCCATATAAAAAAGGAGAAATTTTCTGATTTACTTTGACGGAGAATTAAGAGGCTACAAAGGCTGGTAAAGTGGGACAATAATTGTAGTCCTGCTTTTTCTATAGATTTGCCTTTCTTTTCTTCACAAGACTTTTAGAAGTTGCGGGCTTAAGCACCTTCAGCTAGCTGCTAAATTATTAAGGATTGACAAATTTTGAAGAAGCATTATAAAGATGCTCCATACAAAAAAAGAGTAATTTTTCGATTTGCTTTGTCGGAGAACAAGAGGTTACAAAGACTGGTAAGCTGGGACAATAATTGTTGCCCTGCTTTTTTTAGACTTGCTTTTCTTTTCTTTACAAGTCTTGTAAATGACGCGGTTTTAAGCACCTTCAGCCAGTTGATGAACTATTAGGAAATGACAAATTTTGAAAAAGCATTATAGAGATGCGCTATACAAAAAAGAAAAAATTTTCTGATTTGCTTTGTCGGAGAACAAGTGGGTTTAAAGATTGGTAAACTGGGACAATAGTTGTTGCCCTGCTTCTTTAATAGACTTGCTTTTTTTCTTTTCGCAAGCCTTTTAAAAGTTGTGGTTTTAAGCATCTTCAGCCAGCTCCTGAACTATTAAAGAATTTTAAATTTTGAAAAAGTAAAGTTGCTTTATACAAGAAAGGAGTAATATTACGATTTGCTTTGTTGAAGAAGAAGAGGTTACAAAGGCTAGTAAGCTGAAATAATAATTGATTTTTTGCTTCTTCTATAGACTTGCCTTTCTTCTCTTTGCAAGTCTTTTAGAAGTTGTGGTCTTAAACACCTTCAGCTGTTGAACATTTAGAAAATGACAAATTTTGAAAAATCATTTTGAACTTTTTCTTCGTTAACCATAAAAGTTACAGAATTTTTATCTGTTGGTTGAGGATATTTAAGATTAGGAGACGGTTTAGGATGCTATTACCTGCTAAAAAAGCTAGAATCCTAATTTCTTCTTGGATATCTTCATCATTTAGTTTAGTTCCGCTGATTTTGTAGGATGGTTTATTGTAGTTAAATGCCTTTTTAATAAGCTCTGAAATTTGATATAAGTTAGGTACAAATTAATAATTAATTATTAGTTTTTATAATAATGAGCAATCAAAACGATTTAGTGGGCAATGATGGGAAACTTTTCTATAGTTTTTAAACCTTGTGGGGCTAACTTCACACAGGTGTTGTAAGGTCTGACTGAGCCAAAGTGCAACACTCATATAAACCCTTTTTACTCTTTCTTACAAAATAAACAAACTTTTTTGTATGTATCATCCTAAATAAATATTGGAGAATAAAAAAAATCGTATCACGTAAAGTTCGGTTTATTGTGACTCGAGGCGTTGTTTGATTTCGATAAATCAGAGCAGTGTAATTGACCGAATCTTAATTAAATCGTAAAGTAAATTTCGATAAGAATAACAATCGAAGGGTTGTAAATCGAGTTAAATTCGTATGTTTAATGTGGGCCTTTAACAAATTAAGCTCAACTTTGAAATTAATCTGCGAGCGTTTTCATCTGCTAATAAAAAAATCTGTTTGAAGTTAGGGTAAAAATCCAATATTTCAAGTTGAAAAGAATTTTTAATATTTGTAAAATAGTATTCCACAGAAAATTGCTGAGTCTCTTGGAGAATTTTGATATTAAATTAAACAAGGGATATAAATGGAGAAACACATCGTGAAATGCTATGATTGCCCCTTTTTACTTATTGCTAATATTTGGTAAGAGCTTCACGCTCTGTTAGTTTATTCGATTCGATGATTCTCTTCATAATCTAATCCAATCCACAAAACCGAATTCGGATGTTTCCTCCTAAAGACTTACGGTAAAAACCTTGTTAAACAATAAACCCTGGTCTTGGAAAAACTTATCGACTCTCTCTTAACACACGCCAAAGTCGTCCCGAATCTCTCTCCATACATTATTCATATTCGAACAATTTCACTAATGACGTAAGAAGAGCAATGAATCATTCCACTCGTTTCGATAACAACAATAACATAACCATTTGTTACGTTATCATTGTTCTTTCGGAATTGATGCACTGTGAAACAAAGACCTACTTCTTCTAACAACCAAAGACATCAATAATCTTTATTGTACTGATTTAATGCCTCTCACATACACACAAAAATTTTCACCACACTTTACTAATTAAAAAAGAAACCAATTAACACTCAATGGATTTTTAAAGGCAAGCTCTATACAAATGTCAGATAGGAAAAACAATGTTTTCTCAGATTTAGCAAGAATTATTACATGGAAGGTTTGCTTCTTAAAAATCAAAATATATTTACATTATACAAATAAAACTGTATAATGGATCGGATAAAATCTTCCTAAACCACAAGATATATTTAAATAGAAATATTGAATGATCCCACAGTTTTAAGCAAAAATAATATTTTTATATATAAAAGTTTTGTTTCTTAAAAAGTATGTCCATCATAATAATAAAACTGCAAGGTTAATCAGACAAAACCTTTCTAAATCGTGTTCACAATATGATTGTATTTCAATATCAGTCTGATTTTTTTTTTAAATTTCAGCGTGAATTCTAATATGTTCTTTTATATAATGATTGCTTGTTTCTTAAAAAAAAACCAGCAAATTATACCTTATAAGGATATGAGACAAGATAGATCGGATAAAAATTTTCTAAACTGTATTTACAACATAACTACAGGGTCCCAAAAAAAAAATTTCATCTAGTTACCTTTGAAATTATTTTACATGTTAAATTTATTGTGCCGCTCTACTCTTTAAGTTTGAACTAATTTATTCTGTCACCTATCAATCAAATGTCAATTCAGATTTGAAGTTTGGCAAGGGGACTTTGACCTTTAATGAACATCCAAAACAGGAAAACTTTTTCTTTAAAAATTGCCGCTTGTAGAGAGATCGAATATATGGGGTTTTTCATTTTTCTTGTTACAACCTTAGTGACATTACTAGGTTTCGAAATTTGGTTTTACGGGGAAGTGGACGACAAGGCAAGAAAAAAAAAAAAAAAAACTGTTTTATGAGGCCAACGTTTCGAATCCTTTATTGATTCTTCTTCAAGGCTGGAATTGATTTAATTTAGGGTTACTTAATATACATAGGTTATTTACCTCCTAATAAATGTCAGATTTGTTTGGCATGGTACCAATTTGTCTCGGCCAGTGGTCGCCGGAAGAATGAAAAAGACAAGACATATGAAGTTGGTATTAACCTACCACTGATCCCGCCAATTTGGTACGCATGCCCCTCGTCATATTTAATCATATAAAATAAAATTAAAATTCCCTAAATTAAGGCTAGGTCTAACCGCTGGTTTAGGTAAAATGTAAACAATAATATAACCTAAAAATTTTTAACAAAGTAAAACAGATTAAAAATATTAAAATAAACATCTAACCACATATTAAGCTAACAAACTTTTATATTAAAATTATTCTAGGCTAAAATTAACTTTATTTTATCACATTATATCACAGGTGTTGGTGGAGAGTATCACAGATCACAGGTGGATAATTGTTAGCATATTTTTTAAGTTTGACACAATTGGGACTAAATGAGAGGTATTTATTTCTGTTTATTGGTGTGTTTATTTAATAGTATGTTGTAGATGCTGCTTAAGTTGTTTGTGTCACTTCGGATATTGACTGTGTTGGGGGTACAAGTTATATGGATCATCTCGCTAATATTTCGCTTTGTTAAGATGTTTTCACGGTCTAAAATTTCTACTTTGTCGAAATTAAAATGGTGTCCAACATTGAAATGATGTTCTGCAAGTGCAGTTTTTTCTTTTTTATTTAAGTTAACTATTTGGCAGTCGTATTGATGTTGTTTGACTCTGTTTTGGATGTATTGTTTCGTTTGACCTATATATGATGCATTACAATTATGGCAAGGTATTTTATAAATTAAGTTGGATTGTAAATTAAATTTATCGCGGTCTTTGAGTCTCGTATAGAATTTGTTTGTTAATGAGCTGTTGTAATATCCAAATTTGCAACCTAAGTCCTTGATGTTTTTTTTTTACAATCCAACTTAATTTACAAAAACATCAAGGACTTAGGTTGCAAATTTGGATATTACAACAGCTCATTAACAAACAAATTCTATACGAGACTCAAAGACCGCGATAAATTTAATTTACAATCCAACTTAATTTATAAAATACCTTGCCATAATTGTAATGCATCATATATAGGTCAAACGAAACAATACATCCAAAACAGAGTCAAACAACATCAATACGACTGCCAAATAGTTAACTTAAATAAAAAAGAAAAAACTGCACTTGCAGAACATCATTTCAATGTTGGACACCATTTTAATTTCGACAAAGTAGAAATTTTAGACCGTGAAAACATCTTAACAAAGCGAAATATTAGCGAGATGATCCATATAACTTGTACCCCCAACACAGTCAATATCCGAAGTGACACAAACAACTTAAGCAGCATCTACAACATACTATTAAATAAACACACCAATAAACAGAAATAAATACCTCTCATTTAGTCCCAATTGTGTCAAACTTAAAAAATATGCTAACAATTATCCACCTGTGATCTGTGATACTCTCCACCAACACCTGTGATATAATGTGATAAAATAAAGTTAATTTTAGCCTAGAATAATTTTAATATAAAAGTTTGTTAGCTTAATATGTGGTTAGATGTTTATTTTAATATTTTTAATCTGTTTTACTTTGTTAAAAATTTTTAGGTTATATTATTGTTTACATTTTACCTAAACCAGCGGTTAGACCTAGCCTTAATTTAGGGAATTTTAATTTTATTTTATATGATTAAATATGACGAGGGGCATGCGTACCAAATTGGCGGGATCAGTGGTAGGTTAATACCAACTTCATATGTCTTGTCTTTTTCATTCTTCCGGCGACCACTGGCCGAGACAAATTGGTACCATGCCAAACAAATCTGACATTTATTAGGAGGTAAATAACCTATGTATATTAAGTAACCCTAAATTAAATCAATTCCAGCCTTGAAGAAGAATCAATAAAGGATTCGAAACGTTGGCCTCATAAAACAGTTTTTTTTTTTTTTTTTTCTTGCCTTGTCGTCCACTTCCCCGTAAAACCAAATTTCGAATTTAATAAAAAAATGGACGTAATCCACCAAAATAATTACTAGGTTTACTCGTTTCCCCTATTTGCTATAGCGGCATTTTTTATTTTACATGGGAAATTCACAGGCGACTAGATGAATTTTTTCTTTGGGGCCCTGTATATTTAAATACAATTATTGAAAGTTTTTTTAACTTAAATAAAAATCATATTTTTAAAAACAAAAAGTTTTTTTCTAAGAAAAAGCACTAAGTATACATCTTAAGAATAAGATTGCAAGATGGATCGGATAAACCTTTTCCAAACCATTTCCACAAGTTATCTACATCCAAATAACAATGTGGAGAGTTTTTTTTAGTTTGGAAGGTTTGTGTCTTTTAAATAACAACAAAACATGCATTATAAGGATAAGTTTGTAAGAAGCATTAAATAAAACTTTTTGAACCTTGTATACAACATATTTTTGTATAACCTACCATACAGAAATTAAACAAAATTAGCTACAAAAACTCACATTTTTCATTTAAATACATATAAGAAAATGATCCTAATTAGTTTGTTAAAATTCATAAAAATTAGAAAAATACAGAGCTACGATACACGTGAAATAATAGAATTAAAAAATAAATGGATTAAGAAGAAGTAGAAATTTTTGAGTAAAACGAACTAGTTTTTTTGAAAAAAATTAATAATGGGTAGTGCTTCCTTTTTTTTTTATTTTCTGACATGTTGGGACATTAATTCAATCGAATTGTTTATATTTTTTCCAAACCACATATTATATCTGATTTTATAATGTTTCACGCATTTCAATAAGTGATTGAAGTGGTCAGAGTAAAAAGATTAAATTAGCGTTATAAAATAACTTTTTTATTTTTTTATTTATACCGGGTCATTTTTAAAATTATTAGTTAGAGTGTGCTGTGGATTATTTTTTGTAGTTGGCAGTGACAGTATATACAGTAATAGAAAACAGAGGAAACAAGACGGCGAAGCGATACGCGTCTTCTTCACCTGCTACTTATAAAAACTGTTATCGAATACTCTTTCTACAAGCTCCCTCCTTCCTCAGAAAACGCGCTACGTACGCGCTACTCTTCTATTCTTTCTAGTAAAAGAATTTTTTTTAATTATGTGACACTTTTATGACATAAATGTTTCATTTGTTTATTCAGTTTCGCCAACCAACGTTAAAGCGTGGCCTATTCCAATTAATAATTTAAAAAATGACCCGTTATAATACAGGTACTGGTTTCGAAAGGCTCAACAAAGTTGTGGTAGCGTGAACATTTGACAAAGCAAGTTTTACTCTGGTGGCGTATTTATGTCGGACTCCACAGACTTTAAAGTCTATCACGTGGTTACTCTGCTTGTAGGTCCTGATAGTAAGAAGTAACTCTATCAGTCATCTTTATTAAATTATCACTCAAATTACAAATAGTTAGAAAAAATGTGGAAACTTATTTTAAAAACAATACATAAATTTTATCAAACAATTTTGTTTTAAAATTAAATAAACTAGATTTAGACACACTATCTGTTTTAGATTTCACAAAACTGTAATTCAGCAGCTAAGAATATAAATCTTAAAATAAAGCAATTTCAATTACGTCTTTATATAAACACAAAAAAAACACATTTTTAATTATCTAAATAAAATGACAATTTAAAATTATATTTAATTGTTTATATGGAAAAGAAAATCTGTAGACACCTTCTGCTGACATTGCAAGTCTTTTAACCGGCGTTGAAATATTTGTCTAAACACGTGTGTGACATAAAAATGTTTTTCTGCTTAGTTTAATCAATTTTATCTAATCGCTGGCCCAAATATTAGACGGCGTCACGGCCATAGGGTGTCCAAGTTCTTGCACAGACCGCCAAGCTTAAAGCAGAATACCTAATTAAGAAATTCTGATGGTAACTACAATTCTAAAAACAAGTCCTAAATTCTAATTCTACTCATATATCTTTAAATTAACTGTCTATATTCTAGAACACCATTGAAAGATCTTTTTGTGTAATTTATTTGTTTACAGCTTATATAACGTTATAGATAGATAAAAATAGAAGACATTGAGAATTGGTCTTTTTAACTCTTGAAATTTATTCAAAATTGATTACAGCTGTTTCGGCATCTATGCTAACATCTGATCGAAAATTGCACGTGTTTTACTAGAGCTAACCTTTTCCTGAATGTGAAATCTAGTGAAACACGTGCAATTTTAGATCTGATGATGTCATAGATGCCGAAACAGCTGTAAGCAATTTTGAATAAATTTTAAGAGTCAAACGGACCAATTCTCAATTTCTTCTTAATCAAACAACTCTTACAATGAAGATCATCAACTTTTATGAGATAAAAATAGTCTAACTTTACAACAAAACAAGTTACGTTCGATGCTGTATCAGCTGGTATTGAAGAAAAACGCTTACAGGGAATCATATCCAGGAATCTTAGCATAACAAATTTAGAATTTGGTTCAAGTAACAACAATGAAACCAAAAATAAAGTCTACACAACGATTGAAGATCTTAGATGAAACTCTATCATCAAAATTGTCTAAGCTAATTAAAAAAAAATTAATCAATAATTAATCAAAATAAATTTTTTTTTTGATAGAGTACAATTTTGATAGAGTACAAACAACCGTATTAATTTAGCAATAAAAGTACATAGATTTTCTTAAATTCGTGTAATGTCGCTACAGTCAGAACTCTTAGAGCTACAAACTTGCCAGAAACTTTAGCGCGACACAGCTGCAATCTTTATTAGAAGCTTGGCTACTGTCTAAGACTTCGTGAGACAGCCCCAATGAGCTTTTTTGAAGTTTTTACGCTTTCTTTTGCTTTTGAATAACGACGACAATTTAAATAAAATTTAGGAAAACTAATTTTTTAAAAACAATTTAGCTACAAAATAAAATAAAATGAAGAACTTGGTAATAAATACGTACAAAAGTTTTGATCAAAATGGCGACACTACGTGTTGTCACCTGAAAAACGCAATGAAAATACACTTCTAAGAAAGTGACTTCTAAATTTTAATTATTAATTAAAATTAAAAATAATTAATTTTAATTAAATTAATTATTTGTTATGTGTCATTAGGTAAACTTTTTCACAAAACTTGATTTCAATCTATAAACTTATTGTAAGACTTTTTTTTATTTACGACACTCAATACATATCTACGTAAGACGCAGTACATGAATCTTTGTTTAGAGTTTGTAGATTTGCTAAACATTTATCTAATTACTTTAAAAAAAAACTTATAAATATTGATTTTTTCGTATAATGACTGTACTACTAGACTTCTACCAAAAATCACTACATTCGTACCTACTCGTGAAAGATTGCCAGTCAAAAACCAAAATGGTATACTTGATTGGAATACTTAACTTCGAGGCTGAACAGTGACGAAAACGACTATAACTATAAAAATTAAGCATTTTAAAAAAGGCAGCTAGGTGATGATTTTGTACTAAACAAATTAGTCGCTGCTTTGTGAAATTTTTACCTGTTAGCTACACGTGATTTTCAGAAAATTAACTTTTATTCATAACTATTTTTTAAAGACTTTTGTGTAACAAATTAACAAGAAAAGTTTCTTGAGTAGTTTTACTGTATTGTGGCATTATTATAGAATATTAAAATTAGGAAATTATTTCTGTGAATTATTAAATGTGTGAGAGTCAGACGCCATTATCTTTTTTATATTCTTTTGCCTGAGTAGTAGATTCGCGTGCGCAGTGCACTAACCACTGTGTAGAAGTATGACAAACTCATTTTTTTCCTACCGTTGTCTGTAATCGCATTTAAAGCTAAAAAAAAATAATAAAAATAACAGTAGTTTTTATGACTTATTTATCAGGTTTCGCTACAATTTTTCAGTAGAGTTTAAGGTCTTCAAGTAGTTTCTCAGCGTGTGATTTCGATTTGTTGCATTTGTGCGTTATCAATTTGGAGCATATTACATATTCAAGAGGACAAATCTGAATCACTAGAGGGCAAAGCTTTCAGCCGGTAGGGTCAGAAATTGAATTCGTATCTGGGGAAGCTTTCAAAGTTGATGATGGGTTCTGATTTAGATTAGTATATTACATTATCGAGGGACTCCTGACAAGTAATCGCATCAGAAACGATGCAGCCGTTCGGAAAGAAGTAAATTACGTCTAACAGCGTCATCACTCGCTTGAAAATGTCAGTTACCGGCATAAGTGATATTCTGGGTGTAGTGTCTCGTTTACGATGCAAACCTTTTGATTGTTTTATGCGATCTGCATGAGAATAACTTGATGTCAACTGTCGACGACGTGCTCACTCGTTTTCCCATCAACACACCTCCTCCGGCTTGACTTGCCGAGTGCCTTGTTAAAACGTAATTAGACCGAAAATTAATTTACGATTCTCCAACACCAAATTGCGAAATGATACACACACTCAAGTATTTTTCAATCAAATTTCTCCGCAAACGAATTTGCATTTGGGGCCCGTTCGGTCGTTGAATTGACCAATTTTGCTCTCTGGGAACGAGCCAACAAAACTAATTTTTTTAATTGGCTGCACTTGTGCCCGCTCGTTTCAGGCTAAAATATGCAAATTATATCATACGGCGTACAGGACTGGCGCTAGTAAATACACGGAATTAAATCCAACATCTATCTACATAATAAAGAGCCGGGGCAAGTTCAGAATCATCAAATCAAAAAGCTCGGGAAACACGTTAAAAAGTCAATAAATAGCCGACAGCTCGGAATAATGGATTAAAAGGCACACATGTTGCTAAATGCACCGACACTACTTCAATCTCCACTGGATCAGGTCTACCCAAAAGGGTTTTACGAATTAAAAACCAGAATTAATTCAGGACAAGTAGAACGGATTTCGGGTTTGATTTTGATGCCTATGCATTATTCATAACGGCCAGAGATGTTTCTTTATATTTACAACAGGTCAAAGTCATACACAAAATAAATATCGCAAGAAAAATTTGTTTGCTTCATGTATCCCCAGAGAGGAAAAATACAATATTTAAGACAACAAAAATACAAAAAACTTTCAAACAAAAATTCGCGAATTTATCGCTCCTCATTCGATCTCGTGAACTCGATTTCGTCCCAGCGACATTTTATTTCCAATATGCAAATTATCTTCGTGTAAACTTTCCTCGTGATTAACTTTGAAAGTAGCAGGAATACAGCGCCGACTTCACCAGTCAATATTCAAGAGAAACTCAGAGACGAATTAATTAATCGCTGCGTCTAACTAACAAACTGTTTTGGTCTTTCAAAAATTAATTTTGTTAGAGTAGCAATAATGATAATGGTGTGAGTCAGAAAGGATGTAGCGAAGCGTGTATCAAAAAATAATAACTTCTGTCAACTTTTTTTTTCTAGGAGGTATAATGTTCAACCCGTTGTTTTTTAAAAAATAAATCTAGCCAGAAATGCAATGCGGCTTACACAGTAAAAACGGTTTTGTTTCTTTGTTAAATACAGTCGGCATAATTTGTTAAATTAACAAATTAAATCTGACTTGACCTGACCTAACTACTAAAAACACTTTAAAGATTTCTTGTTTTTTAAACTCTAATTCTTCTTTTTTATGTATTTGCCTTTCTTATTTTCTCTGCTTGGTGCTTGTATAGATCTTTTTTTGTAATTTTTTACTTCATTTTTCTCTGTTCTTTTGTTTTTTACTGCTATCTTTAGTAGAATACAGACATTTTCTTTGTATTTTGGTAGGTATGCTACATCTGTCTATGCTGTTTAATAATTTTATAAATGATTTTATTATTATAAAAATTTTTTTAACAGCAAAACCATGAATTCAAACATTTTAACAATAATTTTTTTGTTATAAGAATTTTGCTGTTAAAACCCATTTTTTCTGATGAATTATGGCCAAATTTTCTTGATTTTGTTTTTTAATAAAGAATAGTTTTGCATTTGTTTATTGTTTTAAAGTGCTTTGAGCCATTCTGTTATTTTTTGCGAATTAAATATACAATTAGTGATATTCATTTTTGTTGTATCTTTGGGCTACTGTAACAATAATCGTTGTAGAATAGTCTGAAACAAAGGTCCAGGAAGCCGAATTTGCATAAAAACCGGCACCACGATCTTGTAAACAGTGACAGGAGGTCTTTGACAATGGAACAAAGTGAGGAATGCCTTTAGCACAGTCCAAACATGGGGGTACACTCAATTCGATGATGTATTCTATTGTTTCCGCCTTAATACTGTCATATAACAAGCAATAGGGTGTGGTCATTAATAATCACGATCTTCTCTCGTCATGTACACCTGAAGCGACGATAATTAATTGTGATTTTAACGTGTGTCTAGGGACAGGACGTAAAAAACTTTTTTTATGGTAGGGGCTAAAAAAAGACTATCAACTTTAATAAATATAAATGGGCGACACGAAAATGCTTCATGTTTCATGGAAATTAAATTGGATAATCGTATGAAACGACTGGAGGGTTAATTGTGTTGTAAATATATGATGAAGTGTATTGGAAATTGTCTTTTGTACTTTTTGGATCACAAGTAAAGCTCTTTATCGGAAAATAAGGTTATTAATTATTTGTTTAGTTTTTAGGGAATATTAGTTTACAGAAAAGTTTCACCGTCTTATATTCAGATAACTTACTAATGAAGCTCGAACCTTTCAGCTTTCAGTTTTATTTTTTTACTGTCAATATTGTGACGCGAACGACTCAATTCTAAGAAGCGGTGAATCAGAGTATCGAGTATGTGTTGTGGACCGCTCACTTCTAGGAACTGAATAGAACTTCGAGTATTATTTACGTTTTGAATGGGTTTATTTATTCTTGTTTACGTCGGCATTGTTTGTCGCTATTGTGATTGAATTCCAATCATCTTGCCGAATTGAAATAATTCAGGAGAAACGCGAGAAAATACTCGAAAGTTCTGGAAAGAGTCCATACCCCTATATATATGCGAGACAGCGAGTCAGTCAGTCAGTCTGGTTTTGGGAGAGCGACATAAAGGCGAACTCCGGCGATATCCAGCGAATTTAGAAAGCGATAAATTAAAGTGTTTTGTGTTCCGTTAGTGATTTAGAATATTAGCTGTGTTAATTAGTTGTAATTAATTTGATTTGTAAATAAACTTGCCGAGAAATTATCTCCAGCTCTTTAAATCAGAAACCCACATATAATAAACGTCACACTGGTGTCAGGAGTGGGATTTAAAGAAGCTTGGTGGACAAAGAAAAGTTTATGTCTCTGGAACCTTCTGGAAGAACAACAAGAAGTCAGACAAGAACCATGGAGGAACAACTTCGTGTATTCTTCGAGAAACTAGAAAAACAACGCTTGGAAGATAAAGAAGAACAGAAGAAATTTCTGGAAGATCAAGAAAAACGAAGAATGCAAGAAAAAGAAGAAGAAGAAAAACGACGACTGCAAGAAAAAGAAGAAGAAGAAAAACGTCGAATGGAAGAGCAAGAAAGAATTTTCGAAAAATTCGATACCTTACAAGATGCTCTTAAGAAAGATGTCGAAGAAGTAAAAAAGGAATTTGAGGAAAAAGTTTTCGAAGTAAAAGAAGAAGTAAAAGAAGAGATAAAAGAAGTTAGGGAAGAATTAGAAAAGAAAGTTTTAGAATTGGAAAGTAAAATGAAGAAACTTGGAACAGGACAAATTTTAGGAAGCGAAGTAACATCGCAACGAGTAAAACCCCCAACTTTCGATGGTCAGTCTTCGTGGTCAATGTATAGGAGGCAGTTTGAAGCAGCGGCGGAGATAAATTGCTGGAATGATGAAGAAAAAGCCACAGCTCTGGTGTTAGCACTGCGAGGACCAGCTCTCCAGCTGCTTCAGAATGTATCTGATCGTGATCAGAAAAACTATCACGCAGTGGTCAACGCCTTGGAATTGCGCTACGGAGACCAGCACATGGACAGAGTATACCAAATGATGCTTAAGTCCCGACATCAGAAAAGCAACGAAAGTTTGCAAGAATATGCCGCGGAAATAGAAAGATTGGTTAATTTAGGTTATCCTTCCGCACCTGCAGACCTTCGCCATGAGATGGAAGCCAGCGCATTTATTGATGGTTTAAGAGATGGCGATTTACGACGTTATCTACGTCTACATAGATATAAAACCTGTGCTGACGCGCTTATCCACGCGTTAGAATATGAGGCGGCAAATGAAGACTTTTCACGACGACCAGCTCAACGCGTGCGATTGATGTCCGCAGAGGAAACTCCAACAAATAATTGCTGCTGCGAAGAACTGAAGAGTATGTTGGAAAAGATGCAGCAGACACCAGCACGCACTGGAGGACGGCCTAAGTGTTATGGTTGTGGTAAGATAGGCCATATAAGAAGGGATTGCCGCCAACGGGGAAGGTCTGAGGATGTAAGGAGGGGTCAGGAAGATGTCACAGGCCCCTCAATTTCCCGGCATCAGGAAAAACTAATTTCAGCTAGCACTTTGGGGCGTGTGCTAGCTGATACGCCCAAAGCCCCTAGGATCATCTCCGTCTCGCAGCTAGGAAAAGGAAATGATAGTCTGTTGCTGGATGGACGAATCAACGGTCGAGACACCAAGATGACGGTTGACACGGGAGCAACACTTTCTCTAGTGAGACGGGACATGCTGGAAACATCTCAAAATATCTACATGACAAGATGTAACTTCGTTTTGAAAACCGCTACTGGTGAAACAGCACAAGTACATGGAGAAGCTAATGTCAAACTTGAGATAGGACCATTCAATATTGTACACCGAATGGTTGTAGCTGAGATAGTTGATGAAGTGATCTTGGGTTTGGACATTATGGACAAATATGGATTTGTGCTGGATATTAAGAACAGGATGTTACAAATGGGAAACGAAGAAATCTTGTTACATTCTGCGACCGCTTCATCTGACCATGTAAACATCATCGTCTCAGAATCAGTTCGTGTCCCCGGCAATTCTGAGAAAATTGTGCTGGCAGAGTTGGAAAAAGATCCTGGGGGATACCGAACGGGAGTTGTTGAACCGGACATGACGAAATTCACGAATGTGACACACAATAAACAGATCTTGGTAGCTAGAGCACTCGTTGAGGCTGGTGGAAAGATTCCTATTCGCATAGCCAATCTCAGCGAAAATCGAGTTACGTTGCAGAAAGGGGAACAGATTGGCTTCTTTCAGCCTGCATTACGAGTTGTTCGTTGTGAAGAAAAGGACAACAAGAGTTACCAGGAAGGAGAAGGTAAAAATAACCCGGAATTGGAAAATTATTTTCTGGAAGAATGGCAACACTTATCAGAAGATCAGAGGAAAGCAGCCACTGCTTTTATTCGAAAGGAACAAGACATTTTTGCAATAGGGGACAAGATTACGGGAAGAACTAATTTGGTACAGCATCGAATTAATACGGGATCAGTACAACCTATTCGTCAGCCCCCGAGAAGACTCCCCTTTGCGAAACAGGAAGAAGTGGCTCGAATGATCGAAAAAATGAAAGAAGATGGCGTCATTGAAGATTCGTCAAGTCCCTGGTCTTCACCAGTTGTACTAGTAACAAAGAAAGATGGGTCAACTCGTTTCTGCGTTGACTATAGACGGCTCAACGAAGTAACGAAGAAAGATAGTTACCCACTTCCACGCATCGACGATACACTGAGCATGTTAGCTGGTTCCCAATGGTTTTCTACTTTAGACTTGAAGAGTGGGTATTGGCAGGTTGGAATTCACCCTGAGGATAAGGAGAAAACTGCCTTCTCGACTGGAACTGGGCTCTACCAGTTTAATGTTATGCCTTTTGGACTTTGTAATGCGCCAGCTACGTTCGAGCGGCTAATGGAACTTGTCCTTCGAGGGTTGACTTGGAGAACTTGCCTTGTGTACCTTGATGATGTGATGGTTATTGGGAAAACTTTCGAAGAACATCAAAGTAACCTGCAAGAAATTTTCAGCCGATTGCGAAACGCTCGTCTTCAACTTAACCCTAAAAAGTGTTGCCTTTTCCAAAGAAAAGTCAAGTTTTTGGGACACGTTGTTTCATCGAATGGGATACAAACTGACCCTGAGAAGACTGCAGCCGTACGGGAATGGCCCCGACCTAATGATAAGCACCAACTACGAAGCTTTTTGGGTCTTTGCACCTACTATCGCCGTTTTGTCAAAGGATTCGCCGATATTGCCAAACCTCTTCATAAACTGACCGAAAAGAAGACGCCTTTTATTTGGGACAAAGAGTGTGAATCGGCCTTCAAAACATTAAAAGTTACACTCTGTACGGGACCAATACTTGCTTACCCAAGGGCAAAAGGTCAGTTTATTTTAGATACGGACGCCAGTAATAATGGAGTTGGCGCAGTATTAACTCAAGTACAGGATGGCGAAGAGAGGGTTATCGAATATTATAGTAAGGTTCTTTCTAAACCTGAAAGGAATTACTGTGTCACCCGAAGAGAACTGTTGGCTATCGTGAACGCGGTAAGCCATTTCCACAAATATTTATACGGCCAACATTTTACAATAAGGAGAGATCATGCCGCTTTAAAGTGGCTGTTAAATTTGAAGAATGCTGAAGGTCAAACAGCGAGATGGATTGAGAGACTTCAGCAGTATGATTTTGAAATCAAGCATCGCTCGGGAAGGTCTCATCAAAATGCAGACGCCTTGTCCAGAAGACCGTGCAGAGCCGACTGCAAACATTGTAGCCAACGAGAACAAGCTGACCACCTGTGCAACCTTAGAAGGCTAGTTTTGCAACCTACTGACGGATGGACAGCTGAAGAAATAAGAACAGAGCAACTGCAAGACGATGAGATCGGACCGATTTTACAAAGCAAGGAGAACGGAAATGTAAGACCGCAATGGCATGACATTTCAAATAAGAGTCCTGCTCTGAAGGCGTTGTGGGCACAATGGGACTCCCTGAAAGTCGAAAATGGGCTGCTCAAAAGGGCTTGGGAAAGCGCGGATGGAAAGACGGTAACAATGCAGCTAGTCCTACCGAAGAGTCGTGTAAAGGAAGTCTTAAGGGAAATCCATGATGGAAGATCTGGAGCTCACTTCGGCGTCAACAAAACCTTGGGGAAGGTTCGCGAACGCTTTTATTGGGTCAATAGCCGAGAAGATGTCGCTAATTGGTGCCGGAAATGTACAACATGTGCTGCGAGTAAAGGCCCGAAAACTCGTAGCCGGGGAGCCATGAAGCAATACAACGTTGGGGCTCCGTTTGAGAGGATTGCGTTTGATATTGCGGGTCCATTTCCAGTCACCGACTCGGGCAACAAATACATTATGGTTGTTGCCGACTATTTCAGTAAATGGCCTGAGGCATACGCGTTACCAAACCAAGAAGCTATTACTGTGTCTCGTGCTTTGGTGGATAATTGGATTTCTCGTTATGGGCTTCCCATGGAAATGCATTCGGACCAAGGGCGAAACTTTGAGTCAGGGGTTTTCCAAGGAATTTGTGATCTCTTGGGTATTCGGAAAACCAGGACTACACCGCTGCATCCTCAGTCCGACGGAATGGTCGAGCGCTTTAACAGCACCATGGAAGAGCACCTATCGAAAGTTGTAGAGGCCCATCAAAGAGATTGGGATCGCCATTTACCGTTGTTTTTGTTGGCTTACAGAGCGGCGATCCATGAAACTACAAATCAAACTCCAGCCAAGATTTTGTTTGGACGGGAACTCCGCTTGCCTTGTGACCTTGTGTTTGGGACACCCACTCAAGAACCCAAGGAAGTTAGAAGCTATGTAGAGGAGCTTCAAGAGACGATGTCCCATATCCACGACTTGGCTCGAGACCGAATTGAGATTGCCAGTGACAGGATGAAGACGCGGTACGATTTGAGGGCGAATTCGGTAGGGTTTCAAGAGGGAGATTTGGTCTGGCTATTTAACCCTCAACGGAAGAAAGGGCGATGTCCGAAGCTTCAGCCGAAATGGGAAGGCCCTTATACCGTACTGACCCGACTTAACGACGTGGTGTATAGAATCCAAAAGAACCCCAGGGCTAAGATGAAGGTAGTGCATTTAGACCGTTTAGCCCCCTATGCGGGTTCAAATGACGATGAATGATTGTTCGAGACGAACAATTCTTAAGAGGGGGGTAGTGTGACGCGAACGACTCAATTCTAAGAAGCGGTGAATCAGAGTATCGAGTATGTGTTGTGGACCGCTCACTTCTAGGAACTGAATAGAACTTCGAGTATTATTTACGTTTTGAATGGGTTTATTTATTCTTGTTTACGTCGGCATTGTTTGTCGCTATTGTGATTGAATTCCAATCATCTTGCCGAATTGAAATAATTCAGGAGAAACGCGAGAAAATACTCGAAAGTTCTGGAAAGAGTCCATACCCCTATATATATGCGAGACAGCGAGTCAGTCAGTCAGTCTGGTTTTGGGAGAGCGACATAAAGGCGAACTCCGGCGATATCCAGCGAATTTAGAAAGCGATAAATTAAAGTGTTTTGTGTTCCGTTAGTGATTTAGAATATTAGCTGTGTTAATTAGTTGTAATTAATTTGATTTGTAAATAAACTTGCCGAGAAATTATCTCCAGCTCTTTAAATCAGAAACCCACATATAATAAACGTCACAATATTTATTTCTTGATTTTTCTTTAAGAGTTATATAAGTTTGTTATCTAAGAGATTTACATAGTTGATTAGGGGCGTTTACGGTGAAGAATTTTCTTTCTCTGATTGTTAAAAGTCGAGGTCGAAAATTTTCAAATGTGGAGTATTAGCATATGTGATTTGTCAGTGTTTGCGGTTGTAGGCCATTGGATGCACTGATAACATTACAGATCGAAATGATAAAAGCTTTTCTGGCAAAGTTCAGCACGCGAACTGGCCTCGTATTTATCAAATACGTCAGACATATCTAATTACAGCCCAAACCGGCAAAGCGTTGCTGTATTTTTGTCTAACATTAATTTCACATAAAGCCCAGCTTTTAAATGCATTCGCCGTCAGTATTTTGGGTTTATTAAAATCCGTAAAACTAAACTGTAATGTTCTTTATTTACGGCTTCGCGAAATAACGCCGCAATTTCCTCAGCTGAAGCGATAATTAAAAACACCCAAAACCTCTTTGCTTACTCATATTTTGCCTAAATATAACCAAATATTAAAGAAAATTGCTTTTATAGAATAGTTACAAAATTATTTAAATGGTTTTTTTACCGCAAACATTTCTGAGCTGTAATATACTCAGTAACATTATAACATTAACATTAGAGAGTTACTGTCTAACTTTCTGAAGGCTATCATGCATGCTTAGGCAGAATCAAGATTTGTCGCTGAATATTACATTATGCCATTCTGCTTCTCAAACGTGCTGTTCTCTGCACCAGTCTAAACGTTGATGACGGTGTTTCATAGCTAAAGGAAGCACTAAAGGTGGACAGTAAGAAAAAAATCTAGAAGCTTGAATACGGCTATATAACGTTCGTATACTAACAAGTCGATCTTCTTCTTCAAACCATTGGTCAGAGATTTGTCGCCTAGTAGCAAAACGGCCTCAAAAAACTAGTTGTCTAAAGCGTTTACCTGACTTGATCTGACTTATAGGTCTGTTTCGTGTTTCTCTACCTTTTTCTGTCTACACCCGAACAGTAGAAATCACACGGCGGGCAATTTACGATATAACAAACCAACTTTTTGAAAGTTTACAATTCTACCTTTGTCGAAATCGCTAGATGGTGATATCGTTGATGCTTTCGGACTGGAGGCATCTTGTTACCTTTACAACAAGTAGTCAAAAATACAACTGCAAATAGTTCTACTTATCAGCTTTTGATATGCCTTTTCTTTAACAAAAACTAAGAGGTTAAACTTTTTTGCAAGATCTGGCAATAATAAACCGTTGCAATGTTTACTATAACTAACATTAAAATTTCTCATTCTCTTGTTAAAAAAATTACTTCCAAAAAAACTATTTCTTCTGGACGTCACACGTCTAATATTACTGAGAATAAATGTCATAGGTCTAATATCACTGAGAATAAATGTAGACCTGTTGTTCGCAAGGTTTAAATTTTTACATCCAAAGTTCATCACGAAAAAATCGATTATTTTATTGTTGATACAATGTTTTTAAGACATCACTGTTATTATTATGTTAAAAGGGTTGTACAATCTGTCATTGTAAAACACAGGTTTTCATTATTAATTAAAATGTACAAAAATCGCAAAATCAGTGATAAATTCCACTCGACACGCTCTTTTATTAGTGTTAAATCATTTTTAAGCCGAAACGTGACTGTATTAAAATTAAAATTGAACTGATCTAAACTGATTAAATGGAAAATATTGTGATCTGTGGAAATTGAGATATCGATTGGTCAGGTGATAGGTGGGGATTTTTTGAGAGCGAAAGAGTGTCGAGGAAGAGAACAATTCGGTTATGGATTGCCATAAATCACATTGTTTGACTGAATTACGATTGTCAAAATGTGTATAACTCTCGCGATCGTAAATATTACTTTGGATGCATATGTCTATGCGTTTTATATCTTACGGTTTCATATTTCATACTTTTGATATGGCGGCTTTCTACCACAAATTTACACAAACTCAACCTCAAGATATTATTATTCAAAATTTTAAAAGTGATACAAATAGAGCACCACTTTATATTTTATTTATCAACAACTATGTTTTGCTGAAATTTACAATTGAGATTGCTTACTTTGAAGGAAATTCAATACGGTTTTATCTAACAATTGTTTCCAGACGAGGATTGTAGCTTGAAATTATTCAGGAGATAAATAAAAGGTACTTTAAACAGACTATAATATAAAAAAATGTCTACTAATTTTGTAGCGGTATCCCGTTTTGTTAGTCGTAATTGTGAAAAAATGTTGTTTACGTTTGGCGTTGTCCGTTTAATTTTATTAAACAATAAGGTTCTTTATGCGACATTCGGATAATGCGAGTCCTTTTTCGTTAAAAGCGTTATATTAAAGTCCATTAATCATCGTCGTACCTTCGCGAAATGGCTGTTATTGTTTTCGTCGAATAGCGTTTTCCTTTTTATGTTTATTGCTCTATATCGTAAGAGAGAAAATGTGATGCGGTTAAAGCTCGACGTCAATAAACCTGGAACTTTTCACTAGTGACCATCATCTAATCGAATCAAGATTAAGTCTGCCCTAGTATCACAAGCTCCACAGATGTTCCTAATTGAGTTAACCGATCCTGCAGTCCTATTATGAATCTTTAATTAGCCGACCTACGTCGAATCGCATCTACACTGTCATTTGCATAGAGAAACCGATGCCAAAAGTGCCATTTACAAGACCTCGGAACGGTATATCGACACCGTCGATAAATTACAGATTGTCGTATTGCCACGCGGTAAATTCGATTAATGCTCTTGTTTGGTTAATGTGACGGGGATTCTGAACAGACTGCTTTATGGGGGCGTTATGCACGATTGTTTTCATTTTACGACCGCATTTTTAAAGGGTAAACGCACACAATTTGTTGCATTGCATCCCTATTTATTTTCGGAGAACCAGCGCGCTTTGCTACATCACCTCTGACTCACACTATTATCTTCACATAAATAGTAACATAGTTTTGTTAATTTCTCTTTTTTTAACAAATGTATAGTGAATTTTTAAATTTCTGATCCAGCTATTTAAGTTTTTTAATAAAAGGAGAACTAACAGTTTGCGTGTTCTAACTTGATTCAAACCCAAATAAAAAACGCTTTAAAAGTACCGTAAAATAAAAAACAAAGCTTTGTCTTATTGAAAATAGTAAGTTGATAACAAAAAGAAGGATGGTAAGACATATAAAAAATTTTCTAATTTACACTGTCAAAAACAGAATTTTTTAGGTACATAAATAACAGATCTGAGTGTGTAATACTAAAGTTTTTTTTTAAACATATTTTTTAACATTTTGTGAACAGTACTGGATTAAAACTCTCTAATTTCCATTATTTAAAAAAAATTGATTAATATTCTGCCGAATTATAGGTACCGTACTGCTTTAAAACTTCAAGGATTGTTCCATTTCCAAAAATTTTGTCTCTGACGCCGAGAAGACTGTAGCGCCACCTATAAACATTTTTTATAGAAATTTTAGACATTTCTGTGGAAATGCTTGTAAAGAAAACAGTTATCTGCTAAAACAACAATTTTATTTGTCAGAAAAAATTAAATTTTTGACACTGATTTACTAAAATTATAAATTACACAAATGTCAAAAAAGGTATTGTTTAATGTGGCTCCTTCTGTGACAAAAAAAGATCTAAAATTTAGAATCCAGCTGACCAGATAAATAAAGATAAAGACAAACAAGCTAATTTTAAAGTGAGATAATACCGGTAGTATTTTTGATTCTATAGAAAATTAAAAGAATTCGGGGCTGTCATTAGCTGTTGCTATGGAAAAGTATTGCAATTTGCGATACTACTGGTATCTTAACTTGAAATTATCCTAAAAGACCGAAAGATACAATAGTACAAGCTTAAAACCAGCTCTTGACTTTCACTGTGACGTCACAAACGTGGTCGAAATGGTGTAACAAATTTTCTGTTAAAAAGTTTTAAAACAAAGAAAAGAAATTGGTATGTCGAAAATTAACGAAACTTTAAAAAATAAAAAAGGTGCTGTATCTTATTAAAAAATATACTGAAATTTAAATTTTGTGCGGCACTGGCTTATTTATTTTAAAATGGTGCGCAAACAAGCAAAAATACAGACAAATGTTATAGAAAAAAGTCGTAGAGAATTAAATTTTGTATAATATGGTCTAAAGGGCAATATTTTATACTACCTAATTTTGAAATTTTATATCTAAAATACAAACCAATCTAAAATTTTGAGTCACATGTTGTTTTACCCTTTTTTCATTTTTAAGTTATTGTAATATTTTTTAATATATTTTTTTGCCATAATTTGTACTAAATTTATGCTAGGTTGACACATAAGTTGATTAAACTTGGACAGTCTTTTCTAATTTTGTTAAAATAATAATCTAAACCTAAACAATCTATTCTAGGTGTGCTACAAATTTTGCTAAACTTAATTTAAACTAGGTTTTCTAAAAATTTAAAAATACTTTAAGGTTTACGTTTACACTAAGTGAACTAAACCTGGGCAATATTTTCTAATTTTGTTAAAAAAATAACCTGAACGTAAACAATCTATTCTAGGTTTGCTAGGAATTTTTTTTATACTTGGACAATTTAATCTAGGTTTGCTAAAAGGTCACAAACAGATCAGCTTACACGTAAATGGACCTGAACAATTTTGTCTAGTTTTGTTCAAAAAATACTCTAAACCTAGACAAATTAAACTAGGTTTTCTAAAAAAATTAAAAATACCTCAAGACGTAAGTAGGCTAAACCTAGACAAACTTGTCTAATTTTGTTAAATAATTATTTTAAACTTAAATAATCTAATTTCGGTTTGTTAAAAAATACTCTAAACATGGTCAATCTAATTTAGGTTTGCAGAAATGTCAGAAAGAGACTAACGTTTTTTTAAAAAATATGAAACCGACTGAAAAGTATTTCAAATTTAAGCAATATTAGATTTAGTCTAGGTTGTTTACCAGAAAAATATTTTTTTAAATTTATGTCAAAAGCCTGGGCTACCTAACTTGAACGAGTGTATACTTACACAACTTGTCTAAAAAAGGTTTTTGAAGTATTTAAACATTGTCTGAAATTAATTTTAAATCTAGGCATTATAAGGTTTAGTCCTGTGCAGTGAACAGTGACATAAAAAGTAAACTGTACATTTCGATATAAAGCGTTTAAAGTCAAAATAGTCTTAGATTTTATTCATAAATATTCTAAAGCTGCACAATTTAGCCTAGGCTTTCTAAAAAAGTAAAAATATTTTAAGGTTTACATTAAGTAGACTAAACCTAGACAATTTTGTCTAATTTTGTTAAAATATTACTTTAAACCTGAACAATCTAATCTAGGTTTTTTTAAAATACTCTAAAGATGGAATTAATTCAGGTTTCCCTAAAAGCCAAGAAGAGACCAACGTTTCTTTAAAAAATATATGAAAGCCGACTGAAAAATATTTCAAACCTAAGCAACATTAGATTTAGCCTAGATTGTTTACCAAAAAAATAGTTTTCTAAATTTATGTCAAAAACCTAGGCTAACTTAAACGAGTGTTTATTAACAAAACTCGTTTAAAAAAAATATTTGAAGTATTTAAATATTGTCCTAAATTAATTTTAAATGTAGGCAATGTAAGGTTTAGTCCTGGTTTACCAAAAAAATTTTTTTAAATCTAAACTAAAAGAAAGCTAGGTCTATTTTTTAGTCCAAGATGAATCTATGTTTTTTTATACGTATAACACCTAGACTTATTTAAAACCGTAGACACAATCATTTTTGAGATAGATTTACACAGAAACTGAAGTAGTGAACTGTATATTTAGATTTGAAATGGCCTCAGATTGTACTCATAAATATTCTGAAGCTGCACAATTTAGCCTAGGTTTGCTAAAGCATAAAAATTGTTATAATTTAAATTGTCCGGGTTTCAAACACAACGTAGTACAAACATATAAACCGCTGTTTCTCACCTTACTTAATTTAAAAATCTCTAGGCTTTTTTTAAAAACACCTGTTTATACCTGACATGGTTAGATGTAATTTGGTAATTCCTAGGCTTTAGATATCGTTGTGATTTTACGACTTCAAATCTTAGACTAAACCTGGCTTAAAAATGTTTGTAGAAAAAATAAAACCTGAGATAATGTTTGGTGATTAATTATTTGAGTATTGCTTTACAATCTGTGATTGTAGCGCCCTCGTCAGTTATTATCTTTGAGAATAGCATGCAGAAAGAGAGAAACGAAGCAGGAGAGGAAGGCACGGATCCAGTTGGAAAAAATGTAACAAAATTTGTAAAAAAGGACTAAACTGGAGTCAAGCACACCTTTAAATTTATGGTAGATAAAGTAGTGGATAAGAAAATGTATTCAAAAAGCACCAATCTCTTTTAATTGTGTGTTTGTCCTTCTTCGGTTAGACAATTCAATTTACTGACGTCAGTTATCTCAATTCTAAGCAAATTAGCAATTTTTTGAGAGCTTAATTTTGCATTTCGTGTTTCCGTTTGTTTGAAGCAACAAAAACGTGTGCTATTATTCAAATGTCAACTAATTATCACACCTTGACACCCGAATTTGATCTCACGATTTAAGCATTCACAAAAATCAGTTCCAATGTAAATAAGTTTGAACTTGGCCTTGTTAAATTTAGCAACAAAGATAAATTAGTGACTGGTCTAGACAGATCGTCTCTCTATTAATCACTCTATACAAATCGCACGGGTCGAAAATCAATCAACCTAATCTGTATTTTAAGCATGACGTTCCGGCCGACTTGCGCCAGCATTTAAATAGGGCCGAAAGTTTGAAGGGAGCGATTTATGTTGATAAAGGACACGATGGCGGATATTTAAATCTCCGGTGTTTCGATGCTATTATGCCCGGCCCTAATCTAACTCACGCTCAGTGATTTGTAACACTAGCCAGGACTATAATCTATACAGAATACTTTATTTTAATAGACGCTAGCGGCCGCCGCCGCCACCAAACAATACACAATACAAATGTCAACCGAAACAATAGCGAATGCTTGTGTGTTATCATTTATACCGAGGATCGCACGATTTGCGCATATCAGATCTTGGGGTTGTAGAGTTTTTCGAAACGTAATTGCTCTTCAAAGCGAGATTTGTGTTTGGTGAAAGAGGAGGAATTCGCTTTGGTTTAGTGGATAATTTCCGATGAAGCTTTGATTTGCGAGTTATGCCTGGCAATCAGGTCACCAACTCTGTCTGTTTTCGGTTGGGGTTGAAGGTATTTGGCAAATTAACAACAACCCCCAACAATTATAGAGAAGTTGCTCGAAGAGGGATTGAAATTGGAATAACATGGATCGTTGCACCGACTAAAGGACTAATTCTGGCAAACTTGCTATCGCACCGAATCTAAATCACCATTTTCTTCCTGTTTCATATCTTGAAAGGCACTAAAGCGGAAGGAAACGTCGTGACATTCGAAGAAATAGCAGACCTAATCGGGGGGTCTTAACGAGATCGAATTCGAGAAGAATTCATTTGTATTCGCGTTGTCAAACAAAGGCTAGAACGCATAAATATTCGCAAAACGTTTCGGATTTTTTTCTCGTGTGACAATTATGACGACGCTGAGGTTTTTATGCGA
This sequence comes from Tribolium confusum, assembly GCA_029207805.1. Taxonomy (NCBI): domain Eukaryota; kingdom Metazoa; phylum Arthropoda; class Insecta; order Coleoptera; family Tenebrionidae; genus Tribolium; species Tribolium confusum. The sequence goes on from JALGAY010000005.1 coordinate 17,010,971, forward strand.
GAAAGAGAAGATTAAATATTCGTGTTTTATATTGTGATAAGGTTTAGCGTGTTTATCGATGCTCTTCCGGTTCCGATCTCTTCTTTGCTGCTGACTCGGATCGATACCAAGACGTGACAGGAAATCGGAAATGTTTCGAAAAAAGGATCGTCCTACAAACAAATCAGAAGAGATATTTCTTCAAGAAACACCCAATCACTCCCACAATTAACAAAACATTTTTTTTCTGCGATGATTCATACAGCAATGCCAAATGTGTGAATAGAATAGTTAATTAAGACCGAAACGGATGTTTTAAAGAAGCCTTGAATTAATAAAACAAAGCAAATTTTTTATTTACATATTGAGAAAATTGTTTTCTTTTCTCAAATCCTCTTACGATGATAACCACTTCATATAAATTATTCAGGGAATAAAAACGCGAATTCCGATTTTGCTGATTTAATTAAATTCGCTCAAAGAATTTTCTGCAAAAACACAGAAGATTATAAAATAATTATAGTATAAGATTCAATTTGCTGGCGGGTGAATTGAAAGTAAAACCTCAACACGCGAAATGCTTCTTTTTTAATCAAGGACGATAGAATTTCTGCCGAAAATTTTTTTCTTTAATTAAAATCGCGGTTTATGTATTGTGAAATCAATTTTTTCAATTTAGATCAGCAATCGAATCGATGTCTACTCGAAGGAAACATTTCTATTCCTAATTCCAATTTGAATCGTACCAATAGCTCCCGACTGCGAGATACCATCTATTACATTAACTTTAGTTTACTGCATATTCCTTTAGGATTTCGACAGAATTTGCATTTTAAGGACCGCACTCCCTTTATGGGATAGGAACTCGACTCTAATAAAAGCTTTTTCCTTATACTTTATCATTTTGGTCTGTTTGCGATATTTCCACTGTTTCTACAAATACGATAAATCTTTCTACGAGAGAATATTACCAATAATGTGACAAAAACTGCTTCAACATCACAAAAAATTATGATTTGTTTTATGGATTTTAATATAAATTGGAAATTTTTCGAATGTTTGCCTTTCTCCAGACTAAGATAATTGCGTCGATATTGACGTTTCCAATTTAATACATTGTATAAACTATTTCTTAATTACTTAAGAGGACGATAACAAACTGACCATCATGCTACATGTACACAAAGCTTTAGTACTTTACTATTATTACAACAATATTAACCAGGAATACCAACAGTTGCATGCTTATCGCCGCCTTATCGCTCTTACTCTAATTTCAGAATTTCTATACTTGATATTACGACTTACACAAACGATAAAATTCTAATTCACGGTTCTAGAAATACTAAATTAAAGAGAAATAAATTACTTGACTCGTAATTTATAATAACTTATAAATTGTGACATAATAACACAAAATATCTTTGGACCTGTTTGATACGTCAGGTATTTTTAGCTGGAGCTTTGCAAATAAATCAAAATAAACACTTTTTACACTTTATTTGGTGAATTTTTTAAATTTGTTGTTGAAACATAACCTGAAACTTTTTAGAACCACTAACCTGGAATTCTACCACCTCAGAAATATTAAAGGAGCAGTTCAGGTTAGTTTTCGACTTTTTGAAAGATATTTAATTATGTTTGCTAACTAAATTAAAGAAAATTAATAAAAGTAAGTTTGAAAACCATTTTTTTATAAAACGAAATTTTTTTAGAAAATCTGAAATTGCTGGTTGTTGCGCTTTAGTCTGCCTGATAGGTGAAAAAAATTCAAAGTTTTAGATTAAACAGTGATTTTAGAACATAATGTAGGATTATAAAAACACTATTGTGAGAATTGCTGCTCTGACATAAATAGGGTTGCCAACTGTCCTTTATTCTAAGGATACTTCTTTAATTTTGTAAACTGTTCTTTCTTCTTTAACATGTACTCAAAGGATACAATTTGTCCTTTTGTCTAGTTTATTTTATCAAAGCGAAACGAGCAAGCGTTAGAAAATTGACATACCTATTTGTGATTGGTTGATTTCAAAAATAAATTAATTGTCTAGACGTTTTTTTAAGTCACAAAAATTAATTCTAAGTACGTAAAAACAAACAAAAGTTCTATTCAGACTTGAGTTATAAAATCTACATAAATAGAGGATTAATGGTAGAGACAAAGGAACAATAAGAAGAATTATTACTGGATAAAGAAAAACAGAAATAGATTCTTGAAGAATTTAAAAAAATAGATTTTATAAAAATTTGTAGAATAGATGACCCAATGACAGAAAAAACTCGGAAGATTAATGTGCCTGTTAAAGAATTCTAAAAAACTGTAGATTTTAGGCCTATAAAAAAATAAAAACTTACAAGATTAACGATTGGAACAGAAGACGAAAATGCAACAAAAACAAACGATAAAAGAAGATTTAAGAAGTTGAAATTAAGTTGGGGGTTCTTGGGGGTTCTAGACAAATTTGAAAAACAGTGTTTGGAAAAAAATAAGAATAGGAAAAACGATTAGGTACTAAAGAAAAAAAGTTAAGAGTAATAAAAAACTAAGAACAATTCTAAATTAGTAAAAAAATCATTCTTCGAGCCGGATACTGAAAAAAGTCTTGGTAGCGACAATAATTTTCGCTTCAAACACTCAAAAATTTCTATTTTAGTTATTTACATATACATATCAAAGTTTCTAATAAAATTTAGGAGCTGGAAAAAACAGTTGGAACTCTTTTCTTTATAAAAAAAAACATAAAAAATAGCGATTTTAGGTAGGGAAAATAATGTTTATAAACTTATAAAAATTATAGTGTTGCTTGCGGCGCGTCGATCGGTCCTACACCACTGTTGCCAACTTGAGGGATTTCTCTCTAAATTTAGAGTATTTTTTGAAGTAGAGGAGTATATTTGGGTTGGAAAGCTCAGTAGGGGATTTTTTAGAGTAATTTTAACTACTACTACACATTACCAAAAAAAATGTTAAACTGTTAATTTTTTGTCGGCAACTTAATCAACTTAAAGTGATTTATTTTCTATTTATTAAACATAAATTGAAAATTTATGTTGTAGAGAACTAGCATATGTTTATTATAATTGTTGATCAGAGGCTGCCATGAGAAATAAAAATTCTAAAACCGTAGGGCGTAACTTATTTCACTTGATAATAAAATCATTTTACTGTCACTCACAAAGAAATTTGTTTTTGATTTTCCGACTGAGGCTGCCGGTCTTCCGAAAGGCCGTGATAAGTGTTTTTCAAATTGGTATAAAAATTTGACTCTGTTATGATTTCTTCTGGAAATTTCTCCCGAAACTCGTCAAAACAAAGTCTGAATGAGTAAACCCATTCTCCGTTCGCTAAGTGCCAATTACGAAACTATGATTTTACTAAAAAAAAATTCTGTTCTGCAGTAAACCTCATAATTTAAATCAAATCTAAATTTTACTTTTGATAATGACAGCAAAATGACATTTACTAAGTGAATTAATCTAGGCGCTACGTTTTTAGAATTTTTGTTTGTCATGACAGCCTCTGATCAAAAATTATAATAAACATATGGTATTTTGTTTTCTTTATACTTTGTGGTTGTATTTTTTTTATAATGAAGTATGTTTTGGGAAAATTTAGCTTGGGTTTAGGAGATTTTAACCCATTATATGGGGGAAATCATCGTCAATGAGTTGGCAACGCTGTCCTAGACTCGACCCGAGATGCCGTCACAGTCAAACAAGAAAACAGGAATATTTTTCGTACCGTTACCTTGTTTTATGTTTAATAAACACTATTTTTTTTAAATTTAGATATCAAACCTGATTAAATGTTTTCAAAAAATTGAAAACTAACTTGAAATACTTATTCAGTTTGAGATTCAATTTAGTTCCACTATATCTTTGAATTATTATGAACTGAAGCAATATAGAATTTAGATTTTAGCTTGTTCTTAACAAAATCAAGACTTTTAAATAAATTGATAAAAAATTGACGACTTTATTTTTCAGAAAGTATTTTTATGTAAAATAAACTGAGAGATTCAAATGCAGTCCAGAAACGCCTGCTCTATTCTAAAATCATATAGACGGGATATAGCCAAAAGATGAAATATGAAATATTTTCTCTGAATTTTCTTGAAAATAGCTCTAAATAAAAACCAGTCAGTTTGTGGAAAACTCATTTTGTCCATCCGAAAATTCAGTGCTTTTCTTCGTCGAATTTTAATCCGCAAAAGTAACGATCCAATTGTTCGTTCCATTTTTCACCCTGCAATCCGTATTTTTTGGGCTGCTCGGTTCGAGATTCGAAAAGCTGTGACAGCATCATATCATAAAACTTAATGATTGCCTTAAAGTAAAAAAAAGTTTTGACTCTGTGGAGCGTTAAAACAATATTTCACATTTCTTAAGAGTCTCCAGTGGCTGGGTCTTGCAGCGTTGCAAAAGCAAACCGTCTTAAAATTGCTACGTGCTCCGAGATTATTGAAGAGATATTTTTAAACTATGTGTCAATAAAACCAAACGGCCCCTCAATAAATATAAAGTAAAATTGGTATTTTGAAACGGGTCTATGAATAATAAGAAATTGAATTTGTGAAAAAAGTGTTAATTAGGTGGATTAGTTGGATCGATATGACAGTCTGCTCAACATGTTTAGGCCGGATACGAAGGCAACGTCTTCAACGGTAAACAAGGTTGAAGTTTACTAATTCCTCAAATCAAAACAAGATTATTAGTCCTAACTGGATAAGTTAATCACTAAGGATTTGAAATTGCTCGAATTACGTCCTTTAGGCAAGATCTTAGTAAATCACGTGGCTGCGACACGAGAAGTTTTATTTCTCGACAAGTTCAAGGAAACAAAAGGACATTAACATATCAGGGAGGGACTTTAAGTGATTTTTAATCGGGCGTGACCGTTACGCAACAAATACCATATTAGCATCAAAAAAAGCTTTTTACAAAGGCTTGGCAAATTTTTTACTGAAAATTCAACGGAATTTTTGTTGCAAAATCGGGGTAATTCGTGGCTAGAAAGTCTCTTATTATGAAACGAGGAAGACGCTTTCCATGAGACAAGACACAAAATCAATTACTTTTTTAGCTACACTTTATTTTCCAATCAGAAAATTATGTAAATCTATTATTATTTCAAAATATCTGACATAAGCGCGATTCGGAAATAATATTTTTCAATTCGTCGACAAAAATGGAAATATTTTCCTCGTAATTACATCCTCATACACTATCATTACACTAATCGTCTTGTAATTTATCACAGACTTTCACCTCGCGAGAGTGAATCTCTCTCCAGGTTTTTTCACGTAAATTCCCACAAAACCCACAGGTCAAAATTATTCAAATAAATTCACATTTTGATGCACACGAGCCTAATTTTACTTCCGGTTATACCAAACGAAATTCTTTTGTCAAAACGTTTCACTTACATTCCTCTAATTATCCAACAGATGAATATATCTCGCTCTCAAAAAGGGCACGTACCGCCCAAAGGAAGAAAATAGATTTTAATGCACCGGCAATTATACAAAACTTAATGAGCTGTTGAAAACTCAAACGATTATATTTAATTGCAGAATTTTAAAAAAAGGTAATTTGGTAAATTAGAGCGACATTGAAACGAGACACGTTACCGGAAAAGCATCTTGCAACCAAGATTTTTTTTTAAATAGTGTGTATTTCTATTAATAGAAAGAATTATAGTAGGTTTAAGCAAAATTTTATTTTGATTATTATCATCTAGAACCTTGCCAAAAAATCAAAATTTAGTTTTCTCCATTTTGGGTCTATTCGAAGACTAGATAGTTCAAGTCTGGATGTCGAAGTTGAGACGTCACAAACGTTGTCAGCGTAGCGCGGTGAAATATAGAAAGTGAAAATTTGTAATTAAAAGAGGCTTAACACAAGTAAAAATACTTTATATAAATGCCAAAAATTTTTAATAATTGTATTAAAAAAATTAAAAAAAGGTACTGAAATATATAAACTTTGTAATTTAATATTAACTAAAATGGACAATAGTAAATACTTAACAAAATATTTTTCATAAAGCTGTAAGTAATGTCTAGGTTGCAAGACAGTGCAACTTTTCAACAAAAAAAATCGATTTTTTGTTTTATTTAGCAACATTTTTGCTGTTTTATAAAAAAAATTGTGTTACATCATACGTAATGAAAGAGTTCTTGCATGACTTCGAGGCCTTTATGGAGGTACTGACACGCTACATTTTTTAAATTTTTTCTTAGCTTTTGCCTTTTATACAAATTATTAATTTTTGTAAATAACTATTTTAACTGTAATAGGAAAACTAAATAAGTGGCTAATTTTTTTATATTTTACACGTTTACTTTTTCTAATTTTTGCCGATTAGAATTATATTTTTCTTGTAGTATATTATTTATTAAAGATATCTACCTAATAACAAACAAAAATTACAATAATTTAGTTTGTTTTTCACTTTGTTTCCATTAATAAGAAACTTATAGTTGTTATCGTTTCCAGAACGATTAGCAGTTGTAGGAACAATGGACGTCTCCTCTAGTAAGGAACGACTAGTACTAGGAGAACCTCGGATATTCCTTGCGATATCAAGCTTATTAAATACAGAATCTTCGATATAAGTTTCTCCTATGGCGGAGCTCCTCCACCCACCATGTCGTTTAATTGTTGTAAATTAGGACCTCTATTGGCAAGTAAAGTTGTTGAAGTGTGCCTCATACAATGACCTGTATAAGCTTCTGCGTTTGCCAGATTCAAAAACGAAGCAACTTTGGAAGGAACTTTCGATAAAGCGTTAATTCCAACAGGTTACGATGTATACTTTTGATTAGCGTATCGTAAAAATAATCTCTCAATGGATAGCTTCTTCGGACGTGAGGCCATCTATTTTCTACACTTCTTCAGAGTGTTGATAGAGAATCCTTCTTCTATAATTGTGAATTTTCTTGAAACGCCTGTCTTGGTATCTGGTATCAAAACAATAGGTATGCGCCCCTGTTTTTTACATCACTGATTTTCACATTTTTCAGCTCACAGCATCGACAGCCACCAGACACCCCAATTATTAATGCAGCCTAAAATATTCCAAAATTTATTATCTACAATGTCTATGTAATGACAGAGATTACCTTGATCATCAAATATTCTTTATCGCAAGCTCTTGTCAAAAACTCTTCCACGTGTGCTCTTTCTAATACTGTAGCTTTCTTCGGCCTGTATCCTCTTGACTGATCCTTCAGATTGGTTATGAGGTTACTACATTTTCTAATGTCTATGTTTTTATAGACCTTTATAGCGGCTTTCGGCATGGAGTACTTCGACCACAGGGATGAAATTACATACCTCTTCTTCAAATTTAAGAAAGACGATAGCAGAACTTTTTCATTTATTGTCATTATCTTCTGTTCTTCTTTCCATTTATTAAATTCTGAAAATACTTTTTCATAATATTTCCTGGACTTCGCAGGCAATAACTAGTGAGTCGCTTCTTCAGCTTCCTCAAGAATTATCTCAGGAACAGTTTCACTTTATTTTATTTTCACCAACTTGCACAGGGTTTTGGACAAATGGAGTCGATAAACAATCGAAAATAAATAGCAACGAATCAACACCTCCCATGTTTTTTAGTTAACTTCAATGTATTTTGAGGTAACATCCGCTGTCAGAGTGTAATGTCAAATAATTTTTTGATGACATGAGATGACATTTTGGCGATTCTGATTTTAAATCGCTGTAATTGTCGATAAAACGTTATATTCGATTCGTGTTTTAGTCGCGTTTTATCCACTTAAGAATATTAAACGCTCGACTGCGTCTCGCGCTTAAACATTGTTGCCTGGATAAAACGCTGTCTAAAACACTTATACAATAAACAACTAGTTTGTGTATGTTGTTGAGAAATAAATTTCTAATAAAATACATTATTAATATCTTTTATTTTTAAGAGTTTCTATGGTTTAAACTATTGAAAATAAACAGCTTTAAAAATTTTATTATACAATATTTAATTTTTTACAATTTTTATTCGTAATATTTTCTTACAAATTATGTACAAAGTTTTTTTTAAAAAAGAACGCTGCTTAAACTTTTTATTTGCTCTTGCCTGAAATTTTAAGAATAGGCAACACGTTATACAAACGATAAGCAACTTTGAGAAAACTGCAAATGATCTAAAAGAGCTGACCTTGAAAGCACTGTCAAGGGTATTGTCAACAACCTTCTATGCCTTAATTTTGAAAGATATTATTAAATTTTAAAAAAGTAGCAAAGTATAATATACCTATTGCTTATCTTTGGAGTTTTGGACAGGAGCAATTAAAAAAAAAACTCTGTATTAAGAATTTGATTTCTTATATTGACCATATATTTTTTATTTTGCAACTTCTTTAAAAGAAAATATTTATTTTCTTTGCTTTACCATATTGACTACGTTTCTGACGTGGCATTGAGGGCTATAACCTGGATTCTGTTGTCTACAATTGTAGGTCTTAGTCTAGTTTGTACAATATTTAAAGCAGTTTGAACTGTTTTATCTTGGATTAATTCAATATATTATTTGTTTAAAACTTATTCCTATAAAATTTGATATAATCTGCAAAAGAATTTTTAGTTTACGAGAAATAAAATTTTTTAATTGTAGTTTATGTTTTTACATAAATTTTCTAACAGCTTTTATAAAATTTAAGGATTTTCGAAGATGCAGGATTTTAGAGAAATTTTTAAGAAATTTCTAGTCACTTTAAAGCAATTTGAATATGCGCAGTAATGCTTACAATTAAGTATTACAAATGTGAATATTCTAGCTAACTCTGTTAGAATATGTTATTTACGAAAAGCTACAAAATAATAACAAATAATATTTATAATAAAAACCAATTATAAAGTGAATATTTTAAGTATTTTTGAAAGAAATGTTTAGGAATTTTTAGACGATTTCTTTAATTAAAAGAAATTTTGGTGTACATTTTTTTCTGTTAAAGGAAGAGATGAGATTAATCTCTAGCAACACAACATAAATTGATAACACTTCTAACCAATTAACCAACATAACAGCTGCATTGTTTATAAAATAGCCATTCATTTTATATGGCTTTTATAAATAGTTCAGTTATGTTTTTAAGTGTCTAACTTCTATACTGAAGGGTTGTAAATATACAGTTATGGAATTTCTCAATTATGAAACAAACAAAAATTTTCTCATTACGAAGACTAAACTAGTAACAATCTCTATTAAAATTATTTTATTCTAGAATAATAGTAATCCTAAGCTACTGTCCAAACAATAAGATTGTTTTTTTTATGAAGAAATAGGCTTATTTGTATTTTGTAATTTAAAAACGTCAGCAGTAAATATCGCCTTTCTTTGAACGGTGATATCTGTAGACCTGTTATTCGCAAGGTTTAAATTTCTACGTTCAGAGTTTATCTCACTTACTTTATTGCTGATACAAGACGTAGTCTCATTTTTTTAAAGTATCACTGTTTTTTGAAAAAGTCAATAAAAAAACTAAATAGAAAATTTAATTATAAGCGTGAGGGTTTGCAATATAAGATGACCAATTTGCCGACATATGATAAATCAACAAAAAAATTTAAGTAAATAATTATTTACTGTGTTATTCAATTTATTAGTTTATTATAGTAAGTATCAGACAAAAAGCTATAATGGAAAAAGAATTGTTGTCTGTCTAAAATTAGTAGTGCCTGTAGCTTTCGTATAAATTTTTCAGTAGAGCTTGCTTTTAAAACTTCTTTTTATTATTAATTGAAAAAGTATTTGAAGTGGTTTAAACCTTTTAAAATTTCTAGTTTCAGTATTATGAGAGTATTTGATTTTCTTGAGTTGAGCCTCTTAATTTTATTTTTTTCTATCGTCAGTTATCTCTCTTTTCTTTTAGTTGTATTTCTCGTTCTCGAGCATCGGATATCTTTGTTATCCCAAATTAGTGCGTTTCTTAGCCTGAAATGTAGAAAATTTATCCGTTTCAGTGAAACTGTATGCGAACTATTCTGTAATATATGTTCCTGAAAGTTCGGTCGAAATGAGACTGTTGCACAGCCGGCAAACCGTCTTTAATTTAGTGTAGGAAGTCGCTTCGTTTGCAAAGTTTACGTAAAATCAATTTTTTTTTGTGTTGTTTTGCAGAATTTCGTCTCCGTTTCTGGATAATGTATTTGGGTTAGGATCTCTGCACGATGGATCACCGCCTCCTGCCTTTGGTCTGCTGCCTATTTACGGGTGGGTATTTATTTAATGAATTGAGACTTGGCGTGTACTTAATGATCGCGGCTTTCATATTAACACAAAACAAGAATGACATCCGTTTGAATTAAAGTTGAGTAAAGCCATGAATATTTATAACGCGAAAACTCCCACATTTCTCTTTTTAATCATTCAGCTGGAAATTTTACGGTTTAATTGTCTGCGGGGAGAATTTACCTTTTTCAAAATTTTGCGAAATTTTTCAGCAAAAACTGAAAACTCCTATACACTTCATTTTGCTGAAAATGTACGTTTATTTTTCGTATTATCCACGCCCGGATTCCTAATGTACACAAATGTTGCAGTTTTTAACCGCTGCTGCAACGATTTTATTAAAATCTAGACTGAATTTGTGGTTATAGCCTCATATTTAATTTCCAAACTGAGGAAATTCAAGACGAATATTTCTTAAGTTTATACAGTATGTTTCCGGATAATTTGTGTTTTGGGGGGTTTAAAAATAAGCAGAGCAAATCAAGAGTGAAATTTTCTGAAAAATCAAAAGATAATTATAATACATTGTTTATTTTAATTTTTTTAAAAGTAAATTTATTTTATAAACACACTGTAAATTTACATACTTGTTGTGTTGTGAAGGCACTGCCCGTTTGTCTAAACTAGCGTCATTTTAAACAAAAAATGCTAAAAAGTATAAAAGTTACTTTTTTTTATTTAAAATTTTTTTTAAAGCGCATTTGTCTTGACAATAAAAAAATACCTATCAACGCTGTTTGAAGATATCGCTCTGGCTTTATTTCGTCCACAACTTTTAAATGCCATTAATATCCTTGTTCCGAGAAGTAATGCGCGACAACATGTTACTTTTTATCATAAACGAACAAAAACTAATGTTTTGTTTAGGTCGCCTCTGAGCACTGCTTGCAGAAACGTCAACACAGTTTCCTATGTTATCGATGTATTTTTTGATTCGATAAAGGTTGTGTTGTCTTCCTGTAGAAGCTATCATGTTATGTAAATTGTTTATTGTTTATTTTGTTATTACTATTATTATTTTATTTTAATTTCTATTGTCATTAATTGGATATTTTTTTTTCTGTTTGACAATAAATCAATTATATATTATATTATATTATATTATATTATATTATATTTCTCTTGTGTAACATTCATGTTCCCAGTGATGTCACTGTGGTTTCAGCTCACTTTGTCATAATTTTAAATGCTTAAAAGCAGTGATAATTAATTTTTGAAAACTGTTTTCTTTCTTCAAGAATAAAAATAAATTGTGTCATATGTGAGTTTTGCGCTAGGACTTTTACCATATTTGAAAATTTGTGAAATCCCTTAAATTTAATTCAGTGCTGGTGCGATTTGGCTCGTCGTGTATGTTTTTTCTTGGAAAGTTTTTCCTCGATTGTCGCGATTTAAAATGTTATTCGAACACGTGTGAAAACGCACGCGAAAAACCGAGCTTTCTGTTCCTTTCCACTCTTACATTATTTACTATCCCATAAATCTGAGCCCACATGTACCTAAGATGAGAAAGTTTACCGCGACTTGAGGCAACTGCAGAATTTATAAATCATAAAAAAATCTAAAGTTTTTACCGAGCATAACCGACTTGCTTTCAACGGAATAGATGTCGGAGGATTAAGTATAAAATTCAATTTTCTTTAGTCGGGAAAAAGTTACGGACAAAGGCCGGAATTTCCACACGTTCTCTTGCTCTTCGACACGAATTTATTATTTTTTCCGGCTAACTCGATACTTATAATTTGTATTTTTCCAGGTTAAAAACTCACATACAGTATGTCACCAGATCAACTTTAAAAGAAAAAAAATGTTTTTGATTTTTCACAAGATCTCACTCTTGTTGATTTGTCCTGCTTGTTTTTAAACCCTCAAAACATCAATTACTTTTTATTTAATTTAGACGGTTTTCGAGATAATATCATTTTATTGCCTGAAAATATTCAAATTGGGCTCAAGTTTCATTTAATAAATTTAACGAATGGTAAAATGAAATAAAATTTTCAAAAAGCTAGATTATTAATTTTCTATTCAAATAATGCTTTTCCTTTATCTGCACAGATTTCAATGCGAACTCTAAATTTATTAAAACTGCGTCTAATTTCTGAGATTGATAAAGACTAGACTGCATTGTGTATCCATTTTTTAATTGCTCTAACATCATTATCTAGTGACTGTACACAATTTGATTTAAACGACCTCACAGATTGAGCTAGTTAAAAAGCGTAAATCATTAAATAAAATAATTTTTAGTACACGCTTAGATATAAAAAATACTTTAACTATTTATGAGCAAAATACCAATTTAAAATTAAATTTAGTAATAGTAAATTGGTAAAGAAATATCTGTACAATGTTGACATTGTAAGGTTGTCAACTTGTTCTGCAAAAATATCTGTTAAAACGAGTGTTTTTAGAAAAAAATTATAAATAATCTGTTTTAAACATTTGTAGTTTTCTTGTATTTACATCGTCATAGCTCTATCAGTTTATTTATTTTTTCTTTATGTGTACTTTATTAGTTTTAGTACATTGCTTTTTTAATTTTTTTTCTATTATTTATATTTCGCTTTTATCTTCTACTTGTTTTTTTTCTCTTAATATTGTATATTCCTATACTAAAGTTGCAGTAATATGTTGGTTGCCTACGTAAGTTTATATTTTTATTTTTTAACTTGTAAACTGGGGTAGTTCTGACGAGCTAAAAGAACCTCAGAAAGAGCATACTAAAGAAGCTTGGAGTTTCGGAATTCTTGTAGTTATTATCGTTGTGTATCATAGCTATTTTACTTACAAACACTCAGCCAAAAGTTTCTGTTTGTAATATTTAATCCAACACCTCTTTATTATGACGTTATAAAAATGCAGTTTTTGATTGAATTATAGAGTCTATAAAACACAAGTGGTTTTATAAATCAATAATAAAACTGTTTTTATATAATTGAACAGTTTACAGAAAATAGAATAATTTATTGAACCTCAAAAAATACAATACATAAAATTACAATTATAAGAAATAGGAATCTCAGATGAAATCATTTGTTGAGATTTACGTTAACATTTATATTAAAAGATATAACTTTATTTGCTTCATTTTTTGTCACTTTAATGTTGTTTTCACATACATTCGATTTTTGCTTCTCGGTATTCACAATAACATTGCCTTTTGTTTCCGAATTTCCACCAGTATTTTTTTAACAATGTCTATTTTGCTCAAAATTTACTCTTCGACATACGCGTGTGCCACGGTTGTCGACTTCTATTGGCCATGACGTTAGACAATACCAAGATCGGCTCCAGCATTGGACAATAAACTCGCTGATGTGCGTCTCATACTGTGTTCTGTGTAAGACTCTGATTCTGGTAATTTTAAAAAATCGGCTACTACCAATGATATTTTGGATAGACTATTTATTTCCACTGGCTGTAGTTTGCATTTCTCATTTCTATAGCACAAAAACAACTTGTTGTGAGAGATATTCTTAGATCTCAGAGACATATATTTTCTACAAATATTTAGCACATTAACTGCAAACTCTTCTTTTATAATCGTAAAGCTACGTGAAACATATGTTTTTGTATCTGGTGCAGATACCAATATATAGGATTCTTTATCTTCTACGTTATTGATTGACATGTTCAATAATTCACAATATCGACACCCACCTGACACACCAAACATTAGTGCGATCTGTAATGTAAAAAAATTAGATTTCATTCTCTAATAACTGAATCGACCTACCTTCAACATCAAATATTTTTTATTAGGTGCTTCTGCTAGAAACTGTTGAATTTGCTCTTTTTCAAGTATTTTTGATTTTTTGCACTTGTAATTTTTTTATTCGTTCTTCAAAAAAGCGATCAACTTGCCATATTGTGAAATATCTGTATTTTCGTGAAGCTTTAATGTCGATCTTAAATGCTGTATTTTGTCCTCATTGAAGAGGCTGCGAATCTTTTTTTGGCGTTGAAGAAGTAACCCAACAACACTTCTTCGCTTAACCCACAAACATCGTTTTTCTGTTTTCAGTTATTGAACTCACTCAATTCTTTGTAATAAGCGTTCCTGGATTTCTTGAGTAGCAAACTCGATGTGACATCTTCAACATCTTTCGCAATTTTTTCAGGAAGAGAACTACTTCTTTTTATTTCCAACAATGTTACAAGGGCCTGAACAGTTTGCAAAATTTTTCTCAAATAATAATTTTGTTGTCAACAACAACATGGCAACCAAATCATAGACTACGACTAATCTTTGTAGATATAAAATTTTTGGGTTTTAATGATTTTTTTAAGAACTCTTACAGAGAGAGGTGTTGGATAAAACTATGTATTGTACTCATGTCTTAACAGCAAGTAAGTCACTTAAGAAAAATTAGCTAAACATTTTTTTCGTGACTTATTTGTCTTATAAGACACTTGTATAATAAATAGCTATTACAGTGTTGAAAGTTGCAAGCTTTAGAAAATTCGTAATTCTACGTACCGTTTATCATGCTTTTACACAATTTTTTGAAAAAATTTACCGTATGTAACAGTTTTTATTACCACTCTGCTTTTAAAATTAGAAAGTTTGGATAGATATTTTGGTCGTTGTGATGTGTTTGTTTGTACCTTTATTCGAAAAATCTGTTTTCTAGTTGTCTTAGTATTTGTGTGTAAAGTTGCTTTAACGTTGATATAAACCTTGCTGTTTTCATTTTTGTGAGCACTTATAGCTGGATTTAATTTTTTCGATAATAAAATCCAATATTTGTTTCTCTCACTTCTTTTATTTTGCTCTGCCGAAAAAGCAAAAATTTTTTAGTAACAATTTTCCTTATTCATTAGTCACTTTTAGTATTACAAACTTTACTGGAAGTGTTAAAGCGTGACGAAATAGACGGAAAATCAAATTGAAGCGCTGTCTGTTCATTTCAAAAATTGATGTTTTCAGTAAATATTTTTTTATTGTTAAGTTTTGCGCTTCAAAATCGGGAAGCAAACTAGGTATCTCGATTGTGTAAAGACGAAAACTTTCTTTTTTTTGGCAAAAAGTATTGGCATTGTATCTCGAACATGAAAAATGCATTCAGTTTTTGTTTTAATTTTTCTGACATATCTAAATAGGTTATTTTTATATTTTGTTCCATTAATCTTTCAGTGTTTTAGTTCCGGCATTAATTTATTGTGACAATGTTATTTTAGTAAAAGACAAGCAAAAATATTATTTAATAATTTAATGTTTTATCATCGATTAAAATTTTCACTCGACACCAGTTAATTGGTGTTAAAACATGAACGAACCGTGTATTAAATAATAAAAATATTTATAATATTTCATTTGGAATATGTGTGACAAAAGTATCATTAAAAAGTAATAATCGCAGTTTTAAATAATGAAATTAAATTCATTTTTCATATCGTATCTGAATAAATTGTTTATTGTTTTCCGATAAATGCAAACTAGAAATTATATTTTAAAATAATAACTCGAATAAAGCTTTTGTTGATCGTTTCCTTTTGCTCATTTGTTGCGCCTTTTATGCACGCGTTTATTGATTAAAACCGTCTGCAATTGCGGTTCGCGAAATGGAATGTTTGGTTTGATTCCGGCTTCTGATTATTCTTTCCTCTCTCTATAATGGCAAGTCGGGGAGTTTTGATAAATTTCGCTAAAATGAGCGGATGATTAAAAGTGTCGTGGCATGTTTGTTAATAACAGCAAGGCAAAGCAATTGGATTATAATGAACGAAAATAATTGCGTTTGTCGATCGATATGTTTGGTTTTCATTTTCTGTTTGTTGTGCAATCGCTATCATTAATAAAACGATGATAAGAGTGGGCGTGCAGGGAGGCCTTGCACCTAACGGTTTATGTCGTATATATGCAATGCAACTGAACCAAGGTTAGCTCTGTTTATATTCTTCATGATGGGATTTTGTTACAAGGTAACGGGAACAAGGCCCCACTTTGGAAAAATGCTCAAACGAGTTTTTAACATATTTCCTCGGAACGTGAGACCTGATACAGATGACGCAAAACGAAAAGGATTTCCACGAAGTTATACCAGGTTTTGTCTTTCAACGCCTCCACAAGATATCGAAAGATTAAAATTTGAGAGAAGGGAATATTAAAGGGAAATTCGGGATATTAATGCCTATTTATTAAATGTTATATAAGATCTACCGTACCTAAGCGTCTGGATACCGGTTGTTGTAAAATTTCTGTTAATTCGTACTTTTTCAAGTATTTAAACTGTCTTGTTTCTTGTGTGTTGTCTTATTAAACTGTTTTTCGATTATAAAATTTGAAATATGTCTCAAATTTTTTGTTTTTCTACTCCGTCGGTTTGACATTGACAAATTGAGTACAATAGGCAAAAAAATAGAGAAATAGTAAATACCAAAGATGACAAAAAATATATAATATACAAATATAGTTTATAGTATACAAAAATACAATACAAATATAGTATTTATTTAATTAAATATAATACAAATCAAAAATTAAATAAGAGCGTAGTTAGCCCTTACAATAAATGTTTACCAGTTAAGTAGCCTTACGACCACAGAAACTTAATCACAGAAATTTTTTCAAAATGCAAAAAAATAGCATATCTGTAAGTAGTAAATAAATCCTGAATCCTGAAAATTACATAAATACCTGAAACAGAAAAATAATAAAATATGACACAAAAAATTAGTTAATTACAAAAGAGAAAACATATTAACTAAGACCTGGAACAAAAAAATATTAAAATTTGTCACAGAAAAATTAACAAAATCTAAAACAGGAAAATTACTAAACCTAAAACAAAAAACTAATTAGATTTTGCAACATAAAAATTGTTAAAATATAAATCATTATCAAATCGGCAATTCACATAAAGAAAGAAGAATGACTTAAAATCTAAATAACATTTTAAAGTCAACAATTTATAAATTAAAACAATACATTATCAAATATTGTGAGCTGTATTAAAATAGATACAGAAACAAATAGTGTATAATCAAAAAAGATTAAGGACCCACTTTTGTGGCATTTTTTTTTTGTTACAATTGATGGGTGGCGAATTCCCTTATTCTGCTTCTTTCGGACCTACCTTTAATTCTAAAATTGATGCTTTTTTTTCTGCTTTATGTGGCGAATTCTCTCTATTTCGGTAATCTAGATTACCAGTTGGGGAGTATTTTAGACTTCCCAACAAAACAAAAGGGATTACTTTTAAGTATTTATGAATTTTTAAATAGGTAAAAGAAAGGAATAAATAAAACACAAGACAATTTATTAGTTATACCAAACAATAATTACACATTTTTGTGGAACTTTACTTATACACGTTTATTATATATTACATATAATAACATATCTAGTTTAACTTCAAAAGGACTTTTATAAAACTGTTAGTACTCAAACCAAAATTGAGGTTTAAAATTAATTGTTCTAATTTAGCGCCAATTTTTCTATTACATGAAAAATCTGTATCGAAAAATAGTCCAAAAATTTATACAAAATAACAAAAAATTATGACTCAAATTGTTGTCAGAAAGATCTTTGCAAAGTTTTTGACGCCATTGAGTGGGAAATTTAGTGCTATTTTAGTTTAAGAGTGCGACACTATCGGAAAACCGCCGAACTTGTTGGTGTGACGTAAAATCGAGTATAAAGTAAGAACAACATGACAACAACGCTTGATAAATAAAAATTAAAAAGATAAAAAAGACAATTAATGTGACTCATGTTGCTGGTTGTACATTTGTTACTTGATGTGACGTCATTAGACAGATACGCGGACAAATCTTAGTTTAAATCTTATAAAAATTATCGATTTTTGAAAAATAATATTTAAAGAAATATTTTTGCAAATGCTCTTTTTTGATCACTATCTTTTCTAAAATATGTACCTTGAATAATGAAGAAAAAAATAGATAACTCGCAAATCTAATTTATTTTTAAAGTTATTTTTTAAAAAATGTATGTTTTTGCAAAATTATTTTGAAAAGTTAGTGTTAAAAAAAATAATAAAAAAAGTCTGACTTTTACTGCAGGCGTTGTCGATGTACGCACACTCTGGCCTAGGTCAAAAACATTTTTAAAACAGCACCTAAAGCTGAGAAAAAAATAAATTAATAAAAATATAAATTCAAAATTACTAAGCTGAAATACAGCAAATCAAGAACATATTAAAAATTTGACAAAACAATAAAAATATAAAGATAAACAATTTTATAAAAAACTAATATTTTAGTAAACAAGTTCTAATTAAGGCATATTTTTCTGCCATGACTGATGGGTGGTAAATCCTTTCCTTCTGCTTCTTTTGGATTTATTTTTAATCCTGAAATTTGTGCATTTTTTTTCGCTTTTAAGTGGCGAATTTTTTCTGTTTTTGTCGATCCAACTTTTAATTCAGATATCCAGCGATGCTCTTGAACTTTCCTAACTTTAATAAAACAATAAACGAAAGGAATTTACTTTATAACGTTGATTTATTTTTTAAAAGAGGGTAGAAGAGACTTTAGATAAACAAAAAATTTATAATTTTTTTATTAATATAAGATGTTTCTGATATACAGGGAGTTTCAGAAAACACTCAATTGAGATAAAACAGGGATTTCACACAAATTATTGTTTTTACAAGATTGAAACTGTTGAGAGACAGCAAATTTCAGAAATTTAAGCTAAAAACTGAAAACGTACTTAATTACAGGCTTAAGGTGCATAATTTTTTCTGTTTCTTATATTTGTTTAATAACCAGTAAGTTGTACTAACTGAAACATAATTTAAATAATAATTGGACAACAGCTTACAAAAATTTTAGGGTAGCTAGCCCTACGCAATAACTGCACTTTTACCCTCTGAAAAATTGCTCCGATATTCTGGCATCACTGGGGTCGAATTTAGTAGCTCTTGTTTTGTATTGAAGTTTAAAACCACTTACACTAGTCTTTGATTTATGTTCACTTTTCTAATTTCTTTCAGTTTTTGGTAAATTCCTGTATTGATTTTCCCTTCAGATCTTGTCCTGCTTCTTTTAAAGATACATCTCTGTTGAAATTAATTTTTGATTTGGGTTTTTGCTGCACCTGTGCTTTAAGATGAATTTTAAGTTTTAAATATCTCATAAACGATTTATTCGGGACACATGTGTCTTTACAAATAATAGATTTTAGAATTTCCATTCGTAGCTCAAGTTGATTTATTCAGGCTGTAAATAAATTAAACGTTGGAATTGATAATAAATATCAGAAGGGAGCATTCACAAGAATAACGTTTGTGCTTCGGTTACAAATGGCCGATTCTAATTATGTTTAGATGAAGCGATGCATGAAACTTGGTGATGTTGGTTGGAAATTGTTATTATCCTGCAAGTCCTGCCAACACATCATGTTTCGTTTTGTTCGGAAATTGATTTAGAGAGGAATTATTGTGCGATTATGTGTAAAAGGGCGGACCTTGACCCGTTTCCCAAGTCCTTACAAAAATCGAATCTTTGACCTCGCAATTACAAAAGATTTAATTTCTTTAAAAATTTTTGAATTTTCCGAAACATTTAAAATTTAGTTTACTTTTCTATATTTTTGTGTCTCTCGCAGGAATGCCAATATCGGTAAAACCGGAACACATAAATTAATGAAAACAAGAAGAAAGTAATATGGAGACCATATAAAACGCGGACATTAATAACGTCACAAGCAGAGCCTTCCCAACCTCAGGTGATTGTCTCTTTGAAAAATTGCTGGCTATTATATAATAATTAAATTGTTTCTTGAACTTGATCTGAAATGTGTCAAATATTCCGGACAAGGTTGATTAAGGATAAGGCGAACGTTTGTTGGGAGTTTAATGCATTAAGACGTATGAACACAATGTTACTCAATTAAGACGATAAACCAGAAACAGATTGCATTTTGCCTGAACAGGTTTAATTGTCTTCGGTGTATAAAGTGCAATTAGTCTCAAGTGCACGAACTCCGGCATATGGAACAATTTATATGCTCGAACCATTTAAACTTAATGCGATAAATAAGCAAGAAACCATCGCAGGCACTACACCAATACTCAATTTGCATTTAATACTCTCTTGTCTTAAATTTTAAGCTTTCAGATACCAATAGTGTGCAAATTAATGTCAGTTTGTCAAAAATTGTGTCACAAGCACTTTGGACTTTTCAACACATCTGCTTTGAGTGTGGACCAAGTCTCAGCATAAAATTATACAGAATGTCTCAAATATAATTTGCACTTCCTAAAATAAAGACTACATTTTATTATAGTTTTAAAGTTATTACCACATCTCTTCAGTGCCCAGAGCCACTACAAAAAATTTAAATAGCAAGTGAGATCGAGTGACACATCATTTTAAAACTGCTTTTATTGTCTATACCACCACCTGTTCTTTATGAATTTTGAAGGATTCTTTTTGAAAATCATAAGATTCTTTTCTTATTAAAATTTCCAAAATTCTCAATTCAAAACACTCAAATTTTGAACAAGTTTTTTGGTACGAATGAACTTACAAACTTCACCTTATCTGTACCAATGTTTTTTCTTTATAAAGTAACAAAAAATTTTGGCTGTAGGTGGTAAAATTATTATCTTTTACACAGTTTCTCCTGGATTTTACACATTATTGTTGTTTGATAACTAAGTTAAAAATAAAAACTCGTAGTTTTCAAAATGGTTTATAGTACAGAACCAAGAATTGCACTAGCAAAAGTCTACTACGGTAACAACAATTGTGCCAGTGTCGTTTCTAGACTTTTTAACGTAGATTATGTGGAACAACAATTTAGTTACCAATAAATAACTATTTTAATTAAGGCATTTGAGAAAACGGATTTTGTTGCAAACAGAAACAGAAAATAGGACGTATGCGTCCTATCCGAGACGACGCTGTTGAAATAGCTGTTCTTGGTCATCTTTAAACGGATAACAGACAATCTAACACAAAAAATGTTTAAGATTTCGGTTTGTCAAAAAGTTGCCAAAGATGATCCGGTTCGACCTTTACAGTTTTGCGAAAATATTACTGAACGTTTGAATAATATCTCAGGTTTGCTCTACATTATTTTTTTTCTGATGAAAGTACGTTTATATTAAACAGTGAAGTAAATAGGCATAATTGTCGTTATTGGAGTAATACTAATCCACACATTTTTCTTGAAAGGCACAGCCAAACGCCTCTAAAATTAAACAATTGATCAGGCTTTATCGGGCAACTTTTTGTAGAAAGCAATTGACTGGCGACAACTATTTGCAGTTTCTAGAATACTCTATTGACTCATTCAAGCATTAGAAGAAGACATATATTTCTACGAAAAACAACTTTTTTTTCAACAAGATAGAGCGTCTTTCCATTATCATGTACGAGGACGTTTTTCCGGCCAATGGAAGGACCGATAGGTTCCACTGAGTGTTCACCTAAGCTACTCGATTTAACCCCTTTGGATTTCTTTTTGTAGGGCTACTTAAGTTTATGGTTTATACAACACCATCTAAATCTTTTCAAGTGCTTTAAAAAAGAAATGCAGAATACCGTTTGATCAAAATTGTAAAACTTTAGGCAAGTTTTTAAAAATTGTTTGTACTATTGTATGGAAATTGGGGTAAACATTTTGAGCAATACATTTGTTCAATTGAATTGTTTTTTTTTAGAATCATTTTTGTTCCTTCTCACAGTAACCTAGACAAAAATTTCATAAAAGAATTTTTTAAAATTCATAAAAGGTACGTGATTGCATACAGTAAAAGAAGCTTTAAAACGATGTGTCACTCGATCCTACTTGCTATTTAAATTTTTTAAATGGTGGCTCTGTGTGCCAGAGAGATGTGGTAATAACTTTAAAACCATAATAGAATTTGGTTCACTTTTACGCTAAAATTGACCTCTTTTAACATTTTTTCGAAACATAAACGAAATCGAAGATTTTAGGGGGCGCATATTTTAGTTAGTACACCTTTTATAAATAAATTAAAAATTTGATAAAAATTGACGAAAGTATGGGTTTAGTTTTTTTTTGTTTTTAAATATTATAATGCAATTTATTTATTTATTAGTCAAACTTCTATCAGATGTCAATTCAAGAGTTTTAATTACCTTGTTTACGTTGTGGAAAAATCTACAATGAGATGTAGAATTTGTGACGTTACAAATATTGTCAATGCGGTGAAATTAGAAGATAAAAATTTGTTATATACAAGTTTATTTTTAATATTTGTATTTAAAAAAATTACCCAAAAGTTAGTAGAACATACCGTCTTTGTAATTAATCAAATTAGTAATAACTATATTTAATAAAAATTAGTGTTCCTTTGTAATATTTAGATAAGAGTTGGGCAAACGCATAAAACTGTCATAGATTTTGGATCCAAATTTCTATTGTGTAGTTCATGAAAAACAACAAAACATTTTTTGATGGAAGTATTGACAAGGCAAAAATTGATTTGTAAATAAAAATGTCTCAAAAGTTTATTCATTAACAAAGAAATTAACATGTTAGCAAACACCTATTTAATGTACAACTGCCTTAATTTTGACTGATTGTCACAATGTCACATAGAAATTTTATATACACGTTATGCGAAAAAGATCCAGCCAATCAAAATAAATTCCGTCGTTTAGTTAGCTCTTATCTAAATGTTATAGAGGAACACTAATAAAAATGAGAATTCTACACCATTTGTTACAGAAATCAGCAGAGATATATGCTGGAAAAGTGGTTGAGAACGAACTAATGGATTAATATCAAGTTGAGATAATACCGGTAGTATCTCCGTTTCTAAGCAAAACTAAAAGAATTCGAAGCTGTTATTGGTTGTTGCTATAGAAAAGTATTAAAATTTGCGATACTATCGGTAGGATCTCAACTTGAAATTAACCTATAAATCGATTAATAGTTTGATTTTGATTATTGCTTAGATTCACCCAATTTTTATCTAAATATTATGCCAGTAAAAAGTTTTAAAAATTTTAACTTTATATTTGAAATGTACCGAGCTTCACCAGTGGCTGCAACAGGTCATTCGCATGATAATTCATGATTGATCGTTATTGATCACTAGTGTTTATTGCAGTTAGATTGCTGTTTTATACTTTAAGCTCTAGAAACTCTTAAATATAAAAAAAAGTAAACAATTTTTCTTATACTTATTCTTGAGTCAAGAGATATAGGGAACAGTTGCACTTCTGTGATCAATTAGTAACGAAATGTTGACATAGTTGGTCAGTTGAACAATGATTAGTTATTTTACGCTTTGTTACATCGAAAATAAAGCTGGTCGACTGTATGAAGGCTAGGGTAATTAATTTAATGACTGTATACAAAGTTTTTACAACTATTTTACTTTTATGATTTTTTAATTGGCGAGCCTTATATCTCTTAAATCAAGAATATCTTTATATTTCTCCAATACATAACAGAATTTTTGAAATTTGCTAAAACAAGTAATGTTTTTAAAACTTCTTCCTCAAAATTATATAATCTGTTTAATTATATAATCTGTTTTAACATCTATTTTAGATGTTAGAAAAGGAGATACGAAAAACCAATTGATAAAACTAATAAAAAATATAATAAAGTACTTCTGAAAAATTACTATTTTAAGAAGACAATAAATGCAAGAATGACAGTAATTTTATTGTACTCTTGACCAAGAAATATTTATGAATACTTACTGTATAATTTTTTTTAAAAAAGATTGTTTAATTTTATATAATTTTATATATATATAAGAGATAAAAGAGGTGCTTCGCAGACTTTATTAGACAAAATTTAATTTTTTACAGCTTTTTTTTTATAACATTTTTTGTATTTCTAACCTTTTGCGCATTTTGAAGGGGTGGCTCTGGGTTCTAGAGTCTAGAAAGATGTAATGATAATTTCTAAACTATACTTGTTTTTTTATTAATTAAAAGTTTATTTGTTTTTTTTAAGCTAAAATTGACCTGTTTTAGCATTTTTTTCGAAACTTAGACGAAATCTGAAATTTTAAGTTGTGCAAATTTTAGTTGAGATATCCTGTAGTCATAATGATGACTAAGTGAGTCTCAGATTTGACCACGAAGTAGCAAAACAAGAAAACACGATTCTGAATGTAAATTGAAACGGCTGATGGTATTTCAAGGCTAAAATTGTGTAAATAAATAATAATGATAAAAAATGCGTCTATGAACATGATAGGTATGAGATCAGGTCAGATAGGTGTATCAAAATTTTAATTTTAGTGGGTGTGTTAATTGTATTGCGCCATGGACTTGACAATAAATAATTTCCGTTCTATCGATGATAAATCAAGCGTTGAATAGCGTTCAAAGAGTTTTGACATTAATGGGGTTACAAGTCAAGGTTTAGTAAAACGTGAGTCAGCGTACAATACTGTGTTAATAAATAAATTTAATATAAAAAAGTTGTTGTGATGAACATAAACACGTGCAAATAAATATAATTGTGATTTCCGGGTGGACAATGCAGATCAATTACTTTTAGATCATGCGATTAGAGTTAATCTGAGCTTTCGGACGCAGCCGTCTGACCCATGTCAGCTGAGGGTTTTTATTGGTTGAACGGCTGATTAAATTTGAAAGTTTGCTAACAACATATGAAAGCAAGACATGAAGTTTCTAATTAATAGCATAGCATGTTAGGGAAAAATGCCGGATTAGTCCGGTCTGCTACTTATCGTAAACAGGAATTGTTTTCGGATGGGATGAATATTCATTTCCGTTTTTAGTGGCGATAAAACAAAAATCATTATTCAGCAGCGTCGGCGATAGGAAGGGCAATAATTTTCAGAGTGACGTTGCAGAGGTGGCGTTATAAATTAAACACAGACGTGGGGTCTTGCTGCGGTACGAAAGCCGTGTTTTCAGCCGACTCTTGACAGCCGGCGCCTGAAATCCGGATCACATATTGCGAGAGACTTATGGCACTCGTTTCCTATAAGAACCAGAAAAATACGTCTCAATACATTGTTTTGCAAACGAACCAACGCCCGAATCGTTTAAATCCTATTCGTTCACGTCCAATTTTATAAACGAGAATTTATACCCAAAAACAAAAATTAAACTCACAAGTAATGCTTTCTGATATTTTCCTTTATGCCGTTTCTACGGAACGGCATTAATCTGGATTATGATTTCGTAATAGCAAGACCAAAAGATGAAAATGTTTCGCATAAATTTGGCTTCCAGCTTACTGCGAATTTCTTTAATTAAAACGGAAACCTGAAATATTTGATTAAGTTTAATCCAATTTGCTTTAGACTAAATTACTAGGTCGTGTTTTCTCTCCGACCATATATTTTGTCTGGGAGAACGATGAAGAAGATAAAACAGAGACGTACAGAATTATTAATTTAAGAAGGTATTAAACGACACATCTGGAACCTAACCAAATTTTTTACAACAAAAATTTCAAATAACACAATCGAGTTATGTAAATAATTCGCTTTTAATGCTACACGTGATAAATTACAAGCTAATTGAACCGGAAAAACCGTACGTAAAAGCTTTCTGGCCAAAGATAAAGTAAATAATTTTAAATGGAAAATTATAGCATCATTCCACCGAGAAGCTTTTCTAAAAATAATCCATTAATGTTAAAAGTTGATACCACTAAGCTTTGCTATTTTACCTCTGACTCACACTACTTATACCTACATTTTCGTCAGAAAGAGACCCTTATATGACTGGTCTAAAAAACCTCGACTTATTTCTAAATATGGTGGGCGCATTATCTCGATCTAATCCATTTTCTCGAGTCGAGGTTAAGTCTACGAAATCCGGTTGGGAGTCAATCATTGATTTTTTCCAATTCATCATTTGTGGGGTGGCAACCACTAAAATTTTCTCTTCGACGTGACCTCGGCTATCTCCTGAAAACTGGTCATTATCGCAAATTCGGCTTGAGCTTAATCTTCATTTTCCTCTCATAGCAATTATTCAGCTTTTCTCCATCACTTCCTAAATTGAATTATTTGGTTAAGCTCATAATGCCGCCTCTCGATTTTTCTAGTCGAACGATGGCACTTGGAAACTTTTTCTTCGCTTCACTAAAAGCTTAATCCAGTCGCGATTAAAAAATTAACGATTTTATTTATGAAGAGAGTGGAAACTAACGGTTATGATAAGAATGTTAATGTGAGAGCTTTTGAAAGTTTTGTTCGAGTGGAAAAGACAAATCGGATCAGTTTTAAGGATCATACGAGGTTTATATGACAAATGAGATGCAAGCAAGTCTAATGGAATTGATAGTTTTAAACAAGCGGAGCTTATCTCTGACTCGTAAAACAATATCTGAAAAGCGGATAATTTGTTCCGTTTCAATAGTGAAAGCTCGGCTTTTACGCTTTTTTCCCATTCTTGATTGAGGTTCAAAGAGAAATCCCAATTTAAAAATGATAGCGTAACGAATAAATATTTCATAAACTGATTTCATATCTTTGAATTTTCAAACGAAACGCTTTTTATCGTCTCGTTCATCATTAATGATCCAAATTCAACAACCTTTGTTTTATTATGACAGGTATTTAAATAAACTCTATTTTAATTAAATTTAATCAAAAATGATTGACATTAATTATTTTCGGACTGACCGCTCTGCCTCATCCATCCGCTCCCGCTGCTCCGCCTCCACGATTCCAAAGCCGCCTTAATGAACACTGGGAGTTTTTATAGTTATTGTATCAAGCTTATATAAAAGTAAACTTCTTTAAATGGTTCTCCTGAGCTATGAGAACGGCCAAACTTCCGTCTCCCATATTTCATAAACTTTTCGTCTGAAATATCGCGCAACATTTCACCTGCTCTAATTATTTTCAGCACTTGCCTAGTGCTAAAACTTAACAATTCTCTTTATATCAAAAATACAATAAAATTTTCCAAAAAATTACGTTATTTTAACGAAGTATTCACATTTTACGTTTTTCCTAATTCTGGTTGTGAATAACGCTTAAATTTTTAACGCTAAAATTTAAATTATTTACTTTAAAATTTAGTCATAAAATTAACGCAAATTTTAGTACATTAAAAAAACGATAAACTCTCTTATAAAGTTACGTTAATATCCCAAAACATTGTTGTTAAAAATTACATATTACATGTCTCCGGATCGACATTAAAAGAGGAAAAAATTTCTTATTTTTGATTTCTCAGAAAATTTCACTTTTGTTGATTTACCTTGCTTGTTTTTAAACCTCCAAAACACAAATTACTTCTTATTTAACTCAAACGGTTCTCGAGATAAAATAATTTTTTTTCAAATTTTTTTTCTTAATTTTTAGAAGTAACTCTAGTAGGCAGATTTCATTGAAAAATCTCACTAACAGCAGATGACAAATCTAATAAGTTAGTAGAACTGCAAATTAAATATTCGCTGATTTGAACAGTATTTTTGCTATAATGTTGACTTTACAACAAAGAATTTATCTAATTAAATGTTACGGGACTGGGAAAGAGCAGTGCTACCGAGTTATTACCAGAAAATTCAACCAAAAATACCCAAAAGTTACTATTTCTAATTTCGCACAGTCCATATGCCAAATTTTTGGCCAAAATTCTGAAACTTTTAGAAACTATTTTCAATAGAAATATAATTAAGAGAAAAATATTTAAAAAAATTTGCATTTGAATTGGGCACACCTTTGCAAAGAGGTGAATTTTTTAACTTAAGTAATATCAATAAAAATTAATGTAAAAGACTAAAAATATTTACAAAATATTAACAAAAAAATAATAAACAAATTCTTGCAAGTTCAAGTGGGGTGGTACGGGGTAAATTTTTTTAAAATATAAGTAAATACAAATTAATTTTAAAATTTAAAAATATTTACAAAATATTAACAGAAAAATATTGAAAAAATTCTTGCATTTAGAATTGGGGGAATTAGATTTGTTTATGCATAAGGATTGTGAAGGGGGTGGTAATGACAAGAAATGGTTAGGACGGTGGTAATAAAATGAAGATTATCTAAAAATTTAATCTTCTTTAGACAACTCAGATTTTGATATTGTATTTCCTATAAGAAGCATTGGTGTGGAAACCTCTTAATGTAGGTATAAATATTGCAAAGATTTTAAGATTTATTATTTTATTAATTGTTAAAAATGTAAAAAAATTTAAATTTTGTACTGATATTGTTTACAAAAAAATCAAAAATTGAGTTTTTATGCAATAATTAGAACTTTAATAAAATATTAACTACCAGCTATAGTCACAAGAAAAAATGAAAATCAGGAAAAGGTGCAAAACGGTGCAAATTCTTTTTATATATATTGAAAGATCAAGCTTTGGGCTAGCTTTTTTTTTAAAAAAAATGAGTATTTGGATGTTACCGTATGTTTGACCTTAGCTCTAGTCAAACGTTAATTTTGTGCTTTTACGCAGCGATTTTATCGGTGCTTTTTAACAGTTGATTTTTTGCATAATAAAGCAATGTTTTTTATTAAATTTAGGTATCAAAATAAAGTACTTACTCTAAACTATATATTTTATTTATGATTTTTGATTCACTTTAACACAAAACCTGGAAAAAGCGCTTTAAACAGCCACTATTTCGCAGTGATCACGTACTAAAGCCCGGCGTCCTCGAAGTTGTTACTTTAGATACTTAGTACACACTAATTAGGAAGCAAACCCTTACAAAAAAGTGTATACAGCAAGTTCATAAAATATCTTTTTAATATGAGTTATTTTAAAGGCATTTTGAAAAGTTGAAATTTTGCCGGAAATGAAGGAATCGGACACACTGTTGCGGTGCAAAAAAACTTGGTGACCAAATTTTTTAAAACGGGTTCGGTTTTAAACATTAAGAAGTTAATGAAATTGTTTAATGAAGATGATGCTGCTTCAGTTCTTGTCGTTTATTCTGCAAGAGAAGCTTTAAAGTTGTCTTTAAGAAGGAGGGTAATACAAACTAGGAGAAGTAATATTATTTACATAGAATTTTCAAGGAGAACAAAATTTTACCATTTAAACTGCAATTTAACCAAACTTTAGAAAATGGTGTTAAAGCCAAACGTCTGAAGTTTCAAATATAAACCGTAATTTGTATTTAAAAATGTTGCAAAATTTTTTAACTAATAAACTGGATGAATTGTAATTAAACTACCGAATGGAAATGTTTTTCTAGCACGATGAGTGCCCTGCTCATTAAGCTGGCATTGTTTGCCAGTGGCTTAATGCAGAATTTCATGATAACTAAATAAGAAGAGATAGTAGCATTTTATGGCTACCTAGAAGTTTTGATTTTACAATAATGGACTTTTATTTGTGGAGTCGTATAAAGCAAATTATGTCCAGTGAGCCACTCACTAGTCAATGATGTAGAGAAATTAAAAAATGGGATACAAAACACAGTCTAGTTATGATCAGTCCTAGAAATAAGATGCAGTTCAATGAATTTAGAACTTGCATTGAAATCTGTGCAGAAAAAGGAGAAACATTATTTGACTAGAAACTTAATAGTTTAGCTTTTTAAAAATTTTATTTTATTTTACCATTGCTGCTTGTATTAAATAAAGTTTGAGTCTAATTTGAATATTTTTAGCAATAAAATTATATTATCTTAAAAACTATTTGAGTTAGATAAAAAGTAATTTGTGTTTTGGGAGTTTGAAAACAAGCAGGGCAAATCAACAAGAGTAAAATTTTGTGAGAAATTAGAAACAAAAATTTTTTTCTTTATTTAAAGACGACTAGAAGACACACTGTATATTTGACGTAAAATTTGCATTAAATTCAATACTTTTTCGTTAAAGGAACGTTAATTTACCGGCGCTAAGAGCGTAACTATAGTGCAATTAACGTAAGTGTGCTTATGTTGTGTTTATTGTTTTCAGTGCATTTCGTTTCATCGGATGGTCCCGTATTCGTCAACCCATCGTCTCCCGCCCAACCCTCCTCGTCAGTTAATCAGGGAAACTACGTCACTCAAACCGTCTATGGCTTCCTCGACTTTACCACTACAATCGGAAACACTGTCATGGTTTTCTCACCACAAAGCGCCGCCGTTTCAGGTAGTCTGAATGATTTTCATCTAAAATAAAGTTACATTTTAGCGGTTTCAGAGCCACCGAAAGAATCCTCAAATACAGTAATCGATACAAAACCCCCAACTGTTGAAAAAGAACCGATCAAACCGAGCAAAACCCAGACTGAAAAGAAACCTTCCGACTCTTCGAAGGCTAAAATCATTTCAAGTAAAGTCGAAGTTAAAGCTGCTCCTTCAAGCCAAGTTAACGAAATTGAAGCAAAACCTTCAATTCTAACAAAAGTTGAAATCGTCTCTGGCCCTCCAGTGATTTCAAGCAAAGTTGAAATCGTTACACAAAAACCCGAAGAAGAACCCGCAGTAATCCTCGGAAATAACATAGCAGAACCTGAGTATGACTTCCTGTCGCGACAACCCTCCGAAGTCGTCGAAGAAACCTACAAAGTTATTAACCTAAAACCCAGCTCGAAGTTTCACTTGAAACCCCGGAGTTCCGATCAGAAAAAACGCCCGGATTCGGCTCACCCAACCGGCCTCGTCACGAAACTAGGAGGCACTGTTGTGAAAGACGGCACTACGACAATCCACGAAACTAGCGTTATAGGCACCTACATTTCGGGGAAATACGCCCAGGTCCTACAAAGCACCTCCCATATCCACAACCCGCAAAAAAATAAAATTTCTCCTTCTCCGACTTTGCGAATTTTGAAAACCGCAGCTCCGCAACTGGGCAAAAAGCATCACCGGCACTTAGAACCGACTCCCGCGGGCTCCATCAACGAGGAGACGATCCTGGCCGCAGAGGCGTCGAATTCGATCAAATCGACACGAAAACCGTCGGGACCGACGTTCAAGCCCAGGTTTAAAAACAGACAGAAGGAGGAGGAGGAAGAGAGCGAGGAGGTGCATTCCAAAAAGAAATCGCAACGGACACGAGGACAACAATCCGGGAGGAATTCCAAGTGAGTTGGGATGGAAATGTGGAGAGTGCATGCTGCTAGTACTTTATTTGTGGCTCAAGTTGGAATTTGACTCACAAAGAGATAATTTGATTTAGATTCAATATAAATAAAATTCCAAAGAGCGTTTAAATGTTATTAATTATTGACATTCCATATCGCTTGTAAATTTAATTTACTGGGTAATAGCAGCGAGCATTCGACGATCCACTAAAAAATTTAAATCTATGAAAATTTGAAATATTCATAGGGTTTTAATTGAGAACGGAAGAAACGGTTTAGTTTTTGTCAAAAAAAAAACTTTTATTTCATTTTTTATTAAAGTGTTTTTGCCTCAAACTCCCAGAGATTTATTAATAAAAACATCGAAGATTTAATTCTCCATTTAAGTTTTCCACTCAGAAACTTTTATGATGCGTTTTATCGCTCTGTAGTTGGATTAAATAAAATAAAAAAACAAACTAGTTCATATACAGAGTGTCGTAATTATCCACTGAGCATATCCACATCTAAACTTAAGTTGTTTTAACAAATAGACAAAATATTTACGTTTTTATAATAACGTAACGACACCACGCTAAACAGCGACGACAAAAAATTCAAAGTGGTCGCAAACTCGTGTCCACTAAATCTTGTCTAAAAATGCTTTTCTGTCAATGTAGTTACACACAGTTTTAGAATTTTTTGTACAAATTAGGAAGATAACGATGTATTTTGTAAAATAGTCAGTAGGAACGCTAACTCTGAAATCATTTTTGACTGACCACCTTTAGTAATGTTATAGCTGCTTGTTTACACGAGTCCGGTACAATAGATTAAATTTTACGTTTTTTAAACAACGTAATGACACTATAAGGAGCAGCTTGTTTTGACGAAAGAATTTCTAACTGGTCTAACTGGTCTAACTTAGTGTATCCACTAAATCCTGTTTAAAAATATCTTTTCTAAATGCATTTGCACAGAGTTCTGGAATTTCTTGTACAAATTGTAAAAATTACGACATAGAATGTAAAAAAAGTTGTAGAATAGCTGGTGACAACTAGGACAGTGGTGTAATCTTGAAATGATCTTGAAAAAAGCTAAATACACATCAAAATAACTACTTCAGACATTAAAGTTCGATATTATAAAATAAAGATTTATTTTCTTTTTTTATAACGTAATGTTATGGTAAATATCGGCTTGTTTTTACTACAGAAGTTTCAACGTGGCTACAAATGAGTTCACTTAAAAAATTTGGCTTTATAACCTCCGATTGAGGTCCTCAATGACAGTATTAGTTATTAAATAAAAACGTAAGTTAATATAGTAAGAACTTTATTTTAAAGAGCACAAACCTCTTGTTACAGTAAACTTTATATCTGCTACGAAGTGAATTAGAAGGCATTCTTTA
Source organism: Tribolium confusum (assembly GCA_029207805.1). Classification (NCBI taxonomy): domain Eukaryota; kingdom Metazoa; phylum Arthropoda; class Insecta; order Coleoptera; family Tenebrionidae; genus Tribolium; species Tribolium confusum. The sequence continues at coordinate 17,043,527 of JALGAY010000005.1, forward strand.
TCTCAAATTTAGAAATTATTTACAGCCACTAAACCTGAAATTCGAATGGACAGATTTACATTTCTGTCTATTTCGCTTACGTCAAACTCCAGGAGGTCACGGTTGACAGATGAAGGTCTTGTTTGTAAACAAAATTGTTATTAACTAATTTTGCACTTACGCCACAATGTTAAAATAAAATATAACACAAAATAGGAGTCTATATATTGCAATTTTGTGATAAAAAAAAGTTTTAGGAGGTTTTGAAACTGGAAACAACCAGAATAAAACGTCTTGCCCTCGATTTGTAACGTGACAATATAAATGGAATTAAGGCATTTAAATACACTCAGAATGTGCCTTAAATTTTGCAAGAAAAGGTACAAACAGAAACTTCACAACGACTAATATTCAAACTAATTTTAAACGTAGAACTATAACAAAATAATACGGGAAGATAATTTAAAATTGTGTGAAAGCCAAAATAATAAAACAAACAGTAGTAGACTAGACGTTTGTTATTACAACTATAAAAAATTAGAATAGAACCGTATTTTAGTTGGTTGCTTAATGTTGTTTTGTCAACAAATGAAATAAACATTGTGTTTTGCGTTTATGGGGCATTAGAAGTATCTAGAGATCTATTGCTAGAAGTGTTCTTATTTAAAAAAATATTTTAGTTAGATATATCGTATTGAACTCAGTTTATCACTAAAATTACAAATCAATATTTTTTTTTAGTTTTCCAGATACTTCTTATAGCTTATTACTGTGAGACAATCTGTATAGTAGAACAAACAATTCTGAGACCCTAAAAATTGTTTCTCAGACGCACGAAAATTTATACTAGATGTTATTGCGTCAGTAACGGTAGAAAATCCAAAGCCTGAGGCTTTTTGGCTAGAATTCTTGGTAGAATAATTTAAAATTTTGTAAAAACACAAAACTACTATATAAAACCGTGTACATTGAATTAAAAATTTTCTGAAGTTTGCAGTAGCAAAAAACAGTATTCATGGTAAATTTTGGTTAGACGTCTATACAAGCGCAACAGCTACGATATAAAATAAAAGAACTCAGTAAACAACAAATATTAAATAGGATGCGCTAACAAAAACATTATTTTTAGCATAATTTTTGTATTATACTAATTTTAATTATATTTTTCAATCACATTTTTAACAAAAAAATTATTTGAGAAAGAAAATTTATCAATTTAAAACGTTTTAGTCAAATTTTTTTAGTAAATTTGATAACCAAAGATATATTTAATATTCCGAAGTCTTAGGATCTTCAAACTGGCTAACATGATATTAAACATCAAATATTTCTAATAGAATTTGTTATTTAGGATTGCAAAATTGATTACTGCGGTTTTAATTTTGTCTTTTCAAATTTCGGTTAGTTCAAGGGTAACATTTTATTTTTTCCTGACTGTACATTTGAGGTAAAATACGTAAAATTTACGTTCTAATTTTACGTTGTTATTATGTTATGTTTTAACTGTTATAAAACGTTTATAAGTGGACTCAAAATCTTTGTTAAGCATTTAACAATTCGTTTAATAACTGTTTTCAAAATAACTAATTTGGAACAAATTTTATAAAACGTATAAATTACATAAAAACTGAAAATTTGGATTTACTATTTACATTGTTTTGGTATTTTTTAATGCTAATAAATGCTTGAAACATCTACGTCAAAAATTAACGTAATAGTTATTTACACGATAAGTGCGAGAACATATGTTTTGCGCACGAGCGAAGAATGTCGCACGAATAAAGCAAAACTGTTTCTGCACGTCTTTTGTATTTTATTTTTTGCACGGATTTTTCACAAAGCCGAAAAACCATTTGTCGGAAAAATCAAGTGCATTGATATTGATAATGTAGGTAACTACTGTCAGATTTTTTTAACTTACTAAAATCTACTATCAAAATTTGACATTTTAATGTTTTACATAATTTCCATAGATTGCACTGCTTAAACTTAAATTTTAAATGCAATATTGCAAATGCATTTTTGTTGTTTTATCTAAATAAAAATGGGAAAATCATATATTATTATATTAAATAATATAATATAATATTAATAACTATAATTATTATATATAAAATAAACCGTTTTTTAATTGAGAAAAATTCCTGTGCACTTTGTAGGGACTAGTGCGGTAAAAACGGAGAATGATTGTAAAATTGATGGTCTCGATTGTTTGCTTAGTGCGTAATCACTTGATTTTTAGTAGAGTAGTGCAAAAAATTTATTTTAAATACAATATATTTTTCTGTAAAATAAAGTCAATTTAATGGTGTTGTAAAAAAGGTCAGTAAATAAACGTTTACTGATTTAGTATTAACCTAGATTTGATAAGTCACAGGTAGAGAGGGATCAGAAAAAAATACATTTTGAGAGGGCGATGACTTTGGCTGTAAATTTAACCATTTAAAAGCTGTTAACAGAACTGTCAATAAAAAGATTTAAAAGGTTATGTTTTATGGATAGATTAAATGACATCTAAGGTTATGATGGATTAGTTTGAATAGATATTTTTCTAGTCGTTTTAGATAATTTAAATTTAACTAACGTAGGTGTGCTCATTGGATATTTTTATTAATAAAAATGGTGGATGCGCCGGGTGAATATTTCAAATGCACTTCTTGCATGATAACACAGCACTAACACTTGTAAATAAAATACAGACACAACACCTCACACAGACCTCACAAATTTGGTCGGAATAGCCGAAAGACTACAACCACACGACCTGTATCTGTACACAGTGAAGAACCGCCGCCATCCTCTCCAAAACGCTACCAGAACCGTCGCAAACAGCAACGCACAAGCACCGAGTCATCCTCAGGTGGCTACAGCCGTCGCGGTTACAAGCCCAAAGTGCAGACTTCGACCGTGGAGCAAATCTCCGCCTCCACTAGTCTCTACAAGTTCAAATTGAATCGGTCTCCGGGCAGATGGCAATACAAGACGACCCCCAAGCCTCGCGTAACCATCAGGAAGCAAAACGACGACGATGTTGGCGGTAACGAGACGCTCGGAACGACGCCGACGACTCTGCAGGACGTGTCGCCGGCGCTGAACGACGTCGTTACGCCCCAAGCTAGATCGGACGATGTCGATGGACTTGAAGGATCAGAATCAATTGCTTCAATTATTGACGATCAAAGTTCAACGGAAAATAAACTTGACACGCCGTTTCCACTTGAAACGCTTAAGGTGGAAATTTCGACGCCGCCGGATTTTAAAGATATCTATTATGAAATTGCCACGATTAAGTCGCCGTTCACTTTTCAGGTAAGGAGGGGTAAGAAGAAACAGGGTTTTGTACAAGTTGTATAAATTATTAGATCCAATTTTAGTTAAACACAGTCGCGAGAAAGTTTGATTCCCAGACGAATTTTAAAATGCGAAGCTTAATTTTTACGTGAAAAATTTAGATGCTTAAGAGACGCAATTTAAAACGGGCGTCTAGAGATTGCCCAAATTTTTATATTCGACCTTTTAGACTTTTACTGAAATCTTTCCTTTACTTATTTTTAATAGAGTGTAGTAAAATAATTTTTTGTATATAAGCACTACAAGCCTTGTAGGCTCATGGTTTGGTAGGCGACTTTTTTTATTTAGAGTCTCTTTTTACTGTTTTATTTCTTACTTTTAGAAGTCGTCTTCTACTTCCTTCTTTCACTCTGTATTTGGTCTGCCTCTTTATAAATATTTTTAATTTTATCATATGTGGGAAGTTCTTTTTCTTTTTCTTTCTTTTCGTTTCTGTTGTTTTCCTTTTTTTTAACTGTTTTTCTTTTGGTTGCCAATTTGTTTAAAACTTTTTCAATATATTTAGCTCGTCTTTTTGTTACTTCTTCTTTGCTTTTCACTAATTGACTATGCTTATTTCGACAAAATATGGTTTTAGATTGAAATTCTTGTTTAATTTTTTTAGATCTCTTATAGAAGTTTTTTATTTCTTTACTTTTGTATTT